>OX243874.1:10010000-12410000 GCA_945859645.1 Amphipoea oculea | reverse complement strand
GCGTATAAAACTTTCGGGCTTCTGACGACTGTCTAATTTCAATTTACAGACAACTAGCTGCGCCCCGCGGTTTCAATCGCGTAAATGTCGATCCCGTGGAATATCGGGATAAAAAGTAGCCTATATGTTAATCCTGGGTGTCAGCTACCTCCATACAACATTTTATCAAAATTGGTCCAGCCGTTTGAGCGTGAAGAAGTAACAAACATATAAACACACACACACACACACTCATAAACTTTCGCCTTTATAATATTAGTGTGATTAAAGTTGGTGGACAAAAATGCGTAGCGGTTTTGTTTTTTCAGAATACCAGAAAAAAAAAAAATGCTATTTTTAGCTTCTCTAGCTAAAGTTTCATACATGTTCTAATGGATAATCTTACTTGATGGTAATAATAGGTTTCTCATTATCGCCGACTGGCTTGATGTGCGTGAGTATATCCAATATAGTCTGCGCCCAGTAACTCCGGTATGACAGCAATCCAAGATCCGAAAGAGGCTTTTCAGGTGACCCCGTCTTGCCTTCAAACTTTGACAATTCGTAACCTGAAGAGTAAAGAGATAAAAAATATATGAGTTAATCTGATTCAAAGAACCATTAACACATGGTGATCTGTTTTCAAGAGCACGGCCGGCATGCAATGTTTCTACTGCTGGGTAGGCCTTCTCTATGCGAAACGGAGGGGACCATTCACTACAACGGCCCAGTTTGGGTTGGTGGATTTTGGCACATCCATGAAGATTAACAACACTACACATGACATGGCTAGACATAAACTTAATAAAGGTTTGTCACAATCACAACCGACCGCTGATCAGCTATGATACGCCATCAAGCCAATGCATATTGATAAATCACACTCCAGCCGGTATGTTTAGTATGGATGATAATTTTTACAACTTTAATTAAACATATATGAAGGTTATTATGATCAGTTGAAAAAAACAGCGGTTAGCAATTTAATTTTTCGGCTGTTGGTAAGTTAATGTGACGGTATAATTTGAACAGTAATAAAAAGAAAATTAGTCGGTTATTTCATCCTAAAAGGTCAGTACAAAAAATACTCAGTAGTGTAAATACTCAGTAATGAAAAATACTCAGTAGTGTAAATACTCAGTAATGAAAAATACTCAGTAGTGTAAATACTCAGTAATGAAAAATACTCAGTAGTGTAAATACTCAGTAATGAAAGGGCAGTAAAAATGGTGGAATAGGCAAGATAATCAATTAGGCAATTTGTACGGACTACGCGCGAGCCGAATTGGTCGCAGTAACTAAGGCTGCGGTTCCGTTAGAACTGAGACCAACAAGCGAGCGAGCGGCGCCACGGTAGCCGCTAGCGAGTTTAGATATTTCTTACCGACTAACTCCGGTATGATAACTGCCCACACGTAACAGCCCGTTCAGTAATTTTACTGCTTCATAATTTATTTTACCCATTTAAAAGATTTGTTACGACCCATTTTTATTTAGTGCCGAACTTGTTAATAAACATTTTTTTTGTCACTGCTTTAGGGTGCGTTCCTACGGAAGCGGAGCTGGGCGGAGCGGAGCGGAGACGTGCAGGAATCTTCCAATCACAAACGAGACGAGTGTCGCGATGAGGATTTCAACCATTGTGATTGGTCGATTCCTGCACGTCTCCGCTCCGCCCATCTAGCTCTGTTTCAGTGGAAACGCACCCTTAAAGCAGTACCGTTTAGTATAACTAACTGGGTTTAGCCTATTCAACATGTTCTATTGTAAGCTCGCTAATGTTACAAAAAAATTGTGCTGTACTTACTAAATTCTATAAGAAGTTTTCCATAACCTTTTCTTTGGTATGGAGGTAGTGTCAGTATACATGCTACATTGTAGTCTTCCGTACTCTCCTTCTCTTTTGAAAAGTATCCTACTATGTGAAATCCTGAAACGGAGAATTATATAGTTGTTACAGATGTTGCATTTGACCAAAGTGCGTCCATCATTCCAATTTATGCCTTAATACAATGACATAAGAGTCACATGATACGCGCTCGGGTGTTACATCTACATGCGGGTAAATATTATTCAAAGCTATTAGCGACTTTTTGTACACGTGACTATTGTCTGGAGTAATAGGAAATCAAGCATTATTGTATTTATATTCACTTTAATTTACATTACAAGATAATTTGTCCTAAAAATATATCATGCACAGTGCAAAAGTCAGTTCGCAAAGGTGAAATGAGCCCGTTATGTGCAAAAGGTTATGGTTTAAACAAAAATCCCTCTACACCTGCACAGATTAAATACAGCGTGTCAGGGACATCGACGAGCGAACTCAAACTATGAATTATTCGTAGATTATTAAAAAGAAAATTTGCTCTTCCATACATTTAGAACGTGTAGGTATTGCAATTTTCTATGAAATAGCAGATCATTTTTTGATGGGGGGGGGGTCAACAATCATGTGCTGAATCCATGATAACTGAAGGCCAATTCCCCTAATTAAAAACGTTCAAAATCTAGTCGCAATATCATCTCAGCGACAATCAATGTCAAAAACTTGTCACAAATGTAGGGAATTTAGAGGTATTTTTGACAGATTGAGTGAGACTGAGATCAGACTGTGAACGTTCTTAAAATTACGAGAATAGCCCCTCTGGCTGCGCGTCCATGTCCTTGCCACCCTGTTTTTAAAAAGAAAACACTAACCTCTGGCATCAAATTCGGTCATAACATAAAAAAGGAAGGGGTCCGTATCGTAGTACAATGTCTTGTGATCTAAGAACAGTTTGGCTAGTAAGCAGAGATTCTGTGCATAACATTTGTTTTTCCGGCCGTCGATCTCGAAGAAAGATATGCTGCCTTTACGGTATATCTCGTTGCCAGGCGGGTGTTTTAGTTTACATTTGATCTAGAAATAAAGAAAATTAAAATATTAAAATTATCATAACTTTTTTGGAATGTACGATGATTTTTTAGGATCAACACAAATACTTACCAAATGTCTTTCTAGGCACTTTTTACTTTTTCTGTACTTTAAACAGAATTCACAAATGTAAATACAAGGTAGGTTGACCATTTCCTGAAATCGAAACGAAATTCTGTTAAAAATGGCAGATGTTTGAACTTGAAGTTGGCTTTTGACTTGATCCCTTTCACTGCTGGGCAACGGACTGCCCCATACGTTTCCATTTGCGTTATCTGTTGCCCTTTCCGGCCAATTAGACAAGAAAAGGTCAAATTAAATTAACTAGTCACCACGGCTATGAAGTTTCGCCAATTAATTTAAGTCGATCCTTAAGAAGTAAATAATAAAAAAATAAGTAAGACTTAGACAGAAGCCTCTTGTCTATTTTTAAGATACATTGAGGGCATAGTCATATTCCCTCGTCTGTTAGGCAAGTTCATTAAGAATGGAAACAAAGAGAAAGTATTGTGTCTCATTAGTGATAGTTGAGCTTTTAATATTCCAAAGACATTGTTTGACAGTCTTTGCGAACTACAAACCTGTGGATAAGGCGCGAAGTACCACGGTCGTATCCGGTTCCTTCCGAGCTCGATCATCTCAATATTCTTCATGCGAGTGACGAGATCGTCATGGCCATGTGCGACCATGCTGCCCGACTGTCGTGGCCTAGTGGTAGGAGTGGCAGTGCCACTAGCAGTGGTCTCACTGCCTTCAGTTTCTACAGACAGAACGGGTTCCGCCTGAAAAGTTTTAGAACTCTGCTTGGGTTCCTGTAAGAGATTGTTCTTGAATATGATTAGGATGTCTACACTGTGTTTTTTTTGTTGAATTAAATAGCAGTTAATGTAGCAGTGACGATAAAGTGTGCAGCCCGGTTTCTGAGTCCAGTTTCGGATCTTGAAACATAGCGTTTCTGAACAATCAGTTCAGTTTATAATCAGTTATATTATACATATATTAGTATTACTTGTGAAAGAATAAAGCACAAAGTGATTTTGTGTTAAAGAAGAACTTTGCTTATATTTTTATACTACTTTGTCGAGAGGCTATTGAACGCTTATCTAAGGATCTCAGAAACCAAGCAATAATTGCGTAAAAGCCTCATAAACACATTCACGCTATTTAATTTTGTACAAAATCAAAAATAGTAAACGCTCCAGAAAATTACAGAGTGGCATCGACGCTCGACAATCAAACTGTGTCCATGAACTCAACACACGAGTCTAGAGTAGAAATTTTAGGCCGATTATAAAAAAAAATCTGCTGATTCATAGAAAAATGCTATAGGTACCTACGCGGTCAAATTGTGTGGACCAGCAAATTTTGTTTTTTAACAACCGATGCAAAATTTCAACGCACGAGGGGTTCAGTACTGAACCCGCTGAACCCATGGTTGTGCGTCGATGCCACCCTGTATAATACTTATGCAATTTTAAAATATTTTGGGCATTTTCTTTTTACGTCCGTCTTGCGACAAGCAATAAAAACAATAACAACAAATTCATACTTCAGTGTCTATAGACGGTGCTTTCCGTTTCCTATTCATTTTCTTCTGCAATGCGGCTGCGAGGACTGCGCCTCCGTTGACAAGAGATGATGAATCATTGCCAAGCGTTGGACTTGCCGGTCGAGACACCAGCTGACGCGGCTCGCCGGCAATAACACCTTGTATGTAGGGTAGCATTCAAAATGTGAGAGGTATACAAATATAAGTACAAAAAATATTATTCGCTTCTTAATAATAATTTGATGCAGTTTTTAAGCTTTTTTGGATCGCTTTATAATAATTATGCTTATTTAGAAAGCTAGATAGACTAGAGCTAATAGATATTATAGGTAATGCTATACTTTAGGCACTTAATTTAATTTAACATGAATAAAGTACCTAAGTATAAAAGCAAATAAATAAAAACATTTTAAAAATTACTAGATTTAACGAAAAATTCTTCTTTAGGTATACATAAAGGATGTAATTTTAAGCATAACTACACAATGTCTACCTAAATATTGTCAAACGTTTTCAAAGCATACACTTCATGGGTGCTCAAGAAGGCTTTGTTCCAGTATAAGCATTTGTTGAACGTATGGAGGTGCCGATAAAACAACTTGGGTTTATTTTCACTTGCACCTTATTTCCACCTATTCTGCGTTCGCCATTTAGGTTCCAAAAATTAAAACTGTGCTTTGGAAAAATACTTTGATAAAATATTTAATACTTACACTAGCTTAAAGTTCATATTTGTTTAAGTGGAAATAAAATTGAAAACAAGATTGCAATACGTATTTACATTTTGAATGAAATTGACATTTTCAAAACCTTTTGGAAATCGCTTAACATTTTCGCTCCTAAAACGTACAGGTCAGCAATCAAAAGGGCCCGTTTATTGTTCAGTCTGTTGAAACCGTTTAACGAACGCTTACGCTAGACGATCACTACTAGAAAACATATTTAAATGGATATAATCACCTGTCATTGTAATATCTGATTCTGAACCCTATCGGCAGTCAGACAATCATGTGAAACAGACATCAGACGCTTCACTTTATGTTCATTTTTGTTTTTCATGCTTTCACACGAAATGAAACATCTGAACACAAAAGAACCTCCTTTTTTGAAGTCGGTTAATAATTCAAAAGCGTAAAATGAATTAATTAGTGAACCGATCCAACGATGTTGGATTTCGGCACTTGGCATCTTTCACTCGCCTACCGAATGATTTAAAAATGAAATAAAAGGAGCAGACAAACATTCCTATGTATTTTTTTTCGTTGTCGTGTGAACGTGGAATGAAACAAAAATGAACATTCACTCGAGTGAAGCGTCTGATAACAGCTTTAGTGATAGTCAAGAGGCCTGACGGAAGTTGCGCTCAGGTTATTTAACCAATCAAGCACTGACTAAAATGAGACACAATATTGTTTGTAGCTCTCCTGGTCAGCGGGTCTCAAAAAGGTAATTATTTGACATACCTGCAGCCACGCCACGCCCCTTATCCACACCACTTTGCCCTTTGCCTGAGCGCGCGTCCTGAACGTTCACGTTAAGAGGTTTGAGGTATCCTGTTTAAATTGTATTGGGTACATAATCAGATACACAATCACTTTGCTCCAGCATGCTTGAGTGTAATAAACGCGACTAATATGGGACACAATTTTGTAGCTACTGATCAAACTCATTTAAGCATTTATAGGCACATTTCAGCTGCAAAAATATGTGTACTATCTGAATTAAGTTCTTCAAGTGAAATTCGAACACATTAATACTTTTTGAATAATTTTGGCCAATCCAATGAAATATAATATAATTATGAATATGTGTAAAGATGATGATGATGTGTAAAGTAAGCACATGTTTTTGCAGCTGACTGTACTGTATATACCTCAGAAGTTTAATCAAAGGAATGTTCAGTAAAAAAAGGTGGACTACTAACATATTTAAACACACAGACTACTTATTTCATTGCAAAAATATGCATTTATAATTTCAAATATTTGTATTAAGAGATAAAATTACGATACTGTAACGCAAAGCACACAAAAAACTGAATTATAAGTTTCAACGTACCTAGTGCATTTTTTGGTGTGGAACCACCATTGAGTGCATTAAAATGGGCTTTTTCATGAACTTTTGGTTCGGGGGGCCGACTTGGCGGAACTTGTTGGTTCACAATAGTGGGTCTACTCGGTACCGTACTAGACTTCTGACTTTCGTTGCAGACAGTGTCATCTGCAGACAAAATGTTATAAATTTAATGGCCAATCGTCATGATGACGAGTGTTTAGTGTGTTATTACGATGGTAAATTGTGTTTATGAAAATAAGGTTAGTTAGCAAACACAGTTTTAAGCAAATGATAACATTAATAACATGTAAAGTACTAGTTCTCATACTCATAATGGCACCAAAAGTTTCAAGAAGCCATTTCTGCAGTCAATACAAAATACATGCAAGAAGTTTTATGATACTTAATAAAAAGAGCTAAAAGAAGAGAACAATATCATAAAAAAATAATTTTGAAAGTTCTTAAGCCAATTGTAGTCAAAAGGCTAGTAATAAAAGTTGTTTTGAAATAAGACAATACCTAAACAATTATTGAATATGTTTTGATAAAAAAAAAGATTGGGACTAAAATGAATGTTTTTTTTAAGAAAGATCAAAGAGATTAATTTGCCCACAGTCCTAGAAAGATCGTCTGAAAAGGAAATTCCAACAAGTGATGAATGAAAAAAAACTGGCCACATTAAAATGATTTCTAAATAAACCGTTTGACAGATTACTTATTTATAAAATATCCAAATCTTTCCTAAAATTGCAGAATAACTTGTTTTAAATAGACAAAGTTGTCTCAAAATAATCTGTCCAACCATTTTCGTTTCAATGTACGTACAGTCTGTGTAAGTGTGAAAAAAGTAACAAACATCCAATTTCTAATAGCAAAAACACATACTAATAAAATTAGGCATGACGCCACCTCCTGATCCAATATGTGTCTTCTTCGGAGTTGTTGTTCCACCTGTTGACACTCCATCTCTTCTCGGAAACTGTACCTTTCTCGTGTCCAGCCATGACTCACCCACCCACTCATCCAGGCGTTTGTTGACTGGAACATAGATATTATAGAATATATGAATATTTGGTACTTCAGGGTGCTACAATTGAAGAAGGTTCAATTGGTGCTACCAAAATTTTTGATTGACTGCTTTTTTTCTTGATGTAAACAGCAGAAAGCGATAAGGTTTTGTAGTGTAATTTTTTTTTTTTCTGGTGTACAATTAAAGTAAGTACACATATATAAATAAATAAACCACTATTAAGTGACTGCACATTCACACAAAAATATTTCTACTATTATTAGTCACAGGGATGACCCTCTCACCGATATTAGTAGAAATACTTTCAACATAACGTTAGATCATGTCTCAATTCCATTCATGTTTTCTATTTAAAATGTCTCTAAGAACATTTTGTGTTATCCATTTGTCAGGTTTTCTCAAGGCACAGCTTTTATAACAAGTCTTAAATAGTTCTCTATGACATGTTCGATTATTGTAGTTGTCCGTTTGCATCTTGATATTTCAATCATGTTCTGATCATGTTTACACTACATGCTTAGTGTAAAAGACAGATGGTTTTGCTGCTTTAAATATACACCAAACTAATGTACTTTATAATAATTAAGACTTAATTGATTTTTTGAACTCATAATCCAACCAACTTCATGTTTTTGTGTAAAGTATCATACTTACAGTCAACATAGTGCACATAATAGCCCCTTTGGCCTCGTATTTCTTTAATACTGATAATTTCAGCTAATGGCCAGTCATCTCCTCCCTGCATTCGTACTGGAAGGCGACATCCTTCGACAAGAGATGCCTAAAAAATACCACAATAGCAAGGAAAATGATTGTCACATTTTATGAGTTTTATGTTTTCTATGGATAAAAGAATTACCGCCGAATCACAAAAAGTAGTCAGCTCATCCTCGTTGTCGTTCATTTTCTAGAAAAACGTAAATAAGTTTCAAGAAAATATAAGCTTGTTTCTGAAATGTCAATGTCAAAACACAGTACCACAGAGTACAAAGTCAAAAATGACTGCTGCCAGAAAATGACGTCATTGTAAGCGTTCCATTACAACAAAATTCTTATTTAAAGCATAGGTAGTCAGTAAACTTTTGTCTTTTCTTTTTTTCTATCTAACAAGAAAGAGACAGGTATGCGAGTCAAAAACCATAGATAAAACCATAAATGACATAAAAAAACATTTTAGGCCAAAGAATCAACATTGGCCTCTGACCTCTATCATACAAGTATAATAGACGTCAGTGGCATTGCTATGCAACGTGGCAATGCTGCCAGCCTTTTGGGCACGTTTCCTGTTGACAGCGATGCGGACGTATTTTTTGATGCCCTTTGATTCTTTTCCCTCCCTTTTTATATACCTACTTGTACATAATATATTATTATTTTAAGACTGTTAGCTTTTTAAATTATGTAAATATTTGACTCTATAATAAAAAATATTTTTAATGCCAAAACATTATATTTATTTGTTTACTTACTTTTACAATATTAGACACTATAACAAGTAACTATTTAGTAATCTGTGACTATAATATATACTAACTATTTTACTATTTATATACTAATTATGTACTAAATTATATGACTAACTAACTAGGTAAATATAAGCACAAATAATAATTTACACAAAGTAAAGCCTATTTATTCTGTGGTAAAGCGCCTTTCGTGCCTGTCTGGGTTCGAACCTGCGACCTATAAGTATAGCTCGTAATAAATATAAAAAACAAAAGGACACTAACTTAGGCGTCGAAGTACTCGACCGCATCGTTCTGTCATCCGGAAATGCGCCCAAAATACTGACAGCATTGCCACGTTGAATGTAAAAGCTAATTCTTTGGCCCATGAAAAACAATGAGCAAGTGTCGAGTAGTTGGCGAGATATTTCCATAAAAAGGAGACGTGCACTCGGGGCCCACAACGGGGACACAAGTTTGTCGACCCTAAAGGGCTCAAAACTGTAGGTTACAGTATTTGCGCCGCTTGCCGCTCTCAGCAGCCGCAGCAGTTAGCGATGTGTGTTGCGCTTGCGATTATTGGGCTAGTGACACAAGCGCGATAGCAGAACGTTCTGCCGAACGTCCTTTTTTTTTCAGTTGATGGGAAATCATCAAATGACTGTTCTCGCTCTGGGTGGAGCGGAAGGGAGTGTCAGACTCTTACTGACTAAAACCCATCCATGTTCCTTCCTTAGCCCTTTATGTTCCGGGGTAGCGGTAACCCTTTCGGACAATCCCGCACCCCCGGCAGGCTTCGACCCTGGCAGGCCCCTTCCTTTTTGCTGAGTTATATTCCCGGGTCAGATAGAGTTATTCAATGAAATTCCACTAAGAATTTCTCAGTACCTAGCAGTCTGGCGCACCCTCTACATACACTTTGGACGCGGGCGTGAGGACCTCCATTGAAATGCTGCTATGAAATTCTAGCTGGGTAGGTAGGTATTTCGTCTCAAGACGAAAGTCTTTGACCAGTGCGTGTTGCCAGTGATGACATATGGCACTGAAACGTGGTCGCTCACAATGGGCTTTATTAGAAGGCTGAAAGTCACCCAAAGGGCAATGGAGAGGGCTGTGCTTGGAGTTACTCTGCGTGATCGAATCAGAAATGAAGAGATCCGCAGGAGAACTAAGGTAACCGACATAGCCCGAAGAATTGCCAAACTTAAGTGGCAGTGGGCCGAAAGGTTCTGGAGTGGCGACCGCGTACCGGAAGACGTTGCGTTGGAAGGCCTCCCACAAGGTGGACCGACGACCTTGTGAAGGCTGCAGGAATTCGTTGGATGCGAGAAGCACAAAACCGGTCGAAGTGGAGGTGCTTGGAGGCCTATGTCCAGCAGTGCACGTCTTTCGGCTAAAATGATGATGATGATGAATGCGGAGACAAAAATAGCACAATAAATGAGTCCGGGGCAGTGGTCCAACTGCTCTGTCCAACTAGTTGGACCATGGGTCTTTACTAGGGGCAGTTGTCCAACTTTAAAAATAGTTGGACCAAAGCACCTTTTGAGAGTTCCGTGGTCCAATTAATTTAAAAAATAACTTGCCAACTCTAAAAACATCAACTGCATCTTTGTGTGTATGGTACCTACTGGTTTACGGTTATATTGAACCTCTTTGCAGTAAAATAACAAAAAGACGGGTGACTAATTTTTAAACTTTATTTTTGTACAATGTTTTACAACATTTAACGAAAGAATCATGTCCATTTATGACCTGTCAAACATTTTGACAGAAGATGTTGTGTATAGTGATGTTATTTGGCTTATTAAATAGGTTTTTTTTGCTGTTTACGTAATACGAACTTAAATCAGAATTAGCAATGTGAAAAAAAAGAAATATTATTTTTTTAAATTACTACTGTGAATAGAATTGTTCTTAATAGAACGCAGCCATTACAAACGCATTGAAGTACCGTTTCGTTTTATGTTGTGGCCTTGTGACAGTAGGAGTTTGACATTTAAATGCGGTCTAAGCACTGTTAATATTTATTTGTTTTCTATTTTGTGCGTCGTTATATAATTTTTAATTTAGCTTTAACGCTACTTAGTAGTAAAAATATTCTAAGCAAGTAAATAAATCCGTAGTTGTGAAGTTAGCAAGTGAAGTTATAGTTGTGAAATGAAACGTTTTTTTTTTTTTTGCTGTTAGTGTGTCATCCCCGTCGGTTACTTACGAATGTTTTTTGCAGGCCTTCGTTTGCTTTCGCGTCGATGTGCACTGTGTTTTTGCGACTACTGGTGTGGTGGGTGGTGGTTTACTATATACTTTTTGGTAGATATTTACTATGGATTTGTTGTAAAACTGATAGTTTGTACATAAATTCGTTGGACAGTTAATTACATAACCTCAAATATTGTTTTCAATATAACATTTTTACCTTATTGTCAAATCGAACCACGTTTTTACAGTGGTTAATCTAAGACTTATTAAATATTTTGATATGATTCACGTCACTATACATCATCAGAAAAAAAAATAGAATGACAGGTCATCGCATGTATGGAGCGTGGTCATGATTCTTTATCTAAAGCATGACCTACAGTAATATCACCTGAAATCAGTTGTAGCTGAATTTCTCGTATATAATCATCATTCTCAATTTGGACCTTACGTCTTTTGTGTGAGATTTCGCTTGATAAATTTGTAAAATTTTCTAAAACATTTAATAGACGTAACATTGTAACATTTTAGAGTTGGCAAGTTATTTTTTAAATTAATTGGACCACGGAACTCTCAAAAGGTGCTGTGGTCCAACTATTTTTAAAGTTGGACAACTGCCCCTGGTAAAGACCCATGGTCCAACTAGTTGGACAGAGCAGTTGGACCACTGCCCCGCACTCCAATAAATGAAAACACTGGCAATACTAACACACACTTATTTAGATAAGAGTATAGTATGTTTAGTGACTACGACTGAAGGACATGTATCCATGGTCATGAATAAAGTTTAAAAAAAAAAAAAAGAGTATTTTTAACCGATTTCAAAAAAAGGACGAGATTCTTCTTCTCTCAGTTTGTAGAAATAATTTCTTTTTATTTTTTTTTTATGTATGTTCCCCGATTAGGTACTCGAAGACGGCTGGACCGATGTCAAAAATTCTTTTGTTGTTTGAAAGGGTATACGTTGCCGTCGACGCGTTGACGGCAGCCGTCGACCTATATCTTCGAAGTCGAAATGTCGACGGCTGCCGTTGACACGTCGACGGTTGCCGTCGACGCGTCCACGGTTGCCGCCGGCGCGCGTCGACGGCTGCAGTTACCTCTGCCGTTGGGAACATGCCGCTCGTGTGTAAGAGCTCTTATACAACTGAATGACCAGCCATCCACAACTGGGGTCGCTCCTGTATTGCAGAAATAACTAGTTCCAATTTTTCGTCATTCGCGACACGTGCGCTCCCATCTCTCGCCAACATAAAACTAGTCGATTTCATCGAGGCGAGCGTGCGCCGCCGCGATGCCCGCCGCGGGCGCCGCGGCGGGCACCGCCACGCTTCCCGTCTCGCTTCTCTATGAACATGGTCGTATATTGCTATAAGTTTGTGTTTACGCGTGCGATGATGCGTGCCGCTGCACGCGCCGCCCCACCGTAAACAGAAAAAACGTCCGACGCGCCGCGAGACGCCACGCCACACGCGCCGCGCGACGCCCCGCGTCTCCGGGTCAAACCTCGTGTCCACTATTTTAGATAGCAGCTTTGCTTGCCTACACGTGTATTAGTTTGGATATCTACCTAGGTAGGTACCTACCTACTATACTAACCCCCTTACTAATACACGTTGTATAGCGTCTGTACAGACGCAATGCTTTGTCTTCTTCCGAAAGTCAAATTACTGACGGCCGAAAAAGAGAAATCGGTCAGGTTCGTCTAAAAGATAAAACATAATCCTAGGCAGATAAACTTAAACCCCCTTGGGTTTATGTTTATCTGCCTAGGATTATGTTTTATCAGAGTGTCCTTGGAGTTTCTTGTCCGTTCTTCTCAATAAAGATCTACGTTTTGGAATGAGCCACTAGCTTCAACTTTCTAACTAACCGACTCCTTGATAGTTCAAAAGCGCCTGTAAAGTGATATAATGCGTCTTTTAGGCCGTGGCACCGCCGACTCTTCTTTTACCCTATAAGTATCGCCCAAAACAGTCGCGCGTTAGTAGCGACGCTGAATTAATACATGCGATTGTAAAGCTACTGAATCGCTTGGCAAATACTAACTAATCGTTGCAAATGCGGCAAATGGCCAAAAGTAGCGATAAAGATGCGCGTTAACGCAACTAAATCGTTATAAAAAATCGCCGTGAGCGACCATCCTAAGTGTTCTAAATAAAAAAAAAAGTAATTAAAAAAATTAAAAAACCCGACTGCAATCTTATACCTACTAAAACTAACTGAAAAGCTAAAAACAAGCCCATTTTAAATTAAAAAAAAGTTGGAAGCAGGCGGGACCCATACCATTATTATTATTATTATGAAACTGAAACGATTTACCCACAGTCGTTTGGCCCATGAACCGTTGGTCAATATTATCTTTAACCCATGAACGTTTCATCCAAAGAACTTTTCACCCATGAACGTTTCGCCAACATAACTCTATGTCAGTGAACGCTTAACCAACAGTCAATAACTTTTCACCCAAAGGACAAGGCCAACAGACACCGGGAAAGGTGAAAGTCGACGGAGCCCCGCTACGCGGGGCCCCTATTTCTGTGAAAAGGGTTTAAAGTAACCTAACCGAACCTAACCTCAGGGTGCCCTTCGCTCTTTTTGCTCGCTCACTTGAGCCGCCGTCATCACCTTCGAACCTAACCTGTCCGAGTCGGGGTGCCCCAAGTCCCGAGCTCGCTTCGGTCGCTCTTGCATCCTAAGTTCTATTTGACATGGGTCAATAATTGTTCTTTGGGTGAAAAGTTATTGGTCAAAACGTTCTGTTGGTTAAGCGTCCACTGACGTAGAGTTATGTTGGCGAAACGTTCATGGGTGTAAAGTTCTTTGGATGAAACGTTCATGGGTTATTGATCAAAACGGTTCATGGGCCAAACGACTGTGGGTAAATCGTTTCAGTTTCCATTATTATACATAGTTTCAAACTCAAATGGGTCCCGCCTGCTTTCAACTTTTATTTAATTTAAAATGGGCTTGTTTTTAGCTTTTCAGTTAGTTTCAGTATAAGGTTGCAGTCGGGTTTATTAATATTTTTAATTACTTTTTTTAATTTCCAGCTTTTTAGTTTACAAATGTGAAAGATTTCGCAGACGATTTAGTTCTTGATACGTGTTTTTTTACGATTTGTCACTTTGAATTACTTTTAACCATATAAGTTGTATATATTTTTGTAACCACCTTTTAAAATTCCTTTATTTTGATACCCCACTCGATAGGTTTTGAAAAAAAAAATTTTTTTTGAAGGCATAATATGGCGACAAAAATCCGCCATTTTGGTTTTTTTTTATTTTGATATACCCAGTGTCACTCTCACAGTCAATACGAATCTAAAGACACCTCTCAAGCTAAAATCCATCGAGCCGTTCAGGCCACAGAGCGCGCCAAAGAATTATACATACAAACATACATACATATACACACATCAACACGGTCTAGGGATATTTCATACTCAATTAAATAACTCGAAAAGTACTGGCCGCATTGGAATCTTTTATACACCGATTTGTTTGTAATTTATCTCAGACTAATTCCAAATTTAAATTTTTGAAAATTCTTTTGTTTCGGTGGCAAAAAATGTCTTTAAGCGAGGTTTAGATGTGAGTGACCCGCAAGATCTTCCTTGCAAGTTCTTGCCCGATTGTTTAGATTTATGATGACTTACAACGATTTCTTGGGCAAGCATTCTCTGGTCCGTTTAGATTGCTTGCAATTTTTGTAACACAAGTCGCTTTCGGAAGTCACCAGCAAGGTCTCGCCTATAAGTTTTTGCAAAACTGTTTACATTTTTACGCAATAATTATTGCCGAGTGTCACTTTATTATTTTGAATTGTCCTTGCATTTATCGAAACGTCGAAATGCCTAGCTGTAGTTATGGTACAATTATATACTTCGGCTGTAGTAAAAGACGTGCTGCTGCTGTTGTTATGATAGTAGGCAGCGTAAAACAACGTAAAGATCTAAAGTAAAAACAAGACATATTGTTGGTACGGTCTATACAAATGAATTTATTAATTGAGCTGAGAACTGAAGAACCTTCACAATTTAAAAGTTTCTTGAGAATGACTGAAAAGAACTTTTACTTATTTCACTCTCGCTGGTATTGAATTTCAGTGCCAGAATTTGTAGTGGCATTTTTCATAATTTTCTTGCGATAATCCTTGCTTTTAGTATCCGACAATTCTCTGCGCTATTCATACTTTTCTATTAGCGCCACAATTTCATTTCGCGCCCATACTTTTTTAACTGACATCTTGGTCAACACAGAAAACTTTATTTTGCAAACAAATTAATCTAGAAGTTCTTGCGGCAATGTCAAAATAGCGGTTACACGTGTGACTTCCGACAAGTCTGTGCAAGTTGCAATCCTAGCAGAAGTTAACTTGCCGCAACAGTTTACACAATGGTGACTGCTTGAGGAAGTCGATTTCTGCAATTTTTTTTGCTAATCTAAACTCGCAAGCCTTGCAAGCTGAAAAAATTGCAGAAGTAGCTTGCCGCGGCCATATTTTGGCGTTTACACATGTAACTTGTAGCAAGGTCAGCAAGCTGCAGCACTTGCAGAAGTTAGCTTGCCACACCTATTTACACAGTGGTAACAGCTTGCGCAAGTCAACTTCTGCAAGTTTTATTGCTAGTCTAAACCTTGCTTAAGAGAGGGAATTTTCATTTGTGCGAAATTTAGAAAACAATACGAATTACGTTTAGTTACAGTTTTTTTTTCATTTTTAAACGAAAGATAAAGTTAAAATTGAGGTATTGTAGCCATGCAACGCCGACATTTGACGAGGGCGGAGATGATACGAGCTGTGGGAATGCTGGAAGCTGGATCTGTTCAGCGTAATGTTGCTGAGGCCATAGGGACCCATCAAAATGTAATTTCAAGATTGTGGATACGCTATCGTGCCACAGGTGAAGTAGCGGAGAGGCACCGGGGGCCAAGTCGCATCACTACCCCCAGACAAGACCGATTTTTGCAAATTACTGCGCGAGCACAACCAAATGCAACGGCGACTCAATATTGGTCCAAAGGCTGCGAGTGGAACACCAAGTGCTTGTGAGTGACCAAACTGTAAGAAGGCGACTGCATGAAAGCAATCTACGCTCTCGTAGACCACTCCGGGTCCCACCTTTACGGAGAGGCAATCGTGGACGACGATTAGAATGGGTTCGGAACCACGTGGACTGGGGCCGTGAGCAATGGTCCAATGTGCTGTTCACGGATGAATCCAGGTTCGGCTTCCATCCAGATTCATGAAGGACGCGTGTTTGGCGAGTTCCTGGACGATGGAGCCGTCTCCAGAACCCTCAGGAAGTTCACCCATACCAAGGAGGAACAATTATGGTTTGGGCAGGAATTCGTCTTGGAGGACGGACGGATCTCGTTTGGGTGCGGGGCAATATGACGGCAGAACGATATGTCCAACAGGTGCTGGGGCCCGTAATCTTGCCCCACAGAACACAAATGGGGCAAGATTTCCTGCTCATGCACGACAATGCCCGGGCACACACGGCGAGAACGGTAGCAGCTTGGTTACATACACATAATGTTAGGGCCTTAGACTGGCCTGCTCAATCGCCAGATCTAAATCCCATTGAGCATGCGTGGGATATGCTGCAAAGAAGAGCTCTGAAGGAAGTTCCTGAAAATCTGGCTACAGAAGATCAACTTTTTGCGCACCTCAGAAGGACATGGGACAATATTCCGCAGCAAGACATTGACAACCTTGTTCTGAGCATGCCGAATCGTTGCCGATGTGTTATGAACATCATGGCCGCTTTCTCAGACTACTAACTTCAAGTTTATAAACACAAATTAAATGATTTTTCTATTTTTTTCAGTTTTTACTCACAAATTAAAAGTTCATTCATATACAATTTCCGTCTATGCTTCATTTTTTTCCATAAAATCCTGAAATTTTAATCTAAGTACCTTAACCATTATTAAAAAATGGTAGAATATTAAATAACGTATCTTTTAAATATATACATGTCATATTAGTACATTATGATACATGTGTGCTATTTTGATCATTAAACTCGAGGCGGTATTATTCGCGCGAGCCGTAGGCGAGCGCGATAAGGTAGCCGAGAGTTTAATTATCAATGCACACGCGTATCATACGACGTTTTTCAACACACTTGTGAGGAAAAAAACAGACTTGTATTGTTAAATATTAACTTGTATGGATAATGGCGGGCTTGGTTTGTCATTCCGCGCGCCGCGCTGACGTGCGCGCGCAGGTTTACCCATAGAGTAAGTAATGGTCATTCCTACACCTGCGCGCGCATCGCTAGCGCGACGCGCGTTTATTTACTTAAAGGCAAAGACAAAACCGATATACAGCCTATAGAAAAATAAACCCAAAATAATGTGTGTTTATTATATATTTTTTTTTGTGTTTATTTTTCCACTGATCGTAGTGTTGGTCGTATGTCAAATTGTAGTTTAGTTAGTATGGAATTAGAAAGTACTATTTGCATAGAGAAATATACATTAATTCAGTGAGAATCCGCAATAATAGAACGCCAGTGGTCTTTTCCGTTTGGTTACGGGAGGGACGACGGAAAATTATAAGGTGCATCCAGACAGAGCGAGCCATGCGCCGCAAGTGCTTTTTTTTGTATGTTAGATGCCTCAGCCTGAGGCATCCATATATATAAAAAAATCATTTGCGGCACATGCCTCGCTATGTGTGGATGCACCCTTAGGTGAATGCGTAGCGGTAGACCGCGAAATTTTTTTTTTTTAAGTTTTTTACAATTCGTAGGTCAGTATCAGGTTGTATCTTGATCAAAATGTATATTTATATAAGAGATATATATTTAAAGAATTATAGTCATTAGAATCATTAATATATGTATATATTTAAGTTAGACTTGTTCCCTAAGAACTTTTCCATAAGAGATTTGTTCTTATGGAACAAATCTAACTTAGAAAGATGTATTTAATGATTCTAATGATTATAATTCTGTGAATACGTATCTGTTATAGTCGCGAATCATATTTTGATCAAGATACAACCTGACACTGACCTGAAAATTGCAAAAAACATAAGAAAAATTTAATTTCGTGGGCTACAACTGCGCATTCATCTTAAGGTACAGACGCCAGCACATCAACCTACACCTAACTGTCAAATTTTCCCAATCAACTTTGAACCTTATGTTTTAGTGATAAAGTTGAAAATCTATTAAAGAAATTTGACAGATTGTAGTAGGTTGATGTGCTGGCGTCTGTACATAAATTTTAGTTCATCTTGGGACCAAGGACAATTCAGACTATTTAAAAAAAAAGTAAAATATGGCTTGCGGATTCTTTTTGGCATGAAGTCTCTTTGAAGAGATTAAAAAAAAAACGCACTTCTCCGACCTCTGACTAGTAAATTAAATAGTTATCTGTGGAAATAAAGCACAAGTACCGTAACGTAAAGAAAAAGCACGCGTTTGTAATACACTGCATTATGGATCTAAAAGCTGTGCATTAAGAGCCATTTTACGAGCAAGTGTGTTGAAAAAATAATTAACACATTGATAGTAATTCGCTTTTTTAAAAATATCCCTAGACCGTGTTGATGTGTGTACGTACATACTCTCGAAAAACATAACCCTCCTTCTGGCGCAGTCGGGTAAATAGTCCAGTCATGATTGTACTTCATCTATTGTATACAAAGACATTAAATTTTTATATGTACCTATCTTAAATCTCTTTGATTGTATACAATCTCGGTACCAATTAATGGAAAATAACTGTTTTTAGATTGTTTGTGTTTTTGATTTATTGCGGCTGATCTGATAACATCTATAAACATCTATATGCTATACCTACCTATCTACTCATATCTATCTAAATACATACAAAATCGTAGCGAAGTCAAAACTGAACATTGAATTTTATTTTTTTTTATAATTTTTGCGAGGTTTGGGAACGATTCTTATGCCAAAAGGCCGAAAATATTTTTTTTAGAATTTTTGTCTGAATGTAGGTACCTACATTATGTTGATAGATTTTGTTCAAATGCATAGATATTCCCCACAAGCACAGCATACTTAATAATACTACGAACAGAAAGGACACTCCCTTCCCCGCGCTCATAATTATCAGATATCGCACCTCTCCCCGCACTTCGAGGTATTCGTCGCCGACTCTTTAGCAAGGGCGCTCGCAAACCGCAGCGTTGTAACGAACACACAATGGGGTTAGAAGATTTTTGTATGGAGGGTGGCCCTAAGGTCGGTCGCCATTTTGATTTTTTTTCAGAATCGCGGTGCACAACAAAAGTTATATATTTAGATAGAGGACACTTATACAAACAAAAAATATAATATAACATAATATCCTAAAGCGTCAGGTTTCGGAGTTATTCACCGAAATATAATTCGAAAACAACAAGAATTTTTTGTCTTTTTTCCCTCCAGGTAAGCATATTGAACTATTGAGGTAATAGAAACGTTATGAAACCTTTATGGAGAAGAAACAAATGAAGAATAGACATTTTTAAAATAAATAATTAAAAACGGCTAACAGTGGTGGCCAAGTGGTAACAGCCGCGACTTACGAGTTGTAGGTCGTAGGTTCGAACCCAGACAGGCGCTTTACTTTGTGTAAATTATTTCATCACCACTGCTCTCAAAACGGTGAAGGAAAACATCGTGAGGAAACCGGCATGTCCTATAACCAAAAATTCGAAGACATGTGACATCTGCCAACCCGCACTGGGCCCGCATGGTGGATTACGGCCCACTCCCTCTCACCGAGGAGGCCTGTGTCCCAGCAGTGGGAACATTATAGGCTAATTATGTATGTATGTATTATGTATGTATTTATAGTTCGTTTTTTAATCCCAGAGACTAATCTGACATTTAAGTCTTTTGTGTTTTCGTTTTTTTTTTAGTATAGAAGTTTGATACACTTGTCAGATTAGTCTCTGGGATTAAAACAACGAACTATAAATTGCCGTGTTTAATTATTTATTTAAAAAATGTCTATTCTTCATTTGTTTCTTCTCCATAAAGGTTTCATAACGTTTCTATTACCTCAATAGTTCAATATGCTTACCTGGAGGGAAAAAAGACAAAAAAATCCTTGTTGTTTTCGACTTATATTTCGGTGAATAACTCCGAAACCTGACGCTTTAGGATATTATGTTATATAACATTTTTTGTTTGTATAAGTGTCCTCTATCTAAATATATAACTTTTATTGTGCACCGCGATTCTGAAAAAAAATCAAAATGGCGGCTGATTTTAGGGCCAAAACCTTCAAACCCCTTTGCGATTTAAAAGTTTTATTTGAGTTTTAATCACGATGGTTGGATATTGTGATGATTTTCTGAATTCGTATTTGCATAAACTGTTTGTATTTAATAACCGATTATTTACAGATAAGTCATTTAAATTAAACTATTTTAGTGTTTTTATTTCATTACATAAACAATTGTACTACAAGGTCACTTCATAATAATGCACACGTTCGGGCAGCGCTGTCGTCGTTCGGTTACCCGACACAAATTGCTTTCCGCGCCATGAAGCTTAAACTTTTAAATTATATAAATAAAAACACACAAAAGTAATGATTAAATTGTTTAATTCATTTGATTTCATAATATGGTGCGACGTGTATTTTGTCATATATTTGTGACGTTGGCGTTCAGGGTAAGATTTCGTTTGTCACATATATGTGACAATGGCGTTCAAAAGGTTAAACAGCTGATATTTTTTCGTGGTCTAATAAAACTGTCGAGATCTTCGCTTGGTCCGTCGTCATCATTCAAAATGTTTCGATGTAGCTGCATCTTTGGTAAGATTAGCTCCCCTCAACACCCAGCCATATCCCGGCTGCTGTCTCTGATCTCCTATTGGCTTATCATCAGCCGAAGCGAACTGGGCGAGGAACATGCGACGTGGTCGTTCTGACAGATTTTGTGTGCTGCCATGGATTAGGAGGTAAGAGAAGATGACGACATCTCCACGTTCGGCAATGACTGGTGTTGCTTTTTCGTAAGGCCACTTTTTCTGAAAGAAAAAAAGCCATATTAAGTAGGTGCATAGAACTGCATAACCAGCCTATAATGTTTCCACTGTAGGACACAGGCCTCCTTTCTTCGAGAGGGAGTAGGCTACAATCTACCGGGCAGGCCCAGTGCAGGTTGGTAGATATCACATTGTATGTCTTTCAAATTTTGGTTCTAGGATATATGCCAGTTTCCTCACGATGATTTTCCTTCAGCGTTTTGAGAGCAGTGGTTGTAAAATTACTTTGCTCAACGTAAAGCGCCTGCTTGGGGTCGAACCCACGACCTACATCTCGGGGCTGTTATTAGGTCCACCACAGCTTAAGTAGATGATTGACCATGATTTATCTACCATGATTTACCTATGACTTCCCTACCATGATTTACCTACCATGATTTACCTACCATGATTTACCTACCATGATAGTATTTTTTAGAAATATCCAATCAGCAATTCCGTTATGTTTAGCAGGCTCGCAGAAAGAAGGATACCGTACCTATTTCATTCTAATAAGCGTGAGTCCATGACTTTCGTAAAAAACCATTAATTTGTTGAACCGATTTCCTTTTGTTTTTGTTTTACTTGTACACGGATAACTCGGGTATTAGAGTTCTGTGGATAACTTGCAGTGAAGTTTATCTGCCTACCGAGTAGGTATCGACCTCTGTTGCAGATTGACATTAAAAGGAATCTCGTGAATCATAATATTCTTATCGCCAGCAATACATAGTATTTAGTCACAATTAATGAACCGCACTATCGACCGTAAACATGGTTTATGGATGTAAACGTCGCAATATGGATGTTTACTTGTAGAACCTGAACCCCTGTTATGTTACTGTAGGATAGCTAAATCACACGTCATGTAGGTACATATCTAATTGAATTTCGGGCTAATTGCGGGGTAACACATTATCAGTAGGAATAGCTTTCGTTTTGACAGTTCAATTACATCCATTGTATTATTTACGTTGTTGAGCAGACAAATTTTTCGAACATACGAAGCAATGGATTGCCAATATCCCTCAAAATGATTCATATTGAGATTGCTAGTGTGAAATTAGGGTGCAGGGTTTTTTGTTAATTCTGTGTTTTTTTTAACGACGCGTAAGGGGTGTAGGTAAAAAACAGCCTCCTTGACCGATTGCGTTTGTTCGGTACTTACATCTTGGGCGGCCTCCTTACCAACCTGCCCATTGGTCTATACAATATTATATACTTTGGCGTGAGCTAAAATTTACGTATAGCTCGTGCCATCACGAAAGTAGAGGAGTAGTACCAACACATCTTAAACAAATGCTGAAGATAAAAGTCTTACTTGATCAACAAAGTGGAAGTTCCCCTCCAGCCGCCCGACGTCTTCTTGTGGGCCAAGTTTGTGGGAGCCGGGGTACACGAATAATCCGCCATTCTCAGGGTTTGCTGCGTCTAAGTGGATGAATACCGCCACCATGGAATCTTTCTCGTAAGGGAAGTAGGGGTAATCCTGAAAGTAAATTCAAATTAGCGAAACCTTTCGAAGTTTAGAAATGAAAAACAATTATATTTGACGAAGTCCCCTTTGGATTCGATATTAGGTATAATCAGCCTATTATGTTCTCACTGCTGGTCTAATTGTTGGTGATAATTCAATCTATTCTTACCAAATTATTGACATATATATAATTGTTTATTAGCGATATTGGGGTGCGCCAAAGTTCACCTAAATTTTCAACTCCGATAAGTAATTGGAAATCCGAAAATGCTCTTCCTAACATTTTTCATCCTAACAATCACAATTCCTAACTACTCTGTCTCTAATATTCATAATTCCGAAGCATTCAACTTCATAATGTCAGTAGCAATAAACATCTATTATACTTTTGTTTTCCTATATTTTCTCAACATAACCATCTTTTACACTATTATTCAAAGTCATATCTTTTTTGTTTAGATTTCCCGCTCCAGTCATTCAGTCAAGTTCATCACTGTAATATTTTCAACACAATGTATTTTATTATGAAATAACTGACTTATGATTTATCAATAGGTAATATTCACCTGATGCATGGGGTAAGCGGCTCCCTTCCCCGGGGGTTTGTAGTGTGCCTTGGTGTGATGCAGCATGATGTTCTCTGTTCCCATGACATCTTCTAACGCGTCTAACATCTCATCATTGTACAGCAGCTTTCCAAATACTGAGTGATGGTGCTGTAGGTTGTGGACTCCTTTTACCTAAAAGTTTATTTATTGTTATCAACTACATATTCTAAGTATTCCTGCAGTTTTCTAAACGCGTGTGACGATCCAGCGGGGTAATTGCGTAACATATTAACAGTAGCAATGGCCTTCATTTTGACAGTTCAAGAGCATTTATTGCGTCCTTTGCGTTGTTGAGCAGACAAATTTTTCGGACATATGAAGCAATGGATTAGCAAGCCTTCAAAATGAAACAAATTGTGGTTGATAATAATATTATGTGTGAAAAACTTGTCACACATTGTTAACTTACCGTATAAGGACTGTCAGTTTTCCTGTTGTCCTCATTTTTTCCAACCCATGAGTTTTCCATAGTTTCCTGATTCTTCCTCTTGAATAACTTGTCATATTCGTCAATAACTCGCGACAATTCTTTCTCAGAAATTAAGTTTTTAAGTAAAATGTATCCATTTTCTTTGTAGAATTGTTTCTGTTCTGGTGTTAAGCGACCCATGGCGTTTGATCAGTGTGCAAAGAGAGACTAAGTTATTTATTTGTGGCTAGATGAAATTATATACTACGGGACCAAATAAATATTATTTATTTAAGTGGGAACTATGACCAAGACCCCAGCAAAGGTTAAATTGCTATCAATTATATATATAGATAACCATAGCATAAATATTTTCATTTCGTCGTTGTATGATTGCAGATAACTTTATTGAAGTGAAAACTTCTTTAGGCGCAATAGGCATTTTTTGAAATGGGAATAAACATTGAACTCGTGACACTGTTACTGACATCGCGCTACATTCGGATGTGTTCGGCTGTCCTCGGGATGTACTCGGTTTTAATGTATTTCCATGGGTAAAGTATTCTGATTGTGCTTTGTTTATATGACGATTCAAAAAACACACACGTAATTGTTCAAGTTTTCACTTCTGTCGGCACATCCGAAGTGCCACTTCTTTAAAAAAAAATATCTCTCCTAAATACAGATTACTCAGTAATCTAGCTAGGAGAGCTGCGATTTACCCAAAAATCGTTATACCTACACCATGTAATTAATACCTACCTAATGCATACTTTCTAGGTCTCTCATATGTACTGCAAAACCTTTATGTAGGTACCCTAATGAAAAAACGCTACTTCCCCACTGCTCAACTAGATTGCTCAACTAGTTGAGCAGTTGAGCTGTAGGACATAGTTTGTATTACCGAACATTTTATGCTCTATAGCTCAACTATTTTTTGCTCAACTTAGTTGATCAGTAGGTCATCCTGTTATAAAATCGAACAATATAACCTACTGCTCAACTGCTGTTGAGGCACTGGCCACTAACGAGCCCTCACGGCGGCGGGGGATGCTGTTGCCCAGGGTGGCGTCGTCTTCAGGCGTCGACTCCAGGGCAGGGTATTGAAGGCATTGGCGATGTCTAAGGACACCGCCAATGCCTTCAATACCCTGCCCTGGAGTTGCACCAGGGAGGCACTCCGGTATCACCGGATGCCGACCTACCTCTGTCGCGTGGTTGAGGCCTATCTGACGGACAGGGTCGTCATCTACCCCGGTCATTAAGGAGAGTGGAACCGGCGAGAGATGTCCTACAGGGATCGGTCCTGGGGCCGCATCAGTGGGACATTGGGTACGACTGGGTGCTGCGCGCTGACCTCCCTAGCGGCGTCAGCGTAGTTTGCTACGCTGACGACACGCTGGTCCTGGCGCAAGGGAGGTCGCACCAGGTGGCGGCTGAATTAGCGACACGCGGGGTTACGACAGTCGTTGAAAGGATCCGGCAACTGGGACTCGAGGTGGCCTGGCTCGAGTCGACTATGAAGTATCTGAGACTTGTCCTTGACAGCCGGTGAAACTTTGTAGAGCATTTCCGTCGTTTGGCTCCCAGACTGGAGCGGGCCGAGGCTGCCTTGAAGCGGCTCCTGCCCGATCTAGGGGGTCAAAACGCCTCCTGCCAAAGGCTACGCTTCAAAGAGATGTCAGCACTAACTGACGGGGTCCGCTAGGGCCGATGCCTGCCGGGGTCTTGGTGATTTGGATTTTTTATTTCTAGTCTATAAATATAGTTGTGCAGTTTTAGTTGATCATTGGGTATTACCCACTGCTCAACTATTCATAGTTGAGCAATTACCAATTGAGCCATTGGTATTACCTACTGCTCAACTTTATGCAGTTGAGCAATCTAGTTGAGCAGTGGGGAAGAAGTGTGAAAAAAAACATTAAATTGAAACAGATAACAGTATACTTACTGTTATCTGTTTCAATTTAATGTTTTTTTATTAATTTTATATGGTATCCGTTGGATTGAGAAATATAGGTTAGGTACCTAGGTAATATAGGTAGGTACTTGATGTGATTTTTAAACCCCCGACGGAAACAGTTGTGTGTGTCTGCGACATCGTAACTCCCTGAACCGATTTCTTTTTGTTTTCTTGACTGAAATGTGACTTAATCGAGAGTGTTCTTAGGTATGACTCAAGAAAATCTGTTCAGCTGTTTGAAGATTATCAGCTCTTTACTAGTTGAAGGGTCAAATCACTTCATCAACTAGAAAAGAGATGATAATCTCTCAGAGCATCTTCCACAGGTCAGATCGAGTTGAAATTTGGAACTCTATTACTTCAATGTTAGACAACATACTAACCTGGAACTGATATAATAGAATAGAATGTATTTATTTGCGAAGAATGTAGGTATTACAATGCTGCAGCAACACCTGGAATTTACAGAATACCCAACTCCCTCACCAAAGTATAGCAATAGTATCGTATTTGGGCTCGTTAGAATAGTCTCAATGAATTTTGTTAACTTTTATTTATGCGTCTATTGGGTAGGTATAAGAAGTATGTACACATTTTGGATAGGTAACTACTACGTAAGTCCTAACTAATTCTCTTGTAACGTACCGCAAAACGGGGCTACTTTGACTTCCAGGGTTACTTTGACAGATTTTATAGCTACTTTGACAGAGCGCCAAAATCGGTTTTGACGTGTGCTCAGCAAGTGTGCGTGACCTCGAGTAATATTGCGCGAGGCGCGGGGTGTGGGGAACGCGTCATAGCGTTGTGATCGGCCTGGTCAAAGTAGCCCCGCCTGTTCAAAGTAGCCCCGTTTTACGGTAATGTATCTGACAACACTTGACTGTTGTCAAACCCCACGACCATAGCTCTTTCTGCTGAAATTTTAGCTGGCTGGCAATAATTTGTAAATGGTAAATTAGTTCTTGATGTTCCACTTGTTAGTGCGGTAAACCCGTGATGGCTACCAAGTGTTGTGATGTTAAACTAATTTGTTTTTATTAATATACAGTGTTTGAGATAGTTGTCGTTTTCTTATTGCCATACCCAATAGTTTGCCGCTAGAAGTAAGAAATCATAATTGTAACAGTGGCGTTGTTGTGTGTTGGTTGACTAGTAGAAAATGCCTATGGCATTAAGTCCGCCTCTGTACATTTATATGCTTGAAGTATTAAATAAGTAAACACTTAGTTCATTTGTTAATCCAATTCCGGAGCAGTAATAAACTACTGAAACTGATATCTACAAAAGATTGAAAACTTTGTAATCAATATCTTTTCGATACATAGCATTATCTACTATATTATCTATGATCCGATACCTACGCATGGATACGTATCTCCATATTAACATGTTAATATTTTTAGCGTACAATCTAATTGATGATTTAAGGCTCCCGCAGACAGGAGCGCTGCGACGATACGACGCGATGCTGGTAGAACAATTTGCATGAAGTTTTCATGGAATTGTTCTTCTAGAGTCGCATTGCGTTGTCGCGCCGCGCTTATGAATGACTGCAAAAGAATTAGAATCATGATTGTAGATCATAGACCATGTGACATTTGTATATAGTTTCGCTTCTGTTTACGCTTGAAACTTTTCTTGAATGTATAGTTATTATAAAACAAATCGTATGTAAAAAAAAAATAAAACAAAATGTAACTTAAAGAAAAAAAAGGAGCGGCGGGCTTAATCAAATAGTGGCTGGCTGAAATGTATTCCATAATGCTGCCCACAGCATACCCATACCTATCATAATCACCCCATACTGTTCCCACTGCTCAAGCTGGGACATACGTAGGTACGCCTCCTCTCGGTGAGAGGGAGTGAGCCATAAACCACCACGCAGGCCAAGTGCGGGTTGACGGATATCATGTCTTCAAAGTTTTGGTCCTAGGCATAAATATAAGAAAGAATTCTAGGATATGCCGGTTACCTCACGATGTTTTCCTTCACCGTTTTTAAGAGCAGTGGTGATGAAAATAATTTACACAAAATAAAGCGCCTGCTTGGGTTCGAACCCACGACCTACAACTCTCGCTGTGGGTGAGTAGGTACCTGTCTATCTAACTAAGAACTAAGTAGTTGTATAATTCCTTACACATGAAACAGACAATTGATATAATATCTATTAAAATTACTCATTATCAGCAGCTGTTCCGCTTCCTACTTAGGTATTATAAATTCTACAACTAAGCAACGAATCAAAACAATACCTATTATTCTTCTTATCAGCGTATCGATGGCAAATGAAGAATTTGTGAAAATTCAAATATTATGTTTAGCCTAAAATTCAGCCACGCGAACTCAGCACCCTAATTGCGTAACACAATATTAATTTCAATCTGATTCATTTTGAAGGATATTGCTAATCCATTGCATCATTTGGTCGAAAAATGTGTCTGCTCAACAACGGAAATAACGCAATGAATGTTGTTGAACTGTCAAAATGAAACCCATTGCTGGTGTATCTATTACGCAATTTTCCCGCTGTTGTCTGGCACAGTCTTCAGATTTAGGTTATTTTCGTGCTATCTATCGCTTATGTTGCACTTGCCATGTTTTTTCTCTGCATCACTCCTAGGTAGAAAATGCCTCAAGCATTAAGTCCGCCTTTGTACAGTAGATATTTTGTATCTACTTTTGCATAAAGTTTTAATAAATAAATAAATACGATCCTCAAGCGGCGCAAGATGGAAGGTGGGCCATTGTCTGCGGAGAGACGCCGCATTTACCTACACTTGAGGCCCATGTCTGTACAGATTTTCTTCGCTTCAGCCAACATGGGTTCGTACTGTTCGCAGTCAATTTAAAGAAATCCAAGTCGGTTGCGCTAACGCGTTCACGATTTTTTTTTGATAACCGACGAAATATTTCCACTCTAGGGAGTCTAGTATCATGTGCTGAATTAATGGTTTCAGTTTGCGCGTCGGTGTTTCTGCCACCCTGTAGTACAGACGCAGACGCCAGCACATCAACCTACTACAATCTGTCAAATTTCTTTAATAGATTTTCAACTTTATCACTGAAGCATAAGGTTCAAAGTTGATTGGGAAAATGGGACAGTTTGGGGTAGGTTGATGTGCTGGCGTCTGTACCTAAGTGAAAAAATAAATACAATCCACCCACGTCTCTGTATATGCAATACGGACAATTTAATAAGTACATTATTAAATATTGTAAGAGGAAGTCTGAAGCTCGTCTATTTCAGTCGCACTTATTGAAGTTCCATATTGTTTCATCTCAATTTCTATAGAACGCTAGTCGGGGCCGCATGTTACTGACGTTTAATAAACTTGCACGCCGGATTATAGAGTTTACGTTGATACGTTTTTGTAGACTACGACTTAAACATTTTGGTACTTTCTAAAACGAAGATTAAAATTGATACTAATAATAAGGCTGAAGAGTTTGTTTGTTTGATCGCGCTAATCTCTGGAACTACCAGTCGGATTTTAAAATTCCAATTTATGAGGAAGGCTATTTAGGCTACCCGAACAAAAACAAAAAAGTCACAAAGAACGCTGAGCGAAAACGAAGTAGGTAATAGTACGGGTAGGCGATACGATGTGATGGAGTGGATCGGGGAGCAAGAAATTACACGCGGACGAAGTCGCGGGCAGAACCTAGTATAATTTTTTTTTTTTGGTTTTTTCTCCGTTCAAAGGTAGATAAAGTAACTACTTAAGTAGATGCCCAAAACGACACTCGATTAACTTAAAACCTAGCCATTTACTATTAAAGAAAACTCACGTAAATACCTACGTGCTTGAGTTAAAAGTGCAAAGACGGACAGACACCGACAATAATGAAGTTGCGTTTAATAACAATTTAAATTAATTATTGTAAATGTGAAATTATCTTTTAACACCATCAATGTGTATCCTATATTTTCATTTCCAGTTTTTTCCCAAATCAAGAAAATTATCTAAAAAAAAACCCAGTACAGTTTATCTTTTGCAATTAAAATCAATTGTGTTTTTTGGTATGAATGATTAGTTTCTTTCACAAACACTGATAATCTACAAGATTTCGTAGATTTTAGTCATCAGGATTAACCATATTACAGATAAAAGATAAGCTCTTGACAAAATAATAATCGATACAGAAAAGGAGCAAACTACTAGAGACAGGTGATTCGATACATATTATCAAAAATAATGTTTTATTCAACTCTCCAAACAATGTAATTGCCCTGAGCATCTTGCATGCCTTGTCCAGTCGACCAAAGAACTACAAACATATCAACCAAGGTATTTTGTCCCACAACAGCTGGGTTTGAAGAAATTACTTCGTCATATGTCTCGGTCTTGAAAGAATCCAAGACATTATGCTAGCGTATTCTAGACCTGCCTCAATGACGACGGGGCAACGCCAGTCTCCAACCGTGTTGACCTTCGCATTATGGGTCCAACGCCTTAATAGCGGAACACACTTTTAAACACAATCTGAATAATTTTGTAGGATATTGGTAATACATTAATTCATATGTTCGAAATCTGCTCAACAACGTACGTCTGTCAAAATGAAAGCCATTGCTACTGTTAGTGTGTTATTCAGTTACCTCGCTGATCAGTATTTGATTTAGCATTTGATAGATAAGGGTCGCCCAAAGTAAAAAAATAACTAATAACTCGCGCCTGTTTCTCAGATTTATTTTTGTTGGCTCCCGCTTTTGAATCCCAGTTTAATAGTTTTGGCGTTGGATCCCGCAAAACATTATTATGTATTTCCGTTGGATCCCGAATTTAAAAAATGCAAGATAATTACGTTTTATTGTCGTTGAATCCCGAAAAGTATTTCCTTTGGATCCCGAATGCTTAAAAAAATCTGAATGCGGGTACTTTCAACAGCAAAATTGTTTGTAATAAAATGAGGGGTTGACTAATGTTTCACCAAAACTCCATCGACAAATTTTTAGTATACAATAAACGTTTCGTATACTATTTATATCACAAACAACTCATTTTCTATAATCTAGTCGTTTCTGACACTTGCCGGCCGCTGCCCCGGCACTGCTCGCTTCGCTCGCTCGGCTCGTGCGTAGGGGTCACAGTTTTAACCTAACCTACCTTAACATTGTTTTTTTTTAATAATTAATCTAATCGGTTCGGTTCCGGGTAGCCCACTAAAAATAATCTCTTTTTTTCTATTAGCGCAAGTCGATGAAAGAATGAGTTTCATGTTTAGGAAATTGCGTAATGATAAGTCAATACCTATGTAAAACGTTTTTATTCCAAACGTTGTTTTATGAGATAAAATTAATAAAAAATGAATTGCTTGTTAAATAACACGTTATTAAACAAAAGTTTATCAGTTTAGTTTATAAGTTTAAGTATATGTCGCTTGCTACCGCGTCACCAGTCCTAACTATATTTTGGCTGCTGAGACCAAAACTACAAACGTACAAGTGTATAGGGATGTTTTATAAAATGCGGCTGTTACTTTACTATATTGTGGTGTCTTACGACTTCCACGCGAACGAAGTCGCGGGCAGAAGCTAGTGTTTGATAAAGGTAAATCACTTTTCTTCTGAAATGTACACATGTTGTTATAACATGGGATTCAACTGAAATAGCAAACGGGATCCATCGTTGATACCTAAAAAATAGGATTCAAAAGTGGGATCCAACGAAAATAAACGGTTTCTCATTGGGGTAGGTACCTACCTACATATACAATTATCTTTAAATGTGTACCTACCTACTTGAGCTTGATGTTTTGGATAGCATTGGTTAATTCAATGGGTATCAGGAGTACCATTGTAAAAAAACATGATTTGTTTTTAAAGGTACATTAACATGATTAGATTCCTTTAATTAACTCCTTAAAATATTTTCCATGACTTTCTGTTAAAACTCATATAACAAGTTATCAGTTTAAGATAACCTATGGAGATACGGTAAATAAAGTGAATTAACAAATAATAATATAAGGTTTTATCATGGCTATACAAGATCAAATCATCAACACCAAAAACTACAGAAAATTTATCATTAAAGACCCAACAATCACAAACGACAAATGCCGCAGATGCCACATTCAATCAGAAACAATACAACACATAACAGGAGCATGCATAACTCTCACACAGACAGACTACACTCACAGGCACAACCAGGTTGTAAACATCGTTCATCAAAAACTAGCACTCAAACACGGTCTCATACAAAACACTAACACTCCCTAATATAAGTACCTACGCGCCACAAACTATCCTAGAAAATGACACACATAAACTGTATTACGATCGCGCCATACTTACAGATAAGACCATCCATTACAATAGACCAGACATAACCCTATAAGATAAAATAAGAAAAATCACTTACCTTATAGACATTGCAGTTCCCAACACCCATAACCTACAAAAAACAATCGCTGAAAAAATAAGTAAATACGCTGAGCTTAAAGAAGAAGTTATTAGAATTTGGAGACAAGATAAAGTCTATGTTGTTCCTGTTGTTCTCTCCACGACTGGTGTTATCCCCAACCATCTCCTCCGTAGCCTGAAAATAATAGATCTAGAAGAATCCCTTTACATCAATCTGCAGAAAGCAGCCATCCTAAACACATGCAGAATCGTTAGGAAGTTCATGCAGCTAGACGAAAGTACACTTTCATCATAAAATTCCCCACACGCTGCATTTACTTGGCTTTGGCCCGTGAATGTAGCTAAAACCAGCCTTAGAGCTGAGAAAAAGAACACTCCCGATAATAATAATTATGTTGTAATAATTTTCTATAAAAATTAAAGCAGTAAGTAGATAGTTTTTGAAGTGAAAACTTCTTTAGCGGCGTAGCACACTTTTTGTATGGGGAAAAAATGTTAAACTCGCGTCAGGACACGTGACCGTCAGGAGAGATTCCCCCCCCCCCCCCCCCCGCTCTTTCTACGGCGGCGGCGCGGGCGCCAACCGAAGTGAACCAAGTGAGACACGATAATGGATGGATGGATGGATGGATGGACGGACGGACGGACGGTGACGGTGACGGTGACGGTTACGGTGACGGTGACGGTGACGGTGACGGTGACGGTGACGGTGACGGTGACGGTTACGGTGACGGTGACGGTGACGGTTACGGTGACGGTGACAGTGACGGTGACGGTGACGGTGACGGTGACGGTGACGGTGACGGTGTCGGTGACGGTGACGGTGACGGTGACGGTGTCGGTGACGGTGACGGTGACGGTGACGGTGTCGGTGACGGTGACGGTGACGGTGACGGTGACGGTTACGGTGACGGTGACGGTGACGGTGACGGTGACGGTGACGGTGACGGTGTCGGTGACGGTGACGGTGACGGTGACGGTGACGGTGACGGTGACGGTGACGGTGTCGGTGACGGTGACGGTGACGGTGACGGTGACGGTGACGGTGACGGTGACGGTGGACGTGGATGTGGATGGATGGGTGGATGGATGGACGGACAGCTGATGGCTCGACCGTCTGTGTAGTAGCCACACTGCTGTGTATTCGTAAAATTCGTGTATATAAAGTGTTTAAAATATGGAAATTGAACAAAGTGCATCGATTAATGAAAAAAGTGACGCAGAAATAGTGACGGTGTCGGTGACGGTAACGGTGACGGTAACGGTGACGGTGACGGTGACGGTGTCGGTGACGGTGTCGGTGACGGTGACGGAGACGGTGACGGTGACGGTGACGGTGACGGTGTCGGTGACGGTGACGGTGACGGTGACGGTGACGGTGACGGTGTCGGTGACGGTGACGGTGACGGTGACGGTGACGGTGACGGGGACGGTGACGGTGACGGTGACGGTGACGGGGACGGTGACGGTGACGGTGACGGTGATGGTGGACGTGGATGTGGATGGATGGATGGACAGCTGTGTATTCGTAAAATTCGTTTAAAATATGGAAATTGAACAAAGTGCATCGATTAATGAAAAAAGTAACGCAGAAATAGTGAAAAAAAATAAGTTATATTAATTCAATTCATAATTGATTTATTTCAACGTTAATATTCAAGTTTTCACTTCTGCCGGCACTCCCGGAGTGCAACCCGTCTTTTTTTTAGGGAAGCATGAAAAAGCCTCCTCGTGTAGCGCAGTTGTTCCATCAGTTACTCAACTGAACTGAGCGCTCGGCGCATCCTAGACAGTCACACCCAACACCTTATTTGACTAGCCAATTCTTCCTTTGCGGTGGTAGGGCTAACGCCCGCCCGGTTTGCGACCACTCTCCCACCGGAGTCCGGTGTCAAGCAGCTTGCTGTGTTTCGTCGATGCGTGGGAGTTCCAGTGCCTTACGCATCTTCTGGGCACGCTCGTTTCATCATAGACCTCATCTATCGCTTTCCATCAGGCGGTCAAGAGCGCGCCCATTAGGCAATAAAAAAAATATTAAAAAGTATGGCATGAATGAACTTTTTTAAGAAAAGTACCAGATCGCGGTCATCACACCAAACCTGATTCAGTGTGACTCTTGGCTAACATCATCATCATCATTGCTAACTTCGTTCCACCCACTGCTGTGTAAAGACCTCTTCGCTTTTGTGCAATTATGTTTCCCTGGTATGTGCGAGTCTCATCCAGGACTTCCTTGCGAGCTTCTGTAGGTCATCCGCCCACCTGGTCATTGGTCTGCCAACGCTCCTTCTACTGTCTCTCGGCAACTATTCCGTTCGGGCTCCACTTGCCATCGTCACGTCTAGCCAAGTGTCCTGCGCACTTTCATTTAAGAGCCGCTACCCGTAGCCTGACGTCTTATTCCTTACTGTAGGAGTAAGGATCAAGAGGTCAGGCGGGTAGCGGATGTAAGATGGCAGATGTCTTCTTTGTACACAGTCTCTTTAGTGAGCGTCCATGTCTCGGCCCCATATCTCACGGTAGGCAGGACACTTTATTCAAACAATTTGGTTTTCAGGCATCTTGGTATCTTCCAATCCCTAAAAACATAATCCAGCTTGCTAAATGCTGCTTAGCCTAGTTGTATGCGTCTAGCTAGAGATTTCCTTAATATGGATAGTCTCGTCCAAAAGACAAACGGCTTACGTATTACTGTTATAAGTACTTATGATTATCAATTTTAACTCTGGCTGGTTGCAATCGCATTAAAGTACCTAATCCCTCGTATCAATCTTCAATAATCTACACTGTTTATATAAAATCTGTAAGTACTTACCTAATAATACCTACTTAGCTTTTAACTTCTGTTTGTAACCTTTACAATAAGTAGGTAATTGCACAATCAGACGCAACTTAGTGGGATTCCCATTCCCAAAGATTGTTAAAGTAATCACTGTATGATTTTTATTTAATACCAAAACTGTAGTTTGGCTGTTGATTTGGCTAGTTTGAAAACAATTTATTGCTCATTAAAACATATTATTATATTAGTATGATAAAGGAAAAACCATGCATCTATGTGGATGAAGTCGCGGGCATAGCTAGTACAGTAGGTGCGGCGTAAATTATGACACATTGCACTTAATAAAGAGACGGACTACTTACGTTTTTTTTTTTTTCTAAAATCCCAATCCCACTTGCACTATAAACATAACCACTGACTGCTAAGATAAATAAAGACGCTATCAATGACAATTTGTTACCATTAATGTGCGGTTGAGTGTACAGTCCTTTCACAGTTATTTTATCTCTGACAGTAGTCTAATAGCAACCTTATTGTAACGACAATAAAGATCACATTGATTTTGAAAGGAACTACATTAATTCTGCAAGTATTAAGTCGATTCGTCACAATACCTTTCAGGACGAGTGTGCGTCAAGTTCACGGGCGGGCGTGAAGGCTCTCGGTGTCTACGAGTTACGACTCCGGGCGGCGCGGCCCTCTGACGTTTGACGTATAAAATACTGGCTTTTGCTCGAGGCTTTGTCCACGCGGACGTTCGAAATTATCCCACGGAAACGTAAGACCGATAAAAAGTGATGGTCTAATAGTGTGCTAAATTTCGTGCGAGTGGAAATCAGTGTAAGATTGAAAGTTATCAGACAGACAAACAGACAGAGTTAATTTCGCATTTAAGTTTGTGATCTAATGTTTATCTAGGGTTCTCAATAATTAAAGAGAGTCCAAAATTGACGTGCTTCAAATAATCAATTAGTCTACTGTCTAGCTAGGTGCTAGCCCAATACTTTTCTTTGAGAGGCATTCGGCACCTATTCGGCATTAGTTGGCGATTAACGGAGCGACCTCGGTGCGGCAATTATCACGCTAATTAAATTTACGCTGTGTTATGACTAATTTACTCCATAACAACAGTTCTTGACTCCACTACTAGACCCGAGGACTAAGAGCGCGCTTAGCAACGACTCGGGGGCCTAAAAAGGCCACTTTGACAGAATCGTAAAAGGATAACATTATGAATCATAATAAAAGTCGTAATATGGTCACAAACTGACAATTCATAATATTATTTGCGTACAATTTCATATCATGCAATTCATCTGTTTGACAGTTAAGTATGGAGATTCGTAAAATGGTCCATAAAATATGAATTGCTTTAATGTCAAATAATATTATGAATTGTCAGTTTGTGACCATTTTACGACTTGTATTATGATTCATAATGTTATCCTTTTATGATTCTGCCAAAGTGGTCTTTTTAGGCCCCCTGGTCGTGGTTCCTTTATAGAATGCAATATGTATTGCAAATAAACATAAGCAGCCTATAATGTTCCCACTGCTGGGACACAGGCCTCGTCTCTGTGAGAGGGAAACAAATAAAGATTACAGAAATTGATTAAATCGACGAGAACTGGATTATTCCACTTTGCCCCACCGGCCGCCCCACTGGTGGGGCAAAGTGGAATGTCAAAAATTTTGCAGTGGAATCTGCCCCACTAAATCGAAATAGTGGGGCAGATTCCACTGCTTTAAAATCCTGTTGGATTCTGCCCCACTAGGGTTGGCGCCTTAGAATAAACGTACAAACATTTTATTTTCGCAAATTTTGTATTTCCTAGTTGTTTCTGGAAGGATAAGGGATGTAATAAAATCGCAGATTAATTACACGATTTGTTACAAGCATATTTTGTTACACGCAGCATTGGAGTAAGAATGACCAAACCTACCTACACAATAGACGTGCATTTGGCCATTTGCATTTCTTATCAGTATCTATAGTTCATTTTGAGACCCACTCTTTCGGAGGCTCTATTGAGGTCATCGAGCATTGTACTGAGGTGCTCCATAGTCTCAGCCATGACTACAATATCGTCGCAAACCGAAGGTGAGTTATACAGGTACTCGCCATTGATGCTAATGCCAGCCCATTTTTAGTTCAGAACCTTGAAGACATCCTCCAGTGCAGCAGTGAACAGTTTGGGAGAGATAACGTCTCCCTGTCTCACACCTCTCTGCAGAAGGTTCTGGTTCTGCATAGATTTGACCATGGAAAGTGTTATATTTCATATAAGACATTAACGAGTATAAAATATAAACTGGGGAGTTTTTTTTTGCATATCTTTTTATTTGGTTTATTATGCCAACCTTCATCATCTGGACTCTGTGCGGCTATTTTGCAAATCTTTTTATTTAGTTTATCATGCTAACCTTCATCATCTGGAGTGGGGCAGCTGGTGGGGCAAAGTGGAATAATCCAAACCATTCAGTTATCTTTGCTTCTGGTAATGCTACTTGTTTTCGCAAAAATTTTGAATTTTTTTTTTTTTTTTGCCACTGCCTCAAAATCCGATTGAAAAGTGTGGTTCCCATTCCGGAATCTGTGATTTTACTACAGAAAAAGAAGCGGTGTAAACTTCTGTTGACTTTGTACTCATAACAGCGTACACGAATGGCACAATATTTGTTGTGTTGAGAGCTACCCCAATCACCATGCAACGTATACGTCTTTTTTTTTGTTATTGAAACGATTTTATGTAAGCTTATTAATGTGTGATTTTAGTTGATTTTATTATAGTTAAGTTGTTTCTTATTTATAAGTTAATCATAAGACTGTATTTTGCCATACCAAATGATGATTAATGTGTGATTTTGAATAGTTAAATAGTTAGGATAAATAGCATTTCGTTTTCTATTTACGGGGACGAATCGTACTCAGTTTGTGATTTTAAGCTTAAATAAAGTAGTAAAAACAAATCTAGTTGCCATTAATAAACAAATATTTAATTTATTTTAACAATTTAATTTAATTTAAAATCGCATAATATCTGTAATTTTAAAAGTTTAGTGTACATAGTTATATTTTTTTTTTAAATTTGCGAAAATAAAATGTTTGTACGTTTATTCTAAGGCGCCAACCCTAGTGGGGCAGAATCCAACAGGATTTTAAAGCAGTGGAATCTGCCCCACTATTTCGATTTAGTGGGGCAGATTCCACTGCACAATTTTTGACATTCCACTTTGCCCCACCAGTGGGGCGGCCGGTGGGGCAAAGTGTGACATCACGTGTCATAATTATCATCAATTTAGATTAATCGAAAATTTTGACACATTGATAAAATAATCGATCATTTCCACTCTAAATATTATTTTCTTAAGATAATTATCATGCACTTTTAATACAGAGTCATTTTCATAAATGCTGAAATCCGTAGCGACATTATTTACGCTCCCATACAAAACTTCAATACCTACTCGACCCAAATGCATGAGAGGGCTGTTAATTTTTTTGCGATTAAGATGTTGGGCCCATGGAGAATGTTTTTCAGTCTGATAGTTTGTATCACACCCTTAAATATGTCCAGACCTTTCTGATATACGCTGTTATCAATATCATGATATGATGTTTGATATATTTACCTGGCGAAACTTCACATATATTATGGTGGGTAATCGATATCAAATTATGATTGATCAAAAATTTAAATCGCCTGAGAGTAGAAATTGTTACCTAGTACTAGTACTATTAAGTATTCTGTGCTAGTACCTAAAGGTCATTTCCTGGAATGAATGTGACGACCGTTTTTCCGTTTTTGAAATTCGGTGGTATCAGTAAATTTTTAATACGTTCGTTTTCTAAATCATATTAGCGGCCCAGGAAGTGTGACGTGGCAACGATGACGCCACGTTATGCGCTGGTTCTAATTGGCGTCGGTGTTCGGCGGCGTCGGTCCATGAGTCGATTTGACGTTTCCCGAGTGCTAACGAACGCGTTCACGAGTACTTTGTTTACAGGCTTTAGGCGTATAACGCATGAAGAATTATATTGCTTATTTAGATTGGAAGGTCCAAGCTGCAATAAAAATTGAGGTAGTTATATCTATAGGTAGAATGTCTGGAGATCTATTCTGTAAAAATCTGTCTGCTATGGGATTGACAACTCACTTCACCTGAGTGTTCACGGTTAGATTTTTTCAGAATAGGCCAGCTGGTGTCGAATGTTGTGTGGCTAGCGCTCAATATTTGAAAACGGAGCTGAGGAGTCGCATATAGAAAGTCTTGTAAACTGTACGTTGCTATGGTCAAGGGTTCATTTTGATGCAGTTGTGTATTATACAAAGAAACCCCAGTCTTTTCTGTTATGGTGGCAAGTTACTGTTTTATGGTTCGTCCTCTCCTGGCTGGGCCCTTACCTACACAACTACACAGACTTACCAATTATTCTAGACTAGTTTTTGTCCGCTTTTTCACCAGCGTACCGGTCTGAAATTATGCCACGGGAACTTACTACCGGGATAGAAAGTAAACTATTATAAACGTTACCGTTCCGCCTTTGCCTGTCGGTCTTCTACAGACTGTACTTCGGAGAGTGTGCGTAGGAGCTCCACGGCCTGATTCCACCATCGCCCTTTTACTACCGGACTACCAGACGTACTGTAGTGTATAATCCACACTTAGTTATATCCCGATCTGTCGTACTCAGCGCTTCTCCTCCACATTTATTATGCGGACAGACAAAGTATTGAATACTCTGCCAGCATCTGTATTCCCTTCCACATTTAACCCGTCTGCATTCAAAGCAAGATTGAACAGGCATCTTCTGGGCACTCTCGTTCCATTCCATCAAAGACCTCATCCATAGCTTTCCATCAGGCGTGATCGAGGTCTAGAGCAGGCCTATTCAGCAATAAAAAAAAGTAAGTAGGTATGCAGTACAGATATTTACCTATGCTTGTCCGGATTAAGATTGATTATTTGTTATTTATTTATAATGTTAATTGATAAATTACTTACAATCAAACCAGACATTACATTTTGACGCATTAAGGTGATAATAAAGTTAATTAATGAGACTTTGCTTAATTAATCAAAATAATCCAATTGAGGATGTAGATAATGTCAAAACATGAGGTTTGTAAATTAGTGGGTTTTTTCACAAAAAGTCATCACCAAAAAACTAGAAAAATCATCTCAAGAAAAATTGTATTGCTGTGGTAAACAGGTCCATCATTATGACCTTGTCTTTTCAATACTTGATCACGGTCGGTTTTCTGTCAAACCAGATCTAGTTTCAGGAGAGAGGATTTACCCTTAATTGGTCGCGTGGGGTGTGACACACCCCAGTGCATCATTGAAGGTTTAAAACTCTTAAAATTTTGAATTTGCGGCGCTAATGTTCCCGGTAGCTTCATAAAAACGCATAACCTTTATAACGATTTAATAGCAAGCAGCACTCGGTCGTCTATAGTTGTGACAGTAGAGCGCCCTTGGGGTGTTAAACACCCCACTGGCTCGATTACAGCTGACTTTTGATCCGGCTGGCGTAAGAGGTGACTCTGGCAAAGTCGGCAGGGGTTCTAACCACACAAAATTAAATGTCACCACTCGTAAATTGCACCCGTGTGAAGCCATTATTATTATAAAAGAAAACTTCTTTTTTATTTATTAAAATGTTGTTTTATTGATTTTCATGAAAATATTATTAGGTAACAGATTTTCCTGCTGACGGTTTATGATTATTGACTGTTGATCCAGTTGGCGAAAGAGGTGACCCTGGCGAAGGCGGCAGGAGATCCAATCTGGCAACCGCGGGCAGAGCCGAAGGAGGTAATACCAATCTGTTGGAAAAATTAAAATGAGTTCAACAGAAAAACAATAAATAAAAAGATCAACATTGCGAAAACTACGAGTGAGCTTTAGTAAACGTCAAAGGATTCTAGAATGAAATATAGTTATTTTCAAAACACGTACCAAGATAGGCCTTCCGCTCCTGTTGACAGTGAGGGGACCACCGGAGTCACCCTGGCATGTGCTCCTTCCACCAGCGCCGCTTACACAAATGTTGGAGTCCTGGACGATGAGAGGGAAGGAAGATCTGCATACAGCGTTCGTGATCACAGGCAGAGAAACGTGGCTCAGAACCTGGTTGGTGGTGATTGCACCTGCTGCACCTATAGAATAAATCGTGTTGGTAAGTCAATTTAATAAGTAAATAAACACAAACTCTAGATGAAGAACGGCCATTTTAAAATGTTCTTACCATCAGCGGTGCGACCGAATCCAGATGCGATGGCGTTTTCACCGGCGAAGTTCTGGTTGAGTTGACTACCGGTAGGCAAGGCGATAACTGCGATGTTGTCTGTTGGTACACAGATAATATTACTGTGGGTAGGTAGGTACCTACTTCTCAATTTTATTTGCAAGAAACATTTAAACCCTGAAGGGATAATCTTAGTTTTAGTCAAATTTTACAAACGAATACATGCATAAGCGTAATTTTTTTACTTACTTGATAATCCAACGTTTGAGTTCAATCTAATCATAGCAACGTCGTTACGGATTAAGCTAGGGGCCCAGCTTCCGTGCATAACAACATTGTTGGTTGTCAACCTGGTGCCGCCAGAAAACAGACGGATTGAACCAAGGACAACGACAAAACTGGATGCTTGGTTTTGACCGTCGAACCAGCAGTGAGCAGCGGTAACAACGCGGTTAGGTCTGACCAGAGAGCCTCCGCAGACACCTTGACCACCAGAGAATTGCGCGAGAAGACCGGCCTGCGGACAATTACCGAAATTAATTATAATTAGGAGATAGAATTGTTTCAGACATCACTGTGCGTAATCAACCTGATTAATTACCTGGTGAGGGAACTGTCCGAGCCTTGCGGCTGAACCACCGACGATTCTGACATGGGTATTTTCCTGTTCCTCAGCTTTACGAATTCTCTCGGCAGCCGGTGCACCGATTTTGGACAAGTATCCGTAAGCGGTGATGTCTTCTAGATCGATGGCATCCTCGAGGTTGATGTATTTAGCGGAGGCGACCGCCGTCAGAGCCAATAGTGCCAGTGCCAAGAACTTCATGTTGCCGATATTGATGACTCGAAGTAACTTAAAATTTTCGTGGTGCATTTTTATAGTGTGCAGGTTTTTTGATAATTTTAAGATAAAGCCTCATTAGTGTGATAAAATATAATTTTATCAATCGAATATAATTATTAAAATCTCAGGATTCAAACTTTACGTGTTTATTGATTATAATACTTACCAGTCATTGTTTAGACGTCGAGAAGCGCAGTCAACACCTAACGGTTTCAAAGTGGCTGTTTATGATATACTTATAAAATGGGAGATAAATGCAATTCATGAGTGTTGTTTGTTTAGAATCTACTTTATCGATTACAGACATAATTATTAGTGTAGAAATGTTCTAAACTTCAGGCCATTGCTGACATACAAAATAGAAATAAATGTAGGTACTAGTTAGCCATTTTTTTACTAATATCTTCGCGCGTAGAATATAGCCTGGGCATTGACATATATATTTTGAAATCATTAAGCCTGGGTGATTATAAGTTTATTTTTTATATTATTTGTCGATTTATTTGTTGTTTTAATTTTTTTTTTCGTGAAAAAATCAGATCTTTAGTAGACGCTTCTGTCCGTTCACCTTTTACCCCTGTTTTTGTCCAGACGGTAAAAAAAATCAGCCGATATAGATGTTTTTATTTATTTAAACTTCATGTACAAAGCTTTGTACAGTTAGGGAAATTAATTGTTACATAAACTGACACTTTACGTCAATTTTTCGTGTCAAAGCCATGGACTTCTTATATTACCAATATAATAAGTCCATGGTTAAAGCCTTTATTTTCATACATCTGTCATTCTAATGACAGTTGTGATTTGATAGAGTCTGGCAAATGAAAGTAGACACTCGAATTATTTCTATCTAGACTTTTTATATGGCAATCAAATTAAATTTTTCAGAACAAGGTACATGCTCTGTGAAAATGGCGTGTTGTTGTGATCTTGTTGAGCATTTTTCTAACTCAAAAGTCCCTAAGTCAAGCAGCAGTGTTCAAATAATACCGTTTTTCATCAAAAACAAATTTTTAGAAAGTATCAAATTATGTTATCCCAGGTATGTCATACTAATGTTGGGGTTGCTATACTGATATTTTTTAAATTTGCCGCGCTTTTTCAGTCTCTACTTTCGTTTATTTATCCACTGATTATAGATACCCTGGAGATCAGCGGTTCCGTCAATTTAACACTATAATGTAGATTTTAAAAGTAGTTTTTTTTTTTTAAGAAACTCCAGATATACCAGTTAGAGCTCTTACACACGAGCGGCATGTTCCCAACGGCAGAGGTAACTACAGCCGTCGACGCGCGTCGGCGGCAACAGTCGACGCGTCAACGGCAGCCGTCGACATTTCAACTTCGAAGATATAGGTCGACGGCTGCCGTCGACGCGTCGACGGTTGCCGCCGACGCGCGTCGACGGCTGCAGTTACCTCTGCCGTTGGGAACATGCCGCTCGTGTGTAAGAGCTCTTAGATGAGCGGGGTAATGGTGTAACAATGTCTTTCATTTTGACAGTTCAAAAAAATCATTGCTTTATTTACGCTGTTGAGCAGACACATTTTTCGTATTCGTCATCAGTTGGAGCACGGGACCGTAGTCTATGTGCTTCACCCAGGTGGAGAAACTAGGTGAAGCACGGGTCCGACCCCTTGTAGGTATATGAAGCAATGGATTATCAATATCGATCAAAATGATTCAGATTGTAATTGAAATTGGTGTTACGCAATTAGGGTGCAGATATAAATTCCGTTCTGGGAACTCACATGATTAAAACAATGAATATAGAGATGTCAAAACAGTATTTTATTAAAAATTACAAAAACCAAGCATTATTTCTAATATTCCATAGAACATCACCTACAACAAGGGTTAGGCAGAGGTGTGCGCATAGTACCTACACTCACATTTCGCACGTTATGCTTAAGTCCCATGTGATAGGGGGCGAACCTATTGCTATTTGATGAAAATGTACTTGTCTTTATATAAGTACGTTAGTGAATATTAGTAAAAAGTGAGAATTGAACAGAAAAAAACCCTACGATAAAACAAAGAATTCGGAGTCGAATTATGAAAAAAATTAATTTCATTAAAAGTGCAGTTGACTCTTTGTACTTTGTTGCCGTCGATATGTGAGAGACATAATGATTTATCACACTAATCACATTACATCACACTAATATTATAAAGGCGAAAGTTTGTGAGTGTGTGTGTGTTTATATGTTTGTTACTTCTTCACGCTCAAACCGCTGAACCGATTTAGATGAAATTTAGTATAGAGATAGTTTGAGGCCCGGGAAAGGACATAGGCTACTTTTTAACCCGATATTCCCACGGGATCGAAACTTATGCGGGTGAAACCGCGGGGCGCAGCTAGTTAATTATAATTATTATAGGCTCCAATGACCGACCAAAGTTGTTTAAAAATAAAAATGGCATGATGATTAACGACTGTTTTGTATTTATTATTATTATAAACTAACTCATCACATCAACAGGCTTAGTAGCAAACTGGGTTCACTCAAACCAGACATTACATTTTGACGCATTAAGGTGATAATAAAGTTAATTAATGAGAATTGAGGATGTAGATAATGTCAAAACATGAGGTTTGTAAATTAGTGGGTTTTTTCACAAAAAGTCATCACCAAAAAACTAGAAAAATCATCTCAAGAAAAATTGTATTGCTGTGGTAAACAGGTCCATCATTATGACCTTGTCTTTTCAATACTTGATCACGGTCGGTTTTCTGTCAAACCAGATCTAGTTTCAGGAGCTGGAGAGGATTGGTCGCGTGGGGTGTGACACACCCCAGTGCATCATTGATGGTTTAAAACTCTTAAAATTTTGAATTTACGGCGCTAATGTTCCCGGTAGCTTCGTAAAAACGCATAACCTTTATAACGATTTAATAGCAAGCAGCACTCGGTCGTCTATAGTTGTGACAGTAGAGCGCTCTTGGGGTGTTAAACACCTCACTGGCTCGATTACAGCTGACTTTTGATCCGGCTGGCGTAAGAGGTGACCCTGGCAAAGGCGGCAGGGGTTCTAACCACACAAATGACACCACTCGTAAATTGCACCCGTGTGAAGCCATTATTATTATAAAAGAAAACTCCTTTTTTATTTATTAAAATGTTGTTTTATTGATTTTCATGAAAATATTATTAGGTATCAGATTTTCCTGCTGACGGTTTATGATTATTGGCTGTTGATCCAGTTGGCGAAAGAGGAGACCCTGGCGAAGGCGGCAGGAGATCCAATCTGGCAACCACGGGCAGAGCCGAAGGAGGTAATACCAATCTGTTGGAAAAATTAAAATGAGTTCAACAGAAAAACAATAAATAAAAAGATCAACATTGCGAAAACTACGAGTGAGCTTTAGTAAACGTCAAAGGATTCTAGAATGAAATACAGTTATTTTCAAAACACGTACCAAGATAGGCCTTCCGCTCCTGTTGACAGTGAGGGGACCACCGGAGTCACCCTGGCATGTGCTCCTTCCACCAGCGCCGCTTACACAAATGTTGGAGTCCTGGACGATGAGAGGGAAGGAAGCTCTGCATACAGCGTTCGTGATCACAGGCAGAGAAACGTGGCTCAGAAACTGGTTGGTGGTTATTCCACCTGCTGCACCTATAGAATGAATCGTGTTGATAAGTCAATTTAATAGGTAAATAAACACAAACTCTAGATGAAGAACGGCCATGTTAAAATGTTCTTACTATCAGCGGTGCGACCGAAGCCAGATGCGATGGCGTTTTCACCGGCGAAGTTCTCGTTGAGTTGACTACCGGTGGGCAAGGCGATAAGTGCGATGTTGTCTGTTGGTACACAGATAATATTACTGTGGGTAGGTAGGTACCTACTTCTGAATTTTATTTGCAAGAAACATTTAAACCCTGAAGGGATAATCTTAGTTTTAGTCAAATTTTACAAACGAATACATGCATAAGCGTAATTTTTTGACTTACTTGATAATCCAACGTTTGAGTTCAATCTAATCATAGCAACGTCGTTACGGATTAAGCTAGGGGCCCAGCTTCCGTGCATAACAACATTGTTGGTTGTCAACCTGGTGCCGCCAGAAAACAGACGAATTGAACCAAGGACAACGACAAAACTGGAGGCTTGGTTTTGACCGTCGAACCAGCAGTGAGCAGCGGTAACAACGCGGTTAGTTCTGATCAGAGAGCCTCCGCAGACACCTTGACCGCCAGAGAATTGCGCGAGAAGACCGGCCTGCGGACAATTACCGAAATTAATTATAATTAGGAGATAGAATTGTTTCAGACATCACTGTGCGTAATCAACCTGATTAATTACCTGGTGAGGGAATTGTCCGAGACTTGCGGCTGAACCACCGACGATTCTGACATGGGTATTTTCCTGTTCCTCAGCTTTACGAATTCTCTCGGCAGCCGGTGCACCGATTTTGGACAAGTATCCGTAAGCGGTGATGTCTTCTAGATCGATGGCATCCTCGAGGTTGATGTATTTAGCGGAGGCGACCGCCGTCAGAGCCAATAGTGCCAGTGCCAAGAACTTCATGTTGCCGATATTGATGACTCGAAGTAACTTAAAATTTTCGTGGTGCGTATTTATAGTGTGGTTTTTTGATAATTTTAAGATAAAGCCTCATTAGTGTGATAAAATATAATTTTATCAATCGAATATAATTATTAGAATCTCAGGATTCAAACTTTACGTGTTTATTGATTATAATAATTACTAGTCATTGTTTAGACGTCGAGAAGCGCAGTCAACACTTAACGGTTTCAAAGTGGCTGTATATTTATTATGATATACATACTTATAAAATGGCATTGCTGACATACAAAATAGAAATAAATGTAGGTACTAGTTACAATTGTTAAAACCATTTTTTTTCTAATATCTTCGCGCGTAGAATATAACCTTGGTGATTATAAGATGATTTTTTATATTATTTGTCGATTTATTTGTTGTTTTCATTTTTCTTTTCGTGAAAAAATCAGATCTTTAGTAGACGCTTCTGTCCGTTCACCTTTTACCCCTGTTTTTGTCCAGACGGTAAAAAAAATCAGCCGATATAGATGTTTTTATTTATTTAAACTTCATGTACAAAGCTTTGTGCAGTTAGGGAAATTAATTGTTACATAAACTGACACTACGTCAATTTTTCGTCTCAAAGCCATGGACTTCTTATATTACCAATATAATAAGTCCATGGTTAAAGCCTTTATTTTCATACATCTGTCATTCTAATGACAGTTGTGATTTGATAGAGTCTGGCAAATGAAAGTAGACACTCGAATTATTTCTGTCTAGACTTTTTATATGGCAATGTTAGACAAAATGTCAAATTAAATTTTTCAAAACAAGGTACATGCTCTGTGAAGATGGCGTGTTGTTGTGATCTTGTTGAGCATTTTTCTAACTCAAAAGTCTCTAAGTCAAGCAGCAGTGTTCAAATAATACCTACCGTTTTTCATCAAAAACAAATTGTTAGAAAGTATCAAATTATGTTATCCCAGGTATGTCATACTAATGTTGGGGTTGCTATACTGATATTTTTTAAATTTGCCGCGCTTTTTCAGTCTCTACTTTCGTTTATTTATCCACTGATTATAGATACCCTGGAGATCAGCGGTTCCGTCAATTTAAGACTATAATGTAGATTTTATAAATAGTTTTTTTTTTAAAGAAACTCCAGATATACCAGTTAGATGAGCGGATAATGGTGTAACAATGTCTTTCATTTTGACAGTTCAAAAAAATCATTGCTTTATTTACGCTGTTGAGCAGACACATTTTTCGTATTCGTCATCAGTTGGAGCACGGGACCGTAGTCTATGTGCTTCACCCAGGTGGAGAAACTAGGTGAAGCACGGGTCCGACCCCTTGTATATGAAGCAATGGATTATCAATATCGATCAAAATGATTCAGATTGTAATTGAAATTGGTGTTACGCAATTAGGGTGCAGATATAAATTCTGTTCTGGGGTAACTCACATGATTAAAACAATGAATATAGAGATGTCAAAACAGTATTTTATTAAACATTACAAAAACCAAGCATTATTTCGAATGTTCCATAGAACGTCACCTGTCTGTAGATTCCGAAGGAGTAGGCGTCACCTGTCTGTAGATTCCGAAGGAGTAGGCAAAGTGTAACATATAACTATACTTCGCCAGTTATGTTATATTATTATCATAACATAACATCACCCTGCATCCGATTAGACTGGAAGCCGACCCCAACATAGTTGGGAAATGGCTGAGCAGATGATGATAGTGATGAGAACATCACGCCTTGTTTCACCCAAGGGTTAGGCAGAGGTGTGCGCATAGTACACCCACATTTCGCACGTTATGCTTAAGTCCCATGTGATAGGGGGCGAACCTATTGCTATATGTCGAAAATATACTTGTCTTGATATAAGTACGTTAGTGAATATTAGTAAAAAGTGAGAATTGAACAGAAAAAAATCCTACGATAAAATAAAGAATTCGGAGGCGAATTATGAAAATTTTTTTAAAATTAAAAGTGCAGTTGACTCTGTACTTTGTTGCCGTCGATATGTGAGAGACATAATGATTTATCACACTAATCACATTACATCACACTAATATTATAAAGGCGAAAGTTTGTGAGTGTGTGTGTGTTTATATGTTTGTTACTTCTTCACGCTCAAACCGCTGAACCGATTTAGATGAAATTTAGTATAGAGATAGTTTGAGGCCCGGGAAAGGACATAGGCTACTTTTTAACCCGATATTCCCACGGGATCAAAACTTATGCGGGTGAAACCGCGGGGCGCAGCTAGTTAATTATAATTATTATAGGCTCCAATGACCGAACAAAGTTGTTTAAAAAAAATGGCATGATGATTAACGACTGTTTTGTATTTATTATTATTATAAACTAACTCATCAGATCAACAGGCTTAGTAGCAAACTGGGTTCACTCAAACCAGACATTACATTTTGACGCATTAAGGTGATAATAAAGTTAATTAATGAGAATTGAGGATGTAGATAATGTCAAAACATGAGGTTTGTAAATTAGTGGGTTTTTTCACAAAAAGTCATCACCAAAAAACTAGAAAAATCATCTCAAGAAAAATTGTATTGCTGTGGTAAACAGGTCCATCATTATGACCTTGTCTTTTCAATACTTGATCACGGTCGGTTTTCTGTCAAACCAGATCTAGTTTCAGGAGAGAGGGTGTGACACACCCCAGTGCATCATTGATGGTTTAAAACTCTTAAAATTTTGAATTTACGGCGCTAATGTTCCCGGTAGCTTCGTAAAAACGCATAACCTTTATAACGATTTAATAGCAAGCAGCACTCGGTCGTCTATAGTTGTGACAGTAGAGCGCCCTTGGGGTGTTAAACACCCCACTGGCTCGATTACAGCTGACTTTTGATCCGGCTGGCGTAAGAGGTGACCCTGGCAAAGGCGGCAGGGGTTCTAACCACACAAATGACACCACTCGTAAATTGCACCCGTGTGAAGCCATTATTATTATAAAAGAAAACTCCTTTTTTATTTATTAAAATGTTGTTTTATTGATTTTCATGAAAATATTATTAGGTATCAGATTTTCCTGCTGACGGTTTATGATTATTGACTGTTGATCCAGTTGGCGAAAGAGGAGACCCTGGCGAAGGCGGCAGGAGATCCAATCTGGCAACCGCGGGCAGAGCCGAAGGAGGTAATACCAATCTGTTGGAAAAATTAAAATGAGTTCAACAGAAAAACAATATATAAAAAGATCAACATTGCGAAAACTACGAGTAAGGTTTAGTAAACGTCAAAGGATTCTAGAATGAAATATAGTTATTTTCAAAACACGTACCAAGATAGGCCTTCCGCTCCTGTTGACAGTGAGGGGACCACCGGAGTCACCCTGGCATGTGCTCCTTCCACCAGCGCCGCTTACACAAATGTTGGAGTCCTGGACGATGAGAGGGAAGGAAGATCTGCATACAGCGTTCGTGATCACAGGCAGAGAAACGTGGCTCAGAAACTGGTTGGTGGTTATTCCACCTGCTGCACCTATAGAATGAATCGTGTTGATAAGTCAATTTAATAGGTAAATAAACACAAACTCTAGATGAAGAACGGCCATGTTAAAATGTTCTTACTATCAGCGGTGCGACCGAAGCCAGATGCGATGGCGTTTTCACCAGCGAAGTTCTCGTTGAGTTGACTACCGGTGGGCAAGGCGATAAGTGCGATGTTGTCTGTTGGTACACAGATAATATTACTGTGGGTAGGTAGGTACCTACTTCTGAATTTTATTTGCAAGAAACATTTAAACCCTGAAGGGATAATCTTAGTTTTAGTCAAATTTTACAAACGAATACATGCATAAGCGTAATTTTTTGACTTACTTGATAATCCAACGTTTGAGTTCAATCTAATCATAGCAACGTCGTTACGGATTAAGCTAGGGGCCCAGCTTCCGTGCATAACAACATTGTTGGTTGTCAACCTGGTGCCGCCAGAAAACAGACGAATTGAACCAAGGACAACGACAAAACTGGAGGCTTGGTTTTGACCGTCGAACCAGCAGTGAGCAGCGGTAACAACGCGGTTAGTTCTGATCAGAGAGCCTCCGCAGACACCTTGACCGCCAGAGAATTGCGCGAGAAGACCGGCCTGCGGACAATTACCGAAATTAATTATAATTAGGAGATAGAATTGTTTCAGACATCACTGTGCGTAATCAACCTGATTAATTACCTGGTGAGGGAATTGTCCGAGACTTGCGGCTGAACCACCGACGATTCTGACATGGGTATTTTCCTGTTCCTCAGCTTTACGAATTCTCTCGGCAGCCGGTGCACCGATTTTGGACAAGTATCCGTAAGCGGTGATGTCTTCTAGATCGATGGCATCCTCGAGGTTGATGTATTTAGCGGAGGCGACCGCCGTCAGAGCCAATAGTGCCAGTGCCAAGAACTTCATGTAGCCGATATTGATGACTCGAAGTAACTTAAAATTTTCGTGGTGCGTATTTATAGTGTGGTTTTTTGATAATTTTAAGATAAAGCCTCATTAGTGTGACAAAATATAATTTTATCAATCGAATATAATTATTAGAATCTCAGGATTCAAACTTTACGTGTTTATTGATTATAATAATTACTAGTCATTGTTTAGACGTCGAGAAGCGCAGTCAACACTTAACGGTTTCAAAGTGGCTGTATATTTATTATGATATACATACTTATAAAATGGCATTGCTGACATACAAAATAGAAATAAATGTAGGTACTAGTTACAATTGTTAAAACCATTTTTTTACTAATATCTTCGCGCGTAGAATATAGCCTGGGTGATTATAAGATGATTTTTTATATTATTTGTCGATTTATTTGTTGTTTTCATTTTTTTTTTCGTGAAAAAATCAGATCTTTAGTAGACGCTTCTGTCCGTTCACCTTTTACCCCTGTTTTTGTCCAGACGGTAAAAAAAATCAGCCGATATAGATGTTTTTATTTATTTAAACTTCATGTACAAAGCTTTGTGCAGTTAGGGAAATTAATTGTTACATAAACTGACACTACGTCAATTTTTCGTGTCAAAGCCATGGACTTCTTATATTACCAATATAATAAGTCCATGGTTAAAGCCTTTATTTTCATACATCTGTCATTCTAATGACAGTTGTGATTTGATAGAGTCTGGCAAATGAAAGTAGACACTCGAATTATTTCTGTCTAGACTTTTTATACGGCAATGTTAGACAAAATGTCAAATTTAATTTTTCAAAACAAGGTACATGCTCTGTGAAGATGGCGTGTTGTTGTGATCTTGTTGAGCATTTTTCTAACTCAAAAGTCTCTAATGGTGCGTACAGACCGGCCCAACGAACGCCAAACGATGGATATTTATCGTTCGCCAGCGTTGGCTTCCGCACGCTCGTTGGAGTTCGTTAATACGTCCAAATACATTTAGTGCTCGAACGAACGTTCGATCAAATAGCTCGATTTCTTTGATGTTACCGCCACGCTTCGGATCGCCGACACACGCCAACGAGCGATCGTTGGCATTCGCTAAGCCGTCCAGATTGCAGCAAGGAAGGTCAACGAAACCCGTTCGTTGGCGTTCGTTTGGCCGGTCTGTACGCACCATAAGTCAAGCAGCAGTGTTCAAATAATACCTACCGTTTTTCATCAAAAACAAATTGTTAGAAAGTATCAAATTATGTTATCCCAGGTATGTCATACTAATGTTGGGGTTGCTATACTGATATTTTTTAAATTTGCCGTGCTTTTTCAGTCTCTACTTTCGTTTATTTATCCACTGATTATAGATACCCTGGAGATCAGCGGTTCCGTCAATTTAAGACTATAATGTAGATTTTATAAATAGTTTTTTTTTTAAAGAAACTCCAGATATACCAGTTAGATGAGCGGGGTAATGGTGTAACAATGTCTTTCATTTTGACAGTTCAAAAAAATCATTGCTTTATTTACGCTGTTGAGCAGACACATTTTTCGTATTCGTCATCAGTTGGAGCACGGGACCTTAGTCTATGTGCTTCACCCAGGTGGAGAAACTAGGTGAAGCACGGGTCCGACCCCTTGTATATGAAGCAATGGATTATCAATATCGATCAAAATGATTCAGATTGTAATTGAAATTGGTGTTACGCAATTAGGGTGCAGATATAAATTCTGTTCTGGGGTAACTCACATGATTAAAACAATGAATATAGAGATGTCAAAACAGTATTTTATTAAACATTACAAAAACCAAGCATTATTTCGAATATTCCATAGAACGTCACCTGTCTGTAGATTCCGAAGGAGTAGGCGTCACCTGTCTGTAGATTCCGAAGGAGTAGGCAAAGTGTAACATATAACTATACTTCGCCAGTTATGTTATATCATAACATAACATCACCCTGCATCCGATTAGACTGGAAGCCGACCCCAACATAGTTGGGAAATGGCTGGGCAGATGATGATAGTGATGAGAACATCACGCCTTGTTTCACCCAAGGGTTAGGCAGAGGTGTGCGCATAGTACACTCACATTTCGCACGTTATGCTTAAGTCCCATGTGATAGGGGGCGAACCTATTGCTATATGTCGAAAATATACTTGTCTTGATATAAGTACGTTAGTGAATATTAGTAAAAAGTGAGAATTGAACAGAAAAAAATCCTACGATAAAATAAAGAATTCGGAGGCGAATTATGAAAATTTTTTTAAAATTAAAAGTGCAGTTGACTCTGTACTTTGTTGCCGTCGATATGTGAGAGACATAATGATTTATCACACTAATCACATTACATCACACTAATATTATAAAGGCGAAAGTTTGTGAGTGTGTGTGTGTTTATATGTTTGTTACTTCTTCACGCTCAAACCGCTGAACCGATTTAGATGAAATTTAGTATAGAGATAGTTTGAGGCCCGGGAAAGGACATAGGCTACTTTTTAACCCGATATTCCCACGGGATCAAAACTTATGCGGGTGAAACCGCGGGGCGCAGCTAGTTAATTATAATTATTATAGGCTCCAATGACCGACCAAAGTTGTTTAAAAAAAATGGCATGATGATTAACGATACAATAGTAACTATTGCATTTAAAGCATATTGCTGTGCTTTCAGCCTCTAGCGGATGTCCGTGACCTTCATATGGCGGCCTAAAGTTCACGCTTTACGGCTTTACTTTATCGGCAATATCACGACCAGAAGGAGAAGTGCCCTGCCTACTGCCACCTTGCCGGTTACCAGTTTCTTTTGTTCCTCCTGTGATACTCGTACTCCTCATAACTGAATAGTACGATAATTGAAGTCATTAATGCGTTCGCCAAAAAACCCAACACAGTGGGTTTTTCTACTACGCATCTACAATCTTAATCACTTATAAAGGGAGTGGTTTGAAAACCCAAAATTCTCATTTTTCATTTTGATGAGGTTATTTTTAAAACCTACATTTGCGTCGATGATTTTTAATAACAATTTATTTATTTTATCACGTTTAGTTAAACAATTATTGTTATAAAAAGTGGACACATATTAATTTGACCATTTAAATAGAGATGAATGCGTTACTAATTCCGAATTCTATATATACCCATATAATCGCGAAAAAAAATCAGCTGTTCCTTGCATTTATGTTCACATAACTCGACAAAATGTAGGGAAGTGCTGATTTTTTTTTTTCGCGATTTCAGGTTTGGTCCCATAGTAAAAGTTGTTCATAAGATGATTACAATGACCCCTTAAAAGGATGCCCATGAATTCAGTTTCAGCCTGTATTGATTTATTTACGAACTAGCATGATCAGCCTATAGCGTTCCCACTGCTGGGACACAGGCCTCCACTCTGTGAGGGAGTGGACTGACTGTAATCCACCACGCGGGCCTAGTGCGGGTTGGTATAGTCAGCGCCACGAAAAATAAGACTTGACCCCCCCCCCTCCTGCGCTCTTTCCGCCGCCCTTATGACGTCCGCTAGAGACCTAAAATCGTGTACTGCATAAATCAAACCACGTGGTGTGTCAAGTCTCATCTTTCGTGGCCTAGTGTGCTTATCCTGATATAAGTGGTCCCAGGTATATCAGGATAAGCACAATTTACCATCACTAAACCACTAAGCCCTACATTGCGCGAGGTTGCATCTATATCCTACCTCGTGCGTGGGTTTTGATTATTGACTGGGTTTTTTTAATCTTACTGAAAGTCATGACCTTCCAGATAATATGGTTTTTGTGCTACTTAGTTCTTCTTCTGTTTTAATTATATTTTTTCATCAAACATACAATTTATACACGCTTGTCTGTAGAAGGATTTATTAATAAGCTTTTAAATAACATTACAGGTTTTAATTAAATCTCACTAGGTACCTATTGTAGCATTACAAAATAATGGAGAAAAATAATCATTGACAGTACAGTCAGGGAATTTAAGTGTTGTTAATCGAGACCAATACGTCAATTTGCCTTGAATTAAATGATCATTCAAATCACAACAGTAACTGTCAAAAAATTACAAATGTGATTTGAATATACTAAGCCCCTTATTCATAAAACTTATCAAACCTATTTTAGTTAAAATGGGGTTTGTCTCTTTCTTACACACAGAAATGACAACGTGACAGATAAAGACAAACGTTCTATAAACCTATTTTAGCTAAAATAGAGATAAAATAGGATTATGAATAAGGGGGTAAGAGTTTAAGTTTGTAATCAAATTGCTTAGCATTTAATTTGCCTGAGTGTACTTACCGTATAAATACTTAAGTCTGTAAAAAAATCCACATTTTAAAAGGCTGACAATTCCTGTGCGTGTCCCAAATAAAATATTTTTCTTTCCTATTTTCTTTCTTGCTCATACGATGGATATAAGGGCAGAGAAAAGAGGGATGGATTGAGAGAAAAATGATATTTATGATACCTATATACCTATGGCTAGTAAGGATGAATGTAATGCACACTGACGACGGTTGTGGTTGAAACAAAATTGAGATGAGGACCCAACAGCTGGCTGTTACCACCTTGGCCAGAGGCTAAGCATTGCCATACAACGTGGTAATGCCGCCAGTCTCTTGGGTACATTATCAGTCGACAGCGATGATCATAAATTATATATTTTAGTTTAAGAACAGATTTACGAGAAGTTAAGTTAGGGTATAATTTTGTTATTTTTATTAATTAATTAGGTATGTATTCGTTATTTGAGTACATTTTCTTTTAATTCTGAATAAATTACACTAGACATTAAAATGTGCAATAAGATAAGGATGATTTGATGAACATGAAACTAATACAAGAAAACTTACTACTTCGATCCGACAGTAATTAAGTACGGGTCATTTTTAATCCCCGATGCAAAAACGACGGGGTGTTGACGTGTCTGTGTGTGTGTGTGTGTGTGTGTGTCTGTCCAACATCGTAGCTCCCGAACGGATGAACCGATTTTGATTTTGTTTTTTTTGTTTGAATCTGACATTTAAGTCTTTTGTGTTTTCGTTTTATTTAGTATAGAAGTTTGACATTACACTTGTCAGGGTGCTTACTCTTGAATTTAATTCCGATAGATCGACATTAGAATTGTGACGTTTCGTACTTTTGAGTTCGGTTTAATTAAACTAAAAGGTAAAATTGGGTGTCCATTTTGGTGAACTAAGTGGAAATTTGGGCCGGGCTCCAAAATCAATCATCCAATTTTACCTTTTAGTTTAATTAAACCGAACTCAAAAGTACGAAACGTCATAATTCTAATGTCGATCTATCGGAATTAAATTCAAGAGTAAGCACCTAGATTAGTCTCTGGGATTAAAAAACGAACTATAAATTGCGGTGTTTAATTATTTATTTAAAAATGTGTATTCTTATTTTGTTTCTTCTCCATAAAGATTTCATAACGTCTCTGTTACCTCAATAGTTCAATATGCTTACCTAGAGGGAAAAAAACAAAAAAATCCTAGTTGTTTTCGACTTATATTTTGGTGAATAACTCCGAAACCTGACGCTTTAGGATATTATGTTATAGTACATTTTTTGTTTGTATACGTGTCCTCTATCTAAATATATAACTTTTGTTGTGCACCGCGATTCTGAAAAAAAAATCAAAATGGCAGCTGATTTTAGGGCCAAAACCTTCAAACCCCTTTAAAAAACCCCCGACTCAAACAAAAACCTCTAAAAACTAAAATAATAATATATATTAGCCCTTTAAGTTAAGGTGAATGCGCAGTGGTAGCCCGCGAAATTCAAATTTTCTTACGTTTTTTGCAATTTTCAAAAAACCTCTAAAAACTAAAATAATAATATAATTGCAGGAAATATTTTGATCCAAGCGTTCTCACGTCGGGGGACGGCTAATGAAAACGCCAAACAGATGAGGCATTAATTATTGCTGGGTTTAAACCCAGCAATAATTAATGTAGCTATTGTAGAAAACATAACTGCTGTTAACTTCCAATTTTCATTAGCCGTCCCCCGAAGTGAGGACGCTTGGATCAAAATATTTCCTGCAACTTATATTTAAGGTGAATGCGCAGTGGTAGACCACGAAATTCAAATTTTCTTACGTTTTTTGCAATTTTCAGGTCAGTGTCAGGTTGTATCTTGGTCAAAATTTGATTCGCGACTATAATAGATATGCATTTACAGAATTATAGTCATTAGAATCATTAATATATCTCTTTAAGCTAGATTTCTACCGTTAAGAACAAATCTCGTATGGAAAAGTGTTTATGGTAGAAATCTAACTTAGAAAGATGTATTAATGATTCTGATGATTATAATTCTGTGAATACGTACCTGTTATAGTCGCGAATCAAATTTTGATCAAGATAAAACCTGACACTGACCTGAAAATTGCAAAAAACGTAAGAAAATTTGAATTTCGCGGGCTACCACTGCGCATTCACCTTAACTTAAAGGGCTAATATATATTATTATTTTAGTTTTTAGAGGTTTTTGTTTGAGTCGGGGGTTTTTAAAATTTTTAATTTTTAGAAAAAGTGTACTTACACTAGATATTAAAAATAAGTATGCTGCAATTTTTTTTGGTTCTTTTTCGTTTTTTGTCTGAAATTTACAATTGGTAAACTTTTAATTATAGAAAAATAATAATAAAACGTCATATTCTGGATTATTTACTGAAATATAACTTATTTATTTCCCCTGGGGAATAAAATCTATTCCATTCCGCAACTAATAGTTTTCGATTATAGAAATAAAATAAAACACGTCTGGATTTTATGAAATAGTATAATTAGTTCAAGATGTTTCGTACTTTAATACAAAATAGATAAAAAATTAATTCAACAAGAGCAAAATATGTATTCATCATTTTAATGAAATTCCATTCCGAAACTTTTTCATTCCAATTCTACGTTACTTGCGTTTTGGTAACGGAACAGAAGTAACGGAAAACTAACTTTATACTGTTTTTAACCCCCGACGCAAAAACGATGGGGTGTTATAAGTTTGACGTGTCTGTGTGTGTGTGTGTGTGTCTGTCTGTTGCATCGTAGCTCCCGAACGGATGAACCGATTTTGATTTTGTTTTTTTTGTTTGAAAGGTGAATTAGTCGCGAGTGTTCTTAGCTATGTTCGAAGAAAATCGGTCCAAGATGGCCGCCGCCACAAAATGGCGGATTAATATTTGATGTTCTGAAACCGGACTGAATGTGAGTATTATGATTTAATTATTTTATCGAACATTTATCTAATTAAAGTATAACTGCTGGTCCTTGTAATTTTTTTTAAACGTTTTATATTTACCATAAGGTCTAAATAGAAGAAAAAAATAATATTTCCAAAAGATTACTTAAGTATTTACTCTTGCAATGATGGATATAAAATTAAATACCTATAATTATAACGTAATCATTTTGTAAAATTTCTATTTTAAAAATAATTTTGTTTCAAGATAATAATATTTTATAATTTTGCTAGTAGCCTAACAGTAGGTATTCCTTTTTGTATTAGATTAATTACCTACATACAGTAAACTGTGAGTTGGAGGGTCTAAAGATACAAGGAAGAGGGTAGCCTTGTCAGTCGAAAGCGAAGTGAACTGGTCAGTGAATATGAAACAAGTGGTTTCATACCAACGAGATATTTTGCCGAATTATTCGACACGTCTTTACGAAGCGTTCGCCGTGCAACCGAAAACCAGCTCAATAACCATATTTGATTGGAAATCATAAACAAGAACGTTTAAATTTTGCGATACGATACGGCGATGATAGATACAGCGATGGGAAGCACGGAATGAGAGATCTGATGAACAGTTAAAGTTGCATTGCATGGAAATGTGCACATATACTTATATTTAAATGTTATAGGATCCATTCGCCAGCGTTTACTTGATAGCATTGATATTAATGGGGGTTATACAAAGTATTCAGTTATAAATTACAAATTGATTTTAGTAATATTAAAAAAATATTGTGTTATATTCGTAATAAGGATTATTTTGAGGTTTAGTTTCAATCTTCTTTTCATAATGTGTGTACTAAATGAATACTTAAGCTATAACCGCAATAATTGTCCTAATAAATACGATATGTTAACTTTGATGTTTGAGATAGGCAACTAATGTTAAAGCTGCACTGTACCGGCAGAAGTAGTACCACTGAGTAATTTAATTGTATTGTGACAAGGAGTCCGCACTTTTTTACTTACGTGCGTAGATTTGCTATTTGTGGTTTGTTGGAGTACCTACCCTTACACGGTAGTAATTATAGCACGATATTATTATATTACTAAGATAAGATACCTCAATATTTTAAGTCTAATGATCGTAGTTCACTGATTACTGATTAAAATGATTATACGGTGTTGTTTTAAGCCATTGGGCTAAACACAACACCGTAATACAATGTTTAGATTAGGTCAAGTTTTTCAATGGAGGTTTTAGACTGCACCCATGTGCTAATGACTTATGTATATGTCGCAGCGTTAAAACTGATCCGCCAACTTTATTTTGATAATGTTATCGGCATCTAAATTATTACTAAACGGAGACGTCAAGTAGTACGCTTGGCGTACCCAAGATTATTACTTGATGTCAGGGTCGAAAACAATTTTGGGATCGACACGCGCTTGCGAGAGGTTGCCCTGGCCTGTATTGAATTCACCGCGATTCCCTTTTAAAATCTGATTGCATCTGCCTAGTTTCGTGATAGTTTTGTGATGATTGAACTGTAGCGCATTAATAGACGTTTGTACTAAGTGCTTTGACTTTTATTTCAGTTACCCATCCATCATGGTCAACTACTCTGATAACGAGGAAATGGAACTGCCTTCGTTATATGTAAATATCACAAGGATTTCATGTATATAGGAAACGATATTGAAAAAGATAATTTGACACAGCCCATGTTGTGTGTTGATGTAGGATGAGAACACATTTTAGTTATTGATCGACCATCAACTCATAAATCAATCAGTCAGCCTTTCTCAAAACTACAGTCTTCTAAAAGTAATGTAACTAAATAGATCAGTTAACATGTAAAGAAAACAGTTATTTTTGTTTCTCTAGGAAATGTTCCAAAGCTCTTACAATTACTCATTCATCAAATTTGAATGAATTTAATTACTTATCTCTTAAAATACCGTGCTTTTTCTTATGTTAAGTTATTTTATTCTCGTCCCCGGGTATCCATAAGCATAAATATGAATGCAATATTATTCAGTGTAATCTAGTTTATGTTATGCCACTAAGTGTACCACGGTACTTCGTTTGGGCGGTGATATCCTTTAGACAATTAATGTTGATTTATCCAATTTTATATAATATGTCGCAGATAGATTGTCGAACGTTGTTTTACAAGAATGCTAGTTGTTTTACAAAACACCTTCGTTATAAACGACGTTTAGCGGTTTTTCACAATACGACATCGTTGCAGAGAGGCCAGCACTGTCCATATTTGGATGGAGTCGAAGGCTTTCTCGTAGTCCACAAATGCCATAGACAGTGGTTGGTGTACCTACTCCTAGCTCTTCTGTACAATTTTCCGAACAATACCTATGGGTATGGTCTAGGGTATCAAAGGAGCCAGAGCAGAAGCCTTTTCGAAAACCGGCTTGTCCTGATGGCTGGAACTCGTCAAGTCTCCTGACGAGACTGGTTCGTAACGACTCTCGAGCGATACGTGGCTCAGAAGTGAGATGGGTTTATAGATCTTCAGCAAGGTTTTGTCATCTTTTTTTGATAAATAGAACCACCGTTCCACCTCTGCTCCACGCCTCGGGCGTTGATTATTTATACCTTTACATTTTTAGTGTTAGGTATTGTTTTTAATAAGGAATTCCCAATTATGATTTGGCGATTTGTGCCTACTCGGGTTTTTTCATTATGCCGTGGCCACACTAAACGGGAAACGCCGATAATTATCGCGATAAGTTGTGGCTCATTGGCTGACATCGTGGTGCAGCCAATGAGCTACAACTTATCGCGATAATTATCGGCGTTTCCCGTTTAGTGTGGCCACGGCATTATACACTCACAATCTTAGCACACAGTCTTATTATTGTGATTGTACTAAAGGATAGGCAGAGGTGTATACCGTGTTAGTATTACTGTATAGTAACACTTTGCCAGTTATGTCTAAGTCTCATTTAATCGGAGGTGAGCCTATTAACATTAATAGGGTGTGCCTTATTAATGAATCGACTCTAGGCTACTGCTGGGACCAGTGGCGTGCATTGCATATAGGCATATAAGCAGTGCCTACTTCGATATATCAACATAACCCTGTCAATTACATTTTAGTGTGTGTGCCCCATTAAGAAACTCACTAAATTACCATACCTAACAAAATACAAAATCTTCATACAAACACGCGTGTTATCACCCTTAAGTAGGCATGCCTACAAATAACCACACTTTTGACCTAATTTTTTTTTCTGATTAGTGACCGCGTTTGCCTAGACTAGACCCGGCTTAGTGCCTACCTATTCTGAAAACCAATGCACGCCACTGGCTGGGACCATGCCTAATGGGAAAACCCAATTACAAAAAATAGTTTACTTTTTCCTTGTAAAGTTATGTGTCCTAAGTCAACGAAATCATCAACAGTTTCAAGTGTAGAGTCTTCTTCAATCTTCATGAGGTTTGGAGATACTTGGGCATTTGACATGAACTTTGTTCTTTGTGCTATCCGGTACATTTCCTCAGACATTGAAATGACAAGCTCGCATAATTGCATCGCTCAAAAAAGTAAATAAAATAATAACGTAGGCATGTTAATAAAAGTACCCTAGCAAGGGATCTAGAGGGGGGGGAGGATTAGTTCAGGGGATCCGACCGGAATAAATCGTGAAAACGTGGGCGATCCTCCATTTTTTGGTAATTTGGACAAGTAAATGATGTTCAATTATTAGATTACATTTCACTCCAATTCCATTACACAATGATAATTAACCAACTCTTAGTGAAAGAGATGTTTTGCTCGACTTTCCATATATCTGTGGGGCAAATGTTGGACGTTCAGCTGTCAGAAATACCTCTTTGGAAAATAATAATGATTGTAAGTTAACTTTGGACCCACATTTAAAAAATAATAATAATTCTTAATTTGGGACATTAATACAGATGAATGTCCGAAATTACGATACCTGTTTATTTCGAAGGACTAACTGTAATGGTCTTAGGCTCGAAGTGAAATAAAATGACGATTGTTTAAGGAAAACGAATAAAGAAACTTTAATTACAAAAATAGTAGAAAAATATAATAAATTTAGTTTTCAACGACGATGATTCATTTTCAACGACGATGATTCATTTTCAACGACGATGACTGACAGATAAAAAGTGCACATAATTTTGACGGCTAAAAGACAACAAAAAGTATTTGACATTCTACAAAAAGTCTATAACAAGAAGCTCATATGCTAGTTGTGGAAGCGACGCAACTAGCATTGGAGCTTCTTGTTATAGACTTTTTCAGGAGTAAGAGTATAAACACGACACTGTAACGTTTTAATTTTTAACTTTACGCGGTCAACCGTAAAATTAATTTTAGTTTATTGACGAAAATTACCAACTCATTTTCATTAAAGTTTCAGATAATAAATTAAATGTAAACTATGTATTTATGAACATTGTAAAGTTCATTTAATTTCGCTCATTCTAGTTTTTACCTCACTACCCTTTTTTGTCAGATTTTTTTTTCTTCTATTTTCTCGGTGTCCTAAAATAACAATGGCAGGCTCTCAGGCCTAGGTCAATGATTAATGTATGTATTTAATTGGTACTAATCGAATGCTTTTAATGCAATTACGTGAATCGAATCGAAGAATCGATTAGTCCAACAATTGTTGATGTATCGAGTCTTTTAGTGTGGCAATTAAGTTCCGGGAATTTAGTTATAATTAAAAAACTGGCAACACTTTTTCATTCGTCATCATCTCTCAAAGAGGGGGATCTTCCTTTTAATTAGAGTTCAAAGTTGAAGTAGATAGCACGTATGGTTTGTGTTTTATGCGTATTTTTTGCAAGTAACTTTTTTAGTGGCGTAGTGAAAATGCAACACAAGCAACGTGTTGTGACTCAATTTTTAGTGAAATCTGGCGAAAAACCCTCGGAAATCCTCCGAAAATTTCAGGTTGTCTATGGAGACGATAGCATGTCAAAAATGCGTGTGTTTGAATGGGCGAAGCGGTTCAAGGAAGGGCGTGAATCGGAAGACGATCCACGTGAAGGAGCTCCCGTCACCTCTCGTACCGACGCGAATGTTGATCGTTTGCGCATGTTGATCACGTCTGACCGTCGCCTAAGCGCTGCGGGCTCGTGTTTTTCATGTGCGACCTGAACTCGCCAAGGATGGCTGGATCTTGCATCACGAGTTCACGACAATGCACCGGCCCATTCCTCGTTCGTTGTGCAAGAGTTTTTGGCAAAAAAAGGCATCCCAACGTTGCCTCACCCACCCTATAGCCCCGATATTGCTCCCTGCGACTTTTTTCTATTCCCCAAGATGAAGTCGCACCTCAAGGGAACTCATCATGGCGGCGTACAAGAGGTCCAAGAAGCTGTAACCGTGATGCTTAACGGGCTTGCTTCGGAGGACTACCAAGGGTGCTTCTAATCATGGGAGAAACGTTGGAATCGTTGTGTAGAGTTAGAGGGAGACTATTGTGAAGGTCGATAGTAAAACTTTTCCTAAAACTTCATTTTCTTGTTTTTTATTGACAAATTCCCGGAACTTAATTGCCAACGTAGTATGTGTAAGCTGGTTTTAATCTCTTATAATTATATGATAACAAAAATATTTGGAAAATACCAAGATTATTATCTAACTTTTTGGGCATATACATATAAACCGTGGAGAAGCGATTACGTCTACTCCTAGGTGTTTGTTAATACCGGTAACATGCAGTTCTTAGCTGTGACTCTGTTGGCTCTGGCGGCGGTCGCCTCGGCGAGGAATGTCAACCTCGAGAGTGTAATCGATCTTGAAGACATCACCGCGTACGGATACCTCAGTAAAGTTGGTGCTCCTTTGGCCGAGAAGATCCGCCAAGCGGAGAAGGAAGCCGTCCAAAATCCATCGAGAATCGTCGGTGGTTCTGCATCTAGTGTCGGCCAATTCCCTTACCAGGTCTTAAGCGTTTGTTTATTAGCTATGTGTTAAATTTACAAGCATATTAACAAATTGTGTTTTAATAACACTGTTGCAATATTTTCTTATAGGCTGGTCTTATCGCTGAATTTAGCGGTGGGCAGGGTGCCTGTGGAGGTTCATTGCTCAACTCAAGGAGAGTACTCACTGCTGCTCACTGCTGGTTCGATGGTGTAAACCAGGGCTGGAGGATCACTGTTGTCCTTGGCTCAATCCGTCTGTTCAGTGGCGGTACTAGGGTGGCTACCTCTGACGTTGCTATGCATGCAAGCTGGACCCCTTCCTTAATCCGTAATGATATTGCTATGATAAACTTGCCTACTGCCGTTAGTTTCTCAAGTGAGTATTAAGCCGTCTTTTATTTATTTGCTTTTTTTGGTAGACTAAGGGCTGATTTTTCAATCGACAGATAATTTTTACCGACTTCACAAAAAGGAGGAGGTACTATGTTCGCTGTTTGTGTCTTTTTTTTTTTTTTTGTATGTTTGTTCATCTAACACTCCGCCAATTATCGACGGATATTCAAAATTTTTTTTTTGTTTCAAAGTAGATAGTTCTGAGGTGGTCCCACTGTCACCAAGTTAGGATCTGATGATGGGATCTTAGAGAAATCGAGGGCAACCCTCAAATTTTATAGGCTCACTTATTGTTTTTCACATATTTTAAGAAGTATCTTGTGTATTTGCGTATGGTTGTCACCATCTCAGGTAGGTGGGCTGATGATGGAAGGTACAACTCCTTAACAGTAAGAAGTTACTCGAACAGGCAAGGACTGTTTTAGTAAATTGTTTTGATGTTTGATAGGGCATTTGCCACATTTGGTCTCATGATCATCAAGTCATGACCTGATGCTGCAGTCAGGATAGTCTGCAGAGTACCTAACTCCTCGACAACTAACAGCAGATATATCGTGTTTAGGCTCATTGAAAAGGGCTCGATGTGTGGATAAACGTACTGTTAATGAGGAACACCGAAGTACATAAAGACCTGATGCTGAAGCCAGGAGCATCAGAAAAAGTACCAACCTTGAAATTACAGCACCGTAGTCGTGTTTGGGCTCATTTTAAACAGGACTAAATTTTAAGTTCAATGCAATGTTGACATAAGTCTGGCCTGATGGTGCAGCCAGGATTATCAGCATCTAGTCTAAAAACATCAGGTCAGGATTTGATGATGGGATCCTGGAGAAATCGAAGGAACTCTTCAAATATTATAGGCACACCTATAGCGATTTGGGTATTTTTTATAGTAACTCGTGCATTTGCTCTCGGAAAGCACTATTTGGTGAAGTGGAACTGATGATGAAGACCACAGATGGCCACCGGAACTACTCAATAATATCTAAGTATTTCACGGGTTGCGATTCGATTACTTTAATATGGTTGCTAAGCAATTTATGCTCGTCACAATGTGAATGGTGATATGGAGCTGATGGTGGACCTGGAGAACTCCTCAACAATTAACTTCACTGCATCGGGAAAAGCAATATTTTGTTTGTAAAAGGCGATGATCACTAGGCTATTGTAACTTAGATAAATTATAAGCAGACCCACTAAAAAGCGTGAAATAAAAACTTTTTAAGAAAAAAAAACCGACTTCCAAAAATACACTACACAGTGAAAAATAACTTTAATTTCGGAAGTCGGTGGCAAAAAACTAAAATACAGATCCAAAAGACACCGACTTCCGAAATTAAAGTTATTTTTCACTTTGTAGTGTTTTTTTGTAAGTCGGTTTTTTTTTCTTAAATAGTTTTTTTATTCGAAGAATTAAATTAACGCCTGACAGATTTTGTATGTAAAACGTTCAAAAATTAAAAACTATTCCTCGGATAAAATTATCTGGCGTTGAAAAAATCAGCCCTAAAACACAAAAATGTCTAATTAAATGCATTTTTTAAGACAGCATCGCTCCCGTGGCTCTGCCCACTGGTAATGAGCTCACCAACCTATTCGTCTCCGCTACCGCTATCGCATCTGGCTTCGGTCGCACCAGGGATGGTAAGAAACATTTTTATAATTCAGTATTTTTCTTAATATTGTGAAGAGGATATTTTGTTACAAATCTATGATAAATAACATGCCAGATTCTACTCGAGCAGTAAAATTTACAATGATAGGTCGTTGTATGTTCCGTTACTTGAAATCTGTACTTATGCTTGTTATTTTTTTGCAGGCGAAGACCTCAGCGTTAACCAATTCCTGAGCCACGTCACTTTACCTATTATCGCGAACGCTGAGTGCAGCCGGGCTACATTCCTTTTCCAGATCCTCATCCAGCCCTCAAACATTTGCACCAGCGGCGCTGGTGGCAGAGGAACCTGCCAGGGTGATTCCGGTGGTCCTCTCGTCGTCAACAGTAATGGAAGGAATATCCTGGTAAGTGGATCATGTTTTTTCATTAAAATCTTGTCACACATGTGATTCTTACTCTTTTGATAACAGATTTTTTATTTAGGTGTATTGACTTTTTTAACTTAACTTTTTTATTAACAGATCGGTGTGACCTCTTTCGGAACTGGCCGTGGCTGCGCAATTGGTGACCCTGCTGCCTACGCCAGAGTAACCTCGTACATTACCTGGATTAACCAACGTCTCTGAATACTGTGAATGAAAATATAGGTAATGCAATAATGATTCAAACAAAAATATAAGATACATACTTATTCGGTTTTTTTTTCACACTGAATAAGTCTACACCTATCATTAATATAGATTGTTTATATAAAGACGCTCTGTCAGATTCTAGAATTAGTTCTGGCGTTGGTCAATGATTAATTGAATCGAATAGGATCTATTTTACGCTGACTAAATAATTACGTACTTATATTGTTATTTTGGTCTTTAAGGTAAATAGTATACAAGTAAACTAGCTATAATGAATTAATACAATTTTGTAGTTATTTCAAGACTTCTAATGTTAAATATTGTTAAGAATTTTATTGTCCTACAATTCCTATAAATACATATGCTCATACCGCCTGTGCTACAGGTTTATCCTAGTACAGGCATCTAACATATACCTATGTAAATAATTTATAAGACTTTATGTAATAATTTTACCAATTTTAATATATACCTACCTACATATTTTTTATTTTTATTTAATTAAATAATTTGAGGCCTTTGCCCAGAAGTGGGACAGCACAGGCTAGTTAAATAAAATGCATATTTACAATATTAAGCCTTACAGTGGTAGAAAAGGAATATAATAATGGGATGGACTTGAACAAGGATAAACCTGTAATTATCCCAGGTAATATAAATCTGTAGACGAGGCGTTTCCGTACATTAAAAATATTAAAAAAAAAACGAGTGTGCTTATGACCACACGACTGAAGTGAAACTTCAAACGTATTTGGCTATGAGAGGAAGAGAGAAAGAAAATGTGCACGCGCACTGCTTTCTCTTGCTTATATCCCCCACTCAACTTCCGTTCGCCTCGCCCGTAGCCCGTAGACATGGGTCGTACTTGCAAAATCGAGTACCAGGGCTTCCAAGTACGTCCACCTTAAGAAACCAGGGCCTAAAACCAGGGCTCGAGATACTTTCAAGTATTTTCTATCTGAATCGAAAATTGATCCATAACGTCATACAAATAAGAAGTACAATCGCGTAATCAAACAAAAGCCCTGTTGGAAGTAAAAAGTACTTGCATAGGAAATTGACACGTGAATTCCTATAAATAAGGAGCACAATCGCGTTTACAAATAAATACTTTTACAAACCATTAAAATAAAAATACTTGCATACGAAGTTGTTCCGTAGACTCTTACACCTCGGACACTCCATACAACGCTCGCAAAATAATTACCTATTACTATCTAGTATCTACTACATAAACAAATGACGTTTGTATACGTGCAAATGTGTGCGTGAAATCTAGTAGCGCAAAAAAAATGGCGCGGTAAGCAATTTGTGTCAGGGAACCGAACGACGACGGCGGCGCTGCCCGAACATGTGCATTATTATGAAGTGATCATGTAGTTCAATTGTTTATTTATATAGTCGGGTTCGTAATGAAATAAAAATACTAAAATAGTTTAGTTTAAATGACTTATCTGTAAAAAATCGGTTATTAAATCGCATGTTATTAAAAATGCGATATCTTACAAACAGTTTTATGTAAATACGAATTCGGAAAAGCATCACAATATCCAACCATCATCGTGATTAAAACTCAAATAAAACTTTTAAATCGCATAATTGTGTGTTCGTGTCAGCAATACAGCGCTGCGGTTCGCGAGCGCCTTTGCTAAAGAGTCGGCGACGAATAGGTACCTCGAAGTGCGGGGTGAGGTGCGGTATCTGATATGAGGGCGAGGAAGGGAGTGTCCTTTCTGTACGTAGTACTATTAAGTATTCTGTGCTCTCACTGATAAGGAGCATGATCGCATTTGCGAAAACAAACGCGGTTGTTGAACTATTTGAGTACCTACGTACTCGAGCGTCGAGACACGACGAAGCGAGATACTTTCAAGTATTTTCTATCTGCATAGAAAATTGATCCATAACTTCATACAGATAAGAAGCACAATCGCGTATTCAAAAGCGCCGTTGGAAGTAAAACTACTTGCATAGGAAATTGATCAATGACTTCCTATAAATAAGGAGCAAAATCGCGTTTACAAATAAATACTTGCAAACCATTAAAGTTAAAAATACTTGCATACGAAATTGTTCCGTAGACTTTTACTGATAAGTAGCATGATCGCATTTGCGAACACTAACGCGGTTGAGTACCTACGTATTTGAGCGAGTAGCCGTATAAGATACTTTATAGTCTTGCAAGTATTTTGAGTCGGTACCTGGTGTGCGTACTTGGAAGCAAATACCTGGTGTAAAAACCTGGTCGCGTAAATACGTACCTTCCCTACTCGCCCGATCACACTTTTCGTAACGCTTACGTCACGCATTCGCCAGCTTACTCTCCAAGTCAAGTGTGCGTAAAGAAGTTTCACTTCAATAATTTTTACACAACAAAAATCGAATTTGACAATCGCGACTCGTCGACACGTGGTACTTATTTGCCCTACCCCGTGTATTGTTTTTTAGAGCCGCAGGCGCGGAGGGGGCGGCCTTATCGTGTTTTTTAAGGAATTTTTCACTTTTTGTATAGAAAATATGAAAAATGATTACCTACATGTTGAGTTTTAGGAGTTTAAGGGCTTTATAAAGAGGGTCGAAATTTTCATTATTTTTGCGATAGGACGCACCATTTTCGAGATATAAGCAGAAGAAAAAAAACTTTAAACGTATTTAGCTATGAGAGGAAGAGAGAAAGAAAATGTGCGCGCGCACTGCTTTCTCTTGCTTATATCCCCCACTCAACTCCCGTTCACCTCGCCCGATCACACTTTTCGTAACGCGTTCGCCAGTTTACTCCACAAGTCAAGCGCGCGTAGTTTCCCTTCAAAAATATTTGCATACGAAATTGTTCCGTAGACTCTTACTGATAAGGAGCATGATCGCATTTGCAAAAACTAACGCGGTTGAGTACCTACGTATTTGAGCGAGTAGCCGTATAAGTTACTTTATAGTCTTGCAAGTATTTTGAGTCGGTACCTGGTGTGCGTACTTGGAAGCAAATACCTGGTGTAAAAACCCGGTCACATAAATACGTACCTTCCCTACTCGCCCGATCACACGTTTTCGTAACGCATTCGCCAGTTTACTCCCCAAGTCAAGCGCGCCTAAAGAAGTTTCACTTCAAAAAATAGTTGGGGTGTTAAAGGATAAGCAACAGATGCCATTTCATCAATTTTTGGATTTTTTGTCTGGATGTGACAGATTATTGATTTGAACAGGTTTAACATAAAAAGCACCAAGTCAATAGAGTTAATTTTTGTACTAAAATATGGTGTAGAACTCGGAGTATTGATTACTTTTTGTCTCATCGCAATCGCTTTACGCTATCAATAGATATTAAAATCAATTTAATGTATTCTAGAACAACTTTTTTACTTTTTTGGAAACACGTAACGACATCTATTGGCGCGATATAGTACCTACTAACGAAAACATATTATTATTGTGATCTAAATAACATTAATATGTGAATAATCAATCACGTCCTATTAGTCTTACTTTTATGACGAAATAACACAGATACTTATGTCTGTGTTATTTTAAAAAGTAATGATTATGATTATAGGTAATAATATATCCCCACCTTCGTATCTCTACGTTGACGTCGTGGTGGGGCTAGTGCGCTCAGAACTCTGGGACTGTGCCGGAAGGGTTTACTTTGCCGGAACAGGTCTAGGGTGAGGAGTCAGACCAAGAGAGAAACAGAAATCCGCAGGGCAGCATGTGGCGAGCTGTTGGGCAGTAGCGACCCCACGGATCCTATCTCCCGGGAGAAGTCTAGTTCCTCACCTCTGGCTTAGCTTTATTGGCCGGCTGGAGTAAACAATGACGAGGAACAGAGCTCCCACCTCATTCTTGCTTTTATTGGCCGGTTTGAGTGGAGATTCGCAAGAGCAAACGTGCTCGGAGGACGGAAGTATTCCAGTAAGATGCTGGTAGGGATTTTGACCATACTTACGGGATTGTCCTGATAGCCGTGGAATACCTCTCCACTCCTCATAAGCACCTCAGGACATGTTGCCCCCTTGTCGCTACGACACTATGTGCTAGCGACCATTTTCGGGGACCCATAATTGAGTGTGCAAGTCACCCCCTGCCATTTTATCTGTGTAAATAGAACACTGGTCAGGCAGGGGCTATAATTTTTTGTTAACCATTTTAAAAAGTTCGTTGGTCCAGTATTCCAGTCCATGACGGATTTTGAGGGTTTTTCAAAAGGAAAGGGACAATTACACTCAAAATAGGACACGAACATCACTTAAATCTGATTAGCGAGACTGTTAAGCTAATAACTACGTATTGACGTAGTAAGTAGCTTACCAGTCTCGCTAATCAGGTTAATAATAAGTTAGGAGGTTAGATTACAATTTTTCAAATAATTGCATGGCGTTTATTCAAGAACCAGAACGTATATAACAAAAGAAGTACATGACAAAAAAAGCAAAAGAATCATGGGGCATCAAAAAATTGATCCTCATCGCTTTCAACAGGAACAGTGCCCAAAAGGCTGGCAGCATTGCCACGTTGTATAGCGTGCTGATTCTTTGGCCAAGAAATATGCCAGCCCTCTGGTCACGCGAAGAGCCGAGCAACCGCCTATGGCGATATCTCGAAAAACCAAATGGGCGAGTGCCCACTTGATTTTTGGACCCATGGCCCTAGTGTTTCAACCCCAAAAAAAGTGTAAAGTATGGAAATTACAATTTACTTTTTCAGTGGTAAATAAAACGGAAAATTAGTTTTAATGAGCATTTTTGCTGTGGCAACATTAGATATATTTTTTTTTACCAATACCATCAATTCCCGTAGCGATTGGGTTACGTTGTCGACTTGGTTACAGTTTCAATTTTGTCATAAAATAGTAGAATGGGTTTATAGGTGACGGTGACGGTCAATAACCGAACAAAACCGAACCATTGAAAAAACGGTAAAGAGCGTATAACGTTCCAAATTAGGAGAATCGGCCAGATATTGAGATATTGAGGAAAATAAAATAGTTGCTTCTGTTTCTTTAGAATATATTGTCAGTTATTTTAAAGACGACTCCTGATCCAGCTAATAAAGGAGGTGACTCTAGCAAAGGCGGCAGGGTCGCTGGCTTGGCAACCGCGGTGTGATCCGAACGAAGTGATACCAATCTGTAAAGCCAAAAACCACAGTTCAACAAGTATAAAAGTTTACCAAGCATTCGTTTAAATTGATGGCATATTTTTTATGTTTATTTCTCACTTCACTCTCTTACTGAACAAGTACTATAATAATACGTACCAAGAGTGGTCTACCGTTCCTGGTGACGGCAAGAGGACCGCCGGAGTCGCCAGAACATATGTTTTTGTTACCAGCACCACTGGTGCACACGTTGGAGGAATGGATGAACGAGGGGTAGGTTAGTGCACACTCAGCGTTCGTGATCACAGGAAAGTCCACGAAGCTTAACGGCTGGTTGGCGGCTACGCCGTTAACTGTGAAGCAAAAAACACTCAGGAATTACAATTCAGTACAGAAAGAGAAAAACGATGAAGAAAATACATCTAATTAGCACAGACTAAAAGTCACACAACAAAAATTCTGCAAAATCAGTAGGTACAAAAATAGTATTCCGTATGGTGGTAGAAATACATTGAAATATAAAATAGTTTTCTTACTGGTTTGTCCGAAGCCTGATGCAATAGCAATATTACCGGCGAAGTTCTCATTGAGTTGAGATCCAGAAGGCAGAGCGATGGGAGCGAGTATACCTGAAGGTGAATAAATTAATTAATTTTCAACCGACTTCATGAAAGGTAGGTAAAAAAACGGTCCTGTTGGTATTTATGAGATTTTATCGTGAATTTTATACCACTTAAGAAGAAGTGCGCGAGTTGTTCCGCAATAAATGTATACAAACAATGTGAATACTTATTACTAATAGAACGGCTATCACCCGGTTTCTGATTTGAGCAAAGTAGCAAATCTCAACTGATTATTCTCAAATACATAAGTATGTGCTCGAATTTCGTCAAACCATAATCAACTGATCATTTACTTAAGTACTCGTATTCTTGATCAAAGCTAACACGTTCCAATTTACATTAAAAAACCGGTACTTTTCAAAAACTCATAATATTAAATAATTTTATTCTTATAAATTTAAAAACATTTAAAACGTTAGTTAATTTTAAATAACGGCATTAATTTAAAAAAAAAATGCTATTAGATTTGCTAAAGCATATTTTAGCAATTTAATATTTGACGTGTTTGTATGAACCGAATACCTACTTTACGGTAATTTTTAATTGTTAATTTTTTATTTCCGTTTTATTTATTTTAATTTAATGTTATGTATTTTATTGTAAATCGGACTGTATGGAATTATGGATCAATTAGTTATCTGAAATAAATGAATTTTATTTTATTATTTTTTTATACTTACCAGAAAAACTAACGGCAAATGGTAAGTTGACCATAGCAATGTCATTTCTGATATTGAAGGGGTTCCAACTTTCGTGTAAAACAAAATTAGTGGTATCTATTCTAGTACCACCGGTGAATATAGTAATGGAGCCAAGAACAACAGTTATCCTTGTGACTGATGATACACCGTCTTGCAAGTTGTGGGCAGCGGTTAGCACTCTGGTTGAGGATAATAGAACAGCACTGGCCAAAGACGTTCCACTTGGAAGTGCCGTTAGAAGTCCAACCTGAGGAATAAAGGTATTTAAATTGTATGAAGCTGCATGATTTTCCGCACGATATTAATTATTGCATTACGTATTCCAATAACATTTTATACACTTGCTAAGCCACACGTTCATCTTTATGAAAATTGACAAGTCAGTTGAGAGATACTTTATAATTGTATTTTGAATACAGTTGCATGTTAGATGAATTGTCAGATCCTAGAACAAGACCATCTTATCATAACATCCTATTGTAATTAAACCTACATTTAAGAATAAATTTGATTTGATTTGATTAGAACATAAATTAGGATATAAAAAGAATATAAATACCTGATATGGGAACTGCCCAAGAGCAGCAACGGAACCACCGATGATCCTGGAAGGATCCCTCCTGGCTTCCTCCTCAGCTTTACGGACTTTCTCAGCTAACGGCATACCGATTCTGCTGATGTGCCCATACGCGGTGTTCTTTTCAATATCGATGACATCTTCGAGAGTAATGTGCCTCGCGAAGGCGACTGCTATTAGGGCCAACAGAGATACTGCAATGAACTTCATGGTGCTGGTACTAACAATCTATAGAAGATAGTTACTCCTGATTTTGATATTTATATGCCGTCGTTAAAGGACTTTTCGATGTATCTTATTTGATAGATAATGATTTTAAGTAGATAACTATATTAACATTATCATTTGATTAGACAATGTAGGCAGTTTTTTTTATTTTACAACAACGACAATAGATTATATGTATTTACATAATCTAAAAGGCAACCGTTACTGACTGATCTATCAACGCACAGCACATTTGGCACACATATAGCTATTATGATGTAGGCGTGCGCTAAGAAAGGATATTCCAAAACTCACCCCCTAAGGGGGTGAAAAGGGGGGATTATGTTTGTATGAAAAATCTTATTCCTTGGGTTAATAAACTTGAAACTCGGCACGAATACTTATCAAAGTAAATTATGAAGTTTGGCACTTTTTTTTAATTTTCCGAACAATATGGGTATGGTCTACGGTATCAAACGAGCTAGCGCAGAAGCCTTTTCGAAAACCAGCTTGTCCTGGTGGCTGGAACTCGTCAAGTCTCCTGACGAGACGGTTCGTAACGATTCTCGAGCTTCTACGAGTATACGTGGCTCAGAAGTGAGATGGGTCTATAGTTCTTTAGCAAGGTTTTGTCCCCTTTTTTTTAAAAATAGTACCACCGTACCTCTGCTCCGCGCCTCGGGCGTTGATTATTTATACCTTTATATTTTTAGTGTTAGGTATTGTTTTTAATAAGGAATTCCCAATTATCATTTCGCGATTTGTGCCTACTTGGGTTTTTTAATTACACACTCACAATCTTAATCTATCAGATTACGATTATGAGTGTCTTATTATTGTCATTGTACTAACAGATAGGCAGAGGCACACCCCGGACACTCCATACAACGCTCGCAAAATAATTACTACATTAACAAATGACGTTTATATATACGTATGAATGTGTGCGTGAAATCTAGTAGGGCTGGCAGTAGTGCGTAGGCGGCGGCGCTGCCCGAACGTGTGCATTATAATGAAGTGACCTCTTACGAGCGGCGTTCAATTATTTATTTATAAAGTCGTGTTCGTAATGAAATAAAAATAATATTATAATAGTTATTATGTTAAAAGAGGTTTATTATTGATTGAATAATCAATACACACCAATATCAATATCAATAGACATTACTAAGACAGTAAAGAGAGAGAGTAATAATTTAATAGTTGGTATGTTAATATTACGAAAGTTTTAATTGTTCTAAAACGAAGAAAACTTGGAAAATAAATGAATAATAGAGAAAAATATGAAAATAAATTATCACAACACTGGCTTAACTTGTTTGTCTGTAATATATTTTTAGTATATTACATATATTTAGCTTTTATTTTTTATGGGTTTAAAGGATATTTGAGTTGCTGTTCCTTACCTTCTTTCATGTTTCGGGAACCGAATGAAACTCCTATCTTTATCGTTCCTCGATGAAGATAAGCATCCAAATAATGCCCAATATTCAACCATCGTGATTAACACAAAATATAAAACTTAAAAAAATATGTGTTCGTGTCAGCCTGTATGGTCGTTTGTGTCAGCAGTAGGTAGGTACAGCGCTGCAGTTCTTGTGTTTGCGAGCGCCATTGTTAAAGAACCAGCGACGAATATGCCGAAGTATGAGCGCCATTGTTAAAGAACCAGCAACGAATATGCCGAAGTGTGGGGTGAGGTGCGGTAACTGATGTTAGTGCGGGGAAGGGAGTGTCGTTTCTGTACGTAGTACTATTAAGTATTCTGTGGCAGAGGTATACACCTCTGTCCATACTTTACTATACAGTACAACTAACGCTTTGCCAGTTATGTCTAAGTCCCATTTAATAGGAGGCGAGCCTATTAACATTAACATGGCACAAATATACTGCTGCTGGGACCATGCCTAATGGGAAAATCGGATCCAATATGTTCTAACAGATTACATCTGCCGATTTCCTAGTTAGATTTCCTAAAAATTGGATAGTGTAATAAGCGCTTTAACCGCTGGTCCTAGATACATGAAATTTAGAGGGTGTGTTCTTTGTGAAGAGTAGCTAAGAAAGGATTTTTCAAAATTCCACCCCTAAAAGGGCGAAAGGGGGGAGGGTGAAATTTCACGCGGACGAAGTCGCGGGCAGAAGCTAGTGTTTTTATTAAAATGTAAACCAGCTTAACACGTTGAATCAATCAACTCAGCCTATCGTAGTCCACTGCTGGATATGCCGCAACACCCTGTCCTACGCCTTCCGCATCAAGTCTGTCCCAGCCACATTCTTTAGGTCGTCGGTCCATCTAGCTGGGGGGCGTCCCACACTACGCTTGCCGCTACGCGGTCTCCACTAACACACATTCAATGCGGCACCAAATTTATCATAAGCTCAGAAAAAAAAAACAGTTTTTGGTACCTATTATGTTTATCCCAATAGGTGCGGCATGATCTTCATGTATATCATACGCAACTTTACCAAGATGCGACATGAGCGTTATTTGCCCACATCACCTAAACGTTTATCGAATCGTTCGACGTTGAAAAGTTCTATCGGCGAAACACTGAAGAGTGAATCGTTGTATCGTCGAATCGTTCATCGAAGAAACGAATGTCGGAGAACTGTTTCAGAATCGGTAAAGGTAAATGACGCATGGAAAGTTTTAAACTCACCTGAAAATCCGACAACAGAAGTAAAGTTGATTATGCCAATATCATTCTGGGTACGACTAGGATTCCAGTTAAGTATTATGCATGATAACACTCGGGGCAACGATTCTGGTGCCTCCAGAGAACAAAGTAATGGAACCTAGGATTACTGTTAGTCCCCGAGATCAATTGACACCATCGAACCAGCAGTGAGCTGCTGTAAGGACCCTCGTTGAGCTAAGCACAGAACACCCGTACCACGTGTGAGTTCGCGTGGTAGGGATATCTGCGTTGGATGTACTGATTACATTTATTACGTACTATTAAAATGTGGATTAAAAATAAAGCAACAAAACATAATTTTTAAAACATGATATCATTTATTTTTTTGTCATCCTTGAGCATTATGGCACATTTTACTAAAATGTTTTCAATTGTTTGATGATCCTTTTGCAGAAACATTCAAAGACAGCTTGCTTTAGTATTTTATGAATAAATTAGTGTCGTTATATGTAGTAATTCATATTGTTTGTTGTTGTTGGATAGTACCCTATTAAATATTTACCTATCTCTGCCTTTTATACCTGGTTTATACGAGAACAGAAAGAGATCCACCGAGGATTCTGGATGGATTCTAATTTCTAAGCGGCATCTTCCTCAGTTTGACGGATCTTATTGCTCCATGGCAGGCCATCTTCGGCCAGGTATACATTGGCTGTAAGGTATTCAAGATCAATTACGTCCTCAATGTTGACGTACCTCGCCGTGGCAATGGCCGCCAATGACAATTGTGTTACTGCCAAGAATTTCATGTCGCAATTATTAGTCAATATAACTGCTGCCTACAGTTGAACAATTATACCCTTTTGTTTTTATGACACCTGTGATAAATCCAATTATAGTGATAGTGAAACAATGAATGAAATCATGAATGAAAAATTATTATCTGATAAAGAAAAGGGTCAATAAATTGTGACCCTTTTCTTTATCAGATAATAATTGCTATATTGCAGAAGCATCACGTGGAAATATGTCCTCTCTATTTAAACTTCTGTGAAAACCAATAATTTTTTTTTTGCATATTAATGTGGCGTTTATGTAAATAGAGTGCATGAAATGTCTTTTTTCTTTAGGGTTTTCCGTAGGATTCATAATTTTTAGAATTTTTTACTTAGCTACTTTTTACTTTAGCTGCAAACCCCATTTCGTAAATCTGAATATTATAAATTGTAAATAATATTGATCTGTTTTTTTTTTTGTTTTTTTTTTTTTATTGGAATTTAATAGAAAAAATATATTAGCCATTAATGTCCCACTCCCTACCCCTGCCTACACTCTTTCCACCTCTCTCTATCCAGAGCTGCCAAGGACCAATCTTTATCAAAGGAGTCTAGCTCATTTTTATTGGGATTACTATAGTACATTACTGCTAGCGGCCAGCAACATACGTAAGTCATACCTAGTTGTGGCCAAGGCTTGTATTAGTAATTTTCTCAAATAATGCGTGGAAATTAAAACTAAGTATATAATGCCTAGGCAGAACATTTTTGTCAAATACAATACTTTTCAAAATCAATGACAAACAACAATAATTTTTCCCGCGTTAAAGTGTTCATTTGTTTTTTTTTTCAATAAACAGCTTTCTATTTGCAAGCCAGTTCAAAATTTAAATAAAACCTTTGATAAGTTACCTCCTTGGTTGCCATGTTTCGGAGTAAAAGAACGTTCCATTTTTAAATTACAGGATAGATATGAGTTTACTATGTAATTTGTTTGGCCGGTAAGCCATGGCAGATTATAGCTTGTCGTACAACTTTTTCCGGCCGCTGCTCGCATGTATTTGGCCAGTACAGCAATTTCGATTTATCTCGAAGAAGGTTGTCAAAATAATGCTCAAATTTCCAAGCATGTTTGAGAAAGAAAAATAATTTCAAACTCAAACTCAAAGCATTTATTTCAATATACAGGCACTTTTGAATTGTCAAAATTAAGTAGTCGGTCAGATAGTCAAAAAGTTGAAGCTAGTTGCCCATTCCAAAACGTAGATCTTTATGGAGAAGAACGCACATTTTTCTGCACTATCGTGCCTTAGGTTGTGGTGACCTAGTAGAAATGGCCGTGGGTTAGACCACTGCTCTCAAATCGTTGAAGGAAAACATCGTGGGGAAACCAGCATGTCCTAGAACTAAAAATTCGAAGTCATGTGACATCTATCAACCCGCACTGGGCGCTCGTGGTGGATTGCGGCCCACTCCCTCTCAGCAAGAGGAGGCCTATGTCCCAGCAGTGGGAACATAATAGGCTGATTATTCTCTTAGGTATGTGTGTTTTTTACCACCGACTTCCGCAACTAAAATTATTGCTCGCGGAGAACGCGTTATGTGAGATTATGTGACATGTTTACTTCGTGATAGTGTGAACGACGCCTTAGCGAAGTTTTATTACACGTAATCACAGTTTGTTGAGGTAAAAATAAAAACTAAAAAAGGTAAATAAAATCAGTCGTAAGTATACTAAGTATTTTATATTCAGTAGTGTGGTGTGGTTAGTGTTTAAAGTTTAAGGTTTAATGTGTTTGTTGAAGAAGTCCATGAAAGAGGTGACGCGGGAAAAGGCAGCGGGCAAACTAATTTCGCAACCGGCGCCGGAACCAAATGACGTGATACCGATCTGCAAAGAGAACAAGAATAATTAAAGAAAAAAACAAAAGAATGGCAATACCAACGATAATAATGCTATTAACGAGCGCGTGTCTTGCGACTCCTAAGTCAGTGTAATAAATAAGGTATACATTGAAATGTTTGACGCGCGTTCGAGAAATTCAACATTATGTCTGTATTTATGGGTGATATTGAAATACTCAATGCTGCATAATACATGTTGAATGTAAAATACGTACCAGAACAGGTTTGCCATCTCTGTTTGTAGCAAGTGGACCACCAGAATCACCTCTGCAAACGTTTTTGCCTCCAAGACCGCTGGTGCAGATATTAGAAGAGTAAAGATTTAGAGGGAAGGCCAAACGGCAAATACTATTGGTGATCACGTACAGGCTCACGTGACTCAGGCTCTGGTTAGCCGAGATGGAGCCACCTGAAAAGAGAAATTTAAATGATATCGTAATTATCTATTAATGTTCTCAATGCAGGGACACAAGTCTCCTCTCTGTGAGTGCGAATTAGAATTGCCACATTATGTTTTAGAATGTTTAGTTCTAGGATATGCCGGTTTCCTCTTGTTGTTTTCCTCCACTGTTTGAGAGTTATGAAATAAATTACTCAAAGTTAAGTGCCTGCCTAGGTTCGAACTCACGATCTATTGCTACTTAACGGGGCCTTTAGCACAGGTCCACCACGGCTGCTAATGTGAAGTATAAATCATTTCAAAGTAGCATAAAAGACAGAAAATTTTGTGCTCATAATGAGACAAAAAAAGATTCAAATCATAGTTTTTTGTTATCAACAAGGCCATCAGAATTTTACTCAATTATGGAATTTACACATACCGTCACTCGTCCAACCGTAACCAGATGCAACCGCAGTGACTCCCACAAAATCGTCCTTGAGTTGCGAACCAGAAGGAAGTGCGATAGGGGATAATTTGTCTGTAAAATTAAAATTATATATTATGGAAATTAACCACTCTAGATAGAATACTCTTATTGTACACCTCAGGAGCATCCAATGCGATCCACGGGCACGCTGCGCACGATTTTGTGGTTGGCAAACAAATAGATTGCGCAGCTTACGTCGGTAGTCCACGAAGTAAATATTCTCGAGGTAACCTCTACGTGCACATCCTTTATCAGTCGATGGTCAACTTAACAAATTAGAACTTTAGGTAGTTTAAAAAACTTGCAAGAAACCAATAACCAACCTGACAAAGCAACGTTAGAAGGCAGATAGATGACAGCAACATCATTGCGGACGAGAAGAGGGAACCAGTGAGGGTGTACAACGACAGCACTAGTTTGCACCCTAGTTCCGCCAGAGAAGACAGTGACGGAACCGAGTACAACGGTGAAGATCCAGGCCTGGTTTTTACCATCATACCAGCAGTGAGCAGCGGTAATGACCCTATTAGGGCTGACGAGAGAACCTCCACATAAACCAGTGCCCGTGATGCCAGCGTACTGGGCGAGGAGACCAGCCTGAGGAAAAACGATCTTACAAATTAAAACGAAAGACTCGTGTGTTCTTATTGCAAAAGAATTTAGATTATTTAAAGGAACATTGTGAAAGCAGCATATACGAGTATTACCTATCTTTAAAAAATATAAAATGCGTTGTCAATGAACACGTACCTGGTATGGGATGGCACCAAGCATGGAAGGATTACCACCAACGATCCTTCCAGGGGTCATCCGTTCTTCTGCTTCACGGATTTTTTCGGCCAGTGGGATCGCATAATTTTGGATGTAGCCATAGATAGGACTGTCCACGACTTTTGTCTCTTCGGCGTAGACAAGTGTCGCCAGAGCTAGCACGAATAGGAATTTCATTCTGCTGTTTACAGATCACCATGTATTGAACTAGGTAGGTAATTTATAACCCGATGTATTTATATGAAACGGTTATCTTCCACGGACGATTATATTGATAAAATGTAAGTATTTGTTGCTCAACGAGATGAGTACTTTATTGTGAAATTGTCACAAACTATGTCGTTTTCTAGTCCAAGCTTTAATATTATTTATGAACAAACAGTAAAACAGATACAGATAGGTACGTCATAAATATAAGTGTTGAGTACAAGGTAGTACTTATTTCTTATGAAATTACTTCCAACAGACCTGCAAATGAAAAAGAACTGAAGACAATAGTGGGTGAGAACAAGAACAAAAGTATAATTGATATAATAATCATAAATAATAATACAATACAATAATATTTAAACATTCAATTCAAATAAATTAAAATACACACACATGTCATTCAAATCAAATACAATTTAAAATATATACAAATAAAAAAAAATGCCAAAAGAAATACAACTATGCCGCATTTTATTGCATTAAACGGACTCTGCATAATGTCAGATGGCAACACTGTGTTCTAGGTGCTACCTGACACTGTTTTTGAGCTGCAGCGCCTGCAGCCCACGCGTTTCGCTTCAACATCAGCTGCCTAGCTTTTTCCCAACTATGTGGGGGTCGACTTCCAGTCTAACTGGATGCAGCGGAATACCAGCGTTTTTCATACGATACGCTGGCATATGCTTCTTTTTTCTACCCATCAGTAATCACCTTTCTCTGACTAGTGTATGAAGTATGAACATGAGGATTTCCCCACATAACAAAGGCTTACCTATTGATTCATTGGTTAAGCAAATGCTCAATGCATTTGATATTGGAAACAGATTAACAAACAATTAATCAGTATGTCCCACGATGGATAAGAACCTTATATCACTGTAGTAAGGTATCTTCTGTGACTTAGTTTAAAAAAAATAGCCGAATTTGTTGCCTACCACGGTGAAATAGACGCAGTCAGAGACAGATAGCGCCGGCGCGGCGCTTGGCGTGGACGTTGTAATACTTACCTGGGTTAGTTGTACTGATTCCCCTCGTTCTTGTTTCCACCCGAAAAATTATATACTTTATAATCCCGTTTTACAGACGAAATCGAGGTGGTAGAGTCAAAGAAAAAAGTACTAAGCGATTATCAATAAGTACTTATGCTTATTCCAGATCAGATTATTCTATATTATCACAAATTAAATCAAGGCTTTGGTCAATTTTACAATTTGTTTCATCATAATGAATAAAAAACAGTTTTCTTGAATATGAATAATATAAAACTTAAATATACCTGCAAAAAAATTTACCTTAAAAAATATGAAACACGTCCTATAAAATGATTCTAAAATCTATAAATCAACAATCAACTGGTGCAAATGTTATAATTACAATCATCATTCATCATTTCAGACGAAAGACGTCCATTGCTGAACATAGGCCTACCCCAAGCACCTCCACTTCGACTGGTTCAGTGCTTCTCGCATCCAACGGGTTTAATACAATATTAATGTTCGTATTTTAAAAATAAATCAATAAATAATAAAAATCAACAACTTTGAGTAAAAATAACAAAATAAGTCGGTAATTATATTTTGGTCTGCATCATTGAGCCAATTTCTTGCAGGAATCATTAATTTGTTCATCAAAATTGGTTTCTAAAAGTAATATTTCGGTGGTTGCACTTCCTCGCTTCACTGTACATAATTTTAAATTTTCAGGGGGAATCGAGAATCTATTTAAACGATATTTTTAGTATAAATTTTGGGGGGATACAAGAACGGGGGGAATCAACATTAACCCTAATACCTACGTAACTCCGTTACAACCCTAAAAATACAGTTTTCTTTTTAATAATGATAAGTATCTATCAATTAGCACCTAACCATTTATCAAACATAGGTCCGTTCGTAAGAATTACGGCTTCGTTGTTATTACTTCGTAGTCATTATTATGTTTCGTATTGCTTTTTTTTTTTTTTTTTGCTCTATATTATTGATCTTTATGGTTTTTTATGGGGGTATATCCTATAAAAGACCATATTGACTTAGTTACTTCAAGGTGTATGTAATGAGACGGAAAAGTTGAGAATCGTTTGATAGTACCTAAATCTCATGAGTTTTTAGACTGCAGTGAACAAAAAATACTCACGTGCAATTTTCTGCTTACAAAAAAACGACTGATTACCATGCTAAGCAATTTTAAACAAGTAAGTTTATTGTGCATGATATTATATTATAGGCGTGCTTGAAAGAAATAACAAAGCGTTGTCTAACCATGTTTCATATATCGTAGCTACATACATAGCTATAGGCGCCTGAATTGTGCTTCACGCAAGTACCTAGTAGGAGATTGCTAGCTGTTTTATAAAGCAAGATTGGTTATCCTTGAAAATGCAGTTCTCATCTGCCTAGCCTGCCCTTTTCCTATTGGGTCAGCTGAATACCAGTATTTTATACAGGGTGAAATTGAATTCATGGGCATCCTTTTAAGGGGTCATTGTACTCATCATTATGAACAACTTTTACTATGGGACCAATCCTGAAATCGCGAAAAAAAAAATCAGGTCGTCCCTACAATTTGACGAGTTATGTGAACATAAATGCAAGAAACAGCTGATTTTTTTTCGCGATTTTAGGTTTAGTCCCATAGTAAAAGTTGTTCATAATGATGAGTACAAAGACCCTTTAAAAGGATGCCCATGAATTTAATTTCACCGTGTATAGAGCGACTGCCTATATGACTACCACAACCCAGTTACTAGGTAATACGATACCCCTTGGTAAGACTGGTTGTCAGATTTTCGGACTTCTGACGATCATGGCAGCCAAGATCAACGGCGTTCTTTCCGAGGCACGGAAAGGTCTCGGTATGTAAAGATGGTCGCTTAACCAGGGACCGACCGCGGAAAGCGTGCTTAACCTGTCCCGTGGTAACACTGAAAAAAAATGTAGGTAGTTCTATATTGGGTTATTCCTACCTACACCCAAATATTTAGGCAAGCCTATATATAGTTATAACCATTACATACAACTGTCAAGGAATAACAGAAATTGTGATTTGAATTTACGGATTCATTAAGTTGGTAGTCAGTTTAATTCACAAATAGTTTCCTTGTCTTTACAAAATCCATGAGTTAGCTGTTTTAAAACACAAATTGACTTTTGAAAAAAAGGTTGTATTGTGGATAATTTACGGCTAACTTTTGTCAAACAATAACACAAAGATAGCTTGTAGCGTTTTAGAACCGTTTTACTGTGGCGAGACACATTTTTTGCAGGAAGATGGCATAACCCACTACCCCACCAAAGTCATGTGTCCCACTAATGGGACACAGGACTTTTCTCTGCGAGACGGAGTGGGCCGTAATCCACTACTTGGGCCAGTGCGGGTTGGTGGATGTCACAATGTCCTCGAATTTTTGGTTCTAGGAAATGCCGGTTTTATCACGATGTTTTCCTTCACCGTTATGACAGCAGTGATGAAATAATTTACACAAAGTAAAATGCCTAAAACTCGTACGTCGCGGCTGTTTCCACACGGCCACCACTAGGTATTCACTGCAGGAAGTACTGTGCTGATAATTTGAGCTCCAAGTTTCACAGACTGAACTTTGACTTTACCTCGTTAAGTAAAGCTAGCATAACATACGAATAACAATAAGCATAACATAATTATAAAACATTTTCATATTTGTATCATGCGTTTCATTCGTATGCACATTAATGTTCTACAAATAATGTTCAAATTCGTATGCGACTCTTACTTTGGTTAGCAAAGTGAAGTCTATCTTTGAATGTTGCCCTTAGATTTATAAGGATATCTATTGGAGGTCACGTCAGGTACGATTACCTTGACTTACCAACTGAACTTCGACAAACTTTACTACGACAAGATTTTAATTCGACACTACGGAACTCCGACACGTCTTCATTTCGACAATACTTTAGTTCGAAGTGATCCTATGGAATATACATATACAATATATGGAACATACTGATGTTCAATGGATCACAATAAACTTGAACCTCATCAATTGACGGAATACGTCCCATTTTTTACGTCACCAACCATTCAACTATTTGCAACGTATAAAATGACAAGGTTCTAGGTTAAGGTTTTCGAGTCGTCTATACAAGAAATAAAATAGACAAAATGCACGTGACAACCGTAAATTATAATTTATCTTCGTTTTTTATTATTGAGTTTTTATAGGTGCTGGTTGAAGAAGTCTACGTAGGAGGTCACACGCGCGTATACCGCAGGTAATCTGGCCTCGCAGCCGATGGCGGAACCGAATGATGTGATACCAATCTGCAAGAAAATAACATTAGTTAATAACTGCTAATTATTTTCAGTTTCCAGAAGGCATAATTATACAATGTGTAACTAAATGAATGCACACAATGAAAGTAGTTTGTTCAGAATCGTTTACTGAATCGATTTCTGACATTCTTAATATAGGTAATTTTTTATCCCAAAAATAATTAAAACTAAAACGACGTAAATCACAGAGTTAAAAAAAACAAAATTAACGACGTACCTACTACGCTTGACCCCTATACGAGTGTAATTGTGTGCGTGCGTAGATATGTGTAATGTGACCACAATTGACAACATTTCATATTTTTAACCTGCATGTATTATTACGTTATATAAAAGTAAATTCAAATCTACGGCACCCATATTTTTTCGTTTTTCGAAATTATGTACTTTTCATTCATAATTTTAACTTTGAAATTCGGTGTATTCTAAAAAGACGTAAGTGCCAGATGACGGTAGAATGGCGATATTAACTTTGCTTTATAGTGACCCGTCAAAAAAACTGTTAGATGTCACTTGTCTCAGTCGTTGTTTTGGTTCCGTCATTGGCGTATATTTTTTATTTACATCCATTTTATTGGCGAAATATCAATCAAAAATGTATAATATTAACAGTAAGCAGCGTGTCGAGTTGATAGGAAAAAATATTGTTGAATTCAATTCAGTTTTTTAGTTGTTTTCTAGTTACACTTCTTAGGTGACATTGACATGTCTTGTTTGATATAATGTTTTCAATCAAAGAAATTGAAATGCGCAAAGGTAACTACCTCATTCCGCCGTTTATGTGACGTCATCACATGTTTTTTGATTTTTATTTTTTTTCTCAGAAATTTAGGAATAAAATAAAAATATATTTGAACTCAGGATACGAAAATAAAGAAATAGTATTTTTGTTTTAAGGTCGTGTCAGGTTTGAAATGTTGTCAATTCTCTCCCACAATGACCTACTGATTAACTAAGTTGAGCAAAAAAAGACGGGTTGCACTCCGGGAGTGCCGGCAGAAGTGAAAACTTGAATATGAACGTTGAAATAAATCAAATATTAATTGAATTAATATTAACTCATTTTTTTCACTATTTCTGCGTCACTTTTTTCATTAATAGATGCACTTTGTTCAATTTCCATATTTTAAACACTATACGAGTATACACGAATTTTAAGAATACACAGCAGTGTAGGTACTACACAGACGGTCGAGCCATCAGCTGTCCATCCATCCATCCATACATCCACACCCACACCCATACCCACACCCACACACACACACCCACACACACCCTCACACCCACACCCACGCCCACACCCACACCCACACACCCACACCCACACCCACACACCCACACCCACACACCCACACCCACACACCCACACCCACACACACACCCACACACACACACCCCCACACCCACACACACGCCCACACCCACACACCCACTCCCACACCCACACACACACCCACACACACCCCCACACCCACACACACGCCCACACCCACACCCACACACTCACACCCACACCCCCACACACCCCCACACCCATACACACACCCCACACCCACACCCACACACCCACACACCCACACCCACACCCACACCCATCCATCCATCCATCCATCCATCCATTGTCGTGTGTCACTTGGTTCACTTCGGTTGGCGCCGCCTTAGAAAGAGAGGGGGATACTTAGTAGTTAGGAGTAGTAGTTCTCCCCTGTGAAATCTCTCCTGACGGTCACGTGTCCTGACGCGAGTTTAACATTTTTTACCCATTACAAAAAAGTGTGCAACGCCGCTAAAGAAGTTTACACTTCAAAAATAGTTGAGCTATAGAGCATAAAATGTTCGGTAATACAAACTATGTCCTACAGCTCAACTGCTCAACTAGTTGAGCAATCTAGTTGAGCAGTGGGGAAGAAGTGATCAGTATACCTAACTAATTTAATAAATGAACAATATATTTTACATAATAGTATAAATTCCGTGTATGTATTATGGTTATAACATGTTGGGGTGTTTGGTGGTATATATTAATTCAGGGAAATGTTGTATTCACTCTAATATAAGAAATATGCCTCTTTTTTTGAGCGTCAAATTATTTCCATTTTAGAATCCTAAAAAGATTAAATAGCCGAGTATCTGCGACCAAGTAAAATAATAAGAATAGTCATATACATACCAGTACAGGCGAGCCATCAATTGTGAGAGCTAGAGGACCACCAGAGTCACCTCTGCATGTACCGGCGCCACCAAGACCGCTGGTGCACATGTTCGAAGACTGAAGGATCACAGGGAAGGCAAACGAGCAAACGCTGTTGTTGATAACATGCAAACTGACGTGGCTCAGGAACTGGTTCGTTGAAATTGAACCACCTGAACAACGAAAAAAATGTTTAGGAAAGGCTTTGTCAAATTAGCAGAACAGTAATTGCAATTATAGATGTTTATAAGACTAACCATCGCTGGTCAAACCAAAGCCAGAAGCTACAGCGAGAGCACCGCCGAAGTCATCCTGAATTTGGCTTCCAGAAGGCAGCGCAATTGGGGAGATTTTATCTGCAACAAATAATAATTTAGCCCATGGCAAAATATATAATACCATTTAGACCATAATTTTTAAAATATGACAAAGTAAAAGTAGTTGATGTTTAAGAAACCACTGAGTTTTGATAGTTTTCGTCCAAAAATACCAGAATTTTCTTAACAGCTTACCAGACAATGAGACAGGAGTAGGCAGATAGACGACACCAACGTCATTACGGACTAGAAGAGGCTGCCAGCTTGGGTGTAAAACAACAGCGCTCGTTTCCAACCTAGCACCGCCATGGAAGAGAGTGTTGGAGCCGAGAACAACGTTGAAGAGCCAGGCCTGGTTGACACCATCAAACCAGCAGTGAGCAGCGGTAACAACCCTGCTTGCACTGATCAGGGAACCTCCACAGACACCGGTACCAGCGACATCAGCGTAGGAAGCAAGGAGACCCGCCTATGGAACGTAAATAATGATACGGTTAAAATCGGCATGAATCATATTTAATAACTTTCAAGTAATATGATGTAGGGAAATATATTTATTTCTGTTAATTAAAATAATAAATAAGTAAATAACAATTAATACCTAATTAATAAAAACAACAAAATTATATGCTAACTTAACTAAAACTATACACAAACTAAAATATAGTGTCGTAAAATTCATCCGCATCTTGGCGACTGGTAATGTACCCAAAAGACTGGCGGCATTATCACGTTGTATGGCAATGCTTAGCCTCTGGCCAAGATAAAAGCCAGCCCTTGGATTAGGGGAAGTATCAACCAGGAGTTTCAAAATTTCTTAAAAAGGCCATAAGCACTCGAACCCCATGGCCTGCGGGATTCAACCCCAAACGGCTCGAAAATATGATTTACCTATAAGGTTATTATACATACGCCGCTTGAGGCTTTCCGCAGCCGCAGCAGCAGCATCAGCATAGCATGCCGAGCTAGGAAGATGGGATGGCGCAAGAATGTCGACACATGTTGCATCCCACACTAAAGGCCTATCCACCTTCCATAGAAATAAAGACATCATCTTGCCATCGTCGCGTGCCAAGCCATTGGGTTCTAATACAGCTGGAACGCTGACGGTGACAAGAGCTCGTCGGATGATGTCGTTAATGTTCGCGTGTCACGCTAAGCGACCCGTACCTTAGCTGCAAGACAGGCCGTGGAGTCCGTGGGTTGACAACTTCTCCACACTGACAGCGATGAGGAGAACAACACGGAGCTCCTAGTAGTAGGGAAGCAGCGAGGCGGAAAGTATTGTCGTCGAACAAAGTGCCTATGTTCGACGACGGTAGTGCATGAAGTCACAAACCCGACTCCCATTTACCCACAGCTAGCAGACGCGCACGCTCTGCAGTAGTAGCCAGTGTCCAGGCATCCATTGCATCGGTGAAGTACGGTACATCAAATTTAATCAGTGTGGAGGCTAGGATTTTCCTGATTAATTTATCAGTGCTGTGGACCAGGGATATGAAAGCCGGTACACTAATACTAGAATTATATACGAATGGGAAGAGTAGCTTGTGTCCAAGAACGTTGTGGGCGACTAGAATCAATTCTATTTTAAGGTAATTTTTGACATTCAAAAGTGCCTTTTTGCCTTGCTTGCTTTTTTTGCCTTGTTGTCTATTTGAAATAAATGCTTTGACTTTGACTTTGACCAAGCTCGGTCGTCCACATTTAAAATCAAAGTTAGTATGTGCCGGATAATTTGGTCCATTCTGTCTAAAAGATCTGAATGCGTCAATATATGGGAAGCGTGAGGGAAATATGTTACCTTATTCAGTGCCGAAACAGCACTAACGAATTAGTGGTGATGGCCAAATGCATATTAATTTGGAACAATCTTTCCGAAACATCGTTGAAATTTTGTATTTCTTCCTCAATAAATACTGAAAAGGAATTTTCAAAGATTGGAGACCCAAGGAGACGAAGAAAGCTTTTTTCAATAATTTTGATTTCTGGAGCTATTGCGTTTTTGGAAAGTGTCAGTTGTCTGTCAGCACTGTCCGCTAAATATAGTTCACATTTCGAAAGGTTGAGATCAAGGCCAATTGAATGAATTTCATTTCTTAAGAATTTTAGGTCGTTTAACAGTTTCTTCTTCGCCACTCAATGTTCCATCATCGAGATACCAAACATTTTTGGAATTTAGCTGTAGAATAATTGTGTGTGTGCTTAGAGTACGTATTGATCCTACAACAGTCATAGAAAAAGAGGCTTTATTCGTACATTAATTTGAAACAGTAAATCATAAAAGCTTTGCAGTTAATCAACGTAGTTTTTATCATTATTAATAGTAGCTTACCTGGTAGGGGAATTGACCAATGTTAGAAGGATTACCACCAACAATCCTTTCTTGGGTCATCTGTTCCTCGGCTTTGCGGATCTCCTCAGCCAATGGGATTGCATAGTTTTGGATGTATCCATACGCGGTGTTACCTTCAATCGAGGGCTTCACATTCGCATAGGCGAGGGTCACCAAAGCTAGTACAATCAATACCTTCATTGTGGTATTTTAATATGACTAAGTTCTGAATCAAGCTACCAGATTACTATTTATATATAATCGTTAACAGATTACAGAAATTAAATTAATCACGTCAGATTAATTTAAAGAAACAGACAAGTTTGTTTCACTGATTGACTGATTTTTATTAATCACTAGCACTTTGCCCGCGATTTCGTTCGCGTATATTTCGTACTTTCCTCTAAAAATTTCGAAAATGTATGTTTACGATCTTTATCATTTATTTAGATAAATATAAATAAGATAAATCAGTTTATAGATCAAAGGAATCAGATTTTTCAAATAAATTGTATCCCCGCTTTTCACCCCCACAGGGGCGAAATTTTGAAAAATCGTTTAGGATGTGTTCATAACTTGACTCAAACATTATTTATACCAGTTTTTGAGTTAATCAAGCCACGCAGTAAAACCCTCCCCTTTAAAATTAACTACCCCTTTTCACCCCGTTAGGGGTAGATTTTCGAAAAACCTGATACGCGTTATTCTTTATTTTTGGTCTTAAGTATAAATACTGAGTTTCGAGTTAATCCGACCGCGCGTTAAAATTTTTCCATACAAATTTTTGTACCCCCCAATGTAGGGGGTAGTTTAGAAAAACAAAAAAAGCCAAACTTCATAATATACTTAGATAAGTAATCATGCCAAGTTTCAACTTTATTAACTCAAGGAATAAGATTTTTCATACAAATAAAATCCCCCCTTTTCACCCCCTCGAAGGTTGAATTTCCAAAAACCCTTTCTTGGTGCTCCCCTACATTATAAAAAGAAGCCGTGTGCAAAATTTCACATTCCTAGTCCCAGTAGTTTCGGCTGTGCGTTGATATGTCAGTCAGTCAGTCAGTCAGTCAGTCGTTCAGTCATTCAGTCAGTCAGTTTCTCCTTTTTTTATTTTCATTCCATACATCATTGTTAATAAACAATACTTATTTAAAAATGGCGCTTTTTAATATTATACATTGTGTTATTAATTTTTTTTACTTGATAAATTCAAACTATACTTAGGACTTATTAACTTAATCGGAAATGAAGACGGCTTTGAAATTGATATCATTGAAATCATTTGAACGCGAACAATAGACTAGATCTTATTTCAGTGTAATTCCCACTCAGATATATGTATTTATGAGATAAAGGTTAACTTTATAAGAAAATATATAATTTCAATTTCACTTATGCTAATGATAGTTAATTTGATTTGTTATGCTATGCATAATAATAAGCATAGCTTAATCCGCCTATAACGTTCCCACTTTTGGGACACAGACCTCCTCTCTCTGAGAAGGAATAAAACGTTGTTATAACCGCGTATGATGATCGTTCTAAATTATATTTTTTACCCGTTAGAAATTTTGCACAGGGGTTCCTTATAAGGAACTCCTGTGCAATTAATAATGATACCATTGATAATATACAGTTGATACAGTTTGTTTGTTGTTTGTTCGTGATTTTTTCCGATGGTAAATCCTATCGGGCACACGGAATGTCTTTTATAAAAATTATCAACCGTTTCTTTGATCTTCCGTAATATTAAAACGATCCAGATTCACAGACAAAACTTTTCTTACGAAAGTGGGCTATATCTACATTTTTCATTTTTTGCAATATTTTGGCAACATACCTGTTACTTTTATCTTAATACTTTGTTTGTGATTTCCTAATTACCTAATTAACTTTATCGACTACTGTATGTGACACTTAGTAATCTGGCTTTATCAATTGTAATTTCATTTAGTTTTTACGTAAAATATATTATGACTTTATAGAATCAATTCAATTAACTGATAAGTAAGGAAATCAACATCATCATCATAATCAGCCTACAGTAGTTCACTGCAGAACATAGGCCTCTCCAGTGTATGCCATTCAACTCGATCCCCGGCAACTCTCTTCCAGCTGCTCAGGGTGGCTGGTACCACCCTGCGAAGATCGTCGCTCCACCGAGCCTGAGGGCGTCCTACCTTACCTTTGCCGATTCACGGTCTTTACTCAAGAACACGTCTATTCCAACGGGATACATGAAGAAGCTTCCTCGTGTAGCGCAGTTTGTTCAGCCAGTTACTCAACTGAACCGAGCGCTCAGCGCATCCTGGGCAGTCACACCCTACCCTTTATTTGACTGGCCAATTCTTCCCTTGCTGTGGTAAGGCTAACGCCCGCCTGGTTTGCGACCAGCTTCTCACGGGAGACCGGCGTCAAGCAGCCCGCTGTGTTTCGTCGATGCGTGGGACTCCCAATGCCTTAGGCATCTTCTGGGCACGCTCGTTCCATCATAGACCTCATCCATTGCTTTTCATCAGGCGTGATCGAGGTCAAGAGCTGGCCCTTCCAGAAGTGGCATCGGGCCGGCTATATTAATGGCCGGCCCGTTGCCACGGTACTTCAACTTGCTTATTCTGTGAGCTACGTCGACAACTGTGGTTCTCTGCCAGATCACCTCATTCCGGATCGTATCCCTCAGAGAGACTTCAAGCATAGTTTGTTCCATAGCTTGCTGAGCGACCTTGAATGTGTAGACCAGCTGTACCATGAGTGTCCACGTTTCCGCTCCGTATGTCATAACAGACACATGACACACTGATTGAAAACTTATCCTTTAGGCTCTGCAGAATACGCGACGAGGAACTAACGAGGAACGAAAGGAAATAAATATTTCGAATTCGGAAGATGAGTAAAGGTTTAGATAGGAACATCTGGAACTCAAAAGTTAACAGGTACTGTAGAGGCTATCTATGAAGCCTCACCTGTTTTGGGGACAGGCTGGTTATAATTGAGGGCGTGTTCCATTCGAACCTTCAAGTGTGTGTCACATATTCTGTTACTGATTTTTCTTGTATTAGAAGCAGTGCTAGTTTTATCGTTGTACAATAAGTTTCTCTTAAAATAAATGCTAGTCAATGCTTAACGCTTTTTAACGCTAGTCTAACCGGATGCAGCTGAGTACCAGTATTTTAAATGGAGTGACTGCCTATCTGACCCCCACAGCCCAGTTACTGAGTAATACGGTAGGGTAGTTCTTCAGGGACAAAGTTTTCGATGTCTGTGGGTATATTTCTGTAACCAACTAACAAAACGGCGTGTAATTTTTTTTTTACAGTTTAGCTTTATGCCTGACTAGGACAAATGATATTTTTTAAATAATTGCTGTCTAGGTACAAAATAAAAATATTTGAAGTTTGTTCTTCTGATTCATATAACGCGTCCGTTTGCCATTTTCCGGAACAAAATGGTCGATGTCGCATTTTCCCTTTGATACATCAATATAAATTACAATTATATCGGAAGGAAATGAGTTGTCCTCTTACAAAAAAAATATGTATTGGTTATAACTACGTTAGTTTATTTATAAATAAGTAAATAAGGAGTGTCCGGCGTATAATACTGATTAATGTGGCGTAAGCTTCACTTGACCGTACTTGGTCGGGTAATAAGAATGAGAGTCTGGCTCCCCGCGCGGGGGGAAGCCAGTCGTGCAACGGACGAGCTAGAAGGTGGACCTGCGGCTAGTTGGCTTAGATCTCGGTGTTACGAAGGAAAATATCTGATTCACCTGTGTTTGGTTCAGGTGGCATTATGATTACAATGCCTACTTTATAAAATTTATTTTATTGTTTTAAAACTTCAATCTGTGTTTCGTGTGATGCTTTTAGGTTATGGAATCGTGTAGAAAAATGACAATAATGAAGTCTATATGTATGATGAGTTATGCATGATTGTAGGCAAAATTCTGATTCAACTGTGCCTGATTCGTATGGTCAAAACCCCCATATGACTAATGAAATAAATTATATTTCCCCTCTCCAGCACGAAAGGAGTGCTTTTGTTGCATTATAATGTCCCATGTTTAACCGTGTACAAGTCAGTAGTTCTAGTCTTGTTTATTATTATTTATTTAGCTATAACCTTTTGAATAATTAAAAAGTGACAGGAGTATAAAACTGTTCCAAATATGACACTTTTGATATGACGTCTTAGTCTTAGTTAAGGATGAATAATTATTGTTTATAATTATCAATCAAAACTAACGGTGTATTTATTACTTTTTATTTCTGTTTCTGATTCATCTGGGCACAAAATATTCGAACGTCGATATCTTGAAAACTACTTTATAAAAACGAGCCCTCATACAAACATATGTTATTTGGTATGTCTATTTTCATATGAACATGTGTTACAGAGCTGAATGTGAAATTCAATTTTGGCCATATGGATCAGTCGAAGAATCAAATTTCGAAGAACTACCCGGTACCCCTTGGTAAGACTGCAAATCCCATCGGGCACGTGGCTTGTTATTTAATAATGGTGTAAGGATTACAAACATAACAAAAGCGATAAGGCCGCCCATTGTATGTTTTGTATTACTAATCGTTTTTTTTTTTTTTGTTATGTTTTTCTGGTGCACAATAAAGTATATCTAAATAAATAAAAAACAAAACAAAATAGGAAATCATAAGTTTGTATTTTCTTAATATTATGCAGCAAAAGCTCAACATCCTTGTGTTAGCCTTAGTTTTTCTATTTTGGTCTTCAGGGTCAAAAATAAAAAATATATAAACCAAAAGTCATTCTTTTTTTTTTTTATTCACTCCTCTAAAATATAATTTTTTAATACTATTATGATATATTCCAGATATTATGTTTATTTTCGTATTATTTATAAGTGTTGGTTAATGAAACTGATGTAGGAGGTGACTCGAGCGAAAACTGATGGCAGGTTCATTTGACAGCCCAAAGCAGAGCCGAAAGACGTGACACCGATCTGTAAAAGATAAATATAAAAAATTCTGCATGAAGAATGTTTGGTAAAAAGTATATAAATATAAGTCTGTATAGTCTTGTAGGGTGTTTTAGGGCCAATCCTGAAAAGAGCTCTAGTACGAAAGACGTGTTATTGAAACATCGTTTTTGTTTGCTAGTTAACTCACCACATTGCTCATGAGAAAGGATTTCCTTTCTCATGAGCAATGTGGTGAGTTAACTAGCTAGCAAATTAGATCGAGAGATGAGCGTCCTATTAATACCTACGGGTCAAAGTTAAGTATCCCTGGTATAATTATTTTCTCTTTTTGCGTTATCAGACGAAGTAGGATAGTAGTATATTTTATGGGATCCGCAAAAACGATACACAATTTTTCAAAATAATACTCTTTTTGTAAATACCCTCAACTATAGCGGATCAGAGCATGCATAAATAGAATTATGTAGTCAAGACAAAATGCACTTACCAAGACGTTCTTTCCATTCTCGGTGGCGACAAGAGGGCCACCAGAGTCACCGTTGCAGGTACCAACACCACCGACACCGCTGGTGCAGAGGTTAGAGGGCTGGATAACGAATGGGAAAGCCAAGCTGCAAGCGCTGTTAGTGATCACATTCAAGCGGACGTGGCTCAGGAACTGGTTAGATGAGATGGAACCACCTGGAAAATGTATGCAGAATATTTTAATTTAAGTGAACTCTGGTTCGTGGGATTAAATAACAATGTGGTATTTGCTGGGAAATAAAATTTTGGTCTTTATACTCCATTGTTAAGTTTTGTAGACCAAAGGAACATAGAATTAGAGGCAAGGGTCAGAACATTATTTTATTTATAGGTATAGTAGATAATGATGAACCAACGAAATAATGATCTGTGTCTTCACGCAAAGAGAATTTGATAGAGTGAGCATTGGCTCGTTTGATATTACCTAGCCCACTTTTATATTTCTACCGAAAAACAAAATACTTAGCTGCTGTGTACTTGCGGGACATAATTGCATAAATAAACAATACTTAACCATATTATACCTTCCGCTTTACCATGTTTAAAACGGAGTGCTAAAATGCTTTAACGTTGCTTTTTAATCTGGTAATTGCATTAAGTGTGTGAACAATTTAATAGTCGTTATTTAATAAGCCGTTTTTTTTTCAAATACGCCAAGATTGGGCACTAAAACATTCGCGTAACACATCAAACATGTTTTTTTAATACCATTAAAATTTCCTAAAATGAAGGTACTTGGATATCTACTTGTTATTTTTTGACATGACATTTCTCTTATTTGTTTTGCGAAGGGCAAGCATTTCCAAAATATATTAATGTTTATTATATTAAATTCAACCAACCCTACAATATGTCTTACCAACTGAACTTCGTATGTTCCAAAAAACAAAGATCCATAAAACGATTTATTTAAAAAATATCTTTTTATATCAATATGATCCTCTGTTCATATTGACAAGTTACTTTCTGTTTCGCTTGCATTGCAGAATAAATTCGTTTAGCAATAAATACTTTGTTTTGCTTAGTTTAGTTTTTTCCAAAATACTATAAGTATACTATTGAAGTAAATATGTTATCTTAAGTAAATACACAATAATGAATAAATGCTTCGTGATACAGTAAAAAAAATGACCAACAAAATGTAAAATGTTTCACTGCACAGGAGTACCGTACCACCAGTTAGTAGGTACCTGTGTATACTCAAAGATGGCGTTATAGTAAAAAAACATACTGAAATCCTAGATGTATAAACCGAATTTTGACCAGTTTCATCGAATTTCTGACTCCTAAAACTTATCTATACTTCTATACTAATATTATAAAGAGGTAAAATTTGTAAGTTTGTAAGCTTGTAAGTTTGTAAGTTTGTAAGTTTGTATGTAATGGGTAATCTCTGGAACTCATAATCCAATTCTAACAATTTTTTAACTGGCAGAAAGCTACATTATTCCTGAGTGCTATAGGCTATAAATTGTTTCTATAGCATGTATATTAACCGAGCTATCACAACTTTTGTCTAGCAAGTCGGAAAAAAATACCACATAAAACAGAATTATTTGCGTGCGCTGCCTAAACAGTTGCTTAAAATTAAAAACAATGTATGGCTACCTGGTTCGTCTTCATTATTTCTACAAAAAAGTCCGCGATACCATATCTCTATCTTTTATATTTTATCTTTTATACTTCTTTTATTGCATTAAAAAAATTTTTTTTCGGTATACTTACGTTTGGTTGATTATTTGAGCAACAAAATATTAATTCTTATGACAATAAATTATTTCAGTATCACAAGAACATCATACAGATAAGATTTGCCATTTACAGTATATCAATTGGTCATACAGTTTCGGAGATAATATAAAATTACTAAAACGCAAAATGCCCCTAGCATAACTTTCATTGTGCAGACGTTTTACCTATTTGCCCATAGATGGCGTTCTGCAATTACGTCATTTTTCTGAATCGCGGTGTTAAGACTTTCCGTGGATTGATGACCCTCTCGAATTTTTTTTATGCCCACGTTGTCGTTAGTTGGATTGGAGTTCCATACGAACGACGATTCGATTATGAGCACGGAGATTATGAGGTATCTATTAGATACCTCATATTCGAAAATATCGTAATTTCGTTGTACGATTGTTGTCATTGTTTTGTATGTTCGTAGTTTCGTACTTCGTTATCGTAATAATCGATACGAGTTATTCGATATTACGATTGTTTTGTTTTGTAAAGGCGGACGGTGTTCGAGTCGCTCTCCCTTTGTTCGTAATTGTTTTCAAGTCTGTGCGTAGTTTGTCGAGAGCATGCCTAAAAGGAAATCTCAACTGTCCCGGCAGACATCACAGACAGGAGCCGCTCGAGTACGCCGTACGGAAGAATCTGCCCCTGAAAATGAGCAGCGCCTCTCGAGAAATAGAGAAAATATTTCGCAAGCACGCGCTAGAGAATCTAGCTCCGAGCTCTCACAGGGCCTCGCTAGCCAAAATGTGAGGACGTCGCGGGCCCGTGCTCGAGAATCTAGCGCTGAACGTGCGCAGCGTCTATCTGAGTTAAGGCAGCATGTCTCTGAGACAAGGGATAGGGAGACTAGCGCTGAGCGCTCGCAGCGGCTCGCTAGGCAAAATGCCATAACATCACAGGCCCGCGCTCGAGAATCCAGCGATGAACGTGCACAGCGTCTATCTGTTTTAAGGCAGCATGTCTCTGAAACAAGGGATAGGGAGACTAGCGCTGAGCGCTCGCAGCGGCTCGCTAGGCAAAATGCCATAACATCGCAGGCCCGCGCTCGAGAATCCAGCGATGAACGTGCACAGCGTCTATCTGTTTTAAGGCAGCATGTCTCTGAAACAAGGGATAGGGAGACTAGCGCTGAGCGCTCGCAGCGGCTCGCTAGGCAAAATGCCATAACATCGCAGGCCCGCGCTCAAGAATCCAGCGATGAACGTGCACAGCGTCTATCTGAGTTTCCAATAAAAACATCATTTGCCCTGACTATTAACAAGTCCCAGGGACAAACATTCTCTTTGGTTGGCTACGAAAAGAATGTTTTTCCCATGGGCAATTATATGTTGGTCTATCAAGAGTGGGATCATCCGAAAAGCAGATTATTCTGTTACCGGAAAATAAAACAACCTCAAACATTGTATATAGAGAAGCTTTAAATTAAATAGATACCTAACTTAAATAAATAAAATAAGTAAAAGGCGACCAAGGGTTAAGTTACCTTGAGCAGAAAAGAGAACTTAGGTAATCTTTGAAGTTACTGATCTGATTCCAAACAATATTTTACTAATAAAATTAAATACAGTAATATCAATCGAGTGTTATCTTATGTTAAAACAAGAAATTTTCCGCGGACGAAGTCGCGGGCAGAAGCTAGTCTATATATATAAAAATGAAACCCGTTTTCCGTTGTCACGACATAACATGAAAACGGCTGGACCGATTTCGATGAAATTTGGTATAGAGATAGTTTGAGTCCCGGGAAAGGACATAGGATAGTTTTTATCCCGATATTCCCACGGGATCGACATTAACGCGGGTGAAACCGCGGGGCGCAGCTAGTTAATAGATAAAGTAGAAGCAATAGTGGTTATAAAAATATATATACATATACTTACTGAACATTGATTTTAACTACCTAGGCAATCGTCCATTGTATCACTGGAGATGTCCTTTTTTATTTTATAATTAGTTTGTTAATAAATAGGTAAATACGAGGGCTGCTATTTATGTATCCGGAACTGGCCAGTTACAGAACAATATTAAAAAAGTAATTATAACATTTAAAAATGGAACACTTTGGCTGTATTCATGTAGCTGTCATTTGTTTTTCCTTTGTGGCATCATTTTGAAAATTTTGTGACTTTATCACTATGGATTTAACTCGTGAAAATGTTCGTGCTATGATTTATTACGATTTTCGGCGAGGGCTAACTCAAAAACAGTGCATCGATCAACTCACTTCGACTTTTGGGGACGAAGCACCATCGAAAACGACTGTGTATCACTGGTATAGTGAGTTTAATCGTGGGCGGTCTGTGCTCACGGACGAATTTAAAGAAGGTCGCCCTAAATCGGTTGTTGTACCTCAAAATATTGATGCTGTGCGGGAACTAATAATGCAAGATCGTCATGTTACATATCGCGAGATAGAGGCGTCTCTGGGCATAAGTATGACGAGTATTTATAAAATATTACACGAACATTTATTTGTAAAAAAAATTTGTTCACGTTGGATTCCGCACAACTTGAGAAATGACCAAAAACGGACTCGTGTGGATTGGTGTAAAAAAATGTTACAAAAGTACAATCAGGGTGCGTCAAAAGCTGTCTATAATATCTACACAGGTGATGAAACTTGGATATATGCGTATGATCCTGAAACTAAACAACAATCTACGGTTTGGGTGTTCCAAGATGAGCCGAACCCAACAAAAGTCATTCGTTCAAAAAGCACTTTGAAGCAAATGGTCGCTTGTTTTTTTTGGTATAAATGGACATGTGGCTACAGTACCACTAGAGCATCGTAAAACGGTTAATTCTGAATGGTACACGAGCATTTGTTTGCCAGAAGTCTTTAAAGAAATAAGAAAGAACAACCGACAACGCAGAATCCTTCTTCATCATGACAATGCTAGCTGCCACACATCGGCCGAAACAACTCGGTATTTGGAAGGTCAAAAGATCGAATTAACGGGTCATCCGCCGTACAGCCCCGACTTGGCTCCCAACGACTTCTATTTATTCCCAACTATAAAGAATAAATTACGTGGTCAACGTTTTTCGAGCCGTGAAGAGGCCGTTGATGCGTTCAAAATGCACGTTTTGGAGATACCTCAATCTGAATGGAAAAAGTGCTACGAAAATTGGTTCCAACGTATGCAAAAGTGCATCGCTCATCATGGCGAATATTTTGAAAAGCAATAAAACCATAATAAATGCTATATGTTTGTTTCACTTTGTTATTCCGGATACATAAATAGCAGCCCTCGTAACGACTTACCGGAGCTTGTCAATCCATAGCCGGAGGCAATAGCTGAGGTACCAACGTAGTCTGAAGATCCGGAAGGCAAAGCGACCGGAGCGATGTATGCTGAAAAAAAAAAAGCCATGTAATTTTCTGTTTCCACCTGCTTTGGTGCGTAATTGGTGTAAGAATTAAAATTCCCATTTACGGTAGTTAGAATAGGATACGTCGATTTCAGAATGCCACTTTAGAGAGGTCAGCTTATTGATCTCATTTTCAACGAGATTAATAAGTTTTGGCGGTCGGTCGACAATGTTTCAGTCTGGTAAAAGAACCATCAATAAATATTTTGATTTTAGTCAATCTTTGAGTTGTTACTAAAGTTAAGAGCTATCCCATCAAAATTAAAGTGTATCTACCTATGTACAATTAGGTTATAAGTTATATGATGTACAATTGTTTTACCGTCATCTATTTGTTTTTAACACGCTTTTATTAGCTTCTAAACTAACAAACTAACTAACAATGTAACAAAATCTTCTAGGTAAGTCCATTTAAACCTACTTCTAATTGTGTCTGTACGTAACTATTTCTGTACTATCTATACATTCTTCAAAATTTCAAACTATTTTCAACTTACCAGACGACGGAACAGATTGGGGCAAATAGACCACAGCGACATCATTACGAATGAGTGCGGGTGTCCAGTTGGGGTGCATGGCAGTGACGCTGGAGTCAAGCCTGGTGCCTCCAGAGAAGAGGGTGGAGGAGCCGAGGACAACAGTCACCCTCCAGACTTGGTTAACACCATCGTTCCAGCAGTGGGCAGCTGTGATCACTCGGTTGGTGCTGATCAGGGAACCTCCGCACACACCATGGCCATCGAAGCCGATGATGGAAAGGAGGAGACCAGCCTGGTAAACGACAAAATATATTTTGATAAGTCATGATAATTTCGATGAATGGCAGTTAATTCTTAAACGGTAATAGCTCTCAATGGCTTGGTCATCTTGTTTGCTAATATTATATGGGTGCGAACGGGTGCGTATATGGACACGAATCAGTTGAATAGGGTTAGTAGCAACAGGTACAATTTTGGTGCAGACTTGACAACAGTTAAATGTTAAGGACAAAGGTCAGTTCCACCTTCATCATCATCATCTGCCTAGCCTTTTCCCAACTATGTTGGGGTTGGCTACCAGTCTAACCGGATGCAGCTGAATACCAGTATTTTAATTGGAGCGACTGCCTATCTGACCTCCATAACCCAGTTACTGGGTAATACGATACCCCTTGGTAAGACTGGTTATCAGACTTTCGGGCTTCTGACTACCCGTAACGACTGTCAAAGATCGACGAATGACAGCCGGGACCAACGGCTTAACGTGCTTCCCGAGGCACGGATGGGTCTCGGTATATAAAGAAGGTCACCCATCCACAGACCAACCGCGGCAAGCGTAGCTTAACTTGATCAATCGACCTGTGCGGCTGTTATTATTTAGTATTATACTTAAATAGATATAGATGGTGCAAATACCGTATAAAAACGATAAGATATCAAACAACGAACCTGGTACGGGTATTGTCCTTGTCCAGCAGGTACTCCACCGACGATCCTCGAGGCAAGGAACTTCTCCTCTGCCGCTTTGATCCTTCCGGCTTCAGGGATACCAACGTTCTTCAAGTAGCCATAAGCGGTATTCCCGTATAGGGATTCTTCCGCATAGGCAAAGCTTGCCAAAGCCAAACACGCTAATATAAAGGTTTTCATCGTGGTTCCAGCCGAAACTAGGCGCAAAAATATTTTTCAGATTGTTATATAGAGTTGATATTGATAATTAACGTAAGCTGATGTAATTAGGCTATAGATACGAAGAGGCACCGACAGTTATCTAAATGATAGTGTAGTAATTAGTTATTTTGATTTTAATATCATATCGAAATCTGAAGTCATTTCGGATTAGCAACAGTTACTGCACTACTTATATCAAATTATGCTCGTGCTTACAGATAAACATAATTATCATCGTTTTAATAGGCTTATTTTCCGTAACATTACAAACAAACAAAATATACAGGGTTATTTGAAAAACACCAACAACCTCTTAAGAGGTCATTGTATTCATCATTATGAACAACTTTTACTATGGGACCAAACCTGAAATCGCGAAAAAAAAATCAGCTGTTCCCTACATTTATGTTCGTAGAACTCGTCAAAATGTATGGAACAGCTGATTTTTTTTTCGCGATTTCAGGTTTGGTCCCATAGTAAAAGTTGTTTATAATGATGAATACAATGACCTCTTAAGAGGTTGTTGGTGTTTTTCAAATAACCCTGTATATTCACTTTGGAATTTACAAATGTATTTTGTTTGCTTGTAATGCTGCGAAAAGACGACGAGTTGGAGACTGCATAGAAGTCAAAAACGACTTAATATCGTTGTCTATCATCATCATCATTTTCAGCCTATAGCAGCCCACAGCTGAACATAGGCCTCTTCTATTGCACACCATTCAACTCGTTGTCTATACCTATAGTTCGTTTTTTAATCTCAGAGACTAATCTGACAGGTGTAATGTCAAACTTCTATACTAAAATAACGAAAACACAAAAGACTCAAATGTCAGATTAGTCTCTGGGATAAAAAAACGAGCTATACATCTATAGAAATAAATAAATTGAACGGTCTGTTTGTAATGTCAAAATGCTTTAATGTCAAACAGCTTTTTACTAAATATAATGAAAGTAGGTATATAAGGTACAAGTAACAAAAAATAAGTGTCTGTCTGTCTGCCACACATACAGACAGACGGGACTTTCACTGAAGGACAGCTGATGTTACAAGGTGTAAATAAGGCTACTTTTATTTTAGAAAATGAATTAGGGTTCCGCGCAAAAACATTTAAATCCATGCAATACAATTTGTTTTCAAACATGCATGCGAACGAAGTAGCGGGCACAGCTAGTTTTAATATAATAATACCAAATAAAATATAATTTTACTTAAAAACTAAAAGTTAGAGTCATTAGGAAGAGGGGTCCACTAATAGAATTCTTAGTCATAAAATCCACTACAAACTTGTGCTAATTTTCGTACATTATACTAAAATTGCCCACTCCAGCAGTTGCAATATCATTTCTGAACAAAAAGGCTGACAAACGACTTTTCTTTAACGGGTTGGGTTTAGTATCGATATCAGCACCTATGAAGGTGAAATAATTTCACGAAAATACAACTAATACCTATGGTCAAAATCCCCAAAAAATATTCCATTCCTATTATTTTCTCTTTATGATTAGTGATTACTTACACAAAAAACAACCTAAATAATCTAATCTATAAATTCTTTTTGAAAGACCATACGTCACGAATTTCATGATAAAATTGTAGCGCCAACGATAAAGATAAGAAAGATATCATATTTAACTTAAAAACATCTTCTAAAAAAGTATTGACAAAAAATATATAAAGTTATTGTTTCTTACCTAAGAAGGTCGAAAATAGCTGCGTTTATTCTGCACAAGACGAGACACTTATTAGATTGTCCAATAAATACTAAAAAAATAAAATGTTCGGCTCTATTAACAAAATCTATCTGTTCTCGTTTCACTCTTGACAATATTTATCTCTCTATTGAAATGTCTCTTCAGTTTTATTATTTGTAAACACGCACATCGAAGATATCGGTTAATATTCAAGTATTATTGTATTTTATTTAAAAAATCTAGATTAAGTGTACATAGTATACTGATTTATTGACTCAGTAAACATCTAGAGTTCGATTGTATTTATAGATATGTTCACAATGAAAAGATAAGTGTACGAGTATACTCAGTATTTCATTAAACAGAAAAATATACATTTTTTGCAAGTTATTTTTGCTCACATATGTCGGTTGATGAAGTCCATGTATTAAGTGACACAAGCAGGTACGATTAAGACCAACCGGCTCGCGTCGTGCCGCATCGGAACGGAGCCATACGCATGCCGCGGCAGCCGAACGCGTCCGTCGGAGCCGTACCGCTACCGCGGCATGCGCTGCCAGCGTCCGCTGAAATCCGTACGCACTCCAAGCGCCCAGAAGTGCTGCTCACATTGCGCCGCGTAGACGTAAAGTGAAATTTTATTTAAAATATGGTGGAGAGTGGGACGTCGTTTTGTTAGCCCTTGCATTAGAGGAAGAAGAAAATAATAAAAAAATACCGTAATCTCCGTTCGTATTCCACGACACACGGCCGACCGGCTCCGAACGGACCCGACGGCAGCCGATTGGATGCCGACGGCGCAGTTCGGCGCCGTTCGGAGCTGGTCGGGGCCGGTCGGCCGTCGCGACACCCGAATGCATTCTGCGACACGTCGCGACGCGTCGCGGTATGCCGACGGAGGTAAATATGCGTAAGTTGCATGCAAATATGAACTGTAATTACTGTTGATACATTTCAATGTTCTTTACCGCATTGTAAAATGCCCGGCGCGATGCGAGCCGGTTGGTCTGAATCGTACCTAAGCATTTAGAAGGCGAGATTGGCAGCCTAGAGAGGAACCGAATGATGCCACATCAATCTGTAAATAAAAATAATGATTAAAACTTACTCTTATTATTGAGTCTCAACACAATGGGTGCCTGAAGATGGACGGCTCCGCTGAGGCCGTTCCAGAATGAGATGGCGAGATGACCTGGACGCGTACTGCGAGCGATTAAAACAATAATTTGGGTACTGACCTGACAATGGTACTGGAGTCGCAAAATACGCTACAGCACGTCATTACAAACTAGGGTTGGCTTCCAGTTTGGATGCACGGCGACAGCACTAGTCTGAACCCTGGTACCGCCACTGTACACCGCCATGCCTGGCGGACGCCATCGGACCAACAGTGGGCTGCGATGAAAACACGACTGGCTGAAATGAGTGCCTCCGCAAACGCTCCCAGTGACTCGATCATCCTGGACGATTTTGCCGAGAATACCAGAATGCAGTCAAAAGGGATGACCAATATAGAAAGGTATTGATTCATAATTGACATAATGTCAATACCTAACCAAGGGATGTACTTCAGCCGAGGGCGTAAACACAAGCCTGTGTGTAGTGGTTTCTCATAATCATTCAGATATTTTTTCATGTTTATTACATCATCCTCTACATCTACGATGTAAAAACGAATAAACACAAAATCTCAAAAGATCTTTTAACATGGCTGCTCACTGCTTACCGAACACACCTATGTAGGTATGTACTCGTATAACCTGACGTCATTGGATTACCCTGCTAATATCACAAGGGAATATCGCAAGCGATACACTAAACACATTACGTAGTTAGACATCGCGAAGACAGTTCACAGTTTAGATATCAAAACTAACCTGGAATATTATTGTCCAAGAGCGGCGGGTACTCCTCCAACAATCCTTGAACCTGCTTCCTTCGCCTTTCGAATTCACTCTGCCTCCGGAATTCCCATGTTCTTCATGTACCCATATGCGGGACTTAGTTCGGAAAATTGTTTCACATCTTCAGCGTATACAAAGTGTTCCAAACAATAGAAATGCTACTAAAAACTGCATCGTGAGGCGAAATTATGCTTCGTCACTAAAAATGTATGAAACAATTATTTATACGAAATACAAATTGATTACGTTATTTTCAAAGAAATCTTGAATTAAGTTTTTGCAATCGCACTGATTTCAGTTCGTTATCATAATTATTTTCTTTGGTTGATAACCTCAAAGAATCAGATGTTTTTGTTTACGCCATCGTTTGACGTTTCTTTGTTTTCATCGTTATAATTAGGCGGGCATACATTGTGTAGGTGTGACTTCTGGCTAGGTGGAGGAGCGAAGATCTTTGCCGAGTGAGTGGTAACCGAGAATCGAGTTCGACCTTGATACATATTATCAGTCAATCAACGTCTTGATTCAGATCTCGCTCACAACTCGATTAAAACCAAGAGGTATCTTCACAACTGTATATTAGATAAAGGAAAATGTTAAACGCTCAATTTTATTCAAACGTAAATCACAATTTAAGTAAAGGCAATCGCAATACAAAAGGTTTAGCCAAAAATTCGTGAATTTTGCAAGGGATGCTATGTTTATAGTTGATGGGCCGGCTCTCCCGCAATGCGCTCCTACAAACAATTTCAGTCTCTGCCTTGCACAGGGGACTGTCACTCAAGCGCTGGCGCGGAACAACCCAATGATATTAGCTACCCATTTAGTCCAGACCCCGACGTCGCTTACCTATGACCCTTTTTACCCTTCAACTAAGACTGAGCGGGACACATGGAAGCTCAAGTTAAAGTGGACAGTCGTTTTAGTCTAAAGTCAAACTCTTTAGTTATGCTGACATTGTATTCAGATTCAATTCGCATACACTCGTGTCAGTTCGGTTATCCTTTATTTTTGGTAAAGGTTGAGGTTTATTTGTATGACAATAGAATAGAATAATTGGCTGCATTGTGGTCCCTTCATCGTGGTTGAATACTGTGACAAGTGCTCTTTGCAATCGCAAGAATTTGGTGAAAGAAATGGGGAATATTTAATGAGACGACGGTAAATATTTTGATTCTTTTAATTTATTTTCGGTAAACTGTACCTTCTTGCAGGTGCATAGCAAACAGTCGATACGAACTTTACTCCTGGAATACGTTTCAGGTCTGTGTCGAATGGAGATTCGATTAGTCGTAGCGAACTTGAAACGGAGTGAGTAGCGGCGGGCTCAAACATTAATCGAATTTCGGTCTTCGGCAGGCGGACGATCAAGTGTGCGTTAGTTCACATTACGAGGCCTCTCGACTCTCACTTGATACTTGCTCTCGAGTGTTCGATATACGATATCGACTCGAGATGTCTGCCACGAGTGATTGCAGGATGTCAAGAGGTCGTAACGGGGAGGATCACTGCAGTACAATTCACTAAGGTCCACAATAGGTACAGCACTTCATTTCGGTGCATATTGTGAGCGAGTCAGTTAACATCCGATGTATAATGTCTACCTTAAGGCGCGGTAAGAAGCAAATTTTATGGTAATTGACCATTCGCATCGCGGCAACAAATAAGGTTCAAAACAGCGATGCGTTTGATGTTAAGTAGTTGAATCGAACGACCACCAAAATAAAACTAATTTTGCAGTTTTATTAAATGACAAATGTCAGGACAAATGTTTGTGTGATGAGCACGATCATTTGTTCTGTGTCTGGGTGTAATTTATCTATAATATGTATGTATTTAGAAATATATAAGTATGTTTATCAGTTGTCTAGTACCCATAACACAAGCTCTGCTTAGCTTGGGACTAGATGGCGTTGTGTGATAGTTGTGGAATATTATTATTATTAAATTAAAAAATAAATGCACGACTCAGTGGAACAATTTTTAGATATTTCTTTAGTTGATTGAATTCTCTTTATTACCATTACATAAAATATGACAGTTTACGCTAACAATTTTGAAAATATTATGCGACGAAAAATAGTTTTATCATGATACTATTTTTTATGTAATATTTTTGAATAAGTCTTATCTTTGAACATTTGACAATACACTCATTTTAATCTGGCTTGTAATTACCTACCTATATACCAACATGCCGAACTGTGCGACAAAAAACTGAGCGTTATATGGTGTCCTGCGTTTGGGCAGCGCCTTAATAGGAATAGGTTCCTACTCGTGGGAACAATGTGGGTAGGTACTAGCCATATCAATTAAGTATCCACACGTCTATCTGTACTATATACTCGTAATATAATCTTATAAATTCGAAAGTAACTCTGTCTGTATGTTACCTTTCACGCCTATTAAACCACTAAAAGGATTTCGATAAAATTTGACAAGGAAATAGATGGCATCCCGGGGAAGGACACAGGCTACTTTTTGTTCTGGTAGCACGTTCCTGCGGGATAATTTCGAACATCCACGCGGGTGAAGCCACGGGTAGAAGCTACACTCTGCTAGATTTCTACATTACTTTTCTCTACTTTCAGTGAGGGTTTCTATATTCTCAGGTAATTTTCACCTATCAATATTAAGGTTATAAGCAAACATTACTAGAAAGTGTTTGCTTCATCGTGATAAATTAATTACTCCCATCTTTTATTTTAAAGTTTGTAAAAAAAATATACAGCAACAGATGTAAAAACGATTGGCCACGTCATAACACAATACACCACGATTAAAAAGGAATCTAAATTAAATTTGGAACGCGAAAGTATCCGTGTGTGCGTGCTAGTGTTGTCATTCTATAGATTATCGCAGTGCGTTAATCCGGGCTTAACAACAGTTTGCACATAACTAGCCAATCGATCTTGTTTGATTGACAGACGGGACGGGCAACAATTACATTGTGAAAACTATTTTCGGTATCGATAATCATCGCCATTCATCGATATAATTAAGTGTACAACATTTTCGAGGCTGACAGCACTTTATTTGATGACAATGGATTGTTAAAAGCTTCGAAATTGGGTCCTCTGATTTTAGGCATGTTAATTAGTAGTGATTGGTTGGGTTATTTCTCGAATAATATTTTAGGATGAATAACTCGTACAATTATTATCGTTGGAGTTTTTATTGGGTTTATTATTGTTTGCAAATGCATACCTACTAATATTCATTTAATAGATAACTATGTACAAAATTCTCGTTTATTTTGTTTGCTTACAGTCATTTGTCAAAAATAGCCATTTACTTGTATGTTACTGTTTCTTCTTTTTATCATGTTTTTTTTTTTAAATTAACCTGTTGTACCACTGCTGGGCAAAGGTCTCCCCCATATTTTTTTTATTGACTGCATCATCTGCCTAGCCTTTTCCCAACTTTATTGGGGTCAGCTTCAAATCTAACCGGATGCAACTGGGTACCAGTATTTTACGTAGAGCGACTGCCTATTTAACCTCCACCACCCACTGGATAGATAATACTATACCTTTTGGTAAGACTGGTTGTCAGACTTTCGGGCTTCTGACGAGCCATATTTTTCCTACTGACTTATCATTTAAATATTGTATGTTACCCACGTAAGTAAAAAGTTCTAAAATCCTTCCAAAAATAAAGTTCTAAAGTTCTTTCTATTAGTAGGTACTCAGGGTTAAGTTTAAGTATGTCGTGTAATTTTGCAAGCACCTTCATTATTACGAAATAAAAACCTCGGAAAACTCTTTACAGTTTAAAAATTTTGCAAAAAACCTCGACTTGCACAGGACGTTACAAAAAAAAAAAAAAAACATAAAACGCATTACCACCGGCACTTTAGCGTCTCATCATATTACTTCCCGCCCATAAAAGTGACAAAAGCGTGTATTGGCAAATAAATATAATTAAAAGCGAAGTGTGTTCGGAACGTGACAGCGGCGGGACGTTAATGCGGTGTATTCCCGTTCGTCCCATCGACTTCGTCCCCTTAGAAAACAAACACGAAATTCGGAAAGCATTTATTGTATTTAAAACAATACAACATTTCTACACACAGAGATATTATTATATATTATGTCTTGTAGCTTAATTGGTAATGGTATGTTATCATTTTAAATGCTTAATTTCGTGTTTGTTTTCTAAGGGGACGAAGTCGATGGGACGAACGGGAATACACCGTTAATGCGACCGGACTAAATAACGTTAGAGCACCCTTGTTACTGCAATTACGCCCGCACCGGTTAAAATGTCGGACCGTTTTAAAGTTTTCATCCGGATTTGACACGACTGACTATAACATCAATCAGGGTCGGCCGCTGATGCTTGATTTTGTGTTTTTGTGCTGCTTGGGTTTGTAAATTTTCTCTATAAATATTACACGAGTATTTTAATCTTTAATAATGTGTTGTATTAGACTTTGCTAATAAAGGCAATTTGAATGTATTATAACGGTGAAGGAAAACATCGTGAGGAAACCGACATGTCCTAGAACTAAAATGTTGAAATGTGACATCTACCAACCCGCACTGGGCCCGCGTGGTAGATTACGGCCCACCCCTTCTCACAAAGAGGAGGCCTGTGCCACAGCAGTGGGAACATTATAGGCTGAGTATAAGTAATTAATATAATTTTCTTAGGAAAACGACTAACAGCCTAATTCTTTGACGATTATGCTCACAATCCCAAACATTTAGAACACATTATGCCTCTTCAAACGAACCTACCAAAAACACATTAAAATTAAACTTTTAAAACGCTGCACGCTGACGTAATTTTCAAGAAACCATAAAAGCCAGAAATAAATCCAACTTTCCAGTTTATAATATTAAATCTGAACCATTAATAATGTTTAAGTAAACACCTTTAATATTGGGCTTTTCACGTGAGCTTTTATTTAAAAATATATTTCTGAACGATACGTATTTCACTGTCAATGGACGCCGGACTATAATGCGGAATTGATGTCGCATCAGTGGATAAATACTTTAAATTGACGGCGAATAAATGAGTCAATCAGTGCGTTTATTTTTAAAATATTATCGTTACTTATTCGTTCAGCATCATAGCTGATCATTTGTGGTGAGTGGGATTGACCCTTAATAAAGGGTTAAGATTTTTAAAAGTTTATTTTTTTTTAATTTTAGTAATATTTATTTCTTTTCTTATACTCTGAACAAGATATTAAGTACCCCTTGTTTGTGGGGAGCACTACATTTACACTCCAGGGCGGAGTCATCCGTGAATCTCCACCTAGCACCGAGCAGGTTTTCTTAACACTCTAGGTAGCCATGGGAGATAGCTGTCTATCGCATTTTTATTAAATATCTTAAAACGTCAATGTACATTTAAGCTGAAAGTGAAGAAAAGAATATATTCTAAATATTGAAAAAAGGCTTCATGTTTTACAAGTTTGCGGTATTTATGCTAACACGCCTTGCGACGACGTGTCCTGTCGGCTTATGACTAAGACATGTTCATTTCCTACACGTCTAGGCGAAAAATATTTTTAGATGTCAGTTATGTTTATTCAGAAACGTAGGTACCAAAACTCGATTGCTTTTTTTTCTGTAGGTAATATTATTCCTTTTTTTTACTATTTCTCACCAAGTGATAACAGTCGATTTCGGCCATTGCAGCAATTTTGTACTCAGAAAACCATCTTCAAAGGTAATTTAAAGTAAAAGGAAGTCACACCTCAACAATACCTACCGCAAACCGAATCCACGATCCATGAATATATTCCCACAAATACGTCACATGCAAATTATCGTTATAACTAGTTGTATTCAGGCCTTCAGTGTGCCATCGGTAGTAAGTGCTACTACCCTCAACTTACTACCGAAGTACCGACTTCCTGGGATGGCACGGCAACTGAATTAAATAGTTTCCCCTGAAAACTGGGTTGTCGTAAACAATTTGCTCGACTTAGATGGACAGAGGGCGACACTGGCGCGAATATTGCACCGCTTCACGAACGTTAGTTGGTATACAGTTCTCGTCTTCACTAAGTTTTAATCAATTAAGTTTTCGATGTGATTGGGGCGCTTATACGTAGGGGGATGGACGATAACATAGTAAAAGTAAAGGGATATATCACTAGGTCTTTGAGTCTATTTGAAGTCCTTGTTTTGATCTCGAAGAATTATTAAGGCACGTAAATAAAATAAAAATAAAAACCGGCCAAGTGCGAGTCGGATTCGCGCACCGAGGGTTCCGTGCAAACCTGTTTAAAATATTTTTATTATATGACGTTACTAAAAATTTACGGTTTTCGCAAATTTTCCTTTATCTGTGCAATAAGACGTTGCTTCGTACCAAATTTCAAGATTCTGAGTTCACGGGAAGTACCCTGTAGGTTTTGATTCCCTTGCGAGTGTCGAAAATTTGCGGCATAAACGGCTGTATCTTTTCATTGCGCTGGCTTAAAAGTTTGATTTTTTCACAGCTCCAAGGGACAGTAGACCTAAGTAGTACCTACCTAGTATTTGATATAAATTCCAGCTTGATACCTCCACGCGTTCCTGAGAAAAAGGGTCTTGACAGACAGACAGACGGACGGACAAGAAAGTGATCCTATAAGGGTTCCGTTTTATCCTTACGAGGTACGGAACCCTAAAAAATAGCCTATTATCGTCCCACTGCAGAGCAAAGGCCTTTTCTCCTACAGAGAAGGCATGAGCATTGATCACATGTGGCTTACAAATAAATAAATAATTGTTATCAACCTGTAATTTTCCCACTGGTGTTCTGGTACGGAATTTTAGTACCCAATCGTTTGTTAATGATTATAACACCTCAGAAGGCTCTTATTGCGCGTCTGGGTCAAGGGTTTGATTCAGAAAGCAATACTCCTGGACACGGCATGCCTAGTGAGAAGGTTCTCTCTCTAGAGTCCTGACCATTGGCAGCTTGGACCCTGTTTCTGATGCCAATGGGCCACTATTTTTTTATATTTTTAAATGTCTTTTTTTAATATAATGAAAATGTATGTAAATATAATGAAGGAAAACAATAATGGTAGGTACCATTAAATTAAAAGGATGGTATTTAAAAGTTGCTAAGAGACTAGAGAAAGTACTAGCACCAGTTACAATAACGGCTATTTGCACTAACAGACAGAACGAATGTCCCCACCGACCAAAGTTTTGCACATTAATCACTGTTAGTTACTATTATTTTATTAGAATGAATCCCAGAAATATGCATAGATGGTATTTGATATATCAGGTAATAATCAAACTACTATTCTGTTTTGGCAAAGATTTGCTAAAGCAGATTCTATCTTAAGCAAACAAACAGGTGAACTTATCTATGCAATACACTCAAGATAAACAGGAACTAAACTGAAGCCAATCCGTCCATATTGTATACAATATTCCTATACCTCCGTATAGTATCCATACTATCTAATATATAAAAATCTCGTGTCACATTGTTTGTTATCGAACTCCTCCGAAACTGCTTGACCAATTTTTATGAAATTTTTCGTGTATATTTGGTAGGTATGAGAATAGGTCGTAGGCTAATTTCATGTTCATCATACCCCTAGTTGGTAAGGGTGGCCCTCTCCAGATTTTTTTTGGAATCGAAACTTATGCGGGTGAAACCGCGGGGCGCAGCTAGATTATAAGTTCAAAAGTAATCTCTGTCTGTTTGTATGTTACCTTTTCACGCCTAAACCACTGGAACGGCTGTTGTGAAATAAACAAATAGGTTCTTACCTAGATTGTTAAAAAAAAAAGAAATACTATTAGGTACTACTTATACGCAGACCAAGTCGCGAAAAACAGTAGGTAAGTGTAATAAATAATGGGAATAACTCTAAAACGAATTGTTTAAGTTACTAGCCATAGTGTAAGGTAAGTAATACAGTAGGTACGGGTACCTACTTTGAACAGATTTGAAATACAATTTCGACAGCAAACACTTTTACGAAGATTCTACTTCTACTATTATTTTCAACCAGTAACGGTTAGCAAGGAATCGAACAATAGGGTATCCTATTTATGGCCGATTTCTATAATTTATGGACTGTTGTTGCTGTTTTACCTTTACCAGTAATGAAGCTAAGACCTCATAGCTTTGCATAGTAGACCTTTCCATATGGAAGTAGCAATTACAAGTAAAATTAGCTTACAAATCTATTTATATGCCCAGTTTGGCAATAAAAATACTACTATTGCTAAGCAAAATGATTCATTTTTGTTTATAGAAACCCAGCATTAGATAGACCCCATGTTGACACGGATAAAGCCAACCAAGCGAACTAACACTATTAGCCACGTCTCCATTCATTCGTATTATCCACTTGGACTGTCAAATCATAATAGTTCCACTGTCAAAGGATTCTTCATCCCGGGCTTATTCTTCGACAGATCAAAAGTCCCGGGAGAGTTAAGCTCTTATGTCTTGCCTATAATAGTTCGAACCCATTGTCCGAACCATTAGCAGAGTTAAACCCGAGGTTAGCCGACCTGCCACATAAATCACTCTTGGGAAAATGTCTACACATGGTGCTCATATCTGTATACATATATCGGAAGATAGTATAATATTTTTTGGAGGGGCCCGTGGCTAAATAATAACAGCGGCACAGGTCGATCGATCAGGTTAAGCTACGCTTGCCACGGTTGGTCTGGGGATGGGTGACCATCTTTACTTACCGAGATCCCTCCATGCCTCGAAAAGCACGTTAAGCCGTTGATTTCGGCTTTTGTTTGTGGATCTTTGACAGTCGTTACGGATAGTCAGAAGCCCGAATGTCTGACAACCAGACTTACCAAGAGGTATCGTATTACCCAGTAACTGGGTTGTAGGGGTCAGATAGGCAGTCGCTCCATGTAAAATACTGGTATTCAGTTGCATCCGGTTAGACTGGAAGCCGACCCCAACATAGTTGGGAAAAGTCTAGGCAGATGATGAGTATAATATTTTTTGGATACTCGTATATAAATATTGTAAGGTACCTATGTAAGGATCGTAGCAGGTGGCTTTTTGTAGTTTCTGCCTACCCTTATGAGAAAAAGGCGTGAGTTTAAGTATGTATTAATAATCAAATAAAAATTGTAAATAAATAAACTCTATCAGAAGCATAAGAACAGATCCATAAGGATCTTTAAAAATCAATCATTAATAATTTCTTTTTTTTTTCTTAACTTTTTTTTTTCGAGTATTCTATTCTATTCTTTCAAAAACGGTGGATAACCTTAATATTCGAATCAGGGAAGATTTGAATACATTCAAAGAAGACATGTTCAGTAATGTAACCAACACAACCACAATAATTCATGTTCATTGAATGCAAAAATCCGGCCACACGATATCAAATATTAAAAAGCACTGTAACAAAAAAATATCCTTTTGATATCCAATCTCAATGATTCTCCAAAGTAACCCTCCTCTGTTCAGACAAAACTATTTATCATCATTCATTAGTTCACTCCTGATGGATCAAGCACGCATGTCGTCTCTTGTGGCCAGATTAGCGAAAGGGTTAAGTTCAAGGGTTGGTACAAGTTTGATGTGTTCACTGTTATCTCTGTTGTTAAAAGTTGGAGGACGTAACGGCTAATGGATTTGTTACTTGGGACTGGGATGAGGAGTTTTCGAATTGTTGGTGCAGTTGCCAAAAGTTTATTTCATTACATTTTGATTCGAACATCAGAGATCGTGACATTAAAAAAATTAAAAAAAAGTGTTCATGTGTCGTTTTCATATTAACAGTGATAGATTCGGCTTATCGAACTATAGGATACCTATTAATAAAGATTATAAAACACATAGGTACACCTGCAACAAAGTTAGCATTCAAAATACATCGCTCGAGCCAACCAATTCACATTCCACACCATTGCTCTATACCACCGATTCGGCTCCAATCTAACAACGGGAAACGCATCAGCGAAAAATTCAAAGCAATAAATCGTTAAAGGAACAATCGATACAAGCAAACCTCATTCGAGCTGCGTTGTTATTCGATGTTCGCAAACAGGGCGCGGGCTCGCATGACTGGATGTACCCGAAACACCACTTAGTCTCGTATAATTTTCAATGAGTAATGGTTGCAGCGGTCGCAAGGAGGCCGACCTAGGTCAACGCATTACTGCCCGGAGGAGCTGCTTCCGTCACGAACAGCGATGGCATAGAGCCGACTATGCACTGTTATGATTCCGGATGCGGTCCGATAAGGTTGGATACCTTTTGTCGTACTGTTTTTCGTAGTCTATGCGCAAAAAGTTTGACTGTTTTATAGTGTCAAAACACGTGTTTGTGGGTCACATGGAGGTCGTAAATAATAAAGGTGTAGTTAGGTGGAAACAGTTGTAAAAGCTAGCTAACATTTTGTCGACAATCCATGTCAAAAAAATGTTAGCTAGCTTTAAATTGAAGGATTAAATCATTATTATGTTGTGCATTTAAAGTAAAAAATACCGTAGCATTGTATTGCAACGGATTAAAAACAAAAAGGTAACACAGTCATGGTTATTCTAGCGTTCAAATTGAATTAAATATCTATAATGGCCGCAGCGCGGTACTTTCAACAATTTAATTATAAGTTAATACTTAAGTGCTATAGAGTTGCCGATAATACAATATAAAGTAACAATAATATTGCTCTATAAGATCCAATGGCTTCAGTTAACTGAAATAAAGATTATAAATTGACACCTGTAAATTCCGAATTCAATCGCTATTAATACTGTTCATTTGTTTTGATTGGTTCTAAGAAATTTATATTTAGATATTAAGATAAATTATTTTAGTTTTTCAAAGCATTATCAGTATTATGTATTAGCAGTAACTATAGTGAAACATGCACAAAATAAAGCCTATGTGCTGTACTGAATGCTGTAAGGGAAATAGTCATTGTTAGTAATAACTCTAATAGGAACAGATTCTTTGTCAACCTTCTGCAGTTTGCAAAGATTAATTTGGATTTATTTAGTCTCATTCTAAATGCTGTGGTATAATTTGTTCGAAATCCTAAATTAAGGGGGAAGAGCTAGGGTAGCTCGCGAAATATTTTTTTTTTACGCTTTTTGTGATTTGCGGGTCAGTGTCAGGTTGTATGTTGAACAAAATATGTGTCGCGACCGTATCGAGTAGGTATGTATTTACAGAATTATAATGATTAAAATCATCAATACAACTTCTTATGTTCATAGAACCCCATTGATTGATATTTCATGTAATAGTTATTATAATAGGTATAGTCGGCTAATGTCAGATTCTAGAAATGTCTGACGAGTTTAAAATGCCAGATTCTATGAACGTTGGGTCATCATATTATTTACATCTCACAAACTCCACGATACTCTGTTCGTCACTTCCTGCAAGGGTGTCCAGAGATCGGTCACGCTTATCTCGTTTCGCAAACATCAGCCGATGACGCTTTGTCAGATGGCCGATGGACGGCCAGATAGTTAGGGTGTTACATAGAGATGATGGTTAAAGTCATTTGTAGAAGATTGAAATCAAGATAGAAGAGAGTAAAGTTTAGAAAAGACACGGGTGTTTAGAATTGGAAGTTAAATTAGTTACTGAAATTAATTTTCGTTTGTGATTTTGTAATCTGGCGACCATTTTATTTACAAACTTTTTGTTTTTCTTTCTTTTAAATTTAGGTCCAGTAAAAAAAAAAAAAAAATGTAAACTACCTACTCAAAACAAAATAGGGCCCGCCACGATTTATTCACAAATTGTGTGCATGTTACTTCAAACTTATTTATGGACAAGTTCAAGTGTTTCACCGTAAAACTTAGATGTTTATGAGTTCTTATCATTCTTTGAACAACATTTTTTAATTTTTACCCTAAAGTGGCGAGACAAAAACAAGATACGAGATACAAAACACTCCCAGTAAAATATTTATTTTTATTCAATCAGAAAAGAAAATAAAAACTTATTCACATTAGCTACCTGTAGAAATATTAAGCAGAAAATTCATCAAAACATTTTAAAACATAACATCCTAACGTGGAGTGCCTTATGGCGTACGCCACAATATTCGTTCAGTGAGAATAAATAAAACAATCCATTGTCTTTAAATGCACGAGAATAAAGGAAGTTAATGTACAAAGCTGTAGTGAAAATCCCGGCTCATGTTGGTGTACTAGTCTATACCCTCTAATCTCTACTGTTTCAATTGTGTGTGGTACAAGTCATAAGCGCTTTGTGATTTTTCGAAAAGAGAATTTTCGTTAGCAGGGTTGATGCTTGTAACGTTTACTTGCCGTAACTAAGGGCGGATTGTTTCACGCCCACTTTTTTTTTTTTTTTTTTTTATGGATGGGAAATCATCTAATGACCCCTCCCGCTCTGGGTGGAGCGGAAGGGAGTGTCAGACTCTTACTGACTAAAACCCATCCATGTTCCTTCCTTAGCCCTTTATGTTCCGGGGTAGCGGTAACCCTTTCGGACAATCCCGCACCCCCGGCAGGCTTCGGCCCTGGCAGGCCCCTTCCTTTTTGCTGACATCTCTTTGAGGCGCGCGTTGAACACATACGCGCCGTCCGGCACGGGCCTGGTCCTGATCGGACGGTGAGCTACCCATTACTCTCCGTCCGCAGGCCCGCGCCTACGGTGGCCGGGAGTCGTCATGCGGCTCCCGACGCCCGGAGCGTCTCCCGCGGCGGCTGGGACGTGTGGCTCTCTCCCTCAGCCGTTCCGCCACCTCCTTCGCTAGCATGACTGCTTCGCAGAAGGAGGTGACTGCCTCCCACTCCCTCTTGCCCCGGACCATGGCTTGAACCAGGGCCGGACGCGAGAGGTCGCCGCCGCTGCCAATCGCCTCTACGAGGGCACGGCGGTGCTCCGCCCATGCGGGGCAGACTTCCACCGTATGCTCCACCGTGTCCTCTGGGCGATCCTCGCAATGGTGACACCCGGGCGTCTCCTCTCGCCTGATGATGTGCAGGAACCTCCCAAAACATCCGTGTCCGGTGAGGACCTGCGTTAGGCGATAGGTGAGGACGCCGTGACGCCTCTCTAGCCACTCCTCAAAGAGGGGTCTTATCGCCACTATCGTGGCGTGCCCGTATCACGCCCACTTGACGCACGAATGTTAATATTTCACATTTGATGAAATGGTAAAATCTTTTGTTATTAAATTCAAAAGATTCAACAAAAAATAAGGTCTTTAGGATTTTAGTCTGATCATCAAAATCCTCCAGTTTGCCCAATTGCTAGGCAAAAGCTAACCCATAAAGGGGACAAAATAAACGAACATTGATCACTTTTGGTTTCCCCGTAAGCGTCCGAAATCTTACTCTACGGAAACAAGTGACATTTGTTTCGGATTTTTGACATCGCACCGGAAAATCTTTTTACAATCTGTCATTTTTCAAATCGTTTCTTCGGTGGTCATGCTACGCGTTCTGATGTGTGGAGTGCAACGATCTTTCTACAGGTACTTAAGCATATCACCGAATTTAATTTAAAAACAGTACCTACACATGCAAATCGCTATCGTCTGAATTCTACACCAGTCTTGAGGGTAATGCACAACACACAGCACTCACGCGCCGCGATTGTTCTTTTCTGGCGAGGAATTAGCAAACATTTTGAAATGGTTTTTAATACCGCACTCAGAATATCTTAGCAGATTATGTATGGAAGCTTTTAGACATACAATGTTATAGATGAATAAATAAAATAAAACTGTTATTGTTAATAATTATGGAGGGAAATAACCACAATTACACCATGGTTTGCTTGCAAACGAATAAATAATATTTTTAATAATAGATAGAACAAATGCCCGGGTAGTCAGAAGCCCAAACATCTGTCAACCAGTCTTACCAAGGGGTATCGTGTTACCCAGTAACTGGGTTGTGGAGGTCAGATAAGCAGTCACTCCCTGGAAAATACTGTTATTCAGCTGCATCTGGTTAGACTGGAAGCCGACCCCAACATAGTTGGGAAAAGGCTCGGCAGATTGATTGATTGAGACATCAAAAATGCCTGCTGTTATATTTCGGAACTGTCTATAAAGATTAGGTACCTTCATTTAGCATTTTTAACTTAAAAAAGTTTTCGGTCACTAAGGGTTGCCTAGAAGAGATCGCGAAAAGCGATAAGGCCATTTTATATTTTGTAATGTATGATTTATTTTTTGTTAGATATTTTTGTGGTGTACAATAAAGTATATATACTCGTAAATAAGGTCAACTCGCAAGCCTACTTAGAATTAAAAAAAAAAAAACTTTCTGGCAACTATTTCATGGTTATGTAGTGTGAGAGATAGATACAGTTAGGTAATGAAGGTACGTCTGCCGCACAGTGATTAGCAGCAAATATATTCTTTTTTAGGGTTCCGTAGCCAAATGGCAAAAAACGGAACCCTTATGGATTCGTCATGTCTGTCTGTCTGTCTGTCCGTCCGTCCGTATGTCACAGCCACTTTTTTCCGAAACTATAAGAACTATACTGTTGAAACTTGGTAAGTAGATGTATTCTGTGAACCGCAGTAAGATTTTCACACAAAAATAGAAAAAAAACAATAAATTTTGGGGTTCCCCATACTTACAACTGAAACTACAAAAATTTTTTTTCATCAAACCTGTACGTGTGGGGCATCTATGGATAGGTCTTCAAAAATGATATTGAGGTTTCTATTAGGAATATCATTTTTTTCTGAACTGAATAGTTTGCGCGAGAGACACTTCCAAAGTGGTAAAATGTGTGTCCCCCCCTCTAACTTCTAAAATAAGAGAATGATAAAATTAAAAAAATATATATAATGTACATTACCATGTAAACTTCCACCGAAAGTTGGTTTGAACGAGATCTAGTAATTAGTTTTTTTTTAATACGTCATAAATCGAAAACCGCAATTTACCTTTCACAAAGTTACAACGAACTACAAGAACTTTTATATTATGTTACCTGCTGCTACGGAACCCTTCATGGGCGAGTCCGACTCGCACTTGGCCGGTTTTTATTTAGTCAAACAATAAATCTCAATAAATACTTCTGAAAATCATGAATGATAGAGTGTCCAAGTAATCTCGTATGCAAGTTACAAAACAAAACGATATCTATCTTCACTCGAAAGGAATTTGGAATCCTTTACTTGGCACGCTTGGGAATGGATAACACAAAGTAATTTGTTTCACTATATCTATTCTAGAATATATCGAGTTGAGAATCTTGTCTTGTAGCCATCTTGAAGTTGGATATTGCAATCCTGTAAGGATCTAAGCGTTTCCAGAAAAATTGTTCGCTCTTGCAACAATTTCGCTGGAATTATCTTGAAAGTAGGTTAAATCGAGAAATAATTTTCCTCAGTTAGTTTAAAAAGATTGCGTATTCTTCGTTTACTGTCACATTGAATTTAAAGTTTTGCTTAGTCTTATTTTATTTTAACATTTCCATACTCATAATCAGCCTATAATGTTCCCACTGTTGGGACACAGGTCTCCTTTCTATGAGAACGAGTGGGCCATAATCCACCACGCAGACCCATTGCGGGTTGGCAGATGTCACATGTCCTCGAATTTTTTCTTTCTTTCTCTCGAAGTTATCCTTCACCGTTTTGAGAGCAGTGTTCGTAGTTCCGGGGATTGGCTCTTAAAAGAGCCGTTTGGGGTGGTGGTGACCACGCTGTGAAAGTGGCAAAGTTTTGGGAAAACAAGATTTAAAATACAGTCGTGCAAGAGACACGAAGAAGAAGAAGAGCAGTGTTGATGAAATTAAATACCTACACAAAGTAAAGTCTGCCTGGGTTCGAACTCACGACCTACAACTCGTAAGTCGGGGCCGATACCACTGGACTACCACTGCTTTCCTTTAACACTTTGCGGGAATCTACCCCCAGATGAAATAAAAAAAAACTTCTATTGGGTCTCGTTCAGTGTCCTTCAACCAACTAAAGACTTGGAGATGTGTCGCTAGACACGTCAGACGTAAATACCGCCATCTTTCAACCATAATTTCCTTAGCACTTTGTCTTGGATTATTAACTTGCTAAACAAATAAGATGTCTAAACGTCCCGTCACACTTACATTCCCAAAACCAAAGCGACAATTCCAATCCTGGACTAATGCGGTGAGAATGCAGCAATGACAGTGATGCAGGGTGCGTACCGGTGGTCCGGCAGTGGTCCGGCACGGCGGGCCGGCGGCACGGTGTCGCGCGGAACGGTGCGGTCGGCACATGCATCGCTCAGCAACCGCAAATGTAACCGGACACCCGTCTGGCACGTCTTGTGTGCATTGCTGGTGTCAAGCATGCGGTTTAGATGCCTGAGTGATGCTGTTTAGCCGTTAGGTTAGGATTTTTGGGGTTTGCTTCCGATTGTTTTGATATAATATAATATTGACGCAGACTAGGAAAGCAGGGCACAAAAGGGTGCAGGCATATACAGGATTATTTTAAATTGGCTAGGTAAACTCCGCCGATGTGTATCGATAAATACGATAAAGTAAAAGATAAAAAGATTAGATTTTTTTTATCGATACCCATCTGATCATCGCCTCCGGAGTTTAGCTCGCCAATCTAAAATAACCCTGTATATACTCAACATTGGGTGGGGCAATGCTGCCAGTATTGGTGATGATGATGATGATGAAGATAATTATTAACTCTAAATTGGTTTGAGTTGAGAAGTCACACAGCAAAATGGCTTTCAGTAGCGTAGTGAAAGTATGAATTTTTAATTCTTAATAATACAATACACTAAAACTTTTCCCTAATTGGAAATCAAACTCACTTTTCGCAAAATTCGCTTATTAAATTTACTCAATTCACTGCTGGCTGCTAGATAGCTAAAAAATAACATGTGATTATTTTTTTTCGGTTTAAATGACCCTCGAATAGAACCTGATCGGAAGACACCACTTTTTACTAACGATAATCGGAAGGGAACGACTTCGCAAAAGAATTTAACACGACTAAAAAAACAACTACATAGAATAGAAAAGCCTAAATTTTTCGTCGAGTCATAACCATTTGTCCAAAAAGTTACGAAAGGGGTTAATGGTAGCTTGAAGGGTAACACTAAGTAAATTATCTATTTAGAGACCTATCAGGCGTCGCTCAGGTGCTTTTAAATAATAAACCCAAAACCTTAAAAGTAGGTACTTCAGTATTTCTCTTGAAACTACTTACTGTAAAGTTTTCATAATTTCACTTTGAATAGGCGTTTCTGACTTATTTTGAGCGAAGATTAGAAAGGTTTAATTTCGCCTACGCAAAAAAAACAAAACAAGATCGAGCTAATTATTTAGCTAAACAAAAAAATTAAACAACGTGGCGATCATTGCACAAAACAGTTTGGATCAATCAGGATTGACTGGTACGAACAGTCTGTTTACATTTTTACTTCTGATTTTGCATCACTGTCAAAATCACAATGATCTTTATTCTCATTCTAATAAGGTTGCTGTTGGGTTGCTGTCACTGATAAGTCTGGCAAAATGATTGTGATCTTTATTCTCGCTACAATAAGGTTGCTGTTAGATTGCTGCAGTCAGAGGTAAAATAACTGTGTACGGACTGTATGTATATTCGCAAAACATAACTTTAAAATTAGAACGGTTTCGAGGTGATTTTCTTTTAAAACAAATGAGTCTACTTTCTAACGAGGAGTGATTAGAGCGGGTACAGAAAGGTGTAAAATGAACTTTTTAGAATAAACACAACTTGCTTCCTGCATATTGATGCAGTTGTTTACCCCTGGTAAACATATCACATGCCCAAATAGACAATACAACCACATCTGTGGGCATGTATCTGGCATAATATAACAGTTATACCGTGGTTTACGTTATATCTTGACCATAATCAGTACCACTGTAATGCGTGGAATGGAACGTTGGGCTCAATTCACCTGTAACAAGGATTTCCAATAGACACTTAGTATTATGTGAGTTAAGTACTTGTATGTCGAATGGAGATTGGTACATATATACTACCAACACATTGTCAAAGCCAATCAGCCTATAATGTTCCCATTGCTGGGACACAGGCCTTTTCTCAATGAGAGGGAGTGGGCTGTAATCTAACACGCGGGCCCAGTGCGGGTTGGTAGATGTCACATGTCTTCGCATTTTCAGTTCTAGGACATGCCGGTTTCCTCACGATGTTTTCCTTTATCGTTTTGAGAGCAGTGATGATGAATAATTTACACAGAGTAAAGCGCTTGTCTGGGTTCGACCCAACAACCTAAAACTCATAAATCACGGCCGTTACCTCTGGCCTACCACTGGTCCCCTTGCCTTCCCATCAAAGCGATGCGGCATTGCAAAAGTCGTCAACTTCATCATGAAAAGCCTAAAGATTTTGCTATCTGACGTCGTCTTACTGCCATGTAGATAACTGTTTCTTCCCATAAGAACATGGCATAAGCATTAATGACCAAACTCACTCAATCTCGATATCGCTATATGCCTACTTCTGTTTCAAGTATAATATTATTTCAAGTTAAACAAATATCGTTGCTATGTGCTAAGTCTATTCAAACTTGTTTCAAATTAATATTATTTCAAGTTAAACAAATATCAACTTTATTTTAATGTTTATTAAGTTGATTTCAGAGAGACTAGGACTATTGAAAAAGCTATAAAAATGTTTGAAGTTGTAGCGTAAACTGAACTTTATTGATTTTTCCATAAACTCATATTTGTTTACATTTTTGGCAAATAAATCGCGAACGCGGATTGCTTATGGCTATTCATTATTGTTTCATTATTAACTGAGTAGTACATACCCCTTAAACCACAGTGCTTTACAGTATAGACATCCATATGTCTATTGCTCATTGTGCATCCCTATTGTTCGATAAATGTAAACACAATAATTAATATTTCAGAGTTTGCTCTTCATCTATATTTGCATAAGAATCTACTACTGAATAGTTACATAACATTAATTTATAACCTGCTTAGGTGTCATGTCTATCTAGGAATGATGTAAACTCTGATTTTTAATTTGCTAGACTAAAATGACAGCTGCGATCGACCTTTTTCGTCAACATGACATTATTTAGTACATATTAGCTGTCATTTTGGTCTAGCAAATTAAAAATCAGAGTTTAGCAGCATTGCTATTAGAAACCATAATAGCCTGGAGTCTTCTAAATGATTTTATTTCTGTGAGTATGTTTGTGCAAACACAGCTATGAATCATATCAATACATGTCAATGATATTTTATAAACTAGATGAGGTCCGTGCTTACTATCCGACTACTTATGACTTAGAAGATACACCGAAATAAACTCCGAGACGTAACTAAGAAGTGTTCATGTTTAACCACAATATAACTTATGTAAGTATACCTACATTAAGTTTTAAATTAACATATTTTTGAGTCGATGAGAGCAGTTGTAACAGCCCCGACTTACGAGTTGTAGGTTCGAACCCAGGCAAGCACTTTACTTTGTGTAATTTATTTCATCACCACTGCTCTCAAAACAGTGAAGGAAATCATAGTGAGGAAACCGGCATGTCCTAGAACCAAAAAAACATCGAAGGTATGTGACATCTACCAACCCGCACTGGGTCCGCGTGGTGGATTACGGCCCGTTCCCTTTCACATAGAGGAGGCCTGTATCCCAGCAGTGGGAACGCTATGGTTGATTATGCTTTCGGTAGATGAAAATTTGCAATTAATGCCCCGGTAAGTATAATTAACTTTTTCTTTCATAAAACATTAGTTCTAATATAAAACAGCTAGTAAGAAGTTATTCGGAGGAAAATAAAATGTTTCTTTTTTCCTCCCGAGCGTTGAAGTTAATTAGGTAAGCTAATTAAGTGGATTTGTAGTTTCGTTTACGGTACATTTGAAGGATAATAAAATTATACGTTAGAAAATGTTCATTTAATGCTTCTTTATATTCATGGTTCAGAAATGAATGGAGGGAAAATGTAACCTTTACAATAATTTGCTAAAAGAATGATAACAGTTTAGGAAAATACCTTTATAACACAAATAAATAAGTAGACCTACCTAATTTTTGCTACAGTATTTTTATCTCACGAAGCGACGTGCGATTTACTTGTGGTAACCACGTATAGAAACACGCTGTGAATTTGTGCGTGAAGTCTAGTAGCGTCAGCACTACGTAGTACTATTAGTATTCTGTGGTCAGCACATAACACACGCACTTCCGACTTTGCCCGTGTCTCAGACAGTACCGAGAGCTCTGACGCTTACTTACACATTCACTGCGTGTTTGTACACTTGCTTGCTTACCACATGTAAAACGCGCATCGCTTCGTGAGATAAAATACACTTTTTATTACAAGAGTAAAATAGTATGGCTGGTATATTTTTTAGAAAATTATTAAGCGAAATCTTTGGCAGTCAGCCCTCTCGGATTCGGTCGTTGGGCGCTCCTCTCTACTAAATCTGGGCGAACATTCAAATAAACAAAATTAACCCCTACGCTGGAGACTGATTAACTGACTCCAACTCCCCGGAAAGTAGGTAGGTAGTCGGTAGATATAGATATGCACGAATCCGAATAGCTTGGTAAGCAAGCTATGCATACAATTTTGGCACTATTGCGTGTTCGAAAAAAACAGTTTATTAATAAGACTCGCACGCAAGTCCTCATAGTTTCCACTCATCTGACGGATTTTGGTTAACTTTGTCGCTGCTTATTAAAAAATCAATCTTTTGATGACTTCTGGCCGAAAATAATGTTAAAAAAATTTAATCATTGACTCTTCAAAAACGAAATTCTATTTGAACGTGGAACATACACCTCAAAATTAACATCAATGTTATGCTACTAAGTAGATGTTATTTATTTTATTTCACGAATTCATGAAGATTCTTTTTATGACTTGACGTAGACGGAAGGCATTCTCATTTGAATAGCACATAAAAAGAAAACGCAACATGTTCCTCGAATCTTCGAGTTGGTTTCGACACACAAAATTCGTGATAAAAAGATAAAAAGTTTATTTCCTTCAGCTTAGACTGATACGCCTATTGTGACGTCACTCTTTCTTTCAGGCATTTTCAGACATCTTTTGGCGTGTGCCTGTAATCCTAGTTGTCTTGTTTTTGACGTCATCAATTTTGAAAGATATTTGATACAACGGCTGTTTCATAAAGTTTTATCTCATATTTCTCGCCACAATGGCAGCCTGTTTTGAGCAGATTATACTAAACTGTTCGTTTTCATTTTTGGTTAATAAATTATGGAGTTATTGCTCCATAATTTGTTGCTAAAGCTACTAATTCTGGCTATAAGCTCTGGTTTTAGCCTTGTCTACTGACAAGATTAAAACTAGAGCATCTTCTTACCGCACAGAATTGCTGCATTTCGCGTTAGTTTCAGATACATTTATATCTAAATTTAAACAGCACTTACAACAGCTTCAAAAATATTATCTTATCATAATAATGTTCAGTTTACTTAAATAATTGTGTATTTTATTTTCTTAACTTTATTTAAAAAAATATATATATTATCCTAGTTAAGCAACTAGGATTTTTGAAGTGAAAACTGTTAAAAAATGTTAAAATCGCGTCAGGACACGTGACCTGATCGAAAATTCGTAAGACGAATGGAGAATAGACAGCCGGCGAGGCGTAGGAGTGGAAGTATCCCCCTCTCTTTCTACGGCGCGGCGAAAATTAATGCCTGCTGTTTCGTTTAGGCGGCACAGGGCGCTTGCGCGAATGTATGTGTGTGTTTATGTTACAGCGGTTGAATACAATAGCATGTTTAATGCTACTGTTTCTGATATCGGTGATATTTGTATAAGTCGTTGCCACTCTGGTGATAATCAGTTCTTGTTTATTGTCCCTACTTTCAACAAAGGCAAATACTTGTTTAGGTAATGAGGTGCTCAATGCCAGTGGTATCTACGCAGACGAATCTATATATGTACTTACATAATAATTTTATTGTTATACTTAATCGCATTAATGTAAGGTAGGCAGGTACTGTAACAAAAAGCAACACAACCCTGGTCATTAAATTCTCCTACAAGCATGAAGGCACTATCTAACTTTTTCGCAATTACCAACACTAGTTAAACGTCACAAAGTATTACCGACGTGAATGTACGGTACCTCTACCTACCTACGTAATAAGGTACATTGCTCGCAGGTCCATGCTACCGGCGTCATTAGCAGGCGTCCACGATGCGTGACTCTTTATGGCCCGTGACTCCCGTTTCACCCCTTCGCCCTAATCGAGGACACGTGTGCGAATTAATGGTGATTTTTTCCCAATAAATCTTTCCCGACTACGAAGCTAAAAGGTCCAATTGTTATACAATTCAATTTTGTTCAGCGCTCGTATGAACCGGATATTTTTCTAGCGACTGCGCTGTGGTCGCTTTGGTTTGTTCGCAGTTTATTAAGTTCGAGGGTTATTCATCCGGTGATACGAATTTAATAGACAATCTCTCGAAAATAATACGGTAAAAATAATCTAGATAGAAAAGTTTTGATGCTATTTTCGCGTCAGAAAATACACAGAAGAACTGAGACCGTGTATTTTCGTGTACAGCATAATGGTACTCTTTCCGTAAACGGTAAAAGTATGTGTTTATGTAAGATCTGAAATTATAATCCCACATTTTACGATTCCATAAATTACAATTACGACATAAAACCAAATTCACTTTTGGTGTTAGGCGGGTAACGTTGTGTGAACACATTTGCCGGCCGCGAATTCTTCATTACGCCGATTTAAGAGGAGCTAACACGTTTTATGGCCAACAATACTAGCTTATAAAATTTGCATACCTTCATTCGCACTCTTCCTCGACCATTACCTTTCCATTTTGGTAAATAATTTAGGAGCCCTCTAGGACTCCGACCAAATATTAAAAGTGATGGGTCCCCAAGGTTTAATATTAGACTCCCCTCGTATTAAATTTTCTGTCACGCGAAATTCCCAAATGCATACGCCAGATATTTTTTGCACATGTTCGTATTCTCTCCTTTGTACTATTATTCGACACAGAATGTCATACTTTGCTGTCGTAATTTCGATTGGGTTTCGGGGAATATCGCAATAGATTTCTTGTTCGTTTCACATAACTTTCAACCCTTCATAGTTAATATTAATTCTTATTATCAATGTTAATGATATTTTGTGAACACAATTTGTACAGCCCAAATGTTACTCAAATGTATACCAAATGCAATCTATATATACCCATTTGGAATCGCCACTGGATGTAACAATCACCTTGCATGTATTAACATGCATGATGATTGTTTTTTGTTAAAGAATTCTGATTTGATGTTCATTTTTTATAAATGTTTTGAAACGTGGTGAATTTTACCTATACATTTCTTAACAAAATCATAGTACACTACTCTCCCTTATAGCATGACACAAAAGTCATATGGCTTCATTTCGAATTCATATTTGCAGTGGGCACAATACTAGGCAAGTTGCACAGGGCGTTGAATAATCGAGCTCATTTTATATGCATCAAATTCACAGAACAAAACTAATCTAGAGCTTGGGGGCAATAAAAATGTCCCACTTGCCGGCGCAGCATTAAAAATAGATGAGCACAAGGTGTAATCTCGGCGATTCTTATTATAAAATTTTGCATCTTAAATATTTCACATTTTTCAACACACTTTGCGACGACGCCCCGAAAGAGGGTAATGCCGCTATTACGTCAGACAAAGTAGACTCGAGAATAGCGCTGCTGGCTTACCTATATAAAAAGCTAATTGGACGGCTTGAGATATTGTTATAATAGCACACAATATTTTTTACTCCCTTAGAAAATCTTGCGCTAACTTGATTAAAAGGCAAGAGGCATGTCGTCCACTAGATTAGTTCGACTTCAATTCTATTGAAAAGGCTGACATCACAGAAGCAAATATAATAAATCTGTGCTAACAATAAGCGTTGATTTATCAAAATTAAATCTCTTTGTAGAGTGGAGTAATCAAATTTATCGCTCATTTGAATCTTCAATTCATTTCGAAGGGTCTGTTCGGAGACTTTAAAATCATCACTGTTTACATTTTCGTGATGCAATTATGGTAATAAATTCTCTCATAATGTGTTTTCATTGGATCTTTGATATGAGCTCAATAACGATATAAAAAGTTAAGGGAAAGCTCTCGTTTACCTCCATTCACCTACTTAAGACGTTTTGCTGCATCGGCATCTCCAGAAAGGACAAATATGCCTCGACATCCCCTCGTCGCGGGATACCAGTACATTGTTTGTTCTTCGTATTTTTATAAAGCCCCGCAATAAAACGTTTGCATTTTACATTTTTGGGGGCCATAAATAAAAGTACTCACGTAAAATTGCATTTTAAGCATTTCTAAAAGCGACCGTCACCTTTGGCCGGGATGACGGTGGGTTTGTATAGGGACATTAAACTTTCAGGATAACGATGGGACTGCACGTATTGCGTATTGTAATTTTGGAAATTTATAGCGTACCTATTATAAAATACGCCGCTGTGGCAGAGATAATTTCCATCGGTTTGCCGTTATTTTAGGTGGAGCCTTAAACTTTAATACCCTTGTTTTGTTGTAGTTCTAAAATCGTTACATAAACAGACAATAAATTAACAACATAAATTGCTGTTGCCCATGTCCTGCGCCGCCTACCGTTGAGTTGCTGGGGTTCAAGTGAAATTAAATTACGAGTTGACAAAATGAGTTACGCCCTTTTCTGTAGATTAACAAACAAAAACTGATGGTATGAGGGTCAGGCTGGCATTAATGTTGTTAGAGGCAAATGACTCTATTCTTCGCGGACGTGTCGGCTACTGTTCGTTCACAATGCTACAATTTAAGCCGCCATTGTTCTTGCTTATTCCGGCCTCGATTTAGTTTCGTGCTTTTATCGTTGCCCATTTGATTCGTGGGACGCGAGCGTATCTGTCGCCGCTCCACTGAACGTCATAACGTTGTCACAATAAGTAAAATAACGAGATTACGTTCCGATAAAACTGATTGTTTTAATGATGTCAGTTGCAAATAATGTGTAATGAACGTGCTATTTACTGCGTGTTTCAGTAATGATATGAATGGAACTGGAAATTCTGGTCGGCAGAAAAATAAAGCTTTGTTTCAGTCAACAGAACACAATTTATACCTACATGACTTTAATTCGCTTATTCACTTAGCATAATCCATAAGCATAAGTTATCCTGTATGTTGCACCTGCCATGTTTTGTCTCTGCATCACCCTAAGGTTGACTGGTAGAAAATGCCTCAGGCATTAAGTCCGCCTTTGTACAGTGTTTTTTTTTTTTTACTTGTGCATAAAGTTTTAATAAATAAATAAATAATCAGCCTATAATGTACCCAATGCTGAGACACATGCCTCCCGCTAAGAGGAAGTGGGCCGTAATCCACCACGCGGGCCCAGTGCGGGTTGGTAGATATCACATGTCTTCGGATTTTTGGTTCTAGGACATTCCGGTTTGCTCATGATGTTTTTATTTACACTATTTTATGCTTACACATTCCTATGTCCTGATTTGAGCGTATCGACAGGAAACTTAGCTGGTGCCACGAAACATCATGACATAGGAATAAATGCAACTCTGACATACTCGTTTAATTCAGTTATCTCTCTTACATCTTTTAATCAGTAGGTACTCGAAAGAACTGAAGAACTGCATACTTTCCAATGCACATGTGCGCACTTCGCAACCCATGCAACCCTATCCATTTTTAATTACACAAGCACGCTATCTGTGAGATAAAAATCAGACTGTCCAGTTTTCCAATACATTCTGTACAATACTGACCGTGTTAGGGAGCAAAGCCCACAAATTCTCCACGGTTCTCGATCCAATTAATTTAAAAATCGCCATAACAAACCGTGGGTGTACGAAGGGCTTTATTGTTATGTAAATTTGTGCAAACTTGGGCAGACGTAGGCATGACTAATTGTTAATTCGACTAATGCGCTTACGAGAGTGGGACACCACGGCCCATCCCGCGCCGATGTAATAACGGATTAGCCGCCTGACCTCGCTTCGTAAGACCATCTCTAGTTGCTAAGGGTTCGGTTGGGAAGCTTCTGTTCAGGGATGAAGGGAACGAAGTACATTAGGTTTAAGTTTTGAAAAGGTCGGTAGAATTCTGGCATAGATAAAACTTTAAGAAACTTTTTATTATATTGCAGTGTGTCGAGTCACCTTTACTGATCTCTGAACATGTCAATATGAACATCTAAAACTTAGATACTTAAACTTTAGTTAAATTTATTCTTCCCGTATCTGCTACGGAATAACTTCTCATACATTCGCGTTGTATGTGTTTTATTTACACAAAGTGTTTGTTTGTGTTTTACTTGTATTTAGACTTACTCTTGATAAAAATATCAGAATAGATTTGCAACATAATTTTTATTGATATTTCGGTATTGCTCACGCCAACATGACTTTATTAAGCATTGCTAACTGGTAACCACTTTCTGTAAGGGCTACAAAACCCATCCATCTTAAACGTCCCTCTATTAATAATTGCGCTCCGTTTTACGCTGTGCGTAATTATTTAATGGAGACGAATTCCGCAAGCACGCGGCGGCCGCACCGTGAAATGAAACGTTACATGCTTCAATGATGCCATTGAAGACACGGTTTTTATGCAGCAATGCTTTGGAACCCACCCTTTATAAACATTTTATTTTTAACGCGTTTTTATTCTACGGTCATAATTAATTTTTGGCCCCTGTTCCGGATGTTTTAATTGAGCTTTCGTTGTTTGTTTTTGATGTGCGTAATTTATTACTTAAATTGTTTACGGGACAGTCGTTGAATAAAAAAAAATTCCCAACTGATCGGGGGAACCGCAAAACAGAGCTACTGTTTAAAAGTGGTGATTATATTGAAACTTTCACACACACGCATACTTATTATCTTCTACTGGAAAAAAAATCGCAAATTATCTATGGGCTAGAGTTCTAAAATAACCGAAACTTCATACGTTGCATAGCCCGCATAAAGACCACAAATCAGTCGTTCTTCACACTAAAAACTAATAATTTCTCTTAAATCCAAAACTTACCACAGAACAGCTACCCAACATTTGATAAATCTGTTAGCTCTCGGGTAGGTTTATGGTGCAATCTGCAATCTAATCTGCAGAACACTTCCTGAGACGAAGCACCAACTTGTCACAACTTGGTTCTCGCTTACAATGCATGTGCTTCACTTAAACCCCCCGTGTTCTAAGCTAGCCCAGCATCCTAATCACTAGTTTGTAGAACTAATCAGTTTTCTGTACCTTGTTTGGGAGTTTATTTAGTGTTCACTCGGTGGCTTTTTAGTCTGTTTAGTGCCGAAACGTGGTAACTTTAGAGATGTAATATTACTGTTCAGATAGATATTTTGTAAAAGCACTACGTTTAACTAACATAGTTTTAAGTCTTAGACTAATATTTCTAGGTACTGTAAAGATCCTGCCATCGTTTGAAATTTTTATTTTTTTTTTATTTTATATTAGCCTTTATTGCCAACTATTATTAAATACAGGATATATGCTACATTCTTTATTAAATTGTCGGCGTGTTCTGCGACACAAAGGCCTCCTCCAGCTTTTTCCAGTCTTCTCTTATTTTAGCCGTTCTTTGCCATAATGGGCATCGTTTGAAATACAGACCAGTAACATTTGAAGGCATGTTCCATTCGAACGTTTAAGCGTGTGTCATTAAATGAGTCATAGGTTTGACGTGTAATAAATAAGACGGGCTAATTTGATGTATTTAATGAAATAACACCATAATAATTATCTTATGAAATCCGATAGGAGTTTCATTTAAATAAATAGCTATCCTCTGTAGGCAGTCCTTATAGTACCTAGACATAAGTCTAAGACTTAGGTACCTATACAAGGTGGCCGGAACAAGGAGGCGCAATTTTTACGTCGGCTATTAAAAAAGCTGTTCCATATATTTTGACTGCGTAGGTCTTGCACTTGTCTATGAAACAGCTGACATTTTTTTTTATATAACCGAAGAAAATTTCCCAACATAAGGGGGTCTAGAATCATGAGCTGAATTCATGGTTACAGTTTGCGTGTCGATGTCCCTGCCAGCTTGTATATAATTATATTTATAGTTTGTAATATGTATATATTTTTAATAAAATAAATAAGTATTTGTTCCTTAATTTTTCGTAATTGCACCTACCATTGTTTGTCTCTACATCACGCAAATATTGACTAGAAGAAAATGCCTACGTATGGCATTAAGTCCACCTCTGTACATTTTTAATGAATAAATAATAGAACTATTAAAAAGACACTGTGTAGACATCAAAACTGACACTTTTTACAAAAAAAAAAAGGAAAAAAGTTAGTTATTTAAAAAAAAAAGTTATGCATTTTGCGATACCTACATACATAGGTACTTATCGAAAATTTTTATGCATAACATTTTTTTCAGTAAGTTGGTAGATACCTACCTAATTTTTAACTACTGGAATACTAAAACAGAACCGTCACTAGAAAATAATTTTTTCATAACCACGGTGAATGGATTGATGATTGCAGTACGTACGGTCTCGAGACCAAATAAATAGCGTACGGTACCTACGAAAATTGAAATGCTGCTGGCCATTCTTTTGACATTTTCCCTAGTAGCTTTAGAAGGTTGGTAGGAAAAATAGGGAAGACTTCTTTTCCAAACCAGTTATCATTAATTACGAGTGTGCAAATCACTGGTTTGTGGAACGAATTAATCGGTTTTCGGTACCTTGCTTATGATACAGTATAACTCATAGCAGTTTTTATCGACCGACAGTGGTTTGCTAATTGGTATGAGGGTGAGCGCATTTGCTGATTTCGAATCGGTAAATAGTCTTTACACACAGAGGGTTGGCTAGACAGTCTGCAGTTATACTAGGGAGTAATTATAAATTGCAACATTTGGAGTCTGAGTCTGGTCTGTGTTGCCTGTGGTATCACGTGCTGGCAGATATTGATTGCATTTAGTTGATCACTAGCTGCGTCCCGCGGTTTCACCCGCGTAAATGTCGATCCCGTGGGAATATCGGGATAAAAAGTAGCCTATATGTTAATCCAGGGTGTCAGCTACCTCCATACAAAATTTTATCAAAATTGGGCCAGCCGTTTGAACGTGAAGAAGTAACAAACATATAAACACACACTTACAAACTTTCGCCTCTATAATATTAGTGTGATAGTGTGATTAGTTGTAACAAAGGGTTACTAAACTAGTATTTAGCTGCAACCGGTTAGACTGGAAGCCTACTAAAACGCTAGACAGATGAGGATAATAGTTGTAACAAAGGGTACCTAATTACTTTTTAATATCAATTGCAAATAATAACATAACTCGAAGCTTAAAGGGTATTGCGATACTTTAGGTAGGTAGGGGTAGGCAGGTAGATTTGGTAGGTAGGCTCCTGAGAGCTAATGAGAAAATAATTCAAGGCCTAACATCCCATGTACCTACCAATTTTCTATATCATCGTCGTTAAGCATGTGTAAATTACTGTAGATATAGATTACAATATCACACTCTTAAACACGGTTTAGCATGATGTTAAAACCCTGTAATTATCCAAACGACCACCCAAATATAAAGCACGCCACGAAAACCTTGAAAAGCCGAAGGTCGAAACAATTCGGCTCCCTTCATCAGCTTATTAATACGGGGTCCAATTTCATCGTAAACACGTTGGCACCAACATTAGCAATTCATATGAAATAACACATAACAATAGTAATCAGGCGTTTGGTTATGAAAGAAAAATAACATTTCGTCGTCAGGCGAGGCGGTGCCAAGCACAGATTTCGTCGGCAATGTATCGTGAAATTAGTTTAGTGGCACTATATAATTACGCGCCCTCACTTTTTATAGTCCCTCGGTCGTTGCTCGAGGGGCCGGCCCCCGGGCCCCTGGCTCCGGACCGGTCTGTTATGACGAAAATGTCAACCCGGTATGCGACTTGATGAATCGACACTATTTTAAACATTTTCTCTTCGTGTTTCTATGACGGCTCTATAGCAACAAACGGTAGCGCGGACAGGGTTCAGGAAAATGAAACGCCAACAAACTGAAAGATACATTTCATAGATTTATTATATAAAATCTTAACGCTACATTTTGAATTTTTTAACTTAATATAGTAACATGTGAAATTTACAGAGCTATTACATTAGTATAGATAAGTAATAGTAATTAGTTTATAATTATTGCGCAAGATATTCCCAAGAAGAGGGAAATCCTTAGTTTTATTCACTAGAATACTTAAGTACTTACTGAGTCTTAACTAATACAATAAACGACGAAGCTCAGATATTTCTTACGAATTTATAATCTATTTCGATTTATGTATGTACATTATGATATGAGAGAAGTCTGAAAAATACTTGTACATATATAATTTGCAAAACGAAAGCTTACTTAAGCACCTAGTAGGCTATATTTAATTACTACTTTAGCAGTTATAGCGAAGGGCTCATTGTAAATAACGGTCACATTAATTTTTATCACTTTTTCTACAATAAATACAACAAAATGCAATTTAGCTTTAGTAACTAGGTAGGTACCTTAATGAGCAATCGAATAAATTAATACTCTTAAGTACAATTTTATGTTAAGTGAGGATGAACACATAATTATTTTAAAATTATGATATTAATTTATGCTACGGTATATGAAAAAAATAAAAAATACTATAAAAGTAACTTCTACACGATACAATAATAAAATTTCGTATTGACGGAATCTCAGAGCGTGAAATAAAAAGTATTATTCATTCAGATTACAATGCCTAATTTTTTTTGTTTTACAATAATTTGAAAACAAAAAAGTACACTACAAAAATCTGGCAGCGGATGTTAAATGGCATTATTCGAAAAAATGTTTAGAAAAATATATAGAATACTCATTAATTTAGATACTTTTTTATATTTTGACCGCTGCGAATGTAAATACATTGGTGTGACAATGAATATTATGTACAAGCTCTTAGGTACAATTGTATGATATGAAATCGAATAACTTGAGTAGGTACTAGTTGATACTTGAATAGTGAGCTAAAACGGGTACAGAACTTTTGTACAAAAATATTCAGAGATACTTTTCTAAAAATGTCTTAAGAGTTCTACTTTGTGTACAATCTATATTTACTTATAAGTTTAAATAATATTTTATAAATAAAATCTCATAAAACTGCAGTATTGAGTATCTTGAAAATGTCAAATATTGCTTAAATAGCATTTAAGCAATATTTAAACAATAATTCAGAAAACCTGCTTAAATAATGAATTTTAAAATCAGTAGACAGTTTTATGAGAGCTCTTGAAGTCGATTTAATAGTTTCTATTATATTGCTGTGATCATAAATAAAATATTAGCTTGTGCAGTAATATGTGTTTAGAATACATTGCTTCACAACTTTGTAGACAAGTATTGTCTAATTAAAATTAAATTCAGTATAGGTATTTTTACTATAGCACTATTCGTGATTTTACAAAAAAATAAATGTTGCAGCTATATTAATGAGTGATAATTTTAGTCTTAATAAGTCCACGATCAATACTTACTTAAAAATATATTTCCTAAACGAGTTTCTTATATATCACAGGCTTAAATTATATTCATTATCATTAGGGACGTGCATACTATACGTACACTTATAATAGATACAGTCAAACGAAATTAGGTAACTATTTACACAAATAGGGGAAAAATAATGAGGCGAACCCTCCCACAACCCTCGGAGATTTCAAATTACGACCGCGGTACCAACACACGGCAATACGTATCTTTGTATTTGAATCGTTAGTTTACAACAAATAATGTGTCTTGATCTGTTTGCAAAAGTCAAGATCAAGAAACATTACCTGCACACACTTAACTAAACAGACAGGATTGGAAATACATAATTTATAATGCGAAAATAGGATCAATGAATAATAAAATAAAATCTTCTACAAACATTCAAATAATACCATCCCATAAATCTAACAATTGTTCTATCACTTAGCCAACGAACGAAGCGTACTTATAATTTCGATTACTAAATATTTTACATTCCAATTACCAACAAAGCAACGCACAACGCTCTTTATATTCGTTCCATTTAATTTTTAATAATAAAAGTGTTCGTAAAAATTTCGAGTGTCCAATAATCACCTACTCATGTTCCCGCCGAGAGTTTGGAACGATGCACTATTGCATTACTAGTCAGTTTCACTACACTTTTAATAAGTCTTTAGAAAAGCTAGAGGAAGTCACATTCGGTCGGGCTGCACTAAGTCTTGAGCTCGACGTACACAACTATGGAGTCACTATGAGATCGTAATGGAGCGGATGATATTGACGGATTTCCTCACGAGAATATATTGAAGTACTTCAGGCCGGCCGAGACGTAAGGTATCGGTATAGCTCCAGCATAATAATTAACAGACTGAAACATGAGATAGGCGATGTTCAGAAGCTATCACACTATTTCGTTTGGATGTGTGTTCTGATTCGAGTCGTTTTGTCTCGCGCACTGCTGAAAACAAAAAGATAAAAGGAATTAGTAGATATCACAGTTGACAATACACAATGGAAATTAATTGTTATCAAAATGTGATCACTTTGAAAAATAATTAGTTAAAATAAGACGATTACCTCTTGTTTTCGTTCCCAAGTTTTCATCGCGGTTTTGTACTTTTCGAATTCATGGCACCAATTTGAATATATTTTCTGGTACTCATTACTCTTTTCGGGAGGAGAGCACCTGTAAAACAAATACATTTTATTTAGAAACTGAACTTTATTTATTACTAAACTTGTAATGTTAGTATTTAACTTAGATTTCTGTACCTGTGAGTATCAACGGTAATGTTGTAGGAACATAACAGAGATCCTCCCAACCAACAGTCGTATCTCCCAGCATCGGCTTCATTTACTGAAATAATCAGCAAACCATGTTCCGACGTCTCAATGTACTTTTCCGGTTTACTGCAAACAAACATTTTTTTTTTAATTTTTATCAAGGATCAAGATTGTTTACTCCTACTACAAAGTATTAAATATTGCGGTTTGTGGATTTGATGTTTTTGTTTAAAATTTTAATGAGACGTCCAGCGTTGGGGAATGCTTTCAATATTTATGAAGGATAGACTCACTTTGTGATTAATCTATATCTGAAATGAATCTCAGTTCATTATGACTTCGTCGATTCTAAAATAAGGGGGTTGCATTACGAAGAGGCTGTCTGGGAATAAATTAATGTCTGGCTGCAAAAAAGGGGATCAATATTATTGTTTTTGAACTTTTAACATTGATGAATTGTAAATAACCTAATAAGAATTTACTTAAGAAAAGTAACTAAGTAAAGCTTTCACAAACAGTCGGGTAAAAAGAAGCCTAAAGTGAATTTTATCTCCAAAAAGTATTTTTTCTCAATTGAATGTCCCACGCAAAAGGATTACGTTTTACTTCGCCTACAACATCGGGTGGCTTAACAAGTCCGTGGGTGAATAAAACATGGTAAATAAAACGCTAATACCGAAGTTTCCCCTTGCATTTTAATTGTGGCGGCGGAAGTGCGATAACCGAAGATTTGGGAGCCCTTTAATTAATGTTGTTGCATGCGTGTTCACTTACAGTATTTTCCGTATAACTTTAAAAGCTATCCAAATTGTATTTATCTTCGCGACTGTACGAGTGAAAATTACTTTGCAGGTGTAGGCAATTAAGTTGTTGGAGGCTTAAAGTGGAACGTTTAAAGTTTTTGGGCTCGGGGGATGCATTAAACAAGAAATGGTGGTTTATCAGGCAAATATATTAGATCTAGTCGTAGTTTCGGTTCACGGTTTACGCGTTAATTGAAGAGAGCTCGTGAAATTGGACTGAAGTTTGTTCGAAAGCTTGGGGTTAACTTAACTTTTTAGCGATTTTATGTTTTGTGTGGGTTTTAGCATTTTACGGTGTTGTGTAGCGATTAATCTTAGTTTATTTACTGCTCTATAAACTTCTGACCAACACATCTTAAACAAGATTTTAACTTTGTAAGGGAATTTCGAATAAAGGTTTCGTTTGCCTTTTTAAGGTCAGAACCCTAATTGATTTCGAAAGATGTTTTTTTTTAATCAAAAAGAAAGGGTTTTGCCGAACTTGCAATAAAATTATGCCGCCCTGGTTGGCTTAACAAACTCATACTTTAGCATGGCTAGTCAGCGAATGGTAGCCGCATTGCTGAATTTTGGGCCAAACTATGTTATTTTTTTTCTATTTTTGCCATCGACACGCTAAGAAGCAGTAAATGCCTAAAATAAAAAAACGTAAATGCCGTCAAAATAAGTGTAACTCACTTGAATGTAATCGGATGCCGTCCCTTCTCCCTAGAATAGTGGTACCACGTGACTGCTCTCGGCTGCAGCACCTCTGGCATCTTCACGAAGCTGCCGAGGTGAAGGCTCTGACCCCACGTCGCTGACACGCTTTTACGAGCGATGGACGAGTCACAGATGTCTGCAGTCTCGTTGGCTACGTCTTGTATGAGGCTGTTTGGAAAGAACAGAAAAAAGGTATTATAATATTTTATTATTGACTGGTGTTTTATAAGTAGTTTATTTGAAAATGGTTTCGGTGGCTAGTTGGTTACCAACGACATATACATAAGGAAGTAATATTAGTACTGTACTGAGGCCAGAGGGCCGTGCTAGACTACGCCGTAGCAGTGAGTAGGCTACGTCGTAGTCTGCTACGAAGTGTCGTAGTAAATGAAAACAACTTACAGTAGATAAACACGTAGCACATTATTTTATAGTTTTATGATTATTTTATTTTTTTGAAAATATGTTTTAGGACAGAAAGAAATTGCACTGCTCTTAGCAAGACCCTGACATGAGTGCTACGAACATTTTTCAACTATATCAATAATTTTGTAATCCCAATCAATGTCATACATTCTTAATTCAAACTTACCCTGGCATGTATTCCCTACAGACGCCGGCGTCCCTGTCCCAGCCGCAGTAGGGGTCGCGTGCGCACCTCACGCATGCGTCGTAGCGTCGGGCGCACAACGCAAGTCGGAGCTGAAGGACTCGTCTGTCAGATGCCGCGTAGAGAGAACCGTGCATTCGGGATATTGCCATTGCCTAGAGAAAAAGAAAAACAGAATAGTAGGAATGAAGAATGAGGGAGCTGCCCTCTTATTCACAAACACTCGATATGCTTCCGTATCGTATCAAACATTAATCATTGTTATCGTAGGAGTCTTCTCAATGCTGTTCACAAGTCCAAAACCCGAAAATTTTGTCAGTTTAAATCAAATAGACGCCCGCTATTCTTCCAACAGCTACACACATCAAAAGTGTCTAGGGATCAACATATAGTTTTGCAATAACTTTTCTCCTGATTGATATTAATTAAAATTTTCTTTAAGGATTCATCAAATAAAGTGTTTTCGTTTGTCACAGTAACGATAAACCAAGTCACCTTTGCATTAATAAAGAAATTTACCATTTTCCTAATAAAGGGATTTTTGACATTTGAACCACTAACACAAAAGTTCGAAAAAAAGACTGAAATAACAGTTTTCTTTAAAATTTTATTGGGTAACTTAAACAATTAATAATCCGTGTTTCTACCGCGAACACTAACAACACAAGAACATCGGTTTGGCATACTCAAAATGAGTTCATCCAAATCACGCTGTGGAATGGCCGCCCATGTTCGTTGCAACAACAAAAAAAGGTCTTCTTGCGACTGGATACCCTCCATATTCGGCAGAGCTCTTCTCTGTAGCATATCCCATGCATGCTCAATCGGGTTCAAGTCTGGCGACTGAGCAGGCCAGGGCAGGACATTGATGTTAGCTGCGGCGAGAGTCTGTCTTACAACTCTTGCGGTGTGCGGTCGTGCATTATCATGCATTAACTGAAATAAGGGACCGATTTGCACTTGTAGAGGAACGATGACGTCTGATACAATCGTCTCAGCATAAATTTGAGCGTTGAGGTTGCCTCTGATCCAAATCAACTCAGTTCTTCCGCCGATCCAAATACCCGCCCATACCATGATGGTTCCACCACTATAAGGATGGACTTCCTGGCAGGATTTTAATCGCTGTTGGCGTCCAGGGGTTCTCCAGTGTCGTATACGTCTTGTATCCGGTCTCATACCAAAACGAGACTCATCAGAAAAGCACACGAAACGCCATTGTTCTTCTGCCCAATTTCTGTGTTCAAGAGCCCATTGATATCGAATCCTACGATTGTGCATTGCTATAGGTGGTACCCGTAGCGGTCTTCGGGAATGAAGGTTCACTTCATGCAAGCGGTTTCTGACTGTTTGGTCGCTAATTAAGTTCCCTGAAGAGTGATGAAGCCTCACGGCTAACATCATGGCGGTTATTGTTGGAGCTCTTCGAGTTAAGATTTGAATGTATCGGTCTTGTCTCCGTGTGGTGCAGCGATACCGTCCTCCATGGCGCTCAGCCACGGTACCAGTGCTTCGGTAACGTGTCCAAAGTCGACTGATAACACTCTGACTTGTATTCAGAGCTAAAGCCACAGTACGTTGCCGGGAACCAGCTTCTATCATTCCCACGGCTCTGAGCATTTCTTCCCTGCTTAAATGACGTCGCCGCTCCATAATAACGTTGGTTTTAATCAGTAGTAGGGAAACAGTAGCACTAATAATGTCTTCAATGCGTTGTATGTTTTTATAGGAAAAATATTGACAGCTGATTTTCATCTTTTACTCGAATTTGATTCACAGTTCCTGATTCAAATTATGAAATGCACCAAAAAGGATCCATATAAATTTATAAAATCATAAATTTATTACAAAGCCACATCTCAATCTCAAGAAATCCGCATAAAAATGCTTGATCCCTAGACACTTTTGGTGTGTGTATTTGCTGTTGAGGGGAAGTCAAATCAGGTTATCGAAATGTCAGGTATTCGATACGATAGCCTGTCGTATGATTGTGAATCACGGCTCTGGACATGTTTCGTAAAAGGTCAGCAATATCTCCTATTTCGATAATTAAAAATCGTTTTTAGCATAGCTACTCTGATCGTTTAATTAAAATAATGACTTAACGAGTATTAGATCCGGATCTCAACCAAATTAGATTCGATTCGCGTCGTGAAACTTTTTTTCCTCTTGCACGTAATGGTATAGGAAAAAAAGTTTCACGTAATCAAAGGTTATAAAACGTTTCATCGTAATCCTGTAATTTATGACAAATCATACTAATATCTATTTAACATAACCTTACGATAACCTTATAACGCTAGTTTGCGATTTCAAAGGATTAATTTGGTTAAATTAATATCAAAACTCTAAAAGCAAAAAAATCTCAAAAGTAATCAAGAAAAAATCTTTGAAAACCATGAAAAAGCCCCTCTCTCTGAAGTTTCTGAAAGGCATGTTAAAGCAAACGTGTTCGGAAAAAGATAAAGTACACACATCCACCTATATCCGTTGATTGTAACAAAGACGTACCTGTATCGGTTCCCCGGGGGTGACGTCAAAAATATCGAGCAGCGCTGATTGGCTGTCACCGTTGCGGTTCCACTGCACTATCTTGTGAATTTTCCCTTCGTCTGCAATAAAAAGTGAGAAAATTGATTTTACGTTTCCGTTTTTCGAATTCCAGTTGATATTTGGCTTATTCCACAAATCCCCCCTAAAATCCCCCCTGAGGGGGATAAGTGAAATCTATAAAGAAAAGTCTATAATTCCCCCCTGAGAATCCCCCTTAGGGGGGAAAAGTGGAATCGAAAAAAATACTTATTCCACAAATCCCCCCCAAAAATGCCCCTCGAGGGGGAAAACTGGAATGTAAAAAAACAAGGTCCAGAATTCCCCCCTGATAATCCCCCTTAGGGGGGAAAACTGGACTCAAAAAAAACAACGTCCAGAAATCCCCCCTGAGGTCTTAAAATTGGCGCCGATTTGTTTGCCGGTGCTGGTTGCCAAAATATTTACCGCGGGCCCCGCCAGATATTTTACCTAGATAACCTAGAATGCAGGAGCGGGCGTAAAATACTCACTTTCGCATTTATAATATTCAGCGACCAGCGGTTTCACCCGCCCAAGTAGCGATCCCGTGGGAATATCGGGATAAAAAGTATCCTATGTCCTTTCCCGGGACTCAAACTATATACCAAATTTCATCTAAATCGGTTCAGCGTTTTAAGCGTGAAGAGGTAACAGACCGACAGACATACTTTCGAATTTATAATATACTAGCTGCGCCCCGCGGTTTCACCCGCGTAAATGTCGATCCCGTGGGAATATCGGGATAAAAGTATCCTATGTCCTTTCCCGGGACTCAAGCTATCTCTGTACCAAATTTCACACAAATCGGTTCAGTAGTTTAGGCGTGAAGAAAAGACAGACAGACAGACAGAGTTACTTTCGCATTTATAATATTAGTTTGGATAATAGCTGACCCCGCAAACGTTTTTTTGAAAACATATTTAATAAAATAGCCTGCGACCTATTCTCAGACCTACCAAATATACACAAAAAATTTCATAAAAATCGGTCAAGCCGTTTCGGAGGAGTTTCTTCATTGAATTTATTATTGGTGATTAGTGTGTAGTATTTACTATTTAGTATTAGAATTGGGTGTGTAATGTTTGGTATAATAACAAATGCACTAATTTTACTTGAAATAACGTTCATATAATATAATTTTCATGTGCTATAATATCAAATAACCTAAACTCATATGACCTAATGTTTAATATCATATAATTTTCCTTTAATATATTATTACATTTAGTATAACGTTCATTTTATATAATTTTCAATATATATAATATTCTTTTTATATAACGTTCATTTGACCTAATGTTCTTTTGGCCTAATTTTCATGTTTAATGGTCACAGTTCTAGCCTAACTCAAATGGCACCAAAACCAAACCTTAAAATATTATATGCATGGTCGAGGGTGGGCTTAGTCGACGGAGCCCCGCTTCGCGGGGCTCCTACTTCTGGGTGGTTTATAAAAAAATAACCACGAAGGGGATGGCGGGGTCTATTCGCTCGCTTCGCTCGCTCACACGACCCCGCCATCCCCTTCTAACCTAACCTGTCCGAGTCGGGGTGCCCTAAAGTCCAGATTGCATCCAGTTTCTCCTGGTAACAATCTACTTCATTTTTACTTTCTGCAAATTGCCGAAAAACTTGAAAATTGTTTTATATCCAGTGAAGTGATGCTTGCTATTAAAGGAAACTTTCAGGGAGATTATTATGCTAAATAATTTAGTATTTCTAGGTAGGTACTTTGTTTAAACTGTTTTAATTATTATTTTGGCTAAAATCAACCGATATCCCTCATCGCTGTTTGTTTGTGTTTGTTTTTACTCTTCATCACATTTTATTAACAAGGTTCTTTGAAAAAAAAAGTTTACTTTAAGAGCCGAGCGTAGAAACTAAAACTAAAAAATAAGGGGGAAAAGTGGAATAATCAAAAATGAAAAGGGGGATTTGTGGATCTGTTTTACATTAGAGTCCAGTTTTCCCCCCTGAGGCAGATTCTCTCAGGGGGGAAAAGTGGAATAACTCAAAATGTTAAGGGGACTTTCTGGACATTTTTTACATTAGAGTCCACATTTCCCCCCTGAGGGGGATTCTCTCAGGGGGGAAAAGTGGAATAAGCCTTGATATTTTTAATTAAGTAACGGGCTAGAAAATGTTTACTATATATGTAATTTTTTTTATGAATATTTTAGTGAAGAGACTCCTGGACGAACGTTAAGTTCAACTCATCTTCGTCACAATTTTAGCCTAGTCTAGCAAAATGAAACTAATTTTAGTCAAGCAAATTATAAATCACAGTTAAGGCACCCCGCCTTAACTGTGATTTATAATTTGCTTGACTCCTGACTTCCTGAAAACAGTCAAAATGTTGGTTATTTAACTTTTGAACGCCAACGTCACAAATATAAGACAAAATACACGTCGCAACATATTATGAAATAAACAATTTAATCATTACTTTTGAGTGTTTTTAATTATATAATTTAAAAGTTTAAGCTTCCGTCTATATTGTATTGCATGAAACTAATATAAATAAACCACGAATATCGAGAAATTTGTTGTTTTAAGTGTGTGTGTGTTGTTTTGTTAAAGTGGCCTGGCGTCAGGGGTACGGCGATATGTTTATACTCTGGCGTTCAAAAGGTTAAAGCAGTGTATCTCTTAAACCGTAAATAGTTTTGACCAAAAAAAATAATTATATTTTCATGTTTTATTTTAATACAGTGATGGAACTCAAATCATAATTACATATGCATTAATGCATCAAAAAAAAATTCAAATACACCTCTTCATTTTCTGTAAAAGCAGTTTCACCCATTATTAACAATTTTAATTATAATTAAAGATATACCATAAAATTTCTAATGCCAAACTGCATTCAGTAATGGATTATTTATTATTAAATAGTTTTTTTTAAATAGATAATTGCTTCATATTTGCAATAAATTACCACCGTTGTGTCATAGCGCTTCTCTTTCTTTTCTATGCAGTTCGACAGTGGCCGCGCATTAGGTCATGTAGTCCCCTGAAGGGGGTGAGCTGAACTGTTTTAATATTTTTCTCCTCATTGGGCTCAAAAGAATTAGGCTGAAGATTAAACAAAATTCCTAGCAGTACTTATTCCACTTCGGTATAACAAGTTTATCTTCAGACACATAAACAGAATACATAGCAACATAATACAACATCCATCTATTATCAGTTCCGCAACAGTGCTTGTCGAAAACGCTCAATTACCTAAATGTCATTTACGAAGCACACACATAGGTATTTAGTTAATTAGCAGTATCAGTACATAAGCGACACGTATCAGGAATTCCGGCGCCGCCGTGTGTTCCGGCAGAGAATAGATAGATATACAGAAGGACGATTAAATACAACGTTCGAGAACGCACTCACACATATATGAGACACGCGTTACAGCAAGCAAGCGTACTTGCGAGTGGCATTTGTTTTACATCGCCGCGCCTTACGTGCGTGTCTGTGTGTTCGTGCCCCTGTTTTCTTTCGTTATATGTAGCTGGCCTTCTGTAGCCATCTGTTATGTGGTTCTGGGTTCTATTAGCAACATCTTAGACCGCAATGCTTGCGTTAATCACGATTAATATTATAATTGAGCGTTGATTATTAGTTAATGTATGGGTACGCTTGATATATGGGGTTAATTAACTTAACTGAATTAATGGAGATATGAAGTGTTTTTCTTGGGTCTGAATTTAATCAGAATTTGTTAGTACAGTCAACAAAAGAGATAAGTATGCAGGATCGTCGGATATAGTTGAAGTTTAGTAAGAAACCGATGGATGTCGTCGACTGAAATTTAATTTGATAAATGAGCTGTTTATTTTCTATTAATAAAATAAAATTTCATTCGCACACACACACACACACCCCAAGACACACACAGACAGACTCAGATAAAGTCTTCGGAGTCGTACTTAGTGCTTACTTTGGCATTTATAAAACCTGAATATCAATAAATGATTTCATTCATTACGTTCCGATTTGTCACTATGAACGGTTAACATAGTTCAAGCAGACTACATTTATCGAATATAGATCCGATTCTAGGAATTACAAAGCGATTAAATCGCCGTAGATTCTCAGAACCAATATAATAGTTCTTCAACAATGTTTCAACTGGGCCAATAACGCGAAGATTAAGTCCTTAAAGTATAATATTACTTTAGTGCCTCGTAGTTTATATTATGGCTTTCAATAAACAATGACTCAGTATCAATTCAAGGTGGAAAACCAGCGGTTTCATGATCGTCTGTGAACGTGTGAACTCACAAATGTCAAGCGAACAGAACGTTTCTAACAGCTTGTTCAAACTGTCTGATAAATGGTGGGGACAACTCAAAGTGATGGCCCCAATTAATTCCCCTCCTTACAATAGTCACGAAACGTCCAACCCATTGTTTGTTTATCTAGATTTCGACTATTCCAAAACGTAAAACTAACTTGAGAACTACGTTATCTTTTGTCTTGAAGTAACTTTAATATTGTATTGTTGAGAAAGATTTAAAATGACAACGAAATTCTTGATTCAATTCTGAATCTGAACCTATATTTATTTGTATCTAATATTAGCTAAAGTCTGCGTTTACGAGCCGACCTATCTGACCTTCCCTGACATAAAACGATATCGGTCCAATAAAGCTAGAAAATGGATCACACATCATACACACAATCCATCTATTCGGCGAAAAATCCAGACCTATTTCTGAAGGTCAAAAATACAGAACAATTTCTGTAGACACAATCGATGGGCACAATCGCAATCGGCACGTGACCACGGCCTATGAAAGCCTCCATTGTACATAAGGTCACAGTCCCAGCTTCCTTACAAAGCGGCCGAATCAGGAGCGAATTAATATTCGGGCCACGAATCTTAATAGCTAATTGGATTAGAGGCATATAGCGAAATTACCTAACCGTGTTACGTACAATGCTCTAGCTACGTGTCTCAGTGTGTCGCCAAAGACGGAATGGTTAGGGCCCCGTATTATTGTGTTCGTTAAGTTATAGCTGCTGAGCTATAAATCAGTAATTATATTGGGGCCCTTGTCGCAAATGAATGTGCTACATTGATTGTATGAATGGGCTTGCGTGTTATGTTCCAACTTGATGTTTAGTGTGCCATATTTTGTGTTGTTGATTGGCGCAAAAAAAAGCAAAAAGATAGCACAAAGACATAAAAGAATCATTGCCTAAGCAATATAAAAATTACTACGGTAATATTGCGTTTGTAAATGGCCATCTTACACAAAGTGCAAAATAATTTCGTTTCAATTTATGGGACTCATATCATTTACGTTTAAAATTCTATGTCCACCACGCTGGTCACCTCTCGGCACCTGAATTTGAAATGTTCTCATCAGCAAGTTTAAACTCTTAAAATCCATAGGTAAGCTCATTTGTGTCCGAATATTTATGGGGATGCAGGTTCACCCTTAGTGTTGCTTTATGCGCCATAGATACTTTGCTTGTTTCTATAAAATTTAGCTAAATAAATGTTTAAGTTGAGCGCTTTCATTTATGTTTAAAAAAATCAAGAAGTAATTGAGTTGCAAATTAATGGGTAAGACTTTGTATTCATATTGGTTCGAATGGAAAGTATTAATTTATTTTAAATTACATATTACCTACATATAACTTCCACTTAAATATTTATATTTACGACACCAACTAAACTGTGATGTAGTAAGGCTTTAATTTACGTTAATAATATAACAGCTAAGGTTTGAAGGCACGACTTCTTTTACACTAGCAAACACCCTTATATACAGCTTTAAAAATAATTATATCCAACACGGATCTCGGATAAAGACTAGACAAAGCTACATAAGAGAGTCTAACAGATACACAGACGGACTGCAGCCGACACAAACGACATTATAATAACCTACCCTCAGCCGACTCTTACAAGTGGTTTGACACGGCAAACAACCGCTCTCCATGACACACTCCATTCTCATTCCAATTCTATTCAAAGCTCATATATTATACCACTATTTCAGTATCCATTGTCTGTTTGAAACGGGTTAATCTTTGATATCGTAATGTTGAGCGATCAATGTACTTATCCAAATATAGCATTGCATCGTTGTTGTGGAATGTAGTGGCGTGTAATTCCTTGATAGCACTTTGACAAAGGCACTAATGCGTTGAGGAATTTGGTTCGGTTCATTCGAATTTGCGTGAGGGTTTTTGTGATTTTAAGCACATAATGGAGACCAGTGACAAGTATTTACACATTGAAAAAAAATATCACCTTGTAACTACAAGATGATATTTTTTATCAGTATCATCACTTGTGTTATTATAAATTATTCAGTTTCCTTGAAGCTACTGTACGGTGCAGAGGATTTCTATAGAAATATTTGTTTAGGTCTGCAGAGCTAACTCCCAGACAAAAATACCTTTAAACATTGTTTATCGAATGTTTACCTACTCGTATTAAATAACAACACAATTTAAGTCAGTGAAAAACCGAATCTACACGTATAAAAAAAGCCAAATTCAACACTCAGCTTTTAAAACTGCTAAATCGACAACGACCCCTATTTTTGCGATGCGGATTCCGAATTTCCAGTGGGAATTGAAGAACTAACAATATACTTCCCGGCACCCCATTCTACTAAAGAAAGGATAATAAAGTCGGGTAAGTGTGCAGCATACGCATTAGTTTTATATTAATGGTAATGTTCAATTCAAAGGGTAGGTTTTAATGGAAAAATAAATCACGAATCTTTTTTATAATAGGTAATTTTTCTTTGAACTATTTTGCAATTAATGTGTTATTATTACTGTGAACCGTCCTAATACAGCGCTGAAGGTCTGAAATATAATGGATCAGCCTTCAAGCCAGATGGAGCATTGTTTATTCCAAGTTTACTGCTGAGATATGCTATGACCTATGAGAAAAGGTATAATAATCCAGGGTGTCATGTTCGTGAACGGGTGCCGTGATGCCGTCAGTGGGCCCACTGGTCATCTATTAGCTGCCACGGCTTATTTTAATTTCATAGTTGATTTTTTTTTTATTACAGATGCTTTTAACATTCTGCTTTTAACATGTAACCAATTTTTTGTAACCATATTTGATTTAACAGAGTGTCCATGGAGTTTTGCCCGTTCTTCTTCATAGGTACGGTCAGCATCAAAAGTTGATTAACACTTCAGTTTTTTTAATCTTAGTTATTGAGCAAAATATTTGTTCAAAATTGCAGCAGAAGATTTTTTTTTAGAATATATACTCTTGTCTATTATGTGAAAAGCTAAAAATCAGTTTATTGAAAAAAGTTGTTGTCAATTTAATAACATGTAAAAATGATAGTGTTAATCGACTTTTGATGCTGACTGTACCTTAGTAGGTACCGCCCAACAAACAAATTGGTTATATAAAACATATCTTACGCGACTTTCGGTTATATAACTGTTGAATAGACGTTATTAGACAACTACGACGTTGTGTAACCGTTATTTCTACAACGATTCAGTCCCTGTAACTAAAAGGTCCTATTAAATAGTTGAGTGAACGTTTTAACGACCACTTTATACAACGTCGTATAATGGTACAAAAAATAGGTTAGGTAAACGTTATTACAACTATATAATGCAACGTCGTATAGTGGTACAAGTGTATAGGTTAGGTAAACGTTTTGATGATTTCTTTATATAACGTCGTATAATTTTGCCAGTGAATAAGTTACGTAAACGTTTTTACGACTGCTTTATACAACGTCGTATACTGTAGGTTGGGTAAACGTTTACCCAACTAAATAATACGATGTTATATAACAGTTAGATAAAAGGGTTCATTTAACCAGCGTTGTAGTCTACGTAACCTTAACACGACTTTTATGTAATCAAACCGTCGCCAAAAGTTTATTTTTAGACCTGAATATAACGAAGTATTTTAGTGGTGAATTACGAATCATTATACGACTTAAGCGTTATTTTGTAACCGTTACAGAACTTAAAGCAGACCTTAAAATTATATAAAGGTCCAAAAGGGCCTTTTTTAAAACTAACTTCCATTTTGTCAGCTAAACAAACGTTTTTACAATATTTACAAAAATATGAATCTAGATCAATGGAAAAAGCTTAAACAAAGTGGGGCTTTCAAGCGGAAAGTAAGAAAAACTTTTGAATCACTGAAAACTGGCCCGTCATCTGCGAATTTTGTACCTCATCAAAGCCTCAACAACAAAAATGGTTCCGTATAAATTTTATTTTTATTAGAAGTATTTCTATTACTTGTTTTTTATTTATTATTATAATTCTATTATAAATGACATTTTTTAAATATTCCAGATGAAACTTATGAGGCAATATCAAAAAATTAAAAAAATTAAAATTAAAAGTTCATCTGGTGGCATTGACATACAACAAAAAAATATTGTACCAGAAATAAACAGTAAGTTTATACTTTAAGATAATCACCATATATTATAACTATTTACAATGTCTCAAGTTGATTTAATTATTTTAGGTGACTCCGTTGATGATTATTTGGAGTATTTAGAGCCCTCTGAAGGACTATCTTCCGATACTTCAAGCTTATCTGCTGACAAAGATATCGAATTTCAGGAAGATATATTAATACTTGGCAAGTATTTAGATGATTGCATCGATGCATTTGAAAAGCCCATGAAATCTTCTCTACTCAACATATTTATATGTAATATCAATAATGTGACCAAAAGAGAGATAACATGTACAGTTTTAGATATTAAATGCAAATTGGTGTGTACAGTGCTTAACGAGCACATGTATTTTGTACCTTTAGTGCATACATTGTTGTAAGTGGTAACTGAAAAATAAAAATACTGAAAAAACTGTTTATATTTTTTTATTTACTAAGTTTTGTCATGCAAAATCACAGTACTTAAGTACAATGTCACAACTGTGACAGTTATAGCAATTGCTTGACAATATAAAATGAGTTCTTCTCCAAGGCCACTTGCGCCTTTTGAGGTTTTTTAAATCATTCCGTGTTATAAATTTATCGACATCCAAAAACACTACCATAATTTATTGATGTCCACTGTCCACACACACTACTTCACCTGAAAAATGATAAAAAATGTTAATTTTCGGTCATTTTATGGAACGTGGGTCCGGAAGTAATAATTATAATAAAAAAGTCACATTTGTATAATGAATGTGTCATTGATGACTTGTTTATATTATGTATGACCCATGTTCTTTGGTGAATTTTATTTGATATATTGTTAACTATTCATTTAAGATGTAGGTATATGTTGGTATTATATTAGAACTACGAATTATTACGGCCGTGTGGGCCCGCGCGCCCCGTCGTATCCACGCTCGTCACGTGCAGCGTGTGGTGTCAAAAAATTGCGTGCCATATTGGTGCCATATCTCAGGGGTGAATTCAGTGTCAATAAAGGAACTCAAGAAATTAAACAAATAATCACAAGATGCACCTATTTAGTATGTTATGGTCGAACAGAAAAAGTACAGGACACTGCGCTCAATAATACGTAGGTAATTAATTAGATAACGCGTTTTTTATAAAATATTACACCGTGTATTATTTTGTAAAGTAGGTAAATACAACACAAGCATAGTAATATAATTTTAATTGAGTCATTAAAATCAAGTACATTCAATAAAATTAATGTCATTTGTAATGTGATCATCATTCTGTGTTCATAATGTTTATTATCTCACAGAACTCTAAAATCGTTCATAATGGCCGGCTATCTTGGTCGCAAGAAACCGCATTATTGACCTTTTCATTCTATAATTGTTGTATAGAAGTCACTTTTTAACTTTGACAAGATGGCTGGTATTCAATATAAAAAAATAAATTAAATAATAATCAACAATAGTTAATTTTTAACGAATTCGAGGGGGGGCGCAAAAAATTTCCCAACAACACACCTATATTTCATCATAAAACTAAAGGTCCCATAAGAATTAGGTGCACTCTGTTCGCGTATATCACAAACCTTGTAAAGTAAATGTAAATTTAGTTATGATAATTTATAACTTACCTTTTATATTCCAGCAAATATCAGGAACGAATGAGAATTAATGGAATGGACTGAATGAATACTATAAACGTCGATGTTGAACACTTGTATGACATTTCAGTCATCTTCTAATGTCTATATAACCCTTATGGGGACTTCAGTGGTTCCATAACAGTCGAGATATAACCATTATCTAACCAAAAAGTCGGTCGGAAACTTTTATTTAACATTTAAGCAACGTTAAAATAGTTCTCCACTAACTTTTATGTAACTTTTAAATAACAATAATGTTGTATAATTTGGGCCTATTTCGCGTTGTATAAACGTCTACAACTACGTTTATACAACCCACCTCATAGAACCAACAGTAAATGAAAAACGTTTACTCAACTATTATACAACGTAAATTTGTTACTTGGGCGACTCCTTGACAATTCGAAAGTGCCTGTAATTTGTTTATTTAAAATAAATGCTTACATTTTGCATTTGAGAAGCACAATTTGTTTTCTTCACTCATGCCTGTTTAGAGCCGATTATTTTTCGAGGACGCACAGTGGAACGAATGTATGGGAGCGGTTGGACGTAGACATGTCCGAAAAAAAAGAGTAAAATTATGCCAAACTAATGATGCCATCTTATTCGATTACTTAATGCCTTCATAACTTGTGGTGATGAATTTCTTCATAACTCCCATATTTCGGGAGTAATTTGAGAAAATGTGAAATTTTACTATGAAAATGAGTGTATCGAGCTCTCTCCCTCCTGATTCCGGGCTTGTTTCAAGTAGCGGTCTCTAATATCATAATGCTTATACTAAGAGCTATATTTAATACTAAGACACATAGTGCGCCAAATGTGCACTTTCTGGGATAAAGAGTGATGTTTATTTTATAACACAATTTTTTTATTTTTTGTTTATTTTGTTGATTAAAACCGTTTTTCTAAAGGTTTACCTTATTACAATAACATTTCTGAGCAGCCAATTAGAGAAGATATAAGCTAATTAGGATATATAATTAGGGACTTAAGGTTTACATATAAAACTGATGCACTAATGATTACTGATAAGAACATTGCTATTATTTAATTACTAAATGGCTCTTAATACACTAATTTAGCATGCATCATTTACTAATTATCACAATAACTAATTACCTTGCAATATTTAACAAAGGATACCTGGGATACCTGGATTTTATATAAATAGGTCACTATTAGTAACTTTAAAATCAGTGTTGATTTACACCTCGTTGTATCCAAGCTAATCTCGCAATGTATTTTCCAAATTTTAATACAAATCTTGATATTCACGTTGCTTTATGCGCACGCGCACATAAAGATTTACGCGACTTTAACTATTTGTTCAGTGTTTTAAAAGATAACAGTTGTGTTCAGTTATGTGAAAGTGCTGAAACAAGTTTAAAAGACTGGTGTCGTCGATTTTGCTACCGCATTTATGCAAAATGGACACAGTCTGGAAGAAGCACAGATAAGTTTCGGAAGAAACATGAGATTTGGCTACAGGCTGCAATTCAATGGCCGGAATTACAGAATGAAAATATGGAACCTTCTACAGAAAATATAAGTGACGTCATCGAGCCCATAATTTCTCCTGCTAAATCTGATGCTTCAACTTGTACACATCCTAGTCCTCGTAAATCTTTTGAGGACCTTAGTAACCGGCAAAAAAGAAGACGCACTGAAGATAGTCTTTCATGCAGCAGTAGCAGCGCTGAAATTATGTTTTCGGCCGAAAGGGCGCTTCAAAAGGCAGGACAAAGCGATACAGCTTATGTTATGAAATACTTGACGGAGAATCCAGAAGAGGCCTCAAAAATCAAAGCCTTCATTGAAGGTAAATCAATTCAGGTACGGGAAATATCCCCTTTGAAGGCATTGGCTCTTTATGTATCGATGAACTTATCGAAATGGCGCTATAACACTCTTCGGGATTTCAACACTCAAGAAGGAGCTCTTCAATACCCGAGTTACTACATGTTGGTTAAAGAAAAAATTAAGTGCTATCCGGCCAAAGAAGATCTCACAGTTACAGAGAGCTCTGCAAAAATCAAATTACAAGCCTTGATGGATTTAACCTCAAGAAGACTTATTAGGTCGTTAGAAACCCCTGTTGATCCCAATCAACAGCTCGTATTGACCAGCAAATGGGGTTTTGACGGATCATCTAGCCAAAGCATTTATCATCAAAGGACGAGTGAAGATGAGCAAATCGATCTTGCTAGTAATTTTATGATTAGTCTTGTACCACTGCGGCTCGTCTCAAAAGGTGTAACAATTTGGGAAAACGAGCGACCATCTTCCACTTCATTTTGCCGGCCAATATTGTTTAAGTTTATAAAGGAAACCAAAGAAAATGTGCAGAGAGAGATGGCTGAAATCGAAGCAGAGATTGAAGCCTTAACTCCATCCACCATCACTGATGGAATTAGTGTCAAACACCAACTGCTGTTGACAATGATTGATGGTAAAATTCATTCCATTATATCCAATACAGCAGCTTCAGTGTGTGACATATGCAAGGCTTGTCCTAAAGAAATGAATAATTTAGAGTTAATCAAAGATAAACACGCAAACGAGGACATGTATAAATATGGCTTAAGCACCCTTCACGCTTGGATTCGCTCAATGGAATGCTTATTACACATTTCCTACAAATTAGACATAAAATCATGGCAAGTAAGGGGTGATATAGCAAAAAGGCAAGTTGATGACAGGAAGAAAAGAGTTCAAGAGGCTGTAAGAAGAGAAACGGGCTTACTTCTCGATGTTGTGAAACAAGGCAGTGGATCCACCAACAATGGCAACTCGGCAAGGAGATTTTTTGAAAACTACACTAAATCTGCTGAACTGACCGGAATAGATGCTATGCTTTTAAGAAAAATCTGTGTGATCTTGCAGTGTATTTCATCAGGAGAGAAGATCAACGTAACTAAATTCCGAGAGTTCTGCTTTGATACTGCTAAGCTTTACGTGGAGTTATACCCATGGTATTATATGCCTTCTTCACTTCATAAAATTTTAATGCATGGGCCAGACATAGTTCAGAACATGTCAATTGTGCCCATTGGTTTTCTATCCGAAGAGGCATCTGAGGCTAGAAATAAAGATTTTAGAAAATATAGAGAGGGGCATTCTCGAAAGCATAGCAGTATCTCATGCAATGAAGATATTATGCACAATCTTTTACTGTCTTCTGATCCACTTGTTACAAGTATCCGTCCAAAAGGAAATAAGTTTGTAAAAAAATCTTCTTTTAAGGAATTTTATGAGCTTACGGATTCTGAGAAAAGTGATATCGAATTTGTTAACATAAATGATTTAGCGGACATCGATTCTGAATTTGAATTAATTGATGATGATGATGATGACGAAGATAATTAAATGATGTTATTGTTTTAAAATGTGTAACTTAGTAAATTAGAGCTTACATCTTAATTATTTATTGTACTTTTAATGAAACTAGGTAATTTATTATCAACTTACTTAAAAGTCATACTCTCATCAGTTCTTGTGAATATTTTTGTTAATATATATTTCTGTATATATATAATATATTTATAGACCTCTTAATAAGTCTGTCTGCGGTTTAAAGTAAATACAAATGGGGAAAAAACGTTTTTTTTTTTTAAATTTTCATTTCCTTTTATCCCAGAAAGTGCACATTTGGCGCACTATGTGTCTTAGTATTAAATATAGCTCTTAGTAATAGCATTACGATATTAGAGACCGCTACTTGAAACAAGCCCGGAATCAGGAGGGAGAGAGCTCGATACACTCATTTTCATAGTAAAATTTCACATTTTCTCAAATTACTCCCGAAATATGGGAGTTATGAAGAAATTCATCACCACAAGTTATGAAGGCATTAAGTAATCGAATAAGATGGCATCATTAGTTTGGCATAATTTTACTCTTTTTTTTCGGACATGTCTACGTCCAACCGCTCCCATACATTCGTTCCACTGTGGGACGTGACAAGCTACAGTGAGCAAATATGAGCCTAAAAAATATTGCAATAAGATCAAAGTTCAAACGCCTAATGAATAGTGCAACTTCCTAATCCTTTGAGCTCAAGACAGAGGTACTTCACATTAGCGAGATTAGAATAATAAGTAACAAGATGAGACATCAGCGTGACACTAGCGCCATTAACGTCGTGTGCGCAGTTCCAGTGAGTGACGGAACCAACCCACGGTAATTATGTTTCCTGAATATCGTATAAGGAACTCCGTAATTGGAACGTGTTGTCTCTGGAATTCGTAGTGACGCGTGATTTCTAAGCGATAGGATTGGTTTACTGTGGTGTCAGGCTTTTGCTCATGGTGGTGACTAATATTAGGACACGGCAGACGCGTCAGGCACATTTACGTGACGTAACTGACTCAAATTTTTGTGTATTCCTTGTCTATTAATAAATAATACGGTATTATAAAGAATACTAAGTGTTTAAGAGATTACTGCTTCGCAGTCAATCTTCTGTTTATGATAAAAAGTATTTCAGTATGAGATAAGGGGATTCGATTATAAACTACTAGCTGCGCCCCGCGGTTTCACCCGCATAAGTACTGATCCCGTGATAATATCGGGATAAAAAGTAGCCTATATGTTAATCCAGGGTGGCACCTACCTCCATACGAAATTTTGTCAAAATTGGTCCAAAAGAAGTAACAAACATATAAACACACACACACACCCTCACAAACTTTCGCCTTTATAATATTAAGTGTGATGATTTGTGTGTTTAAGTGTGTTAAGTAGTCGATAATCTTAACTTTAAGCAACGTTTATGAATAAAGGGGAAAATCCGCAATAATAATGATAGGAAATTGTTTGAGTAGTCCTTCAAGAACAAAATAATAAGAGATCTTCACACTTCCAATTCGTTTATTGAATAAAAACTGAAGTAAATAAAATTTGACATACGAGAAGGGCACACATAAAATCACACACACACTCATCTTACAATGATAATATTCCCAACACGGCAGTGTCTCATTTTGACGCACAAGTATCTTGATGCGATAATAGCTGGAACACGAGAAAGCATTCAACAAACTTGTCGGCAAGCAAATGTGGGGAGGCGGTACAAGGTACCCAACTCAAATCTGTTTACGAGAAACATTGTAACATGTTTTAAGCTTTACTTGTCACACTATCTGGCGTGGAACAGCAATGAGGGGGGATATTGGACGACTAAGTGGGTTAAGACATTTTCCTTCTAGTTTTCGTGTTAGAATTTAATGGGTAATTAGGGAAGAAAGCTCGTTCTTGTTGATGTGATTGGCAGGGTGAACGAATAAGTATGCAGGATCGTCGTATAGTTGAAGTTTAGTAAGAAACCGATGGATGTTTTAGACTCAAATTTAATTTGATAAATGAGCTGTTTGTTTTCTATTAATAAAATTAAATTTTATTCGAGAACATCCATCGGTTTCTTACTAAACTTCGACTATATCCGACGATCCTGCATACTTATCTATTGTTGACTGTACCTATGTACCAAAGGAACGTAGTAGGATACGTAGATTATTAAAAAAAACTGTGGTAATGAGTGACGAGACTTCAGCACGGAAGAAGAATCTGAGCATGATTAAAGAAGGGAAATAGACCAGAAACCCAGTGTCTTTATTTATTTAACCATTTATCTACACATATTTATAAACAGAAAGAGGAAAGGAACGAAAAAATACGAGTTATTCCAGTCTGACACCCTGAACCCCCCCCCTCCACCCCCCCTTCTCAATCCCCTGGTAGTTCTTCTTCTATTTTAATCTTTGTCTGTACAAAGGTGATGCTTATTTCTAAAGAAATCTCTTTCAGCATACCCGCAATAGGAGAGTAAATAAAAAAAAGAGATGTAGACAACGTGTGTGAGAGTAGACGGAAAAACAAAATACACTGAAATTAGACAGATAATTTATTCCCCCACGGCGTTCAAGTTAATGAACTTAATTGAAACACATACATAACTGTATACGTATGCACGATCTCCAATCCGCTGGTGGTCTATAAATAAATTTACTTCTAGTGATTAATTCCGATCACGGTCGGGCCGAGCAAAATAATTAAACAATCCAACATTGGACGTGGACGGACGGGTCCGCTCCCCGAAGACCACCCTCGCCTAAACAATAACGAAATTCATAAGGAAACGCCCGAAAATGCCAAACAAGAAAATCTTGTCTGAAATGTCAAAGAAAACTACCGAAGCGTAGTCACCGCAGTGCTTGCGGCATGTGAAACATACAAATTAGCTAGATATTAAGGCGACAGGTTTTTTTTTTTTTGCAAGCCCACATTGCTTCCTTCTGCTAGGTCAAGGGCACTTCTTTCTGCTTCCAAACCCAAGACCACAGACTTCAAATTTTTGTTATGATCCATTTGTTTGTGAGGAGTTATACTTAATCAATTTACTAACTGATCGATATCAATCCCAACAAGTCCAAAGTAATCCAAGGTAAAACAACTCTTTAATTATCTTTCATATTATTTTCCTTACGAGCGATCACGACGTCTCCTGACAGCGGTCTCAAAAGAAATAATCCCGCAATCCAATAAAGATTTCGCTTCGACAGGCCTAAGTGAAAACTTTTTTGCGATCCCCGAACAATATAAGTTTTATTCTTCCAAGTGGTATAAATTCCCAAACACAAAGTAGCTCTAACATCTTTATTGCTTTTCATAAAAAAGTCCACGTTTAACGTATAGATTTACCAGTTAGAGATCGGTCGGTTTCCCCTCATCTCGACGTTTACACCGTGACGTTTTTTACCTTTTGTATTTTATACATTACAGCACCTGCAACTAAATTTACTGCATAATATTTCAGGGTGGCAGTGTATTGTAAATTCCGAGGGGGAGTGTCGCTAAGAGTCTTGTTATTGTGTAATCTTTTTCCTGTTTTACTTCCTATAAATTTAATAAGTACCTTTGACATTTTTGCTACTAACATTTGCTTTAAATGTTGGAACTGCTAATAAATATTTCAAGAACATTTCGAAGCGCTGAAATATTGATATGAGCGGTATTCAGCGCTGCGGCTATTGGTAGCTATGGAGACCGCTGAAATGTATTTCATAGACAGGCCAGATAAATTCAGCGATTGGCGGTATGAACGAATTCGGCAAGGACTTTTATCACGAATCGCAATATGTATTTTATAGGTGCCGTAAATCGAGAGTCGTGGGTTTTTAACGTTTGCCTACGAGCGCTCTGCTGACTTTTACGAGATTCGTCCCAAGAAAATTTTATGTTCATGAATCTTCTAAACCGATTTATTTTTTCTATCGATATGCATAATTGGGTCCACGCACTCTTCACGTAGTTATAACTGGATCGTCGAACTTTCAATAACACCCATTCTAAAGTTGTTGTTTCCCTGTAGTTTGGAAGCCCTTTACAAGGACGCGTTCAATCGATAATAATTTGAACAGAATGTTTGATTTTGTTATGTTTGGTTTAAACATTATCGTGATTCGCCTTTGATTCTCTGCTTAAAACGTTTAAAAAAACATAAAACTTTACTCATAAAAACTGCAAATTATACAATTTTACTTAGTTACTGGATAATCAAAAAGTTTCAAACTTTATCTTCAAATACATTTGCGATTTACTAGATAAACATACTTAAGTTGAACGAACGATTATTCCAAACACGTTCCAAAGGTGTATTTTTAAAGAAGGCTTTCACGGTGGCCGATATTAGGGATGCCGCGACCGCTCCACCTCCCGAAACTTTCTCGTTCGTGCACCTTTTGATATTCAATATACTGTGGGACCTAAGCAATCCTTTGATGAGATGTTTTATGCAAAAAACGTTGGACGTTAGAGGGGCGCGAATAACCGTTCAAAAGTGAACACATTAGTATTCCCAATCTCATCCGGAACCGCGGCCTCCCTCCATTTTGGGGGAATAAAAAATCAATGTTTATTCTCGGTGAACGCGATTCGAATGCTAATTATAGGTATAACTAATTGCTTTGTGTTTGTGTGAAGGCGCAATCGTTTTATAAATGGTTCTCAAATGTGGTGCGACGAATCCAGATTGAATTTTCCCTTGTCTGTGATATATTCGTAATGGAATAATTCATGTATTTTCAATTCGATTGGACCTTCTTCGGTCCCGTAGGCGACACGACACGAAGATTTCAGAAGTTTTTTATTCGTATTCTAGAAATAGTGAACGGCTCCGCAATAGCGAGCGATTTAGAACAATTTAAAGAATTTTCCTCTATGCTCGACGTGAAATCAAAATTGAACCATGGCACGAGTTCGGAACGGAGCAACGAAGGCAAGGTGTTGCGAACTATAAATTACTTCGGAAATTCCGTTCCGGCATATCGTACCGCAACTCGGCAATAAATATTGTTCATTTTCGTCCTGTGGGCAATGCACGTCGATGAAGCACGGAGCTATGCCACGTTGGGGAGACTCCGCACTAACTCCTCACGATTGCCGTCGGTACGGCAACTTGCTCTACATAAACCCGGCTTGTCCGCCATACCTCACCTACACCTTAACATATCATTTTGCATGGACCGCATTTCATGTTTATGGCAAAACTTGGACTTCATGCACTTAGGCAAATGGGTTTCCGATACTTATAAGAGCGATATACGCTTCGTATCGCTACATTTTATGCAAGGTACGTTATTTTAGAATTATTACTGGCGTTATACTGGGGATAAATAAAGCCGTTCAGAGCAATTTATTAGTTTGATCGGGAAATTGAACTATTCATAATACGCGTACATGTATCTTACAAAGTTATGTTTTCATTCTTGAAATTGGACGATTTGTAATAAGAATAACTAGTAGTCAGAATAATAACACAAATTGTCAGCTGAAATCCTAACATACGATGAATGGAGACTATATTTTAAACTAGTTACTTCAGCGTTTCATGAAAAGTGGTTTTGCTAACTCGAATGTACGCTCTGCAAACAAAACTAATACCTACGTATCTATCAAAATATCAAAGGGTTGGCGTTTTGTGACTCTGAGCTTACATAATTACGTCATCAAATTGCTGTGACGTTTCCAGCGAGGTTCGGCAGTTAAGCCTTCTGTGAATTTTAAATCGTTTTTAATAGCAGTCCCGTACCACAGCAGCCGCTGTCAAAGCTGACCCTTACATTGCAATTTGATTTCCTATATTCAGTTTTCCTATGCGACGCAACTTTCCATGATAGCCAACTGAAAAAAACAGACAATTCACTGTGTTTTTTACAACAAACGCGCCGTAATTACATTTCGAGTTGGTTGTTAACTAAGTCTGTATTCATGCGATACGTTAACATTAATATGTTCGTTTGTTTACAAAGGCGCCCTTGATACTAAAGAGTGGCGGTGTCGACGTCTAACTCGGTGAATTTAATTAACTTCGTTAACTTCTAAATACTCACGTCTTTGATACCTCCGTTCCCTTTCATTGACAAACACGATCCCTGGTGTGTACACGACAGTTGCTGTCAAATTTTTATCAACCTCGGCGAGGCGTTCAAAAGTTGTCTGGCAACAGTGATTTAGGCGTGATAAAACAAATGGAATGAGGCGAGACGTGGGGCCCGCATTGCGGGAGCATCATACGCTCATTTCTCATTGTCTGCTAGCACCTCGAGCGCCGCTACAACTTTCTGCCAGTGCAGTTTAATGCATATTATAACGCGGTAAGTACTCAAAATGGAGTAAGCGGCGGGGCAATATCGCCGCGGTAGACGCGAGCGCACGAGCGCTCTCTTTATTGAAAGAGTAAACTGTCCTTTTTCACGGACGCCTCGGGCTCTTTGTGACGGAATTTCGTGCAACTTATTTTGCGCTCGAGTGTAAATAATAGTGAACTAAGAGCGCTTCGGATTTCGGACGCTACCCTTTCCTCTGTGGTTTTGAATATACACCGACATATATTGTGCACTGTGGAACACGCTGTTGCATAAAACTATTGCGTTCTAGTCTCTTTGTTTCCCAAAATGTTAGCATTATTAATAGTGCTCGGGAAAACAGTCTTAGTTAGTCTTAGAGCACTGGAACAAAGTTATATTGTGTAGATTAAGTTAGAGTAATTATCGTGGTACGTGGTTATGCTACGGGTGGGGTGCGTCAAAGGTAACGTTTAAACAATTTAATATTCTACACACAAGCATTTCAAACGCCAACTCAAACGTAGCTTCTCCTTTCGTAAAAGTTGTTCCGTAAACGAACCCCCCTTCGTTAGATATCTACGTGAGTTTAATCCACTCGGCAGGGCGGTTCGGTCGAGAACGATTTTCGAGAAAATTGGTGAAAATTGCAACAACATAGGCGAAAATTAGCACTTGGAGGCGTTGTTTAGAGAACAGCGGTGCCGGGCCGAATTTATGCGGCAATGGAAATGTGACGTTGACTCTCTGTGGTCTACAGCGAATATACACGCGCACATACCGTCGGCTACGACGCTACGGCGTAGCACACGCTACGAAAATGCGGTCGGAATAAACGTCAAGATACATTTTCGTATGTGCGTAATGCCTATTACAATCTTAATTGTTGCCTGTTGTTGGGAAAACGAAGCGATAAGAGTTTGATAGGCTTCCAAAACATGTTAGACAGTTTGTAATGATGTTAGCTTTAGTGCCTCATTGTTTGTTTTTTAAACCAGCGAACCGTTCACCTGTACTATAGATATTCTGATTGTAGCGCAGGGATTTACAAGCTTTAGCGCAAGCTTTTTAGGAGTCAATAAAATTGAAGTACCAAAAGCGTTTAAACTATAGAGTTTCGCACGCCATTTTGCTACAAACAATGAACGTATAATCGGTTTTTCATGTTTTGAACTAAATCCCCTGTTTCATGGTATGGAGGGTGCAACAGCGATGGCATCCAGACGGACATGCAGCCGTCATGGACGAGACGAATTATGGCCTTTGTGCCACTTTCACTCGCCACCACTTTTTAATTTCCCAGTGGAAGGCATTTTTTAATTCGTGAGCTTTTATGAAATTTTATGTCCTGGCGTATCCGTGCACTGATTGTTCGGAACGTTGCTTTGCGTTTCGGAATTCGCTAATTGTTCCAACCATTGGTCGTCTACGTGTCTAATGTTTTATTTTTCATATCCATAAAAGTGCCATTACTCTTTGTTAACAAAGGAATGGAATATGCTGCGATATAAGCGCGCATGTATTTTTAGGTATCGGGTTTTTACATTAGGACGGCGAAAAGGAGATAGTTTTTTTTGGGCCCAGTGTATTGTAACGACTATTAATCGTATTATACTTAAAAAAAAGTAGCCAATTTATCATTTAAAATGATGGATCTTTTCAATGATGAAATGATGAATGAAAATGTTTTGATAATGCACGCGTCGTCAATGTCATAAATACATGTATTGAAACGTTTTTGATGATTAAAAATAAACAACAAAATATAGACCTAATTACAGTTCGAGATGATAACCGAATCTGTTTCATTAGTTATCTGTTATCTATTCAGTAAAAAATGTACCACGCTGCAGCAGGTCCCCCTGAGTTTAATCCCATTTTTAAGTATGCTTACTCTCGAGTAATGGGTTGAAAAATTAATGTGAAACGGATTGTAGTTTTACGTTGCTTGTCAGTTTGACTCTAGTGATGTTACTCAGTCATTAACATTCATGCACTCGATTGTCTCGATTGTGTAATTTTAATACTATGGTCTCAGCAGCTTCGTACGTTTGAAACGTACACAAACAAAACTTAAATGAAAGAATCATAGCGAGATCCAAAATACAGCCACCATCACACTAATATTATAAAGGCGAAAGTTTGTGAGTGTGTGTGTGTGTTTATATGTTTGTTACTTCTTCACGCTCAAACAGCTAGACCAATTTTGATAAAATTTTGTATGGAGGTAGCTGACACCCTGGATTAACATATAGGCTACTTTTTATCCCAATATTCCCACGCGATCGACATTTACGCGGGTAAAACCGCTGGGCGCAGCTAGTTAAATATACATAGAGGTTTAAGTTAGTGACATTCGGCTAAGATCGGCCTTGTTTGATTTTGTAAAGAGCGTCTTCTCCTACAGATATTCCGCTGTCAATCTTATAATCAATGACGATACGATGAGGATTTTAATGACACATAGCACGTTATCAACTGACGGCACTAACCCACAGAATATTTATTTTTACTCTTACTAAAATTCTGTGACTGTGTATGTACATCACAGTATTTTGACGGTTTATTACACGAAATATATGTATATCTATTTCCTGGTTTATTACCTATCTTCGTATTGTATTATAGAATAATGAATGACAGTCAACTATAACTAGTGTGCCAGTGTTTGGTGATATTTATCTAATCCCGGCAACATAATTTAATTTTATCGGTTGATTTCGAATTGCATGAAACTGATATTTGGAAAATTGGAAGTCATATTTAGTCTCTACTACCTACAAGGGTTGAGGTGAGGTGACATAAAATAAAATTAAACTTTCATATTACTCTAATGGACGAACGAATAAAACTGAAAACCCGAACGTTTAGAATTTTATCATGTTTTTTGTAGTTATTTGTGCGATAATCAAGCGAAACTTACTTAATCATTTTGCCTTTTATGCGCAGATTTAAGTGTGAGTACCTACTAAACATAAAAAATCTTGAAAACTAAATTGTACTTACTTGTGCCCGCATAATAAACGGTGTACTCAAGCGGGTGTCCCATCATGTCGACCTTGACCTTGTCCACCACAAGCCTCGTGAAGAACAGGTCTCGTTTGTAGTAGATAGGCTTCTCGTTCTCGTGGGAGACGGCACTGTCCATCAGTGGGTGAGACCTGTCAGAAGAAAAATATCGTTGAGAAAGTTACGACACTAAGACATGAGAAAGTTGCGACACTTCCATACTGTTTCTGCGGCCCTAGTAGAATAAGGGCGCGGAGAAATTGAGAGCTATTAACTAGTAGCTATTTAATAGTTTATGAAAAGCTAAACTGTAATTTGATACATGAGGTTAGAGGGAAATGGTAATATAATAGCTAACCAGTTGTTAGCTATTATATTATTATTACTCTCAATGTAATAGCTATAGCTTTCAATTTGACGTCACCCTAAATGGTAAGGAAATCCTGAACACAGACTTTCGTTGGGCGTTCTTGGCTAATTGTTTCTCTACTTGCGTGGCTGCTCTTGCGCAGTGCTAAGTTTCTGACTCAGAAACTTTTGTTTGATAGATAATAATAATTTTTATTTGTCTCTCCTCACAAAGATTCACATAGTTATAAACAGAGACAAGAATTATAGCGTTATGACAAAAATGCATAAAATATGATCCTTTGTGAGAGACTGGCGTCCATACTAGGATACCCTGTATGACGGATCACCAGGCTATCACCCCGAATTAAACCCAATTAATATTAACATTACAACGGTCTCGTGTTAAGGGTGTTTTTTTTTTGTATTTATGCCAATAAACGCATTTTCTTTCTTTCTTGTTCTGCACCACCCTAACTCCTTTCTCCTCCAGCGAACGTAAAACCACCAGTAACGTACAATAGCACCTCGTAATTTATTTTAAATATCAATAAAGTGAGAGCCTAATAAGACTCTAATTATTTAATCTGTCAAGCTCCGCTAATGAGACACAATTGATTTTCTATTGTTTGGTCACCGATCGGTGTCCCGCGGTCCTTGAGCGGTGTCAGTCTTCGGAATTTTAAAAGACGTTTATGAATAAGCGCGTGAGCATTCCGATACTGTCTGATGGATCACAAAGGTAATGTAGCAGTCATTGTGACAGCAGACTTCAACATTCATGACTAAAAGCCAATATGAATCATTGTTACTGTGTGGGGCTGATGCCACTGTAGTAATTTGGAAGGTGCCTTTGTCTATTATTTGAATTTGTCACAGATTATTATAATAGTATCCATTTTACAAAGAACGTACTTAGTTGTTGTGTGAAACTTGGAGACGACTTTCAAAATGTTTGGAGGTTATTCATTATTTTCTGAATACGAATTCAGTGACTACGTTCAAAGTCATCAAACTAAATACATATTTCGAAATATATTTATTCGGAAACAATGCAGCGTGTAAAGGTGTCTAATAAAGGAAAAGTCACCGGAGCGTAACGACGGAACATTACAAGCATGTTGATAACAATAAGGTTGCGTCGCGACGTCGACGTCGCCCACGACAATCGCGAGCGACGATAATGTCGCCGGCACGAATGTCGCACAATACAGTCTTTGCTTCGACGCCAACAACAAAATACCATTCATTTAATTAAAACCTCCACTCGTTATGAATAAAAAATTTTATACTATTTTCAGCGGACTGGTTCAGGTGAAGTGTTAAAATCTCAACGTTTCCACATGAGGATCATGGAAAAGCGGGAAAAAAAATAATTGAACGCTCTCGGGGTGAGAGCGTCGGATAATTAACAGGACGTGTCGCCAGATAAAAGTGCCTGTGGATTTCAATGAGCGTGAAATTCTGGAATCGCTAGAGACCTCGTCGGCGACAGGATCGTGTTTCGCGTTTTTAAGTGACGATTTTCTACTTTGTTTACGTCCGGCGCGCTTGTTACAATAACGACAGTCTCGCCTTTTGTTCTTTTTACGTATCCGGCTGCTGGGCCGTTTTGAAAATAAATTAATTCTCTGCTTCACGGGGTGATTTTTTTTCATGAATAAATTGAACAATGCTTTACAAATTCCAATAATCTGTAAGTGTGAGAATTGGATTTTATGTTTTTAATTGGTCGGCGACGTTAGGTTTAATTACTTAATCAAATAGTAGCTGTCAGAATTTCCTGATATATATGAGTTATTTTGTTATGAGTTATTCCTTGATCCCCTGCTAGTTCTTCTTTTGTTTTAATCTCTGTCTTATCCACTATAAACTTTGAATGGATATAAACAAAATTCTGTCGCCGAACAATGAAGTAGGTGAATTTTACTACATGTTTATTCTTACAGGCGCAAAGCATTAAAATCACTCACCTTATAAAATTGAGCACTGTATCAGGCAAAGACGAGGTATCATTCACACAGGTCCCCGGCCTGGGTTCAGGGACCTTACTGCTAATAACCGGCAACCACGCCGAGCTTGAAGATGCCTGTTCCTTGAACTTCCCTTCGAAAGCCTTTTGTATGTCCCCGATGGTGAAGGTACAGATGGCAGAACCCATGAGGCCGGTGGAGGCTGTCGTGAAGACGCCATAGAACCGGCTGTCGTCACCGGGTACTTTGTAGATGCTCTCTGGTGGTATAGAAAAGGTTAAATATAGTTATTGTTTCATAGAATTGTATTTACTCGTGGGAATTTGGCTGAGGTAAATATTATGTAGAAGAACTACATAATATTTTATCGTAATGATTTCTAATAATAAACAAATTGTAATGTTAAAAAATAATACTTAAAGGAATATTTCTACAAAAAAATGACAAATAACATAGTAAAACTCATTTCGAAATATTTCTGTGTAATATAAAATGCATTTTGCATTTCATTTAAAAAGGTCGCCACCAATATTCCTGCGAAAAGGTTCAAGTACGCGGAAAAAGCAAAAGGAGTATTTAAAGATGGTAGCACGTGTCGTCCTCTAATTTGTGTTTACTCCTATGGGGAAAGCCATGATCCATGTAGGTACCTATGTATGTACATAGGTTCCTACGTAGTTTTATGTAAACGCGCTGCGGTAGAATTTGGTTCGGTTCATGCATCGGCTATGCGCTATTGCGCATGGCATTCCAAATATTTTAGTTCGCGTATGCTTATGGTAATAACGATTCTACGCAATGTTTGCTTATAAGACGAATAGGACAATAATTATACGATCTCCCTCCTGAAGTCTAATTTTATGTTTTTAATTTATTTCACACAAAATTAGTACCTAATAGAATATTATACGCGTAAAGTCCATAATTCGGGTTCATTTTCATTTCAAAGCACATTATATGAATTCGAATTAAATAAATATTCCATAAAACTTCTAAATTAAATCATTATAATGTAGATTTTTTAGGCAGACAAGATAAACGCCAGAGTTATTGTTTCCATCGTGATATGAGAGATTACACAGAATTTGGTCCAAGAGTTTTAATTTAAATAAAACTTAATGCCTATCCAGGTGTAAATACACCACTATATATATAGTGTAGACTATAAAAGTAATTTAAATTTAAATTGAATCCCTGAACTATTGGACAACTGAAGTTAAAATTTATCAAGCGCCGTCATGATGTCTAATCTGTTCTTCAGTTGTTGAAACTTTAGTTAACTATCAAATTGTTATAATTGTGGGCTCTCAACCTAATATCTCTCGTAAAGTTGCAGCAGTTTAGTACCAGTTCATGCATTTATTAATATAACTGGCGTTTACGCTGCAAATTGTATAACAATGGTAATTGCAGGGCGATTTTACTTCATAAAGGCGGACTGAACGTGTTTTCGTTCATCTCGATTTGTCCTCCAGCTATTGGAACGTAAGTAACCATTCTATTCAGCTTCGTATAAGGAAAAATTATTGTGTAGATAAGCAATTTCGGAACATTTTATGTCTGACGAAAAATAAACACGAAAGGAATCTTTATAGCCGGAATTCATCCTATTGTACCTTCGAATGGGGCCCTATTCAGAGAGAAACGATCGCAAACTTCGGTGCGAACCTAATTGCTCGAACAGACATGTAAATAACACACCTACAGTAAATACTGAGCACTTGAGTACCTATTACATTCTCATGAGTAATGCAGTGACGGGAGTGGGTCCGCGTGAAAAACCGTGGCATGGCGCGAACCCCGACCGTTAATATTATATGAACACAGTCTGGGAGGTCCCGTTCCCAAGTGCAGCGCGGAATCGACTAGACTCTCGTAAAATCGCACTATGCACTTTTGAATTTGGAACTCAAAATGTTTGCTCGGGACTGACAGTCAATATTTGTGTGTGTAAGGAACGGTAAGGCGAAATTCGACAAGGTTCTCAAGTTAAAATGGTGGAGAAATATGTATGTGTACACTATCTACATAGTGTACGTAAATAGTGTACTTTGCCAATAATGTTCTTAGAATAGTTTTGAGTATGATAAACATTATGCAATTTAGTTGATACGCCTAAAAGTGACTAGCTTTATGACTGTACGTGAACAGCGTTTAAATCAGATAGTTTTAATTTGTATAACTTAGATAGGTATTTATCTAACAATAAAAAAAAAACACTAATTAAAACTTACGTATTTCATTGAAATAGAAGGGGAACTCTCCAGGTATGCTGCAGTTCAGTCTTGCTTTCAGATACGTGGCCCAGTTTTGACTGAGAATGTTCTTGCCACCAGTATCCCTCTTGCAAACTCTTGCGACCCTCGAGTAGACTGCCTTTCCACAGTTGATGTACTCCACAGCAGTCTCCCGGAAGAAGAACAGCACGTAGTCCCCAACATCGAAGGAACCAACAAAGTTCGGTTCTAGAACAAAATAATACCAAGTTAATAACATGCTTCATGAATATAACTTAGAGACAATGACTCAAAAACTTTACGACATTTAAAAGTTGAACGTAATGGATAGTCGAAAGTAAAGCACTTTAAATTACTCTAGTTTAAAACTTACTCCGGAATCAGTTTTAAATAAATAATAAGCATTATAATACCCATTTAATAGCGAGTTGTCAAGTTAAATTACAATAATCACGTTGCGGTGTAATAATTTCGTTAATTACGAATATAATATATATTTTGTAGGTATATTCGGGGGAGCGTGCGTTCCCACAATCAGAGTTAATTCCACAGTATCAAATTGCTGTTATTCCATGTGATATGCAATAAATATTAGATGAAGCCGTGGGTGACAATTATGTCACACGGGACGTTTATAGCTAGCATTAATAAGTGCTTATTTGTTGGTCCTATAATGAAAACGCCACGTGGCGCGGATTACGGAATACGGACGCGCGCCTTAGACCCAATATCTCTATTCACATTGTTAAATAATATCGTCCACGGCATACGCTACAATGGAAGTAACATAAGCTTTAAGATATACTTAAACTTTAATAAGTAATAAGGCTTCGGAACTTTTTAAACTATTACGCCTATAAATTTGGCTTCATTTAATGAATAGTGGTGATAAACCCTCGTTTGATGAATATGGTGTACGTGGCGTTAGTAATAATGTCACATAAAATGTCTTTACGGTATTATTATTTATTAAAGGATCGATAGCTAAGGTTAATGCGAGTACATTTCCACGAATGAAGGTCTATTTGTAATGACAAAACAGCAGATTTTTTACTAAATGCATAATTATGAATGTATCGGTACTTAGACCTAAAACAATTTTTTTTTTTAATTTTTGTCTGTCTTTCTGTTTGTTCCAGCTAATCTTCGAAACGGCTGGACCGCTTTTGACGGTACTTTCACTGGCAGATAGCCCGTCTATCCCGGTAGCACGTTTCTTTCCGACATCTACGCGGGCGAAGCTGCGGGCAGCAGCTTGTTATTCATATAAACGCCATTAGGTTCATAAGCCCTGTCGTGTTCAGTCTTATCTCAATAATTATTGTTATTTGTGAAATATTCCCAGTTTTATGATTAAGTACTTAAAACATTTACGACTACATTAAAATATAGGTTAAAAGTTAGTTTAATTTTTGAATCTAAAGTATATATTTTTAGGGTTCCGTACCTCAAAAGGAAAAATGGAACTATTTTATGATCACTTCGTTGTCCGTCTGTCTATCCGTCCCGTCAAGGCCCTTTTTCTAAGCAACGTGTGGAGTTATCAAGTTGAAATTAATATTAAATACTCAGGGCTGCAATCTCATGAAGCATTGAAAAAATCAAACTTATAAGTAAACGCAATCAAAATATACAGGCGTTTATGTTCCGAAATCAAAACCTATAGGGTACTTCTCGTTGACCTAGAATCATGAAATTTGCCAAGAAGCAATGTCATGTAGCACAAGTAAAGGAAAATATCCGAAAACTGTAAATTTGTAATTACATTACAAAAAAATAATAATTTGAAAACTATTTATTTATTTATTTAAACTTTACGCACAAAAAGGTACAAAGGCGGACTTAATGCCTTAGGCATTCTCTACCAGTCAACCAAGGGTGGTGAAGAGATTAGATGGCAGGTGCTTTGGTTGAGAGGAACAACGATAAAAAATTAAAAAAAAACTTAAAATTAGGTACACACATACATAAATAAGTTATATATAAATACATACCTACAAATTTGTACAGAGCCCTCGGTGTGCGAGTCCGACTCGCACTCGACCGTTTTTTTTTTTTAAGAAAAACATAGCTTTTAGAGTTTCTGCGGTTATTTCGCTACAACATAATTGGTTCTCAAAGCAAGAAACGAATTTATTCAGAACAATGCTTAGAAATAAGATGAATACTAAAAAAGGTTTACAGTACAAATGAAAATGAAATGAAAATAATTAACTGTTAGTGGCATTCGAAACGTTAGTAATAAAGGGCCGAGTGTAATGAACAGAGCAATATTAACGAAAATTAGGCAAATTTGTAGGTACACAAGCGTAATTTCTATTTCGCACAAATTAACGGGCAAAAGGGTTGGGTCCCAATTGTTTCAATATTCATTTCGTACTAAAATCAGAACAATTAAGCCATTTACTTTAAGGCATGTTTCTGAAATATTAATTCCATTTACTATCAGTTCTCTATTGCAAAATTGAAATAAAATTAAATAATAATTTTATTTCAAGGGATTTCAATATTTTCTTGAATAAATGCGGCCAGATGACCGCATTTATTCAAGTAAATATTTAAATATTGTGCAGTCTTGTGGAAGATCTAATATTTTATGAATTCAGAAGACATTTTAGCTTTAATGATTTAATAAAATGTTCCAAGTTATTGCAGAAAATGCAATTATTTTAGAGACAGTGTTATCGCTGAAACTATGTAACTACTATGCTAGCAAAATGTAAATGAGTATCAGATTTTTTTTATCTGATAAGTCAAAAGTGATAATATTTGTTTAAATTTAAGAAAGAAAATATTTCAAATCAAGATTTTGTTATTTATGTGACACATCAGCACTTAAAATATGTTTATCAAACCCAGTGACTTTTAAGATAGAGAAACCTTTGTTCTATAATTATGATGATCACAGATAATAAATACTATGTACAAAGTCAAAGTCAAAGCACTTATTTCAAAAAGGGTCATAAAAGGCACTTTTGAACGTCAAAAATTATCTTATAAAATAGAATTGATTCTAGTCGCCCATTCCAAAAGGTAGTTTTCGTATGGAGAAGAATGGGTAAGAAACTCCACCGTTACTCTTTTAAAATGTTTTAGGTACAATATTTTGCATGGGTACATTAATTATATAATAACATGTGAGGACGATGCACCTAAAATAAAATTACTATACCACAATAGGTAAAAGAATTAAAAATGAAACCATGATATATAAATTAATTATCTGATAGATGCATGGTGCTCACATATTTACAAACATGGCACAAGCAAAACGATTTTAATTAAAAAAGAAAAAAAATACAAGTAATAAGTCAGGGTGTGAGTAATGAATGTAAAAACGAATAAAAAAAAATTACAATTAAATTAGCAACCAGTTTGATTTTGTCTAGACTCTAGATTGTCCTATGGAGCAGGACCAGCATGTTTCCAAGCGTTCTTATCTTGGATATAATCTTCTAATTTATAGTATGCTTGTTTACAAAGTGTACGTTTAATGTGAGTTTTAAATTTTCTTTCATTTAATTGCAATATATCACAAGGTATTTTATTACACTAGGTATTTTACTACAATATAAGATCACCTTGTGCTGTCGATCTAAAACCTGATACAGGAATTATAGTCACACTTTAAACTAAAGAACATAATTTGGAGCTGTATATATTTGTCGACTGAACATGATTTACATATATTCAATACCTAACAGTGTTTCTTGGGTTAAGGATTGGATGGTGAAAAGTTTCTTCACGGAAAAGTGGAAAAGAAACTGTTTGTTAAACGATTATTGTTTTGTATTAATCGATAATGTATTATTTATTTTTAATTTATATTACCTATATGTGTATTTTGTGGCGACCTTTTCCGTTTTTATACCTGTGTTTATTAGCGGAACGTTGTAAATGGCCTTTAATTTCATATTTTCTAAGAACATTGTAGTTAGCTGGAAGTATCCCGAACATAATAAAATAAATAAAGGTAACTAAAATCAATTTCAATACAGAACAGGCAAACAATAATTGGCTTAAACAGGAATATCCGTGCCATAGAACAGAGACATTGTTGCTCGTTAGACTGAACACAGTTTAATTTCGCTTGTTTAATCGCAAACAGGCCAATTTCCGTGTAAATCGTGTAAGCGTCGATAATTGTAACATTTGTCCTTATTATTACCGGTTCGCTTTCAGCCTAATGGATACTCACCCATTGTTAGGCAGCAGTGATCACGCTCATTTCGATATTGATAGAGGGAAATATTACCCACATAAATTGGGATACGAAGAGGAAGAGAGAAGAAAAAGAGGAAGAGAAAGGAAGAAGAAAGCGTGAAGAAGAAGAGGTCGATAAAGGTAGAAGGAAGAGAGTAGAGGAAGAGAAAGGAAGAAAAGACAAGGAAAAGGAAGGAAGTTAGTTTGAAACTGACGTCAGTTACATAAAAGTTGAAAGGGAGTTGTGTTAGTATGGGTGTGTCATGAGGAGGAATGAAACGCATGTAACTGAAAGAGTGATGGATATGACTGTTGATGCATGGAGAGGGAGAAAAAGACCAAAGAAAAGGTAATTGGATTGCGTGAAGGATGATATGAAAGAAAAAGGAATGAATAATAGAGTGACGGCTGACGGGGGATTAGAAAATAAATCTGTTACGTCGACCCCAAGTAACACGAGACAAGGGCAGAAAGAAGAAGAAGAAGACTTAAATGCCATGGTGCTATCAAAGTGTATGGTCTGTCGCGCAACTAATCGAATGCCAGGTAAGATACCCACAGCAGTATAAACGGTGTAAGGGACATCGACATTCTAACCATGAACTCAGCGCAGGATTCAAGATACCCCTAGTGTAGAGATTATAAAAACTACAGTTTCATACAACAGTGTAATACCTACACGGTCATAGTGTATGGAAGAGTTGATTGAACAAAAAATGACAACGCTGGTGGGTGTTGACCAATACTGCATTCATGGTAACAGCTTGCGCATAGATGTCCCTTAAACCCTGTGAATTTTGCTGGTTGCGCAACCATAGTTGATGATCCAGTATGTGCTCATAATTTCGGTATCGGTATTGATTTGGTTGACTGGCCTAGAGTGAGCCAGTCACACAGAAAATATTGATCTGGTACCTACTTAGAAAGGAGTTGGGTTCGGTATAATTCATTAGTCTAGTTACATTAGCCAACTAGACTAGTATAATAACCTTTTTTATGGCAGCAAAAATGTTGGCCCAAAAGCATTAAGCGAGCACATTGTTGTAGAACAAAAAATATTTCACGTACCTACTTTTTTTATTACGGCGCTTACCTATTTTTGTACCTACAGCCCAGTTTGAACTTAATGCTGAAAATAATTATCTGTATACAACGAAACAACAATAATTTCCACAATAAAAAACAGGTTGCCAGAATTTTACAGTGAAAACTTTGGAGAACTTTGCATGGACAATATATTATTTAGAAAAGAAAGTAATACTCACTGTCAAGCCACTTCGAATCATATTTCAGGGTCCTCTTGAACGCAAACTCGCGTCGCCCCGTCGTCAAGTTATGGAGATCCGTTCTGAAGATGACGGTATCCGCCTTGGTGAACTCTGCGTTAGTGCCAGAGTATAGCGCAGGTAAGCTGCCAGGGTTGCCCTTTTCCACCCATAGGGCTGTGGAGTTGTCTGCAGGGTCGTACGGGCACTTGGCGACACCCATGCCAATTCCCGGCACGTACTCATGACGAGGCAGGTGCGTCAAGTTGGACTGTAACAAAAGAAGATTATTGTCTTCAATGGGCACTTTTAGTAGGTATATTTTTTTCTGAAATTGCGTATACAGATGCTGTTTTATGAAATGTGTCTGCAATCAAAGTAATAATAGAGTTTATTGCGGTACGAATGAAAGCTTTTGCTTTGGTACGTGATGCATTAAATAACTTACCAAACTAGAGCTGTAGTTGGTATCAAGTAATGCAATAAACTCAAGTTAAACATTCAGCGCAACGCTGTTATTAAATCATAACTCTACTTAACCTTACCTACCTACGTAATTTCATTTTGAAAGTGTAATTATTTCGCTACTAATACCCCTCTGATTTAAACTGCGTATAAAGTACCTATCTCCACAATTGTTTGTGCATAAGGGTGTGCGTTTTGGTAAACACGTTAATTAAAGCTTTCAAACACCCCAATTTCCGAAACACCAAAGTAGGGATGTTGGTACAGGGTGAATAAAAAGTTTCCAAAAATATTAAAATTTCCACGCGTGAACGTTTCGATTTTATGCGCCATTAATCAAAAATATATCTAAAAAACAAAACGTAACGACTGAATTTATGCGTTTCAAAGTCAGTAACAGCGCACTGGCCAGTGGACCGCCCCCAGCTCGTCCCCTGTGCAACTCAACAACACATCTGCTATTAATTTTTCCAAAAATTTATGTTTGTTTCGCGTTGAACGCGATTTATTAACCGAAACTTATTATTTTGAAGGCGGTCGAATTTTTCGCCGTTGCGCCGGGCTCGGGAGAATTCCTCTATTAGTATAATGCGATGGGTGGCGGTACGGTTTTCGAAATTATCATAAAATTACTAAATGTAGCATAAACGTGGGGTGGGCAGCGGCGCCCGTCGTCGTGGATTGAGACTTTATGTAAATTTTAACGACGCTGCGACCATCGGGGCCACCTGTGACCCTCTCCCCGCGGGCGCCCGCGGCACCTGTCGAAAACCTATGTCGTTTTTATTTCAATAAGCCGAGGATTAAATTAGGCATGCCAAGACGTGCCGGCCGACCGCCCGGGGGTAAGATTTTCCTCCTTGTATTCTGACTTTTATCGGAAAACCATTTGTAGCTTTACACGTTATTTAAACCGGACACGCGTAAATTGATTGATAATATAAATAAACCTGTCTCAAGCTACGTTTAACACAGTCATGATCGTAATAGATTCTATCAAAAACATACCCGACATATCTGATATTACCTATCTATGTTTTGCATGATCATACTAATAATAAAACACCTACGGATACTCAGAAAGGTTACGAAATGTTAAGTAGAGCGTCACGAAAATGATGTATTGATAGAAGAATAGAAGAAGGGTTGATATTTTTAGGGATACGTGCTCATAGGATATTAGACGCCCACAGACAGTGACATGGATTTTTTCAAATCCAAAAATAAAAATTATTCCTTGCTCTTATCATCACACTATTAACACTAATATTATAAAGGCGAAAGTTTGTGAGTGTGTGTGTATGTGTGAGTTTATATCGAGCCTTTTCAGGAAGAACATCGTAAGCGCCAAAAATCCCAAAAAACAGTTTTTATATAAACCGCTAGATCAACTGATTATATATATATATATTAAGCGCCAGATCTTAACATTTGAATTAATAGGGAGGTGCCCTTGAAACTAAGTAAAAATTTCAAATTGATGCTATAAATATTTTGAGAAATATTTAAAAAAAAACCTTCTCCTATAAAAATGCAAAATGGCGGTTACGATCTTCTTCCTGAAAAGGCTCGATATCTTTGTTACTTCTTCACGCTCAAACGGCTGTGGTCCAGCCGTTTGAGCGTGAATTATTTTGATAAAATTTTGTATGGAGGTAGCTGACACCCTGGATTAACATATAAGTTACTTTTTATCCCGATATTCCCACGTGATCGACATTTACGCGGGGCGTAGCTAGTTGTGATATAAAAGTTCAATAGAAAATGCAATATCTCCCAAAAAAAAAAAAAAATTGTTTCTCAGACCCTTAGCGCTGCAACTCTTGACGGTACCCCGAGGTTTCTTATTACCGCCGGCGGCTCCCCAAGACATTAAGCGCATTTGTTATTGTTGGTAGGTCCCTATATGATTCTGATCTTAAAGCCATATAGGCAATGTAATGCTTTGGTAGCGACACTTTTATTACCTATTGATTTACTAATGTGAAACATGGATTCTCCTAGTATAATAATAGACACAGCTGTTTCAGTAAATAATTTGAAAATGATGCTAATAGAGGTTGATAAAAGCTCGGCGTAATCAGCCTATAATTTTCCCACTGCTGGGACACAGGCCCCCTCTATGTGAGAGGGAATGGGCCATAATCCACCACGCGGGCCCAGTGCGGGTTGGTAGATGTCACATGTCTTCGAATGTTTGGTTCTAGGACATGTCGGTTCCTCACGATATTTTCCTTCACCGTTTTGAGATAAAAGCTCACTGACGTATTGGAAGGACTTTGAGATCTTTTGTAACATTGATAGGACGGCAATCCCAAAATAAATAAGTAGTTAAGTATATTAAACAATAAATAATGATAAGCTAAAAGGTTTTACGTGAAACTTTATAAGTTAAGACTTAAAAACTGGTCCTTATGCGCGCAAGCTAGAACACCGTCTAAGGTGTTTCCGTACCATTGGCACACAAAACTTTAAGGAGTTGAACACACCACGAACTTTACACCAAACTGTGAAGCTTTTTGCAACATTATTTTCCCTTTCAACATCGAAGCGCGATCCTAAGTCCAGGATAAATAAGCAAATGGTCCGGGCGGAAGGGCCCGCGGGCCCCCTAAGGTTGAATAAGAAAGTTTGTCTAGGGACCCGCAAGCGTCCCTCATTAGGCCTTAGCTTTTGTTTGCCCACCAAATTAGCATCTAGAAGGCTTTTCATTCACAGAGTGAAACGGTGACGGTCTAATGATGCGAATTGAAGCTTCGGAGGCAAGTTTTGGTCTTTGAATTTATGATGGCAATCTAATTTTGTTTAAGCTATTCATATTCATTTTAGATATTACACATAATGTCGTCCTGAAGATATCTATGTTTTAGCCGACGTAGGTCATGATGATTACTCTATGTCTAGACTCTATATTATATTTAATCGGCCTGTGTATTCATAAAAGTGATCTTATTTTGATAAATGTTTGTGTCTAAATCTTGCTAGAACATAATAGAGTTTGCTTCAGATATTCTAAATCAGTGGTCTTAATTTATCTAAGTTAAGCAAGTTTTGAACTGTCAAAGTTATTATTCCAATACTGCTTGTTAACGATATCAAACTTTAGGCACTAGGGAATACATTCGTAATTGGGAAACTGTGGGCTCGACAAAGTATAATAGACAGTACATTTTCATTTAAAAACTTTTTTACTCAGTGTTTCCTGCCAGCAACTTCACCGATACTTGAAATAACTACTAAATTACCGAAAAAGACCTATTAAAACTTTTCAATAGGTTGTCTGTTCGTCAATTTTAATTGACGTATGACCAAGCACTAAACAGAGTTTGATTGTTTTCTCTCATCCATTTTTCACGATGAGCTAACAAATTCTAGTCGAGTCTTTAATGTTTTATATTTTACATAATAACTCCAGAAGATATTCCCAATTTACGTCAAACAAACTTCGCTGAGATACGACACAGCCGTTTAAAAGTTTACAACGTAACTACAAAGTAAAACACGGTATCTAGACAAGAGAATAGTTGGCACCTGCAGATACGCGGTCGCATGATATACGACAATGGCTTCCCGATACATTGTGAATACATACGTTACGTACGTAATATCCTACGGGAAACTTTCGAGACATTCACTACGAGTTTGTAGAGGTAATGTGTGAATATTTATACAAGAAAGTGGATGTTACTTCGCTTTACTTTTTAAATTGGTACTGAGTAAAAGTGCACGTTTACGTCGCCTTTCATGACGTCTACGTCATATAGGATGGAAAAACGAACGACTTGGATTTTTCAAAATTTGTTCGAAGGATTTTTCTTTATAATTAATCTTTTTAGTTCATGTAATAAAAATACAGGTCGGTATTTGTTTACACTTGTATTGAACCAGTTTGAATCGAAGAAAAGGGAATGGATTTAAAAAATTGCTGTGTCGTTTATTGTTATAACTAAAAGAAAGTTTAATTTTCAGTAAAAATGGCTACCTTATATTATTTAGAGTATTTTTCCACCAGGTTCCATTCGTTCTTACAACCCCTGTATCCTAACTGGTTGTTTGAAGACGATATTTCAATCTGACCTGATTCTGACGTGACGTATGTTCTCATCGAGGTTCTAATAGCACAAATTTAGTTGATTGGGTGATTAACTACACATATCGGATCTTACATAACCATGGAGCACGGCAGGGGTAATTTGTTAATGTAATTACTCGAATTATGTCTGTTAATCAAATATAAATTATTTTTGGAATTAGAAAGCTTGTAGTTGAAGGTCAAATATACTCATGGACAGAGAAACGCAAAAAAAAGGTTTGATTTCTCCTGTTGTAATTATCGTGCGTACTGGCCACATACATTAAGAAATGATATTAAAAAACAATGGAATGTTTTTTTTTTCGAATTTCATTTGTCTTTATGCAATTGTTGCGTAATGATTCGTTCTTTCAGACTGCGAAAAAATTTGCTAGCTTATGAATTTGAGTTTGAATCAAGATTTTGTTAAAATTTTTGTTTTTGTTTATTGTGTTGTATGAATTGTGACTGCAATTAAACTGAGAATGCCAGATCAAAACGCCACTCAAGTTATTTTGTCTTGTCTATTATAGGTATCATCAAACTACGAGTCACAAATGAAGATGACACAATAGAAAATGAATGCAGAGGACCTCTGTAAAGCGCTACAACTCCTGATAGCAACTAGTTACGTGCTTAAACAATAATTATACAAGTTGTGAATATGTTACGAGTTGCGACATACATTACGAAAGTTGTCTTTGTCAGTGCGTGTATTGGAAGGAGTAACTTTCAAACGCATAAGGGATCTCAGGATTGTAGAGATTGTGGGGGAGGCAAAGTTTTGACAGCCACGTCACTATCAGTTAATAACCTGTGGGGATGATCTGAATTTATAACGACATATTGCTCATGATAAAACAAATGTATAGCTCTTGTACAAATATTAATTTATGGTAAGTTTAATCTAAATTGTGAGGAGTTATGCGAATTTGGTCCTTTATAAAATAGAGATGGAGCATCATGTGTTATTATAAATGTAATATGAAATAATAAATAGTTAATGAATTTTATGTAGGTAGATTTAGAAACTAATTCAATAAGAAAACTACCGAAGTAGGTAGTTTTCTTATTGAATTAAAGTAAAACTAGAGAAAATTAAGTAAACTAGAGAAAATTAAGTAGAACTAGAGAAATTATAAGCAATCTTTGAAGTGACAAACAATATTCATTTCAGCAGTGTACAAAATAAAAGCTAATAAACTTTGAACTTGATCTTCCTACAAAAATTTCAGGTACAAATGCAAAAAAATGGTCCATAATTACGAAAGAATATTTCCATTCACATCTACCAACCGGCACTGGGTTCGCGTGGTGGATTACGGCCCACTCTCATAGAGAGGAGGCCTGTGACCCAGCAGTGAAAACATTATAGGCTGATTATGCTATGCTATCTCCATTCCCAAAAGTCAACACCTTTTCACTAAATATTCCACAGCCAAGTCTTCCAAACATTACCCGAAGTCAAAACCTAGGCAATGTGCAAATTCAAAATATCCAAGTTACACTTGAAGTTCGCTAGCCGCATATCACTCACAGAGACTGAACACATTTCGCAAGCTTGAAATAGAAATAAGCAGAGTTTACGTGAATGGAGGAAAAGTTGGACCAGGCTTGCATAAGGATGATAGCAGTATGGGAATATTATTTATTTACCTACAAACATACATAAGTAATGACATTTCTTCTATATGTAATTAATATTCTGGAGATTTTTAAATTTTAGAGAATTGAAACAACCTGTCAAAACTCAGTTTTTTTTTTTTTTTAATTGTATCTTCAGGAGTGGAATGATTCAACGAAATTGCTGAACTTTACATTGAATTTTTAAAGTGACATTTTTTTCAATCACTGAAGATATTAAAAAACCGGCCAAGTGCGAGTCGGACTCGCCCATGAAGGGTTCCGTAGCAGCAAGTAACATAATATAAAAGTTCTTGTAGTTCGTTGTAACTTTGTGAAAGGTAAATTGCGGTTTTCGATTTATGACGTATTAAAAAAAAAAGTACTTACTAGATCTCGTTCAAACCAATTTTCGGTGGAAGTTTACATGGTAATGTACATTATATATATTTTTTTTTAATTTTATCATTCTCTTATTTCAGAAGTTAGAGGGGGGGGACACACATTTTACCACTTTGGAAGTGTCTCTCGCGCAAACTATTCATTTCAGAAAAAAATGATATTAGAAACCTCAATATCATTTTTGAAGACCTACCTTATAGTTTCGGAAAAAAGTGGCTGTGACATACGGACGGACGGACAGACAGACAGACATGACGAATCCATAAGGGTTCCGTTTTTTGCCATTTTTCTACGGAACCCTAAAAATGATTTGTCTTTAATAATCATTTATTTTTAACCGACTTTAAAAAGGGGGACTCGAATGTATTTGTTTTGTATATATGTTACGCGATATCTTCGGCAATTGTGGATTGATTTTAACTTAAAAACAAAATTAAATAGATTTATTTTTGTGTAGATTAAAAGGATCAAAACGCAAGACTTAGGAATTTCAGTATCAAAACCTCTAAAATTTCTAAAATAAAAGACAAAATAGCAGGACACGTAGAACTTTACGAAGCGTCAGACGTAGGCAATCGTAAAGTACACGCGATATTGGATACTAATTCCGAATGAGATAGCTATTGCACCTGTGCACCGACTAGTGCCATGTGAAATACGACTATGGGTTTTAGATCAATAAAAAACGTATTCATTTCACGTCATACGACACAAAATGCTTTTGAATGACAAATTAGTTTGAGTATTCCATTTTATTTGACACTAGCTCTGCCCCCGATAGGAAAAAAGACGCATCTAACATTTTTTCCAGATTTGAGTTACATACATTGCCGGAATCAGAAACAAAAGGCGCATCTGCCTGTATTTTTAATATTTTTCTAACTTCCTCCAGTAATTAATTTCTCAATCAACAGCAATTAATTTCCCGTTTCATCCATTAAAACATTTATTTCTCCGTTTTTACTTTTTGTTAGATACGTCTTTTTAACTATCGGGGGCAGAGCTGTGCCCGCGACTTCATTCGAATGCATGTCGGAAAACAAATTGGACTTCATGGATTTTAATTTTTTTGAACCCTATTCCTTATAATATCAGCTATCTGCCAGTGAAAGTCCCGTCATAATCGGCCCAGCCATTTCGGAGATTAGCCGGAACAATCCGGAAGACAGACAGACAAAAAATTCAAAAATAGGTTATTGGCTATAAGTACCGTACATATTTTCATATGCATTTAGTATAAACCTAATATTTTGACATTACAAACAGAAACTTCAATTTAATTTTTTTCTGTAGATTTTGCACGGTTTCAAATAAAAATTTCCACTAAAACATTAAAGCAAGAATAAACACAGATCATGAAATAAGCATTCCAAGAACTAGGTGTTTCATTACCAAGTCACAAATGAAGTCGTCGTGATTACAGACAAGAAAAATCCTCCTTGTGAAGAAATGGAATTAAATATTCAGACTTATAGGTAATGTCAGTTAAAGACAAGAACTGAAGTACCTGGTAACATTCTGAGTAAATAATAAGCAGTTGCGGTAACTGTCATGAGGATACAAATATGCCAGTCAAGCGAAGGAGTATGACAGGTTTCAAATAAATTAGCCTGTCATGTCACTAGGAAGGGAAGACAAGACAATAGTTACGAACATTTAATTGAGTGAACACACAGTCGGTGGGTTGACGTCACAAATTATAGACTCGGGTAACTAGAGTTGCGATTAAAAATTTAGGCTCGAAGGACTAGTTCCATGGAAATCAATTTGTCAAGAAACGAACGTTCGGTTTCTTGGCGTAAATATTGAATTGATTTTGACATGCAGGGCAGAAACACGTTTTCCCAAGAAAAGCGTACAATTTTCTTCTGCGGTGAATTAGGTACATTTTGAATTAATGTAATTGTTTTAAGGGGACCTAACCAATTACTTCAGAAGGTAATATAAAGAATAAGTCACTTATCCAGAAGACAAATAGCAGCTCAATTTCATCTGTTCTTTGCGTAGGATGCAAAGGATTATTCAAACCCCACGCATGCCATTTTTTATATGTCCTCCATTTTAAATCGAAACCTACACTTTACTTCATATTATTTAAGGTTTAAATCAGTTGTTCAAGGATCTCTTGAGATCTTAAGATCAATGCTCTCGTTTACATAAATCGTGTCTGTACGAAAATATCGTACGTCCCTTAGTGGGAATCAAAGATGTGATATCACTTGGTACACGTTACGTGTGAAGATTATAAAAGAAAACTCAAAAAAAGAAACACAGTAACCGTTCATCGTACACTAACACAAATATACACTTTGAAACTAAGTCAATTTCCACATACAAAATAAGTACACTTAGTTTCAAAGTTGTTTGTATAAAATTTTACGGGCAGCTGCATTCATGTAATGCACAAAAATGGTTATGCGGCGTCGGTGTTCAGCCGAATGCGGCGTTGCATAGATTATAAAGTGATTTTCCGAAGTGCACTCAGCGATGCGGCGCGGGAGTTGAATTTGCACCATTATTACGCTATAAACATTATTATATAATGACACAAAAGCTTGTTTGATCTATCGGCATGAATAAATATATTACAAAGAAGGAAATGACTCTGAATTTTGATTGTGTTTTGTGCGTCGGGCGGGAATCGGCATTGCAACAGTTTGTGTTTTGAAAATGTATAATTTTCACAATTATTTGAGGCTCTTTGTGTAATGCAATTCGTGGTAATGGAATGTTGAACACATACGTTGTTCTTTGTAATTTCCGTGCAGTGTAAAGATAGATAATTTACGTATAATAGCAGGTTAGTTCGCGCCGACGCTCGACGGTGTATGCCTAACGCGGGCCCGCCACTTATCAAGCGTTCTAGACCATTTATTACACACTTTTAGAATCTATTATTCAATATGTGGGTTGTTTCGCGATAGTTTCCGTCGAGTTTGAACATAATGATATTACGTAGTGTTTATGATGTTCATTGTATAGTACCTACACGCTACACAGCTGGTCTTTACGATACAAACTTTGTATCGATTTTCCTCGTGAAGTGAGACGATTATTTCGGTGTTTGTGTTAAATACATCATACTGAACTAAAATGTAGGGTAGAACTTCAGCATTTAGATTATTTTACATCTATGCACGATGTAAATTGGCTTCGCGGTGTTTATGTTTAGTAACGTAGGTAAGGATACTAGATTTAGCTTGTGAGCTATTGTATTTCTATTTAGTTTGGATTGACTATGTTATTTGACTTTGCTACTTACGGCTATCAAAGCCATTGAACACTGGATTGAAATCCTTCGCCTGTAATTATGTGATTTAATGTCACGAAATATGTTTTAGGGTTCCACACACAAAGGGTGTCAACGGTACCCTATTACTAATTCTCCGCTATCCGTCCGTCCGTCCGTCTGTTAGCGGGAAATATCAGTATCACAACAAGCTATGCACATTACACCTTTTTTCATAAACCTAGGTATTCGCACTAATGGGCAAGGGTCTCATCCATACATTTACAGTTTTATTTATGTTGCGCCTCCTCCGGCCAATCGGTCAGGAACGAGTCCATATCGTCATGCTAGCGTTTCGTAGCAAATTGCACTTAATATTTATTTATTCCCATCACCATCATAGCCTTGTTTTACACACCATTTAGCCAGCACCTCAAAAGTGTGTAACTAACTAATTCCACAAATATTGCCCCAAAAAAATAAAAAAGGAAAAAAAGCCTAATCGAGTGGAATCGGAGGCAAAACTTTTTAGATCAACACGAAACCCTTATGATAACTACAGGGATGTGTACAAAAGTTGTAAAGGTCCGTATGAAAACCTCCCCTAGTTTGTGTTCGCGGTAAAGTTTCGAGTAAACAGCACTGGAAACTTGCTCAACTTATTTTAGGACACAAGTTTTGCTAGTTTCAGCTTTTGTAGGGTATCGCCGGAAAAATGTGACGCGGGGACTACTGATTTAAATGTTTATGATACGTATGCGGATATTGCGGATGGCGAAGGCCTAGTATTTAGGAAAGGAGAAATGAACTGACTGACGGATAGCTGGTAGCACACTGACGTTTATTTTACAAGTCGAGATGACATAAAAACCATAGATAAAATATAAACTATACAACAGTTTACTCTGTTGATATTCGTAGAAACGTTCAAAATCTATTCGCAGTCTCATGTCGGCGACAAACAAATGTCAAAAACTTGTCAAAATGTAGGGAAATTAAAATTATTTTTGACAGATTGAGACTGAGATCAGACTGTGAACGTTCTTAAAATTACGAGAATTGCCCCTCTGGTAGTTAATTGTTCTAAGGAAAGAAGCTTCAAAGGAGAAATCTATATACTAATAATAAAGCGGAAGAGTTTGTTTGAACGCGCTAATCTTTGGAACTACCAATCAGATTTAAAAAAATCTTATTGCATTTGATAGCTCATTCTTGCCTATAGCCTATTCTTGAGGAAGGCTATTTAGCATGACGCTAGGACCCTTCAGGGCCGGACAAAAAGAAAAAAAGTCAGAAAGAACGCTAAACTAAAGTGAAGTAGGTAATAGCGCGGGCATGCGATGTGATGCGACGGGGTGGGTCGAATTTCACGTGGACCAAGTCGCGAGCGGAAGCTAGTAAATAAAGTAAATTGTACAGGGTGGTATGGTAATAATAACATAAGTTAAAAAGGTAAAACAAATGAATAATCATGACACCTTGTGCCGAACGCTCGATGTATAAAGAATCTTTTCACTTCTCATGCTCTAAAAGTCCGTCTTTATGTTGTGCTTAGGCGACATAAAATCGCTTTTTATGTTCTAGTGCATAAAGTAAATTTTTTTTCTAAGACTAAAGTCATCAGGCCCAACAGCCACATGCACAATAAAACTTCGCAGATTAAAGTCGTGATTTATTTCATTTTCTTTAATTTATACCACTTCCGTGTTTTCTATCGTTAATTTAATAAAATCAGGTAAAATAGTTGTCATTTATTATTTAAAAAGGCAAAGAAACGTTTTCATTTTTTGGCAGTATGAAGTACCCAAGTCGAATGACAAATGTTGAAAATTAAAAAAAAAAACTTTTAAAAAGTTTCGTGGCGGTATTATCTGTGGTGGCGGGAATTAGCTATGGATGCAACATTTTTGATTAATTATGTACTGTATACTTTATGCCTGTTTCATTTTCTCGCAATCGAAGTGAAAAGCAGAGTGTATAACTCAGGCATAAACGAGCCATTTTACCCCTCGACTTAACTATCCACCCTCGCCTGCGGCTCGGGTGGATATAAACGTCTCGGGGTAAAATAGCTTCTTTTATGCCTTAGTTGTACAATCTACTATTATAAAATTGGAATGAGACCGAGTTAATAGGCTTTGTGAAGGGTTTATGATGTGTATTGTGCTATTAGATAATGGTGAAAGCTAGAACTAAATACAATGTTTAGGTACCCATCGGCTTATAGTAGGTTGATTCCAGTATCGTTGGTACTTTCGGATCCATAAATCACGGTCGCAACTGGATATAGAATAATGTTTGTCCCCTTGCGGAAATAGAATCTGTAACCCTTAGCACAAAATATGGTCACTCTGCTGCTACGCTAGTTTGACCCATAGCTGCAGCCAAAGTGGCTACTACAAGAACATATTAGACGTGAGAGAGCGAACTAAGTTAGTTGTATATGTTTTTCAAATGGTTAAAAATATAACTTTATTTGTACTAAATTACTGCTGATGTATTCTGTAAAAATCTTACCGTGAAAACTTAGGTAAAGTGAGCTTGGAGTGAGCTGTCAATCCATCAAAATAAAATGTGCTAAAAAAAAATGTGTGTGTGTGTGTGTGAAATGTCATCAAGTGGAATATGACACCTCACTTCGCGTAAGTTTTCACGGTGGCATTTTTACAAAATATACCTGCCAGTCTTAAAATTACATCCTCGAATATAAACATTGTTACAGAATGGAGAGTAAACCAAGTAATTATAAAACCCAGTAAATCTAACAACAATAACGGTAGAACGTTATGAGCACAAAGAATGAGACACAAAGACAATTTAGCGCGCCCGTTGGCAACACCGGGGCTAAAAGAACAAGTGTGATCAGACTAAAAAATAAAATAAAAGGACGAGCCGTTTGTTACCTGTTTCGTACAATACAACCATTTGTACCTACCTAATAGGAGATTTAAAGCACATCGAATTCATCTCGTAAAAAATGCGATAAGCCCACCTTATTGATTGTACCCATTTAAAATGAAAACGTGAATCTGTTTTTTCGTCACAGTTACCAAATGAGGTGGAAAAATGAAGCGTAATCACCATAAAGCTTCTTGTAACGAGTATTGAACAAAGATAAAACATTAAAAAGTAATTTGGAAATTATTTCTGTTACATAAAATAAGATTTTGTTTGGTTAAAAGCTTTTGTAGGTGTTCTTTTCTTTGCTGAAAGTAAGTTTACTGTTCGTAATTTTCAAGCAAAAATGATTTTTAGGACGCGTAATAAAATATTTGAGACGATTTTAAATATTTGCTTGAGTTATTTTCTACTGTTAAGTAGAGAGTCTAAATTAAGTGTTTAACGTATGCCTCTTTTGAAGTAACAATTATTGGAGTTTAAAAAAATATTTAATAGAACCATAAAATGAACCAAATCCAAATGCCATAATCCCATCCCCATTTTCCACCACAGCCTTTAGCCACAATATTGAAAAAAAAAGCACAAATACGGCTACAAACAAACTACCGCGTCATTTGTTTCCAATACCCGTCCAATCCGCTACAGCTATTTGTAACAGAATAGATATAAATTGGTGGTTGCAGCAAATATGAATCGTTCGGTCGATTTCGTTCAAGTCGCATTCTCCATCAATCGCGTACATGTGATTTCACTCAATTTTTGAAACTGACGCGCCCTAAGAGGAGGGAAACATTACTCATAGTGCAGATAACGCGCGACTTTGCACTTTGTATTTATTTTATTTATTGCTCTGTGAAAGCATTGTGCTGTAGTGTTGCTGGTTTCAGTTGTTTTTTGCTTTTAAATTACTCTGAAGAGTTTATTTTTAAACTGTTGTATAAGATTGGAACTTTAAAATATTAAAGCTTTTATTATTATGTGAATTCGCAGTCTGTGAATAATTGAAATTGGCATAATTTATTTTGCCTGTAATTTCTTTTTCATACATTTTTGTTTTAATAAACTATGAAAGCTTATTTAAAGTGGTAGCTACAATATCCAAAAACAAAAAAATGTTATCCAACGAATAAATTCCAATGAGCTCCTAGCCAATCCTGCAGTTAATTAAATCAATTTCCAAAGGGAATTAATATCCAGTCATATTTAAATGCGCAACTATCTCTGTTTTGACAGTGCTCTGTACAAAAGAGTCCCGAGTCCCGACGAACGGGATCAACGCGGTCCCGTGTCCCCTCCCTACGTAAGTATAGATGATATATTTTCAATTTTTGGCTTCCTATTAGTGCGAATTTTCGACTTGTGATTTATTTTTATTGCGGGACGTGAAACAGATAAATGTTCAATAAGTGTTTTATTTTCAATGCAACCTACTTATTTGTAGTTTTATAAATCTACGGCTTAAGTTGGTAATGAATTTTATAGACTAGTTTCTCCGCAAGTTTTACTGGCCTTCGATGGAATTTAAATCAGTACTAAGACTTCATAGTAAAATATCGAAATAAATACCTACAACAAAACCACAGTTAATTTTTTGAAGAGGAAGGAGAATTTACAGTCTCCATGCACGTTACGAAGCAGTTTAAAAATGCAGTCTCCCGCAAACTGAATCTCATTATAATTCCATTTTCATATTTTTCTATACTGCTATTAAACCAAAAACTCTACAGTGTCAAAACTGCTATAAAACGTGTGAAGGGTCAAAACGACCGCCAATACATCATAAAATTATATGAAAGTCAAGAGCAGGGAAAGTGAGAGGTGAACAGGCCACACTGAAAATTTATTGCGGTCTGCTTTCGATACCTATTGTGCAAAGTTGGTTTTTATGAGTTTTAAAAATAATTTTCATGAAAATAACTCCACTTATCGTCGCATCGCGGGGTCTCAGATAGCGTCCATTTGGATGTTACGGCGGCGGTCAGAATGTAAGTGCCTAATAAATAATAAATTTAAAGTGGTCGCATAATGTCGTGGTGAATTTTATTTTGAATTTCTATCAAGGAAAACTCTTTGAAGTTAAAACTCGTCATTGGATGGAATCTGAAGGCGTTCGGTTAGAAATTTGTCGACGTCGTGAAAATCTTCGTTCACGTTACGGCGTCATTTGGAGTCGCTCCCCGTGAAATTTGTCGCGGTTCCTGCTAGCAAGGAAGTGCGTTATGTACTGGATGCATCCAGCTGCATGCAGAATGGACGCTTAATACCGTCTCGTTGAGTTTGTCGTCGGTATAAACCGGCGAAATAGAAATTTAAAGAGCATCACTGTACAATGTTAGGAAAATTGCGAGTCTTGGGGAATGTAAAGGAGTTAGTTTCAGCTTCAGGCGAAGTAGATTACTCCGAAATAGTTTTTCTTAATTTAAAACAATTTTGTTACGAAACATATTTCCGAGCTACAAGAACTTCCATGCTTGGATTGTGTACCAAAGAAAACAAAGTCGTACTGAAAATTTCTGGTCCTTTTGCGCCGGCATAATTTATCACTGAAAACATTCAATTCTGTCGCATTTATCTGTAACACAAATATGTTAGGGACCTGTTGGAGATCTGTTGCGTCGCTGGCTGCTGTCCAAGGCTCATGTCGGGATCAGTTCGAGTGGGGTGGGTCTTTAGATAATAGCTCGCATTTCGTTGCATGTGCTCGGGAGTGTTCGCAGAGATACCCGTGTTGGCTATGTAATGGAAATCGCCGCATAAAATAGTCTCGTCTCCTTGTTTATTTTACTCTTGTCTGCGTTGGAATAGAGATTTTGCTCTCTAGATGTTTGCTGATAAGTGTCGGAAAATGTACGGGCAGCGACATTAAAACCGTATCTTTAATTAATTAAATTTTTAGTTGTTGTTGAAGTTATGTTTGACTTTAGGCGCTTTGAGAGAATGTTACCTACTGTCTGTGTCTACTATTATGTGTACTTACTACATGAAAATAATATTGCCTTTAATGATTTTATTGAATCGAATTGTTGTCATCTATCATCACTTAAAAATCTACAAAACGTTAACGATGGCAATTTTTAAGTGTTTGTGTTATTAGATATTTGAGGACTTTCGCGCTGATAGCCGAAATACAGGCTTTCGCCGTCAGTTCGGCTACAGATGTCTAATTCATTTGTAACAATAAATTTATAGCCTATAAGATATGTGTATCTTTGTAAGCAATTATTGAAAGAAAAAAAACACGCAAGTCCGGTAAAGATGTACTTTTATTCACCCAAGTTGGTTCCTAGACATGACAAGACAAAATGTGTACTACATAAACCTCAGAAGTATACTGTAACTAGCTTGTGCATGCGACTTCGTCCGCATGAAATTTTAACCTCCCCCATTCACCCTCTTAGGGGTGGAATTTCGAAAAATCCTTTCTTAGTGGATACCCACTCTTCATAAAGAGCATACCCTCCAAATTTCATGTCTCTAGGACCAGCGGATTAGTCTGTACGTTGATATATCAATCAGTCAGGACTTTGAATTTTCTATTATATAGATACTGTAACGTTCATTATCGGACGGATAAAATATTACATGCTTATTTGTACACCCACGTTTGTTCCCAGTAGTCTTAAGCGAAAGTATGCTTTTATACCCCTACTGTTTTCCATTAATACCTAGTTGTAACACTATCTAAAAAATCGTATCATATTTAACGCCCACAATTTTCCACAAGATATCAAACTATGTGGGATGTTAAATATCAGGAGTTCACGACATCTAGACATACAGCCTTCAATAGACGTTTAATCGCGTTGGAAGATGAGCACAGTTTCAACATTCCAATTATAATTATGTAGGTTAGACAAACACACGAACATGACCTATTTACCAAACTAGGTTTCGCCACAAAATAATAGAATGGAATATCTTTATTCCCACAATTTACACAAAGCCGATAGGTTAAATACTATGACACAATTCCTTTTTTTTAATTTTGTTTTTTTTTTTTTTGCTGAGACGGTGTTTGTCTCAAATGCTGCTTTGTTCTTAATGCTCTCATTCATAGATCTTTGACAGTCGTTACGGGTTATCAGAAGCCCGAAAGTCTGACAACCAATCTTACCATGGGGTATCGTATTACCCAAGAACTGGTTGTGAAGGTCAGATAGGCAGTCGCTCGGTATTCAGCTGCATCCGGTTAGACTGGAAGCCGACCCCAACATATTTGGGACAGGCTAGGCCGCTGATGATTTGTCTTAAATGCTCTCTCAGTCCTTGTAAGTTGTTTTTGCATGCGGAGTCTTCTATTAAAGACCTAAGGTAGAGAAATATAATTGATTTGTTTGAATACCTACATAACATCACGCCTGTACTCTCCGAAGGGTAAGGCAGAAGTTTATTTACAATAGGACACCCATATTTCGCCAGTTACATATATGTAGGGAGCGAGCCTATTGCTATCAAGCGAGCACAAATACAGACTCCGGGCTGCTACCTGATACCGAGAAAATCGATGGAAAAACTCAATAACACCGCCCGGGAATCGTATCTCAGGACCGGACTTCATGATCAGCTGTAGCACTTGCGACCACTAGACCAGCGAGGTAGGCTAGGTAAAGTCTATTCAAACTATGTTTCAAATTAATATTATTTCAAGTTAAACAAATATCAACTTTATTTTAATAGAAATTAAGTTGGTTTCAGAGTGACTAGCACTATTGAAAAAGTTATAAAAATGTTTGAAGTTGTAGCGAAAACGGAACTTTATGGTGTAGGATTTAAAGTTATTTTTCCATAAACTCATATTTGTTTACATTTTTGGCAAATAAATCGCGAATGCAGATTAGTCGAGGTGGTTTTGTTATTATAATAATATGTAGTAGGTAATACTTACATATAAGACCCAATCCTTTGGGCTGTGCGCGTTGGTCCCGCAGACGTAGAGGCGGGCGCCATCGCCCATTGGCTGGATTACGCGCACGTGATTCCGACAGTCGAAATGCTGAAAGAAAATAATACAGTTTAGTATTATGTACAGTGGTCCTTTCGACTACGTAAATAGAGATTAATTCAGAAACGTCTTTGCAGTGTAAAAGGCCAAAACTGCGTAAACGATACACACGGTAGTGCCCCCGCCAAGTCGACAATTTTTTTTTCTTTTTGTAGATATAAGAAGGCTGTTTAGTTACGGACGAAGACCCAGGCTAGCCCGCGATATTCAAATTTTTATTGAATGACTAATATCAATATAACATTTGAATTTCGCGCGCTTCCTTCTTAACATTATTTAGGTTCTTGATTTTTGCTTTGATTTTTATAGTTGGAACTAATGTAACCAATTAAAAAGTAGGTATTGAGAGTAGTGTTAATAAAGCTAAATTAACATAATCATTTCCAACCAATTTAGCTGACAACTTAAATGAACCGATTTAATGAGACGCCAACAAAATATTAAACCCCTTTTCATTGTCAGCACGTAGCAAAAATAAACTGTAATGCAAACAATCGAAACACATCAATGGGCGAGGGATGCGCATACCTACCTTACCTCGGGCAAAATTCGTTGGAATAATAGTAATTCGAAAGTACGTGGGTGTGTATGAGTATTCACAGCCTGTGATTATGCAAATTTGCCTTCGACATAAATATTAAACGGGGCATTAATATTCCGGACGACAGAAATGCATTGCTCGCTTTACCGGTTAAAACACTGCTATATTGGTCCATTTCAGTTTATTACGGTTCATTAAAGTTCAATTTTTTTTCAGTATATTTTTTTGTATGTTTAATGGGTTCGGATTTGACGTTGTATGATTTCTGTTTCAGTATTCACAAAGTTTGATTAGTTTAGTTTTCACTTTGATTTGATTAAAAATTCTGTTACATGATCGCACTTTAATAAATTGTTTCACAATTTAGGCTAAAAGCTGATGTAGCTAAAAGCGCTTTTAAGTATCTTATTGGTAATAACAAATTTACCAATACTGCTTTCAATTTAAATTTTCTTTACAATAGCTTTCATGTTTTCCCCACATAAAATTAAAAAATTGTACAAAATAACAACAAGCCGAACTTTCATAGAGCGAATGAATGAATCCAAGTTTTATACGGCAGATTGGTTGGTGGTCTTCGCGGTCACTCGTCAAGCTCGAAACTAATTTTCTCTACGTCAGACTGAAATCTGCACACGAGCGGATACAGATACTCGGATAAATCCGAACAAAACAACGACCGTTAAAATTTCATTTAAAAAAAAAATAATGGCGTCTGTCATCTTCTTTACTGTAGTTTTATGAACGATGAATTTATCAAAGACTAGGCAAGCCAGACTTTTTGAGTGGAAGAAAAATTTAAAAGTTTCGAAACATCTTTTGTGTTGTTATAATTATTAGGGACAAGATAGTTTTAATTAAATTGACATTATGTTCTGCTAAAAAAAGAAACTTTTGAACCGACCTTAAAAAGAAAATTAGGACAAGGTAATTTTTTTCAATATTTTTTCTTTCTTTTTCGGTACCTACAAAAGTTTTAAGTTATCTAAAGTGCTCATTCAGGCTCATCGTAGCCAAATGTCGTTTTATGATACCGCAAATTAATCTAAATTACTTTAGCACAAACAGCCTATAATGTTCCCACAGCTGGGACACAGGTCTCCTCTCGGTGAGAGGGTGTGGGCCATAATCCAACACGCGGGCCCAGTGCGGGTTGGTAGATGTCACATGTCTTCGAATTTTTGGTTCTAGGACATGCCGGTTTCATCACGATGTTTTCCTTCACCGTTTTGAGAGCAGCGGTGATGAATAATTTACACAATGTAAATCACCTGTCTGCATTCGAACCTACGATCGTAAAACGCGGCCACTACTGCTCTCATCACTGCGTTTATTACTTTAATACTGTTTTTAAATAATAATTATGAAATATATTATAATACTAACTGCTATGTTATAATTTACTTTTAACATAATATATCATACGAAATTTACTAAATAATTATCCTTGTGTGACGATTGCCCTAATTGCTTTAAAACAATGATTTAGGTACCTAGGTCATCATCATCGGCCTAGCCTTTTCCCAACAATGTTGGGGTCGGCTTCCAGTCTTACCGGATGCGGCTGCATAGGTACCAGTATTTTACATGGAGCGACTGTCTATCTAACCTCCACAACCCAATTACTGGGTAATACGATATCCTTTAGTAAGATTTAGGAACCTAGGTAAACTGCGTAAATTCAGAATAATATTTTTATCACATTTAGGGTAGATTTTTCAATCATCTGATAATTTTATTCGACGAATAATTTTGAAATGTTGACAGTTATTTCATACAAAAACTGTCAAACGTCAATTTTATTCCTCGAATAAATGTTATTTGGCGATGGAAAAATCAGGCCTTAGGTAAAATATAAAACCTACCCAAAAGAACAAAAAGTTTATGGGTAGGTAAACATAGAGCCACCTAACACAATATATCGTAGCACTTTGTTTGATTGAGTAGACTTGATAACGAACCATAATTATATTACTTTCTACACACACAAAATCAGTAAACGTAGTAAAACTCGATTTGGAATAAGCACGTGTAAGTTAGCAATTAATCGAGTGCTTTGTTTGTTAATAAAAAGTTTCGCCCGGTTTCTTTGGTTCGGCCGGGCGAGGTAACTTTCCAGGAGATTGTTCTAAAGTAATTATTGGATTAATATACTGTGAGCGCTCAGCCGTCGTACTGACGTGAACACAGAACTGTTTTGCACTCAGAAACAATCAGAATTAAGCAAGAGAACAATCAAGCTCGCGTCTAAGTTTCTTTTAACGGCACTTAGTCGGCAGCGCTCGCATAACTCCACTCGGAACTAATGCCTTCGATTGGACCATTTCGTTAATTATTCGCCACTTTGTACGTAAGTAGATTTACGGCGGGCTTTTCTCGCATTTTTCCATCCAAAAGGTTCTCTTCTTGTTTTTCTGTAATGGTTTTTATTAGGAATTTAAGAGCGCTGATTTGCATTACCAATGCGGAACATTTTATTGCTTTTGCCACGATACTCGTACACAAAGGTCGTAATAAGTACCGGGAAATTAAAAGAAAATGTATTGTAAGTGGTTTTTGTGGACGTACGTCTAAAAGGCGGTTTGGCATTATTTATGGCGTTTTTCTTTTTAGGCTTTTCGTTCTTGGTCAAAATGTTTTTATTGCATACTAATTTATATAAAACCATGAAATACGGACTTTATGTCCGAGTTGTGTTTTAAGTGAATGAATAAAACAAGATGGGAAAGCGGGTTTGCCAAAGGGAAAGGACAAAGCAGTTTGGTTTTTTTTTTTACTGGAGATATTATATCTCTCATTTTCTAAAAACTCGAGTCTCTGATTTACCTAAGCCAGTGAATTTTCCTTAATAGCGTCACAAAGAGCGGTGAAGTTAAAACAACAAGGAGAGCGCCGGCCCGGTGGCCGCCTCAAGGAATTCGCCGACGGCATTTTTCCAGCCTTTTTCGTGTTACGACATCGTGTTTAGAGAAAAGAAAACTCGCCGACAGCGAGAAACTTTGATTATAGCCTTCACGAGTGGCCGTTCCATTCGCGATCGAGGTGATAGACTCGGGGATATTTCTTTTTTATAGCCCTCTTTGATACTAATAAAACAAATTTACTTTTTTCTCCATCGGAAGAGTTGGAGTGGGTAGCATGTGGCCTATTGCTTTTCTTCTCACGCTATTGCGGAAGTTTGACCTTTTATTTGTGTGGTATACGTTACCGCGATATTTTGTTGTAGTAAACTTGCGAATTTGCTTTCGGCAGTTTTTGTGTCTCTCGCCGCTTCAGTATACCTTTTAGAGTCACAAAGAGGGTTTACTGTTCACGGTAAGATGTATACATTTCGCATGAGACAGCCCATTTCTGGTTGCGGGCTTTATGACTCTCTTATTAGATATAAACGTGTCTGAGTGAGCCAACAAAGAGTTATAAATATATACGACACCATACGCTGAGTCGGCGCTACTTTCATAGCGAGGACGTATCCTAAATAAAACTGTGGTTGTAGCGAAAATCGAAAAATTGTAATATGGCTAGAGGGCAAAAATAAAGGAAGCCACTTAAGTGTAACGGTTCGTGTAGAGTGGGTATTATCGAATTAGTGGATGACGCACCGAGGCAAGTCGCAATAATCGCCGAGCCCCGATCTTCGAGACAGCCTCCGACCGCCGAGAAATAAAACAAATATTGCTTTTACGTTGGGATTGTAAATCAAAATTAACGGCCTTAATATAGCGGGGCAGAGCATGGCTGTAAGCCCCCCGCTATGAAATATGCTCGCCGCCCGCCGCTCACAGTTAAAAATGGGATTAACCCTTGATGGAAATAGTGCTAGTTGTGAGTAATTTTGCAAGAATTGTGGAAGTTTTAATCTCATTTGTGTAGGATACTTAGCAGTTAATGAACTCACCTCCGATTTTCCTTTAGATACGCATTGTGCCACGTTGCTGGGCTCCAAATTTATGGAATCTCTCTGAAAACAAAAAAAAAAAACAATTGAATGTGAATTCGATGAACATTATTTTTAAAATTCAGCAGGTCAATTTTATGCTTTTATGATACTAATAATTTGCAGTCATATATTTTTGAATTGCACCCTAAAGGCTTTTTTAATACTTAAATGTTTTATTTTACAACTTACATCGCAGTGTGATGCGCTGATGTTATTCATATTCAGCCGATACAGCCGATCCCTGGAAAAAAAGGACCATAAGAAAATCATAAAAGGAATGTAGTAAAACTCTTTTAACTTGGGCTATTTGAATGGAAAAGTTGAGTCAATTTACTGCGGACTAGAAGGGATACGTTACAAAGTTGCGTAAAAGTTACCATAACGTTTATAGAAGAATCGTTTTATAGCTCAAAATGCGGCTGTATTATTCCCCGAATGAAATTAGTCGCCTTCGTGACACACACGATTGACCTATATCACCTCTTTTTATTGAATCACCGATGTAAGTTGACCCCCCTGTTTCATCAGAAACTTTGTGTAGTGGGCGTTGGTTGGGTAAAACTATGAATTGCCACGGTTCAAGTGGAAATGGTTGATGGTTAACCGTAGTCAACCGAAGGTAGAACTGATACGGTGGCACACTCGTAAAAATAGCTATTTGATTGTATTGGACCGATTGGTTTTTGTTTTGTGTCGAGAAAATGATGGATACGGATTTGAATTGAAGATCGAAATCGTGTTTTGATTTTGTTGTAAACAATAAGTAGGTATGTATTAAGGTATTTAAATATATTTCCTTAGGTGAGGTGTGTAGACTAGCGGGCTAATTGCGTAAGACACTAACAGCTATAGCATTCATTTTGACAGTTCAATAATATTAACTGAACAGACAAACTTTTCAAATAATTATATTATGAAGCAATGTATTAGCAATATTTTTCAAAATGATTCAGATGGTGATTGATAGTATGTTACGCAATTAGGGTGCTGGTATTATTTCGATATTGGTATTGTGACAGTGGTTTTGCAAATAGCCAATGGACTGTAGACTGTGGTGATTTTAGTAAATTGTATGTAAGCTTCGAAAGCCAAGATCATGTTTTTTTTTTATGAAAAGTTACTGCAAACTCTATCGCTATGAGACAGAGTTACTAGTTCCTTAAAAACTTTACCACTAATGGTATTATTTTGAAATATAATAAGACACGTCGGCAAATCTAAGAGTGAAAGTAGTAATTTAAATTTTACTCAGTTTTATTAAATTCTATTTTGCATTGTCCGTTCTATACAAACAAATATTTATAAATAAATTAACATATCAGTTATTATTAAGGAATGTTTTAAACATAAATATATTATACTCACATTGCGCCCACGTAAAGGGCGTCCCGTTTGGAGTCCACAAAAAAGGTGCGGTAGTACAGCGTGCCACATGAGAATTCACGAACATGATCTGGAAAGATGGAAATTATCATGAGCACATGAACGGTAATCATAAATAGCAGGAAAACAGAAGACTTTGTATCATAAATCAGTTTGTTCTTGTACAGTAAATTACACAGAGGGATTCTATCTATTTCTAGGGAAATATATCTGCTATTAATAATAGTTGATAGCCACACTATCAGATTAGGTCTAAGATCTATACTTTGGAAGACGTAAACATAAATAAATAATATCGTAATAGAAAACAGGGTAACAGGAAATTCGGTATTAGTGAATTTCACCATGCTTGATGCAGGGTTTACAGTATATGTAGTACAGAGTAGGAACCTAGGTAAATGATAAACGATTTATTTCTGTAACATGGTAATGGAATCAAAAGGAGGGGCCTGTGGCTAAATAATAACAGCCGCACAGGTCGATCGATCAGGTTATGCTACGCATGCCACGGTTGGTCTGTGGATGGGTGACCATCTTTACATACCGAGACCCTTCCGTGCCTCGGAAAGCACGTTAAGCCGTTGGTCCCGGCTGTCATTCGTGGATCTTTGACAGTCGTTACGGGTCCGAAGAAGCCAGAAAGTCTGACAACCAGTCTTACCAAGGGATATCGTATTACCCAGTAACTGGGTTATGGAGATCAGATAGGCAGTCGCTCCATGTAAAATACTGGTATTCAGCTGTATCCGGTTAGACTGGAAGCCGACCCCAACATATTTGGGAAACCTAGCCTTTTCCCAACTATGTTGGGGTCGGCAGATGACGGTAATGGATTCAGGAAACTCTTTCACACAGTTTACACATCAAAAGACATAATAATATTTTAAAGCTAGTTAAGGTCGGTAAACTCGGTAGGTAGTGTAAGTACCTAATACCTACCTAGAATATGAAAAAATTCGTTTATTGCCCGTGGTTCGACCGCGTAGTTCTACTAGTAGGACCACGGGCATTTTTCTTTTCGGTGGTTCTATCAATCGGACCATCGTTATAAAATTATCACATTGTATTGGCACTGGTCCTACTGGTCGAGTAGAACTAAGATAAATATTTTTGCCCATGGTACTACTTACGTAGTACTTATACCTGTTACATTATTTTGAGTTGCGGACACCAGCTCGTATTACCTTCATTATTTTACAAAGGAAAAAAAAGTACGTGTAAGTAAAAATAAAATTTATTGAATAAGGTTTTTTACATTTTAACACACTTTTTAGTAAAATAATGATTAAAAAAACTGTCAGGGCTATCAATTTAGTTTTTTTAGATAGTCCTGATAGTCTTTTTTAAACATTATGCGAAATTGCGAAGTCATTGAAAATAACAAAACTTGGTCATAACTTTTGAACCGTAAAAAAATTCACCGACATTCTCAGGGTGTAAAGTTTAGAAATGATCTCGCCCACGCCCCTATTCGATTTGATTCATACTCCCAGGGACACCCTGTAGTTTTTTTGCATAGTGCGTATAGGGACAATCGTCGGTTGGTGCCTCATTTCATTGAAAACGTCTAACGGGCCTCTGAGAGTTGGCTTCGGCCCCTCGTACGCCTTCCAAAGGACCGGGACCCTTATGTCAAAGTCAAAAGTCAAAGTCAAAGCATTTATTTCAAATAGGCACATAAAAGGCACTTTTGAACGTCAAAAAATATCTTAAAATAGAATTGATTCTAGTCGCCCATTCCAAAAGGTAGTTTTCGTATGGAGAAGAATGGGCAAGAAACTCCACCGTTACTCTTTTAAAATGTTTTAGGTACAATATTTTGCATGGGTACATTAATTAAATAATAACATGTGAGGACGATGCACCTAAAATAAAATTACTATACCACAGGTAAAAGAATTAAAAACGAAACCATGACATATAAATTAATTATCTGATAGATACATGGTGCTCACATATTTACAAACATGGTACAAGCAAAACAATTTTAATTAAAAAAAAATACAAGTAATAAGTCAGGGTGTGAGTAATGAATGACAAAACGAATAAAAAAAAATAACAATTAAATTAGCAACCAGTTTGATTTTGTCTAGACTCTAGATTGTCCTATGGAGCAGGACCAGCATGTTTCCAAGCGTTCTTATCTTGGATATAATCTTCTAATTTATAGTATGCTTGTTTACAAAGTGTACGTTTAATGTGAGTTTTAAATTTTCTTTCATTTAATTCCAATATATCACAAGGTATTTTATTGTAACATTTGACACAGTACCCCATAAAAGATGTATGTACTTTGGCTAATCTGAAAAATGGTTGATGTATTTTATCTTTATTTCTTGTATTAAAGTTATGTCTATCGCTTATTTTATTAAAAAGATGTAGATTTTTTCTTACATACATAATGTTTTCATAAATGAATTGGCAAGGTACCGTCATAATATTAATCCTTTTAAATAGTTCCCTGAGAGATTCGCGGCGACGTAGATTATAAATGGCTCTGACAGCTCTCTTTTGCAAAATAAAGATGGATTCAATGTCAGCAGCTCGACCACATAGTAAAATGCCGTACGACATAATGCTGTGAAAGTAGCTAAAATACACTAAACGCGCGGTTTCTACATCTGTTAACTGTCTTATCTTCCTAACAGCATAAGCGGCCGAGCTGAGCCGCCCCGCAAGAGATGTTATGTGAGGTCCCCATTGCAATTTCTCGTCTAGCGTGATTCCCAGAAAAACCGTTTGATCAACAAATTCTAGTTTTTCTCCATTCAGTATGATGTCACATTCGCTACTTCTAACATTAGGTAATTTAAATCTAATGCATTTGGTTTTCTTTTCATTTAGTACCAAATTATTTCCGTTAACCAGTCTTGGACCTGAAGAATAGAGTTATTCACGTCGTCAAGATTTTGTGCCCGTCTGTCTATCTTAAAGATCAATGATGTGTCATCTGCAAATAACACCATCTTCGGTTGATTTTGAAGTAATTGTGGTAAATCATTTATGTAAACTAAAAAGAGGAATGGACCCAATATCGAACCTTGAGGAACGCCCATTGCCATTTCAGACCCCAATGAGTTTACGCCGTTTACTTGAACTTTAAGCTTTCTATCTTTTAGATACGACTTTAGTAAATCAAGAGCTAATTTCCTAATCCCATAGTGCTCAAGTTTCAGCAGAAGTGTCTCATGGTTGACGCAATCGAACGCCTTTGAGAGGTCGCAAAAGATTCCAATGGCATCTTGTGCTTCTTCCCAGGCGTTAAAAATGTTCTTTATTAGGGTGACACCGGCGTCAGTGGTACAACGCCCTTTAGTGAAACCGTACTGTTGTTCATGAAAGATGGAATTTTTATTAAAGTGGCGTAACATTTGATTGAGCATCAACTTTTCAAACACCTTACTGAGAACTGGCAGAATCGACACAGGCCTATAATTGTTGGGTTCTTTACTATCACCGGCTTTGAATAAAGGAACTACTTTACTGTGTTTCATGAGATCCGGAAAGACTCCTTGGTCTATACTGATGTTAAATATGAAAGCTAAATAGGGCGCAATCGTTTCAATGATAGATCTACAAACTTTTACAGACATTCCCCAGAGATCTTCTGTTGATTTAAATTTAAGATCTTTAAAAGCTTTTATAACAGCCTGGGGGTTTGTATGTTGAAAACTAAACTCCGAGGGGCATGCCTTAACATTCTTTCTAAGTAAATCAGCAGAACGCGAGGGTGAGGAATTTAAAGCTTCAGTAGTTTTAATGGGAATATTAGCAAAAAAGTTTTCAAATTCCTGAGCAATTTCTACATCTGAGTTTATGGGGCCATGTGCAGTTTCTAAATTAAATTCAGTATTACGCTGTTTTTTCCTACCTGTTTCATTATTTATTATTTGCCAGGTAGTTTTTATTTTATCATCGGCTGATTTTATTTTATTGCTAATATAAAGAGCTAATATGGTCCCGAGATATGTTAAAACAAAAAAAAAATACGGGTGTAGATACTACCCAATAATAATTTATTTGGTAGTACCTATCTGCACCCGTATTGTCACAAGTAAATCTCGGGATAACTATTATTTTTATTTTTTAGCCTTTTGGTAACAAAAGACTAAAAAAAAAAATAGTTATTAAAAAATGTTTTTGTAGCTACCTATTGCACTAAAAAGAAAATAGTACATTACTGCAGCAGCCAGCAAAAGAGGCATTGATGACGGACGTGTAAATGTGAGAGTAAAAGAGTTAGCTGGTTTAACTAAAAAAAAAGATTTTTTCCAAGTTTTACATGCAAAGAAGTTTACTCACTTAATAGAACCACGGGTAAACAAAGTTGCCCTTAGTACTACTGATAGAACTTGATTTGCCCATGGTCCGACTGATAGAACCACCGAAAAGAAAAATGCCCGTGGTCCTACTAGTAGAACTACGCGGTCGGACCACGGGCAATAAACGAAAAAATTACGATGCTACAATTTAAGCAATGTTATTTTTCGGAGACGTAAGCAAAAATATTTCATGATTTAGGTATTCACTCATCGGAATCCACCTTTAATACCTTTATAGGTAAATTGAATAAAGCCATTGAGCAAGAAAAATCAAGTGCAAATACCAAATGCCTTTTCATATTAGTTACATTTTTATTTAATAATAAAAAGACGTACAAGAACACGTTTATGTAATATTTTTAAACACAAAGAAGATCAAAGAGCTATTGAAAAGAGGTCGCATATTTACAGATACGTCTCAGCCATGTATTTGAGATACTCACATCAAAGGTACATTGTTGACGGGACTTTGAACTGGTTTCAGTTAAAATCTATATATATTATATATATCTATACCTACTCATAATAAAGCTAAAGAGTTTGTATGTTTGAACGCGCTAATCTCTAGAACTACCAGTCGGATTTGAAAAATTCTTTTTGCATTTGATAGCCCAGTTCTCGAGGAAGGTTATAAATTATTTAACATTACACTAGGACCCTTAGGGGTCGAGCAAAAAGACAAAAACATTCAAAAAGAACGCTGAGCGAAAACGAAGCAATAAGGTGGGCAGGCGATACAATGTGTCGGGCTAGATCGGGCTCGGGGGAACATGAAATTTCAAGCGGACGAAGTCGCGGGTAGAAGCTAGTATATTTTATAATGCGATTTATGACACATGTAAGCAATATAATTTATTAAAATAGAAATATAATATTAGGATATTATATTTCGATTTGGTTTAAGTTTTCATAGAGAGGTCCCTATGAAAACTTAAACTATGAAAACTCATAAACATGAAAAAAAAACATAAAACATGGTAAAAAATGCAGGTGTGGAAAAATTGTTAGTTAGTTAATTTAGTACAAGGAATGTATCTAGTCTATGTTTCTTTATCCCTTTTTATAAATAAGCTACATAATATATTTTTTAAAATGAATTAGGTACCTTGGTTCATTTAGTAAAGTCTTTGGTTCGTCTTGACGTACTGTTACAAATTAAATTCTATTTACATTTACAGAAGAAAACACTATAATTCCTTTAGAAATAAAGAAGAAGCTTATCCTACAGCACAACGGCCAATGCAAAAAAAACCTGTCTAATATTAAGCATTTTTATAAAACCTGAAATATGGGTCAAAAATCGTTTGGCGCAAAACTTGGGAATGTTCAAGTATTTTCGCCGGGAGCTGTTCTTGCGTCTATTACTTCATGAAATATATTTTTCACGAAACCAGCCGTCATGTTTGCATAGCTTCGCGAGTTTTGATCCTTCGACCGAACATCGTCGATGCAACTTGTTTGCTGTTTATTAAAAAAAAAAAACGAGTGTGCTTATGACCACACGACTGAAGTGAAACTTCAAACGTATTTGGCTATGAGAGGAAGAGAAAAAGAAAATGTGCGCGCGCACTGATTTCTCTTGCTTATATCCCCCACTCAAATCCCCTTCGCCTCGCCCGTAGCCCGTAGACATGGGTCGTACTTGCAAAATCGAGTACCAGGGCTTAGTACGTCCACCTTAAGAAGCCAGGCCCTAAAACCAGGGCTCGAGATACTTTCAAGTATTTTTTATCTGCATCAAAAATTGATCTATAACTTCATACAAATAAGAAGTACAATCGCGTAATCAAACAAAAGCCCTGTTGGAAGTAAAAAGTACTTGCATAGGAAATTGACCCGTGAATTCCTATAAATAAGGAGCACAATCGCGTTTACAAATAAATACTTTTACAAACCATTAAAGTAAAAATACTTGCATACGAAATTGTTCCGTAGACTCTTACGGAGTTGTATGGAGTGTCCGAGGTGTAGTAAGAGTCTTACCACACCTCGGACACTCCATACAACGCTCGCAAAATAATTACCTAGTACTACTACATAAACAAATGACGTTTGTATACGTGCAAATGTGTGCGTGAAATCTAGTAGCGTAAAAAAAATGGCGCGGTAAGCAATTTGTGTCGAGGAACCGAACGACGACGGCGGCGGCGCTGCCCGAACGTGTGCATTATTATGAAGTGACCATGTAGTTCAATTGTTTATTTATATAGTCGGGTTCGTAATGAAATAAAAACACTAAAATAGTTTAGTTTAAATGACTTGTCTGTAAATAATCGGTTATTAAATCGCATGTTATTAAAAATGCGAAATCTTACAAACAGTTTATGTAAATACGAATTCGGAAAAGCATCACAATATCCAACCATCGTGATTAAAACTCAAATAAAACTTTTCATGTCAGCAATACAGCGCTGCGGTTCGCGAGCGCCCTTGCTAAAGAGTCGGCGACGAATACCTCGAAGTGCGGGATGAGGTGCGGTATCTGATATGAGGGCGAAGAAGGGAGTGTCCTTTCTGTACGTAGTACTATTAAGTATTCTGTGCTCTTACTGATAAGGAGCATGATCGCATTTGCGAAAACAAACGCGGTTGTTGAACTATTTGAGTACCTACGTACTCGAGCGTCGAGGCACGACGGAGCGAGATACTTTCAAGTATTTTCTATCTGCATAGAAAATTGATCCATAACTTCATACAGATAAGAAGTACAATCGCGTATTCAAAAGCCCCGTTGGAAGTAAAACTACTTGCATAGGAAATTGATCAATGACTTCCTATAAATAAGGAGCAAAATCGCGTTTACAAATAAATATTTGCAAACCATTAAAGTAAAAAATACTTGCATACGAAATTGTTCCGTAGACTCCTACTGATAAGGAGCATGATCGCATTTGCGAAAACTAACGCGGTTGAGTACCTACGTATTCGAGCGAGTAGCCGTATAAGGTACTTTATAGTCTTGCAAGTATTTTGAGTCGGTACCTGGTGTGCGTACTTGGAAGCAAAAACCTGGTCGAGTAAATACGTACCTTCCCTACTTGCCCGATCACACTTTTCGTAACGCTTACGTCACGCGTTCGCCAGCTTACTCTCCAAGTCAAGTGTGCATTAGGGAATGCAGAACCGGGATTTTTGGGACCTTCTGGCTAAGGAAGCGGGATTCCCGGTACTTTCGATACTTTCGGGAAATGATACTTCGCGTTTAGAATATTTCTAATTTGGCGTGGAATACACTTGCTACGTAGTAGTACAGTTGAAAGTGTTGAAACGGACAAAGTAAGAGAAAGACGAAATGACAGGGCAAGATAAAAACATAAAAACTTTCGGTTCCCGGATTTCCCGGGACTATTCACTAGTGTGCATAAAGAAGTTTCACGTAAATAATTTTGACACAACAAAAATCGAATTTGACAATCGCGACTCGTCGACACGTGGTACAGACGCCAGCACGTCAACCTACCCGAAACTGTCAAATTTTCCCAATCAACTTTGAACCTTATTTTTTAGTAATAAAGTTGAAAATCTATTAAAGAAATCTGACAGATTGTAGTAGGTTGATGTGCTGGCGTCTGTACTTATTTGCCCTAACCCCGTGTATTGTTTTTTAGAGCCGCAGGCGCGGAGGGGACGGCCTTGGCGTGTTTTTTAAGGAATTTTTCACTTTTTGTATGGAAAATATGAAAAATGATTACCTACATGTTGAGTTTTAGGAGTTTATGGGTTTCATAAAGGGGGTCGAAATTTTCATTATTTTTGCGATAGGACGCACCATTTTCGAGATATAAGCAAAAGAAAAAAAACTTAATACGTATTTGGCTATGAGAGGAAGAGAGAAAGAAAACGTACGCGCGCACTGCTTTGTCTTGCTTATATCCCCCACTCAACTCCCGTTCACCTCACCCGATCACACTTTTCGTAACGCGTTCGCCAGTTTACTCCCCAAGTCAAGCGCGCGTAAAGAAGTTTTCCATCAAAAACATACAAACATAGTACCTCCTCCTTTTTGTGAAGTCGGTAAAAATTACTTGCATACGAAACTGTTCCGTAGACTTTTACTGACAAGGAGCATGATCGCATTTGCGAAAACTAACGCGGTTGAGTATTTACGTATTTGAGCGAGTAGCCGTATAAGATACTTAATAGTCTTGCAAGTATTTTGAGTCGGTACCTGGTGTGCGTACCTGGAAGCAAATACCGTGTAAAAACCCGGTCGCATATTTATGCGACCGGGACCGGGTTTTTACATCAGGTATTTCCAGCTATTTTTTACGTACCTTCCCTACTCGCCCGATCACACGTTTTCGTAACGCATTCGCCAGTTTACTCCCCAAGTCAAGCGCGCCTAAAGAAGTTTCACTTCAAAAACAATATAGGTGCAAGCTTTCTTTTACGAATATAAACGCAATTTTACAAAATATATTAAAAGAATACAAAACTGACTTATTATTTATCTTCGACAATTCAGGTGAGATATTTTTATAAAATTATAAGCAAAAAATATTGTGTTCGACAATAATATAGCTAGCATTCCTTCTAAGAAACCCAATACTCAAACATTTCAGTACTATACAGAGACACAAACCGATGTTTACAGTATAATGTAAGTGGAGCCATAAAGACTTGACATTACGTAGATCCGTCGAAATGTAGTTTGAATTGGAAAGGCGACATCGTAGGGAATCGGCAGGTGCTACACAATTCAGGAATCAGTATTGCTTGCAGACGAGACGCCGCTGGGACACCATTTGGAGCCTGTTGTTACAACAATTTGCATATGCTTCGAGATGTAAGTTGGCCGTCTGACAGTTATTGTTATTTAGGAGACTGTAGATACTGGATACAGATGGTTTGATAATGCAATCTGTATACGTTTTGTATTGCATTTAATAGCAAGTACTCGACTAATTGTAAAATCATCATCAGATCATTGTTATTGAACTATTGCGATTAGTATGTAAGAGGATTATGCAGTCCAAGTCTCGAGGCATAAATCTTATTCCTATAGATCACGATAAAAATCCACAACATTCTAAACGCTATTCTTTATTTCAGAAATATTGATACAACAAAACAAGAATATAGATAAAAAATAAACAATACATCTAAGCTGTACCACGTAGTATAATAATGTAATAATAATTCACAAAGAAATCTTAAAAGTCAGAAACACGAACAAGAAATACGGTTTTAGAGACTATGAACAGAATGCACGTAGAGAAATTATTATGATGGCAGACTGAACATCGTACAAATGTATTCGTTTTTGTAGCCACGTAATACCAGACGTTTCAAGAATGTCATCGCCCATTAAATGTAGTTACAGTTGCTGTTGGTTTTAACTTTATGCCGTTATACATTTTTCATAAGAGCGTGTCAGTGCTTCAGTTAACTACTTTTCATTCTATGGATTCATGTAGCTGTTGAATTGTTTTTCATTTTCGCTGTTTGTTACATATAGTAGAAACAGTTTCATTTAATCGTTGTCATTATATTACTACCATTTAATTATTTCTGTAAAACTATTGATTTAAGCTTAAGCAGTGCTCCTTGCTTTGAGCAGTGGTGGGTCAGTTTTAAAGGCTCGAATTACGAGTTAGAACCAAAAATTCGATAACATGTGATATTTACCAACCCACACTGGGCCCGCGGAGTAGATTACAGCCCAGTTCCTCTCGAAGAGAGGAGGCCTGTATCCCAGTAGTGGGGACATTATAGGCTGATTATGCTTATGCTACATATATGCTCAGATACCTGTGACATACATTATATAATAGTAAATAATACACATCACAAAGAATGTCATAGCAATCTTTGGACCTAAAATGTTACCCTGAGGAACACCCACTAAAACTTTATTGTGATCCTACATAGGATTGACTGATGAAAAATGCACTGGCTTTGAATATGTGATTCTTATAGGAGACGCAATGAAAGATAGGACGACAACCGCCGCGTCGCGATGAAATATGTAGAGTTTAGTGTCGAACCTTCGGCGACGGGAATATTCACGTTGATCCCGACTTTCAGCGCATAGATGATCTACACACTAGACTTACAAAGTCTGTGCTGGTTTGTACAATGTATTATGTTTGTCGAAGACTTTATGTTCTGATTTTAGTTCGTCGTAAGGAGTGCGGGATTTGATATTTGCTATAAGCGTAAATAGCTACACTGCTGAAGCTCAAATACAGTAATAGAATTGTGTCTTTTTTTAAACGTAGTTATTTCTCAAACACCTTTTGACTGTTCATATCTGCCTATAACGGTGGGACACAGGCCTCCTTTCAAAGGCAGTGAGCCGTAAACCACGACGCGGGTCTAGTGCGGGTTGGTAGATGTAACGTCTTCGAATTTTTGGTTCTATGACATGCCGGATTCCTCACGATGTTTTCCTTCACCGTTTTGAGAGCAGTGGTGATGAAATTATTTGCACCAACTTTTGATTTGACTGCTCAATCAGTACAGAATGTATTTACTATACCGCTTTACCAGAAATATCAATATTGAGGTCAGCATTGGATCTAAAAATTATTAGCGCAACTACAATAACTAGTCGAGGTCGCGAGTAATAAGCAAAACTATAATTAGTGCGGGCCTCACCGTATCAAGATCTTAGTAGGCTCAAACCAGCACGCGAGTTGTTTAAGCGGTAACACGACAACGAACCGAGATCTGATAATGAGAACCTGCCTTTTGTTGCTACTAGATTATTTTTTCCTTTTAATTAGAGGTTTATTTAATAATACGATATGGTAAATAGTAACTACATTTCTCAATCTCTAGTTATGAGCTTATCGAAGTGGAAGTTAAATAAGCAGGTTGTTTATATTTATGGTCGTTTCTAGAAGTAGGTATGTTATTTGCTTTTTTTCTTTTCTTTCCGTTATAAGGGTTAAACCGGACCAATTATACGAGCGTCCAATCACCTCGTTAACTGTACTAACCTAGTAAATAAATAAAATGGAATCAGTCGTGTAAGGGTTAGCTTTAATTACCCTCTAAACTTTAAAAAATCAAAATTACGTTCTCATTAAAAAGTTATTTTATTAGGTTTTCGTCATCATAATAAATACAGCTTTTATTACTCCTTATATTTTCGATTAAACAAATATCATAAACCTGGCTTTGTACTTCAGTAATTTTATTTTTCAAATTATTATGAAAGTTTCACGAAACAGGGTTTCTGAAGTTTCGTAGTCCGACCGCAACTTCATTGTGGTAATTGTTTTATCGCATGAGCACCGTTACATTGGTCAGGTGAGGGGAAACAAGGGGGTGGGGGGTAAGCAGGGAGGGGTGCGACATGGTCCCTCTCAGCTGGAACTTTTAGGAAGAAAGTTATAATAAACCCGCGCACGTTTCAAAGATCCTATCACACGGCATTATTTTGGTCAAGGGTAGTTTGAGCAAACAACATGCTTTGTATTTTATGGATACTGTAATTTGTAAGGGAAAACACCCTCGTTTGCATTGTATTTAGGTTACTGATACAGTTTAATGTATTTCATAGAAACTCATGAACAGGTTTCCTACATTCGGGACAATAGGTTGCAGATAACAGTCCCACAAACGTAACTGAATTCTAAATTGATTGTTTTCTATAAAAATATTCCCATTCCATTCACAATCAATCAAAACAAATACATTGTAAATAACTCATACATCAGTAGTATTAAATCGTGACAATACGTAATAGGGCAGACTTTCGTACTGTAAGCAAAGCGTTCGCCATCGTTTCATTTGATGGATTACAAGGCGATTACGGTCGACAGGAAATCCGCGTATTTTTCATTTGGCAATTGTACGGTCTGATATCAAAATATCGTTATACACGGCACCGATTAGATTAACGGCACACAATTGGCTTACATGGAAACTTTGGCCCATTAGCTTTCAGTTATCGGTAGGTACCTATTCCGTGGATTGGATTAATTCGGAACGCGCCCCGCGGGTGCTTGTTTCGTTTCGTTATCGGTACTGTCTTTAACAATAACACGGGAGAGTCGAAATTTGATATTTGACATGTTCGATTAAACGACAATTATTTTTGTTTGTTATTTAAGTAATTGTTGTAGACACTTTATATTGATGGTTTACAGGCAGAATGCTGAAATGAGACTACCTAGTCAGTTAGCATAATTAGCCTCTAATTTCCCACTGCTAGGACACAGGCCTCCTCTCAGTGAGAGGGAGAGGACCGCAATCCACCACGCAGGCCCAGTACGGGTTGGTAGATGTCACATATCTTCGAATTTTTTGTTGTAGAACGCGCCAGTTTCCTCGATTTTTTTCACCTAGTCAATTGAAATTGTCAAAAAGTGGTTTTCAAAAAGAAACCACACAGAACCATATCCACTATCTATATTTACATATAAGTTTTACGTAGATTCTTCAGCAGTAGCAACTACAAATGCCGCTAAGCCCCATCTACAGGAGGAGAAGTAAATTAACTCGCTTATGATATAATATTTCAGTCACGACCTTAGTGAATACTCAGTTACTGGCGTCGGCAAGTCGAAGTGAGTTAACAGAGTTAATCGTGACACGTGTTTAGATAATGTACCGAATGAATTTTGGATACACGATGTATATCAAAGATAGAGGGAGAAAGGTGTATATGTAAACCTGAAACATGAATTCTGTGTTGAGTAGCTCGATTATCGCTTTAGCATGCGTATTAGAAATTGGGTCAAGGTTGGAGTAAATAATAGTTTGTAATAGAAATACAGACATACTAAATCCACAATGTTAACTTAGCCATTAAGGCTAGCTTCAGTACTTTAGGGTATTTTTGGGGTTCGAACCCAGACAGGTAAACAATAATAAAAATAAACAATAATAAATCACAGTTAAAAAAAAACCTTTTAGTTTTTGTGAGATTAACTTCGTTGCAGTGGCGTAATTTAAAAAAAAAAAGGTTATTAATCGTTATTAGTTTGATAAAAGTTATAAAATTAGCTTTAGAAATTAAAATGGGCTATTAAGATTACATATAAATTGTAGTAGCAATATACATATTTAAATGTTATCTACACACCGTAGAAATTTTAATCATTCTTGATGAAATAATCTAAGTAAAAAAGTGTTCAAAAATTAATAATAATTTAGGTAAGTTTAAGAAAGCTCATGATCAGCAGTGGTTTGCTGTCACTTTATTTTCACTTGCTATGTTATATATTACTTTACTTTGACTGCCCCGTTGGTTTCGTGGCTGCAAGCGTGACTGCTGAGCGTGGGGTCCAGGGTTCAATTCCCGGGTCGGGCAAATTTTATTGGGCTTTTCCATTAGGAATCTCTTAGTAATAGCGCGTAGTTTGGATGTTGGCGGTGTGATACCTCCCGTTCCCCGGAAAGTACGGTAAGCCTTTGGCCCAGTGTCGGATTGCCGTCCCAACGGACCATGAAATTGAGGGGGGAAGAGAGCTGTGCGCCTGTGTCTGCGCACACACTTGTGCACGCTGCATATCTCCCGTGCCGAAGGCTGGTCTCCACTGAGATTGGTCACCATACCCAAAATTCGGTCTGGAGTAATATTATGTATTACTTTTTAATAAAGTCGCAGACATTTCACTCAAATAAGATAAAATAAATATTTAATCCAGCAGCAAAAGTTAGTTATTACATATAGCGCAAATATAAATTAAGTAATCTTAATACCCACCAGTCTATCCCTTTTAAATTTTTACTGTGTTAATAAAGTTGAAAGAGTATTTAAAATATTAATAATAGTACTTAAACCAACGGTAGAGGTCGCCACTCGCCAGGGCCGGACTCAGAGGCTATTAAAAGAGTGCCATAAAGTCGTCCAGTTACCTAGCAAGTGTCGTAATAAAGTATTAACGGAACTTCATCTCGTCTCATCCGTCGTTACAAACTTATTTTTTGTGGAATGAAATCTTTTAATTATATTGTTGGTACCTTTTTATATTGCAAGCTGTTCCTGGTGTATATAGGTACTTACCCGTTTAATGTTGGAATATGGCGATAGCTCGCGATTAAATCCAAGATTAAAAATGTAATGAGTTGAGTTATATATCAGGGTTTTATGCTATTTTTGCCGTGACTTCATTGTCGGGTTGATAAGAGACATGAAATGATAATGAGGTCGATTGTCTAGTTCCGTATTCTTCACAAAAATTTAAAAAACTGGATTACATTCTGAGATCAACTAAAATTCATGGCATCAGTCTATTAGACTGAGTTCCAAACGTCGAGATACGAAGACGTACGAAGGTCTTTGATATCGGAAAGCAGATTATGGAACTTAATTGGAGTTGGGCTGGACACCTGATAGATAGATAGATAGATATATTTATTTCTGAGTATATGGTACATTAAGATCTTAATATTAAACAGTTTCACCTACACAAGATCTTAATGTAGCTACTTGGCTCTACATGAGATCTGATAACTTTTTGATAATGGGACAATTTGAGAAAGGGTTATTTCGGGAAAGGGACATTCTGGAAAATGGACGTATCGGGAAAGAGACATTCCGGGAAATGGACGATTCTGGAAAAGGACATTCTGGAAAATGGACGTTTCGGGAAAGGGACATTCTGGGAAATGGACATTATGGGAAAGGGACATTTCGGGACTATTTGAAACCAAGGGCCAATTTAGGAAAGGACATTCTGAGCCTGAACGGTAAAAACCTGGATGAGGCTGGATCAGGAGCGTCGGGATTAGCACAAGAAAAGGGAATCCTATGCCCAGAATTGGGTCATGTCTGGTTGTGGATGGTGATGATGAAAATCCTATTGTTTAGAAAACATCTCACAAAACTAAATAGCTGCCATCTCAGAGAAAATAAAAACGTTTCATAAAGTCAGATCTACTGTCGGATTGCCTCGTCCAGTACTTTCTGCTTAATAACTCCACTCAGTAGATTAACAGTAAACACGTAACATGCGAGATGCCATCTAAAAAATCCTTTACTACTAAAATCTTTTTGTTGAAAAAGGTTCGGAACTTTCGAAACAGGAAAACGACGCAAAATTGTTTTCTAAAAAAGCTAACAATATCGTAAACATTCACCCGCTATGTTAGGGAAAACTTCAGTAGTTTAAAAGTGAGCATTATACGCTTTCCGCTTCGAGTATCAAAGTTGTGTGCTGTCGTCACATCGATTTTATATCAAAAGATGTTGGCAATTCCGAAAAAATACGAGTCCACATTGTTCAATAAAATAAAGGCTTTAAAATTTTTAGAGGGAAGAAAAATTCTGTCATTGTAATCCTTTTACCTTTCGTCGTAGACACGAAAAGGCTCTCCCGATGGTGCGGACTAATTCCGAATGCACCTCCAATCGTAAAAGAAGTCGTAAAGAAGCGAGTCTCCCCTCAAACCGATGCACGGGAATCAGGGAAAAATAGTTGATTTCTTATTGGCTTCCACCCAGACTCAGATTGAAAATTCGCCATAAAGACATTGGGACACGCCTGGCCGGATTAAAGGGGGAAACTAATAAAGAAAACTTTTGCGACACCGTATTTTTACCAAACGCGCACCTAAAACTTCTCAGCCTTTATTAGGTTCGCGCTGGTAATTTAGAAAACGCTCTGCGGTGTTACTGGCGCTTTTTCCTAAACCTGCTATAAAACGGATATCTAGTTTCTGTTATAGCTTTGTGGAGTTGATTAAGTTTTTTTCAATCTACACGAATTTAATATAAGCTTTTATTTCAAAAGAAAACGTACTCTCTCTCAGAAACGGTTATTTAAAAATGCATTTTAATGTTAGCTGGGTTTTAGCGTGCGCATACATATATCAGATAGCTTTTAGAGTGTGATAAAAATAAATTCGCAGTCGAGAGCGGCAAAAATTATGAAATACGGCGGCGCGACGACACATAGGATGAAAGTAGTGACACGAGAGACGAGATAATAAAGACAAAACATGGCAATAAACATGTTCTGAAAACATGTCAGTGCTTCGAATAGGAAACAGGGTAATGTGTTTTTCATTTACATAAATTATCACACGGCGAAACGGCGCGGCGTCTATTCGAAGCGGGCGCAAACCACCTTCTAGGAATGCTTATTTACGCAACACGTCGGGATCGCCCATTGGGATTAATTTACTTGAGGCTTTTAAGAATTAAATGAGAGCAGCTTCGGTTAGAGTGAATTTAATTGACGCTAATAAAAAATGGCGAGCAGCACCGTCCCACAATAAAACACAGGAAATATTTATCTCATTGTGCAATGAAAAAAATACGTCTGCACCTTCGTAGAGAGAGTAGTAAAGTCTGCCACCACGCTGTAGGTACATAATTTCACACACGCCTCGACTCATCGTTCGGCGAAATATTAAGGTGTATAAAATTTTATTACGAACATTACCCCCTTACCCTGTTCTCTCTATAAACATTTTGTGTCGCGTCCCCCCTCGGCGCTGCTTTCGTCTTCGCCTTACTTCCCTCTAATGCCACATTTGTGTCTTAATAACGAATGGTATTATGTTACGAACGTTCGTATTGTTTGATTTTCAATCTCCTGAGATTGTAGGTTTCCTTTGCTCCACTAATGGCCCGTGTCGGAGAAATGGAACATTTGAAACACTATATCCAAAGCTTGAGTTTTATTGCGCATTATTAAAACTGCATATTGATTATTGAGCTCGTGAAACGTCGGATTCATTTTTTAATATTGTTCTGCTTTGTACGCTGAACTGAAAAAAAGTTATTGCATTATGAAGTCAAATGAGATGTTTATTTTCATTGCACTCGATGAAAGCGGCAGTTTAAACAAATTGGCACGAAAGTATTTGCTTTTCCGCGAGCTATTTTGATATTGTCTACAATCCGAGATCAAATTGCAGATTGCCCGGATATGCGGAGTTTAATTTGGGAAGATTAATGATGTTGTGAGTAAGTTCATAATGTTGTAACGCTTGTGCAGAGAGCGGGCCCAGTTGATAGAATCGAGTCGGTAATCGTCGCCAATCTCGGCGAAGCACGCGCACCGCCCCTACTTTATCTCGGCAGTTCGTCGCGGCATCACGCCGCTTATTGATATCACCGGTGTACTATATGGATGTCTCGATATTGCTACCTGTTTGTCTTGCATCTGCTATATTGACTATCACCGCAGCTTTGTTGGGAGTACTTTTTTCTTATTGCTCCTTTCCGTAAGAATTCATTGGAACGGGACTCGCTCGGATACAACTATTGGTTTTATTGTCGTTTGAACGAATAGGGGTTCCCTTCCAATATGTCAGCTTGAATCGGTTCGTTTTCATACGCCACTGATTTGTGTCACCAGAACATACGTACCGGGCGAATTAGGTAAAAGAAAATATGCTTTCAAAACTTTTTACAGCAAAACGGTTTATGAAGCACTTCCCTTAGTAACATTTTATTTATTCCTAAAGTTGTTTGCTTGTAATTTGTTAGGCACCTGTTTTATATACAGAGAAAATGTTTTCTAAGAATTCGACGCCGTCGAAAAATAATTTACATAAAATCTTAAGCAAACGCAGTGAATTGGGTAAACTTCAATCATAAGATTCTGTCATCTTCATCGTCGGCAAGACCTACTTTACTGGTAGCTCTTGAGTAAAAATTGTAACTCCCAAAATAATCTGGATGAAACTGTACTCACGACTTATCGCGATTTTACTCGTTCGTCTCTGAGAACAATACCCAGCTGCCAAACCACAGCGACGTATTTACCCTTACACAAAGAGATTTATTGAAAAATAAATATTTTAATGTTAACCGATAACCCCTATAAGGGTTCCAGGTAAATCTTTGCACCTTTTCTACGCAGAAGATACGCGTGGTTCACAAGAAATATTCGGGGCCATCCACCGCGTGGAATCCTATTGCAATTTATGCTCATTGAACTGGAAAAAGTATATGGGGAGGCTAAGGTCGGCGTCGATTCTTTTATTGCCACACGAAATCAATAAGAAGCGTGACGCGGCAACTGTTTTCGAGGCCCGTTTCATGTAATAAAACTCATAAAATCATACTCACGTCTGGTCGCGTGATCAGTCTGTACGGGCTCGATATAAATCATGAGTTATAGTGTCTCCTGCGATTTCAATCGAATCAGGCACCGCCGTAGTATAACAATTATTCTGAATACATTATTGAAGCATCACTTCGATCTGTGCAATAAGTCAGGGGCACCTCTAGGGAGGTTACCACTCCTACATGGACGTAATTGAAAATTGAAATTTGTTTAGGACTGTGCCGGACTCGTAATTTGATTTAGGCGACGGTTCTCGCGCAATCGGAGAGCAATAACAATAAATATAACCGCAAGAGTTGAATCTGTGCGTTTAATCCCACGTTCAGTGCCTTGTTGCGATTTTGTGTCTACATTCAATTGGCGCGGGTGTCACGTAGGGGAATTAATTTTGTAAAGAGCACTGCTCGAGTGTGAAGAAACCGCCGCATGAATTATTTCTGGCTCACTTGTTTCTTGCACACCTGATGAAGTTCACAAATGTACGCGTACAAAATGTTGTCTTTCAAAACATACTAATGAAGTGCATGAGAATTTTCCAGGATATGTAACGAATTTTCTATTTGCACAGATTTTATGTTAATTGAAACAACTCAGTGTTTTTGCAAAAAAATAACTGAAAGACATTTTTTTAACTCCCCTTCAAACCTCGTAACCTTTTAAACAAAATGCCACACATCAAAGAACTTCTACATAAGAAGAGGCAATCCAATACATCTCAATCGAAATAAACAAAAATACGTCCTCGAATAAATCGAAGGCTCTATCCACCCCAGCACCACAGCCCTATGCCTTGGGAGTCATTCTTCTACGAAGACAGCCCAAAGAGCACATAACTCTACCGAATATAATGCATCCCAACCCGGGCCATAAAGTGCATGCTTCAGTGTACCGCGCTGTAAATTTATATGCTGGTACTAATATAAGAGGCATTAGGTGCCATAAGCCAGGCTCTCGCTAGTATTAAACATTCGAGGCTAGTGTGAACTTAAAATTGCCAACAATGTCCCGAAGTTTAGGTAATAGATGGAATTTTATATTGGTTTTGAAGGGTAGAAACATTGATTTTGGCAAGTATTATATTAGTATTTTTTGTAGAGCAAAATGATTGTAAGCATTTTTAGTCACTAAAGTCAACATAGCTATGTTTAGTAAAATAAAATTAATTTCATTGCACCACATTGACGTTTTTATTTTTATTTTTATCCCACGCATAATATTAATGTTACCTTTTGAATACGGATTCCCTCGTCGAACGTTACCCAGCCGTGAGGCGCGCTTTGACAGAAACAAAAGTGTGCGCACGTGAACACCCCATATTGGCAATATCCAAGAAATTTCGCCAATACTACAGAGAGATACTAGCATTATTAGCTAGGGGTTGCTTAGTTCTAAGGCCCCCTCGCTATCACTCACCTATCCGTATCAGTGGCTAGGGGGGCTCCTTGCCTCCACACGACTAATCACAGAGGATGTGGCATAGACGCGCTATGCATATTTATTATTGCCTCCGACGAATTCGCACTGTTTCGTTCAATACGAGCAGAGCGTGGATGTTTTTCATTTGCTCCGGTTATTTATTTAGCGAGGGTCCCAGGTACACGTAAGGGCTTAATGTTTGATGACCTTAGATTCGACCTCCTTAATTTCTATACGCATCTCTCCGTATAAGATCGAAGTTCGATCACGTCCTGCGGTTTTTTGTTTTCCACACGAGATAAGTGAATTAAATTCGGTTTGATTAATCGATATACCTAATGAATGGTATGTATAGCTGTACGCATTATTCGATATTTGGAAAATCATCGATGTATTAGGGAACGTGTTTGCTATAGCAATGCTTGCTAATGAATTATGTAGCCGAAATCGGAAAATTTACAGGGCTGCGAGCGAATATGAGCGATATTACTACCGCAACAAACAATTAGCGTCCGAGCGAGGCGAGCGCACACCGGCTTATAAAACACGGTTACACGCCCTGCAGTAATTAAAACTTCTCTAGCGAAAAGAAAATCCAATAAAAATTAATTATCTCCGCTATCGTTAACATTGTGATGTGTGAGATGAATATCATTAAGACCAAAAAAAGTGTAAGGTATATTATTTAGAGTTGCCCTCGAATTAAATTCCTGACGAATGTTAATGTTTAACCAGGGAATTCTTGTACAGTTTAATAGGGGGAGGTCGGGTTAATTAAATGGGCCGGGGGTTCATTTTCATAAAATTATTTGATCTTGGCCTAACACGAGGCCAATTGGTCGCGATTCATTCGCTGGAATCGCAGACTTTAATTTCATTTTTGCGTTGTGAAGATTTTAGTGGAGCTGAGGTCTGGAGCATCATTCGGCTTTATTCGTTGGCAAACTACATAAACACAAGTTTATTGCTGTCTGTCTGCCTTTACTTTTGACTCCGAGGGCGGTTCAGCAAATTGACTAAAGTGCGGTTTCGTGTTGAAGTAATAAACGTAGTTTATTATGCGGCGCTTATATCGCGCTGCATCTCAATAATTGAATATTACTGCTCTGCATAGTTTATGGAGTGAAGTGACACGTTTTTCATATTGTTTTAATACGTCTTATTATATTATATTCTTTACAGCACTCTTCCTCCCTATTTGCAAAAAGTTGTTATGAAGATTCAGACAATAGATTTAGCTATGCAGGTACATAATCTGACACACATTAAATTTATACATCTCGAAAATGCAAATCGTATAATATTATAATATCTGGCAATGTAGCAGATGTTGACATTGAGGGTCCACTGTAATATTACTACAATAAATATGACTCTTAGCATTACCTAAGCAAACATTGAAGATTTATAATCGTGGAGTGCATACGACAGCCTGCATAATTTAATTACTCGCTCACACCCTTGATTAAAATTTTGCAATAACGCATTAGCGCAGTAAGACGCCGAAGGGCGTAGGGCAAGGAAATTAAACGGTCCATAATAATTTCGTTACGCCAGAACCATGATTAAAATCTTACAATTAATTAGGAAAAGTTTGGCGTTCGTATGGGGGATGGCTGAAGACATTAATCGCAGGTTTTGCCGCGCCTGTGGGCGAAAAAGGACGTGATAACGACATGTTTGACACGAGCTCCTCCATGGCGGGAAAATTTATGCCTGCAACTAGCGATTGGAGATTCAGAACAAGCCAATTCATTACACAAGTCAATTGTAAATAGTTGGAAGCAAGCGCATAAAGACCGACGTCCAACAACCTCCATCCATGGTCCATGTTTGAATATAAATTGGTTTCAGAACCTTTAACTGCTTACACTATCGACTCAACTAAAGCAACAATTAGCATACAAACGACTGATGCACCGTTAGCACAACAAAACACTCTCGTCGATCGTCTGCGCTGCCCTTTACATAGCATCGTAAGGTTTGAAGCAACCATATTTAACATAAGTGAATTTGATACGGTACATCCTTACCCTTATCACGACGTGAAAGGAAATCATGCAATATTTATATGTTTGGGAAGTGGTTACGGAAACAGGGCAAACGTGTAACAGACGTTAATCAGGAACAAGTGTTCGATAACGTTAACGATACGTGGGTAAACAAAGCCAAGATAATATGCCCGCGGAACATTAAACGTGAGTGTATGGGAGTGATCTAATAAACAATTCAACGGCCAAAACGGGGAAAACACAAAATCAGATTGTCTCAAAATCACACGAGTGACAGACTTACGTGGAGGATCTCGCATCTATAATTCAGAGAGTTCCCGGGATCGCGGCCGACGTACGGGAATACTTTCCCCCCGTAGAACTAACTTATGGCAATCTATTCTTGTTGAATCGAAACTGCCTACTATTGTTTAGACGTCGCTTCACTGAGGTCGGAAATATCTTGCTCTGAATAAAAGAGAGACCTGAATCTTTCATTTGATGTTTTAGCGTCATTCAATGTTCCTCTTAGATAGTTTAACTTGTTCCTCTTTTGGTTCACTTGGAAACGTGAACGATGAATGTTCAAATAGCTATTTCTTGGCTTAAGTCTTATCACTATTTCAGGTGGATTTACTTTACACCGCCAACATTAGCGGTTCGGTAGAAAGGTCAGACCACAATCGTAATTGAGTTTTTCCTTTAGCTTTTTTTTTGTTATTGTTCAAGATAAGGATCGTATTCGGTAAATGGTGATAAGCTCGCCTTATCAGATGGACGCGTAATACTGTAATCAGCTAACAGGGTGTACAGTAAAATTACTGTATCAAGCATAAGTAAATACACCTGTATAATTTCTTAGTTCATTTAGACAATGGGCGTAATTTCTCATAGGTCATCATCTGCCCTAGCCTTTTCCCAACTATGTTGGGGTCGGCTTCCAGTCTAACCGGATGCAGCTGAATACCAGTATTTTACATGGAGCGACTGCCTATCTGACCTCCACAACCCAGTTACTGGGTAATACGATACCCCTTCGTAAGGCTGGTTATCAGACTTTCGGGCTTCTGACTACCCGTAACGACTGTCAAAGATCCACGAATGACAGCCGGGACCAACGGCTTAACGTGCTTTCCGAGGCACGGAGGGGTTTCGGTATATAAAGATGATCACCCATCCACAGACCAACCGCGGCAAGCGTAGCTTAACCTGATCGATCGACCTGTGCGGCTGTTATTATTTAGCCACGGGCCCCTCGCGTAATTTCTCATAGGTAATCGAACTAATTGTGCGATCAGCTGCCTCATTAACCAAAGTATTAGCTATGTAAACACAATATCATTGTCATTGGCTATCCAGACAATTACCATTCTGCCAATGACCTTGTCACAATATGTACTTAAATCAACACCTTTAAACTATTATCCCACACAAGTGCCCTTTATAACTAATTGGAGATAGTTAAATAGCGGTACAATGCCTATAAATTACTATTGTCTTCCATTCTAATTGGTATTAGGCCACTACGGGATAATTCTCGTAATTACTGTCAAGAGTCAGGATAGACCTGCTTCAGTGTAGTATCGCCAATCGTCTGCGATTACGCGAACATCTCGTTTTTAACTTAATCCCTATTACCAACGGTTCTGTTTAAGATAATCGGTTGTTACTTAAACGACTTTAAAGATGGTAGGAATAAGTTAAGTAGTTTAGAAAACTTAGTTTTTGAGATATTTTTTTCATATTTACACATAACAACATTTATATCTAGACAATCACTATCCATTCCAAGGCTTACTGGAAGAGATCACAGAAAGCAATAAGGCCACTCATTGTTTGTTTTGCAGTGTTTAATTTATTTTTTGTAATCTATTTTTCTCTTGTTTAATAAAGAATACATAAATAAATAACAACAGGTTCCGAAATAAAGTCAGAAATATGTCTTGCTTTCACGACCCCCATAGCTACTAGTTATGAAATAGACTATCAAGCACATTACATTTCTGCTACTGCTGAAATCAAAAACAGCCAACGATGTGACGCCCTGATCTTTATAAGTCCTCGTTTGGGAACACTACAACCATACGAGGTGGGTCTAATAATTGTTAAATTGAGCTCTCTAGCCTACGGCGGCTCACGAGATTGGCAACCGTTCACACTTCAGCAATTATCGACAGGAAAGTTTAACTTCGAAGGTTTCAGAGCCACCACGTTACGGTGAACCAAATGAAAAGTCTGATGCGCTTGCACTAACTTTAGGAGTTAGTGTTCAAATACTTTTGAAGTTTCGAGTTTAACAGCTTTGGATGGAATTAAAATTTTGTGTTGGGGAGCTCTGCTAATCTGTGATGGTGCAACATTGTGGAAGTAAAGTATATACTATTTTCTATGTTTAATATAGTGCAATATATCGGATGATTTTTTTTTACCGGCTCCAATTTTTAACAGGGTGTTCTACCCATGAATATGAACAACTTTCACTATAGGACCAACACTGAAATCACGAAAAAAAAATCTGCTGTTTAATACAAAAGTTCAATACCTACTTGACCAAAATATTTGAAACAGCTGATTTTTTCGTGATTTCAGAGTTGGTCCCATAGTGAAAGTTGATCATATTCATGGGTAGAACAACCTGTAAAAATTTGGAACCTGTAAAAAAATCATTCTGTATAATATAGTAATTTCTTTATGTATGAAGAGTCTCCCACAAGGTGGACCAATGACCTGGTGAAGGCCGCAGGAATCCGCTGGATGCGAGAAGCACAGAATCGGTCGAAGTGGCGGTGCTTGGGGGAGGCCTATGTCCAGCAGTGGACGTCTTTCGGATGAAATGATGATGATGATGATAAAGGATCTTGTGTAGCTTCGTGTTTAGATTTCGTTTCAATGTTTAAATCCTTAATGGACCTAGTTTAAATCTATTTTGGCTTATAAAGGGTAATAACAATTAATTATTATGGATTATTATTAGGTACATAAAATATCATTAAACTAATAATGTGAACATAAATCTAATTTTATTAATACCAAGACTAACCCAACACACACGTTTAAACTTTACGATCCCTCCTAAATCCTATAATAACACGATTTTCGGTCAAATTAGCGAAAATGAGTGCAGCAAATTTCTAATAAAAGGTGACTTTAATTACGGTGTGGCGAAATCGAAATTGTACTGCGCTGCGCCATAACATTTCCCATGAGTCGAGGACATTTATCGGCGAATGGTCGAGGATAAAACAATAAAGAATGGTTAACTGCGTTTTAATGTGAACAAGAACATGGCCGGACAATGGCCGCCGATTGGGGCAGAGCGGTGGTCACTGCGAAATCGTCGCGTTGGGCCTATAGAGATGGGATCGTGTCGATTTTTCTAGTAAAATATTTTCTAAATAAAACACCTTTAATGCAACCGTATTGTTTGGAGCGTTGATGTCTAATACGCGAAAGATTAAAAGCTATTTTTTTTTTCTTCGAATATGAAAAATGGTTAGTTAATGCAAGTTCTCGGACACACATTTCAGAGGTACTTATACCAGCTACAAAATGGATGTAACATTATCTTAAAAATATTGGATTTCGTAACAAAAAAAATAGGCTTATGTGTCAAAATGTCGACAAAGCACAAAATCAAACTAAACAAAACATCGACATTCCCAAAAAAAAAAAAAAACGTAGCCGCACAGCACTAGTTCGGATGTAGGTAAGTAATAAACGTACCCGCATAAACCTTTGAATTGCTGACCACGGCATCGAACCTATGTGCCCTTTGTCTGTGTCCGGCCGCAAATTGTTTAAGAAATAAAATAAAATCTAATTTACCGCCTTGCTACGTTTATACGAACCGTTTTACGAGTGCCGCTGACTAGAGTGTATTGTTTATTTTCAATACTTTGAGTTTTTATTTGTTTCCCCCTAATACGATTAAGGCTATAAAGTGCTGAGGAATAAAACTTATCCTCGTTACGGTGCTTGACTTTCCAATACTTACGAATACTTAATAGTATGGGACAGAACTATAAATTTTAAATAAGAAACGTGCATTTAATAAAAAAGCTAACATCAAGTCTGAGGCTAAAAGAGGAGTCCCTGAAAATTTATGAATACTAAAACTACCCTCTGCCAAGAAACGGAATAAAGAAAGATGTATGGAGACAAGCCAAACACACTCAACATACTGAACGTATATCTCTTATTTATGTTCATTGCATTCGCACCACTCAGATGGACAATAGAAATTGTGAACATATTTGCAGATAATACAGTTACCGTGACTAGAGGGACGGGACTCGGGGAGTCACAGTGTTCATACAAACAGAAAAATGTCCCCAGGCAAGCTGCAAAATGTCCCGAAAATACATTAGTCGCATTAGAAACACCATTAAGGGTCGTGCAGGCCGATAACAATTAGGGTGGATCTGGGATCTTAAGGGGAATTAACAGCGCATAGCGCGTTAGCACTGCTTTAAAGAATACTCTACCGCGTACTTTGCGGTATTTTACTCACATTGGCACAGAAATTTAGTGAAAGCTAAGCTTCATATCGAGTCACCACTTAAATTAGATATGAATATAGAATAACACATGAGATTCCTTATTCATTATAAAAACCAATCGGAAAAAATGCGGAAAAACAAATCATAATCATCATAAAAGGTAGATTCATTCATACTTAAGCGAAAAACATAAAAGGTATGAAAAACGAGACATCAACGACGAAGGACGTGAAGGAGATGCCGAAAATTCTTCTAACCGCGACGCCGACTTTTACAATATGCATAACTTGTTGAGAGAGTAATCAAAAGACGATATAAAGTGAAGAGGAAGACACGACGAAAGGCTAAAAATGTAAACCCTCTCTTAGATTTCCTTGAGGCGAGAGCCACGACCCCTCTAGAGAAACTTCCCGTAAGATGGGAAAAATTACCCGGCACGGGAAAACTTTTTTCGATTTGAATTATGATTCCTTATTTTATGCTTCGTCCTCTCACTAAGTTTGTTTTACATCGGACCAAGCCCATTCACTGTCGTAAAACGAATACTAATAATGGCGTCGGCAATATAATTATGCGCCGGACAAAGCAAGAAAATAATTAGCTTTTTCATTCCATTACAAAGAAAACTGAAGTTCTGAAAATACTATAAGATTGTGATGTTTACAATGCAATAAAATAAAACATTTCATTTAATTACAGAGCCTGGTTGTCAATTAATTTACAGTTTCATATCAAAAACGAATGCCAGTCGAATGACAATTTCGTTAGAATAAAACTTAGCGAAGAGTCAACGAAGGATTATTACTTTGAAAGAGGCTTTGACTTTCAACTTTCTAAAGAGTTTGTTGAATAAGTTTTCTGTATTACCCAGGGTAATATAATTTGTCAGGCGCTAAGGCGACCCGAGAGATTCTTATTTTGTTGGTGCAAGAAATAATAAATCATCAAAGTATTAATAATGTTATTATGGATTCCTTCAAAGAGCTGGTATTTTTTTGAACTTTAAGTTTCTGATACGAACGCTAAAGCAAGTCTTAAATATTTAAATGTAAAAAAACTAAAAACAAACTCCTTTAAATTCGCCAAACTCTAAAAGCAAGCAGCACTTTTTACGTATTAAATATGTAAAATTTTCTTTTACCAATAAAAGCTACGCTATGTGTTTAGTTTACATAAGTAGTGTATAATGCGGACCGGGCCGTAGGCGCGAGTTCTGTCTCACTGAGAAAATATGTAAACTTTTAAATTGTATTTGCATTTCATACAAGCCGGGAAATATTGGCTTCGTGCTTGTGGACCACCACAAAGACTCAAGGTAGATCCGCCGGGGATACATCGCCGCAGGGCTGCATACGCCTGTTAACTAGATACCTGCTGCTATCAAACTTGCAGATGTAAATTGGAAATATCTAATTGCGAATAACTTATGAAGATCGATTTGGAATTTGTTGGTAGGTTATTCGAAATTGAATCGAAGTTTTTGATGATGGAAAGAAAGAAAGAAAACACGTTCTAAAGAACTTTTATTTCTTTCTCTATATTTTTTTAAACTTTATTTTTTATTGTCTCTCTTAGAGATCATTCTCAAACTGACTAAAAAGCAATAAAAAAAAGCTGTTTTTTATCGCTCTAACCAAGTAAGTACCGAACCTTGTATCCAACTAAACTACCTACATAATATACTTAGCTGTGACCAAGGAACAATAAATCTGTGAAATAAATTCACAGAATGTCCATATTTCAACAATAAAGCATTCCAAACTCTCGATATATATACATTTTGAACTATAAACAAGCTTTGTTTCCAAATTTTCGAATAAATCTTGGCGGACTAATTTCCTACCTTTTAGATAAGCATTAAATTCTGTACTTCGAAAGGCTTTTATTCAATATTAATTGTTGAGAAATTACCTGGGGGTCCAGGCCCGAGTTTTGACCTTTCGTTTTGCCCTTTTGCTGACCATAAACGTCGAGGAACAATAAACGACTAAGGAGTGACCCTATCCGAGTACCCTTACTAAGTTCTTGGCCCGGTCACCCTCGGTGTCCACGACCACCCCTGACAAAGGCCAGCCTGCAGCCCCCAGGGAAATTATTGTCGGGATTTAAAGGGCATTGCTTACGTGAAAGTACAAAAAAACGGTGTACTTATAATAGAAAGTCTTTGTTGCAATAAGTTTTATCTGTATCGGTCACGTGACCGATATCGAAGATCGACGTATTATTGACAGCTCTATTAGCGCAATACAGTTCACGTGTTTAGTAGAGAAGATAAGTAGGCTCCCATGTTTGATTATGTACCTACTTATAACATGACAAAGGAGTTTTCCTATATGGCCTTCATAAAGCTCAAAATTATAGGTGAGCAGGAAATGGTTTATGTTCGGTAATAACATCATAACAGTGGGTACCACTTAAGAGTCCATTGGTTTCACCAAAGTGACCAATTATTCTAACCAACTTGCAAAAGAAGCCAAGTAGGTGAGAACAACAATGTGAACCACGTGTGAACGTGAATTTAAAATACGTAATACGTATTTTCTTCACAGGAATGACAAGGGAGGGGAAAACTTAATTTGGCTTTTAAAATAAAAAAAGCGTAGCTTGAAAAACGTCACGTCTTACGTACCAAAATATACATGTTTACTTTTTTAGTACCCCCTGTTTAAACATATTTCACCCTGTGCTACATGCATTCAGTTTATCAATAATTCGATTCACCCCAAGATGTCAAAATTTATTTTGGCAGCTTAAGACGTTCGCGAAAAACTTTGCATCAAACATTATTTACATGGACAGGATAAATTCGCCAATCAGGATCAAACGAACCCCTTACAATACCTACGTGTATCTTCAAAAGTCCGCATCCCCAACGGAAAAAGTTTTCCGAAATCATTGTCAGTTCCAATAAAATAAGCAAAATTAAATAAACAGCCCCCGGCGAGATAAAAGGTCTAGACGCCGACTTAGACCGCACTTTTGATGGTGTCATATTTTAAAAAGTTAGGGGAAAGTTGACACTTGGACGAATTTAACCTACCATTGTATTAATTATTCAGGGCGGTGCTTTCGTGTTTTAAGGTGCGCTTGCAAGGAGGGTAAGGTAATTTGTTTTTGAAAAAAAAAACTGTACAGAAAGGAATTTTAGGGAACTTGCAGCGAGCCCCGCCGCTCTAACAATAGCCGAGGCGGGAGAAAAGTTTAATAAAATTGTTTTGGAATGCAGCGCGGAACGAGATAAGTTCCGCCTAGTAGATGTTCTATCGATTGTAGGGTTTATAAAGTTAGCTCAATACGGAAAATAAATACGCACTTCAACTTAGTGGTTTATGTTTGTTTTGGATTCAAACAGTTGTGTATCATAGGATATCCGAGAATCTGAACTAAGCAAATAGAAACAGAAGCTTACAAATAATAATCTGAAAAAGTCAAATAAAGCACAGTCTAAAGAGCTCACATGCTAGCGGCATATTAAAATGAAAATTGCTTTCTTATTTCAAACGGAATAGTAAAAAATAGCAAACATAATTAAGCGTACAACTGTGACTGCACGGCATGGTGTGTACACAAAAGAATATTCCTACTCCAAACTCATTTGTAGATAGACGGGGGAGGCTTACCCTCCCACCCGGAATACTTTAACTTTTCAATTGTAACTTTTGATGGGTTTTCGAACGTAATAATAATCGCTGTATCGTCGTGATGGGGCGCGCGAATCAACTAACTGCACATACAAAAGAATGCCAATTTTTATGCGGAAAATTGAGTTACATCTCGGCCGTATTATTCACCTCCATCCCAAAGTTTGCTGCATTTTTTATTGACACTATCTTCAATTTGAAAAATTGAATACAAAGTAGACGTGGGTGAATTTGTTTTTATGTACGAAATAATGGCGTAGATTTGATTTAGCAGCTCGTTTTTGGAGTCATTTATATGTAAAAGATGTGTTTAAATGGAGCCCAACTATTATCTTCCATCTTTTGCATTCACTCTGGTCTACGAAATAATGGAATATGTCCATGAATTTAGCACCACAATATATTTCTCCCACAAAGGCAAAATCGATACTCGTTACCATTAATTCTGTCGCGGAGACAACCCGGTAATATTCAATTCTTAGGCACACATTTCATGGTAGATAAATCTCATGAATCAGGAGTCCATATGTGAAAGCGAAGGTGGTTCGTTCAAAAAATCGACTGCTCGAAGGCGAGACGCGAGTTGAATTTCCTGCCCGATATGAATCTTCCCTACTCGCTTTAAGGTGATGTATTTTCCTATTTCTTCCCCTCTCTTGATAGGTTATGTCCCACGTGACAACAAGGTGCGATTCCATCGAGTTAAGGGTGAGGCAATGCGACGGGGTATTTTCATGTGTTTAAAAAAATATGTTATTTCTATGCAGGGCCAAACTAATTAAAGCGAAACTCACAGATGCGATGGGTATCGATATCATAAAATCATGAAAAAAACAAAAAAAAACACGTTTGTCTCACCAGTTAATTAAAATTTATCTAAACTTATACAACGCATTATAACTCCAAATATAAAATTAATTTAATACTAATAAGTATCTTGGTAATTGAACATTCCTCCGCTATTACCGGATTTAATATAGCAATAATATAGCACTCGTCTTATTCCCGTAGTAGATTCCCGATCTGTTCCTCTTTGAGACGTCGCCCGCCTATTTCATAGGGACCCTTCGTTAAATTGATTTTCAATTTGTTTGAAATGTGGTCCGCGGTGCACTGGGCAATAAGGAGGCGGAATAGCGGAAAATTATTTCACTGAACTAACCCTTGATGAGATTTCAACTGAATTAGGCGATTGTGGATGGGGATAGGAAAACATAAATTTGATATTCTATATTTTATTATAGGGGATAGGATAATAGTTTGTATTAGGTATCGACCTAATGAAATATAGAGAATCGAGTTCTAATTTTCGGAGAGCAATTTGATGGGGTACTTGTCTCAACAAAAAGCTCTCCAAAAATTTCACTTGTAATACTTATAACTGCCATCACCACGAGGTGATGATGATGAATATGGACATACTTGAAAACCAGAAGTTTAATCTGTCAAGCGCCGCTAATAAGACACAATTGATTTTCTATTGTTTCGTCGCCGATCGCCGAACCGCGACGGTTGACCGGTTAAGAGAAAATCGGAATAAACAAAAGTAAAAGAAAAACATTTGCATTGGATGGAAGTCAGCAAGTCTCCACGAGTGACGAGGATCCACATCAAAATCGAAACAATAAACACCTAACCGTAATTACGAAGGGTTCACAATATTATGACGTCACAGAAGCAGTTCAAAATATTAATCCCTAAATCTCCCGGAGACAATTTCTATTAACTTCTTGTGATGTTACTTTCATTTTATTGTCAAGTGATAGGGATTAATTCGTCTGACTTATAACTGCAATACATTGCTGTCTTTTGTCGACGGGGGTATAAAATAAAGCTTTCTTGAGATTATATAAATACGAGTAGGGGAAGGATCAAAATGATCAGGGTCTGGGATGTAAGCCGTCTAAGTGGAGATCCGGAAGGTTGATACTTGCTCTAAAATTTGAAAGTAAGAACATATTAAGTGAAGCAAAATATGATGAAGGAAATTCAGACGTGGTCTAAGGTAACTTAGGTCAGGTAAAATAAAGTTAACTTTGATTTTAAATTTTATATAGAAGTAGATGAGAAGACAATTTCGTCTTATGAATGGAAAATCATCGATTTCGTAATGAACATAGGAATGAAGACAACCTAATAACGCGTAACATCAAAGAATTAAAAAAACACAGAACAATTAAGACAACAATAAAATAAAAGTCCCTTTTGTTTACTCACAATACAATGACATACATAGAATGACAAGCAAAACAGTTCGAAGACACCCCATGACGTCTAGGGATGGCAAGGTGGCCTGATTAATTTCGACTGATATTTGATATGTTCATCTGACGGGCAATACAGGGGAGACCCTGACAAATGAGTAGATTTTCATGTCTAGGGGTCGAAAGACGATTAAACGTCTTCGGTATTAAATTGCATCGGATTCATTCTGGATCGACTATCGGGGTATCATAAATTAATATGATAGAACTGGCAAACTAGTTAAATAGAAGCCTTAATTTCATATGTGTTTGACATTAAAAATCATAATCAAGAAACTCAAATAATAAAATTACAAATCATAGTCGTAGATTATTAATTGGTAGATGTGGAGTGTGAGGTAGTGTGTGGATTAATGGTCGTAGATTATGTAAAACGGTGAAGGAAAACATCGTGAGGAAACTGACATGTCCTAGATCCAAAAATTCGAAGACGTGACACCAACCCACCAGTGCACTGGGTGCGCGAAGATTACAGCCCACTCCCTCTCACAGACAACAAGGCCTGTGTCGTAGCAATGGGAATCATATAGGCTCATTATGTGCAATGTGCATCACCGTGCATAAATAGTACATTATGATACATGTGTGCTATGTTGATCATTAAACTCGAGGCGGTATTATTTGCGCGAGCCGAAGGCGAGCGCGATAAGGTAGCCGAGAGTTTAATTATCAATGCACACGCGTATCATACGACGTTTTTCAACACACTTGCGAGGAAAAAAACAGACTTGTATTATTAAATATTAACTTGTATGGATAATGGCGGGCTGGGTTTGTTTTTCCGCGCGCCGCGCTAGAGGGCGCGCGCAGGTTTACCCATAGAGTAAGTAATGGTCATTCCTAAAGGCACATACAAAACCGATAAACAGCCTACAGAAAAAATATAATAAACACAAAATAATGTTCAGACTGATCGTAGTGTTGTCGTATGTCAAATTGTAGTTTAGTTAGTATGGAATTAAAAAGTACTATTGGCATAGAGAAATATACATTAATGAGGGTTTTTGATACTTTTTCTGCCGCCAGGCGGCGCTTCGTATGCGTCAGGTCCAAACAGCTGTCAGATAGCACAGATTCTTACCGAACGTATAATTATTTTAGTAAAATTTTATGTATTTGGAAGTGTTATTGATTTTATTATGGATTACGGCCAAAGAAAGGTTGCCGAACTGAAGATTGAGCTCAAAAAGAGAGGCGCAAAAGTTACTGGTACTAAAGAAAAGCTCATTGAAAGGTAAACATAATCTACTTCTATTTGATTCCACAATTTGATTGTTTTTTCAACACAGGCCTGGCTGAAATAATAATTTAATAAATATAATGTTTTAATGAAGTAATTTTTGATAAGGCAAGTACTAAAAAACGTTTGCACTAAGTACATCATTGAAGGTTAGTCGCGCACAGACATAATCAAGGTGACTTAACTAAAGTTTATCATTATAAATAAGTACAAAATATTCTTACGTTTTTCTAATACTGAGTCCTTCGGTAGCTGGTAATCGTCCTCTGTGAAGTGGTTTTTGCAAACGAGGCTATTTTTCGTTGGAGTAAATTTATCTCTTCGAATGGCTACAAGCCACTGTTTTAATCGGCTTTTATCTTCTGTAGGGAACTTATGTCCTCCTTTTTTATTTGCACACATAGGCACTGCACAACACTGTGGCATTTTGGAAAACAATATTCCGTTTGTAACGTTTTTAAGAATAAATAAACCAAAAAAATGATCGAAAAATATAAATCGTGTATGTGTTTTGACAGGTAGTTGGACCTGACGTTACAGCGCTGCCATCTCACGGGGAACATTTCAGAAAACCCTCATTCAGTGAGAATCCGCAATAATAGAACGCCAGTGGTCTTTCCCGTTTGGTTACGGGAGGGACGACGGAAAATTTTAAGGTGCATCCAGACAGAGCGAGGCGTATGCGCCGCAAGTGCTTTTTTTTGTATGTTAGATGCCTCAGCCTGAGGCAACCGTACATATAAAAAAAATCATTTGCGGCACATGCCTCGCTATGTCTGGATGCACCCTAAGGTGAATGCGCAGTGGTAGACCGCGAAATTTAAATTTTCTTAAGTTTTTTGCAATTCGCAGGTCAGTATCAGGTTGTATCTTGATCAAAATGTATATTTATATAATAGATATGTATTTACAGAATTATAGTCATTAGAATCATTAATATATATATTTAAGTTAAAGGAGAATGACCAAATTTGTATGGGCTCTGGTCCAAAAAAAAAATCTGCTGCCCCCAGGTTTGACACTATTGTTGGTGGACTTATACTGATGGACTAATTATGTGTGCACATACGCATCAAATTCTAACCCACAGTTACAGAGTAATTCAACATTATTTAACACTGCAAGGATACACTTTTGCTTGCGTTTATTTTTTGTGTATCTTATTTATATTCGTTAAAAATATTGTTTTTAAAAACTCACTAAATAATTAGATGAATTATGTATTAAAAAAAAAACGACAGTTACTTAAAAACCGTTTATTTTCACACAATTTTTAAAAAATGTTTTTTATCGAGGACAATTCTGCACAGCTTATATAAAGTGAATTGTTATTATAAATCATTTTCATCGATCATAATATTGTCTAGAAACTGTGCTGGATGGTCAATATTGTCATACCGCACATAAGCCAAAAACCACACGATATACATTATATGTGCACACGTGCCCAAAGTACGCCTGCCACTCTTACATGAACAGTAATAATGATTCAGAGCCTTCAACCCAAGGTGGTCTGAGTTCACAAGTATATATGTGTGATAAACCCGGTTTCGGGTATGCCTAGATTGAACTTTCCCTCTTAATAGCCAGTAGTTATTACCAGTTATATTATAATTATTTAAAAGGCTATTCAAATCGCGGTTTTCTCTGTACACTTCTATTGTATAAACGCCATTACGAGCGTGTTCACTGTAATAACTCCTGGCCAGTTTTATTTGGTAAGTTCCTAACGCAAACATGACAAGTTCTTCCTCAGACAACCGTGGAAATTCTCTTACATCAGGTAATTCTACAGACATACTTTGAAACGGAACTCGGCGGCTATTGAGGTTATGGCCAATCACATACTGTGCGAGACAGTTTTCAACATTGATTCTATTGTTAATTCTCTCCACGAAAGCTAAAGCATTAACGTTATCAGTGATTGGGTCGTGGAAAGCATTTGTAATGGCCGCGGCATTCCTAAAATCATCCTGCATATGAGGCAGAGCTCTGTTAAAATAATCTTGTCTGAATATCTTAAAATCTCGCAATAAGCGCACAGTACACAACTATAAGCGAAGAGCGTTAGAGAAGGACTGCGCAGTTGCAATGCAATGCACATACAATGAGCTTTCTATTACCTTCTCCCTCACACACAGCTATACAACGATGTACAACAAAGCAAACTCGCGAGTAAGCTAATTACCTGCGATAAGAAAAGGTCGCTACCTGTAAAACTGTTGTTACCTGTATAAAAAAAGTGAAATGTGCAATTTTTTCTCTAGGTCACTTTTTAGTTAATATCTATGTTTCTGTGGGACAGATTTTTTCGGTTCTATAGAAGAAAATGTTGCATTTGAATCCGTCTACCAAATGAGCTATGTGGTAAATCTGGGGGCACACCTTGATTTTTTTTACCAATTTTTGGACCAATTTGGTCATTCTCCTTTGTTCCCTAAGAACTTTTCCATAAGAGATTTGTTCTTATGGAACAAATCTAACTTAGAAAGGTGTATTTATAATGATTATAATTCTGTAAATACGTACCTGTTATAGTCGCGAATCATATTTTGATCAAGATACAACCTGACACTGGCCTGAAAATTGCAAAAAACGTTAGTAAATTTGAATTTCGCGGGCTACAACTGCGCATTAATCTTAAGGTAAATACATTTTAGTTCCTTTTGGGACCAAAGACAATTCAGACTATTGATTAAAAAAAAGAAGTGACATATGGCTCGCGGAATCCTTTTGGCATGAAGTCTCTTTGAAGAGATTAAAAAAAAAACGCACTTCTCCGACCTCCGACTAGTAAATTAAATAGTTATCTGTGGAAATAAAGCACAAGTACCGTAACGTAAAGAAAAAGCACGCGTTTGTAATACACTGCATTATGGTCTTAAAAGCGGTGCATTAAGAGCCATTTTACGAGCAAGTGTGTTGAAAATATTATTTTGTAATAAATGCTTACAATTTCACCAAGAGTTAAAAGAAAGTCAAAACCTGTCTTAAAATATTTTAACACTTCAAATCAGTCTACAAAAATTTAGATTAATTTGGTAATCTTTTTTTAATCATAGACTTGAAAAAGCTATGACTGTTCGCAGCTACTAAGCCACTTTAATATGTTAAATCGGTGAGTTTTACTGTCACATATCCGAAGTTATTTTTATTAAAATGTTGAAGTATCAAACATAATCCTTTTAAAAGTCTTTGAAAGCAGATTCGAAGTGAATTACACTTGCTGTTGTTATCTGTAGAACTTCAATTTCTTTGGATTATTTAATTTTATATTACTTATTTATTCGTATAGAACAGTTGCACCGAAGTGGGTTTCATTGTTCCCTTCGCGGATAAGTCTCTTGGCTTCATGTAATTTAACATTTTAGTTGGGAAGCAAGCTTGTCTCCTCGCCATCTTTTGTCGTTTCGCCGGAACATCTTTATGAATATCTTATTATGAACCTAAATTGAGGAGAAGCTTACCTAGTCCTTGTTTGCGTAGCAGCAATTTTTGCTCGGATTTACTCAGCCATTCGCAAACAATTTTAATTGGGTTTTTGTACCTCTGAAAACTTGTATTGTCCGCAAAATTTAAAATTTAATTTAAATGTATTTTAATATTATATTCCATTTTGCCATCCAAGACCAATTTAGCTTCGAAACTGGCGTCTGTTACATTGTGAAAATGTAATCTGCCTGAGATTTCTTTACAAGTATTTACGTCTTTTATCCGGGACATTTTGTAAATGGTTCATTATCAAGTTCCATGAAAAAGTAAACGCATCATGGGTATAATATCTTATTCCACATAAGTACGTGTAGTCATGGTGACTTTTGTAATGACGGTACGAGGAGGCACCATCAAAAGGCGTCATTACACCGTCTCGCGTATATTACATCATTATTCGTGCAACACGCACTCGTTCACAACGCCGACAATCTGAGATGTTGCTAATGGAAAGAACACGGGAGTTTTGATAAATTCGCGCTCGTTTTTCCCCTCGAGTCGAGAGTTTAAAAAGCTTGGATCTCTGGTGTCGTGTATGATGGCACGTAAAACAGGATTGAGTGGAAATGAGCCGTTCTGATAAGAACGCTTTGTGGACCGTGGAGCTGACTTGACATGATTTTTTAGTGACAACTCTTATAAATACAATAGAATACGAGTGAATAACATACACACACGAACGATTACCGTAACAAAACCCATTAAACCAACACATTTGAGAGGTATTTTATTTCAGCCATCACTGGTTTTTTTAATATTTTTTGAAGCACAAAAAGTTTAGTTAGGTAGTTATTAGAAGTTTATTAACTATGTATTATTAAAACCTAAAATTTTCTCAAAGCAAAAGCAGTCTACATTTCGAACGTAGTTTTGTGAAATCAAAATAATAGGAAGTATGACCAAAAAACGTCAGGAGCACGTATTTTATATTGAAACAACGGAAAACCGCGGGCAATGGTTTGTTTACCTTGCGGCAGTGGGATGCCTGTTCGCTGCAACATTTGGTGCACCCCATGTATTCCTGAGGGCATTCCGCCCCACTCATTATCCCCGATAGTTATTACTGTCATTTTTCAACTCGTTATTTACTCTGAGGAGAGCTGATAGCACGACATTTGCTCGAAAAGACCGAAGTTTAAGATTAGGGGTGACGGATTTTTGGGCTGCGAAAGGGATTTTCGGGGGCTTATACGAAAATTGAAAATAGCCCTTTAAAGTAAGCAGTCTTTTCCCCTGTGTTTGGAGGTTTGATCTTGATAGTGTAATAGCAACATTATTAAAATGCTGAAACCCTTGTTTTATGTCGTGGCGAGATTCATAAGATCTTATAGTTCATTTTTGAAGTGAAACTTCTTTAGGCACGCTTGACTTGGGGAGTAAGCTGGCGAACGTGTGACGTAAGCGTTCCGAAAAGTGTGATCGGGCGAGGCGAACAGGAGTTGAGTGGGGGATATAAGCAAGAGAAAGCAGTGCGCGCGCACATTTTCTTTCTCTATTCCTCTCATAGCCAAATACGTTTGAAGTTTCACTTCAGCCGTATGGTTATAAGCACACTCGGTTTTTTTTAAATCCCAGAGGCTAATCTGACATTTAAGTCTTTTGTGTTTTCGTTTTTTTAGTATAGAAGTTTAACATTACACCTGTCAGATTAGTCTCTGGGATTAAAAAACGAACTATAAGAATCCGCCAAGTTAAATCAAATAGGTAGGTAAATAAGATAAATAAAATAAGTTAAGAACACTAAATAGCAATACCTACAATAAAATTGTTTTAAAGAACTGAAATGTTTCCATTTAATTGAGTGTTTCGTAAACTCTTGGGAATTTATTCTAAAAACAGATTTGAAACCTAATATTTATCAAAGTAAAATAACAAAATAAATGTCATCTTGACAGCAAGAAACGAGAAAAGTTTTTTACAGAGTTTTATTAAGACTTTTATTATACTTTAATTGCTGTGCAAGATTGCTAAGATATTTAAATTCGTCTACTTAGAAACCTCTTTGAAATCATGAAATGTTCCATTATTACAGTTTAAATATAAAACAACATACCTTTAAGAAAATAAAAAGTATTTGTAAAAAGAAAAACAAGAATTGAATTTTGTAAGGATTTGAGTTAGTAGTCTAGGTAAATTGTGCTAAAAATAATATACGAAGATATCGCTTTCAGTATCATGTAAAGAAAGAAATTAATTGACGTCTACCTTTGTTTTTGGAAAATATTTCATTCGTACTTAAAAATGTTTGTTTATTTTTAAACTTTACTTAGGGCTGATTTTTCCAATGCTAGATAATTTTGTCGGAGGAATAATTTTTAATTTTCGACAGTTCTTCCATACAAAAATGTCAGACTTCAATTTTATTCCACGAATTAAAATTATCTGTCGATTGAAAAATCAACCCTTATTGTGAATATCCACTTTTATTGGCTATATTAATCATATTGTAGTCAATAATGTATGTATCAACATACATCATTAATATAACTCTCGGAACTGCAGAATGAAACTGAAAGCGTTTGTGTAAAATATTATTCCCGATTTATTATCGGTGACAAATCTTTCAAAGTTCAAAATTCAGTGCACATCCTTAAAAGCTTCCCCGGCTTAACTTACGGTGACTTCACTTTGTCAAACATCAATTTACTTTTTGACAATGATCAACGATGAAATGGACGAGCACACAAAAATCTGTTCCATCACTTAATCATTTAACAGGAAGAATTTCCAGTCGAACCTTTAATACGAAAACTTCACGATAATTTCAGTTGTTTGAATGCTCCGTGTCCGTCAATAGGAGAACTAATAACTATCATTAAAACAATCTCCGTCGTCGATACACGTACGTGAAATTGCAGTAACGACTAATAATTCATAGGTTCGTGACAGCAAATACTGGAAAACTAGAAGGAAAACCGAACGCGTCTAGACGTAGGAACATCAATAAGTAACGATTACGAGGTAAAAGCTCCTTATTAAACGCCACCCCAGGGCAATATGATAGGGCGAACTTTTATAAAAGGCCATTTATAATGGATTCGCGGCCACACAGGATTAGGTTTGTAAATATTTTATTAGAACTATTGTGGAGTGACTGCCGACTGATTGACAAGAGCGGCCCCTGAGGGACCAGACACACTCCATGAGAATTACTACATATTTCAATTTCGTCCAAATGGCAAATCATAACGATAGCCTGGCTGGTTAGCTACGGCGCAGTACGAAATTTTGCAGCGACGCAGAAATACATTCATTTCATTTTTTTCATAAAAACATTTTTTATTGCGAGCTTGCGTGACTTATTGCTAACGTACTCCGGCCAATAAAATTCAATATGACTAGTTTTTGTTTTGCTCCGTTTAAATACTGTATAACTGTTTTTGAATTTTATGCGAAACCCGTTAAAAAGGTTTAATAACAAAAGGTTAAACCCTATATTATATTGTAGATTGTGGGTTAAACCATTTAAGAGGTTTCGGTGAAAAAATCAATAGAAAAATGTGTATTGCTTTTCAGAACAAATAATACGTAAATATTTTTCAGCGCCTAAAGAGTAGTAGATCGATACTTTGTAATAGCTTTAGAAACAATTAATTAAAGTGAAACCCTGCCATATCGAAGGGCTTTCAGGTAAGGTACATGCTCAGCTGTTATCCACTAGACGGGCAACTATTAACTACTTCTTAGTTGCAAAGTGCCTCTAAATTGAACACCTGAATGGCTTTCCCGGCCTTAGCGCAGCGCGGCCCTCAAAAGCACGATATTAATCAACATTTAATTCCATATCGTGCCTGAGCTAGCATATGGGGGTAGTGAGTAAAGGCGGTGCAAGTACGACCACCTAGGGAATCCTAGGATATGAACCGACTGCGTTACTTCGCCTGAAACTCGGCGGACGTTGCGAAATATGTAAATAAAGGAAGAGGCGACTCATTCGACGAATTTCAACAGATATTTAAGTGTTAATTATGAAGTTTCAGCTTTACTTCGTTTCACAGAAATGTTTTGCTAGTCAAGACCGATAAGTTGTGTGGAAATCGGTTGTCGGATTGATGGACCATGCGTCAGGAAAGTTGTGAGTATGAATGTGGAAGGTTATTAAAAATAGAGAAAAGTCAAAGAAGCGGTAGATAGATTGGATGAAATGGTGACTCATGAGATGACGGCTAATATACAGATTTATGGAGGAAGAAAAAATGCTGCGCCGATTCCAAGTAAAATGGGATAAGGGCGGGAGAACGATGATGTACGTATATTTACTAGATGATATTGTGTCTGTTCATGGAGCCGAAGACATCGTATCTTCGGCTCAGAAAAATAAGTGCTCAGAGAAATACTTAATTCTGTTTTATATTCATTCACTAGCGTTTCGTGTACCAACAGCGAAGAAACAATACAACTCCATTAGGCAGTGTGAGGCCATCGTAATTCTTGAGGTTCATTTTAATTAAAAATAACTACTTTAATAAACAAGAATTTCGTGTTAAGGTCTCACCTTAGCTAATTAAGTACCAGTTTAATTACGTTTACCTTGTATCGTTGCTGTAGTCTCTTTAATCTTTGAATATGTCTTACCTGAAATGAAAAAAACACGTTATTAGAGGGGTAATTCAATAATTATGAGAGATATTTTTACCAACATCCTCGTGAGCTTAATTTAGTGAAGATTTCGTTCATTTCTCGGTGTTGTTATTTTTAGAAAAGTTAATTATATTCAGGAGTACCAACATTTTAATCAGATCTGTTGGCAAACATTATTCTGCAAGGAAGAGCTTTAAAATCGCGTAATGAAGACAAGCCCACAGGACTCGGCAGATTTATGAGATATGTTAATACACTATGGTGTGTTGAAAAATTGCTCTAACATAATTTGGGTTAATTGAATTTTTGTTCGTTAAACTCGATGTGAAGCACACCTCCGCTTAATTACCGGCGAGGGTTCGTTAATTTATAACGTCCGACAGACTTAGCGCACTCAAGTCCACGGAGCAGGATAACATCGAAACTCCCTTAAGATTAATTTGCCAAGTAGGTACTCGTGAACTTTAACTCGTTTGCCTCTGACCGAATTCCCAGGCGGCCCTTGAGAGTTTAGAATTAAATTTAATGAAATAAATTTGCGGAATCAGCAGTGGGAAGTTGTGTCTGGGGCCGGTCCGGACGGACATTCGGTGGGGATAGTTGCGGCTGCCGGCGACCGACCGGCCGGCCGGACTCCCGGCTCCCGGCGCCCTTTACGTCGCCGTTACGTTTAACTGTTATCGCAAAACCTCTCGCTACAGCGATACGTAGCAACAGAGATCCTATTAGTAACACCACTTTTATAGGCAAAGTTTTCTAACTAGATTTCTTCTATTGTCTCTAAAAATCCCTCTACAGTAATTATATTGTTGAAATGTGAATGCTCAAAGAATGGGCGCCATTTTGAGACAGGCAGCTTTAGAAGCCGTAGGTATACAAAACTTTTGGGTACGTATTTAGGGGGTGTAGAAGCCGTATTAGATACGAACGACAGAAACACATTATTAACTACGTGCTTACCTATTTAGAATTAACACGTGTCAAAGAAATCGTATGTGGATTAAATAGATTTATCGGTTTATTCTGTCAGACACAACGAAATACGTTTTTGTTCGTAGGAATTTGTAATGTAAGTTTTCAGAGTAATGTATCATTTTCCTAATGTGTTAGCATCGTATTATTTTGTAGACAAAATTATCAAGATTCGCTGTAGGTTAGGCCATGTGACAAGAAACTTCAGATCTCAAAAATGAGAAGTAACTTTTTATACGATGTTTATGACTGAAAAGTGAAAACCTTTTCAGTACTTATTTCGTATTACGTCAAACAATCTGAAAACCGCTTATGAAAAAGCAATTTCTTTCCGTTGTAGACACTCATTAAGTCGTCAGTGGGCAACTGGCGGCGCAATGAGTTACAACTTAAGTGTCAATCCGGGAAGCGTCTGTCGAGTGTCGCCATCGCGGTAAGAGGGAAATTAAAAATTGAAAAACTCGCCGCCATGATGGCAGTGGCGTTAATGGCTGTACATAATAAATAAAGCGGGCCGCTCGTAGGCTTATGTGCGACTCGAGTGGAGGGTGTGGCCGAGCCGCGCGAATGGGCTCTCTGAGCGACATCTGAGACGGCCGCCCGGGCCCTTTGGAGTGCGGATCACTCGGCTCGACCTGTTTCATATTGCCCTGCCCGCTGCCTGAGAGCTGCTTCACTTTGATTTAAGAGAAAAAGCCGTTTTGACACTACAGTCCGAGAAACGCTCCACTCTCGTGTGATAAAAAGGTTCTAGGTCAAAATGAAAAGCGTGGATGGAAAATGTGGTCTTTGTTTCTTGTGTCAAAAATGTTAGAGGTCGGCGAATGTGCTGGAGGCTGTGACTCGAGTTTTAATGAGTTCTTTTATGAGTTCTATTTTTAGGAATGAAGTCCATATTCGACTTGAATCTGGTTTCTTATCCAGCGCCGAGTGTTTGCAAAGGAAATAAGTAATGTTCCACGCTTGTTACCATCTAATAAGAGAAAATACCTAGCCATAACTATAACAGACTCAAAATTTGGAACCCACAGAATAATAAAATGAATAGTATTTCTTTAATTTTACTGTAAGGATTAATATCTTACCATAAGGTATTTTAAGAACTTGCTACTACTGGGACTTTTTGAAACTATACATAACAAAGAAATCACCAGGCATTGTTGAATCAACTCCAACGACTAACGTAACAAGCAAAATGATCGGGTTTCGGTGACGAGTGCCCGCAGCCCGCCAAAACAACTTGCAAACCCCTTTTACGCCGCCATCTTGAATTTCTCGTTTCGCGCGTCAGAATGACGTCTGATAGACGGCCATTTTGAAAAAACTCGAGTGCGGCTTCCTTCCGCATCGGTGGGCCGTCATGAGAACTATCGTGGCGTCGACACCCCTTTCGTTTTACATACATCGGATTCATTGTTTTAGTAGTACATACGATAAACTTTTGTTGTTAGACGTGGCAGCAGTAAATCCGACCGGAGCTGAACGCCAGGGTGCCGCGAATAAACTGTACCTCGCCTACGCTTTGAAGTCGTTTTTAGTCTGTAGAAACTTTAGGTCATATGTACTCAACGTTATTGTTGTTATCGATCCAGTAGATTGTGTAGGTGCAATTATTCTTTAGCATCACTCTCACAGCAACTCACTGCAAAGATGTACCTTTTTAGGTAAAAGAACTTAGGCGATATTCATTTATGTTCAGATTCTCAGACCCAGATTTGAAACATAAAATATTGTTAGTAGGTTCAACACAAAAGATACCCAATTTTTTAGATTTGCATACGCGTAGAGAGACAAATTTTATCTGAATTTTTGTTCGTAATAAACAAGTCCAAAAGTCAAACACAATTATTTTCACACGTCATCAAATAAATCTAAAATCAAGTGGGAAATGTAAATTAAAAATTCACCCTCACATTCCTATTTTATTTCAAAACGCATGGAAAACCCTTTAGAAATATTAACTGCGAACTTTTTCAATTTGAAACGCGAACGTGACGAGACATAATTTACCCAAGTATGTATTTTTGTGTTGTGTAACAAGCCGTCGGAAGCGCGAGAGCCGTCATCGTTTCCACTCAGTAGGTACTCCCTCACCCCCGGTCCTTATGTTTTAATTGTTGCCCCTGAGAGGTGGGAGGATCTAAGCTCTCAACTCTTTTATATTTCAAGCGTCATACGATGTTTAGTTTTACATAGTAGTGGAGTGAAGTTTATGTGCAGCGGCAGCCATTTTGTTTTAGCACCTAAAACTTTGTTTCTTGGTACCTAATCATTGTACTTCAAAGTTATATATAGAAGCTGAGAAACATAAAATATAGGCACAGGCAATGTATAGGAAATAAATGATTAAATAATGTTCGTCAATAATAACAATAGAGCCTCTCACAGTTTGTGTGGGAACATTAACATTTTTAAAGCCCCTCAGGTTTACGTTGCTAAGTGACTTCAAGGGGTGTAAAATGCGTCACCACCTGAGAATTTTGGGGAGAAGCCACAATTTTAAACTCAACAGTATTGTGGCTTCTAAGTTCCTTATAAAGCCTTTAACATAACACGACAAAAATGAAACATCCAAAAATAATAGAATCTACCTACTGAAATAAACACTGTTTATTCAAACGAGAATCATGACAACACTGAATAACCCTAGTTACTGTAATAAAATAAAATCAAAAAGCGACCATTTCCAAGCGTTGAATGTAACCGTTTGGCAAATAAACAAGGTGCTGTAATCGATTGTAATTACGAATGTTGAATACAGATGGCGTGTACCAAAATATGCCGCCGGGTATAAAAACATGGGGATACCGCTGCGAGAACACAATCCGGTCAAGATTTGCCGACATAACGTTAAAATGGTCTTATTGTATAAAAGCATGTTTATTTGGAGCAATAGATGTTGTAGTATTGACTTTTATATGAAGTAATGAATCTACCTAATTTTATTCCAAGTTAATTCAATTAGGTAGTAAATTTTGGTCCCTCAGCGAAGATTGTTGCTCCAACCAGCCTGCGAGCAACCTATTTTACGTTTGACGATTCGCGGTGTTCACTCAAGATCACGTCCCTAATTAAAATTATTCACACTTTTCACGTAGTTCAGTAAAGTAAAGCATACTTAACTTATTTCTTAAGTCTTGCGAAAACAGGGGATAAATAAATGGTATCGTCATCGTTCTAAAACGATGTTCACTTCTAAGCGAAATAATTCAGTATTCGTACAAGGACAAACTAGATTATCTTAGGTTACACTATTTGACCCTAACGTATTTAAGGCTAGGATAAATCAATTAATTCTGGAATAGAGTTTAGTCTGCGGCATTTATAAGAAACCACTAACTACATATATCGTGATTTGAATATCCATGCTGAAGTGGAAGACTAATCGAATAATCAAAAAGGTAATAGAAAATACTTCACAGAAAACGTTGCTATGATTTTTAAAGTGGCATTGCTGAACGCAAACCTGATGAGGATGATAAGTTTGACTTTATCGAAGCAGAAAATAAAAACTCTTATCAATCTTCATAAAATTAGAATTACCTAGTGCTGTGACGTGGTACAGCCACGTAATAGCGCTAAAAAGTAACAAAGAAATTGAGTAAAAAGCATGAATACCCAACATAGGTACATCTACTCGTAAAGCGTTTACATTCCGTATGCCAAGGTGATGATAATGCCAATATTTCCTCACAACAATTATTGGTCATTGAAACCTGTCACTCATGTTAAGCAGTGGATGGACATACACACGTTGACATAAGAACGCAATCAAATACTTCATCAGATTCTATGAAAACTTCCGGCCCCTGGAAAGCTAACAAGGAGCATGTAAACAAAACTACATACCGATATGAGAGCCTATATTTGATAGTTGAGTCACTACTGAAGCCAATCCTGTGACGTAGAGGGGAATAAATCAAAGGTCGGAAACGAGTGCGATGACTCGAGTGAATGAAGATCGAGTGTTACGACCTCCTCCCGTATCTAGCCAAGATTTAGAGACAAAAAAGAGTTTTCCATTTATATCAATCGAAACAATACTTGCAACGGAGAAGATGTTCTTAGTTGAGTGGTTTTTGCATCTAAAAGTTTCGTTTAAGGGTATTTTGTCTAAGATGAACTTTTACCCTGGACTATCTATTAGTTGGACTTGAAGTTTCTATTTAATTTAACTTTTTCAATTCGATGTGATTCTTGGTAGTGATCAATTTTGTTTGCAAAAGTATTTAATCTGATACAATAACTAATTCAAAAGCTGTTAAAATATTGACAGACCAAAATTTTACAGATGACTACGCCGAACAATCCCAAAGAAATAAAAACATCGTTCTAAATAACACTATATAAAAAAAGTCTCACTCAACAGCCATTAGGTAATAGTAAAAATCAAGGACAACATAATATCGTATTGGTCGCCTACAGTGAAGCCTATTAGACGGATGACTACAACAATAATGACAGGTCAGGCTAACGCGTCCCATTACACACGTAATTCATTTTCCTAACTCGATTCTTGTAGCTGTCTGTGGGAAATTCAACACATGATAAATACACTGCTTTATTTTTAGTTCTTAGCTTGGAGTTGTTAATAATTCTATTTTTAGGTTCATTATCGATTCTTTTTTACATTATTAACTAAATAATCAGCCTATAATGTTCCCACTGCTGGGACACAGCCCTCCTCTTTGTTAGAGGGAGTGTTGGTAGATATCAAATATCTTTGATTTTTTGGTTCTAGGACAGTCGGTTTCCTCACTATGTTTCCTTCACCGTTTTGAGAGCAGTGGTGAAACAAAGTGTGAATAGATCCCATCCAAGGGCTAAGGAAGGAACACGGGTGGGTTTTAGTCAGTAAGAGTCTGACACTTCCTTCCGCTCCACCCAGACCGGGAGGGGTCATTTGATGATTTCCCATCCAAAAAAAAGGGGCCCTGGATTCGGACCTACGATCTACAATTCGTAAGTCATGCCTGTCATGATGATGATGCCTATCGCACTGGGCCACCACTGCTAACCTAATAATTATACCTAAATAGCGTCCAAAAACCAGTTTGTGAAAACGTGAACTTTATACCTCGCTAGCAAAATATCATTACGATATTCTTAAAAACCAGAAATAAACTAGGTCAGATGAATTCAATAAACAGAATTAACCCTACTTCCCTCGGTCCTTTTACACCGATGAAACTAGAAGTAGCTAATCAAAGGCTGAGGATTAAACAAACAAAGTAGGAGCTTCCTTGGCGCAATCACGTCGACGCCCTCACTCCAATACTATTTGCTCAAACCTCTTTTAGAGAAAACATTGCTTGTCAATACACAGAGCAAACAGTTGCACAAAACAAGGGGCACTCTTGTCTCTGGATTCTCGCCGTTTATTTTCGCGGCAATTTTTGTTACTTTGTCACCTTAGGATTCGTTAGTGTATGGTCCTTTTGTTTATACGCTTTTTACTTTTTTAAGCAGCGCAAGATGTGTGCTGTTTTAATGATGTTGTTTTGAAGAAATAAATAGTAAATTTACTACACGTTGGATTAATATGGACAGCTCACTAAAATTATACCTAATTTCACAGTGGCAGTAGTAAAAACATATAAATAAAAAAAATATTCAGACTAGGTTTAATCCCGGGATTCTGGAGAAACACCAACTTCAAATGAACACATAAACAAAATAAGGCGATAGTAAAAAGAATAGGACATAAAATATATGTGAACACAGAACACTATATTCCTCGGAGTCAGTAACAACTGCAAACAAAAAAAAGGTCTGGCGACCGCTGCACCCGCAGAACTTTCAGTTCAAAAGTTAACTCTCCATGCCATAAATAAACCTTCGGTTTTGCTGGGATCTACGCCGATTGCAAATTTCGACGCTGTGGTGGAACTGCAAAGTCGCATAAATTACAGTTTCCGACGGTGGCAAAGAGAAAAACAATCGGGAAGGAGCACTTAGCAGCTTGACTAATCGTCGGTCGGTGATGACAGTTTTGGTGAGAGGAATTCGGACGAGGCTTCGACCGCAAGCCAAGTCGCCGGCCCGCCACAGCCGCTAATGCGTTTGCCTGTGACAAACTGCTGGCGGATAACGAATTGGAGTATTGTCACTATTTGTCTGTGTACAAGGTGGTGTCCGGATAAATTGTCACTGAACCCCAATCCGATACGACCTAATGGGTTTCTATCCTTTAAAGATCTATCTCTTCCAGTCGAATCTACAAGTAACATTATATAGATTGGAAAAAAAAATTGGATTTCACCATATTTTACTATAGGTAAAATCACATTATTTCTTCAATTTACCGTAAAATAATCCCATATATACCCATAACTCTTACATCACAAGCCACCATTAGCTGCGCACGTTCAAATATTAACTACAACACATTTCACGTTCACCTCACGGCGAACTGCGAAAATTGTTCCACATGTTTTAAGATATTCCGTACATAGCTTTTCCGTGTGATCTAAGGCGCCTCCACCCTGTAGTTACGGTGCGGTCTCGCCGTACATCTCGCTACACGGGCAGTTCATTTGCTTCACGCCTCATACCCGCAAATAAATCAGCACCCTTACGCGCACAACACCGATACGGGGAAAATTGCAAGACTTTCCCAACAGAGCAAAGTTTACAAGACGCAGGTTGACTTGAAAATCGGTCAGAGTTGTGCTTATAGATCTGTGAGTTATATGTATGTGTACGAGATCTATAGGTTTTTGGCGATGTAACATAAATAAACTTAGTCCAAGCCCCTGAAAGACGCAAAACTTAGGTACGATGTTAAAAGAAGAACCATCAGCAGTCTTTAGCATCTATGTTCCCTCCTGTATATTGAGTAATCCAGTTTTATGTATTGGTATATTTACCGGCAACATTGCTATAAAATAGAAGAATAAGCAAACATTTTCATACAAGACAATTTTATTAACACCTGCTTGGAATGTTTTATGTAGTAAATCGTTGGAACTGGTATTCAAAGCGTAAGGATTTTCATCTCGAAACGTGCCTCGCTAGACAAACACTAGTCGTTTTAGTTTTCAAAAGTGTCTCTAAAACAAATAAGTGCAAAAGAAATGGTCTAGACAAATATTAGCATGAAAATAGTTGTTAGTTGGGAGGAGATAACATTGTAAGCGGGGGTGTGTTTGCACTGATTACAGAACACTCGAAGCGTACTCGCAGAGGCGGCACCGTAAGTCGGTTCACACACACAATTCGGCCGCAGCACGACAGTCCGCAACTTTCTTTGTTGCTTAACTATTGTTTGGAGTTAAACTTGCTCCTCCGGATACCGAATGGACAGAGCAGAGTCTGTGAGAAATTGTTTTGTGTGAGTTTCGAAAAGGAAAACATTTAGCCAGTAGGTAGCTTAGGCAAATTGCTTAAACAGGAGGACCAGTTGCGAGTGGAAGTAAGTTGCGGTGCTCTCATATTTTAGTTAATGCGAGTTTAATTGCTGCTCTCAAGATTTTTTAAGTGGTACGGGTATTTTCCACTTGTTAAACTTCACCCCTTTTCTTTTAGTCTTTCGTATAAAATTGCAGAAGGAGACGCTTGTGAAATCATCTTGGTATTCGCATGATTGTCAGTGGTGGTTTAATGACTCTAAAACAGCGTACTGGGATCTTCTTCGTAATAAAATAATGTCATCTGCTGCCTAGATTTCCTGTAAAGACTTAACTTTATAGCTCTACATCACGCTGCGACTGTTCTCTTTAAAATTTGTGCATAGCGAAAATAATTAATATACCTAGCGAAATTTTCTGCAGCCAGTGAATTAAGACTGAACGTCTGGAAACATAGAAAGAAGATGCCAGAATCAATATCCAAGTAACAAAATGAAAATGAGAGCCTAAAGAAAACGCAAATTGAAATCTTATCAACTCAAATACAAGAAAATCCATAGCTGAACTCTCAATATTCGCATAATTCATACAAAGTGTACTAACAAAACCGAACAAAAACAAAATTTTCAATACAACACGGGGATTACATGCAATTAAAAGTTTGTTTTCCTAATAACGTCCATATATCACGACAGATTCTCTGAACATCTGAGTCCCGTCGGTTGTAATGCAAATAGATTTTGGATACTTAGCTACACCTCCTATATAAATTATACGTTGCCCTAACTACGTAAGCTAGCGTTGGAACATTGTTTGTGTATTAGTTTAGTGGTTTTGGTTACACTTAAAAACATTAGTAACAGTTGGTGTACACTGTGCAGTTGGTACTGCTTACTTGGGTTTGCTTATGCGATATCAGAACTAAAATAAGTGACTTCATACTAGGCATAGTATGAAGTCACTTATTTTAGTTCTGGATGTACTAAGGCCGATTAAACATGATTAAGAAATCACGAAATATATTTGACCAATGTAATAACTAAAAGCAAAAAGAGATGGCAACTGGTATGAGATGGCTAAGTATGGCAATTGGTGAGGCGAAGGAATGAGAGCCATGTCGTGAAGAAAGTTATGATATATTGAAGGGTATTACGATTGTATCTGTGGCTATAATCGGGGCTGGGAAGGGGGCGAATATGAATCCCGAGATGACAACTGACAATGTATGAAATAAGAAGGCAAGACAAGAAAATCACTTACAAGAAGATGATGTTGGTTACTGCTTAAAAATAATTGACAGTCAAAGGAATTAGTAATGTTATGACCAACGCAAGATTGTTTTTGTCTAAGGGGCCTATGCGAATTGGCTTTGGCCCCTCGTACGCCTTCCAAAGGTCCGGGACCCGAGGGTCCTGAGATGAGTCAAAAACATTTTCTAAATAATAATATATTTATTTGCATAAAAACACGATATAAAAAAATGGTAAAAGTACAATTTAGAACAAAACATGTTTTGCCCATATAATAATAAGCATGCAATTTTTTCAGTAGGTATGTAACTGACATTAAAATTTATTTTCAATGAAATCCAGAAAAACTATTAAGAGATACCCATTCGTACATTTTATTTTTAAATAATTTATTTATTTAAATTTTTGAGATCATTTGGTAACTTATTATACAACCTTTGTGCTCACTAGTTCCTTTGAAGGAACTGCTGAGAATTTTTGGATCAGTAGTTCCTTTGCAAAAGCTAAAGAAACTACTGAGACTAGATAGTTCCTTTAAACGTATACACATTGCAAGACAGCTTTTATTACATTTAGTTAGCCTCGGAATCTCACTTGACAAACATAGGTACATATCTCATAGATGTAATAAAGAGACGGCAACGGTAACAAACCAAGTTTTTTAAATAGGTACTGGTCGACATGAGTCATCAAGTTGAAGGCCACATACGAGTATTACTCGTATGCACTTTTTTGAGCGACAAATGCTCTATTCAGATCGGTACTATTACCCAACATTACAAGACCATACCTTAGTAATGATTCTACATACGCGTGATATGATATAATAGCAGTTTTTACATTCGTTACATTTTTAACCTGTTTCAGTGCATATACGAATTTATGAATTTTAGTGCTAACATTATGTACGAGTTCTTTCCAATTAATATCTTTATCTATTATTACGCCTAAAAACCTGGCATATGTTAAAACATAAAATGGAATATTAAAGTTGCTATGTCGAAGAATTTTAAACGGTAAATGATGTAGCCGAGGGTGAATTCATTGGAACTACTTATGCAAACGAGGTATAATGGCGATACTGCAATATATGTTTATGGATGCACCTCATACGTTTTATGTTCAGCCGTATTTTCGACAGTAAACCAATTATGCTAATGAACAGTTCGAATGTGGGCGAAAAATTGTGAAGAGATTTGTGTAAAGTGTAAATAAATGCAAATAATACCTACATGAGTGTGCGTTGCTTTCTAAGTAGATTGTACACTTGCAATGAACTTTTTGTAAACCATCTTTGAGGGTATTAGCGGACTTTTCTTTTGCAATATTTCAAAATATGTCTATTTTGAAATATTGCAAACATCATCATACAACATCATATTAAAAACATCATGCATGATCCAGTTACCTAAACCTTAAAAAGATTAGAAGCTAAATTCACCTACACATGTTTTACGTCACTCGTTTAAAAGCGTTAAAGTGAACACTGTTAATATACTAAACAAACAATAAATAATGTGACAAAACATTGATTAATCAATATTCTATACAATAGTTTTTAAATAAAACCAAGCAAATTTTTACTCTCCATTTCTAAAGGCTGTTTTCCGAAGATGACCTTAAATCTGCACAATTAACTCGCTGCCAGCCGGTGAACAAGTTACTCGGCTTACAAGGAAAACCGAAGTCAGTCTGAACGGGCTTCGCATAAAAACCGAAGTCAACCCGAACGGGCTTCGCATAAAAATGTTTTGTTTCTCCTAATTGCACAAAGTGGCTGCTTAGAGGCGTACTTTCTCGCGAGTCATTGTTTTCGACATCGCTGCGATGTAATACGAATATTTTCGGTTACCACCCCTCTAGAGAATTCGTGACTTTCAAAATTGGTGGCAACGAGCGGATAAAGGATGTTTGGTGGTATATAGTTTCAATTATATGTATTTTTTGACATTTTTCTATTTTATTTGAGAATTAATTAAATAATAAAACCTCAAATATTTTTATTATCCTTTCTCTGCCTCGTGGTCGCATTTGATTCTTCGCCATAGTGATTGTTGTTGTTTACCCAATCTGTCATTACTACGCAGATTAAGAAAGTGTTATTAATATTCAATCCAATCCAATTTTAAAAATAAAAGTAAATTGTTTATTTATTTAAATAATTTATTTTTATTCTTCAATCCAATTTTATGTAGACAAATTTTTCTGAAATTTTCTATTTGAAACTACGTACGTTAAACCGATGTAAAAATGTAAATAGTCGGTTGTAACTTGTATCAGTTGTTTGCGATCTTGTTGCAGTCGACTGAAGGAAATGGAATAAGTCAGAAAGTACTTAAAGAGGAGGGGACAGGTAACTACTAACTTGAGTACACTATCACGATATATATCACTCTGTTAGTTTAATCGGCAAATACTTTCACGAAGTAACATCATTACCTACAACTTAGTTCTACCAACACTTTTTATGTAAATGTTCAGTAGTTACTATGTATGTTTTCACGTTTCACCTTGAAAACGAACTGAAAATTATAATCCCTAAACACACGCAAACTTATTGTTACATTGAATCATTGTATCTAATCTACACAGCAGCTCCTCAGAAAGACATTGTCTAGAAATTGCGAGAATCGATTGTATTTTACTTAGCTAAGCAACATTAATATTTATGCAAGATAAAGATTAATATTTTACGGGAAATCAAACATTTGCTTTAAGAATTTTGAAAGGCACCTCCACAATTCTTCCAATTAATAATATTTTCATTATTCGAAGCTGATTTCAATCTGTACAACGACCTACAGAAACAATCACTCAAACAGGCTGTTCATATTGAATATTAATCGCCATTTTCACTGACGAATTAGAATAACCTGAAAGGCGAGTCGGGAGGCCGCTGCCGGAGGAAATAAATTTGTAATGCAAAGTTAGAAATTTCATTCCTATGTTACCGATAAGTAAACGCTCTTACGTCGAGCCGCGCACAAAGGCAAGAATACGTTTAGCATTTTACTTTCCAATTGCTACAGTTACACAAAGAAGCGACGGGAACTTGGCTAAAAATAATCCAGTGCGGCCCGAACGATTAAACGTTGAGCCAATAAGGCCTAGGTATTCCGCAATTTATTAGCCTTGCAAATTCGAAGCCACCTCTCCCCCTCTATGAAATATAGCTGTGGCCGCAGCAACCTTGCCGCGGCCGACGTCGGCGCCCGCTACCAACCGGTATTACACCCTATTTTAGCTCTAATTAAAAAGCCATCAAAGAGTTTTCAGTCATTAATCATGAAACTGTTAACGGTGAATGCCGACTTCCCTCCGAGTCCGAGCCGAGGAAAAAAGGAGGATCAGGATATTAACAAAATGCCTAAAATATTCAGGGTTAGTGGAGTGGTAAGCCGCTTGTAAAAAAATACTTATCCGCGGTACAGATTTCGCAGGTTTAACGAATGAATCTTAAGTTGTTTCGAGCGGTTTAAAGGATTGAGAACCCTTTTTTGGGTATTAGAACAAAAAATACCAGAGATATTTTTAAGCTTCGTAATTGACTGCAGCGGTTATGTTTTTCTCGTTTTCCTTTCCTTCTTTCACGGTTTTTTCGGGCAAATTATATTTACGTTGAAATATTTGAGTCGAGATAAAAGGGAAGTTGTTAATAAAAGTGGATTAAGATGATCAATTGAACTGACGATATTTTTGTATTTAAAATTTGTCGATACCTTACAAACTTCGGGGGAAAACGTAGAGCTTAGCTAAATAGAACGGTCGTGTTGTTGAATCACATCGGAATGAATAAAGATTTAGTCATTGTGACGAGTCTTTGTCAATCGCGAACATTATAATGATTGCTTTACAATTCTTCCAAATGAAAATCGATCGACAACTACAGAGTCCCGAATTATTAAAGAAAATATTTTCAAACTGTCTGTCATGTTCTTTTTACTCACAATTTTAACTCAAGTAATATAATAAAGCCCATTTCTTTAAAAAACATCTCCCAACCACTAAAAATATTCTGTAGGTACAAAAATATTACAGAACTACTTTTACTGTTGCTAAGTTAAAGAAAATCAAACGATCGTCGTTCGGTTGTTTTCGGCTGTAAACAAGACGAAATTCATTTGATTATTTGATTAACAAGCTCGTTAATTATTCACACGTAATGTATAATACGCTTCATACTACCCCAGACTGCAGCCGTTCAAATTCACTTCATACCCAACAATAACACTAAGTTGAACCAGATTAAACGTAAACCAATCATCACAATCTGCAAGTTGGTCGGTTCGTTGAAGTTCTCGTTCGGTCGGCTTCGGCTGCAATCGTGTTAATTCGGCGCCATAACTCGATGACACGCGATTATCTAAACAATCAGCCGACGGAAACGCGTTGATTTCGACCACCACTGATGAACCACTCTGTTTGTTCAACACGTATATTTGGCTTTAGAAATGTAGTGCTTCAGTAAATGGGTAGATTTTAAGTGTATTGGGTCGTGTTGTTTTGTTTTTTGTTGAGTTGAAAATTGTGTAAATGTTTTCAGTGCTTTTGACCGGTGATAATGACATGTAACTAGGCTTTGTGAAAAATTTCGAAGACCATTTCAATATTTTGCAGGAAAATAGGTATAAATAGTTGCAAGTATACTAACAAGTTACCCGATGAGCTTCGGAGAAGGGATTCGGGTACCTATCTACCCGAATGACAACTACGACTTTCAATCGTACATACTTATATACATAATACCTATGATCATCGAGACACACTATGTGAAAACTGAACACCTCTATACACCGTTTCAGGGATCATGGACTTGACTGTGCCGCACAATTTGCTGGAGTCAAATGGGGAAAGTAGGTCGATGTGAAGCTTACAAGCAAAGCAATCGTAGTTTCATATGCTGTGTGTACACTTAATCATACTGTCATTGTGAGTTTGTGACCTAAAGCTTCGAGTGTTGCCGATGCTTTTAACTTCATCCGACAGCAGTGTTCCTTTGAAATGTAAAGGTTGACTGCCAGACAATACAAGTCAGACTTGGCTCCTCCTCCATTGTAAGTTCTGAATTGAGCTGCACGATAATTGACAAATGTGGGCACTGACTGGACAGGTCCATTCAAATCTGTGTGGTTCTTTCCTCAAAAGACCATTTCAGACAGGAATCTACATGGTACTCAAATGATGTGATCAAGAATATTCCCGGATTTTTATATACACATTGACATTGGTGATTTTTTATTGACATGAATATTTCCTTTGTAAAATATTATAATATAATACTTTAAAAAGAAGACAAAAAAAAATTACCCACAGTCTTCGCATTCATAATTATTTCAATTATTGTGAATGTGAAGACTGTGGGTAATTTCCTTTATTTTATTTTTTTTCATTTAGTTTTAATCAATCAGTTTGAGTAATATATGCAGCCTAACCAATTAATGTCCTATCCTTTTTATTGGTTCGTCGTTAAGCTCCTTAAGTTCTGAGTTTAGCTGCATGATTACTGACAAATGCGTGCACTGACTGGACAGGTCCACTCAAATCTGTATGGTTCTTGCCTCAAAAGACTATTTCAGACACACATGACACACATGTGACATGGTCTTCACACGAACTGAATTATTTTATGTCTGGACTTTAAAAGAAACTGTGACTTATGAGTTTGTTTCGGTCTTTCTTCTCAGAGTATTCAGAAAGTAAACGATGACCTACTCTCGTTTAAAAAAAATATGATTGATGTATAAAAGTGTTTGTAGGTACAATTAATCTACTTACAGAAATAAAATCATTTACATAGATTACATTGACTTGAGATTCTTTCTTGTTCCAAGCATTTTCAATCATAAGTTTTGCGTAGGTGGACAATTTGACATGTTAGTAATCGTACAGCTAATCGCTAGCTCGTTCCCACAACCGATCTTAACGCTGTCAAGTGACAGATTGAAAACTTCAAATCTCAAACTGATCGAGTTGAAAGGTTTTCAATTAGCCAATCCGTTGAAACAGGAGTCCGACTAGACGTGTGTTCCGGACGGTCCACATGACAAGTGTGTACTAGACGATCGTGCGAACACGAGCATATGGACCGATTCGAGAGCCCTTCACCGCCCACTCAATAACTGATTCCGAATCACCGATTGATATCGATTATTTCCGACAAACCGCGAAACAATGACCCTTTTATCACTTTGTGTCACCGAAATCCGTCAGGATTCTGCAGAACACTGTTTGTGTTCTGCAGAAACAAAAGATGGTAAATAGCGGTAAATCGTTGGTTATGAAGTCATTTTGCGGTGTGCCTGAATCACGCCCAACAAACATTTTGGCGCTAAGGACAACCTTTTTTTAGCTCTCATAGTATTATAAATGATATATAAGAGCTCCTATTATAACATTCGATTCTACTGTGGTGTTAATGATAAATAATTAAACCTTCAAGAGGAATAACAGTTACAAAGAAAAATTGTATTACTTAAGGCGGTAGCATGGAGTTGGTGGGAACCATTGTATAGCTCACTCTTATAACGTTAAGAAGCGTAAAACACTGTAAGCAATTGTAAGGTGTCTACTAACACTTACTAACGCCTGTTTTCTTTAAACAGAGTTAGTTAGATGCTTTGTAACATCCTAAGACTTACTGTAATAGCTTTAAGAAGCGTAAAACATTGTGAGTAATTGTAAGGTATCTACTAACACTTACTAACAGCTGATGTTCTTAAATAGTTTTAGTGAAATACTTTGTACCACTTAACGAGTTCTATCGAACCCTAAGAGTTAACAAGAAAGCTATTAGTATCATATAGGAGTTAATTATAAATCCTACAGAGCTGGATGCTACAAGAGTCAGAAACCAGCTTTAAACCATTAATGTTTGTATAATGGGGTTACTCGGTCAACCTTAGGTAATACAGTGGTTTTTAGAAATACTTCTTTATGGCCATAAACAATAGGTGTAAACATTACTACTCTTAATTATTACTTTACGTTGAGTTGTAGAATTTTATATCACCTAAATACATCTTAATTTAATCTAACCTCAAAAATTATGTTTTGGTACCGATATAGTATAGTATAATAGGTACCGATTTATATCAAGCGCAAGCAACAAATATACGACAGGGTTCCGTACAACAGGAAACTGATATGACGAATGATGAGTACAACATTTTGTTTCCTCTCAGTAGTTCAAACACCTCAGACGACGAGCAAGACAGTGAATATATGCAAAATATAAATTTAAAGAATGATTTACGAACATGGGCTGTACAAAAAAATATAAGCCAAGCTGCTTTCAAAGATATATATAGATGTATATAGTTTGTATTAACAACACTGGTTTTCTGTACTTCATACCTCTTTTACATAGTGTAAAAATAAAACTCATTATTCTTTAAAAAAAATTGGTTTTATTCAAAATGTCTTTAGTATTAGTAGGAAATAACAAAATCAGTCAAAGGCGGTGGTGGTGGGGCGCGAGTGGTAACGCGAATACAATGGCGTGATGTGTGCGGCTTGAAGTTGGAACTGGGCGCGGTGTCGAGTAGGTAGGTACTTTAACATCACCACCACTAAAATATGGGAATAGTTACTGAAACAACAGGTTTTTTTTTTTAATAATAATGTAAAATACATACAAGTTAAGCTTCTAAAACTTAATTTACAAAAAAAAAGAGTTCAGTATCATACAGCAAAAAGTTCAATATTGTAAAAGATAACTTTTAATTCAAAACATAGGTAACGTAACGTAACTTAGGTAACGTTCGTACAGGCTTTTGTTTGCATAATTATTATAAATAATAGAATTTGGAATTCTTTGATTTATTAAGTCAGGTACCTACGTGATATGTAAAGGTTTTATGCAAACAATAACAGAACCCAGAAAATATTCAACTTACAGGTTCACATAGAACCATTGTGCAAACTGAACCTATGAACTTGTTGTCTTTTCACTTTTAGAACCTTATTGTAGAACTGCAAGTGTCTTGGAAGTGCTACCAACTGTTCTTTAAGCGCTATGTTAGGAATAAAAGAGTTATCAGCATCCCTAGGTAATTTAGAATTGTCGCCATTAAATAAATAGTTAACCTATAAAAAAAATTAAAGGAAAAATCTTTTTTTAATCAATATTGCCCCAATTATTTACTATATTATTGTCAGTTTTCCATTATAATACCCATAGACAGTACCAGGAACTATTATTCGTCATAATTTGAACTAAAAAATTACTGAGGCAGTAATTTTTTTCTACATATTATCATTAAATGCAGTTTATTTTTGAGGCGTTTCAAAATTGAGATGAAAATATATACACATTGTCACAGAAAACTTATCATAGCAGTGAGTTTTAATAATCATAACACCATTGCAGTAATCTAAAACACATTAAATTGACTTACCTTTTTTATTAAACATAAAGTCACTTTCAAACATGACATATCGGCGATGAATATTCGTACTGCTAAATATTTTAACGCTGTTGACGGTAACAAAGCATAAAAATTATGAAAAGAGGTGAAAATGTTGGCGCTTTGGGTGATGCTCATTGCTACTCAATACCTGCAATGTATTCTTAAGGTTTATATTGTGCCGAGGAAGCACTAATATGTTACTAAAAAAAGTTATTAGAGTGGATTTCATAACTACATTACTACTTTAGCTTGCAGTTGTAACCTGTGTATAGCTTGCAATACACTTAATGTTGTAAGCACTGCTTCAATAGCACTATTGTAGCTCTTTATTGTCACTCATTTATAACTTCTCTATAACTATTAAGTCACTTTAAGTTCTAAAATTGTGGGCCCAAACCAGGGTTATAAGACAGCTAAAACGCGCTATATCACCAAATGTTAGTGCTTTTATAGGACCTTAGGTTCTCAAAATTCTCGTAAATAACTTATGTAGCACTTCTTCTTATCACCAAAATGTTAGTTGGGCGTTTTCTTTCTACCTTTTATCAATATTATCCGTTTATTGCCCGTGGTCCGACTGCGTAGTTCTACTAGTAGGACCACGGGCATTTTTCTTTTCTCGCAGCCAAAATGCGTAACACACCGACAATCACAAGCCGGAGAATTTCGATGGAAATTCATTCTTATCCATTGTTTCATATAGGTAGGTAATTATATTATTATGCTCCAAAAAGTCTGCTCGAAAGCGTAAATAACGCAATGAATATTTTTGAATTAATAGAAAAAAACAGCGAGGAAAAGAACGACACGAAAAGAAAAAGAAGAATTATCAGAATGAAAGGACTTGCCATTGTAATTGTTTTACGCAATTAGGCTGCTAAATACATATGTACTTAATTATAAATTTGACAGAAATAATAATGCCTGAGCTACACAAGCATTGTATCAGTATCTGTTATAATTATTATTATGTATCAGTATATCAGCACATGATTCTAGATGTAGCGTTTCATAGAAAATTTGAATACCTACGCGGTCAAAATGTATTGAACAGTTAATTTTTTTTTAAGAACCAACGATAAACTTCAACTCCCCTGCGTTAAAGTTTTTCGTTGGTTCAGAATCATGAACTGAATCCATATTAACTGTATTATCCGTATGTCGCATCCGGTCATTCGTTTGACTATTCGGAACGCCAGCGCCATCTGGCGGCGCTTGACAGAGTCTAGCCTGAGTTCGTGGGGGGTCGACGACAGCGCGAGAGAACGATGTGGAGCCCTCTTGGACATCGGACGAACAACATGCGCTTAGAAACTGTCCCGCGTTCCGTATCTGGTTGTATCGTGTACCTATAGTGTGTGATTTGCTAGTGTGATTAAATTGTTTGTGAAATTATAATCTAATTTGAACTGCAAACCGTTTTTCTATTGCACAATAACCAACACATACCCATAGTTCGCCCACAGTAGTTGAAATATGGCTGATAATAACGAGACACACATGCCTTCTCCGTTAAGTATATATTGCAATCAGTATCTTGGAACACTGAGGTATAAAAGTTACAGAAACGAAAAACAAAAAAATATACAATTCTGTATAAACGATATTTGTAATATCTATATAAATAATAATAACGGATTCAGAAAACATAGTTTAATTGCAGACCGGGACAACATTGATAATTTATTTTACTTACCAAAATAGAAATGGCTGGTTGTGACAAAGATTGTCTGTAGAACAGTAATATATTTTCCCCGAAAACCTTCTACGTCTGTTACCTACGCCAGGTGTACACTGTAAATATGAAATCCAAATATTTTGGGTTTCTCTCTAAAATCGTAAACTCTGAAAAGAAACATGAAATCTGTACGCTTGGGTTACATGTAAATATTAAAAGCGACGCACACACTAGAATATTTACGGTCTCCTAACTTAATTCTATGAGTCACAATAAAATATTCGGCTGTTACAGTTCTCCGAATTTCCCTTTCCATTACAGTTACGCCACAATAATCCCAAATAAAATTATTTACTAGCTTTATCAAAAAGTCAGTGATCGCGAAATCGTTTCTGAGTAATATTCCCGACATAAAAACTGGTACAAAGCCACAACAAGCCAATCCAATAGCGCAGTTTATCGTAACAGTAGCGTGATCCCAAGCCAATTTACGTTAGTTTGGGGGAACAAAGTAAAAAAGAATAACAATAAAGTAATATAATTTGGGAAGCCGACATTACCTATTTGTGGGGTTGGCACTAATTTAATGAAGGCACGGGATATACAGATCTTTGATAAAAGACGGTTGCTTTAATTAAGTTAAAAGTTTGATATTATTGTGGTTGGCTTGGTGTCGTCATGATTAATAGTTTCAGAATGTAACAGCACTGCACTTAAAACTCGTTCGGTCTAGGAGACACGAAAAGCTCATTCTATTAAAATCAACATTTTATAAGATATGCCTCTGTTTCTAATTAAAACATTTAAATAAACACACGAATACCTTAAGAAGTAACAATATTAATGCAGAGCTTTCACCATAAATTCCATTCAAATTGTCTCTTGACGAGTAGTCAAACGTATGCCATGTTTCTAATAATTTCAATCCCATGTCAAAATATTACCTTACAGTAGTACAGTCAACAGCAAAAGTAGATGATGAAAATCAGAAATTCAATACTAATGAACGGAGTTCGTGTCAGAACTGTGTGGCGTCGAAGTGATTCAAAAGTATGTGATTGTAAATTATACCAAACATTTACTACTAGTACAGTTGCCATATATTTATGATCAGTTTTCACTCCAAAAGTTATAAACTCAATCATCATCTACTTTTGCTGTTGACTGTACCTAGGCAATAGTTTTAATATTATATCTGGTCAATATTTTCATCAACAATGCTTATATCAAAAGTAATTAACTTTATTTTTATCTTAAAAATAGCTTCCTATAAGTGTGTATTACAATGGTGACATCGCTGTTTTGTGAATTCGAGGTAATGGCAGACGTTTGCGTAATCAACAAGGCTAGTAATGGATATCGGACGGGAGTTATTAGCATATTTTTGTTCTACAGTAGGTATCTATAGCTGATAGAGTTAAACAATGAAAATGAAATGGATAAGCGTATTACGCTTTTGTTTGAAGATAACCAATCAAATAGAGTAATAATAAATTGTTTACTTTTTAAACGGAGTGAGAAGAATCTAAATTTAATGGTTAAGTAATCGTGGGTATCGAACATATTCAAATTGTCGTTAACAATTTGATGACAAAGGCAACGATGAACACTATGCCAAAAATCATAACCACAAAAACTAACATCACAAAGATAGAGATAAGATTATAGTAGAAAAATTATTATTATTATTTATTATTATTATTATCAGCCATTTCTGTCCCACTGCAGGGCAAAGGCCTCCCTTCCCTCCTTCCACTTATCCCTATCCAGTGCTGTTACACGCCAATCCTTGTGGAAAGAGTCGAGTTCGTCCCGCCATCTCATTCTGGGCCTGCCGCGTTGCCGTTTGCTGCTGTTTGGGACCCATTGTGTGGTTACTTTAGCCCACAAAGAAAAGTTAACTTCAGAAAATCCGCTCAAGAAACAGTAAGGTATACATGAAAATATCACCATAATTTCAACCTTCAAATAAAAGAAAGAGAAAAGAAATTTCAAAATTCATATCATCGACGTCATTCCCTATCGCAACACGATCAGAGCACCAAGTTTAATTACACGAAACAATCTCGAGACATTTGTTTTTGATTGCACGAATCAAATCTAAGTAAATACCGTAAGATCTCGATTGAAACACGGAGCCCTCAGGCCGATCACCTGATAAAGGCACTTGATAATTAATTTTCTAACAAACCTTACCTTGAGTTTACAAGATTGAAACCTTGTTCGTGTGTTTGACGTGATTGCTTTACAAAAATAATAACATTGGAATTTTTAATTAGTTGATTAGCTGCTATAGATAGTTTATTCATCTTTTCTTCATCAAAATCTTTTTCGTTTTAATCTTAAATACTCAATACTTTATCTTTCTCCTCAGAGGTACTTTTAACATTTTTGTTTTTCGTTTCATCTTCTCTTTCTTTACCTTCGAAATGTTTAATGAAAAGTCTTTTTGTTTTAACTTTATTAGTATTGGCTTTTTCAATGTCCTGTTCTTTTTAATTGATCGAGGTGTTTAATAATTAATTTTTCGTCTTGACAAGGTTGAATAATTGTTCGTCTGCGTGACATTTGGCTTTTGTTAATTATTCAGTAAAGTAAGTATTGATATTTTAAAACTCCTCATTTCTTCCTTCCTTCTGGTTCCTTTACAAGTTACTTTGTCAAAACTTCTGACCTTGGAAATACTTTGCGAAATTGTTTTAGTTATAATTTTATTACTTTTGACATTTTCAACATCCTGTCAGGCTGTTTGATCTTTATCAATATGATTTTCAAAGAATTGAAACATTTTTCGTTTTTTTATTATTATGATTCATCATCATCACGATACTGTCTGTGAATCGAATAAATCCGTTGCTGGGAATATATTTTTATTGCCCACGTCAGTCCGCTGTGCCTTGATATTTTAAACGCACTTGTTCTGTAAATAACCCATGATTGGACGAATTTGAGAGTGAATGTCTGTATGCGCTCACTAAATCGGCACGCGATTGGCTGTGCCGTACCCGCGAGCCGCTAAACATTATGGCGCGAAAGCGACGAGCGCGCCATCTGGTGAAGCTGGAAGAACGGATAGCGTCACTTAGTCTGGTCGCCGCCATTGACCCGATAAACTATCTTTTTTTGACTCCGTGAGTGAAAACTGATACAACAAGGACAAATTGTGCATCACCGTGTGGTGTTATTCGTGCCAGTCTCCTTCAGATCAATCGTAAGACGTGCCGCAGCAGAAGAAAGGTGAGTCGTACTCAGATATTTCCCTGTTGAATTTGTTCCTTGATTGGGTGAACGGTGAGCGCCGTTCGTACAGAACTACCTATTTCTCATTTTACAACCAGTGTATATTACAGTCCACTTCTCTATTCCACATTCTGGTCCATTCGAGACGGATCTGGTCCATTTGAACACGGATCTGGTCATTCCAGCCCGTATTTCTTAATTTTATTTTGCTAAAACCACGCGTCCAAAATGGCGGAAGTTTTAGAAACCAAACGTAAAATCTTAATAGTTAGAAAGCAATATTTATTTACGAAAATACAAAAGCTATATGACTATTCCAAAAAGTTGGGAACAGATCCAGAAACATTACAATTGTTTACGGTATTATTGTCGGAAATGGAAAGTGTTCGTGCGAAGTTTGAATCCACCATATTTGATTTGTACGAAATAGAAGTGCAAATAAAACCTACTGCAAAAATGTCAATTAGTGAACTTGAAACATTTGACGAAATGTATAATGCATGTCAGTTAATCGCTAGTAAATATTCTAAATCAGAATCCGATTTCGGTACTGCGTCAGACAAAAATGATACAGTAGTACCAGTACCCGCGTTACCAAAGATAACATTATTTCAATTTGACGGAGAAGTTGAAAATTGGATAACTTTTTACGACACGTTTTCATCTTTAGTGCACAATAGAAATTTCTCAGATATCGATAAATTCCATTATTTACTTTCATGCGTCAAAGGTCCTGCTTTAAATATCGTTAAAAATCTACCTATCACTGCCGCTAATTACAAATTAGTATGGCAAAGTTTAGTTGATAAATATCACGACCACAGAACACTAGCATGTAGGTATTTCGATAAAATGTTCAACTTCGCACCGTTAACTAAAGATTCTACGTCGAACTTAACTTCATTTATAGAAACCTTTGATTATTCACTTAAAGCGATTCAAGCATTGAAAATTAATAACTTAGACGATTTCTTATTGTGTCATTTGGCATTACAACGACTCGACCCTCATACGCGAAAATTATTCGAAGAATGCCGTGATCAAAAGTTGATACCTACGTTTGCGGAACTAATGGCGTTTGTAAACAAACAAATTAAAGTTCTAGAACACACTTTTACAGACAGCTCCTCGAATAACACGTCGAAGTCTAATAGTAATAATACACAAAATAAAAACCAAAGTAAATCTTCGTCTAAGTCAGTTCTTAATACGGCACGAGCTCCGCACAATAATAATAACCGTAATAATAACTTAAATTTGACTTGCGTGATTTGTAAACAAAATCATATGATTTATCGATGTGAACAATTTCGTAAATTGTCTGTTGATGAAAGAATGAACCGTGTTCAGTCACTAAAACTTTGTCATAATTGTCTTAAATCTGATCATCAGGCTAATACTTGTAAAAGTACAATGAATTGCGGGGTCTGCGCATCATCGCATCATTATTTATTACATAAAGATAACGCGAAGGAAGAAAGCGCGGGAATGTCGTCCGTGACGAACTCCATTAACGTGCAGCCGTCTCTTTCGCACTCGCAGCAAGCGCTAGTGTCGTCTCACTTCGTAAGTGATACAACACATTCACCGATACAGCAAGTGTTAATTAATAATAACTGCGATTATGGAGTAGTGTTAGGCACTACACTTACGCATGTTATTGACTGTGTTGGTCAATATCAAGATTGCCGTGCAGTCATTGATTCAGGCGCTCAGAGTTCTTTTATAACCACTGAATGTGCTCAGAAACTAGGATTACAACGTAAAAAATGTCCTTTTTCCATTCACGGTATAGGTGGGGGCATAGTTAAAAATCAAGGCATGGTCACTTGTGTTTTAAAACCTAGACATGCGAAGGGTCCAACATTTAGTGTTAATTTAGTAGTTATTTCTAAGGTTTCCGCTGATATGCCTAATATCTCTTTCACAGATAATGTCATTAACGAATATGACACTTATAAGTTAGCGGATCCACTGTTTTTTAAGCGTTCGCGAATAGATATCTTGTTAGGTAACGACATAGTGCCAGATATCATTAGAGATAAACCATTAGTCATTAAGAAGGGTATTCCGAGTGTTATCAATACAGTTTTTGGTTATGTTATTAGCGGAAAATTATATCCACTTGATAATAATAGTTCGCAAAATCTTAACTTATCGGTATCATACAATGAAGAACAGTCGATTGAAAAAACTTTACGCAGTTTTTGGGAAATTGAGGAAGTGCCGTGCACGCCTTCAATAAATCCAATGGATCAATTAGCCGAGGAGATATTCTCTAAAGAACATACTCGAGAGTCGAACGGGCAATACGTAGTACCGCTGCCTTTTGCGCCTGAACGCTCGCCGCTAGGTGCAACGCGCGCCGTGGCTGAACGCCGGTTATTGTACACGGAACGTAAACTCGCGCGTACTACTGATTTAAATAAGAAGTATAAGGAGTTTATGCAAGAATATGAAGACCTCGGTCATATGGAACTTTATCAGGGTAACAAACCTAGCAAATACATTATTCCACATCACAGTATTTTGCGACCTACTAGTACCTCCACTCCTTTACGTGTAGTGTTCGATGCGTCCGCGAAGAGTAGCAATAACGTGTCCTTGAATGATATACTATTAGTCGGCCCTAAGTTGTATCCGGATATTGCGGCAATCATTTTGAAATTTCGACTATTTGAATATTGTCTAGTAAGTGATGTTTGTAAAATGTATCGTGCTATCGCATTAAGAAAAGAAGATCGCTTGTATCAACACATTTTATATCGGGAATCGCCTAACGATCCCATAAAATTATACGAATTAAAAACCGTGACGTACGGACTTAGTTGTTCACCGTTCTTAGCAATTCGGACGCTAATTCAGTTAGCTAACGATGAAGGAAAACGTTTTTCATTCGCTGCTCAGGTCCTCCGTGAGGGAGTTTACATGGACGATATTCTATATTCATGTAACACTTTTGAGCAAGCTTGCTTAGTACAGGATCAATTAATTAGTATTTTTAAAAGTGCCAACTTTACCTTAAAAAAGTGGATGAGTAACAGTGAGAAATTACTACAACGCGTACCCTCAGAAAATAGGGAAAATTCCGTGACATTCGTTAAAGATGAAAACGACAGTACCATTAAGGTTCTAGGTCTTAAATGGATTCCAAAATCCGATAATTTTGTTTTTTCAGTTAATTTAACAGACAGCGTGTCAACCAAACGATCAGTGCTAAAATTGCTAGCGTCGATTTACGATCCCGTGGGTTTTATCGCACCATGCACTTTTATGGCGAAGCAGATCATGCAAGAACTGTGGAAGCTAGGCATTGGTTGGGACGAAAAGTTGCCCGATAACATAAAAAAATCGTGGCAAAATTTTATTTTGGAACTTCCTCTGTTAAAGGAATTACGTATAGAGCGTCATATGCTACTACCAAGAGAGACGGAGTGCGACTTAGTGGGATTTTGTGATGCTTCATTGCGTGGCTATGCAGCATGCGTGTATGTTATTAGCCGCGACCAAAAGGGTAACGTAAAGGTTCGTCTTGTGATCGCGAAATCTAAAGTCGCACCAATAAAACCCGTCACAATTCCTCGGTTGGAGTTAATGGGTGCTGTTTTGTTGAGCAAATTAATGAAGTTCGTCGTTGACACATTTACTCGCGTTAAAATTAACAAAATAACAGTAGCTTCCGACTCGACAGTCGTACTGTCGTGGCTTCAAACGGAACCTTATAAACTGAAAACCTTTGTCAGTCATCGAGTTACGAAAATTATTGAAGTTTTACCCCCTCATTTTTGGCGGCATGTGTGTAGTGAACATAATTTAGCAGATATTTGTTCTCGCGGAGCGTCTCCGGAACAACTTGTCAGTTGTAATCAACGTTGGTTACAGGGCACTGATTGGATGTATCAAAATTATACCGATTGGCCCCTGACGGTGTTTGTTAATGAGAGTAATAATAAAGTACCGGAATTAAAAACGTCTATTAATTTCTTGACTGAACATAAAAATAATGATAATTTTAATGAAACTAAAACAGAATTTTGTGAAAGAATCTTTCAACAGTTTTCATCATTTTCCAAATTGCAAAGATCGTTTGCTTGGATTTTAAGATTTAGACGAAAAAATAGTGACATAAACACTAACTATAAATCGGGAGTATTATCAACCTTCGAATTAAACGAAGCTCACGATAAGTTGATAAAATTAGTTCAAAATGCTTATTTTGAAGCGGAATTCAAATTGATTAAAGATAAGAAACACGTTTCATCCTTACGAAAATTATCTCCATTTATTGATTCCAACGACTTCCTCAGGGTAGGGGGTCGCATAGGTCATTCCGAACTCCCGTATAATTCTAAACATCCGCGGCTTCTTCCGAAAAACAGTTTATTTACCAAACTATTAATCAATTATTTACATAAAAAATATTTACATGTAGGACCGCGAACATTGCAAAGTATAATCAATGAAAATTTTTGGATATTGTCTGCTCGTAGCGTCATAAGATCCGTTTTATCCAAGTGTAAAACGTGTTTTAAATGTAAACCGTCTTTACTGCAACCCGAAATGGCACCTTTGCCACCAACTCGGTTGATACCTAATAAGGTATTTTCTAACGTCGGAGTTGACCTCGGGGGTCCTTTTTTAATTAAAGAAAGCTTACGTCGCAATGCTAAAGTGACCAAGGCGTATTTAGCACTGTTTGTCTGTTTTTCAACAAAAGCAGTACATCTGGAAGTGTTATCTTCTCTCTCCGCAGATTGTTTCCTTGCGTGCTTAGACAGATTCGTAGCTCGTAGAGGTCTATGCGCTGTTCTCCACTCTGACTGTGGTACTAATTTTATTGGTGCAAGTAAACATCTGTCTGAAATCAAAAGGTTCCTGCGTGAGAGTCAAGATGACATTTCGGATGGCTGCTCTAAAAGACAGATTGATTGGAAATTTAATGTTCCCAGCGCCCCACATATGGGTGGTCTCTGGGAAGCGGGTATAAAGTCCGCAAAATATCACTTAGTGCGAAGTGTAGGGGAAAAGTCCTTAACGTTTGAGGAACTTTCTACGATATTTTGTAAGGCGGAAGCCATTTTAAATTCGCGTCCCTTATGCCCATTACCTGCTAGCGATAATCCCAACGAATTTAATGTTTTAACCGCCGGACACTTTCTCATTGGTCAAAGCCTTACTTCCATACCCGAGTACAACGTTCAAGAGGTAAACATTAACAGACTGTCACGTTGGCAGTATATTCAGAGGTGCTCCCAACTTTTCTGGAAACGTTGGAGCCATGAATATTTAAACACTCTTCAGCAGAAAGCTAAGTGGTTTACGTCTTCCTCTAACCCAAAGGTTGGAGATTTAGTAATAATAAAAACTGATAATGTTCCCTCCTGTAATTGGCCTCTTGGCAAAATAGAAAAATTACATCCAGGTCCCGACGGTATAGTTCGGTGTGTAACGCTGCGCACTGAAAAAAGTGTCTTGCAAAGACCAACTAATAAACTCTGCCTATTACCTTATACCAACTAGATTCAAATAAAACGTTTTTGTTAGATATAGGTACCTAGTTTAGTGTTTATTTTAGGGATCTCTTTAATGATAATTATAGGTAATAAGGTATCTAATCTTAATTTTCTGAAACCATCACTATGGTTTCGGTAGGGGGTATGTTCTGTAAATAACCCATGATTGGACGAATTTGAGAGTGAATGTCTGTATGCGCTCACTAAATCGGCACGCGATTGGCTGTGCCGTACCCGCGAGCCGCTAAACATTATGGCGCGAAAGCGACGAGCGCGCCATCTGGTGAAGCTGGAAGAACGGATAGCGTCACTTAGTCTGGTCGCCGCCATTGACCCGATAAACTATCTTTTTTTGACTCCGTGAGTGAAAACTGATACAACAAGGACAAATTGTGCATCACCGTGTGGTGTTATTCGTGCCAGTCTCCTTCAGATCAATCGTAAGACGTGCCGCAGCAGAAGAAAGGTGAGTCGTACTCAGATATTTCCCTGTTGAATTTGTTCCTTGATTGGGTGAACGGTGAGCGCCGTTCGTACAGAACTACCTATTTCTCATTTTACAACCAGTGTATATTACAGTCCACTTCTCTATTCCACAGCACTCTTACCTAATATCTTATAAATTCAGTTTTTCAATATCCTCGTACGGTCCTGTTGATAAAGATCCACAGGGCCGTACGTTAATAATAGACTTGAACCAAAACGTTGATATTATTAAAGAATAACATTTATTAAAGAGTAACATCAAAAAGTTGATATTATTAAAGAATAATATCAACTTTTTGGTTCAAGTCTATTATTACACCTTTGTTATTGTTTTAGTCATAAATGTTCTTACTTTGTCTGAAATATTTTTAATTGGAAGTTGTTTCAGATTTCAGATATATAAAGTCCACGAAACATTTGTTGATTTTAACATTTACTTTTACTCTCCAGATTCTAAAAGACTAAAGCGCGTTGGTGTCAAATAAAATACACAAAACTTCAAGTAAAACTTCTGATAAGCATGTCCTCATAGACATAAATGATACTGACGTCAACATTACAAGCCAATATAACGATACAATCGTGAAAATCAAAATCGTTAATCGTAAACTTTCCTTTTACAATGTCATTAGGGAAATTGGCGTCGTTAATTTATAAAGGCCCCCTTTAACTGCTTTGATATCGACGAATTTAAATCGTTAATCCCGTGGTTTGTTTTATAGCATCGATATCAGACGATTTATATCGATGATTGTAGACGTATGGTTAATACAACGAGGTCGATGTTTAATTCATGAATCGAGCGAATACAATGTTTTCAAATGATTTCCTCTATTTTTAACGAATCATCGAATGTTTTTGTTATAATATGCTGAGTTGGTTGAGTATTTTTGCTAAGGGGTGTGATTTGTTATTAGCATTCATTTGATTTTCAGGATTCAATTTATCAATTTTTCAAATATAAATGTAGACCGGTACACTGCTCAATGCATTTCAAAATTAAATTTGCATCATAAAAATCACACTAATAGGTATTATAAAGGCGAAATTTAGTGAGTGTGTGTGTGTGTGTGTTTATATGTTTGTTACTTCTTCACCCTCAAACGGCTGGACCAATTTTGATAAAATTTTGTATGGAGGTAGCTGACAGCCCGAATTGACATATAGGCTACTTTTTATCCCGATATTCCCACGGGGTCGACATTTACGCGGGTGAAACCGCGGGGCGCAGCTTTAATAAATCACCGGTTCCCGATGAAACAACAAAGCTAAACGCAATGAAAACCATTCACATTATTTTAATCCCTTCACAACACAACCCTGTTTATCGATACCCGAAAACCGAAAAAGACAAAGAAACCGTCTATTGATTCCATTCACATGTTTTGATTGGAAGTGTCAATAGAGGCGCGAAGTTCGCGAGTATAAAGTTACGGCTGAAACAAACTAAAGGCGCAATGCTTAAGTGCGAAAACAAAACGAACAAGATCCACGTATCGAATTACCTTTGACGAAAGCGGATTGCATTCGAATAAAAGGAGACTCGACAAAGGAGACGCCTGGTCTTTGTTTTTATTGTTTGTGACACCGAAACAGTTACTGCTTGAAAATTAATGTATGTGTTTTTGTGGCAAAATTTTATATTACCTAGATGAGAACAAAATAGGTACTACTTAATGCACATGAATAAAGATTATAATCCAAAGTTAACTCGAGTGTTGTTGTGGAAGACTAGAAAAGCTTTCAAGGTAGTGCTCAGGTGTAAGAACCTATCTTAGATTTTTGGCCAAGTTTTTATAAGATTAGCCTAATCAAGAAACTCCTCGAAATGAAACCGTAATCCATTGAAAAAAAAAAGTTGTTAACAAACAAATTAAACAAAATCAAAGCGACGGAAAACAACAATTGGCGTGTTCGTTAAAGTAAATATTTTGAATTAGCAAGTAGAATAGGATTCGTAGGCGTCGAAAACAAACAGCGACTTCTAACATTATGGCTGAAACCAAAGCTTAATTAAGACTAGGCACCTCTGCAGAGGAAACTAATTAAACTTATTCCATTATTCGTGCAAACGAAATTTTAAGAGAACGTCCGGGGACAAGCTGCTGCAAGAAAGATTTATTATTATTGCGTTAAAAACGGTTTGTCAGGATCGTTTCTATTACTACTATAATAAAACTAAATTACTGCAGTACAAATGTAAAAGACGGATATGTATAAGTGAATGATTTGATGAGTAGTGTAGCAGTAGCAGTGGAATGATCTTCTTATTCAGTATAAGATGACCATACATTTTTAGGCCTTGTATAAAAACATGATAAGCTGGTTTAACAAAAACGTTTGGCATTTGTTGTACAAACTTTTAATTGATAGGCATTTAGAGATAAAGATAGCAAACTTAGTGAAAACCGCTTGCGCTGCCGCGCTGGTACAGATTTGTGATAAGGCGAAATGATGACCATATGACTATAAAAATCATGAATATAGAAGGTGGAAAAAGAGACCGTGGACGACCACCAATAACTGGGCTACGAACAATAACAAATGATATGATAGTGCGCAACACAACAAATGAGACAACCCACAACCATACTGTGTGGCGCAGAAGTACTAGGAGGTCTGACCCTGAATAAAGTGGGATAATAGCCAGGAGAATGTAGAAGAAGACGACTTAGAGATAAAGATATATGAAGATGAAGACGTAAATTATGTTTATGACTGTATAAAACCAAAAAAAAACATCCTAGACTAGAATAATTTTAATATAGTAACATAAGGCGTAATAATAAAATCAAATCACAGCAAAAAGTGATAGCTAAAATCCTTATATTCATAATGAAACTCAAAGGACAGAACTGCACGCCGCGAGGCGAAATCCCGCTCCCAATAAGCACGAACAAGCCAGTCGCAGAACTTGCTCGAGGTGCAATTTCCAAAAGTATTGATGACTGGAACACAAAGGGGGAGGAGCAGAGATTAAGTAAGTAACTTGTGAGGCTTCAATGTTCGGCCATTCGCCGCACAAAGGATGAAATTTTCCAGACGCGAAGAATTTTGATGCTTTTCGGCAACAATGGCGGGCATCAGACGTCAGCGGAGTTCCTGATGAGTGTTTTACGAGTGGAATTTGTGGATTCTCTCCTCTTTGCCACAATTGTTTTAAAGTGAACAAAGCGGCCTTAATACAGTTAATGTGGCCTGACTCAAGGTCCCGCTGGCAGAGGAGATAAAGTACTGAACGAAATTTAATTTAGATTTCGCTGCAATGCACGGATTGTGATATATTATAACTATATGAAGGTCTTTATTGTATTACGGGGTCACGTCATGTGAAGGAAACTTTGTTGTACCGAAAATTTATTATTTAATTAGATAGTCTGGCTAGCATTGGTTTCTGAGTTTTGAGTCTTGAAAAAACTTTTTTCTGCTGCAATTTTTTTTTTCAACAATCTAAATAGTATGAACGGTCAACAAAGGAGGTAAATAATCAGGGTCGTCGGATATAGTTGAAGTTTAGTAAGAAACTGACGGATATTTTTGAATAAAATTTAATTTAATTAATAGAAAAAAAGTTCATTTATCAAATTTTATTTCATTGGATAACTTCCATAGGTTTCTTACTAAACTTCAATTATATCCGACGACCCTGGTTACTTATCTCTTTTAGTGACTGTAGGTACATACATTTTTGAACTGAATGAGCAGTTTGGAATATCTTTATCTCTCCTTTACGTATCTCCTTTATGATATTTTTTTCTAATAGCAATGATTTAGCAATAACCATTATTAAACCAAATCTATCATTAATTTAATATTACTTACTCATAATTTTGAACTCATTACCGACATAATTAGAGTTATGTTGGTTTACATGACATCTGTAGCTTTTAATAAACTGATTACGTCAGAACTGTGATAGATTGTTATTCCAAAGCACATGTATGCACATGTAAAATTAAAATAATTTTATTAATTAGTTCGCAATAAAGTTTCGCGTAAATTGAAGTTATCGATGAAATTACGCTCCGGGCGTAACGCAATTATTGTTGTTGGACTGGTGCATAACGGAACAAATGCACTGTTACTAATTAGCACGTTTGTTTACACTTTATCGTTAATTATATAATCTTATTTTGTTAATTAAATCCCTTTTAATTAAACAGTAGGTCTGTAAATAAAATAACTACATGAGACTGGGAAAAGAGACTTTATAATAATACCTATTGTAATTACGGTACGGGTATTAAGAGCAAAAGTGACCAAGTCGCAATGGTCCCGACTTTCGAGTTGTAGCACGTGGGTCCGAACTCCGAACCCAGTTGTGTAAATAATTTCAATACCACTGCATCGTGAGGAAACCGGCATGTCCTAGAACCAAAAATTCGAAGACATGTGACATCTACTAGCCTGTACTGGGCCCGTGTGGTAGATTATAGCCCACTCCCTCTCAAAGAGAGGAAGCGTATCTCCTAGCAGTGGGAACATTATAAGTGATTATACTAATACGCTAGGATACCTTGTCGTATCTGCATTTAAGTAAGAATGCGGTTATATTTAACATACACACAAAGTGTGTTTAACTTCGAGTACCTACGAATACATTTGCAAATACTTGCCAGCAAGGTAATAATGCCAATGGCTCGCCCACAATGATCTCAACGAAATGCGGGGGATTTTGCTCCGACATGAATGATAAATGCACCAAACATTCAACCAAATTGACTGCCACACGCCACCCGGTCTATCTGTTCACCTCACAGAGTATGCAAGCATAAAACCATTTTATAAAACCCCGACTTTTTCCCATTACTTCACGCAATATTCACTAACAATGGACGCTTTATTTTCATATGAGGTCGCATCGCTATCAGGGCAGTTTCATCGACAAAATGTATCCGAAAATAGCTCGTTTATAGTATAAAACGCCAAATAAGTACATGCAACTGCAATGAATTACTTAACTGTGCTTGAAACGTTAATAGGCGTATATTTAAACATACGTGAATGTTAAATCATTTTATGGTTAAAAAGGCAGTTTCCGATTCGATGTCGAAAGCAAACATAAAGTATATTTTTGTCATTGACACTCCGTTAACCGAAATTCTCTCCTTTAATGTTCTGGTAATAAATACTGATGCGCGTCACATAAATATTACATTGAAGCGCTTTTCATAACCCTCAGTAACAGCTCCGGGTTATATTTAACTTCTGCGATGCAGTGTCCACAGCGCTTGCTTCTGAATACGGTCATTTTGCGGAGCAAATGGGAGCGTGAGGAAAAATACGGACCAAAGTAACTGTTTGTTTAGCTAGAGTTTCTGTTTTATGATATTTAATCGCTCTTTTGAGTACGATAACAAACCGTGGACCAAATTGTAGGGGTAACAAGTTGTTGTTACAGAAAATTCCCAAAATTCAATACGGTTTCGGGATCGTCACTCGAAAATTGCTTTGTTGAAATTATGTGTTCGGTTTACTTATTACGAGTACAAACTGTAATAGCTTCTGCCCGCGACTGCGTTCGCGTGGTAGTCGTAAAACACCACAATTTACTGAAATACGAGTACCAGGCACATTCCCGCTCGCGCTATTATTTCGTTTTCGCTCAGCGTTCTTTCTGATTTTGCTCTTCTCCTTAGCGTCGTAGCATGATGTTAAATAACCTATAACCTTTCTCATGAAGCGTGCTATCAATGCAAAAAAAAAAATCAAATCCGACTGGTAGTTCCAGAGTTTAACGTGTTCAACCAAACTAACTCAACAAACTCAAAAACATCAGCTTATTAGTAGTATAGAAGATTAATATTTTCGATGCAAATGAGCTTAAAATCTTTAGAACTTGCTTTTAATTTCTATTACATTAACGTACTAATTTGGGATAAGGTAAACGAATAAATATGCACCTAATATCCTAATTATATCTTGTACAAATCAAACCTAAATTTAATTAAGCTGCATCTGAAATTAATTTCTCATTCGAAGTAGCTGCTATTAATTACAATAAAACTAGTTCTAGCTATGTTGATCAAATATTATACCTATAATTTACACGTATGAATTTAATTCCATTTACTAGTTATAAATTTGAATTTCTATTACTTTATCTGAACACACAGTAATGGAACTTGTATATATAATATTAGTTGAATATTTTCAAGTACCTACTAAGTTCACGTAACCAAATAAGTTATAGTATAAAAAGCAAGAGAAGAAACATATTATTATAATATACAATTTACTGGAACAAGATATGCAGCAAATTCGAAACACATATTAGCAACACAACATCCTACATATATGTATAAAGGTATCGTGTACTCTCCCTGAACCAACAACACGAGATAAAATGTACCAATCTATTCAAAATACCTGAACGTTTGATTCCAAAAAGCGGTTTGACGAAGGTAAGCTTCCTTGGAGGGTGCTCAACCCTTTTGTCTCGCGAGAATACAATGGACCATCGCAATGGTTTGAAGATGCGACATGGGACACCCCTCATGACTACGTGACTAAATTTTAAGCAAAATGTTTTGTGGCAAACCTATATACGAAATAAGTAATGTCATCTTGTACGTTGTTTGGTGTCGTGTGTCAGATACCTTTGTGTGGGACAACGGAGAAAATAGTACGAAAATAGTAGGGTTACCATCTGCAGTCGTCGGTTTAAATGTAACCCACCTAAGGTAAGTGACGGACACTGCCTGTTGGCTAAAATGCAATGTTTGAAAAAATCTTCTTTCTTGAAGACGACGGAATCGTCGTCGTTTTGGATGTCAATAGTCTACTTAACTTTTATTCTACTGCAGTAATCCGGAACGCTCACTGTGCTTTCGTCAAAAATGTCTAATTTACCAAAACACTCCATGATTATTTGTCCAAGTATCATGTCCGTAAAAAAGTTACTACCTCTTTTAAAGCTATTATATACCTCTTTTTATTCGACGCTATTATTAAACGCCTCGGTAGCTTTGTCAATAGAACTTGCGATCGAATTAAAAGATAAAAAACGGCAGTAAATGAGTCCCGAGTTAGAAGGCATCAAATGAGTGGTCAGTGAGTCAAAGCGGTCAGGTTGTTCGCCCAAGTTTCGTCTAGTCCGGACGTGGCACCGTCTGCCTCCTTCACTTATTGTGTGATTCTTTTTTACCTTTTTCGCTTTTGCTTGGTTGAGTGTGCTCTTTCTTTCAACTCGGCCTGTGCGTATTCTTTTTTTGTTTGCTCACCACTAGCATGGACATTTGCCTCTCAGACTCATCCAGCTTACTCTTGGATCGTTTTGAGTGTTTCAGTTCATGGTCACTTAAATTTGAAATAGCGAGCTCGCTACTTTAGTTAAATATTATGTTCTTTTGTTTGTGTTTGTAGTCGTTTCTTGGGTTGTAACGACTTTTGTTTGGCATGTTGGAGAGTGTACAGTTTATTTTAGGATTGTTTTGGCTATAAACTTCTAAACAATGCCTATTTTGGCGCTCAGTAATATCATTGAGGAGTCGTCTTTCGCTCCCGCCCTGTGACGTTACCTACTTGGGAAAAATGGAGGTCGACAGCTTTTAATTACATAAATTATAAAATAATAGCTGTGCCTCGTGGTTTCACCCGCGTTAAACTCTAAACTTTCTAGTATAATTCAATCATGATTCGAAAGACACGTGGCGCCATCTATTCTCATAATAACGTTATTGTTGCTTTCCTCGGGAACAGCACTTTTTTCGGGATGAAAGGTGCACTATGTCTGTTTCTGTACACTTGACAACGTATATACAAAATTTCAGGATGATCGGATCAGCGGTTTAGGCGTGAAAAGGTAACAAACAAACTTACTTTCGCATTTACAATATTAGTTCGGATAGTAGTTAGGAGTTAGGACTAGTTAACATGAAATACAACTTTGTAATCCACCGCAATGTTTCTACTTATTTATTAACCAGTCCGAAATATTAGGAGTTTACTTTGTGTAAATTATTTTATCACCACTGCTCTCAAAACGGTGAAGGACACATCTTGGGAAAACTAGCATGTCGTAAAGCCAAAAAATCGAAGACCATGTGACATCTACCAACCCGCACTGGGCGCACTACCTCTCACTAAGAGGAGACCTGTGTCCCAGCAGTGGGGACACCATAGGCTGATTATGCTTATGCTTAGGAGTTACAGCAATATTCTTTCACTAAACTGGCTTCAAGCTTCCGTACAATAAATCACAATAGAACCGACATAAAATCAAAACAGTACTCCGTCCATACATAGCTACCACGATTAATCAAACACAATTTTGCTATTTGCCAAAAGCACTTGCACAAATCATTCGGCTCTATATTTTATTTGCAAATGTAAACTCCCCTCGTAGCGTAATGGAAAACGATTGGTGAACTCAGGGGCGTATGCTTCGGCTCAAACGTCATCAAAAGTGTCAATCACGGATGTTTTGGAATAGCGAAAACCGATTATCGGGCGTATTAAGTCGGTTATTGTTATCGAGAGAGCCGTCCCGGCCAACAGACCGTGAAGCAGATTAGGGACATCATAATATGCCCATATTTTGGCGTCAGCTGCATGCGTCGCATGCATGTCTACATTCGCTTTTTTTGTTGGAATTCTTATTAAATTTTGTATATTCTCTGCGGTGAAATTGGATCATTATAATATCTCAATAGCTTTAGAATTTGAGGATGCAGATGTGTTTGGCAGCTATATGTATAAATACATCTAATTCAAAATGTATTGTTGTAATATATAAAGTATAGAAAAAAGGACACTAGCGCTCAGAAGTGATAAGGTTAAATATTATAAAACGCGTTGGTACTTTTTTTTCTTAACTTCATTGCATTAAATTCATAATGTGCCAATTGCCTAATAAATATTTCTGGAGTTATCTACTCGTCCACAAATAAATTAACTTGTGTGAGTCGCCTTAGAAAAAATAATATTATTTAAAAGTAACGAGTACATTCAGACAAATAAGCCGTTCCTTATAGGTACTTAAACGCACAATTTATAGGCAGAATATAAACTTTTTTTTTCATTCCTGTACCTACCATTCAATAGTGCTAAACAAAACTGCACAAGAATATATTCAGATATTTCATAGAGGCAGTTAAAAATAATAATTAACTCCAACACTACACGATTCCTTTTCATGTATTTTTCGAGCAGCAATATTCGCTACGGTAGGTACAACATCGTAGTAGTTTTATCACTTTCTACTTCCCTACTGCAATGCAAAACAGTGTAGCATGCAATTTTATAGCCTAAACGCCCGAAACTATTTAAAAAATGGAGCAAAGTACCACGTGAATTTTTAAAAATACTCCATTTCGAATGTGAAACCGATATCGAAGAGTCTAATTTAAAAGTATCGGAACATGCTGCACATTTTTTATTGAAAATAAGTTATGATTTTATGCAATAGTATCAGTTTGAACGGAATTATAGAACCTTGCTTTGCTTTTTAAAAAGATCATGGACAGCGGAATTCAAATAAAGCAGCCCATTCAAGCCACAAACCACATAATATAATAATAATAATAAAACAGCCAGAATTAGTAGCGTGTTGCTAATTACAAGGGTTGAAACCTTCAAATACCCCGCTCGGATAAAGGGATGAATAAGTTTGTGATCATTCTTTGGTGAAGTATTCAGGCGGCCTGTCATTAGTGGAACCAATGTTTTAGGAAAGTTGTCCGAGCGTATGCCCGTACGTAATGTATAGACATCGTTAAATAATGTCATATAAAAGGGTCACATTTTGCTAAGTACTTTTTAAACGTTCGAGTTTAATATTTTTAAGTGGACATGTTTCGTTTAGAGGTTTTGTCTAAATTGTTGTTTGTATTTATTTTGTTATTTGAAATTAAATTTTGTTGTGGATATTTTGAAAAGTTGGAAGTAGTAGTAGGAATGAACAAATGTGAGTAATTTAAAGACTATTTATTTGACAAGACGAATATTTCTAAATTGAAGCCTTGAGGCATCCCATCAAATAAATTCACTTGCAAATTGTTCGCATTACGTTAGCATTAACATTAATCTCTATGTCCAAACTGCGGTTACACATAAAGTGTTATTCATTAAGTGCAGCGATGGTTAATGATACAAGTTTGGAATTCATTAAGCCCCTAACAAACTGTTTAAGCCCATAATGTTTAATGGAAGCGGTAAATTTAACATTAATATTGTGGGTTAGGATGACCACGTCTCTAACCCAACTAAAGCCGCAACAGTAATAACAATAATTTCAAATTGTCACCTGTAAACTTAGTGATGTAATTGGAATTTCAGAGATATTATATTGGAAAATGGTTAGTACGTATAATTAATTATAATCGTTCGGTAGCTGCTCATAAACAGTTTCAGGGAAAATTTAGGAAAATTGACATGCTATTGGCTTTACTTAAAACGTTTTCAAAATTGTTAAGGGGAAATGCGGTCGGAGAGACTTTTGAAACAGCCTATGTAAAAAGTCGTAATTCGAGGTTTGGCTCTCGCCTATTTCCTCCTCCAATATTAGACCAATTTTTAAGACATTTCAGAAACTGATTAAGAAGGATATATACTGTGTCCCTATGTTTTTCTTATTTCATTAATAGTTGTCAAATTTGTACACTAGGCCTCTGTTGACAGCGGTTTAAGTCAGCGTTTTTTGAGGGTTCTAGTGCTTATAAAAATAATGTATCAAGAAAAAGGAAAACATATGGATATGTTACCGGCCAAACCCGATTTCAGGACAAACTAGTTTAGCCTAGGCTAAACTAGTTCCGTCGACATAGGATGCAAGGGCGAGCGAAGGGCACCCCGAGGTTCGGTTTGGTTAGGTTACTTTAAACCCTTTACACAGAAATAGGGGCCCCGCGAAGCGGGGCTCCGTCGACATAAGATCCAAGGGCGAGCGAAGGGCACCCTCTATCGCGTATAGGAAGAACTAGTTTAGCCTAGGCTAAACTAGTTTGTCCTGAAATCGGGTTTGGCCGGTAACAGATACACAAATAGTTAATATTTATTATTCTGTAAAAAATCATTGCTTTTTGGTCTTGGACCAGAAAGAAAAGAGGCGACAGCGTTTCTATGGAGAAAAGACCACCCGCATTTCCTCTTAAGATTTTTTTCTTAAACAAAAAGCACTTTTAAAACATTCAAGCTATTTTAAAATAAAAAAGAAAGGAAAAGAAAGAAAATTATTTTGTTTGGGACACGGGAAATACAAATAGTAAAAAAAGAGCATTTAAAACTCACAAAGTTATATATAAAACAATATCTCTAATACAATTAGGTAATTTTATATAGGTTTAGCTCAAATAACAGTTATTTTCTTTTATTTATAATATACTCGTATATTCGAATTCCAGTTACTTAGCAGCCTTTCAGATTTTTGTTTGGAACTTAGGTTTTAACTGATAATTTTCAGCCAGAAATCGTTATTAAGTAGCCGATTGAACGAGGTTATTATAAATGCAGCTCAAAAGACAGGAATATTGTTGGATTATCAATATTTATTCGAATTTTCAGTCGACGTTACTTAGAATAGCAGCCATTTTGATTTTTGTAGGGAACCCGAGTTGTAACTGCCATGATAATTTTCATTGTTATTTAAGTAGCTGATGGTATCTTTCTTTCAGTATCTTCTCTTACTGCACCCATCGGAAGCAATTTAGCCTTCGAGGTTACAAAACTCTGTATCCATTTACTTATTATTAATGGATTATGGGCTTACAGGTTCTTAATAACAGCCGCACAGGTCGATCGATCAGGTTAACCTACGCTTGCCGCGGTTGGTCTGTGGATGGGTGACCATCTTTACATACCGAGACCCCTCCGTGCCTCGAAAATCCCGGCTGTCATTCGTGGATCTTTGACAGTCGTTACGGGTAGTCAGAAGGCCGAAAGTCTGATAACCAGTCTTAACAAGTGGTATTGTATTACCCAGTAACTGGGTTGTGGAGGTCTGATAGGCAGTCGCTCTATTTCAAATACTAGCATTCAGCTGCATCCGGTTAGACTGGAAGCCGACCACAACATATGTTGTTGGGAAAAGGCTAGGCAGATGATGCAGATGATGGGCTTACAGGTTCTATTGATTCAATAGGAATGTTTTATTTTCCTACGTTTTTGTCTTTTCTCTCTATTAAATAAATAAACACAAGGGTATTTTTTACCTACCCGTTGGTAGGTAAAAGATCACAAAATCAGTCAACTTTCATTAAAAAAAAAAAAACTTGAAAGAACGCAGTTTTAGTGTAGGTATACCTGAATAACTTTCTTTCCTAATTTTTTAGTTTATTTACTTTCTAAAGTTAATTTTTCTTAATTTTTCCAATACAAAACTTATAAATAAGACAATAAAAAATCGCTAACTCACAAGGGAAAATATTAACTACAACTGTATTAAAATCTTCACTCTCTCCGTAATGGGGAGGGCAATGAAACAAAAGGCGACCTATCTCTTTCCCCCTGCGTATTTACATATATTTCCTTCTCACCTGACGTCATGTACCCTTGAAAGCGTCTCAGTTTTGAATGTGTTAGTGATATGAGTACTTGTCACGCTTGTGTGTGTGTGTGTGACTCTGAGTATTTTGTGTCACGAATTTCGTGAATCACAGGCAGGTTCTGACTTAGTCATTATACCTACCTAATGTTCTCAAGTAATAATCAAGATTAATGATAAGCTTTGAGTGACGACTCAATCAATGTGAATCGTTCCATTATTTTTAAAGCTTCATGTTTTTTTTGGATTGATCAGAAATTGGTGCGTGGTATCATGATCATTAGGAATATAAAACGTCCTTTTGTTTGACTTAACGTTATTTTTTAAATACATAAAAGTTGGAATGACGAAGTAAGGAAATTGTACCGTTTGAGGTCAAACTCTTTGTATACCATAAGTCCATTGTAACGTACAGCTAATAATATTTTATTTATATTTTACATGTAAAAAAACACTTACCTCTCCTGTGTCGCATGTGGTATTTATTCTTCGAAAGACCATTTCCAGAACAGCATGGCTGCTCATAGTAAAAATTATAAGAGTTGTCCACTTCAGTAGTTTGTTGCACTGTTTGCGAGTTGACATGCCAACTGACAGCTATCAGCATTAGGATCGACCATCGGACGACCACGGCTAAGGCACCCATAGTCCGACTATTCACCTTAGACATAGTTTTTATTCACAACACTAAAACCACCAAAAGTACTTCAAACTCAAAAGTCAACGCCTCAATTCCACGACATACTTTTGTCTCTGCAAATAAAGATACCTTTTGTAAATATTTGACCTTCAAAACTCTAAACAACCAACCTCCGGCTTATTTTATCTGTTATTAGTGCTAAAAGGAAAATTTATATAAATCTTTATTAAGGCATTACTCATACCGTCAAAGTTTATACCTTTTGTAAGCTGATTATGCCTAGCTTTTAGGCCTAAATATGGCCTGACTAAAGCGACGCGACGGGTGTTGTAACTAAAAAAATATATCTACTCTGTAAATGTCGGGTTTGATTAAAAGTTAAATTAAAATAATTGCTTAGTGGCCAACAAATTGATCCTATACACACACATATAGTGTTATGAACTTGCAATTAATTTAGATTAGGCCAAAGTAATTACAGTGCCTTTGGCAAATTTTACTACCTACTCATGTTTTTTACCAGGTATTTTTATACACTATGCCTAAAAATTATAGTTACTTACGTGGTTTTACATGTACATTGATATTGTATACTGTCACTGTAAAGTTTTAAATGATCAATATACCTACCTGCAATGATTCTTCGTGAGATGGGACTTCAGAGCTACAACTTAAACTATGAAGAATACAACAAATTGGTCAAAAGAACCATGAGCCTTATCTTGTCAACAAAAAAATCCTCAGTAACCAAACCTAATCTTTGTTACAAATTAGATTACTACTACTACGATTACGATTACTTTTACCATTACCATTTTTATACTATCGCTGAGGGCAATAAATACACCCAACTGACGACACTCTGGTATGTACGAACAAGATTATTTAAATGCCTACATTATGAATGCATGATACTGTTAGATTAATCTGCCAAGCGCCGCTAATGAGACACAATTGATTTTCTATTGTTTTGTCGCCGATCGGCGAACCGCGACGCTTGACCGGTTTATTCTAATAAAAAAATTGGTTATAATAAAATAACCTATAAAGCCGCCATTTGGCAAATCATTACACCTCATTGTTACTATACACAAAATCAATAATGTCATATAGAAGTAAAAAAGACCATGATTTATCATCGGAACCATCAAGCCAGAACCAAAAATAGCAAGCGAGGCAAACAGCAACAAATGTCACCCACCAATTGTCCCCTGAATGAAAATATAATGAAACCGATAAAGCAAAATTATAGGGAACCAGAAAAAAACATAGCGTACGCCTATTTGACAATAAAAATGACAATTCTGCTTGTTGAGTTTACATTAAAAAAGCACCATGTTATGGGGTAGCTTAATGGTAGCAAAGACCATTACACGAGCCGACGGCATTAAGCACACCTCTGTAATGGAAACCGCATGGCGATATGCAACAGGGGTATTGACTACCCTTTATTGCGGTAACATAGAAAATACTGTGTTTGTTTTGTTTTTAATTGCCACACGCTAGATATTTGGCTGAGCCGTTATAGGCTTTTAATTGCAAATATGTGTTTGCTTTGTAGGGAATCTAAATGGGTTTAGGGATGGAAAATGTCGTTTATTTTTATGTTTTATTTAGGGTTGCTGTGATTTCTAGTCAGGTTTATAAAAGTCCAATTTCCTCCCAAAAAGGCAAAAAAATCAATCATCAAATAATTTTGCGTAACAATTGACAAGGACAGAATTATCAGCCTATAATGTTCCCACTGCTGAGACACAGGCTTCTTCTCTTCGAGAGGGAGTGGGCAGTAATCAACCACGCGGTCCCAGTGCGGGTTGGCAGATGTCACATGTCTTGGAATAATTAGTTCTAGGACTTGCTGGTTTTCGCGCGATGTGTTTTACCGTTTTGAGAGCAGTGGTAATGAAAAAAATTACTGCCTGTCCCAAGACCTACAACTCGTAAGTCGCGACCGTTACCACTGTGCCACCATTGCTCCTAATATAAGGACAAATAACCCTACAATAAACTTTCTGCCAAATCGAACACCAAAACATTTCCATCCAAGTCATTTGAAGTTACTTAATCCATTACATTATTATCAGCGATGATCCGCTATCGCTACAGTAACCCTTGGAGATGATTACCCGAGGACACCACTGAATAAGTAAATAAATGTCTTCTACTAAATTTAACTCCAATCTTTCGCAGCGGTCGTCATGTGACCGATATCTTTCTTGAATGTGGTCAGGGATCGCTCGTTGAAAGAGTCCAGAGATGAATTAAATAGATAGGGCCCTTCAAAAAAGGGACTATGAAAGGGATGGAGACGTGTCGAGAAAGTTGGGTTTATCCGAACTGGGACACGGAACTTAGTTCATCATTTATTCTAGTTAATATTTAAACATGTTTTCAGAACATGTTTAAATATTAACTGAATTTGTCCTTTCATCAGAATCTGACTGACAATTGAATGAAAAAGGTCGGTTATTCATACTTTTCCGATAAACATTGACTGGTCACTCGACCGATAATATAGCCTTTTATGTCGACAAATGGTATGTTAGCAGTTAATCTTGAAGACACCGACCGTAGGAACTATTTTCGTATGTCCCGCTACAAGAGTGATTAGTTCCGCTCTTTGATTCTAACGACTACAAAATTTAATTTGAAACAAAATTGGTTTATTTTGCTTAGACATTATTTATTGTAGTCATTTTAGTATAGATAGGGTAATCAACTCACCCAACTTTCTATAAAATATATAATTCAATAGAATATTATATTTTATGTATGAAACATGTCATATATTGTTATCCTTCGTCCTAAATGTACATGATAATGTACCCTCGGCTAGAGGTTGTCATACAGGAGGGTTTCAAAATTTTTATTTCGAATGATTAATGATGTCGGTTATACTTATCACATCTCTACGGGTTAAACGCCTGAGCGATTTTTGTTCAATTGACAGTAGATCCTTTGGAGTAAATATTTCAAATCTCCCCCATTTTTAAATAACACTTAAAGGGTATCCACATTAAAACTCATTTCATATTTTGTTTGTATCCTTGGGGATCAGAATGTACTGTAAGATTCATTTGAAATGACGGATGAATTCTAAATCTTTTGCGACTGTTTGGTCGCAGAAATATTCTGTAGTATTATCATCAAGAACAATATTAAAAACACGTGGAGGAAAAAGATGTAATTCGTCACAGCTATAAAATAAAGATTATTACATTTATTAGCGTAGAGGAATAAGAAATGGAGAGAATTCCGATGGCTATCCGTACAAATATGTCTCCGAAGATAAGATTTAAATACAAATATTTAAGTTAACGATCAAGTCGTGCGTTAAACATTTCTACAAAAAAATTGGAAGCTTCTGTCGTAATTCGTAGCCCCTCGGCCATCGGAACCGGTTCTATAATGATGTCTTCATTACCAGGTGATTCACTGCGACTTCGCTCATGCACGTTGATAGGCGACTTTCTATCTTGTAAATTATTATTCTTTCTTTCTTTATCTACATCCTGTATCTCTGGATTTTTTACCCGACTGCGCGACGCAAAGGAGTGGTAATGTGTTTATCAGCCTATGTATGTATGTAAGTATGTATGTATGTTTGTATGTTCCTTTGAAGCACTATACAGACCAAACGCCTGGGCCGATTTTTATGATTCACACGTCAATCGATTCCTCTTAGTCCGGCGAGTGTCACTAAAGACATGACGTTAATGAAAATTCAATATGGCGACTACTAGACGCCATATTGTGAAAATGAAAAAAATGAAAGTCAAGAAACTATGTCAAGTGGGGTATCGTTGGATAGGTCTTTCAAAAATATCAGTGGTTTGGGAAGACCGTTTTTTGATTAAGTAAACCGTTAGTGACTTATCAAGCTTTTCGTTAGAATCAAGTTTCCCCCCCTCTACCAAACTAAACTACTAAACGCGGCAGTAGTACCTATATATTACCAAGTTTAAAGGGAAACTATCACACTTAAGTGGAATTTACAACTCATACCTAAAAAGAATAAAATAAGAAAATTAAATTTAAAAAATCAAAAAACCCGACTGCGGTAAAAAACTTAAGTTAAAAAAAACTGAAAAGCTAAAAACAAGCCCATTTTAAATTAAATAAAAGTTGGAAGCAGGCGGGACCCATACCATTTTTCTATTTTCAAACTCAAATGGGTCCCGCCTGCTTCCAACTTTTATTTAATTTAAAATGGGCTTGTTTTTAGCTTTTCAGTTTTTTTTAACTTAAGTTTTTTACCGCAGTCGGGTTTTTTGATTTTTTAAATTTAATTTTTGAATTATGATTGCGTTACGTGTTTGTTTGTGATTATGGGTTTTGATTTATAATTTTATTCTTGAACTCCTTTCTAATTAATTGAACAACGGTCACTTTGTTTATTTTAATCGAACATTGGTAGAAGTTTTGAGAGCTTGATTCCATAAAAATCCCACTCACAAACGAATTCAAATCTTGACCTTTTGAAAACTCACCCAAAATTTTAATTTAATTAAAATTAAACACCGTCTGCTCTACCAAGAAATTCGTAGAAATATTAAATGTTGTAATTATATTACTTGGCTTCATTAAGCGGATTTAATCTGCTTTAATATCTGTCGATCTCGTTTCGCAGTACAATTACACCGTTACTGGCCATTGCACGACAGAGCCTGCTCATTATGAGCGAAGAATGTTAAGAAATTTCATCCGACAACCCATTGAGGGAACCCTCCCAATTGTATGAAGGTGTTCCAATTGAATGGTAGGTAGGTGGAATGGGGTACGATTATAATGAAATTTCGCCTCGATAAAGACCAGTGAGCCCTGAAACACAATACTTGATGTTTCCTACGTAACCCGTATCCATGTCACGTCATTAAGCTCGGTAAAAATATCTGCCGACACATCTTAGTTAAGTAAATTAACATTTGCTTGCACAGCAATTAAAATGGTGTTCATCGTTTGTGAGATTGTGTTGATTTCAGTTTGAACCTAACTACTTTTGATAAAATAACGTGATAATATATAAAATGATATGGCTCATGAATAACTATGATTTGTTTAGAATTTGAGTATCTTGTTGTAAGATGAGATCTAGGTACATTTTTAGAGTTCCATAGTCAACAAGGAACCCTTATAGTTTCGCCATGTCCGTCCGTCTGTCTGTCTGTCCGCGGCTTAGCTCAGAGACTCTTAGTACTAAAAAGCTGTAATTTAGCATGGATATAAATATTAATCACGCCGACTAAAGTGGCAAAATAAAATCTTAAAAAATTCATAGAATATGTGAAAGAATTCACGACAGTAGTGTATATTATAACGAAAAGAATTCACGACAGTAGTATATATTATAACGAAAAGAATTCACGACAGTAGTATATATTATAACGAATTTAAAAGGAAAACTATAAAAACTAAGTACCTAAGCTTTACAAGTCAACGAATAATAGTCTACCAACCTACATAATTGGAATGAATGGGAGAACATGTTTTTCAACTACAATTTTAAGTTTGTTCTTGGGATAAATTTATCCTAACTACGGAACCCTTCATTGTGCGTGGTCCAACACACACATGGCATTTTAAAACAAAAATGTTCAACACTGTTCACATTTTATCTGAAAACATAGATTTTTGACCGAGCAAGTCTATTTGGGATTTATGTCTATAATTGGACGTTTTAATTTACATATGTATTTAAATTAAAGAATTCAAAAGCAAATGAGATAACATTATAACCAATTTTGAATTAACCTAGTATTTACAAGCCTTGATAAATTCATCACCTAATATGCTAATTAGCAGAAATTAGACAAACAAAATAACCGTAAACAGATATGCTTTTTATTACGATTAATATGAATAACATAGTCTCAAGCTCGAGACAAATCTGTAATCACAGCATCGCAAAAATTGTAATAAATCTATAATTTTAACGTTGTATTTCAACTTTAAGAACAAAGTTGGAACTTGGAAGATTTACCGAAACCTAATATATTACATTTTCCAAAATATTCTGACTGACCGTCGTATTTTTTCTTTCATAAATTATAACATGACATTCCTAGGTAACTTTAATTAAAATCGACAATAGAACATTGTAATTTATAAGCATAATCAGCCTATAATGTTCCCACTGCTGGAAAACAAGCCTCCTCTCTTCAAGAAGGAGTGGACAGTAATCTACCACGCGCGCCCAGTGCGGGTTAGTAGATGTCACATAATGTTTTCCGTCATCGTTTTGAGAGCAGTGGTGATGAAATTATTTACACAACGTAAAGCGCCTGCCTAGGTTCAAATCTACGAGCTACATCTTGTAGGTAATTCGGGACCATTACCTCGGGCCCACCATAATTGAATAATATTGCTTGCTAAAAAAAACATCAAGGTGACGATGTATCCGTTAATAGTTTTTCCTAATAGTGAGAACAACATAATTAGTTTTGTGGGAGTACCAATTTGTTTCGCATTTAAATTGAGATGATTATGACTTGCTATGAGCATTATTTTATTGAAGCTCAGGTTCATCTTTGAAGAAACGCGACACCAAAATAGAAGGTAAAGCTAGAAAGAGCTTTTTTATATTTAGTCTGTACCAATCCGACAAAGCTAACTTCCATATTTTTGGAGAACTTAATTACAAGTTAATTTTTAATTTTAATCGACACTAGACTTTTTGATATCATATAATGCTTGATAAAAATAATAGTTTAGCAACATAATTAATTTGGTGAGAGTACACATTTTTTTTTGTATTTAAAATGAGCTTATTAAGAGTTGCTTTGAGCATTATTTTTTTGAAGCTCAGGTTCATCTTGGAAGAAAGACACCAGAATAGAACGAATACCAGAATAGAAACTAATAGTTTTCTATATTTAGTCTGTACAAGCCCGAGAAAACTGGTTTAAATATTATTAGAGAACTTATTTACTAAGACTTCGTACCAACAGACTGACTACCAGACCAGAAAAACATTGTTGATGAGGCGTTGAATATTTTATTACGAGATTTTTTTGCAGAAAATTTAAGGGTACTATTGATGACATCTTAATGACGAAGAATTGATGATTGAGCGATCGTATTACCAGGAGAAAAAAAAAAATAGAATTATAAATGCATTATCGTGTCGTGGCAAAGATAAAAATAAAATACCAATTAATTGTTATCAATTTATCATTTATAATAATTCATCTAATCTACGATGTTTACAAAATGAGAATCAAGTAATCCCGACGAACGAATTGGCTGTCCAGAGGAGATAGGGTTCGGACGCAGGAAATTCGCTGTGAATTATTAATACACTACTGTTACAGCGAATTGTAAGCTTCTTAGAAGGGAACTGTATAAATATTGGTGAGCCGATAGTAAGCTAAACACAAATAACGGGCTCACTTGGTAATGTTTTACTTAATGTTAAAGATAAACGTACAGAACTACCAGCAGCAACAATAGGGACAGGATTATGTTCAGTAGATAATACTAATTAGGTAATTATTGTGGTTGGATAAGTAATTGCACGCCGCACTGGGCCCACGTGGATCTACCACGCGGGCCCAGTGCATGTTGGTAGATGTCACATGTCTTCGAATTTTTAATTCTAGGATATGCTTAAATTAGTTCCTGTCGATTCATCATCTTGTAATCCAACAATAACAGTGTTTCACGAATCGTGTTGTGTATTGTTTTTATCTTTGTCATTTTCACGATTAGTTAATTACCGCTATTGTTTTTCCCAAACATGGCGGTCGTTTTTTAATTTATAGATTATATTATTTTGAATATTAGTTTTTTCAGATTGACTTACGGAGTCTTAAAAAAATCTTCTGTTGAATTTCAGACCTATTGAATTGCAGCTAAATTACAATTTAAAATTTTATCAATCACCAATCGTGAAAGCTTCTATGGCAAACAATAACTTATTCAATTATCCAAAACGGATTAATAAGACGAGATTATATTAGGGTCAACACGATAACTTATTAATACTGTTCGGTTACATAAACCTCAATTCTAATTAGTTTCTGTTGTACAAAATCAATGAAATGGTACTAGCAGAACTATTGGATCAGACCGCAACCTCAAGAAATGTTCGTAGACTCAAAGGGATGGACAAACATCTCTATACAGACATATAGGAGCACAATTAAATTCCGCCATAAGTTGGTTAAGTTTGTGTTATGGAAATGCGATTGTATTTGTATCGTCTGAAGGGAGTCTGGATCTTAATCGTTCATATAACCCTTTGGATTTGTTTATTTTAGTCAAAGATTATGTTTCCTCTTTTCGCTTCTACAGTTAATCTTTGACTAGTCAAGCAGATTTACGTCCAAAGATTCACTGGTCTGCAACGAAATCCTCCTTTCAATAAAAGTATGATCCGTATAAAGAGTTTAGCATGCTAAATCTATATCTGCTTCTTATTTTGTGCTATCACATATACTTTTTTTTTTTAAAGTTGATTTTAATTACTTAAAAATTTTTAAAATTTTTTTACTGTCATTCTCGCTTTAACGCAACTTTAATCAGTTGAGATTGTATTTGCTCACAAAAAAACGGCGTGCACTGATAGAAAGATATTGACTGAAAAAAAAATTAAAACTATCAGGAAATCATACAAGAACTTCTTGATGCCTATAAGGCCCTAAAATGTATCATGTCTCTTGAAATTCATTTTTTGAACTCTCACATATTATATTTTTACCACCAAATCTTGGAGCAGTATCTGATAAGCACGGTGAGAGGTTTCATCAAGATATTTTGCACATAGAGAGGCGGTCCAACGGGAAATGGTCCGAAGCAATGCTTGCAGATTTTTGTTGGTCGATTTGTCGGGAAACTCTATTAGAAAATATGAAAAAGAAAAAACTACTAAGTAAAATGTGATTAACAACACTAGTAATGATATTGTCATATGCGTTTTAAAGTTTTGTGATAGTGTACAGTCACGAGCATAAGTATGTATACAGTTGGCTTTATTCAAAGGCGATTTTGACCTTTATTTTTTAATGAAATTTTATGTTATTGCGAATATAGTATTTTCGAACCCATATACTTATGTAAAGTGTCGTATTTTGACGTTGCATTCATTATTTCAAGAAAAAATCGCAATTGAAAGTTGCCAAGTGTTGACATATTAGTGCTCGTGACTGTACATCGAACATTATTTAAGTTATTAAATTAATGATTAAAATTTCATGTTAAAAAATTGTTCTATTAAAAAATTCCATCCCAAAAAATATATACGTGATAGATGACTTTAAATGCTATAATTATATTCAGTATTATTGTATCAGTCATGATAACTGCATAACATTTGAAGGAGAGAATTTTTTTTTTTTTTGCAGACCAGTGATTATGATTATTTGATGATCGATTTATTTATCTATCAATACTATACTTACTTATAATATATAAAGCTGAAGAGTTTGTTTGTTTGAATGCGCAAATCTCTAGTACTTACTACCAGTCGGATTTGAAAAATTATTTTTGCTCTTGATAGCCCAATTCTTCAGGAAGGTTATAGGCTAACATTACGCTACGGTCCTTAGGAGCCGAGCAAAAAGAAAAAAGAACGCTAAGCGGAAACGAAGTAATAGCGCGACCAAGAAATGTGGCTGTTATTTTACGACTTTCACGCGATCGAAGTCGCGGGCAGAAACTAGTTATTAATAAAAAAAAGACACAGACAAAGCGGATTTAATGAAGACTTTGTTTTTACTGAAAGCGTATATCATGTGGTAATTCTTTAAAATAAAATTTCATATTCTGTCAGCGAATAATAAGGAATAATAGCGAATAATAATAATGTTGGTCCCGGCTGTCATTCGTGGATCTGGATAGTCCTTACGGTTAGTCAGAAGTCTGAAAGTCTGACAACTAGTCTTACCAAGGGGTATTGTATTACCCAGTAACTGGGCTGTGGAGGTCAGATAGGCAGTCGCTCCACGTGTAAAGTACTCGTATTCAGCTGCATCCGGTTAGACTGGAAGCCGACTCCAATATAGTTGCGGAAAGGCTAGGCAGATGATGGTTATGTCAGCGAATAATAACGAACCGTTACGAAAAACCACCATATTAATGTTTAACGATGGAGCAACGCATTTAATTTTTTTATTTTAACAAAATAATATTGACTAACCCTGAGTTTGACTGCAAGTAGATTCTACAGTAAAATTACTTACAGCGGGAATAAAAACGGCTATCACAAATATGATTCCTGTTTATTCCCCAAAAGCGATCCATAAAACTTGTATAAATGTCAATAGTTTCAATAAATGCTGCGTCCGTCCGGTACTCGGTGCCTTCACTGTATTCGAAACACGTACGAAATTCACGTAAACGTCTGCTTCCCATCTTATTGATACAAATAGAGATATCAATTGTTTAGGACAAGGAGAAACAACAACGTGGAAATGATAGTAATTCTTCTGACGGGATGTGAGGGGCCTTTATGGCCACTTTGATATCTGCGGGGTAAAGTTTAGTGTGTTATGGAATGAGATTTTTACGGACTCCGGGACCGGCGTAATGCTATTGACCTCTTTGATGGTGCCGACCCGGCTCTGAACCGTATTTAGAAGCCGATTGAAATGAGCTCGGCTTAGATAATCATAATCGAGTCAGTGTTAACTTTGTCGTGATTAAGCATTTGTTAATAATAACATTTTATGTTAATGCTTGTTTTCCTTTTCATCAGCGCTCTTAAAGTGCCTATTAGCGAAGGTTTTAATTACTGGATAGCACATAGGGGTTGGAAATACAGTTCACTTTATAATCATGATTTGAAATGTTTTGTTTATTTTAATCAACATTTTTTTGTAAAATTCAGGAAGCATTTGCAGTTAAATTTTTGGAGTAACCACATTTTTTAAGCAGTTCTAATGTTAGTAATTTAAAGATAACTTCTGTTTAGAAATATGGGGTGGAGAATTTTAACGTTATTACAAATCTTATAATAATATTATTGCTATTTTTCTTTCCAGTAAAATTATCGAGATTTTAAGCTTTTCAGGTAGGTAAATAAGGCTTTAATAATTTTGTTTTCCAAGCTATCTGCAGGTAGGTAGATATTTAATTTTCACAATAATTATTTGGGTCCCTTTTCTTCTTATTTGTGTTGCCCAGAATCATTGTTCTAAATATTATTTTAATGATTTCATTTCTCTTTGATATTATATTCTTGGTATTTCAGCAGATTTTAGACATTTAATTTTAGCGTCTTGTACATCTAATTTGTTAAAAGGTCAAACATATAAAAGAGAGGGAACAATTCTAATTTTATTATCCTTTTGGAAAAAAAAAATCTGAAAGTTTCCCCCTTTGATATTTTAGATAATATTTGTTTCCTAATTTTACATTTCAACTAGGAATGTTAAAAAGTATAGCTGCCTGATTAACTATACTTAGGTACTACTACTACTACTATATGAACTATAATCAAGACTAAATATTTAGATAATTTTGTTGGTGAACATAATAGTAGAACTTCAATTGGATTAGATATATACACAATTATGTACAGTCAACAAAAGCGATAAGTATGCAGGATCGTCGGATATAGTTGAAGTTTAGTAAGAAACCGATGGATGTTCTTGAATAAAATTTATATTAATAGAAAACAAACAGCTCATTTATCAAATTAAATTTCAGTCGACAACATCCATCGGTTTCTTACTTAACTTTAACTATATCCGACGATCCTGTATACTTATCTCCTTTGTTGACTGTACCTACAGAGAATAGAAAGTTATTACTTAATTTATTAATTTGGTACTTATTGACAGGCCTACACTACCCTTCAATACCTGTTAACACTGTAATTTGAAAACACTGTAAAAGCCAATTACATACTTTGAAAAGAGTAACCGTGGAGTTTCTTTCCGGGTCTTCTCCATAGAAAACGACCAATTGGAACTCCATAGAAAAAGTTTATGTGAAATAAAATAATTTGCTTTTTGATTTTGATTCTTCTATAACTTTGGAAAACCATATTTTTTCATTTTCTACGCTGCTGACTGTAACTAAAACAAAGTTTGATTCGTAGTTTGAAGCTATTATAGAACTTGATTTGGACAAATCTAGCTTTGAAACTTGCCCATCAGACTCATAGCTCTACTTAACTTAATTTTAGTTTCTTGGTAATCTAACAGTTTCCAAATGCTACTTTAAAAGTTGTTGTGGGTTGGTAAAGTCCTTTTCATTTGAATTTGTTGCTTTGTGAGAATTAAATCTTTTGACTATAAGAGTTACCAAGAATTTTAGGGGCCCGTGGCTAAATAATAACAACCGCACAGGTCGACCGATCAGGTCAAACTACGCTTGCCGCGGTTGGTCCGTGGATGGGTGACATCTTTACATACTGAGACCCCTCCGTGCCTCAGAAAGCACGTTAAACCGTTGGTCCTGGCTGTCATTCGTGGATCTTTGACAGTCGTTACGGGTAGTAGAAGCCCGAAAGTCTGATAACCAGGCGTACCAAGGGGTATCGTATTACCCAGTAACTGGGTTGTGGAGGTCAGATAGGCAGTCGCTCCATGTAAAATACTGGTATTCAGCTGTACGCGGCTAGACTGGAAGCCGACCCCAACATAGTTGGGAAAAGGCTAGGCAGATGATGATGAGATAACAAGAATTTAAGTTGCAAAAGGATGACTTTATATCAGACTCTATATGCAGAAACATTTTAAAAGAGTAACGGTGGAGTTTCTTACCCTTTCTTCTCCATACAAAAACTACCTTTTGGAAGGGGCGGCTAGAATCAATTCTATTTTAAGGTAATTTTTGACGTTCAAAAGTGCCTTTTATGTGCCTATTTGAAATAAATGCTTTAACTTTGACTTTGCAGCTGTTTTTAATTCGCTTCATTTCTTTACTTTTTTTTCAAAATTTGCGTAAAATTTGCTATATGACATTCCTTTAATTTTTTTTCTTTTTAAATTAGCCTGTGATCATTTAAGAAAAAAAATCAAGATTCTGACATTGAAGTCACAAAAACTCATAAGTTTCAAAGGTGTTCTTTCTTTTCATTCTAGCGAAAATACTACAACAGGAAATGTAATATAGAAGGTACTACCTAGATCTTCGTGTAGATAACTGACGTTTGTTTGAATTACTTGGAGTGAAACTGTGAAACCTAGTTTATGATTTGAGTAAGTTAAAGGCCTGACAATGATTTGTAAAGGGGAGAACAGTTTGTGGGCCGGCGTTTACCGTGCGTTTGTGTACCGTCAGTATCTATTTGTGTCCTAAGGTTGTTCAACTCGACAGGCGGCTTCTAACAAAATTGGTGATGGTGATTACACAATAATATCAAAGGTATAATTTTCCTTATGGATTAAAGTAGAATCAATGTTTGTTTTGAAACTGTCCATTGTTTGTTGTCAATTCTTAGGAGTGGACGACAACATGGATTAAATTATTTGCTAGTTCAACAAATTCTTATATTTAGTATTAGAAATTATAGTTAAATGAAATTTAAAGTTTACATTAAGTCTAAGTCCATAATATGAGTATTGCCTTTAATAACACTTTTTTTATTAATCCGGCTCTTAACACTGTTATTATGATGCCTAAACAATAAATATTCAATTACTCAATCAACGGTTCTGCGGTAGTGATTATCAAAAGAAACTTTTTGAATAACAGATAAAATATGCCAGAGTTATTTGGTTGATGCACAATAGCCTATACACGAGAATACGACGACCAACCTCCTCCGTAGTCCGTTGAACCAAACACGTTGCAGTTTCACAGAAAAAAATAAACAACACACTGTATGCGATGAGAGTATAATCACTTTATTTATCAGCAAAATGTTTAGCTTCACTAACTAAAATACAACTCGGTAACTTTCAGTTATAATGTTTTAAAAAACAAGTTTTTGTACTCGTAGATTCACGAAGAAGTTGGACGCGAGCGTCCCACACGCGTGCATCGAGCGTGCCGGCCGGCGCACAACTAGCTCGCTGGTCTCATTCCGTACAAAACTTTTAAGTCATGGAGACGGCAAAGCTATGTCGCGCCTCTACAACTCACGCACACAATCATGCCCGACACCCTATGCACAAACACGAAAGCGAGCTTCCAAGTTCACTAAATAAACGAACACCAACACAAACGTGCACCAACACCGTCTACCCCCTGTTCATGAGACGTCCGAGTGGGACGCGTATATCAACAATGCATTTGGGAACGTTAGCGCGAGCGAGAGGTTGATACCGCAACAGATGTATATCATTTTACGCAGGTAAGTATTGAAAATGTTGGTGTGTATGAATGAGACGGCGCACAAATTTAGCTTAGGCAAAGCCGGTTGGGAGCGAATGGGACAGGAACTGTTCAAGTCACCCACTGTACATTCCTTCCTGATACCGGCGCGCCGCGTCGTACCTTTCGATCGTTCAAGTGGCAGATGAAGCTTTTAGGGCTGTCACCTGATCAGTTCGCGAAGCGATAAAAAAACGGGAAACTTTAATTAGTTACAAGAATGCTGAAAGTTTTTGAGTAAGATTTTTTTGGCGATTTTTACTAAACTTCTCAAATTGTTTACTATGTCTTACGGTAAGTTTCAGTTATTTTAAATAAAATAAAACTATTTTAACACATATTTTATAACGACCATAAATCAACGCATAAAAATCTAAACAAAACAGACAAAAAATTAAATTAACTTAAGAACAATGGAGCCTCTAAAGATAAGGTAAGGAGCAAGAGTTGCTACACATTTTGCAAGCTTATAAATGATTCAGCGGCGCAGGTAGCATCCTTACGTCAAGATGTCACAAAGTAGCAGGTAGTGTAGTAACGTATGCTGCAAAATTTTGTGAATATTTTTTGCATAGAGCGCCTCCACTACTTTCTGTGTTTACAATGAAGACATCTGCTTTCAAACGCGGTTTTTGTACTACTATATTATTATTAATATGGTTTTTAAATTTAAATTTCTCAGGTTAGTACCTGGTATTTTTAGAATCTCACGGGTGTGAACCAAGGTGAGATTCTAGTTATTATTTTCAGAAGGTAAAGTGCTCTGTACTGCATTGAAATTATTATCCAAGTCTAGTTGTAAAAATTTTCTTACTATGCGGCAAGTGTTTAATATGGCAGCTTTTTGTAGTGTTATGTATGTGTATTTAGATAGATTAAGTACATTAAAACTGTTGAATATTTGTTTCGGGATAACACCTGTTGTTGATATTACTATTGGGACTATAGTGACTCTATTCATCTTCCAAACTCTGGTAATTTCCTCTTGTAATTCTGTATACTTCCTGATTTTTTCTGTGATAGTTTTTTGAATGTTATTGGTATTTGGGACTGCTACATCTATTATAAATGTGTGTTTGTTTACTTTATCAATAAGTGTTATATCAGGTCTATTGTTATATATGGTGTGGTCTGTAATTATAGTGCGGTCATAGTATATTTTGTAGAATTGGTTTTCTAATACAGCTCTAGGCGTGTACTTGTAATATGGTGTGTAGGGATCCTGCATGAGTTTAAGTTTGGTTGCGAGTTTTTGGTGTATGATATTAACAAGTTGATTATGTCTATGCGTATAGTCGTTTTGGGTTAGTGTGATACACGCTCCTGTGATATGTTGTATTGTTTCAGGTTTGCTGTGACATTTTCTGCATAAATCATTTCTTACTGTACTATCTTTTATTATGTATTTTCTATAATTTTTCGTATTAATGACTTGGTCTTGAATGGCTAACATAAACCCTTCTGTTTCAGGGAACAGCTCACTTAACTCTAGCCATTTGTTAGAAGCCTCTTTATCTATGTACAGTTTATTTTAATTGGGGATCGTATTGTACGTAATAGAGATCGTTATTTTGACCCTTATATTTAATGGTTAGATACGTTGTACCCCCATAATGAAGAGTTGACACCTGTTATTTTTCTGTTATCTAAATAGCACAATTAAACACACATTGGGTTTTGTTATTCTGTTTATTCAGCTTTATTTAATTACCGACCAGTGAGTTATTTTAATGAGTTGTTACTGCGTTATTTATTTTAAAATTATTTGTAGTGGGTGCTTTGTAGGTTATCCTTTGCTTCAAAAATAACCAAAATTATAAGTTACAAAACTTTATTCCAAGTTATTGAAAAAGACTAAAGTAAGATTTAGGTGTAGGTTCTAGTAATCTAATCTAGTTTATTTATTTATTTGGAAGATATTTTGTTTATTTTAATATAATAAATGACAATGGTGTGTAAAGCTATGGAGAGGAAAGTTAGCTTAGATCAACCTAGTGATTAAGTTGATTGAAAACATTTCCAATATTATTATTTTAGTATAGCATAATCAGCCTATAACGTCCCCCCACTCCTGGGACACGGGCATATGGGTGTATGACCATGTATGAACGGGCCGTAATCCATCACGCGGGCCCAGTGCGGTTTGGTAGATGTCTCATGTTTGGTTCTAGGACATGTCGGCATCCTCACAATATTGTCTTTCATCGTTTCTGAGTGCAGTGGTGATGAAATAAATTACACAAAGTAAAGCGCCTTCCTGGGTTCAAACCCACGATCTACAACTAGTAAGTCGGGGCCGTTACCACTGGACCACCACTTAATAAATAATTATAAATTTAGTATAATTTATAATAATTTTGGAAATGGCTTTCTTAAAAAACTTATTCTAGTATTCGTTCTCACAATTCATGACAACATTATTATAAATAAAAATATCCTAAATGGCCCATTAGAATTCTTACATTGTGGAATTAGAATTTTTTATCCCACGTCGGTATCAAATATCCAAAAAAAACGTGTCCATGCGATCGGAGAGCGTCAAGCGAAACACTTCTGCGAAACCGGAGCCATGCGGCGAGGCCTGACGCTAACCCGCCGCGACACCGTATCACAACAACACAATCCCTTCCCATGTTGCTAACACACAAATTAGTGTAGTATAATGTTCACGCCCTTTATTTTTATACCTTTGTCAAACTTCACGCGAAATGACAGCACAATACACTCACTCCGGAAAGTATAGCATTTCTAACACGTTGCCCGAATACGAATAAGGCGTTCTGACTACGTTCTACTCTACACAGGCACATTCCTCTCGCGCCTTGTTCCGTAATCCTAAACAAAATTGACGTGGCGATCGCTTAAAAAACAAAAAATAACACGTGAAACATGACGTGTTTCTGACGGTTTGACACGGGTAACGTTCGCGGTACACTTCATTAACTTTTCGAATACGAAATCCTGACGGAACGAGTACTTCAACGGACATAGACGAGAATTCCGTTTTATCAGATAGGTACCGGTAATCCTCGAGCTAAGCAAAATTGTACCTTTCTATTTTTGAAAACTTTACAAAAATAAACACACAGAGAGACTTTTTTCTGCAGCTGTTTAAGAACATTTATAGACGATCAGGTTTGTTTTATAACATTTAAAAATAAAATATATCAAAGATAAACTTTTTCCTATACATTCACTATAATACTAGTAGGCAACTAATATAAATTCCGTACTAAGTAATAGTAAACTATATGAAACAAATGCGTTATTCAGCATGTAGAGCTCAGGAACAAAATAATGTTAAACTGAGAAGTTTCAAGACAATGTACTCGACAGTATAACGTTCAATTGTTTTGACATAAGGCCTCGCACAGGCGGTGAACATGGAGTGAAAAGAGGGCCTGTGGCTCCATAAGCGCGAAATAATGACGACGCATTGTAGCTTCGCAGGATCAAGTAAGTCGCTATTATTTATTTCTTCGGAGGAGCTTCACAATGGCGTACCACGGCTTTGCTGTCAGCGATACAATAAGCAGCTGTTCTCGGTTTATTTTGTACGAGCTGCAGAGTAAGACGTACGGCAGATGACGTAATGTTACCTGCCTTTAGGACACCATAAAAGAAATATGACGTCGACGTCATCTCTCAACTTGTAGTCGTTCGTACTTATCTTTTGTGTCGGCCAATATTGTACCCGGAGGCAAGTCGCCTGTATATACGATGTTATTCATACAATATTTTGCAGGATACTTTAGTAACATTGATGAATGGAGACTGTAAAGTTGTAAGTCGATATCTCCTAGGAAATCATTTTAAAACTCCAGGTGGATAAAATATCGCCATAAAAGAATTTCAACTATCCAAAGTTAGTACGATCACATCGCTCACAGTCCATGAATTTTTACGCGGAAACCACGAGTTCCAACGGACAGCCGGCTTCGAGTGGCCAAAATGCCAGAAATAGTCGGCAAAGCGACGGCCAGAATATAATAGCAGCAATAACAAAAGTGAGTCGAGCTAACCATTGATTTGGATTTCACGTTAGTCCGACAAAAAATAAGTGCCTTTGTGCAGCATCCGCAAAAGTCTGACCAGTGGCTGTCACTCTAAAATGCATGTCGGACTGTATGGTAAGCCCGTTGGTATTAATACAGGACGACAGGTGAATACTAAGTGACGTTTTATTGTTGTGTGTGAGCACTTATCAGCTTTGGTGGTTTACACGACTTCCAGGCGAATTGTTACGATTTGTAGTCGGTATACAATTTGTGTGTTTTTGGGTAAAATAAATTAATTGCCTGTGGCTCTCAAATTCTCTCAATTCAGAACAGATTACGATGCTAAATTTACGTGTACTGTACAGTATAAAGTCCGGTGCATTGTGGATTACGATAAAACACATTAATTTCGCTAAGCCCCTAGCTTAAAATTGCACATTATAAAAGCCGATAATACCAGAGTGTGAAAGTTAGAACGAGGTCACCACTTAATTTAGAACAAACATCAGCTAAACGCTGTTACAACAATTGTTGAACAATTTAACAGCGCTCCGGCCAGTTCATCCGTATTTCCTACTTAATAAATGTCTGGTAGAAGAGCGAACCAGGCCGCACTGACGTTAACTTGACACCAGCCTGACGTCGCACTAGTCGTGGCTAAAAATGACGCAGTTGTTCCACCTGAAGGCGTCTGTGTAGTAAGTTGTGGGAGACACACATTGCTTCTTTTAAATTGATACGGCGAAGTACCTTTTAAGGAAGTGGTCAAGTGGACCTTTATTAACGTCTTCGTTTTATGATCCTTTAATTTCAGTGAAGATTTTTTGTAAGTTAGGAAAAAATAGCATTTACATATAGCCACGTTATACTTGGGGGCTAATAATTGTCCATTAGTAACTTAATTTGTGAAATCGTTTCGCGAACTGCAGCGGGCCGTTTCCGTCGGGGCGTATAAAATGTCTCTCGCCATTTAGTTTTAGCATTACAGCAGTTACGACTATCGATCTGACCACCTCTACTTTGCTTACTGTGTGTCTTAATTCTACCCAAACTATCCTTTCTACTATTCTAGATATTTGTGTGTTATATTCGGCTGACCTATCCTCAATGTCACCCCAAATGGAACCAATAAACTCTAATAGCTCATTTACAACAAGACAGAAGAACTTAAGGCAAGAACATGTTAATGAAGAATCAATCAGGTGTAACAGGGATCGAATTGAGTCCGTCGCTAAAGGTAATCAATCAGGCGTCAGTGTTATTGTTGTGATTTGTTGCGGCATCGAGTCGGGACCAATCGGCCGGCCCTCCGGTTGCCATTAGTTTGATTAGCTCGTCCGTCCCACGCACGCTGATTGTGCGAACGTTTGGCTTTGATTGATTCCTTCAAATAGCACCGTTTCGAGACTACGCTTTATTCTTGGACGATACATTATTGCTGGTCCCGATACGAATATATTCTTTAAGATTTATGTAAGTTAACGTGTGCAAAAGAATAAGACCTTAAGATCAAGTCTACACTATAATTTTTTATACAGGTAAACATTTGTAAGTGTGGATGTAGAAGGTAATCTCCCAAACTCCTCATACGATTGCAAAAAATTCTGTCACTGATAGAAAGTTACGCTATTACCGAGTGCCATTTATGAAGTTTTATGTTAAAACACAAGGACGAAATCGCGGGCAGAAGGTATTTTTTTATAACTATTTATATGAAAATTTTATGCTACTACATCAATTATATATATCCAAAGGACGTGTTCAATAAAATTTTATCTTTCCTACACGTTCTCTACCTGACCAGACAACTAATTGGGCTTAATTACAGGCTCAAGATTTATTTCAATCGGCGTTTCGTGATCGAGAATCTCAACACAACATTCTATTAGATTTGCTTGAACAACACTTACCGGTCTTGTTTGAAAGTGCGTCACAATATCTGTCTCGGTTGCTAACTTGAATAATAATTAATGTAACTATACTATAACTAAGCGCTAATGAAATAATTGTAGCTCAGAATAACTTCATAAATTACCGTAGAAATTTCGTAAATTATCCGGGAACATATACAGGTTGAAATTGAAAACATGCGACAAACCGAAATGGGAGAATGTAGGTACTCATCATTATGAACAACTTATTTACGTTTGGTTCCATAGTAAAACTATGGAACCAAACCAGAAATCGCGAAAAAAAATCAGATGTTCCCTACATTTTAACGAGTTATGCGAACATTAATGTAGGGAACAAGTGATTTTTTTTCGCGATTTCAGGTTGGTCCCATAGTAAAAGTTGTTCATAATAATGAGTACATTCTCCTATTTCGATTTGTCGCATGTTTTCAATTTCACCCTGTACTGTTGATCAATAAAAAAAATATAAACATTAGGCAGAGGCACTTAAGATTTCTGAGCATAAGTCTTTTAAAATTTAACGAGTATTTCTATGATGAAAGGGCTCTTCACTACAGCCTTTATATCTAGAGGCAATTTAATTTTAAACTAATTCATCTATATCTAGTAGAGAGCTTGTTAGTTATGGAATTTAGGGCGTTGTTTCGAATTATGATTCCATGTTTTGTTATCTACTTTTATCACTTTTCACAAAAATATAAGACATAACATAAACACCATGCATTGTTTCCTTATGGGTTGGATAGAGGTGTACCTATAGTATATCCACATTTCGCCAGTTATTATTAAGTCTCATGTAATAGGGAGCGAGCTTATTGTTATCAACCGGGCTCATATAAAAACTGAGAAATCATACATAGATAGACAAACCGAATTACACTTTTTCCGACCTGGGAATCGAAGCGAAGATCTCATGCTCAGCGCTTGCGTCCACTAGACCAACGACGCGGTCATATATCGCTAAAAGGCCTAAATATTCCTAACTTAAGCCTGTTTAAATCACTATCTTAGCCTCTTAGAGCAAATAAAATTTAAAAAACATTCAAAATAAAACAAACAGTAATTTACCGTACGAAATTCAATGTCAATGCAACGTAGCTTGGACGAAATGGACAGGAGTGTAGACGGGAAAAATTGACAAAAACCCGACGAATAAAGGCGAGGTCTATAGGTTGTATAAGACCCGCATCTGAATGACGAAGTCATGTTTATTTGCGTTGAAGGGAGGCGCACTTTCTTACCTGTGACGGAGAAAGCATGACTTTGAAGAGGAGTAACATGAATCTTTAACTTGGGTTCGGGTAAACAGTTTTATATTTTATGCCGTGTGTACTAAGCTTTGTTAGAGTTTTCTTTGCGTTGCTGCTTCAGTTAATTGGTTGGGAAATTGGAATTAATGTTACAAAAATGTTGATGATTTTAGGTAGCCCACTGTAAAATTATTCACTATCAATTTGTTAAAATAAAAATACAAAATAGTACATTGTTCACCTAGGGGAGAAAGTGACCAATTTCTAACGAGGGTGTAATTTGAGGCCAAGGGCCTCAATACACACGACTTGGGACTTCATTGGGGATCGCACTTTCTTCCGAGTGATACATAGTGCTTCACACTATACCTACGAGGAATATAAAATATTTTTTGTATTTCAGTTATTAAAACTCAATGTAATACTTTTGCCAGGGAGATTAATATTGCTTTGAATGATAAGTAAAAGAGTGTGGTCAGTGTTATTTTGGGCTTGGTGATACAAACTTGTTGTCTTTTGGCAATAGGTTTTATTTAATTATGTTAGCTTCTGAATTGCTCTTAATTGAAATCATAACCCTCCTTTTTGCTTCGCCGTAGTCGGGTAAAAAACAGCACCGCAAATTTTGACAACAGTAATTTCGCACAATCTGCCTTATTTTTTAAAAGTAATAAGATACTTTCCGAGCAGGTAAGTATAGTATAAATAAACCCTGAGAGGTTTTCGTTGTGTGGCTAAAACTAAAATGTAAATTAAGATTAAGTTTTTTGTAAATAAAAATAAATAAATAAATATATATTTTTAACAAAAGTAAATCAGCTAGCTATGTCTTTCCTCAATCGACCGGTTTCCAAGATAAGTAACAATGTCTATTTCTGCTGCCAACATTTCAGTTTCAACTTCAAAGTAAATTTAGAAGCAAATTCCTAGAAGTTTAATTTATGTCTTGTTTAACACCACTGACTTAATAATCTAGTCTAAGTCTTAACGAAAGATCAAAAAGAGAATTTTCAAAAAATACTGTTCTTAAGATTTTGTAGGTTATGTGTTATTTTTTATTTTCACCTTTTTAATTTAGTAACGTTTTGTCTGGAAACTGTTGGGAATAGCGAACTAATACACGAGTCTGTAAAGCTGATAACGAATATACTAATGTCCCTTTTTTTTAAGTTTTGGCGTCTATACTAATAATAAAGCTGACGAGTTTGTTTGTTTGAACTCGCTAATCCTCTGGAACTACCAGCCGGATTTGAAAAAAAACCGAGTGTGCTTATGACCACACGACTGAAGTGAAACTTCAAAAGTTCAAACGTATTTGGCTATGAGAGGAAGAGAGAAAGAAAATGTGCGCGCGCACTGCTTTCTCTTGCTTATATCCCCCACTCAACTCCCGTTCGCCTCGCCCGTAGCCCGTAGACTGGGTCGTACTTGCGAAATCGAGTACCAGGGCTTCCAAGTACGTCCACCTTAAGAAACCAGGGCTCGAGATACTTTCAAGTATTTTCTATCTGCATCGAAAATTGATCCATAACTTCATACAAATAAGAAGTACAATCGCGTAATCAAACAAAAGTCCTGTTGGAAGTAAAAAGTACTTGCATAGGAAATTGACCCGTGAGTTCCTATAAATAAGGAGCACAATCGCGTTTACAAATAAATACTTTTACAAACCATTAAAGTAAAAATACTTGAATACGAAATTGTTCCGTAGACTCTTACCACACCTCGGACACTCCATACAACGCTCGCAAAATAATTACCTATTACTACTACATAAACAAATGACGTTTGTATACGTGCAAATGTGTGCGTGAAATCTAGTAGCGTAAAAAAAATGGCGTGGAAAGCAATTTGTGTCGGGGAACCGAACGACGACGGCGGCGGCGCTGCCCGAACGTGTGCTTTATTATGAAGTGACCATGTAGTTCAATTGTTTATTTATATAGTCGGGTTCGTAATGAAATAAAAACACTAAAATAGTTTAGTTTAAATGACTTATCAGGAGCACAATCGCGTTTACAAATAAATACTTTTACAAACCATTAAAGTAAAAATACTTGAATACGAAATTGTTCCGTAGACTCTTACCACACCTCGGACACTCCATACAACGCTCGCAAAATAATTACCTATTACTACTACATAAACAAATGACGTTTGTATACGTGCAAATGTGTGCGTGAAATCTAGTAGCGTAAAAAAAATGGCGTGGAAAGCAATTTGTGTCGGGGAACCGAACGACGACGGCGGCGGCGCTGCCCGAACGTGTGCTTTATTATGAAGTGACCATGTAGTTCAATTGTTTATTTATATAGTCGGGTTCGTAATGAAATAAAAACACTAAAATAGTTTAGTTTAAATGACTTATCTGTAAATAATCGGTTATTGAATCGCATGTTATTAAAAATGCGAAATCTTACAAACAGTTTATGTAAATACGAATTCGGAAAAGCATCACAACGGCGCCGATTCCCTTGTTCACAAACTAAACTAAATTTAATTTCAGTGAATATTTTTCTTTCTATTTCATTAAGAAAAGGACAGGAGATAAATATTAGTTTAGTCCTGTCAAATTAGTCAAATTGACGTATTTTTAATAGCCAATTTTTTAATCACATCTAAATTGTCTATGGAGTATCTTAATTTGACAGGACTAAACTAATATTTATCTCCTGTCCTTTTCTTAATGAAATAGAAAGAAAAAGATGCACTGAACTTAAATTTAGTTTAGTTTGTGAGCAAGAGAATCGGCGCCATTATCCAACCATCGTGATTAAAACTCAAATAAAACTTTTAAATCGCATAATTGTGTGTTCGTGTCAGCAATACAGCGCTGCGGTTCGCGAGCGCCCTTGCTAAAGAGTCGGCGACGAATACCTCGAAGTGCGGGGTGAGGTGCGGTATCTGATATGAGGGCGAGGAAGGGAGTGTCCTTTCTGTACGTAGTACTATTAAGTATTCTGTGCTCTTACTGATAAGGAGCATGATCGCATTTGCGAAAACAAACGCGGTTGTTGAACTATTTGAGTATATACGTACTCGAGCGCTGAGGCACGACGGAGCGAGATACTTTCAAGTATTTTCTATCTGCATAGAAAATTGATCCATAACTTCATACAGATAAGAAGTAGGTACAATCGCGTACTTATTCAAAAGCCCCGTTGGAAGTAAAACTACTTGCATAGGAAATTGATCAATGACTTCCTATAAATAAGGAGCAAAATTGCGTTTACAAATAAATACTTGCAAACCATTAAAGTAAAAAATACTTGCATACGAAATTGTTCCGTAGACTCTTACTGATAAGGAGAATGATCGCATTTGGGAAAACTAACGCGGTTGAGTACCTACGTATTTGAGCGAGTAGCCGTATAAGATACGTTTACGTCACGCGTTCGCCAGCTTACTCTCCAAGTCAAGTGTGCGTAAAGAAGTTTCACTTCAATAATTTTGACACAACAAAAATCGAATTTGACAATCGCGACTCGTCGACACGTGGTACTTATTTGCCCTACCCCGTGAATTGTTTTTTAGAGCCGCAGGCGCGGAGGGGGCGGCCTTGGCGTGTTTTTTAAGGAATTTTTCACTTTTTGTATGGAAAATATGAAAAATGATTACCTACATGTTGAGTTTTAGGAGTTTATGGGTTTTATAAAGGGGGTCGAAATTTTCATTATTTTTGCGATAGGACGCACCATTTTCGAGATATAAACAAAAGAAAAAAAAGATGCAGACAGTACTGTTTTTGCACCTGAAGTCGAGGTGTTGGTGTGAATTTCTATTCATGACAAATTGACAACTAATTTTATTCCACACCTTTTTAATCACGATTAAAAATAGTCAGATTTAGTTCGATTTAGTTAGACAATCAAAATTTTTCTACGTATTTGAGCGAGTAGCCGTATAAGATACTTTATAGTCTCGCAAGTATTTTGGTGTGCGTACTTGGAAGCAGATACCTGGTGTAAAAACCCGGTCGCATAAATACGTACCTTCCCTACTCGCCCGATCACACGTTTTCGTAACGCATTCGCCAGTTTACTCCCCAAGTCAAGCGCACCTAAAGAAGTTTCACTTCAAAAACATACAAACAGCCGAACATAGTACCTCCTCCTTTTTGTGAAGTCGGTAAAAAATACTTGCATACGAAATTGTTCCAAAAGGAGCATGATCGCATTTGCGAAAACTAACGCGGTTGAGTACCTACGTATTTGAGCGAGTAGCCGTATAAGATACTTAATAGTCTTGCAAGTATTTTGAGTCGGTACCCGGTGTGCGTACTTGGAAGCAAATACCTGGTGTAAAAACCCGGTCGCATATTTATGCGACCGGGACCGGGTTTTTCCACCAGGTATTTCCAGCTATTTTTTACGTACCTTCCCTACTCGCGATCACACGTTTTCGTAACGCATTCGCCAGTTTACTCCCCAAGTCAAGCGCGCCTAAAGAAGTTTCACTTCAAAATCTTTTTGCATTTGTTAGCCCAATCCTTGAGGAATGCTATAGGCTATTTAATGCGAGATGCGACGTGGTGGGTCGGAGGAACAAGACACTTCCCGCGGACGAAATCGCGAGCAGAAGCTAGTAGTATATGTTGGCAGTCCTTCTTTAACTTCCACAAACAATTAATTTCATCATATCGCTCATTTGCAGAAACATCGACATAAATGTATTTTTTACCAAAAATTTGTTAAATATAACAAAACACTTAGAAAGCGTATATTTACTTTAGGAAATCAGACTTAAAAAAAAAAGTAGCAGTTACGTCGATGTTTCTCCAAATGAGCGATATGTGTAGCTTCGAGCAATATACCAACTAAAGCAATTTAATCCTTAATCACAGCTAAACCATTTACTTTTCTAAATCACAAAAGTAAATAGGCGGCCACAGTTTAATTTTTGCCAAAAGAACTTCGGTGCTAAATTAGTTTTCGTTCAGCACTATACGTGAGCGGATTGTATAATTACGTTCTTTCCCTTCCCACAGTGCCCACCGGCAGGTTGCGGCCGAGATGCGTATCGTATCGCTTCAGGGAGTTTTGCTAAATCGAACTAAGGCTACAACTCACGAAGTGGACCATCAAACTGCAGGAAAAAGGACAAAACAAAATGTATAAAGGAAATTGCTTCCACAAATCCACTCGTATCTTGAACAATAAACGTGGAACGGCCAGCCCGCCCTAATAGCAATGAAATCACGAAACCAAAACTGTCTCCCATGTCGGATACAGTTCGATCTGCGACTTAAGAATTTTATAGACTACCCTTCAATTGTCTCGGATGGCCAGCGATGATAGAGGTCGTGTAACTATTTTGTTCGTATTTAAAATGTTGTTTGTTTTGGGAGCTTCACAGATTTTTATAGGTAGGATGAACTGGTTTTTAGTTTTTCAATCTGGGGTAAAATTATGTGCTTTGGAATCAGTCCTTTTACCATAATCTTTTATAAAGATGTGTTGAAGACCATTTCTGATGACCACCACGCTCGTATTGGTTTTGTAGCAACACCAGGCTCAATTGTTATTTGTGTTCCAAAGCTCATTAACATTTTTCTATACCGATAGCCTTCTGAACTATTGAAATATGTCGTAAACGTCCAAAAAAAGTTTATGGGACTTTTCAAAATCTCCTTACGCTACGACAAACGTATTTTGTCCTTATTCCACTAAACATCAACCCTCTTTTCACATTTGCTTCAGTAAACAAATAAAGTAACCAAATCTGTCCCCATAGACCTTAATGCCCGGTTTCAGAGGACCCCGGAAAAACTTTCAATAGCATTTGTATTGATTCGAGAAAGATAATATGATCTACACAAAGAGTCACTGATATCATAACCACTACTCATCATCATCTGCCTAGCCTTTTCCCAACTATGTTGGGGTCGGCTTCCAGTCTAGCCGCATACAGCTGAATACCAGTATTTTACATAGAGCGACTGCCTATCTGATCTCCACAACTCAGTTATTGGGTAATACGAAACCCCTTGGCAAGACTGGTTGTCAGACTTTCGGGCATCTGACTACCCGTAACAACTGTCAAAGATCCACCATCCAGAAATATAGCCGGGACCAACGGTTTAATGTGTTTTCCGAGACACGAAGGGGTCTCGGTATGTAAAGATAGTCATCCATCCACAGGCCAACCGCGGCAAGCGTAGCTTAACCTGATCAATCGACCTGTGCGGCTGTTATAATTTAGCCGCGGGCCCCTACGTACCGAATAGATTAACTACGGTTAAGAAGCAATAAGCAAGAAATAGCTGAGAGAAATAACACTATAAATTGAAAACACACTTCAAGAAACGGAAAAACTAGTCCATACAATCTTTGGTCGCAACTCGCAAGTAGCGGCTACACAAATAGGTACCAACAACACATATTTTACTGCATTTCATAAGCTCGTTTGTGCTGAACAGACCTCACAATTTATTTTATTTCAAACGAACGAAATAAAATTTACTTTCTATAACTTTAAACAACATATTATGCAATAACGAACTTTTCTCTAGTAAACTGCGTTATGTTATTTTTAGTTAAATCCGCTTCAGTTTTCTGCAGTCTGTTTTTGTAAAAAGTTATTTATATTTAATTAAAATTAGTATTTTTTTAAACGGGAGTAGTAGTCTTGCACATACCTAGTAGACCAGTCACTGCAGAAACAAAAATTGCGTTAGGTCGCAAACAATTGCGTTGTACTGACTTTTTAGGATGTTGTTAGGATAGATGCCAATAGTTTAAAATCAAATTTGCAGCTTTGAAACATCTATGCTAACTGCATGGTGCTTGAAAAACCTCGAAATTTTCGGACTTCTTTCAGCTTTTGAATTAACTTCTAAAAGGTGCATCCCTACTCTACAGATGTTTTCACATGTAGGTTGGCCTAAAGATAATCATAGCTTAATCTGAACTTTTTGCCAGAATTGCTAAACCAAATCAGTTGATGCAATAAGTTTTGTAAATCTAGGTGGAGCTAGGCACAAAAACGCTTGACCATTATTATATTGTTACGAGCTTGGGGTTCGTGACAATAAAAACTGCCGATTTTAAAAAACCAAAAATAGACACTTTAATTAAAAACAGCAATTACAACTTTAACACACTAACAATAAAACACAATCGCACTACAAGATCACTTGAAAGTCGCACTTGAAGATCGCTTCGATGTTTTCGCTTGTATCGCTTATCCAACACTGTTCCCGGGACGCGGCGACACCGGTCTTATATAGGCCTCGGATAGTACCAGAACCTTCTATCGTAGAAACATCTAGAATGTTCGAGTACGTATCGGTCCCGGCCGACCAGACATCGATAGTTCTGGAAAGTTCTATCATCGAAGTTTCTAGAACGGTCGCGACTATTAGTTCTGCTACTCGATACTAGATGGCGCTAGTGGTAGCTAATGTCGCCATCAATTGTGGCGCGCAACACTGCCCCCTCCTAAGACATGCTCGTCCCGAGCATTATCGGCTCCATAATAACGCGCCAGTCGATCCATATGGACGATCTTAGGAGTACCTCTTGCACCTTTCTGTATCCGGTAGGTCACGTCATTCATCTTTGTCACAATCCGGTACGGTCCGTCCCATTTAGCTTGAAGCTTAGGAGATTTCCCTTTGCTGCGGACTGGATTGTGCAACCACACTAGTGAACCTTCGTCGAACCCTTTATTGTTCATTTTGCGGTCATAACGGGTTTTCATCTTCTCAGACATTTGCTGGCCCGATTGTCTGACATGCTCATAAATGTCATTCATTTTGTTCCGCAAGTCATTCGCATAATCGGTTATACTGCGTGGGTCATCAGGTGGTATTCCGGTGATCAGGTCTGCAGGCAGCCGTAATTCTCTTCCAAAGTTTGCGAAAGCTGGTGTCACCGATGTACTTTCGTGAACAGCACTTCGATATGACAACAAAAACGGTTGTATGTGCTTGTCCCAATCTCGTTGCCGATTTTCCACAACTTTTGCTAGGTATCTCTCCAATGTCTGATTAAATCGTTCCACCATTCCATCCGATTGTGGGTGGTAAGAAGTCGTTCTCGTTTTATGAGTACCCATAACTCGACAAGTTTCCTGGAATATTTGGGACTCAAAATTCCTTCCTTGATCACTGTGAATCTCTAAAGGTACTCCAAAACGGCAGAAGACTTCATGGACTAGTTTATCTGCGACTGTCGAAGCTTCTTGATTTGGTATGGCGAAGACTTCCGGCCACTTAGTGAAGTAATCCATTACAACCATGAAATACTTGTTACCACTATCACTTTCCGGAAACGGTCCCGCAACATCTAGGGCTATCCTCTCCCATGGTGCACCAACATTGTACAATTTCAATGCACCTCTACTACGAGTCTGAGGTCCCTTTACAGCTGCACAACTCGTACATTTGCGGCACCAGTCCTCGACATCGTCCCGACAGTGGACCCAGTAAAACCGTTCTCGTATCTTCTGTAGGGTCCGTTTAACTCCCAGATGGCCTCCTGAACAACCATTATGGTATAACAGTAGAACATCCGGTACTTGAGCTTTAGGGACAACCATTTGCAAATGACAGCTGTCTCCCCGAGTATTTTCCCATTTACGGCACAGGACTCCTTCCTGAATCACCAAGCTGTCCCATTGGGCCCAATAGCTTTTTGTGATCGAACTCATCGCTGAGACGTCGCTCCACGTGGGCTTAGGTGCACTGGCCTTCATCCACTCGAGAATCGGCTTGAGGTCTGAATCTTCCTGTTGTGCACGTTGTAGGCTTTCCTTCCACTCGTTGCTGAGGTCTGTCTTGAGCATCCTCACAGGTACGACTTCTTTACTTTCTTGCCTAGTACAATGCTTGCAGTCTTCAGGACAAGGTCTTCTTGACAATGCATCCGCGTTGCCATGAGATTTTCCGCTGCGATGTTCGACCACGAAGTCGTATTCCTGCAGTAGCTCAATCCATCTCGCAACTTGTCCTTCCGGATTTTTGAACTGCAATAGCCATTTCAGTGCAGCATGGTCAGTTCGTAAGTGGAATTTCCGCCCCAGAAGATATTTGCTAAAATGCTGCAATGACTTTACCACAGCAAGCAATTCCCGTCTCGTGACACAATAGTTCCTTTCCGGCTTTGACAACGACTTGCTGAAGTACGCTATTACAACCTCTTGATCACCATTCCGTTGAGACAATACACCACCAAGTCCTATGTCACTTGCGTCTGTGTCAACTATAAATTCCTTGCCTGCATCAGGGTACCCCAAAATAGGTGTTTTGCACAGTCGGTCCTTTAACTCCTGGAATGCGATGTTGCAACTTTCATCCCAGCAGAAATGTCGCTTCTCCTCGGTTAGCTTGTGCAGGGGTTTGGCTATATCCGCAAAGTTCTTAACAAATCGCCGATAATAAGAGCACAAACCCAAAAATGCTCTGACCTGCGTCTTGTCTTTTGGAACTGGCCAATCCTTGACAGCGGTGATTTTCTCAGGATCCGTGCGGATACCTTCTTCCGACACTACATACCCCAAAAAGCTAACTTGTCGTTTGAATAGTGAACACTTCTTCGGACTTAACTTGAGGTTGGCACTCTGGATCTTCATGAGCACGCGTTCCAGGTTTTGAAGATGTTCTTCAAACGTGCGGCCTACGATGATGATGTCATCCAAGTAGACCAGACAGGCATCGCCAATTAGCCCGGTAAGTACAAGTTCCATCAACCTTTCAAACGTTGCCGGAGCATTGCACAATCCAAACGGCATAACTTTAAATTGCCAAAGACCCTTTCCTGTCGAGAACGCAGTTTTCTCCTTGTCCTTGGGATCGATTTCAACTTGCCAGTAGCCACTTTTCAGGTCCAGCGTGCTAAACCACTTTACTCCAGTAAGCATGTCCAGCGTGTCATCAATTCTTGGCAAAGGATAGCTGTCCTTCTTCGTAACGTCGTTCAGACGACGATAGTCAACACAAAACCGCATGCTGCCGTCCTTCTTCCTTACCAGCACTACAGGTGAACACCATGGACTAGATGAAGGTTCAATAACACCATCCTTCACCATTCCTTCAATCATGGTTTCCACTTCCTTTTCACGTGCTACCGGCAATCTCCTTGGCCGCTGACGGATAGGCAACTCTTCTCCTGTGTTTATTTTGTGTTGAACTAAGCCAGTCTTCCCGATGTCAGCATCGTTTGACGAGAAAACATCGGCGTACTTGAGTAACATCTTCTTCGCCTTGACCATTTCATTTTGGGACAGAGCGCTGCGGCAGTCTTCTAAAAGTGTGGACACTTTCGTTTGTGCATCCTTGCTGAGGGTCCCAGTCGATAGATATTGGCATCGACGCAACCAATCCACTTCCTCGCAAGTACCAACAAGTGTGCCTTTTTCTATAATCTGTTCCTGATCACAAAGGTTCAGCACACGTACCCCTGAGATGTCGGTGGCTCTGACCAAAGTTCGTGCCACTTTCCATGGAAGGTCATTGTCTACCCTTTCCACGAGTACACAACGATTAGTTTGCCCAGGATTCCGAGGAAGACTAACCGGCACAATCGTTTCTGATCTCGGCGGAAGAACAATCTTTTTAAGGCTGTACACATTCCCTGGTAATGCCCCTTCCATAAAAAGTTCCTCTTGTCCACATTTCAAAACCCCTTGCTTGACGTCAATCTCGCAATAATTCTTCCTCATAAAGTCAAGGCCCAAGATGCAATCGTCCATTATATCGGCCACGATGACATTATGCAGGTAGATTCTGTTGCCTAGCTTCAACTCCATCTTCTTCTCTCCATGGACGGGTATGCGCTGACCGGTGGCTGTTACCAAATTAATGCGTTCTCGGTTGTATGCGGAGTCCCCAAGGAACCGACTTAGAAGTTGGGAACTGACGACCGTACGAGAGGCTCCAGTATCTATGGTCAGCTTACACGGCGTTCCGTTGATCTCGCCCTTGATGATTAAGCTGTTCCCGTCAAGGGTTTGTGTGATCGAAATCCTTGGGGCTCTTTGAGCATCAGCCAGCACCCGCCCCGCAGTCCTGGCTATTACTCGTTTCCCTGCTGCTGTTGCTGGGTGGTGCTGTTAGCCGCAATTCCCTCTGGAGCTCGGTCTTCTCTTTCTGCAGTTCGCTTAGGGCAACTGGATCGCAGGTGGCCCCTTTCCCCACAGCCATAGCACCTAGGGCTGTATCCTTTATTGCGGTCGCGAACTGTAGCCGCTGCAACCTCCCTGACGCGATGGGAACGATGGTCTTGCCGCACAGCTTCCACCTCCAGTGCATGGGCCAGGGCGTCCTTAAGCGTCCCGTGGTGACCGAGCCTTACAGCAGCTCTGACTTCAAGGTCGCGGATGCCGTCGATAAATACCTGCACCAGGTTCCCATCAATAAGCGCAGGTACAGACTGGTATGCTTTCCGAACCAGCTTCTCAACTTCAAGGGCCCACTGCTGCAGGTTTTCATTATTGCGTTGCACGCGATCCTTGAGCTGCGCACGAAACACGTGTTCCAGGTGAGCGTCGCCATACCGAGCCTCCAATGCCTCAAGGAGCTGCTCGTAAGTCACTTCTTTTCCAAGAGCTTCCAGCACAGTTAAGGCCTGATCGCGCAGGCCTAGGGTGAGGGCAGTCATGGCCTGACTCTTATTCCACCCGTTCGCCTTCATGACAGCCTCAAACTGAATTTAGTAGGCCGACCAGGAAGATGTTCCGTCGAACGGTGGCACCTTAAATCCACGTAGCGAAGGTGTTGTAGTTACGGGGGCTGCGATTCCATCCTCAAGTTTAAGGTAATCCAGCGTTTTCTTTACGTCAGCCATTACGGTTTTCTTCACGTCAGCCATCACGGTTTCCTTCACTTGGTCGATTCGGGTTTCAACTTCCAACAGGCGGTTTTCATGTTGGGCAACCTTATCCTTCACCTCCTTCATGTCTTTCCCGAAGGCAGCATGAAGGTCCTTCATAAGGAGCATCTGCTCTTCCTGGCGGCGCACCTGCTCCTCCTTATCCCGCTGGAGCTGTTCTTCCAACCGAAGAGCCTGTTCCTCCTGTCGGCGGGCCTGTTCCTCCTTGTCCCGCTGGAGCTGTTCTTCCAACCGACGAGCCTGTTCCTCCTGTCGGCGCGCCTGTTCCTCCTGACGGCGGGCCTGTTCCTCCTGACGGCGGGCCTGTTCCTCTTGACGGCGGGCCTGTTCCTCCTTGTCTCGCTGGAGCTGCTCTTCCAACCGACGAGCCTGTTCCTCCTGTCGGCGAGCCTGCTCCTGCAGCATCATCATTAGAGCAGCAAAATCTGGTGCTGATGATGCTGGAGCAGCTGTGGACGGTCCGGCTTCCGTGATCGGTAGTTGGCCCTCCGACGTCTGTGGCGTTGCTCCACCGAATCGCCTCTGGTCCGTCTCTTGCTGGCGTTGACTCCGGGTACGGATACCCTCCGTGTCGTCCTTCGGTAGAATCGGCATGATTTTTAATCCTTGCTTCTGACACCAATTGTTACGAGCTTGGGGTTCGTGACAATAAAAACTGCCGATTTTAAAAAAACCAAAAATAGACACTTTAATTAAAAACAGCAATTACAACTTTAACACACTAACAATAAAACACAATCGCACTACAAGATCACTTGAAAGTCGCACTTGAAGATCGCTTCGATGTTTTCGCTTGTATCGCTTATCCAACACTGTTCCCGGGACGCGGCGACACCGGTCTTATATAGGCCTCGGATAGTACCAGAACCTTCTATCGTAGAAACATCTAGAATGTTCGAGTACGTATCGGTCCCGGCCGACCAGACATCGATAGTTCTGGAAAGTTCTATCATCGAAGTTTCTAGAACGGTCGCGACTATTAGTTCTGCTACTCGATACTAGATGGCGCTAGTGGTAGCTAATGTCGCCATCAATTGTGGCGCGCAACAATATAATATAGAGAAAACTTTACCATTTAGGCATTGGTATTCTCAGAATGTTTATATATACATATAACCCAAGTCTATGATCTGCCCATCTTCCCAAATAACCTCTAAGCCACCTCTAATCATACAAAGTGATAAAGTGGATCATTCCTAACCTAAACATGACCTAAAAACGTTTCATACAAGATAACTTTCCCTAAGAAATCCCGCATCTTTGTAACATTTCTCCTACATTTTTATAAGGTCTGAGATATCAGTAACGATTGAGTGGACGAAGGTAGCCACGTAGAAAACATCCAGATTCGAGCCCAACATCGCTCAAAGGGTATGGAAACCGAAGGCCGAATCTTCGGCTATAGAAAATATGTTCTAGTCCAATTCAGAGGTAATGTTGGTAATACGTTATCTTTTAGTACATTCATTTTCGGGTTTGTTGCTACCTAAAAGCTTGTAAGTTTTATAAAAGAAAGCTATCAAGAAGTTAATGTAGGATGAATGTAGGATAAAGTGTTCTATCTAATCCGGATTATGTTATTTATGTCCGATTCCAGCAGTGGTGGTCCAGTGGTCGCGGCTCCGACTTACGTCCTGAAGCTCGTGGGTTCGAACCCAGGCAGGCACTTTACTTTGTAATTTATTTCATTACCACTGCTGTCAAAACGGTGAAGGAAAACATCGTGAGGAAACCGTAATGTCCTTGAACCAAAAATTCGACGAGATGTGTCATCCACCATCCCACACTGGGCCTGCGTGGTGGATTACGGCCCACTCTCTCTCATAGGGAGGAGGCCTGTGTCCCAACAGTGGGAACACTATAGGCTGATTATGCTATGCCCTATTCCTGTAACTGGCTTAAGCTGTCACTCTTTTATCTTCCCCAATATCCCAGCGTAGTATTCAAAACTTAGTACGAAGGTCGTGATCGTTGAGAGGCGCTTAAAGCTAAAAATTGGTTTCATTAACTCAGGACTCATTTTGGCGCTTAGCTGTCACAAAGCGATGCCTAAAGGCCTTAGCACATATCCACTTTCAAGAAAAAAAAAAACACGACCAGTTTACACACATGACATTTTAACTGTAATTTTCTTTAAGTGCCGTTTGTTGCTATCAAATTATGAATAAATATATAGCTGTTTAAGCATTACAACCCATCCAGTATTTCATAAACCCCTTTTACTTTCACCATTTCCAAGGTTCTGGAAACGGGGTGCTTAACTAATAATTACTAATAAATATTTAACTAGATAGTTCACACCAGCGTGATTAAGCCATTTATACAACAGCGTGTTTCTTTATAATTTACCGTGACCAATGTGACCCTATCACGCTTCGATATAAATTTTCTATGCTTATCGATTTTATCAAGGTATATTGAAACCAGGACTCGAAAGTTCAATACTATTGAAGTACAGTTAAAGTGATTGAAAATTATAAGCGATGTTTGCATAGTTGCACTTCTTGCATTTACAGAGTTGTTTGACCAAGTATTGCTTGTGTTTATTTGCTTTGCAAGATACTTTGTGACATAAAAAGGTAAACAAACATGGACTCTTCACGAAGACGGCCGTTTACGAAATGAGAAGAGTTGCTAAACTCTTGTAATACTACTTCGTGTAATTTAAGTTTTTTAGGATGTACCTAAATAAGCCTGCAAGCCTGACTTGGTGGTTTTGCTATCCAATCCCTTGTCATAAATCCTTAGTCACCGTTCACGATACCCAAGAGTTCCAAAAAATACATACCTATTTTATTTTAAAAACCAAGTTTTAATTTGTTTTAAAGTTTGAGAAATTACTGAGAGAGCTTGCTTGGTGTGTACCAATCCTTGCTAATCCTTGCTACCACTACTTAACTTTACTATTTTTGATTTATCACAAAATAAGAAAATATAAAACTTTTTTTGTTAACTGCTTTCAGTTATAGAATGTAACAAAGAAAGTCGGTGCCAACCAAGTTATTGAATGTCTAATGAAAGTAATCAGAGAAAGTACTTTCATGACGTTTTATGTCAAGACTAATACGCCGAACAAAGTCAAATCTTTAGGTACGGCCTTTTTTTGTAATATACATTAGAGAACGAAAAATATGTTTATTTGTCACAGAAACACGTGAATACAAAAAACAAATATTGTTTTCAAAAGAAAATAAATTATACAAAACTAAGCCAAAATATCAAAATATACAAAAATTCGAAGACATGTGCCATCTACCAACCCCAACCTATGGACCCGCGTGGTGGATAACGGCCCACTTCTCACCGACAGGAGGCTTGTGTCCCAACAGTGGGAACATTATAGGCTGATTGTGTTATGTAAGCCAATATACAGATACGAATGAACCAAGCAAATAAAATCTTGGAAAAAATCGTCAACCAAGTGTACCTATGACAACTCAAAAAAAAAATATATCTTGATTTATGTAGAACCCTTCAGGAACATTTCTGAAGAATTGAAATACTATAATATAAATCCTAACAATCTAAAGAAGAATAAATACATTATAATAATGAAGAAAATTGCCTGTCAGACACACTACACGTTGGTCAGAGGATAAAGAAAAAGGTTAGCTGTAGAAAAATACAAAATTTTCTTATTGCGCTTTAATTAATTTCTCGACTTTGTGAATATTATACGATACTTTTCCCGAGATTAGTATTAAAATGAACGAGAACATTATAATTTTTGAAATGGAGTGTATTTTTACTTAAGTTAATTAGTTCGTATTAAGTATTAATAGACGACTGCATTAAGGAAATGATGTATGAAAACCAAAAGGAAGGATTCTGAATTCAGTAACCAATTAACTTTGGTGGAAGATAACATTGAAAGCAAAATGAAACATCAATCTATTTTATTCCTTCACTAGCATCTGCCCCCGACTTCGTACGCGTGAAATTTCTTGTTCTCTCGACCCACACCGTCGCGTCGCATCGCATCGCCTGCCGCTGTTACTTCGTTTTCACTTTTTTTTTCTGACTTTATTTATTTTTGCTCGCGCCCTAAGGGTGCTTTTTTTGTTTTCGGAGTGAAACCTTCAAAAGGCACCTGGACATTGGGGAAAAGACCAGGTGGTGTGGGATTCTACTTCACTAAAACACCCCGGTGACCACCATCAGCACATGGAGGGCGCGACTCCTAATGGTCCTAGCGTCATGTTCATGTGTCATGTCATGTTGATAGAAATTAGAATTGGGCTGTCAAATGCAAAAATAATTTTTCAAATCCGACACTGGTAGTTTCAACAAACATACTCTTCCGATCTATCATTAGTAGATAGATTTCCCACTTCTCTCTGTAATAATAATATGATGATGTTAAAAATTTCGAATAGTACATCAAACATAAAATAAAATGAAAAGAGTATCTTCAAATTCCTCACACAGCATTACACACTCAAAATTCACTCACAATTCAACATACAGAATACAAATTGTTGATAGAGTTAATCGTACGAAGGGATTCGATAATCTATTTCACTTGCCTTTCCATTCAAAGAGAACTTAGGCACCACTTTAGGAAATTGTTGCCTAACTTAAGTTTGCGAATAAGTTTATGATTAGCCTTGTATGAAATGTATTATGTAGTAATGAACTGTGTAAGGCGTTTGAGGCAATTGCGTTGGTGCAGATATCCTAAAGCAACAGTTGTTACTGAAATACTAAGATATCATTTGAAAGCCCGCCTACTAAGTTACCTAAAATTAATTTGTGTTAAGCTTTGATTTAGATGCTAAAGTGAAATTATATATTTGTTTTGTGTGTTACTAAGGACTGTTTCTGTACCTAAGTCATAAAGTATATAAATATTATCTTTTAAAGTGTACTTAATTGATTTCAAGAGCACTTAGATTTATGAAAAGGAAGTAATGTTCTTACTTACTTATTTGTAGTATTTTTATATTAATTATGATTATTTATTTTCCAATATTTACACTAGGTACTAATTTAAATGACTAACTAACTTACTATATAAATAAATACAAAAACAAAATGATTCATGAAGATTAAAGTGTGAGTGTGTAAAGCATTGTTCATAATCTAAGATAATTTAGATTCCATCGCCACTTAATCAGTTATCTACTTTAGTGAAATGTATTCTAAGTTGATTGTTGAATGACCATTTGTAACAAAAAGGTTCGAATTTGAAATTTGCATTCAGTTTGTTGTTCCATAACTTGAAAATGATCTCAAATTTCTGGCTATAATATAGCTATAGTAATTTTGAGAAGAGAGGGAATCTAAAACTAGATATACATGTTTCATACTTAATTACCTACTAATAACTAGTGTGATAACTGTTTGAGTGTGTCTCGCATGGTCTTGTGTAGGCACTGGGCCCCTTCAGCTTATACACTATACTAACTACTCACACCAATTTCTGGCCCAATGATTCGCTATTATAGCGATAGCGTGTATCTAAGTGATGTTCAAACTACAGCCTTCACTCCCAAAAGTTAGTCGGCAATGACAAGCCTTCATTCAAAATGAGCTCCCAAGCGCCGACTTTATAAGTGAAATTATTATTCTGTCGCAAATTATAATTAATCCGAGAAGTGAGAAATGATATCCTAAAACAAAAAGCTGACAGTGGTTTTGTTAGACGGGCGAAGTGTCAAAGTTAAATTGAATATTATAGGGAATGATCTCAGGCAGACGAAGTTTCGTCGGGTCGCGCTGAGTAGTTAATCCAATGCCACAATTCAGTTCAAGTTATTCACGAACAATTGCCTGTTACTTGCATTGCTTATTCATTGTTAATCGAACGCTTGACTATTTCTGTTATTCCCGCACACAGTCTGTCTTCTAAACTACTAAGTAAGTTGCTATTCTCCTGGAGGTAGTATCTTCAACTTTGTTAGAAAAACTTACAGTTTAATGATCGGATTCGTCTGGCGTCTTCGGAGCCAATTCCAACGGGTCTATTTGAAGAAATTAGAAACCGTGCATGCATTATTAACAACCTAACTCTCTGATGTGTCAAATTATGACACATGGCTATTGTATAAAACTATAACAGTTAAACAATAGCCATGTGTCATAATTTGACTACTTCACTACAGTAAAGTATGAGAAATTATTGTTTTTCTAAATTGATTCATATAGATGTTTGGATTTGTAACCACAGGTCTACTTTTCAATAACTTTCTTGCAGCGATCCCCAGTAAAATATTTACCACCAATATTTGTGATACATCACAATACAATGCAACAGATATTGGCCGCCAATATTGGCAGGCCAATGGCTGTCGTCCCCTAATAGCCTGGATCGAAGATAAGGTATCTTGAAGCCACTCACGTCGCTCGTCTCTACTGCCAGAGTAAGCTACCGGTGCTACAGTTTAGAGTGTTTGCAGTTCGAGAAATCGACGGTACAGACCAAGTGGGTGGACATGTTTTGGTTAATATATGGTTTTAGTAATCATACGCTTCTTATTTGACGTGCAAAGTTAGGTATACAGGGTGAAATTGAACACATGCGACAAATCGAAATGGCAGATTGTACTCGTCATTATGAACAACTTTTACTATGGGACCAAACCTGAAATCGCGAAAAGAAAATCAGCTGTTCCCTACATTTATGTTCGCATAACTCGCCAAAATGTAGGGAACAGCTGATTTTTTTTTCGCGATTTCAGGTTTGGTCCCATAGTAAAAGTTGTTCATAATGATGAGTATAATCTCCCATTTCGATTTGTCGCATGTGTTCAATTTCACCCTGTATTTTTGGTATTAAAATATTAAATTTTGGTATCTATACAGGGTGTCCCTGGAAGTATGGATCAAATCGAATAGGGGCGTGGGCAAGGCCATTCCAAACTTTTTAACCCTGAGAATGTCAGTGAATTTTTTTACGGTTCAAAAGTTATGACCGATTTTAATTTTTTTTTTTTCACTCACTTCGCTTAGTGCTCAAAGAAAATAATCATAAAAAATACTATCAGGGCTATCTAAAAAAAAATAATTGATAGCTCTGATAGTTTGCACGAATTCGATCTTTCTTCTCTTTTTTTTAGTATTTTTTTTTAGTTTTTTTTTTTGCTAAAACGTTTGAAAATGACCTTGCCCACGTCCCTATTCGATTTGATCCATACTTCCAGGGACACCCTGTATACTAATAATAAAGCTAAAGAGTTTTTTTTTTATGTTTGTTTGAACGCGCTAATCTCTGGAAGTTCCAGTCAGATATGAAAAAATATTTTTTCATTTGATAGCCTAATTCTGGAGGAAAGCTATAGGCTACCTAACATCACGCTAGGAGTCATAGGAGCCGAGCAAAAACAAAAAGAATATCAAAGAACGCAGAGCGAAAACGAAGTAATAGCGCGGGCAGGCGATGTGATGTGATGCTGTGATTTGAAAATAAAGTTCATTCAAATTTACTTTTTTCAAAACATTTTTAAACAATATTCATGTTTCGTTTATGATTTTAACCATACCTTCCTACGAACAGATTCAGCCAACATACTAATGTACGTATGACCATATTCTGTATCAGTCTCGTAGTTGGAGCTACATAGCTGCTCCAAAAATTTGTTCAATATAAGGAACACATCAAATCCCACCTTTCGAGTAACAACTAAGGTACAAAATCCTAAAACCCATCGTTCCACAAGTGAGAATTTCGCACAAAGAAATATGATTTAAAAAGCAATCAAACAAAAAATGCGAAACAATTCAGCAAATCGCTCCACCAATTTGTGCAAGCCGATATAAAAGTTGAATAAGATGTGGTATCATAGATTAAATAATCGACGTCTGATTCCGGAGGCTGACCACGTCCAATTAGGGTCGAGGTCCCTAGAGAGACGTGGGATCATATCGTGAGAGCGGTCCTATACGTGTTGTGTTTTGATGTAAGCTTTTAGATTTTTCATTGTTGTTTCTACGTTATTTAATTTTTAAAATGGAATAACATGTGATGTGCTGTTGTTCTTTGTGCCAGATGTCTGGGAGTTTTTGTGTTTTTTTTTGTTTATCTGTATTTTAATATTTAAATACATATATTTCAGTGTTTAAAATACTCGATAACAGTAGTTAAACTTTAATTAACATTAGAATCTAACAAAAACAACATAGGTACTAAAATACATTCTGTATTGTATTCTCTTTCAAAAGCCCTCTCTACCTACATATTTATCTTTTGGCAAACTAATGAATACATAAAATTTTGAAGCGAACAAAAGAGTCCTTTGTCGTTGACTTTTCCATAAACACGACAAAGTATTTCGAACGTAAAAGTAGGTAACGTGGGTCCCGACTTGAAACCAAATTCAAAGTGACAGGATTACTGGAGCATTTCGAACTGGTTCTACAGAGTAAAGAGCTTTGCACTCCTTTCCACTGTCACATGCCTACTTGGCTGGCATAAACTGAGCAACAAAATGTTTAGCTTATACACTACTCTAGAATTATGTAGGGCACAACTTTTTAGTCGATTTACTTTGTCACGTTTTCGCAAAATTCAATCGATTCTTTTCTATTTGTCCGTAAATGTTTTTATCTTGATGTAGATTGTAGGTATGAAAAAATGGGGGAAAATGTAATTAACGAAAGCAATATTTGTCCTATTTATGGGGACCTATTAGTATCCAACTTTTCGCAGCAGGAGGGGAGGCTTACAACTGAGTGCAAAGCTTAAAAACAAACATTAAAATCGTTGCTTACATTTGAAATCATTTAAAATCAAAGCGGCCAGCATTTGCAGCGCCCCTCTCGTTACGAAACTCATTACAAGACGCCAAATAAGAAGTCGTAAAGTAACCTTTCTTCAGAGGCCATTACGCTATGCCAAATGATATTTTGTCTCCTTACCTAGGGTCGTTTACATGGGGCGCGCGGGTCTCACGGCAAACACGACCCGAATTTAATCTCTGCGCTGCTTTATCTTTGAGCCAATGAGAAGAAAACTTTATTTTGTGCGTAAACAGGGGTAATCGGCTCCTTTTTCCACACAGACGGCTACACTGCGAATGATATTGAACGGGCAGGTGGCGTTGTCTAGAATACGTTAAGAGTTGCCGGAGTAGCCCCTTGTGTCCCTGCGAGGGTAGACCACAAATCGAATAAATCGCCTAATGTGGACAGAGACCGCTATTGATTTACGTGATCGTAAATATTAACAGAATTCGCCCCTATTATCGTGGTCAGTTTTGCAGAGAGAACAGTTTTAGAGTAAACAACGTCCGGTCAGACTGATTGATCAACGTTTTAAACACTTGATCAGGAAATGCATAGTTATTTCAAGTTGAAATTTTGTGGACATTGTAGTTTCAGTGTGCTTACGTACCAGATATTGGAATTCTTATTTAGATGCTCATTGTAAAACTATGGAAATGTACGAGCAAAGACAGGTACTTACTTGTTTAGAAGAAGATTAGTCGGACCATGATTTTTAATAAGTTAATGTAGCTTCAGTATGCGAACTGAAGAACTAAACATATTTTCTTAATAAAAAATAATAATAATAATAATCAGCCTATAACGTTCCTACTGCTGGGACACAGGCCTCCTCTCAGTGAGAGGGAGGAGGCCGTAATCCACCACGCGGGACCAGTTCGGGTTGGTAGATGTCACATGTCTTCGATTTTTTTGGTTCTAAGACATGCCGGTTTCCTCACGATGTTTTCCTTCACCGTTTTGAGAGCAGTGGTGATTAAATAATTTACACAAAGTAAAGCGCCTGTCTGAGTTCAAACCTACGACCTACAAGTCGTAAGTCACGGCCCTTACCACTGGGGCACCACTGCTCTTGGGCCACCACTGCATTTTCTTAGAAAAGCAATAAAAAAAAACGTTCTAAACCTCTTTAGAAGCATCACGTAGGAATCTTCTACTCGAACAAACATAAGAATGTATGTTCGATGCCTCCGTGATACTTCAACGTGCTCAACGTTCATGATAATACTATTATATCCTATTTCAGGAATATGAGACACAAAAAATAAAATCATCCAAAATACATTTCATAAGTCTTCACTAACAACGTGATAATATTACATGAAACAGGGAAAATATCGTGTATCAGGAATCTTACGGAGGTACTATAATATATATAGAACGGTATTATTATACCTTTTCGTGTATTAACCTTATTTGCTATGCTGGCCTGGTCTGCAACATAATAATTGTATCATACCAGCCTCCACGTACATGTACATAGTTGCAAACGCTGTCTAAGGAGAACTTGAGCAATATTCAGCAGCTGAAAATAACTTATTGAACTTTATACATATTTTACATTGATTTCTATAGAGCCCAGTTAAGTATCAATTACAACAGCTTCAAATATTAGCCCAGGTTTAGATAGAACCTACAACTTTTTCTATAAATTAAATCTAGTAAATTTTTCATCACACATAATTAATGTGTTGAATGTGTTAAGGAAGATTATAATAATATAAGTGACTTCTGCCAACCCGCACTGGGCCCGCGTGGTGGATTATTGCCCACTCCTTCTCACATAGAGGAGGAATGTGTCCCAGCAGTGGCAGTTGGAACATAATAAGCTGAGTATGTATACTAATATAAGTAATATAAAAAAAATCGTGATAAGAAGTCAATGCTAGGCTACAAATAAATAATTGAACTGTATGTAGGTCTATACCTCTAGGCATTCCTCTGACATACCTTATATATGAAGGTTTGGCTTATTAGCTACAAACACGTACGATTTTCCTTCATATTTTGACCTATAAATATGAAACTAATGGACACTAATGTGGCTGCCGTAGGTTGAGTGACCTAATAAAAGCATTTCTAGGTTATACTAAACAATACATTGTTTGGTGGAAAATATCAAGGTCATATTATCTATTAGGTACATATTTTCCATCTCTAATACACAAGTATTATTAAGAAAGGAAGAAAAATAGGTTTATATGTCAAAGAAGCACGTATATACAAAGAGATAACTCGGTTGTAATATTCATAATACATTTGTAATAACCTCAGAACAAATAAAAGAAGTTTTAGCTGTTCTTTGGTAATAACAATAAGATTCTTTCTGCATTGTCAAAATCTAACTTGAATAAACATTTTGATACTAGAATAATACAATACATTTACTTAAATACTTAATACAAACTTGAACCCTTGTTACAATGTAAAAGCAAAGTAGAATTCTAATTACTTTTTATTCAAATGGTTACTTTACGAAAATATATGTTTACCTTCGAAAATATGTAAAACAACTTACATGCCGAGGAGCTTAGTCGATGGAAAATTCACCTCATATTTTGTATTTTATAGCTTCGTTTTGGAGTAAACAGATGTTTTCACATCGAGGATTTGAGATTAACAACGACTTTTTCCTTTTGTTGACGGCCAGTCCTGAAACGGATGCGATCGGGCGAAGATTTTACGAAAATCGAATCATGGATACAGATATGAATATGATTATTAAAATATAGTAGGATTTTGATTCTAAATACGGGAAGAATGGGGACTATTTGCGTCAGTTGAAAACTCTTTTGTTATTATAATCTGTTTTTATAAACTGTGGACAGCATAAAAAATACATTTCTGATAAAAACATTCGCACGTACGAGATTTGACATGAATATAAAAAACTAAAACAAACGATAGCTATTAAAACAACACACATGGTAGGTAGTTTGATATAGCAAGCTGTGCGTGAGAAAATTCCAGAGATTAGTAGAGATCACAGATATTATCAGCAAGAATTTAATTAAATTATTATACTATTATAACGAACCACAACTAATAAAAATCTTGTAATCAATACCATTGCCATAAAATAGACGTAAAATTATTTGATAGACAACACATACAACATAGTTTTAAGAAAAACTGTATTTAACGTTAGTCCTTATATTTTTAAATAAATTTTATTATTATTATTAAATAAAGCGATGTATTGCTTTCTTGCTTAGAAGAAAACCTGTTTGCATATTGATATTTAAGTTTTATATGCGACGTTATATCCATAGGACTTTTATGTGATCCCGTTTGAGGCATTTTATTGAATATCGGGAACGTATTTGGGGTTGAAATGAGATCTTTTCCTATTGTTTTTAGATGCCTCTTTATCTCTTCGTTTTGAAGTTCGACAATGATTTATTTTTGTTTCTCTTTGAACCATTATAGCAGTTTTTTGAATATAGTTTCTTTGTTGTGGTGTGCAACGGCAAAATTGGTGTTAGTGATACCGAATTGTCTATTTCCCTGCTAAATGTATTCAAATTGGTTTATGTTCGGCCTTTGTTCGTGTGGAATAGGTATCAAAGTATAAAAGGAAAAACAATATAAAATGTCAGTTCATTTTATCTACATATTTTGTATTAATACCTTAGAAAATGAAATGCTCACAAACTTTAACAGAAAAGTTCTTTTCCAGAAACAAATTTCTGAAATAACCAAATTCATTTTCTGGGCTGAAACTGAAAACGTGATTTATTTAATGTAGGTCGTCATCAAATAAAGACACAAAACTTTCTCTGTCATCAAATGAAACATAATTACTTCGCAACCCATTCTATTCGTCTATTGCCCTCATTCCAGCCGACAGTAATCTTGTAAAAACACACATTTCTCCTAATCTCTGCTAATTAACTTGCGTAGACGTTTACAACAAATAAGTAAGTCTATTTAGTTGTTATTGTGCGACAGACAACAGTGTAACTCGTGTAAAGGACGTTAATCATCGCGTCTACCCGGCTACCTACCCTAGAGAGCTGTCCGCAAAGATTTCGTCCTTCATTTCCTCAAGAATATTACTCCTTCCGTACCAAAGCATGTTATCAGACGATGATGTTTCTGGCCAAAATGATAAAACGTTTTTCGTCACTAAGTATATCAACCGAGAAATAAATTTCTTTTTTTTATTTGCGGTTTTTAATTTGAAAATAGGATTATTGTTCTTATCTTTTCGCTCGTTTTCACTTAAGGGTAAGCTGGGCTGCAACGGTTTTTAACCTCGAAAGAGGCCAAAGAACTGATATTTTACTTTGTTAGGTAGTAAAATCACAGTACTGCATAATAGGGGTGGGTTTTTGGCGCGTAGCCTAAAGGCGTAAACCCATTATTACCCTTTACGTCGTAGTTGTTTCTTAGCACTGGCGTGGGATGTACAACAGCTGTTTCACGCCACGCTATCTCGGTAGTACTTCAAATATTTATGACTATTTATAATTAACGGAAAGATATTACTTTTTTTCATTTCAGTTTTTGGTAAGTTCTTTCATTTGTGTTAAAGTGAAAGTAGAAGCACTATAGTACAAAGTTTTGTAGAGTTTTGTCCCTTTGAGAGATTGTTGACTTGGTTATTAAGTGCTGTGCTTGTGTTTAGTAATAATGTATAACATTTGTACGGTTTGTAAGGCATCTCTAACGACACATTAAAACAAATGTTTTTTTTCTTCGTTTCTTAAACCGATCACAAGCATTTTAAGACAGTTAGGTATTAAGAAAAGTCAATCTATGACAAATCTAAAACACTTATATAATAGGTACTTTAACATCAAAATAAAATGCAGAACCAGAAAATTTATTGGCCAGTTAGTTACTGCCATAGGCTACTGCAGTTTTGGTCATGTCACGTCGTCAATCGAGCATGGCGCGCGCGTCATTTGTTTTAGTGTCACAAATCGTCCCCCCACCGGCCGGGACCCTCGGTAAACAAAAACAGAGTGTTTCTAAACAAAACTTCTTGTGTATTTTTCCAAGGGAAGTTGCAAGTTCCACTGGTTTTTTACGGATGCTAATAAATAAAAGGAAATGCGTAAGGTTTCAACCATTAATTTATCAACAGGATTAAAATTAGCATGAGTTGTTGCTTTTCTTACTAGTGCGTGTAAAGTAAGTGTACAGTGTGTTTGCATAATAATAAAACAACAATAATCTTAATTTTTTCATTAAATTTAGTAGTGTACCTGCCGAATTGAATGAAGTATTAGCTGCATATGCTTCAATTTTTTGGTAGAAACCTCATGCATTTATTTTATTTATTAGAATAAGTTTTGTTTATTTGCATTCGAATCGTGTATTTAAAAAAAAAAACACGAATCCACATTTCAAACTAAAATCTTCGCTCTACGAATTTGTTGCATAATAAAGAGTAATAGCTGAAATTTTGGATTACGCTACATCAAATCAACGTCGTCTTCCTGCACTATCCTAAAACGTAACTTTGTATTCATACCGGGTGTCCAAATTAAGGCAAACAGTAGTGAAGTGGCCATATCTTTTACGCGAACACTCAATATCAACTTAAAACAATGTAAGCAAAATGTGAAAGCGAAGCATGAAATTACCCAGAACAGTACAAATGTAATTAAACCCAACCGTTAAACTCGGGCATTGTCGTTAAAGTTAAGTAAAAGCCCCAGAATCTTTGTTAGATTTACGTTTTATGATTTTGAAAAGAAAAGAGGCGAGAGTAATTTAATAATAATAAAATTCGCGTCTTATTAAAAGTTTTTTTTTTTCTTAAAAGTTTGACGAAAATTAATAGAGATTAACGATCGTTGATCAAAACTGACTGAAACGCTATTCTATTAGTTGGATTTTCAGTTAAAAGTCGAGTAGGTAATTATGGAAAAAAAAAATCAATATCTTACCTAATGTATCAGTAAATATAAAAATAAAATTGTAACGATACTTACATAATTTAACGAAACCCAATTAAAGTCTTCAAAAATACGAAACACCTACATCATTTGAAACCTTCGGGAAAAAATGCAATAGTTTTAAAGCACCTTCACGTAAAACCCCCTGTACCTAATTCGGATGCGGACAGCATATAAAACGGAGCGTGTCCGTATGAGTCGGCCATTCGTCGGCGGCATGTTACCATCTATAGTTTTAATTGGCAGCAGTAGATCTATGCCTGCAGGGTACAGGCACCACCAGACGTTATGTGGCAGTGTGGGACAAGTTCATACTAGATAGATGGCTATGCATCATGTTGATGAATTTGCTTTGTTATACTGATTTGGGTCATGTTCTGCGTAGACGGACGTGTCTGGTTAGTACAGTGGACACTGTTGTGAGACCTGACTGTGAATTCTGTAGAATATGGAAATGTGGGTTATGCATGATATTGTGGTTAGTTATAACACAATTAACCCCATATTTATAAACGTTGCTTAACCGGTCAAGCACCGCGCGTCGCTTATTGGCGACGAAACAATAGAAAATCAATTGTGTCTCATTAGCGGAGCTCGACAGATTAAAGTTAAGTTATGACTAGCGCCTGCTTTTAAGATTATAAATAAGGCAGTAAGTCTCTATGCAGGCAGGGATTATTTTGGTCAATAGAAGTTAATATTTAAAACTGCAATTTCTACTTAAATCCTTTTCACTGATCATTTCATTCACTTTTCTTTTATTTTTTTTCTAGATGTGTATCGGATGAAGGTGTCATTTGGTACACATCTAAAAAATGTTATTCTGTAATGATTTCTGAACAAGGCACCCAGAAAGTAATAAAAAAATTGTCAAAAGCGAAATAATTTTCCCCGGTTCTATGAAGCAATACATATCTAAGTATTTTCAATATTCCAGGTATATGAATTGATATTAAACGAGTAGGTATTGCCTTTTCTAAATAATTAGGTTCTCCAGTTATTTTTCTAGAACATTATACAAACGACAATCTCCGATGTTCGCAAATATAATATTACTTTAATTTCCGTTTTTGATTTACATATAAAAGACACGTGATTAGCACTATGAAAGTATGAACTCATAATTAAAATCATAGATCTTTATTAAATAGAAATATTCTTTTAAATTCGTAGGAAAATTTATAAAACGCTAATCAAGCATGCAACTTCTCTTCGTTGAAAAATGGTTGTCCAAATAATTTGCCATAAAATATACGGATAGTTAAAAGAAGTATATACTTTTAGTATAATGAGGCCAGTAACTGCTTTTATACTATTTAAAATAACAAAAATTCAAAAAATCTTTATACTTGGACCACACCACACTGCGGTTTTCTGCTCGAAATTGGGCGTATTTGATTCGTTTTGTGCCGGTCTGTGAGAGCAATCCACTATGAACTCCAAAGTCCTTACGTCGCTTGTATTTCATTATTTAATATAAATTTCAAAGTCCTGACTGACTAATATATCAACGCACAGCCTAAACCGCTGGGTTTGTGAAGAGTAGGTACCTACCTACTCTTCACAAAGAACACACACTCCAAATTTCATGCCTATAGGACCAGCGGTTTAGGCTGTGCGTTGATATATCAGTCAGTCAGGACTTTGAATTTTATTTTATTTTTCTTTAGTACCTACTAAAGAAGAGTTTTTCTTTAGTACCTACTAAAGAAGGGTTTTTCTTTGGTACCTACTAAAGAAGGGTTTTTCGAATTTCCACCCCTAAGAGGGTGAATAGGGGGAGGGTGGAATTTCACGCGGACGAAGTCGCGGGCAGAAGCTAGTTATTTATAAAATAGACTCGCACCCTGTTAGTTGGGACTTATTACTGGCATAATTTGGGTGAACTATAGGTACACTTCTGCTTAACCCTTCGGAGAATATAAGCCTGATGATATGTTATGTCATAATTAGTAAAAACAGCATTATTTCAAGGACTACACAAAAATCTTGTATAATGAAGTTATGAACTTTACATAGGTACAGTATTTATGTGAATTTTATATGCTTGCATATACTATGCACGTAATTATCACATGGGCGTATTTGAGTAGTTTTGTACCGGTCTGTGAGAGCTACCATTACAATATGGAAGAGACTATGAACCCCAAAAGTCCTTACATCATTATTGTATGTAATTATTTATTTAATAGACTCGTACCATGTTACATGGGATTTAAACTTTAGCGAAATTTGATTGAAGTATAGATACACTTCTTTTCTTTTTGTAAAGTTTTTATTCTTAATGCCTGTAATTTATATGGTGTACATAATAAAGAGTATTCTATTCTACACTTCAGCGGAGAACATAGGCGTGGTGCTATGTTATGTTATATTTATTAACAACAGCAGTCTTTCTAGGACTGCACAAGAAACGACTTATAATTTTGTTATTAACTTTATTTTATGTAGCTACAAATTTTATGTGAAATTTTTATGCTTGCATATACTACGCACGCAATTATCACATTCTATTTTGCAAACGTTTTGCTGAAGTCGGAAGTAGTAATCATCGTAAAATGCCTGTAAATCGCGTTTACAGTGGCAATAAATGGAAACGAAAAATTATATTGTGTAGGAATTGGAATTAGCGTGAGAAGAAAGAGGTTACGTAATGACAGGCCAAAGCCGGCTTTATTAAATAAAATAAGATAATGTCAACCAGTACGAAAATTGCTTGATACAATTTCCATCAAAATTCGTAGGATTTTGATGGAAATTCCTAACATCCTATCCATTGCTTCATAATTATATTAAATACGTCCGCTCGGCAACATAAATAACGCAATGAATGTTGTTGAATTGTCAAAATGAATGCAATTTCGCTTGTGAATGTGTTACACTATTACCCCGCTCATCAGAGAGTGAAAACACGTAAAGATTAATAAATAACTTTTCAAGAATCGTGGTCATGACAAAAACACACAAAAGCCAGTATCACGCATCCAAACGGACATTCACCTTTTTAATTTGTCTGTTTGACGGTAGTAAAACTCATTCACAGGACGTTAAGAAAAACAAATGACGCCGAATTCCTCATGGATTTGCAGTGGTATTGCAACATGGACACACACAGACACGCAGACATACAGTAAAACGTGCACACATTGACCTAATGTTTGTTTGTGTAAATCAATGAAGAATTTTATGTGCCAACGTTTTTTCGCTTCAGTAATTACCTGAAACACTGCAAAAAGAATGCGTCTTCGTATTTTATATGCCGACTGCGAGCTCTTAATTGTACCTTCGTTTCGTGACTTGCTTTCCGAGTTGTTTATAGGTTGCTTTAATTATTAATTTAGTTGATTACTTTTACCATTTTATTTATTTATTTACTATAATTATACTCTATGTAAAATTTTGTTATATTCTCCAATAAAATTCACATAGACTGTCTTAATGGCATGCGACATATAAATGTTTAGAATGTTAGATGTTCATAATTTAGGGTGAGAAATTTCTGTCACTTACAAACACTGAATAATGAACTAACTCTTGAGTTTTAATTAATGTCTTGATTTACTGTCAGTGGAAACCAAACAACGAGGGACAATTCCGAATCCATTCAATTATTCAAACTTTTAATTAATATTAATAGGAGCTCTCACTTTCAAAAGAAAGAATACTGAAGGCACAGATAAAAACTCCTTAGAAATCCGCGTTACCCGCAGCTGTTGACTGTAAATTAATGCGAAAACAATAAAGCGTCGCCGCACAGTCCGAAAATAGACAGCGAAGAGCTTCGAATAAAAATTAATTCCAAATGGTTATTAGTGCCCGCGAACAAAAGTAGGTTGGATGTTGCTGGTGTGGGTGAGCAAGCTCGTAATAAACGTCACGACAAGAGAGATAGGAAATTAAACGAAACTAAAGAGAAGTCAGTCGTACCAACATCTGGGGGAGAACTTTAGGGGAGACGGTTCACGGCTTTAAGTTAAAAAAAAGCTAAATTAAGACCGGGTGCTCGATTCTGTTTACCCTCTGTGAGCGACAGGTTAGAACCTCCTTTATTTTTATGTGCATTTCTACTGTTGCAGTCTTCGAAATTAGATACGTGTTTAAAGTGAATTCTATTGGAAAATTTTCCTTTGAAAACCGTAATAAGTTTTTATAAAACGTATTTATATAAAGAGAATGTATTTTTGTCTGGAACATTATTTTTAAACAATGCAGCAAATGTTTTGATACAGACGAGAATTTATTCAATGGTCTATAGTAAGACTTACCTTTGGGCAGTGGTTCTATGACAACTTTGACGGCGTGGACGGCTCCCAATCCCACGAGGATCCACAGGAAAGCCATAGCGCTTCGAATTGAACGCATTAAAGCGTCCATCTTCGTTCTACTTCACTCTATGTGTTCCACATCGCAGGTGAGTCCTATAAAGAGAGAATGATTTTTTTAATCTATGATTAGTGAAAGTCTTGATCTTTGAAAGTCGTTACGCTTATTTAGGAGCCCAAAAAGTCTGACAACCAGTCTTACCAAAGGCTGTTGTGTTACCCAGTAAGTATGTTATGGAGGTCAGAAAGACCGTCGCTGAAAATACTGGTATTCATCTGCATCCGGTTAGACTGAAAGCCGACTTCAACATAGTTGGGAAAACCTAGGCAGATTTAGATTACCGTAGTAATAGTGTTCCAAAACACTTAAAACAACAAAAGGCAAATATTTTTAAAACTAAAGTAGGTACAATGTATTTAATTACTAGGATCTAAAGAGATAATGCGAACTCAGGCGGATAGGTCTGGTACAGCCTTTATAAAACATGTCACACTAACGAAGTACATTTTTTTATAAGTATATTAAATAACGATTACGTACAGACGCCAGCACATCAAGCTACTACAATCTGTCAAATTTCTTTAATCGATTTTTAACTTTATAACTAGAGCATAAGGTTCAAAGTTGATTAAGAAAATTTGACAGTTTCGGGTAGCTTGATGTCTGTATATCCACATTCTGATGTGAGTGGAAACGCCGCCGCCGGGAGAAGCGCCCTTTGAGGAAATATATTAATACCTTATTGGTGATGTTATTAAGAAAGGACAGATGCAGTATTACTCGCATGAGCCGTGCGTGTATGGCCAGATGTATGAACTCATACAAAACAAAAGGAGTCTGTAAGGATCGTAACAGGTGGCGTTCTAAAGTTTCTGCCTACCTCCATGGGAAGAAGGCATGAGTTTATGTTTACGGCAGCACATCAAGCTACCCGAAACTGTAAAATTTTCCCAATCAACATTGAACCTTACCTATGTTCCTGCGAGAAAATTGATAATCTATTAAAGAAATTTGACAGATTGTATTAGCTTGATTTGTTGGCGTCTGTACATTCACATTCTATAGTTTATAGACGCAAAACCACTACATCTCGCAATCTATTCTAGATAACGAATCTAATAAGCCACGAGCGCGAATAACCAACGAAATAAAACATTATCGCATCAAAGTCAGTATCAGGCGTAGTTCAATGTTATATTGACAACATCCAATCCAACTCGCAAATCCAATCCTTCAACTTCTGAAGTGAGTTCTCCTAATATCTAGCGCCTTTGCATTTATGAATAATAACTGGAAAAAGTTAAACTCACAAATCCTGCTCCATCTGAATATTGTACGATTCGAAAGATAACGCGCCAAAGGAAAGAGGATTCTATTTTTTTTTATAAAAATGCCGCTCGGTGTTTATTCTCCAACGACAAAGTTTGTAAGGTGGATTAAAATTGTTATAAACCTAGATGGAGTTTTATATCTTTGCGGATTTATTACAGAATTTTGCAATTCACCTTCATCCGAATCAGTGTCATGGTATAAAAAGATTATTAGCTTATAGTAGCATAATGCAGACAAAATAAAAATGAAACAAATAGGTAATTATGTAACGAAGCACTTTAAGGAATATTTCGTAACGAACGAAGACGAAATAGAAATAAGTTTTATCCTATCAACTCCTACTCTAGCCCAGATTTTTTCATAAATAACAAATGAACCAAATATAAAAATTTTATAGGTAGGGAACCGTGTGAACTGACAAAAACAACATTTTAAATTCACAATTGGAGTCTCTCCCATATACAATAAAACGTGTTTTTAATACTGGCCAGTTAACAACGCATCATATTACACGCAACGCCATAAAATTGGCCTGCGGAAAAATCACTTCATAGTTACACACACACCGTGAAAAGGATTGCGTTGTTTGCACCCTTTGAAAAGAGTCTCACTCATTCACACTATCGTTTTCGGGGAAAAGCAATTCAGTGCCGGTTTTTTATTTGAGCGCCGTAAGCCGAATGTAGTGGACGCTTCATGTCTGTTCAGAGATTCGATTAACTGTCACGCCACGCCGATCGGTTTTTTCGGCGATGTAAGTATGTAAATTTTTCCATTTGATATGTGAGAACTTAGGTACGTAAGTACTAATGCATCCCTTGGTACGTGGAGTGACATTTTGAAAATGGATCTTGTTCGAAATTCAATTTAGGTTTAGGGTTTTTCGCTTAAATATTGAAGTAGGTTTTATTTATTGAATTGGTTTTCGTAAGAAAATATATTGAATAATTCATAGAAATAAGCAAACAACTTTATTTCTTGTACAAATTATTTTCCATTTTCAAAATTTTACTCTGCCAGTAGGTGTACCTACATAATTTTTTGTTTAGCAATAAATAAGATTCTAATCTGATATGAAATGAATTAAGCGCTTTGTTTATCATTAAATAACTGTTAGGCCAACAAATTACAGTACCTATTAACAATTGCGCTTGAGAGGTTATAAACGTAAGATTAGATTAATTTTTAATTCTTTTTTGGCAACTGAGCCTATTTCGACTATGCTGCCAGCATCATTGTAGCGACGCCGACGTATTGGAGAAAATCAAAAAAAGAAGAATTGATTCAAATAAATGGACGATGTGACATCTCTTAAGTACTAACAGACAGTCCGTAGACAGTCCAATCAAGTGTAAAAATATTGGCACACTTTGTTTTTAGCACGACTTTTTTATTTGATGTAAAATATTTAACTTTGTGTTTTTAGCACACGGACCTAAATAAACAAATCGTCACTAATGAGCTACTTTACCAATGGTGAGAAATTTATCTTTCTTTTTTTAATAGAGTAAATATTTTTATAAAAGGTAACTCATGTATAATGACAAGCTCAGTGACATTCTAGAATTACTTAGTCAACTTTTTTAGGGAAATATTTATGTTAGGAATGTCATTGTGTGTACGTCAAACAAATGATATAAGTAATGATACAGTAACGTAGGTTGGTACATAATCTTCCCAAGGATGTGCCTTACAGGCGTTGCACGCTTACAGGCGTTCCAGAATTGGCATTTTAAGAGGAACCGGACCACCCCTATGTGCTGATGGTGATCACCGGGGTGAGTAGTGAGGTAAAAATCCTACACTCCCCGATCTGCCTCCCCGGAGGTCGGGTGCTTTTTGAACGTTTCCCCCCGACAGCAAAAAAAAAAGGTACATAATCTTTGATTTTACATCATTTTCTTCGACTCAATCAACTCGGCCTATCGCAGTACACTGCTGGACGTAGTCCTCTCCCAGGCTGCGCCACAACACCCTGTCCTCCGCCTTCTGCAATCAGTGTGTCCCAGCCACCTTTATAAGGTCGTCCCCTTTGTCGGATTTTTCTCTTAGTCCCTAGTAATAAAAATTCCAGCCTATTATTGTCCCACTGCTGGGCAAAGGCCTCTTCTCATACAGTGAAGCCACGAGCTATGATCACCACGCTTGCTTAAGCTGGGTTGGTGATTTCAGACTCATTAACTCTAAGTACAGGTTTATTGAAGTAGTACGTACCATACCAGTACGTAGTGAACGTACCATTTAATCTTACTGTTCCAAACTGCAGAATTTGGTACAGTTAGTTCATGTTTAATTGTAGTGTTAATATCTACACAGTCTAAACAATCAGTGTCTCTGAAATCGGTATTAGTGCGCACCCTTTGTGCACACGAAACAGAAAGTAAAATTAAGCAAATGCACACAATAGAGCGCGTAATAATAGATGGGTGTTTGTAATTGTGCGCGCTGTAAGCTGCTGCAATTGCAATGTGCATCATTAGTGCGAGAGAAAGGGACCTCCGATCTTCAGTCCTGCTCCAACACATTAACTAAGGTATTGTTCTATATCGTCTGGAAAATAAAATTGCGTGCACTAAGCCCAGTTGCTATTAGCCTTCTAGTTGTATCCCGATAGAAAGAAGCCTATTGAAGATTTACGACGTTCTTTTGGCTTCAGCAAAAAGCCTGCAAGGTAAAACTGAGAATATTAAAAAAAAAACCTTCCACTTTTATAAAGTCTAGTTTCTAATTACTGTTGAAATACACGAGTCTACCCCTACGCCATCTAGTGATGACGACACCTCATCGGCATCAAATTAAGTGTCGTTCGTTATTCATTCGCATGTTAAAGGTGCTGGCTATACAAGGAGACATTCTAATTACGGCAGCGGGCGTGGCTGCCCGTCCTCACCTGATTAAGGCATCAAAGATTCCACCGTGAGCCAGTTCGTAATTATTTGGCCTTACCGCGTCGCCTTTATGCTACGAAGGGTTATTCAGCGCAACACTCAATCAACCAACCCATTAAAAAGTGGCCGTAAACAATCAATTTTACAATTAATTAGAAACTTTTGAGATTTGATCGAGTAATTTTAAACTGTCAATGCATTAATTAAAATTAGTTTCAGTTTGCTGTCATTGAATTAAAAGTTTGCTTAATTCACTGTCAAAAATTCACAAGTATTATTTATCGATAGATTTACCTATTGCGGTAGCTTTTTATTATAAAACTCCCCAGTGGGACGAACCAAATATTTTAATACGCAGCGGAAAAAAGGCACAAAGATGGAACATTAAATATTAATAGCAACTCGTTTTAGCTTGAACGTTCGCCTTAGGTAAACTGTACCGGAGTTTCGTCGTTCATAGCACCTTGTCCTCTTCAAATCCTATATAATAATGAGACAAGCTCCGGTCCCTTTGAGGAAATTTTTAATGAAACACCCTAGAAAAGTTATAAAAGCCTCGTCTATCTTTTAAAAAGTAATTGAGCCTGGCAGAGAGCCGCTTTTCAAATGATTTGCGGGTTTTGTTTTACAATCATTGCGAAAAGTTAGCAACTTTAAACATTAATTTCGTAATCAGAGAGAAACAAATACTTTGCTTGAAGCAAAAAGTAGGATTATATTTTCGTGAATACAAAAGGCTTGATAAGCAGATACCTATTCAAGTTGTATTTGAACATTGAAATTTAGTTTTTGTTAATAGGTAAGAATTTAGAACTTCTGATTACTTACAAAGACGATTAAAACGTTTACAAACAAATGGAAAACGGTTTCAATAGTGCTTATTGTTTGTATTATTATTACACTAACTTCTGCCTGCGACTTCGTCTGCGTCAAATTTCTTGCTACCAAGACCCAACTCGTTGCATCGCATTGCCTGCGTTCTGCGTTCTTTCTGATTTTTTATTTGTGTTCGGCTCCTATGTGTCTTAGTGTGATGATAAGTAGCCTTTCTCAAGAATTGGCCTATCAAATGCAAAAAGATTTTTTTTAATACGACCGATAGTTCTAGAGATTAGCGCGTTCAACCGAACAGACAAACTTTTCAGCTCTTTATTATTAGTATGTAGTACAGATTATTAGTAGTAAATTCAAATTCAAGATCTCATTCTCTTCTTTTGCAGAAAGAATGAGAAGAAAGGTTTCAACTACCCCAATTATCTTTTAGTCGATATCCCCAACTTGCACGAAATAATACCTGCATAATACTCCCGTATTTTCTTTTTACGAGATTAGCATAGGAATCCTTTTGCAATTCTACTTTAGCAACAGGGTGTGTTGGCTTCATAAATTAAAATTCAAACTTTTTACCATTTGAAACCTCAGTTTGAATTTAATTTCTCACAACGGGTGTAAGTTTTCGCGCTTGGAATTAACGAAATTAGTGAAATTGCTATTAGGGGGTGTGAAAAAATGTAATTATGCCCTCGGTGGGTCATTAACAATAGTTAGAACGCTCATGGTACTCGCAGCGAGCGAGGCGAGTTATTGCAGTGTGAATTGCACTTTATACAAAATTTTAAAACCTTTTTCGAAATCTGTTTCGCGACAATAATTATTATTATTATGCGGAATTCTTTGCTAAGAATAAGGGAGGTTTATTATAACCGGGATTTAAAACGGTATTATTCGTTTTATAATTTTCCTGAAATCGAATTTAAAATAAACTAAAGACAGAAATACGTTTTTAGTCTTTTAATCATTGTCAAGATAAGCTACATGAAGTTTAAGACCAAGCTATTGTACGTAATTTGCTGATTTACGACACGATCAAGATTTGAGTAATTGTAACATAAACAAAGCTGGCAACAATTCAAGATAATCAGGCTCATGATTTGCCATTAAATACAAGGACGCCAACTCCCAAGTCCCTTTGTCGAATTATTGACGCCATAAAAGTAAAGCTCTAGTGATAGCCGACAGAGCGCCTTATTCTTAGCAAATAATCGAACGACGGCTAACAACCAGATAGTCTGTTGGAAGACAAAAGAATATTTTCTAGCCTATTATCTAAATTATAGGCGGGCGAGTAGAAGGAAGACAATGCTGGCTCCTACTCGACTCCGTCTTATTTTAATTGCGTCGTCCCAAGAGCTGTATTGGGTTTTATGAACGGAATAACACTAGCTGAAGGCATCCTGTTATTGTCCTAAGCTTCTTTAGGTACGAGAGCATAAAATGTTTACTAATTAAATGTAAACTATTGAGTTGGCTAGTGCTAGCTGCATTATGTAGGTGTATCTACAAAGGTGGTGCGGCTATGTGGGTGCATGCACGTGGCGCCGACGTGGCCCTTTGTACAAAGAAATCCAGTGGGCCTGACGTCGGCAACAAAGTGGTTTCATACATACGGACATACGCGCACCAAGCAACAGAGAAAATTGAATTACTGCTACACTGCGAATTTGTGCAAGATGTTTCGTATGTTCCGAAATGTTTATAAAAATAGAGCTAGGACTGTTATTTTAATGCCTTTGTACAGACGAAAGAGGGGCCCGTGGCTAAATAATAACAGCCGGACAGGTCGGCGCGGTTGGTATGTGGATAGGTGGCTATCTTTACATACCGAAACCCCTCCGTGCCTCGGAAAGCACGTTAAGCCGTTGGTCCCAACCGTCATTCGTGGATCTTTGACAGTCGTCACGGGTAGCCAGAAGCCCGAAATTCAGACAACCAGTCTTCCCAAGTGGTATCGTATTACCCAGTAACTGGGTTGTGGAGGTCAGATAGGCAGTCGCTACATGTAAAATACTGGTATTCAGCTGCATCCGGTTAGACTGGAAGCCGACCCCAACATAGTTGCGAAAAGGCTAGGCAAATAAGGTACAGACGAAACTGCGTCTTCTGATTTACCTCAATATCACATAACACGATAAACACCAGATAACAAAAATTTAAATATATATTTTCGCTTTGTGCCAATAAAGCAGTATTCTTCTCACAAACATATTTTTGCCGTTTATACCAATACAGGAAAAGCTGATAAACGTATCAACGGATTAATATGAAATATTACCGAAAACCAACATAAGTGAAAGGAAATATTGGCCGTTAGCTTCCTTCGGGGAAATCCGAGCAGCCGTTATGCAACAGCGACGAATTATTATATCCAATGTGCCTTTTATTCATGTGATTTTTATGATAATACGTAAGAATAGCAATATGATGCTCTCTATGCAGAAGCACGTAAATTAGTAACTTTTCTTCATTAACATGAATCATCTATCATAGATTACGGCGTATGTTGCCCGCCTCCTTTAAGATCCAAAAGTCATCGTTTTTAATGTCAGGTGACCTGCACAGTATGAATGTTTTCATTCATTGGTACAGTCGAATGTGGCATCACTCAAACATAGTAAACACTGGCCACTGGTAACACTGACCTTGAACTGGCATATTGTAGTAGACCTGTACGGAGTTTCAACAGCAGGCCTACTGTAACTTGCAGTCCTCTGTTAGACTATATCACTATAGTCCGCGCGGAACTAGTTGGCCGCGCCTTAGGCATGTGAGCGGTGGGACGGAGGCGCATTACTCAGTACGTGCGTTCTGCGACCCGCCCGCGCCGCCTCACCCCTGCTCCCACCTCAGCGGCCAACTAGTTCCGCGCGGACTGTAGTTCCTGTTATATCTGGCTGGTATATTCTAATGAGCTGGTGTTTTCAACTGTCCAGGCAACTAATTATTATCACGGCAAAAAATAATAACAAAATTTTGACAGTTTTTGCCTAGAAATGAATAGGCCTAATCTGAATATAATGCCGTTGTTGGTGTCCGTTCGTTTGTAAGTTCCTTTTGTCATTTTAGTCGAGTGCTTGGAAATTCAGTAGACAATAGTCCATTGATTTGGATAGGTACCGAAGTTCTATCGGACAGACAAAATACAGACAGACAAGCCTTGCGTGTCTCTCTAGATAAGCGTAAGGTCAGTGATATATTGTAGTGAAGCCATAGGTACATACATAAAACATTATACGAGTACCTATATCACTCGTATATCTATATAGATCATACAATTTATGTGTAGGTATGTGTACATAAAAGTTACCAATACAGGTGAACATTAATTAAATCCTTTGAATAATAAATCTAAAATGCCGAAAGAGTAAAGTACTTAAAAACACAAACATTTTGGAGCGCGTAGGCGTCGTTGTTAGGTTTCATCTAACATTTTGTATTTATGCTCCAGATATCCTGTAAACATCGGCACTTTTAACATTAAATCTAAAAGCTTATTAATAATTTCGTGTACAAACTTAGTTTTCGATATTCAACAACTTGTAAATTAAAATCAAGAGCGAATATTGTAGAGATAAAAGTTTGGTAGATACTCATTTTTTTTTGATATTGTTAGTTTTTTTACATTTTGTTTTGTTACTAGAACGTGACCGAAGAAGTGAAGTTTAAATTCACTTTAAAATAATCAGCTGATCTAAATGTTATACAGCGTGTATCAGAAATGTCTGTTTATATTAATCTGTTGAGCATTCTATTCTATTATATTCTCCGCTAGTGAGAAACAATTGATTTTCTATTGTTTCGTCGCCAACAGGCGACGCGCGACAAACCATCACAGTGAACACTGGGACATGAGACCAACATCGTAATCGTGTCCCGTATATTTGGGTCGCGTAGGTATTGAAGTTTCACTACACCTTTAAATATGACGCACACACATTTCTGATACATGATGTATCGTATCAGTCGCGCAAAATTTTATTTCCTTACAACCAGCAGGATAATTGCATAACACACTATCATTAGCAATGGCTTTCATTTTGACAGTTCAACCACATTCATTGCGTTACTTACGTTGTTGAGCAGACAAGACACATTTTTCGAACATATGAAGCAATGGATTAGCTATAACCTCCAAATTGATTCAGGTAGAGATTGATAGTGTGTTACGAAATTATGGTGCGGTATCAATCGGCAGATCTTAATCGTATTCAACACACTAGGTTCTCTCAATTTAATTGCTCCCACTGAAGTCATACTACGAAAGTATTTTATTCAAATGGTTTGATTCCAAGTAGTCTGACAATCTTATTACAAAAATGTTGAGTTTTTTTCATAACATTTATTACAGTTTTAAGTTTTAAGACACAGGTATGGATCATCTAACTTATTTAGTTCTTCTCCTACGTAAATCTCAACTATCTCCTCCATTTACACAATTCCTATAAACGATTGAATCATTTAGCTCCCTTCAAAATGGTTGAGCTGAATGGTGCTAATACATGCGTCATGTTCGTGAACGGGCGCCGTCAGTAGGGACTGGTCATCTCTTTGCTGCCACGGCTTATTTTAATTTAATTTTTTAATTGCTTTTTTTTTCTCATCTTTTCATTATGGACGCTTTTAACGTTCTGCATCGTTCTCACATGTATAATTTTTAGCATGAATGATGTAACCAAGACTTTGTAACCATATTATTCTGATTTAAAAGAGTGTCCATGGAGTTTCTTGCCCGTTCTTCTCCATAGGTACCTACGCTTTGGAATGGGCAACTAGCTTCATCTTTCTGACTGACCGACCCCTTGACAATTCAAAAGTGCCTGTAATTGGTTTAATTGAAATAAATGCTTTGAGTTTGAGTTTGAGTCTGAGTTTGAATCTGTGTCGTCTTGTCTTTAAGACACACAATAGTGCATAAGTAATGAAAGCCAACCCTCATCGGCTGGTACCCCAGTAACCCATTTTAGGTGTCTTAAGAGCGCGTCACATAACACAAGGCTGACGCGTGCGCTTTGTGCCGTGTCTTGAAAGGAACTGAGATATTCATCACGGTTTTTGTATTGAATGAACGACGGTGTTCTGATTTTAAAAATGACATGATATACGATATGACAGACAATGTCAAGAGTACCCACAATTTGAGATGAAAAATATAGAGTGAAATTATTTGATAGGCATATTAAATTATCAAAGAAATGGTAAATATGTACCTACCTAATATTGCTGTACTAGAAAATGTCAAAGGATGCAGAGTACTTTCTATATTTAGCCTTCCGAGAAAATTGTTACGGGTTTGATAAAAGTTTAAATTAAATTAGCTAACGAAATTCCGCAGATGTGACGGGTATCGACATCTAACCAGCCGTTTTGCGTGGATGTGACGCATGTTTCCCTTGCCTTCTTTTTTTTTGTGTTTATGTCCTTTTTTCGTCATGTTCACCGCAAATAAATGTATTTTCTTTCATTCTTTCTAAAAATACAAATATATCATACAACAAAAAAGAATTGATTTGATGATATTTTTTGGGGTCAATGACCGAAGGTAGTTTATTTACTTAAAATATTAGTTTCTAACTTAGTTATTTTTAGTGCAAACTTCACAGACGAACTAAACAAGATAAAACAAAAAATACTGGATTATTCCACTTTGCCCCACCGGCCGCCCCACTGGTGGGGCAAAGTGGAATGTCAAAAGTTTTGCAGTGGAATCTGCCCCACTAAATCGAAATAGTGGGGCAGATTCCACTGCTTTAAAATCCTGTTGGATTCTGCCCCACTAGGGTTGGCGCCTTAGAATAAACGTACAAACATGACATACTTCAAGTCACACTACCTACGGTCTCTGACTCCAAAAAAAAACATTACTTCATATTTCTTTCCATTTATCATGTTTATATCTCGATAACCTTCACTTTTGCGAAGTTTCGCTAGCAAATTTTTTTTTATTCTCTAAAAAATGCAATATTTTTTGCATTAACAATATTACTCGCCAAACTTTCGAGTTTGATGGCGAGAAGCGCCTGTTACATACACATAGTAAAAACTGGCCTTCAAACTACCAACTATGCACTCAGGGATTAGCCACACCGGCACGGTCAAACCCTGACCCTGTATATGAATATTTTCTATCGATTTATCTTTGCGTGAAAAAACTGGAATACCTATTCATAAAGATCAATAAATGTTAACAGAAGAGTACTTACTTACTACTTAGAACTTAGGTACCTACCTAAGTACCTAATTTGCTAGTCAGTTAAAAGATATCTGGAGATACCTATATTACGTATAGCTAGCAATCACACTTATATCAGACTAATATTATAAAGGCGAAAGTTTGTGAGTGGGGGTGGGGGTGTGTGTGTGTGTGTTTATATGTTTGTTACTTCTTCACGCTCAAACGGCTGGACCAATATTGATAAAATTTTGTATGGAGGTAGCTGACACCCTGGATTAACATAATTATAGACTAATTTTTATCCCGATATTCCCACGGGATCGACACTTATGCGGGTGAAACCGCAGCTAGTATGCTAATAAAACACCAATATCCATTCAATTAACCCAAAAATATCTCCATAATTCCAAATGCACCTATACTTAAGAGACGTATCCTGCGGTTCGCGGTTCCAAACACGGCCACCCCGTCACCTCCCTTGGGTGTCGTAAGAAGCTAAGGGGTTATCCCACGGAAATGGGTAGCGGTATTTACCTAGAGTAATAACATGAAATTGTGATCACTAAGCCGCCTGCTAAGTGTGATGATTATGGAAATTTTACTCCACAGAGGCTGCAGAGCGGGACAAAGTCCAACGTCTATCTGGAGAAGATATTTGGTCGAGTAAAAAGTCATCTATACTTATAATAAATCTGTAGAAGTGAAAATTCTGTACATTGAAAATATCAAAAAAATAAACGGCAAGGGATGTTACTAGACCGACACCGAACCCAAAAATGTAATAAAAAAAATTTTTGTTTGTCTGTCTGTTTGTTCAGGCATCACGCAAAAACTACCGGTTCGATTACGATGAAACTTGGTATAATTATTCTTTAATATCCTGGGCACTACACTGGGTACTTTTTATCCCGGAAAAGTACATACAATAAAAAACAAACTTAATTTTGCGGTTCGATCCCTAGAGCCGTTTACTGTACCAACCGCAAATAATAAGTTTGTCGTAGGTTACGTGGAGGGTGTGTTCTTTGTGAAGTGTAGATATTCACTAAGAAAGTGTTTTTCCAAATTCCAACCCTAAGAGGGTGAATGGGGGGAGGGTGAAATTTCACGCGGACGAAGTCGCGGGCAGAAGGTAGTTTAATAGTAAATTTGATAGGAGTTTTTCGCACTTTTAAAGCTACATAATACCCTATCAGCAGCTTAGCATAATCAGCCAGCAGTGGGAACACCATAATGTTCCCACTGCTGGGACACAGGCCTCCTCTCTTCGAGCGGGAGTGGGCTATAATATACCACGCGAGCCCAGTGCGGGTTGGTAGATGTTGAGAGAGGTGATAGTTTCGGATCATACCTGCACCGAATCGGACGGGAGGAGACGCCGTCGTGCCACGACTGTGGCGCGGCGGAGGACACGGCGCAGCATATCCTCCAGGTGTGCCCGTCGTGGTCTGAGCCGCGCCGCAGTCTCATCGCGGTGATCGGACCGGACCTGTCACTCCCCGGTTTGGTTAACGCCATGCTGAGGGATGAGAGGTCCTGGGCGGCAGTCGCCTCCTTCTGCGAGCACGTCATGTCCCAGAAGGAGGCGGCGGAGCGCGCGCGGGAGGAAGATCCTCACGCGGCGCCGCTCCGAAGGCGGAGGAGGGGTCGAAAAAGACGTCAGTTTGACAGTTATCTCCGACTCCTCCCAGATGGAGGCCAGCAGGCAACAGGTGCGGGGGCACCTGTGCCTGTATTGCACAGGCCTCCATCAGTGTTGGACGGGAATGGCCAGGTGTTTTCGGCTATTCCCGTAGCCCCCCAGCCTGGGGGGCATGCGGGGCCCGCCAGCTAGGCCGGGAGGGTTGTGGAAGTAAAGGCTGAGCCGGTTTCCCATGGCCCTCCCATCACGGCGATGCGGGAATACCGCTGAGTTTTAGTGGGTATACTGTCGGTGTCATTCCGACAGGAGTCCCACATACCCCGTCTCGTCCCCCACGAGCGGGAATGCGTAATGCATTTCACAGCGTAAAAAAAAAAAAAAAAAAGGTGATAGCCCAGTGGTAACGACCCCAACTTGCGAATTTATAGGTCGTGGGTTCGAACCCAGGCAGGCGCTTTACTTTGTGTCCCAAACTTAAAATTCGAAGAGAGCAGCCTGCTGTTTGATTAAAAAATTAAATTCAATAAACATTTCAAAAGTCAGTGTATCCAAGGCACATGCAAAATAAACATAAGTAACATCGTCGGCTTGACAGCCCCAGTTTGCATCTTTCGCAAAACAGTGCCACTGCAATGATACCGTCAACTCGCCAACTGCCAGACTAGCAGATAACAGCATGCCAAGCACAAAAGAAACTGGCCAGATAAAAATGAAACGACATAAAACATCCCAGAAAACTGCACTTCTAATATTTCTGCTTTTTAATTTGCTACACTGTCGCCCCACGTTCGTTCGCTTTTTGTATTCCATTTTCAATTAAAAATATTCTTTTCGAAACTTTAAATTCGTGATTCTTTTAATGTTGTTTTATGAATTTGTGCTATCGACGTTATTTCATTTAGAAATAAATTGAATGTGAATGTATTTGGGGCTGTTTGAGTAGTAATTATTGTGTAATTAGAATGTTAATTTGGAGTAGGTTAGACATTGACGTTAGTAAAAATAATTGTATTTAATGATTCACCCTTTGATTATGAAACAGTCTAAATTATAGTTTAATTAGCTACGAAGTAATAACAGTTTGGTCGATGGATCCGACCTTCAAGAAACCATTAATCTTTCATATCTATCTATCTATAGAAATAATAGATAGGTACTCAAAACTACTTCATTATACGCAACAGTTGCATTTCAGAGGCAGACAAACTGACGTATACATGTGTAGGTACTTGATGTAGATCCGTAGTAACGCACAGTGAAAATAAGCTGCGAATTTTCACACCCTCGCTTTTAATGGTCTGGTTAGCAATACAGATAGCAGAAAAAAATCCACGAAGAGATTGTAAAAACAAAATTAAAAAACTAACAAATGTTTACTAACGAAACACATGTTTCAATTTCACGGTATAAAAATTCAAAGTAATTTTTTCTAAGGTTTCTTAAGTAGATTTAAAGTACACTTCTCAGTTTCTTGAAAATAACGCTGAAAACGAGTGTTCGTATAAATACGGGCCATCAATATAAAATCCAATCAGCGAGGTAAACATTTTTTCCAACGGTACGATCTAATTTCGCGAGCCGCCACCTCCGTCGCCTCTCCACAATCCACAAAGTAGCGAAAGTGGCGCAAAGTGCGCCGTGCAGACAATCCGACCCACCCATTGTTGTCTTTGATTTAGCCACCGCACTGCACCTAACCCGCTACGTACCGCACACGCAAAATAACAATCACGTACACACTACCTCATACTACCTACATTACGAAGCTGCCTTAAAATAAAGAGATCCCTTTGTCCGTTCATAATCATCCAGCCGAACAAAATTATTAAAAAAAAAAAACAAATTCCAAATGTTCCAAAAAATCACTCGAGATTAAACGACAAAAACGTCGGGACATTTTCATTTCATCACGTCGTTCATATTAACTTAGAGAGCTACCTAAATATGCACGCAATTTTCATCCATTCCATTCCTAATGACTTTCACTGACACGGCGCAAAACCCCTCATTTTACACTTTGACGCGTTCACTTACGCCTAGTCCTGTCGCGATGACATTTTCCAATGGAAGCTAAAATAAAACGAGAGCGAAAATGACAGTTTTGTTCTCTTCATATAAAGTCTAAATTCGAATGGAGGCGACCGTCGAGCAGGGTGACTTTTGTCTATTCTGGGTCTTCAAGGATAAAGTATAATTTACGCCGGAAGTAATACAGCGCAAGTCTACCCTGCTATTATCAAAATGAAACCGTGTTGTTTTCGCATTACAGTAGTAAACAGCTTGGCAACGTGAGATTGTTGTGGTTGGTTTAGTTTGGTAGTTTTCGCTGTCGGATCGTTTTGTCTATCGGTAATATGAGACTCGGTTCGCACCTCTGAACAACAGAGTCTTACCTTTTTTCACACTTTATGAAAATACGTCTCTATAGAGTCAGCATGTGTGCCCGCGGTGTTAAGTTACGCATTACACGTGTTAAGCACAGCGCTACAGTGGGGAAACGAAAACGTTGTTAATTAATATTTGAATAAGTTACAAAGTTATAAGTATGCTTGTTCGAAAGTTTTCAGACAGTACTCCGAATACTCCGATGTTACACCTACTACTAAAATATTTTCAAACTTTCTCTAGTAGTTTATGAAGTCTATCGGCAACTTCAATTTCCCCAACATATTCCTATAAAATAATAATGAAGCTAGTCAGAAATACCTAACGCTGACCAATATTCGACGCGGAACCGTTGCGTGCCAGGCATTCCCCGTCCGAGTATGAAATATGGAGTTGGAGACACCGGCTTATGTGACTACCTAGCCGCTATTATGAGGAAATTCTAAAACTAGCGCCATAATGTAGTGGAAGAACTTGATACACGAGCTTCTGCAACTATTTTATTTTACACTGAAAATTGTTTCACGCTAGCTGAAATAACAGCGTTAAATGTTCGAAAATTCGCGGTAAAACTAGGGACGATTTTCGGCACGCTTAATTAATTTCAACGTCCAATATATATATATATATTTTAGGACATTAAATCACAGAACTCGTTCTGAACGAGACCACTAGATTTTAAGAGGATTACGCAGGAGGCTAATTCAAAATTGTAATATGGAATGATGGCCCAATTTCGTCCCCATTTTACGGCAGGGGTGGTTGGTAAAAAGCAGTATCGCCCGAGGTGATGCCTGTCATGTGGGAGACATTCCCCTTTCCCGGGTTTCTCTACTTGTTCAACATGCTTTCACACTTTTGGGCATCCGAAACGACAGGGGAAAAAGTCGGCCTATGAGAAAAGTTTATGAATTCAACAAATGTTTGCTGTACTGAGAAAATATTTCATTTGGAGTCCTTGGTGTTGTATTATTGTTATATCTAGACAACGATGACGACCCTTTATTATTCAATACGGATTTTACCAGAGAGTTTGTTTTTGAATGGTATAATAATGATGTTACCCTGTATATTCTCACAATTTAGGTCACATTAAATCAACCGTAAACTAGTTCATTGTGAAAATTTGAACGTATAAATTTAACTTTTTGATATACCTACAATCTTAAAATACCTGATATCATGGGAACGCGTAAAAACTTCGTAGTTCGGAAAACAAAAGAAACTAGATAGTATATGAAAATAAAGAAATAATATTCTTCCTCTATGTAAAATTATTATAACAATAAGGTTGACGTGAGCCAAACATTTTTTGCTACGCTCTTGAGAAATCAGACAAGATATACAGTCATGTGCACAAACTGTGAAATAAGGTTTTGTTCGGAAAAAATGTTTTGATATTGCACTGTGAATATTACTATTTATTTCATGGTAATGTTGTGTGAAGTTAACCATTTCATATTTTGACTTTATAATATTTTTCTCTCTCTATTATTGTGGAGTAGATTTTGAAAACGTCTTTCGTTTAAGGTAGAATGTTTCCTCTTGGCATGAGACCGTTAATTAATTTCAAATTTTATTCTATTATACGAGCTGACCCGAGCCGACATACGCTTTCCTGTACATTTATTTTTTAAATTTCGCAGCATCATGCTGAGATAGGAGCCTTTTGGCCTCGTATAGGACTTTCTGTTTCATTTTTCTTTTTGTTTTTGAAGTGAAAACTTCTTTAGCGGCGTTGAACACTTTTTGTAATGGGTAAAAAATGTTAAACTCACGTCAGGGCATCGCGTCAGGACACGTGACCGTCAGGAGAGATCCCCACCCCGCATCTCTTTCTACGGCGGCGCCAACCGAAGTGAGACACGATAATGGATGGATGGATAGATGGATGGATGGTGATGGTGATGGCGATGGTGATGGCGATGGTGATGGCGATGGTGATGGTGATAGCGATGGTGATGGTGATGGTGATGTGATGGTGAACGCGGACGCGGATGTGGATGGACAGCTGATAGCTCGACCGTCTGTGTAGTAGCTACACTGCTGTGTATTCGTAAAATTCATGTATATAAAGTGTTTCAAAAAATGGGAATTTATTTATTTATTTATTTATTCATAGGAGAACCAACAGCTATAACAGAAGCATAACAATATAATATGAGACATAAAGCCAATTACAGGTTTTCACGGGTAGAGACAGAAAATGTATTAGAAATCTTAGGATCACTAACAAGCACGAAAGAAAAAAAAATACAAATATAAGGTACATACAATACAAATACAAATACAATTGAACAAAGTGCATCGATTAATGAAAAAAGTGACGCAGAAATAGTGAAAAAAACTTATTTATATTAATTCAATTAATAATGGGTAAAAAATAATTAAATAATTAATAATTGATTTATTTCAACGTTAATATTCAAGTTTTCACTTCTGCCGGCACTCCCGGAGTACAACCCGTCTTTTTTTTTAATATGCTTTAGTTTTTTATTTTTGCCTGTTTAGTTTGTGCACTTCCTGTACGAGTCGAAAAAAAAATCAGCTGTTCCCTACATTTATGTTCGCATAACTCGTCAAAATGTAGGGAACAGCTGGTTTTGTTTTCGTGATTTCAGGTTTGTTCCCATAGTAAAAGTTGTTCATAATGATGAGTACAATCTCCCATTTCGATTTGTCGCATGTTTTCAATTTCACCCTGTATAAGTACCTAACACAACATTCGAAAAAAATACCAAAATCTTTGCATAATCTCAAGAAAATTGTTTGAACTTCAATAACGTAAGAATTAATCCGGCAAACAATTTACAAGGTAGACTGTAACAATACAAACCACACTGTATACAGAGCTGATTAATTAATCAAATTGAATTTCTTTGTTATTCAAATATTAACCTAGCTAGTCATTCCTTGTGGTACCATAAATTTAGATGATTGCTAACAAATTCTGTGTAATTAATTAGAGTTATATATATATTTGAACTATTATGGACGTAACCTAAATGGAACAGCTCTATTCTGTAATCGTTGAACCAAGGCAATTAGTGTTATTTGTCAAATTAGATAGTTAATTGTATTTTTTATGGAATGTTACCCCTTTACCTACCATAGTTATATGAGTCATAGTCATATGAGCCTGGCATTGTCATATGAGGCAGTCGCTCCATGTAAAATACTGATCATCAGCTGTATCCGGTTAAACTGGAAGCCGAGCCCAACATAGTTGGAAAAGGCTAGGCAGATGATGATCATCATCTGCCTAGCCTTTTCCAAATCCCCAAACTATGCTAAGTTGCTAAGTTAACTATGCTAAACTCCCCAAACTATGCTAAGTCATCGATGACTTAGCATAGTTTGGGGAGTTTTTCAAGAATAGAATAGAATAGTTCTTTATTTGCAAGTAGATATAGGTAGGTACAGGTATGTATGAAAACGAAAATATTTGATTGATTGATAATACAGCTACTTTGGAGCTAAAGAAAACTTGAAATTAAAGCATTCAAAGCATTCTCAAAAACCACCACAAGAATTCATTTTCTAGATAGCATCACTTAATGTTTAATTATGTCTGGCGCCAACCAGCCACAATAAAGATAAATATAATAGAGATAGAGTACCTATTCAAGCTGATGGCAATGTAGAAAATTATGTCTGATTTGATATTATTTACATACATACATAAACTCATGCTTTATTCCCATGGGGTAGGCAAAAACTACAGAACGCCATCTGCTACGATCCTAATATACTCCTTTTGATTTGTTTATAGAAAATATTCTTAGTAAATATTCAAAAATCAAAATCAAAAGTCATTCCTTCAAATTAGGCTGAGAATCAGTACTTTTCGAATGACAGTTCCCCAAAACGCCCGCCCTTCACCACTTCCTAGTGCTTTTGCTGGGAAGAAGAAGTGGCGCAACAAACTCCAGTAGCACATCTGTCTGTTCAGTTAACATTGTAAAATTGCACTCCAGAACCGCAAGATACAAGCGAAGCTTAGTTTGGGGCTTACCGAATCCGTCACATTGTATTTTTACTTTTTGATGAATAAACTTAAAGTTAGAAAAACTTGATTCAGTATACAATAGTAGGTAAGTATGCAAAGTAATTAATATTACGAGACACATAACATTAGATTAAATTATTTGCCATAATTATGTTCTCCAAACTTAAAGGTAGGTTACAAGTACGTACCTACCTATTTGCGACGTGAAAAGGTCCCATAAACTACCATAGAATAACTAATAACCCAAACGTGCGTGCTTCAAAACAAAACAACAACGAAACAGAATAGGTCCAAGAATTCAAGTAATCCTATTAATCATCTTTGAAATTCAATACATTGACACGTTACCGAGCGCAGAGAGTGGGGTCGGCCGTTATCGGCATTCCGTGGATTTTATGTTTCAGTTTCTATAGACAGGCATGGGAGGCGGGATAGTTGGAATATCACTTAGCTATTCGGATATGCAGATCGGCAATCGGTATGCCGTCTCCAACGCTATTGGTTTGTACACACCGCAGTTTGTTAGCGTTCAAGATACGGTGTTTGTGTAGCCTGATGCTTGAATTATTCATAATCAACACTATTGTAACACATTTCAGTATTGTATTACTTACTGATAAACTGTCAGAAAGCCTCATTGTTAAGATATACTATCTACCTAATTCACACCCTCTCATTTTGAAGTGTTGAGATTACTTACCTACTAACAATTTGTGTTACAATATTTATATTTATTTGTAAGCGCATTTGATTTTATGGTTACCTATATATATGTAAATACGTAGTTAAATCAAATAGGCAAACTATGTAAGTGCTGTACATACCTATAATTGACAAGTTCGCTGTAGTAATCTTCTTCTTATTAAAACAATCAATTGCCGTTCGTTAGTCTCTCTAAAAGTCGAAAATGGCTCGACCTATTGTGATGAAACTTTGGTAAGTTGTTGTGTGCGCGCTGGAGAAGGATCCTACCAAAAAAGGCATTACAACGCATTAGACACTAAGTGCTCTGTTAATGTTTTTTAATTAATCGTTGGAGTGCCATATTAAATAAATAACCATCTAAGCTGGACAAATTGTTCTTGTGCCTTTACCAGGTTCTGTTCGAGTTAAAGAGGATGCACAGATACCATAGAAAGTGCGTGATGGTATCGTATTACCCAGTAACTGGGTTGTGGAGGTCAGAATGGCAGTCGCTCAATTTAAAATACTGGTATTCAGTTGCATTCGGTTAGACTGGAAGCTGACCCCAACATTATCGGGAAAAGGATAGGCAGATGATGAGTGCGTGATTAGGTCATCATAATCATCATTTTAACCCAGAATTACCCACTGCAGCTGGGTATAGGCCTCCCGTTTTTCTGCCATACTTCCCGGTTCCCTGTGTCCTTAATCCAGGCGTTTTTCTCGACTTTGACAATATTATCAACCCAACGCGCTTTTGGACGACGATGGTTTCTTTGGCCTAACATTGGCCACCATTCGGACACAGCTTTAAAATTTTATTTTACAGTGGGCTCTTTTAGGAGTTTCTCAGAAAAAAAAGAAAGAAAGAAAATTATTTTGTTTGGGACACACACAGAAAATACAAATAGTCAAAAAGGAGCACTTAAAAGTATAAAGTTACATTAAAAAAAACAAAAGACCGGTGCGAAGCCAAAAAGGCTCCTATCTCAGCATAATGCTGCGATATTAAAAAAAAAACACAGCAGCGCTGGTATTCTGATAGGGCTGGGCCCGTTTTAAAAAACCTATGTTTAGCAGACATAATAGGTAACTGATAGAATTTGTCGAACTTCAAGTAAGTAACCTTGGGGTGAACTCGACTGAATTCAAGTTCAAAGCCAAACATTAATGTTTCACTGATGTTAATTATTTCAATGATTCTAGCAAATTAATTTACTTAGTCTGTATGTGATGTACCTACAAGTAAACTTGTTTAAACTTGTCTGTGTTAAACATTGATTACATAGAAGTGATAAAATTAGAATGTAGATTAGGTACCAAGGTATATTATATATAAATACTTGGAAAATCTTACAGTTGTGTAAAACTATTTCAAAATTCCACTTAAGATGAACATAATCATTTCTGTTTTCATAATTTTTATAGAGACTGTAATAAAAATCAAAATCCATTTCTCCATGGATGTTTTTTAAGAGAGTTAGTGGAGGAAAAATCTAATATAATAATATGCAGTTCAAAGGAAATACCGACGAGGAATAGTAATACTTTCGAGTACTTTATGGATTTAAGCGTCACATTTTTAAGGCGACAAAACGTGACCGGCATCTGTGAGGGTCCATTGTTCGGTTTCAACCAGTAGACCAGAATTTTATAAGTTTTTTCTTCTATATAAAAGCGAATTCACTTATTTGAGTTACTGCTATGTAATAAATTCAGGGTGGGAGCTAATAAAAGAAGATAACAATGAACGAAGCCTTCCGTTTGTTGATTAAGTGACTTGTGAACCAAGTGGGTGACTACTCACTTATAGATAAATCGCAGTGAAGATTTCTCGTGAAATTTTGAACGTAAAATTTCGTTGAACGACCTGCAAATTACTTTTAGAAGTTGCGAATTTGAATGCATCAATAAAAACAAATTGTATCGCTCTTTGAGATCGTAAAAACGAAGAATTCCGTTTAATCGAGATACATACTTAAACGTAAAAAGGTCTTATAACTGTAGATGTACAAATTGTGCCTATGTTTAATTCTAGTCTAAAATTAATAGTCTAGATCGATCTGTGTCTGAAACTGGGTAACTAGAGAGCACTGGGCTTGAATCGTACATAATTCATCCCTTTTAATCCTATTGTCCTTTAATTAAATGAGGTTTTTGCCTCCTTGATTTACAGACACGATTAGCAATCCTAATTTGGGGCGCTATTCATTTTTATAAAAGCATAGAGTTTTTAAGCCAGACTTCACATCTGAATAAACGTTAATTCTGAAGCTTTCACAAAGAACCATGTCACTGCGTTCTCAACACAATGGTTACTTATCTATAATCGGCCACTATATTAAAATATTTTGGTATCTACTATAAGTACCTATCTATTGGCTCTTGAATATTAAATGGTTTCATGTTCACCATGGAAACGGAACAGATTGACAGGCCCAAGACAAACTAACATAATGATAACCTCTTAATTCACATATAGGCTAATGGGAATTTATTAATGAACTCTAACAGAGTCCTTAATTAGCCACGCATACCTCCATACGATATGTGCACATGAGTCAAAACATAAACGTCAAAGTCACTCTAAAATAAAAATTATAACCTTGCTATAATATTGTAAAAAAAAATATCAGAATCAACTCCGAACTTTTAACCCTATAATACCAGCATTACTTTTCAATAAACATTCCAGTCTGCACTGGATCCCGTTCCATGAATTGGTATTTAAAACGAGATAGGTTCTTGCCAACGACGCAGCAGTGATCCGTCGGCAATCGGTAGCTAATCTTTGTTTAATTTCAATTAACGCTCTCCATCTCCGCTCGGTGCAGTGTCCACAGGGTTATTTTTAGTTTTTTTCCCCCTTTTGTTAGTCTAGAAGAGGTGCGAGTGTTAAAATTAATGTAGATGATATCGTTTTTGGATGGAAAACATATTCTATATTTTATAATATTAAATGTAGGTACGTCATTATTTCAGCCCGATAACGTCCACTGTCAAGTAATTGATGGTTACATGGATATTATATAACGTATTTATTTATTACTAGCGTACAAATTGGAGAGCCCATTTTTAGGGTTCCGTAGCCAAATGGCAAAAAACGGAACCCTTATGGATTCGTCATGTCTGTCTGTCTGTCTGTCCGTCCGTCCGTATGTCACAGCCACTTTTTTCCGAAACTATAAGAACTATACTGTTGAAACTTGGTGAGTAGATGTATTCTGTGAACCGCAGTAAGATTTTCACACAAAAATAGAAAAAAAAACAATAAATTTTGGGGTTCCCCATACTTACAACTGAAACTCCAAAAATTTTTTTTTCATCAAACCTGTACGTGTGGGGTATCTATGGATAGGTCTTCAAAAATGATATTGAGGTTTCTAATATCATTTTTTTCTGAACTGAATAGTTTGCGCGAGAGACACTTCCAAAGTGGTAAAATGTGTGTCCCCCCCCCCTCTAACTTCTAAAATAAGAGAATGATAAAATTAAAAAAAATATATATAATGTACATTACCATGTAAACTTCCACCGAAAATTGGTTTGAACGAGATCTAGTAAGTAGTTTTTTTTTAATACGTCATAAATCGAAAACCGCAATTTACCTTTCACAAAGTTACAACGAACTACAAGAACTTTTATATTATGTTACTTGCTGCTACGGAACCCTTCATGGGCGAGTCCGACTCGCACTTGGCCGGTTTTTGTCACCTACGTGATCCATTGCAGAATGTTGTTGTTAGCAGACATGCCAAATATTATCTTATCATAATCCTTTAGTTGACATCCATAAGCTTTTTTAGGGTTCCGTAGTCAACTAGGAACCCTTATAGTTTCGCCATGTCTGTCTGTCCGTCCGTCCGTCCGTCCGTCCGTCTCACTGTGGGCTGAAATTCGGCTTTCATAGACATTTTCATTTGATTTCTTAAGTGGTGTTTTTTTTGGTTGGATGTGCTTTAGTAGACTAAGTATATACTTAAGAATATAAGAAATATTAAATATAAGCGCAAACAGCTAACATAGAATAAAAAGTAAAAAAAAATGTATGGAGTCGACATTAAAATCGGTGATAACTCAGCCATTTCACAATTGCCCATAATTTCCTCGTTGGTGATTTTTCTATGATTTATTTAGGATTTTTTGGCATACTATTTAACCCTGGTAAAACTGCGCGATTTTTTTTAAAAAAGAAACAAATTTTTTTTTTTTTTTTTTGTACGATATTTCGAGCCTATGTCAAAGCTAAACATAATGCGAAGTAAATAAACTATTACCAGATTCCTAATTTACTTACAAATTAGAGAATGAACTCAGGATAGAAAAAAAAGGAAAATTTTCATACAAATTATAATATATTTTACAATTAAAAGATTATAAACAAAAAAAGGCACGATTACAATATAATATGTAAAAGGAAATCACCCAGAGGCTGTTAAAAAATTTCAAGACCTCACCGAAAAACCATCCGACAAAGAGATGACGATGTTAACATACCAGAAGGCACTTGGCTTACTAATATCACTTCACCTATCAAAGTGGCAGTATATCACATTGAGAGAGTCAGCTATCCGAGAAGGTCAAAAGAATATGTACCCTTCCTGTTAAAGAATTCAGAAAGAAAAACACGAACTAAAAAAATATATAACAGTTACAGACTCTTCTGTTAGAATAACTCTGCAAGCTCTTGTAGATTTAACAGCGATAAGGATTTTGAGAACTTTGCCGGAAAATATACAAAACAAACAATTGCAGTTGATCTCCAAGTGGGGTTTTGATGGTGCATCAAGTCAGAGCAGATACAAGCAGAAGATGGATTCCGGCTATGATGACTCTAGTATATTCATGACGTCATTGGCACCATTAAAGATGATCTGTGAAGGGGGGACGGTGTGGGAGAATCCAAAGCCTTGCTCGGCAGCATTTTGTCGTCCAGTGCAATTCACATTTGTTAAAGAATGTGAAGCAGTGGTAAAAAAAGAAGAAAAGAGAATAAAAAACAAAATATCAAATCTTACACCGTCTGTGTGCGATAGCAATACAGTTGACCACAAGTTTATGTTAACAATGGTTGATGGTAAGATATGTATGTACCTTTCAGAAGCAAAATCTTCAGTAACATGCTATCTCTGTTTAACAAAACCTTCTCAGATGAACGACTCGACAGAAGTTAAAGACAAGCCAATACCAGATGATATGAAGGAACTTGGACTTTCGTCACTACAAACGCGCATTAATATGATGCAGTGCCTCTTGCATATCTCATACAGAGTGGACTTCAAGAAAACCTCTGCTAGAGGTGAGGACCAAGACGTGATGAAGCAAAGGCAGGAGGCGATTCAAAAGCGGTTTAAGGAGGAACTTAATCTGCTTATTGATGTGGTGAAACATGACCATGATCTATGGAACCACCAACGACGGCAACACAGCCAGAAGGTTTTTTGAATTCCCGGAGAAAACTGCTAACATAACGAGGCTGGATGAAGAATTGATCCGCAGATTCGCCATAATTTTACAGGCCAGGCAGGCAGGCAGGTGAACACATTAATCTGGAAAAGTTCAATCAGTGTACATCGCAAACTGCTGAGAGGTTCGTAGCATTATATGGTTGGTACAATATGCCAGTTACTGTACACAAGATACTTATTCATGGAGCAGAGATTATTGCTCATAACGCAATTGTACCAATTGGGAGCCTATCTGAAGAGGCATCGGAGGCTCGTAATAAAGATTTCAGAAGATATAGAGAACACCATTCCCGTAAAAAGAGCAGAGTGTGTTCGAACGAGGACATTTTCAATTTACTTCTTCTTTCTTCAGATCCACTTATTTCAGCAACAAGGCCCACTATGGATGCAAAGAAGAGGAAATCATGCATTGACGAAGTATGGGGTCTGCTGAATCTTCAAGAATTGGACCATGAAATCGAGTTCTGCAATGTGCCTCATTTGGATCCTGAATCCGACTCTGAATCAGACTGTAGTGATAATGACTCGGAATAAGTATAGTAATTTAAGTCCTTTATTATTTGATTTCCTTTTACATATAATATTGTAATCGTGCCTTTTTTTGTTTATAATCTTTTAATTGTAAAATATATTATAATTTGTATGAAAATTTTCCTTTTTTTTCTATCCTGAGTTCATTCTCTAATTTGTAAGTAAATTAGGAATCTGGTAATAGTTTATTTACTTCGCATTATGTTTAGCTTTGACATAGGCTCGAAATATAGTACAAAAAAAAAAAACAAAAAATTTGTTTCTTTTTTTTTTTAAATCGCGCAGTTTTCCCAGGGTTAAGTAGTATGCCAAAAAATCCTAAATAAATCATAGACAAATCACCTACGAGGAAATTATGGGCAATTGTGAAATGGCTGAGTTATCACCGATTTTAATGTCAACTCCATACATTTTTTTTAACTTTTTATTCTATGTTAGCTGTTTGCGCTGATATTTAATATTTCTTATATTTTTAAGTAAATACTTAGTCTACTAAAGCACATCCAACTAAAAAAATCACCACTTAAGAAATCAAATGAAAATGTCTATGAAAGCCGAATTTCAGCCCACAGTGCGTCTGTCCGTCCTCGCTTAATCTCTGTGACCGTTAGCACTAGAAAGCTGAAATTTGGTACCAATATGTATATCAATCACGCCGACAAAGTGGTAAAATAAAAATTGGAAATAATGTTTTATTAGGGTAGCCCCCCTATATGTAAAGTGAGAAATGTTTTTTTTTTTTATTTCAACCCTAACGTGTGATATATTGTTGGAAAGGTATTTAAAAATGAATAGGGGTTTACTAAAATCATTTTTTGATAATGTAAATAATTTCGGAAATAATCGCTCCAAAAGTAAAAAACAATGTGTCCCCCCCCTCTAACTTTTGAACCATAAGTTTAAAAAATATGAAAAAAATCTGAAAAGTAGAACTTTATAAGGACTTTCTAGGAAAATTATTTTGAACTTGATAGAAACAACAGTTTTTGTACAAAAAAGACAAAAAGTTGTACAAAATCATTTCTGGACTAAGTTCGTACTATAATCGTATATGCATGCATTTTTTTTAATTTCGTTTACATATTTTATTATCCTGAACGTACCTTTTTTCAAACAAAAAAAAAAAAAATATTAAAATCGGTTCTCGCAATCCAAAATTACCACCGAAAACTTCTGGCACGTCTATGTATTAATTAGTAACCCAATTCCCCGAGAGATGGCGCTGTAGGTACTTATTACATTGGGTCGGGTATTATCGAATTGTACGTGGGAACACTTATTGTGACGGACGGGAAACTACGGAACCCTACACTGAGCGTGGCCCGACACGCTCTTGGCCGGTTTTTTAGCTTGAATTCGCATAAACGAGTATCATAATAATGGAAATATATTATCTTATTCTACCTACGATCAGATTAAAACGACCATTTAAATAAAGAAAAAAAATATGGATGGACTTACATCAAATAAATGAAACAATTTATGATTTCAATAATTAAATTAGATTAGAGATAAAGTTTATTCGTACACTCGATATGCAAACAAAAATTGGAATCTTTTGTACTGGATAGGGTGTAAACAAAACGTAGACTTAATTGAGATAATGCAAATAAAGCATCGTCGCAAGAGCAACATACAGCCGTACTTTGTATCTATAAATGGATTCCTTTTATTTCCGGAATGAGTACGAACAATTATACAGTAAAGGAATTGTTTATTGATTAAAATGGTGTTCGCTGAATGGAGTTGACAAGTTTTTCGCCTTTGTAACTTGTGGAGTTATGTTAATTCATGAAAACGTAGGGTGCTATTTTAAAAATTTTATATGTGTTGTAAGTGAAAAGGACCATTCATTTTAATCTTGTTCAAAATTATACCATTGTCTGTTCATAACTGTAAAGTAATAAAGATGAAGTGAGATGAGCGTATGACTGTCGTGTAGTGGCGTACTTTATATTATATTTTAGTTCTTAACAAAATGTAATTAGCCTTGGCCGTTTTATATTAAATCAATAAATAAGGCATGCATCCCTACCTACATGTTAAATTAATTTGTTATATTAGTATATTTCGGAAACACTTCACCTTTTTATACTTTATTTTAGAAGCTATACTTTCTATTATGATCTCATTTTTGTTTCAATTTATATTGTTTATGTCTTAAGTCTTAGTTAAGTTAGTGGGCAAAATTGTAATATTGTTCGTTTTGTATTTTTATTTTCCTCTATGTTATTAATCTTAAGTTTAAGAAGTATTTTGCCATAATTTCTAAATTCTGGAGCCTTTAGTTTTATTATTATGTGGTAGGTATCGCCTATTTCTGTGATTGGCGACCGTGGGGCGGCCGTTGGGGCAAAGTGGAATAATCCGTAAGTACGAGGCTGTTGCCTATAGTACTAAAGATATATTATATACAGACGCTGTTGGATATAAATAAAACATAAAATAAAATCTTAGACTTACGTTATGTTTTCTTTACCTATTTGTAGGTGGTTTTATCATACAGGTAAATAAAGACCCATGTTTAAACAAACCTGTACTATTTACCCCAAAACATTAACTCTAGTAATTCTCAGACGAAAAATCCGCACCATTCCCAGCGCAGGCTACCAACACACGTGTAACTACGGCACTAACCGTACTAAATTACACCCTGTAGCCAGACGGCACGCAATCATCGCACACCAGTCTGTTTTAGCTCATTAGCCCGATATCGCCCAGGATCGGACTTTCAAACGGTCTATTAGAAGTTTTCTTATTAGAAGTTCCCCTATTACGACTTGTCTAGATGTAGAAAATCCAGATCGATAAAATCAAAGAGAAAATTCGAGTTCTTCGGGTATGTGTGAAGTTTTTATGGCACACGGTGGCGCGATGTGTGGATTAATGAATTAGGATACAAGTTGAGCTTGTGTTGAGCCATGTCTTAGACAGGACATTTTTAGAGTTTTTTTTAATGAAAATATGTTTTATCACTGGCGACGAGATTGTGTAGTTACCCACGCTAACAAAATGAACGCGTATTTAGGACATTTGCCCATTTTTGATCATAAAACTGGTGACTGGAAAATACAAAAAGGCAAATTGACGCAAATTTTGAAAATTAAAAGAAGATGAAAAAAAAAGTGGAATCCTATTGTGCCATCTCTCAGAGGAGACGTACCGTTTAATACTTAACCTCGCTTTTCCAAAGGAATTGGAAGCGCTGAGTTTTCAGAACACTAGTTTATTACTGCCCCTGCGGCAGCGCCGCCGCCGCCGCTCGGCCGCGCGCGCGGCTGCGTACGCGTAGGTACGTATAGATAATAATAATAATAATATTCCACAACTATCACACAACGCCATCTAGTCCCAAGCTAAGCAGAGCTTGTGTTATGGGTACTAGACAACTGATAAACATACTTATATATTTCTAAATACATACATATTATAGATAAATTACACCCAGACACAGAACAAATGATCGCGCTCATCACACAAACATTTGTCCTGGGTGGGAATCGAACCCACGACCTCCGGCATAGCAGTCAGGGTCACTAACCACTAGACCATCAGGCCTGTTGATCACTAAGACTTATGTAAATCAGGACTCCTAGTTACAAGAAAAACAATTTTTTTTTTTGGCACTGTGAAACAATATAATATAAACTGGTCTGAAAATAACGTGGAAATATAATTATATTTCCACGTTATTCTCAGACCAGTTTATATATTATTTATTCATTAGTTTTCCAACGCCAGATAATTTTTTAATTAAAATAATATTGAATTTTTCATAGTTCTTCCATACAAAAACTGTCAGACGTCAATTTTATTCCACAAATAAAAATGATCTGTCGATAGAAAAATCAGCCCTAAATCTAATATCACTCTGAATCCAATTGAATATTAAACCAATTCGAATTAACTGAAATACCTATTAACATCTTTCATGAAATAATAATAACTTAGAATGTAAAGTAATTAAATCTAAATTGGTTTATAACCCATGGCTTATGTTGTAAATCAAATTGATTCCACTTAGTCACACTTAGTTGATGAATGTGACATAGCCTAAGGCCCTTTGTACACACACGTTCTTCTTGCCGTGCAAAACTACGGTTTATTCGCCGTGTGTAGGCACGATCGTCAGCATTGTCTGGATCACTATGGAAGCTTGTTGACAGGCACGTTTTTTCTACGTTGCGCTTTTTACGCCGTACCGTAAAGAAACCGTTCCGTGTACAAAGGGCCTTAGTATATTCCAGTCTAATAAAGTCAAGTCTAGATGCTATATTCTCAGATTAGTTACACTACGACTGAAGTAAACGAACCTTCACAGCAACGACTTTGAGGGTACATTGTATAGCTTTATAGCACCTACAGTACTTTATTATATACTTGAGTTTTAAAGTCTCCCGATAATAAATTTTAAACAAAAGTTTGTTTAAATTTCACAGTAGACGACGACGTTTATGCATTTTGTTTTAACGATCACTAAAAATTTGTGAACCGTGAAATAGAAGGCGCTGAAATGATCGCCCATTAATGACAAAATATGCCTATTTTTGCGATATTCAGGCATTAATACTGAATTGGTCTTTCCTGCCACGCCAACGTCTCGCGGTCTAGACCACTAATTAAAATCAAACAACGAATATTATCATGTTGGTAGTCGGTTAGACTTCAGTCAATCTTTGGTTAAGAATATTGTACGAGCTCACCACCAGCAAATTGATAAAGTGATCTTTATTATTTTCGTCGATTCATCTTACTTCATCACTATATCATCATAATGTAAATTCGAAAGTAACCCGCATATTTGTAAAAAACCTTATTTTGAGAAGCAGTGGTGGCCAAGTGTTAACGGCCGCGACTTATAAGCGTCGTAGGTTCGAACCCAGACAGGCGCTTTAGTTTGTGTAAATTATTTCATCACCACTACTCTCAACACGGTGAAGGAAAACATCTTGAGGAAACCGGCATGTCCTAGAACCAAAAAATTTGAAGACATGTTACATCTACCAAACCGCACTGGGGCCGCGCGTGTTGGATTACGGCCCACTCCCTCTTACCGAGAGGAGGCCTGTGTCCCAGCAATGGGAACATTATTATAGGTTGATTATACATGACTAAAACAAAATGAAAATTCACAAGACAACTGCATACGCAAAAAAAACCTTATTAGGTTACGTTTGTTTGTTTATCTTCCGAATTAAAAAAACGCTGAAAACTTTCACAAGTTATATGAGAAAAGATAAAAGTGTCTTTACGCGTTTTTCTTTTACTCTGTGCGAAATTCTTTCTATCCAAACTAAAGTGGGTCAGGTAAATGTAAAGTGGAAGCTATTCTTTCAAGGTCCCTACGGATAAAGTTGCAGACGGTTTCAACGAAGAAAATCGAAGTACACGTAGTCATATGTACGGTTTCTTTGATAATGTAAACAAGTAATTTTGTTATGCTGTTTCTTGTTTAAAGCTTTCAAACAGCCTTTAGAATATAGAATCAGCCTGTAATATATCCACTGCTGGGACACAAGCCTCCTCTCTGTGAGAGGGAATGGGCTATAATCTACCACGCGGGCCCAGTGCGGGTTGGTAGGTACATGGCACATAATACCTTCGAATTTTTGATTCTATGCTGGTTTCCTCACGATGTTTTCTTTCACCGTTTTCAGAGCAGTGGTGAAGAAATTAAATACACAAAGTAAAGTGCCTGCCTGGGTTCGAACTCATGACCTACTGGGCCACCACTGCTTTATGGTTAGTTCTGGGATTTATTCTGACAAAATAATTGTAACTGAAAATAATATGACTATCTCAATTTATGTACCACTTTAGGATTAGCTTAGTTCCAAATGTGATCTTTTCCAATGAGTCAATCTCTTTGGAAAAGATGACATTTGGAACTTACCATTCGAAGATTAAAAATAATGAAAGACAGATATACCAGATTGAAGCAGCTGTGCTCAATTTTAAAAAGATGGACGCAGTGATTAGTCTCTAAGAACATCAACATAAAGATCATAGGTAACAAAACTAATCCTATTACTACAGATAAGAATCTTATTCGCGATGTTCATCAAGGGCTAACACTTATAATCTACGTGGATACAGGCACATGTATCGTTAATGTGGGAGGGTAGGGTTCAGCGAACATATTAAATCGTTAAGTGTTTTGATAAACACAGACGCGGGGGGTAGCGATGATGCGATTCGCAGTTGGGAATTTGGTAAATCATCCTCGATGGGGAAGCACGTGCTCTGATTTGAATTGTGAGGTACCCTTATCTAGGTATGGAACTGGATTATAGTTAGGTTTTGTTAAATAGTTTCATGTTTTTATGGCTCGTAAAATGAGTTTGTGTTTGCAAACTGAGATTAAAGTTCGATTTATGGAGGTTTATTGTAGTTTCGATTTCTATCGCATAGATTGTGTAGAATTTATACTAAGAATAAAGCTAAAGAGTTTATTTGTTTGAACGTACTAATCTCTGGAACTACGAGTACCAGTCGGATTTAAAAAAATATTTATGCATTTGATAGCCCCGTTTTTGGCTACTTAGAACACTTAGGAGACGAGCAAAAACAAAAAAACGGCAGAAAGAACATAGTAGATGCGACAATAAATTTCACGCGGACGAATTCGCGGGCAGAAGCTACTTTGTAAATAATCATGAAAGCATATTTGGAATACAGTTGATTATCGCAGAACGTTAAGAATAATTCAGGTAGTTGTTAGCAAAGGTTAAAAAAAATTTAGCTCTGATTTAAAAATTTAATTAAAATTAGAAATATATACAATTTGCCTATTTAAATGTATACATATACATGTTAACATAACATACCCACCAGTGTAGTGTTATCTCCAAAAACGGATCACACAGCAATCAAAGCAACGCACAGTTTAAAACCTGCAATCAGAACAACGCACAGTTTGAAACGATGGAAGCACTGAAGGCCTCAATGTCAGACATGATGACACTGTTCCAAAGCAGGATGACATCCTTTGAAGCGGAACTGCAGAAGAATCCATCAGGAACAGAAAGCAGCACGACTGACAGTTTGGTGGCAGACTTCACCACATTCAAGAAGTTCATACTTGAGGCGTTGGGCTGTCTTCAGCAGCAGTTGGAGGCATTGGCTCAGGGGCTCGACAACCTGGAGATGCGTGGGCGCCGGAAGATGGTGTTGTTGCATGGTGTCACCGAGCAGGCCAAGGAAGAAACAGCACAGGTTGTTGCAGAGGTTGTGCGATGTCATCTGAAGCTGACCGACTTTGCAGTTGCTGACATCAGGCGGTGCCACCGGATGGGCAGACAAACAGGTGCTAGCAAACCTAGGCCCATTCTTTGCAAGCTACGAGACGTCGGTGTCAGGGACAGTATCTGGTTTGCTAAGACCAAGTTGAAGGGCTCTGTTATCACAGTATCAGAGTTTCTGACGAGGTCGCGGCATCAGCTCTTCATGTCTGCGCGTGAGAAACTTGGCGAAACAAATTGCTGGACTAAGCAGGGCCTGATATATGTTCTTCGCGCTGACGGCTCCCGACATCGAGTAAATTCAAAGGATGATCTCAACAAAGTCGAACAGATCAGTGAAAAGGCCATGTCTCCCATCGCATCAGCATTGCCCTCGTCGCAGTCTCCATCACCGGCACCGAAGAAGGTCCGGCGTGCTGCCTCGAAGAAAAAGTAATTCGGTGCACTCTTTTGGTTAGTTAGTATCATTGTCCGGGCAGTAGTTTTTGTTTATAACTCGTACCGTCTGAATTCTTTAATTTTACTAGTAATTTCTATAATTATTTTCCTTTATCGTCCCATAACTTTTTGTATACCGTCTATTTATTTTACACTATTTCTTAATTCTTTCTCTGTCAGCTGTCAACTCACTATGTCACTTCATGTGTCATTTTGAACTTAGAGTTGTCGTTCAGAAACCGGTTGACAGTGTGCCCAGTATATTTTTGTTATTTTTCGGTATAACTTGATCATTTTTTGCTTGTTATTTTTACGTGTATATTTTTCTTCTTCATTTCCTATGCTATAAACTTATATAATAACTTGCCCGGATGATGAAATTGTTTAAACGTTTTGTTCTGATTTATAACTTTAAATTGTTAACACTCAACACTGGCGGGTGGATTTAATTTAATTGTTTTTGTTTTTACGTTAACATTTATAATTATTATTTAGTTTATTTACGTTTATTATTATTTTTCATATATTTATACAGTGTCGATGTCAGATAGTAATGACGACAGCGACACCGAAAGCTTTTTGTCGGCTTGTAGTAATGACAGCTTTGTTAGCTGTCCGTCCCTTGCTGACACGCTTGAATCTCAGTTTTCCGATGTACCTAAGAATTTCAATGTAGTCCATATAAATGCCCAGAGTATTCCGGCACATTTTTCTGACATGCTAGTGAACTTAGACTGTAAGAACATCCATGCTATCCTTGTCTCAGAGTCTTGGCTAAAGCCATGTCTCCCTTCTACTTCCTATTCCTTGCCGGGTTTTCAACTAATAAGAAATGATCGCACGAGTGGCGGTGGCGGCGGTGTTGCCATATACCTTCGTTCACATATTCCTTTTTCAATTGTCGATATGTCTGCACAACCTCCACCGCAAAATGCGGGCGAGCATCTCTTTTTGGAAGTAAACCTGAACCACGTGAAAGTTCTTCTTGGCGTTTATTATAGCCCATCGTCACGTATAAATTTCTTGTCTTCCTTTGAAAAGATCCTAGAAAACCTAACACCCTCTTACAGTCATACAGTCATTATGGGGGATTTCAATACTTGCCTATTGAAAAATGATTCCCGCTCTTCTTCTCTTCAATCAATAGTCCAGTCGTCGAATTTATCAATTCTCCCTTTAAGCGCCACACACCATTTTCCAAATTGTAATCCTTCACTTTTGGATCTTCTCATTGTTTCCTCTCCTCAACATGCCAGCAAGCATGGTCAATGTCCAGCTGACATGTTTTCTTACCATGACTTATTATTCCTATCCTATAAAATTCGCCCACCTAAGGCAAAACCTAAAATTCTCCTGCAGCGCAATTTTGGTGGTATGAATACAGATGATCTCCGAAAAGATGCTAACAACATTGACTGGGCTCCTTTAGTCAATGTTGAGTCAATAGATGCTAAAGTCAATCTGCTGACAGATAAACTTGTGCAGCTGTACGATATTCACGCTCCCATTCGTGCAGTGAAAATCAAACATCTTCCGGCACCATGGCTTACAGACGATATTAGGGTGATCATGCACAGAAAGGCTGTAACCAAAACGAAATATAAGTGTCGGCCCTCGCCGTCGAACCGAGAGATCCTTGTTGATGCACGCAATCGCTGCAATAAGGTGTGTAGAGATGCCCAACGCCGCCATATCCACACCTCCGTTGAAAACGGAGACCCAGCAAAAGTCTGGAAATTTCTTAAGTCCATGGGAGTTGGAAAATCGCGCCAAGAATCGATTCCTAAAGACTTAGATATTGATATACTGAATCAACACTTCTCATCTTCGTCCCACAGTAATGGGACCATGAAGGCAACTACTGTTAATTATCTTTCAAACCTTCCAACTCCCGACCATCCCCCATTTATTTTTAGTCAATTCTCTGATTGTGATGTTAAGAAGAGCATAGTTTCAATCACGTCTAACGCAGTTGGTAGTGATTGTGTGAGTCGAAAAATGATACTCCCTGTCCTCGACGAAATCCTTCCTATCCTATGCTATATCCTGAACTACTCTATATCCTATGGTGCCTTTCCATCGATGTGGAAAGAGGCCAAAGTTATACCATTACCCAAAAAATCCAATCCTACTTCCTTTTCAGAATACCGTCCTATCTCCATCTTGCCTTTCCTCTCCAAAGTCCTAGAACGCCTTGTCCACAATCAGCTTAGTATTTTTCTTTGTAAGAATAGTCTACTGAATCCTTTCCAATCCGGTTTCCGTCCTGGTCACAGCACCACTACAGCCTTAGTTAACGTCACTGATGACATACGGTTAGGCATGGAGGGAGGAAATCTGACAGTTCTCTGCTTACTAGATTTTAGTAATGCATTCAATACTGTCGATTTCGATATCCTGCTTGGCATGCTTCGCTCGATTAACATATCTCCAACGGCGATTGACTGGTTTCGTAGTTACCTGTATGGCCGCCGGCAACGTATATGCATAGAAGAGTCTTGCTCTTCGTGGTGTAATACTTCTGCCGGTGTACCTCAGGGTGGCGTTTTATCTCCTTTACTTTTCGCAATATTTATAAACTCCATTACCAAAAAACTTCTTTCTTCCTACCACCTTTATGCAGACGATTTGCAAATTTATAAGCAAGCTGACTACTCGAATTTGGCTGATGCGGTTCATATTATCAACAAGGATTTGGTTTCAATCTGTGAGTGGGGTGAGGCGCATGGTTTGCAGGTTAACCCATCGAAGACTCAGGTAATTGTTGTTGGCAGCTCAAGGATGATCCCCAAGATAAACTGGGCTCAACTACCCCAGGTTCAATTTAACGGAACTGCTATTCCATTCAGCGAAAAGGTTAAGAACCTTGGGGTTTGGATCGACAAACATCTTTCATGGGATCCTCAGCTACAGGACGTAAGTCGCAAAATTTTCGCATCTGGTAAGTCACTGAGACGATTGCGGAACTTTCTTCCAACTGCCACTAAAACTGCGCTTGCACAATCCCTTTTACTTCCCATCCTTGACTACGCTGATGTCAGTTATCCAGATCTTACTGAGGCACAACTAGATAAGCTTGAGCGACTTCAAAACTTTTGCATAAGATTTATATTTGGCCTGCGCAAATATGATCACATATCTGAATTTCGTACAAAGCTCAAGTGGCTTCCCATACGTCTTCGCCGGAATTCCCATATCTTGTTTCAGCTCTACAGTATTTTGTTTAATCCTAAAACCCCCACTTATCTTAAAGAACGTTTCAAGTTCCTTCATGACACACATAATAGATATCTGAGGTCATCGGAAAACCTGAGACTAGAGATGCCGATGCATTCCACTAGTTTCTATGATAAATCTTTTACTGTGCAAGCAGTACGGTTATGGAATGACTTGCCCGTGTCGATAAGGCGTGCTCAATCTTTGTCCACTTTTAAGACTATGATAAAAAAGCACTTTCTCTCTCCTTAAACATTGTCATTGTATTTTCTTTGCTCCTGTTTCATGTTTGTTATTATGTGTATGTATATATTTATATAGATTAATAGTACTTTATGTATGTATATATTGTATTGTGTAAATGGTACACCACAGACTACCTACAGTATTTGTCTGTCCTTCCCGTTTTTAATCCATCCAAAGGTTGTCTTTAAAAGATCGCTCTTAGCGATAAGACCGCCCATTGTGTCACCCATTGTAAAGTTTTCTATATTTATATCTGTAATTTATATGGTGTACATAATAAAGAGTATTCTATTCTATAATTCTAAACGCAAATTACATAGAAGAAGTGTAAAGTTGTGGCAAAGGAAAACGACACACTACCTTTTCACCCGTGAAAAGACTTCAGACAGGCCAACAAAAAAAATATTCAATCGCAATATTCATGACTCCTCGATTGTATTCGTGATTTGAATGCAAATTGAAGGAATCTCATTTGAACTGAAAATTATATTGAAGTTGTTTCGCAAACACCGGAGCGGCAGGTAATTTAATTAAATGTGTGAACACTGATTACAGGAAGCAGTTTACATAAAATTAGGCGGTTTTAATGAGCATTTCGATATTCTAATGACGAATCTAAAGTGTCGTTGCAACAGACGGGAGGTCCCGAATGTACGGCTTCGCTCCCGAATTAGCTATCAGGCCGGGCGACGACAAAGAGCTGAGGGCTTATCTGGCGGATTTAGATGAACTGAACCCTTGGCGACTATACAAAATAATAGCCGGCTCAATAGCGTCATTGTTTGAGCATGAAATTAAAATTGAACGGGGTTCACACGTGCGCGCGGCTGAGATAAGGGGTTGTACCGACCGGCCTGCAATCGATTCGCGACTACTGTTTGCCCTGTACGATGATTTACTTAAGGGATTTGCTCTTTTCTTTATTTGATCTAACAACTACTCTTAAGCTTTTGTTCGGTATATTATTGAAGCATTGTTTGTTTAGTTCGGATTTACCAATGAGTAGGTAAACTAAGGGCTACTTGTATAGACTGAGTACTGCTTCTCGTTATATATACGTTCTGCATCAGTTGGTTCCGGTTTATTAAGTAAACATTAGTCTAAAGCTTATTACAATCCATAAGTAATTATGGGTAACTTGAATATTTTTTTAATCTTGGCCGATAGTCCCCTCGTTTTATTTGTTTACTTCGTGTAACCTGTTCGAAAATTGCATTATTATAATTGACAACAAAGTTAAAGACATAAGAAAGGTACATTACGAAGTCTTAATTATTTGACAGCAGAAGAAGGCACAGCACAAGGAAATGTGGAAGAATATGGGGGAGGCCTTTGCCCAGCAGTGGGACAGTATAGACTAACGCAAAAAAAAAAAAAATACCAACTTTATCAGTATGTCAGAATTACTCTAAGAGGGATATATGAAACCTTTTACCTCAACTTGACGATTTTATATTTTCTCTCATTGTAATGGATTTAAACTGTCCTCTCATTGAGCTCCGTTAATGAGACACAATTCAATCAACTCAGCCTATCACAGTCCACTGCTGGACATAGGCCTCGCCCAGACTGCGCCACAGCACCCTGTCCTCCGGCTTCCGCATCCAGTCTACCCCAGCCACCTTCTTTAGGTCGTCCGTCCATCTAGCTGGGGGGCGTCCCACACTACGCAATTATTGATCTTGTATTGTATCGTACTACATGGGTTACGCGCGGAGCTTGACCGGTTCCTTATAGATAGAAAGAAAGAAATAAATACACTCAGGTGACAAGTAAAACAACTTTTTACCAAACTCCTTCACTTGTATGGTAGGTGATCACAATGCATTTTTAAAAACATCACTAGCAGACTTCATGACACTGCAAGGCTAGCCTTTATATTAAAATTGCCCAACCAAACATAAATTACACCAGCCCTGTATTCATACACTGCAATCATAACAATAATAATCCAGCCAACATGCAACTGTGTGCATATCAAATCAATTTACAAACAATGCGCCGTGTTGTCTGGTATAACGTGTCTATCCCAAAATTAGATCTATTAGGGGGATTTGGCTGTCTAGCTAAACGCATTATGATACATATATTCGATTATTTACCTATTAACGTAGTTGTGTGGTCGATGTTGGTGCAATTTAATTTATCGATACAAGCGGGTATTGTGTGCTTTGCAACTGTGGGCTATACTAGCCATTTCTGCTGAGTTTCTGCTGGTATTTGTGCTCCCCTTTGGATATGAGATAGTGCTGATGATTTAATTAATTGGATATTGGTGTCAATAACGGGTTTTGGATTTTGTAGTCTGTGTTTTGGGACTGAATTGTGTGGTTAGTTAGAAGCATCACACATGAAAATCAGTCATATCTGGGATCGTCGTATTCGAAAACTCGAAGCATTTCGAAAGTGCTCAAAACGAGACGTGAAAATACGAAGTGGAATTTGAAAGAGCTCTATCACAAGTGAGCTCAGACTGATTGCTAACCCATCGCTTACTGCGTCGGAATCTAAAATCCATTTTGTTTCACTTCCAACTACCTACCCTGTGTTCTTCTATGCAAACTAGTTCGAAGTTCCTTATTAATACTTTACAACGGATTGCAGGCTCAGCATGCGGTTAACAGCACGAAACAGCAAGGGGTGGTTCATAATGAAGCCGCTTACATCATCCCTAGTTAATAATTTTATTTTTCTTAGAGGTAGCTAATCCATTTTCATTTACACGTGTTCACGTATTTAATAATTAAAACCGTTTATGCAAAAATACACCTACTATTTCCCAAGTTAAGGTTGAAAATTGAATGTTGGGGGAGTCCTTAAGGAAAAAAATAAAATTAAAAGGGTAAAACCGAACACAAATCATGAACTGTTTATGCAAATCCTTGTTCAGAGCAACAGGATTACACTGGAGCATCTGTGTCTACACTCGCTAATGAGATTAGTGACACCAAGTAGAGCTGAACTGCGCCGCTTAACGGCGGAGGTTAAAACTGCTGAAATTATGTTTAGTGTTCATGTAGTTGGGAACGAGGAAGATTTACTACCAATGTCTTTAAGAAAATGACATTAAGTTTCTGAAAAAATTGGTAAGGACAGTTTTGTTTAGTTTAGTTTTGAAATGTAGAATCTATCCTCATATGACTACTTTACTTTTATAAGTTCTTTTAAAAATATTTTTTTCGGCATTATCATGCACTGCGATATAGTAAGTTAGATTGTCTGAAAAATTCGTAAAATTGTACTAACAACGAAGACCTAAAGAAATTAACTTCAATAATTTATTAATTCTATGTTTAATAAATCAAAATAGTATTAAAAACAGAAACAAATCTACTGTCAACCCTTAATACCTACTAATAGAATATCGATAAAACTTCCCAATAAAAAAACGAATATTCATGCTATATTGTTAGTATACACGTTAGAGACAGAGAATTGTATTGGAAATGCATCAAAATAATGAAAGTGAACGGTCCGTGGGGTAATAGTTACTAAGCACGGAAAACTTCTTCGGAGTTACCCCTTGATAATCATCGATACATATGTATCTTATGTATAGAGCTACCAGCACACAGTAAACTAAGTTTTCCTTGTGTAGGCTTGGTAAAAGTATTTGTTGTATGACAATGATAATGTCCACAGCAATCGTTTTTGCTCAATGTTAATTAGTTTGATGCACAGAATGCGTAATGAACGTCTTTTTAATAGGTAATAGTATTTTTACACCCTTTATATAATAATTTTCTTCGATGAGGAATATAAAAAACGTACAGTTAAGTACCATTTTTATTTGATGTTGATTTACAGTCAGGTAAATTAATTGTTTATCAAATTGACACACATATTTTTTACGTTGTAGGTATTACATACCACTGTCAAAGACTAACAGTTACTGTTGTGATTCAAATATACGGACAATTTAAATTGATAGTCATTTCGAATTTTTTTTTCCTTGACTTTATTTATTTATTTAAGCTTACATGCACAAGATTACAGAATTGAATACCAAAATGTTGTACAGAGAAATTTACAAACTGACACAAAACATACCTACTTAAGTAGGCTAGGTAAAATATTATTTAAAAAAAATAACTTAAAAAAAAATAACAAAATTAACAAACACAACACTACACTCTCTTAAAACAAGGAAAATGTAATAAATGTCAAAATAAAATAAAAACATTACTTATCTAATTATTTATTATCTTTCATCCATCTTCTCACAGAATCTTAAACATTCAGGACAGACATCTATCCATCTCCCGGCAAACAAGTCACACTTGGATTACGGTAACCGACACTATGATAATATACAGCAAAACTGTTATTTCTTGACTTGTATATTCAGCTTGAGTTTAGCTTGAGGTAGTGCATTATTTATGCTAACAACTTCGAATTCTGGTTTCTTTACGACCCTTCGGTACCGGTTTGACAGTTAATTTACTCTAGACTGTTCTTATTTACAATCACAATAATGAACTAAATTCAATAACACATAAAACAAGTACCTATATTTACGCTGCCTACATAAAGTTTAAGTACCCTATATCTATTCCGTCCACAGTAGCCATCTTGAATGTGTGTCTATGCACACTGTGTGCCCAAAACACTGCACTATTTATGTCTATGGCTCGCATGTAAACAGTCTATAACCACAGACACCGCACCGCCACTATGAAAACTAGCCTATTCCGGGGATTTTATTAAAACAAATAAATTATATGAGGGGAACCAAAGATGATAATGTATGATATGTAAATTGAATGGACCGACGAAAAACTACCTCCTTAAATAACTAGAAGATTCTTATCTGTGTACTTTATTATTTTTGCTCGAGTTCGTTTTCTTATTTTCTGGTAAAATTGAGTCCAATATGAGTATTTATGATAATGTACCTACGTTAGACGTTGACGTCGTTATCTTAATATTCAAACGAAGTTTGGTTTATTAGGGTTGATGTGCGTGCTCTTGATAGGTTTCAAAAGTTACTTGATCATATAGAGAAAAGAGGAGATAAGAAATGATAGCTTACGCATAGGTATTTAGTTTATTCAATTTCTTGAATAAAGTTAAACTGTCCTTTAAATTATGAATCTTAAAAGTGAAGCCGCACGGGTCGATCGATCAGGTTAAGCTACGCTTTCCGCGGTTGGTCCGTGGATGGGTGACCATCTTCACATATCAAGACCCCTCCATGCCCCGGAAAGTACGTTAAGCCGTTGCGTTTTTTTTTTGTTCGTTTTTTTGTTGTTTTGTTGCGTTGTTGGATCTTTGATAGTCGTTACAGATCGTCAGAAGCCCGAAAGTCTGACAACCAATCTTACCAAGGGGTATCGTATTACCCAGTAACTGGGTTGTGGAGGTCAGATAGGCAATCGCTCCATGTAAAATACTGGTATTCAGCTGCATCCGGATAGACTGAAAGCCGACCCTAACATAGTTGGGAAAAGGCTAGGCAGATGATGATGATGGAGAGTATAAATAAATAAGTAAATAATAAGTTTATTGTACAAAGCGAAACTCATAGGTACTTTAAGTTAGTCACAGTCTTAAAGATAATTGTACAAGTGTTGGTCAAAAGCAGCTTAACCAGCTGGCTCCTGAACTAAGTAAAATATACTTGTATCTCAGGAGAGATAGATTACTGAAGCAGATACTAAAAAGCACTGCGATGCATTTAGAAAGAATACGATTCGATATACCAACAATTCCAATTACCAATCCCGACCAACTTCTCCGAAAAACATAGACGAAAACCCATCAAAATGCATCCAATAACATCCCAGACCTATCGCAGCAATGGCTGAACAATGCAATAAAACGGTAACGGTTGATACAGTAGCACGTGGAGCGCAGTCATTAGTCACACGCTATTTAGCAGTTAACGCTAGCTCACGCAGTTTTATCAATGCGACATTTATATTGTGTTAATCGTGTTTGGATATCGAACCCCGCAGTAGGGGTAGACAGTGTTGCCAGCAGAACATGGATCCTCCAAAGTAGTATTAAGTTTAAATTGTGTAAAACGGTGGGCTGACGCGATTTCTCAGTTTTATCAATGCTACATTTGTGTTGTGTTAATCGTGTTTGAATTTCGAACCCCGCGGTAGGGTTAGACGGTGTTGCCAGCCGAAAATGGATCTTTCAAAATAATAGCAAGTTCGAACTATGCAGAACAGGGAGATGGCGCGATTTCTCGCAGTTTTATGAATGCGTCTATCGTGTTGGCTAAAATAATTGTAAGATATCTAAAAACATCAAAGAATTATAATGAATCTGAGGATATTGCCGGATAAAGAGGCGTTATACACTTAGGTACCTATGTACCTGCACATTAGGATTTCAAAGTGCGATGAAGGAAAAGATTTTCTTTTGTTGAAAGATCAAGGAAATTTATTATCTTGAGTATCCACTTCTGTATTTTTTAAGAAAAAAAATAATTATGTAGATACATAATTTATAAGCCAATTTTTATGCTGTAATTGATGTCGACGCAAATAATCTTTGAATGACGTAGTTTATTTGCGAACTTGTCCATAAATATCTGGCAACATTGGTTCAAGCGGAACTATTGTGGATAAACGGATGGATGGCGTGGCGTTGATAGCTAGTGTTGCAATAATTTATCGGAAACTTTTTACTGTTTGGGGTAAAAGTCACCAGACCGGTAATGATAATTATGGGGAGGAAAGTTTTAGTTGTTTGATTTGAATTTGTCTTGGAACTCATTTAAAATTGGCATTTTCGATTTGTTTCAAGTTATCAATAAATAGTTACTGAACTAAATGGGTACAGTCAGCATCAAAAGTCGATTAACACTATCATTTTTACGTGTTATTAAAGTGACAACAACTTTTTTCAATAAACTGATTTTAAGCTTTTCACATAATAGACAAGAGTATATATTCTAAAAAAAATTCTTCTACTGCAATTTTGAACAAATATTTTGCTCAATAACTAAGATTAAAAAAACTGAAATGTTAATCAACTTTTGATGCTGACCGTACCTACTAGACCCATTTAGTTCAGTAACTATTCATTGATAATTTCATCATTTATATTCGTTGAAAACAAATTCACTTAGTAGTTGACGGCTTATTAGTGTTACATTTCATGATATATTCGACCAATCGTGAAATTTAACCACTTTCAAATTAAACCTGACTTGGTTTCCCCAGGTACATCGTTTTCGGGTAATCAATGAAAATCAGCGCTGTGCTGTGGGTCCCACATAGCACAGCATCATGCTGAGTGGAAGCCTTCTTGTCACAGTCTAACATGCAGCTGTCTGTTTCTGTTTTGTGTTCGTGATTATAGATATATTTTATTATTCAGGTTAATTGTCTTTTTGTATGCACGTATTTCTGCAACAAATAAACGTACTTTTCTTTCTTTCTCTATTTCATTATGTAAGGTCATGACACTGTATGTATGTCACAAAATGAGACAAATAACGAAAGTTGATATGCTGTCAATTTATGTGTAGAGTCGGTAGTGACCAAATAAACTGTTTATCCGATTCTTATGAAAATATGAAAAAAAGACGGGTTGCACTCCGGGAGTGCCGGCAGAAGTGAAAACTTGAATATTAACGTTGAAATAAATCAATTATTAATTGAATATTAATTCAATTAATAATTGATTTATGAAAAAAAAAAGAGTTATAATAACTCATTTTTTTTCACTATTTCTGCGTCCCTTTTTTCATTAATAGATGCACTTCGTTCAATTTCCATATTTTAAACACTTTATATACACGAATGTTACGAATACACAGCAGTGTGTCCACGTCCACTTCGACTTCGACTTCGACTTTGACTTTGACTTCGACTTCGACTTTGACTTCGACTTTGACTTTGACTTTGACTTTGATTTTGACTTTGACTTCGACTTAGACTTTGAGACTTCGACTTCGACTTCGACTTCGACTTCGACTTCGACTCCGACTCCGACTTCGACTTCCACTTCCACTTCCACTTCCGGTTCCACTTCCACTTCCACTTCAACTACCACTTCCACTTCCACTTCCACTCAATCCATCCATCCATCCATCCATTGTCGTGTGTCACTAAACTTGGTTCACTTCGGTTGGCGCCGCCGTAGAAAGAGAGAGAGGGGGGGGGGGGAATCTCTCCTGACGGTCACGTGTCCTGACGCGATGTCCTGACGCGAGTTTAACATTTTTTACCCATTACAAAAAGTGTTCAACGCCGCTAAAGAAGTTTTCACTTCAAAAAAACTTGTTATTGTAATTTTAGTCAAATCCACCGAAAAACTGAAACAATCTCTTAGCTTACACGAACAGCAAACTATCTATCACAATCAATTACGATCGAACATTTTCCCGCTAAGGCAAGTGACACACATAAATCTGGAGGTTTTCACTGCACAACTCCGGGTCGCGTTAAGTACACACAATATGAGCGGCCGAGCCATATTTAATCGTTATCAAGCGAACGCGCAGACCTCGTATTCATCGCTGGATGATTTACTCACGGCTTATCCTACCTCAGTAACTGACTTATGGAGTATGAGCGTTCGATGAGCTCGGTGTGTTTACAACTTTTTATTGAATAGTGCGGTAGTTAGGTATTTGATTATAATTTTTATTTAGAGTTAAAAAGTTTATATCTTCATCTAAATTGTTTTGAGATAATGAGCGTTGTTTAGAACAAAAACAAAATTCGTAATTATGCTTCCAGAAGATAAAACAAACTTATTAGTTACCAGTAGATACAGGACTACAGGATTTTTTAGATACTAGCTTCTGCCCGCGACTTCATTCGCGTGAAATTTCTTGTTGATCCACCCCGTCGCATCGCATCGCCTACCCGCGCTTTTACCTCGTTTTCGCTTAGAGTTATTTCTGACTTTTTTCTTTTTACTCGACTTTTTAACGTCTTGGCGTAATGTGAAATAGCGTATAGCTTTCCTCAAGAATTAGGCTATCAAAGGCAAAAATATTTTTTCAAATCCGACTGGTAGTTCCAGAGATTAGCGCGCTTAAACAAACAAACACTTCAGCTTTATTACTAGCATATAGATTAGTGGATGTCTAGAATTTATTATAGTACAACTACCTAAAGCATCAACAACAGCAAGCTTTGGTAGGAGGTATTACTTCAGAATTCACACTTATGTAAAAAAAGAAGAAACATATAACCTGTGTCAATTCAACATGAACTTTATTATTACCCCCAGAACTTGCGATCAAAACAACCGAACCGAAAACAGCTGACAGTCACCCATAGCCACCGCCATTGGCCTTGACGTCCCACGTCGAGATCTCCCATCGCCCCCGACTAACTAAATCGCTCGGCCGGACTGCAGCATTATCTTTGATAAGTTGACTGTCAAAATTTAATCTACATACCTACAATGTGAAGCCACGATGTGCACCGAACCATACGAATACGAAATGATTTTGCGCATAGGATTTGTTTTATTTTCAGAGACAGGGGTGCGCTCAGCCGCGGCGTCGATAATGGAACCTACCCATTGTTGGTGTGCTGAAAAGCGCCAACTGCCGTATGGACATCAAGCGATTAGAGCTCTTATTGTCTTTGTGGAAACGTGTGACCGTTTTACTGTAACCTTTTTTTGTGTGAAAAAAGTTTTTAAATGTAGTTTTTCGCACATGGATTTGTAATTAAAAATCAATGTTCATTTATTTACACTCTCAATCCCAGCAATAAAAGCGTACAATTTCAGGGGAAAGCATGACCCGATTTCGTATAATCAGATCACAATATTCAGGTGTACAAAATGAAAATAAACTCGTTATTGTAACAGCCACTGACGCACCGCAAAATAATTCCATTGATGCAAATCCACTTCAGAAATCAAGTAAGCCTGCTTTAAATCAACGCAGTACGTCACCCCACGCATCGCGCGCCAACTATGCAAAAAGCTGCTCCCGGCATTGATTCCGATGATGTCCGCGGTCGCAGACAGGGTCATTATCATTATCGTGGCGCGCGGAATCCATTAATCACGTTGGTATTCCTGAACCGTGCTTCATCACCCTCCCCCCCGCTTGCAACTCCCCCGCAGTACCCCAAGTACCTGGACGCACTCGTGCATTCACCCTTCTCTTATCAGTTTTGATGTAGATGACAGGACGGGACTCTACTAGATACGAAAGGAAATGACGTTGATTTTTTCAGATTTTTGTTGCTATTGCCCTTGTATTTCCTGAGGGTGTACGTTTTTTTGTAATCTGATCATTGTCATGACTTTTATGGAGTGTTTATTTCATTTTTATGACTTTTAATATAATTCATCCAATTCATGGCAGAAAATTAAATTACATACATTAAATCAACATGAATTCTGTTCAAACCATAATGCGTATATATATACTGCATGCGTGAATAATTCAGGAAGATCTTAAAATTAATCTAAATTACAAACATTTACCAAAATTGGCAACTCCATCCATATTTTATATCTCGTAGACATCAAACTATATAAATTTTATTAGAACTTGTTGGGAAGATTATTAATTTTGGGGGGATCTGATCCCCGAGGCGACGTCTGCGAGGCTCTAGAACCCCAAGTACCCCCCTGTACTATTTGCTATCTGTCTATTCCACTAATGCGTTGTAACAGGGCATTGATATTCCGCATACAATGCCGTTCATTCGATTCGCGATGAGCCAGTTATTAAATCAGATGGATAAACAGACACCTGTGTTCCTAGATGGATTTGCATACACACACACATTGACGTCATCACGTCATTTGCATAATTACAATGGGACATGAAAACGTATTCGTGATTTGTCACAAAAATGCATCAACAATGATTACTGTCGCAATATGAGAACGTATTTCGATGTTTTTCCATTTGCCTATTAATTTTCTGACGGAACGCGTGGGGTGGAACCGCCAATTACTTAGTACCTTAATTTGTGGTAGTATAAATTCCTTTTCTACTATTTATGTTCTTTGTTTCTGATTATTGTAATTGGAATTTATTTTTTTGTCCGATTTATGAATCACGCATTTTATAGGAGCTACTATAGATACAGACAGGCGCTTTACTTTGTGTAAATTATTTCATTACCACTGCTCTCAAAACAGTGAAAGAAAACATCGTGAGGAAACCGGCATGTCCTAGAAAAAAAAAAAAAATCTTAGACACTATCATGGGCCGTACCGTCCGTATACCGTGGGCCGCAATTACGGCCCACACCCTCTCACCGAGAGGAGGCTTGTGTGACCTGTGTCCAAGCGGCGGAAATATTATAGGCTGATTATGAGTATAGATAGGTAGGTACTGTAACATTTTATTGAAATAGTTTTAATGAACACTTTATTCGAATCATAATTCACACCTGCTCTTAACAAAAAGTACTTAGGTACCAAACTTTTTTCATTTAAAAACAAAGAATATTACGTAGATGAATAACTGGCGAAGGCCAGAATAACGACAATGTTGTGATGAAAATGAGTTTGCAATGATTATTCATAATTGACTACGTGAGGTATTCACAAAGGGAATCAAGCCTAAGGATTGAGTGTGACTGGATCCGGCTTATATATACCTATGTGATATACATATAGAGCTGGTTTGTATGTGTGTGTGTGTGTGTGTGTCTCGGATAGTTATGAATGATGAAAAGGTAAGTAAAGCTTTGACTCCTGTTATGATTTGGCCATGAGTGATCGTTCATTTACTAAAAACCGGCCAAGTGCGAGTCGGACTCGCATCCGAAGTGTTCCATATGGACGGAAACACGTTTCTCGTATATAATTTTGAATAACTTTATTTTATGTTTACGTCATTTTTAGGTCAGAAAAACAGTGGTTCCATGGGATATTGCTATCGAGCCACTACTTGTAGATAATGGTAGGTACCTACTTAAGTACTGTCTATTGTTTATTGCATCGACCAAAAACCTGACCGCAATTGGGTACAGGGTGGATTTTTGAGATGGGGCAGTATTGGCAGCTACCTTAACCGTTGTAGCTATAGGATATCAGTCTTAGGAGACTTTCCTCAACTTTTTCAGAAATTTTGATATGCTTTCACAAATTAAAAAAAATAATACAGTTAGTAGGAAAATTTTCACAAAAACTTTTTTATGCCAATCCTCGTTCATATAAAGATCAAAACCTCTATCGGACCAACTGTGGTTTGAGTACTAGAAAAGTCAGAAATCAAAAATAAAATCTCATACATTTCGTAGGAAATTAGACTACAACATACTTTTTTATTATAGATAAACTGACCTCTACAAAGAAGACTGACCGGTTAAGCTAGCCCTTACTGCCCATCTCTAAAATCCACCCTGTAAATCTTTGACTAGTGGCACCTGGAGCGAAAAACCACGGGGGATGACAGCATCTCTCAAAACCCGAAGTCAAATCTATCAATCTTACCTCCCAGAGTTACAAGCGGGTTGTTGGGTAAATTGTAGCAGAGTGAAGACCCAAAAGGATAAGGATAAGTAGTGACGCTAAGTTAGAAAAGTAGAGCTTAACCAAACTTTTCAGGTTAACTTTTGGAAAGTTTTCAAGATCAACAAAAGTTGTTGTAAGTAAACAAAGTCTGTAAAAAAATTGTAATGTGTTGCAATCCTTATAATTAAATACAGTTAAGTAATTAATTGTGATTCCAGTTTTATTTATAAAATATAAAAGAATAGAATATAATAATATTTATTGTAAAACATGAGTATACATCAAATAATATGTGCATGGTCTTAATATAACAGGTAGATCTACATGTTTTGCCATTTATGTATAACTTACTTGATAGACTGAACAATAAATCTTGTATTTAATGGTGGTCGTATCTCTAAGGGCTGATTTCGCCAATGTTATATTTATATCCATGGAAAAACTGTCAAAAATTTTAAATTTATTCTCAAGGTAAGACTTATTCTAGGTACTTATAAAAGTTTGGTGGAATCCACGTTTATTAGTACAAAATAAGTTAATATTATTATGTTTGTGTATTCAATTAGTGTGCTATTCTTACCCTACTCGACTTTAAAGGAATTTTCACCATCATCTACAGTATCACTATCAGGCAAGAGAATTTCTCAAAAGAACATACAGACTTTTAGCATAGATTTAGTACATGATTCAAGACCTCCATAAACAGTTTATTTAAAAAAATTGCTGTTCGATACATTTTTGACGCGTAGGTATTGCACATTTGCATAAAACAGCTGATTTTTTTATGATAACCGACGAAAAATTTCAAAGGGGAGGTTCTAGGATCATGTGGTGAAATCGTGGTTACAGTTTGCGCGTCGATGCTACCACCCTGTATTTAAATCACCCAAACAAATCCAGTCGGGGCGCGTCACTTGCCATACATACACTACCCTCAGCTACTTTTCAAAAATCTATTGCACCACACAATCGATCTAAAATCTGAGCCCACTTGTCCGGACAATCACATTAGTATCTACAAAGACAATCTGTACTACATAGACAACAATAATACGCCCGTATATTAGTCGGTAATAGCTGGAGACGTCGTAATTGAGTCCAACCAATCTGATATCGCCATTACATTATAGTGATTTACGCGTTTATAATACTATCGGCTAGTGTTGGGCGTTGATTAGTTCCAGTATTACTGGGACAATATGGTTACGATACTAATAATTTGTGTGTTTATTTCATGTTATGTATTTTTGTGGTGTACAATAAAGTATATATAAATAAATAAATAAATAATTTGGTTAGGAAACGTGTCTATAGATACATTTAGCTGTATATGCTGCACCTGTGTGCATTTCAATTATAAGATGACTAGCTTCTGTCCGCGACTTCGCCTTCGTGAAATTTCTTGTTCCCCCGACCCACCCCGCCTCATTGCATCGCCTGCTCGCACTCACCTCACTCGCCTCGATTTATTTGACTTTTTTACTTTTTGTATGAGCCTAAGGTACCTAGCGTGATGTTAAATAGCCTATTATATAGCCCTCCTCAAGAATTGAGCTATCAAATGCAAAAATATTTTTTCAAATCCGACTGGCAGTTCCAGAGATTAGCGCGTTAAAACAAACTAACTCTTCAGTTTTATTATTAGTATTAGTAGAATATATAGATGTTGCTCACAGAGCACCAAATTGCTGCGCCGGCGCTATCTTCAGACGGCAGTAATAGCAAAATTCATGGCGCCGAAAGTGCGTTGAGCGCGTAAGAGCGAGGCACCGCAATTAATTCGAGCTATAGGGTGCTACACGGGCAGTGCGGCACTGCAGTAGAACGCTGTTCACCGTGGTGCGCACCGCAGCGCATCACCCCTCCCCGCTTCGTCTCGCAGGTCACAAGCGCGGCGGCGCGGGCGGCCCAACACATCGTGTGACATGACATAATGATATGTATGTAGGATGACGTTGCGGCACCACTCTGGCGCCGCACCGCACCGTTAACGCATCGTGTGGCCTCACTCTAACTTATCATGACCACCATTCAAAGCCGTCGGTTTCTATGTGTCATTTAAACGATGCCCTGCTTGCTTTGTATAGAAAGAGTTGATAATGCCACCAAAAAAATCTGTCATCTCCAAAACATTGCATTACTGTTTACTACTCTCGATTTCCCTACACTGCAACCTTGTCTATTTTATCAATACGTCATAACTTGATTTGACTTTATGTTAAAAACCAATTGCATTTTGTAAATTTTTTTCGTAGGTGTTTTGTTGTAAACAATGTTGAACTGTTTTACATGCATTTAGAACAATGTCTAGAACATAATTAAATTAGACTAGAAAGTTAAATTAATTCATGTCGATTGTAGATGAATTAGAATAGTTTTTCAGTTAACTTTATTTAATTATTTCACATTTATTATTCTCAGTGGTACTCAATTTAATGTGTGCATAGTACCTCTTTATTTTATTGATGAAAGTTTGTATTCAATTAAAATCACTACGAAAGTAAGCAGCACTAAAAAAAAAACGGGTTGTACTCCGGGAGTGCCGGCAGAAGTGAAAACTTGAATATTAATGTTGAAATAAATCAATTATTAATTGAATTAATATAACTAAGTTTTTTTCACTATTTCTGCGTCACTGTTTTCATTAATCGATGCACTTTGTTCAATTTCCATTTTTTGAAACACTTTAGTTACACGAATTTTACGAATACACAGCAGTGTGGCTACTAAACAGACGGTCGAGCCATCAGCTGTCCATCCATGTCCGCGTCCGCGTCCGCGTCCACCATCACCATCACATCACCATCACCATCGCCATCACCATCGCCATCACCACCACCATCGCCATTACCATCACCATCACCATCGCCATCACCATCGCCATCACCATCACCATCCATCCATCCATCCATCCATCCATCCATCCATCCATCCATCAATCCATCCATCCATCCACTATCGTGTCTCACTTGGTTCACTACGGTTGGCGCCGCCGTAGAAAGAGATGGGGGGGAATCTCTCCTGACGGTCACGTGTCCTGACGCGAAGCCCTGACGCGAGTTTAACATTTTTTACCCATTACAAAAAGTGTGCAACGCCGCTAAAGAAGTTTTCACTTCAAAAATAACGGTTATTCTGAAAGTTTAAAATGTTAAACAACAATTCTATGACATAGTTTAATAAGTCACAAGTGATTACTATAAATGACCTTGTGAAGTCTGTAGGATTCCGCTAGATGCGAAAAGCACAGAACCGGTCGAAGTTGGGGGGAGGCCTATGTCCAGCTGCTGGACATAGGCCTCCCCCCAAGCTGTGAACATCTTTCGGTTGAATGAATGATTACTATATTGGACTTCTGAATTGGCAGATCATAGCATACATACACTGACCAAAATCACTAAATTGGCCCGCAATATTGTTGTGTGCAAACAACCCTATGTAAGTACGATTATATTAAATTAAAGTAATTTTTAATATGCCATAACCAATTAAATAAAAACTCATTTCCAACAATGACTAGACAGTAATATTCTTAAAAAAAAAACTAGCTAACTACACATTCAGAAGTTTAATTACGACATTCAATTGGAATTTTAAAATAAATTCATTCATAAACTGCCCCTTTGGGAGTCTGACAACTCGGTTTCATTTTAACCCTTTGCTTTAGCTACCCGTATGAGACTTAATTAAAAATTCAGTACCCGTACTAATATGGCTTATGACAAAATTCAATAGAGGTATGAGCAGTAAACCTTGGGGAGTTGTCATACCATCAAGTTGTTGATACTAAGTGGCTGGTACTTGAATGAACGAGTGGTAAGTGTAATAAAGATACTCTTTTTATAAATAGAATGAATGAGTCATCACTTCGTAAGTCGTAGTGGCGTATGGTGTCTGGAACATCATTTTTCTGTAGCAGTAGATCTCTTTGTGAACTGCTCGAAAAGAGCTTTCAGTATTTTGTTCGCCTTGAATATTTATCATTATTTCCCTCAATCGAAACATTCCCAAACATTATTTTAAGTAAGAAATAAATGACTTGGCAAAAAGTTTCAAGTTCCAAAGTAGGTACTTGTTTGGTAATAAGCAGTGTTGGCGGACCACAGATAGCACAAAGGTCTGGGATTGGATTTTGAGATAGGATAAAAGTGTAATTACGTTATTCCGAGAAAAAAAATCTCATTTGCAGCCAAGGACTGGAATGGAGCACGAAAACGGAAATAGGCACATTGGTACGGTATCTAATAAGTACGAAAGTTGGCGAACTGTGGGTGAACAATTTTAAGACAATAGAAACGCCTTTACTTATCGTTCAAAGATTATTTCCAAGAACATCGGTAGCTAATAATATATTCATTCTAGACTTTTAGCGGTAATATATAGGTGAATATATATTTATAATACCTATATACAGGGTGAATTTTCCAAGTGGGCGTGAATGGCCAAATTCTAAACTATGAGGAATAGCGAAAAGTACTCAAAGGAGTCGCGGGCTCGATGTTGATGAAAACTAAAACTGCATCATTGGATTTTTGAAAAATCAATACAGTGTAAACTCTATATAACGACCCTCAAGGAACTGTGTATATTTTGACGTTATAGAGAGTTGTCGTTAAATGGAGAGAAGAAAAATCTGTATTAGAAAAAGTTTATTTCAGACTAGTGTTAGTAATTACATAAAAAACAATTCTTATTTGATCACTATTGCGGTATAGTCTGTTATTTTTGACTGACGTCTATTGCTGCACCAGTAATTTTGTTGTATTTTTTTAAATATTTTATTCATATCTTGCGATATTGAGGCATCTTCCTGATAAAGAAAGTATGTATTTCTAGCCAGGAATCGAACCTGTCGATTTTGAAAAAAAAAAAAAAACACACAGTGTACTCGTATTATTACACCATTCGATTGTGTCCCTAAGAAGGATCAAATTCTGGGAAGTAATGACATACATTGTTATACTTATTATGTAATAATACATTAAAACACACGACTCTCCTACCCCCCGCAACCGGTTGAACCCCTCCACGCTTGAAAAGTGTCCCTTTTTTACATTTTTATTAAGTACTAGCTGCGCCCCGCGGTTTCACCCGCGTAAATGTCGATCCCGTGGGAATATCGGGATAAAAACTATCCTATGTCCTTTCCCGGGACTCAAACTATCTCTATACCAAATTTCATCGAAATCGGTCCAGCCGTTTTCATGTTATGTCGTGACAACGGAAAACGGGTTTCATTTTTATATATATAGATTTAAATTTTCAGGAAAACGATACCAATAAGGACAAAATGATCAAAAATTAAATTATTTATTAATAACTACTTACGTTCATTTTGATACGAATTATAGTTTCCAAGCTATGGTGCGTCAAAGTTTACAAAAAATCTGCGCATAGCAAACATGAAACATTTAATACACAGGAAATTATTTTTTACAAGATATACCTTTAGGCCAGATTGGGATGGTTCCACATGCTTACGTCGTTTTTGGGATCCGTAGGCACCTTGGTGGAAGGCAGTGGTTTCTCTGATTTATGGGCCACAGTTTACGCACCTTAGTCAATCAAACATTATGATATCAGGTAGAGCAATTAGAACTCATTGTACGACATGACGAGCTCTTTCGGTTCTCATTCTTAAACAAAAGTACTCCTGTTCATCCATCATTGATCCTGATTTATGTATGAAAACACACAGACATGAATCATAAGTTGAAGCATTAGCCCAAATACAACTTCAAATAGGTAATTTCCCTACCAAATAAATGTAGCGATATTTGCCTTTACATTTTAGTGGTAATTATTGTTTATTCTAAGGCCATAGATACACGTTTGTCTGAAAGGGCGAAGGCTGATACCATCTTTAGGGGTGTATTATATCGATGGCTCGCCGAGGGGGAATCGATACCGACATGAATATTTGAACGCATTATGTGCTGTCCATACTTTTGTCGCGCAGGACCATCGGCTAATTGAAATAGTTTTGTTTATCTACGACCCTTCGTAATGATCGTGATTGAAATATTTTTAGAATACTCCTGTGGTGACTTGAATGTAAGGGCAATTATTTTTACATTCTTTATGTTCCAACTGAACTCTATGCATTGTATATTTTCAACCCCTTTGGACATAAATCATAAACTAAATTATACAAGGAAATAATAGGTAAAAAAAATGGTGGAAAAATCAAGAGCCTCACAAAACACTTTTGAAGTTGTGGGCATCCGTTGAGGGAATTGTCAATTTAAAAAAAAAGCTTAGCTCCCGTGGTGTTAAAGCTTCATTTTGACAGGTGACAAAAAGGCTTATAGACAGCTACCTTATTGAAAGCGCTTAAAATGGAAGCAAAGTAGAAAATATGATCCCGCTAAATGAGGCCAGGCCTAAAGACGTAAAACGTTTAAGTGCAGTTACCTAATAATTCAGTTGCAACAGAAACCAATTATTATCGCCATCTGCAAACGACATTAGAGTAATATTTTAGCCTACTTTTAATATTTTTAACTCATATTTCCAGGGTTCACAAACAAAAGAAGAGACTCGCGTCGTTTACGCACGCGGCGGTAAATTACGTAACAATTCGAATGGAAAATGAAATGCCTGCTTCCGAACCATTAAGCAATTTGAATTTAACACTCGTCCCTTCATTTTCCTATTACCGCAGAAATTGCGCGATTTACTCGCACAAGCCCTTAGAAGTGGTGTAACAACTGAACGCGAAACCTATTAAGACCGTTGCAAGTATTACTTGCAGAAATATTACTTGCGCATTTTTTTAAAGCTTGCTTTTTGTGCGGTTAAAATTTCCCACTCACATGTTATTTAAATTAACATTTAGTAAGTACTTTCTTTTCACAGATACGGAATGTTGAAGTCTACAACCTAAATATTTTTTCTACGTGTTTAAGGAAGGCAAACACATTGAGCCGTATACATTTATCCTGATTTTCTTTCGAATAATTTCTACTTCCAAAACCGTTTAGCAAATCGTTCGCGTCAAAGAGAAATGAAGTGATCGATGTGGAATAAATCAACAGTGAACAAATTAAATACGTGTGGAGAGCAATAGAGCTGTGGATGTGAGGCAATACGACGCTTTTTATCGGAACTTCTTCGAGGAAATGAAAAAAAAAGAGTAAAAGAAATCAACGATATAATGCGCGGAACCGTTCCCGCTTGAATACGCTCAACGCAGATGTTATATTTCACTCTTTGATTTTATTTTCGAATCGTGAGGGTGCGAGAGTTTAATTTAATTTATCCATTCACTCTTTCTCGTTTAAAAATCGAAACAAATTCTGCAATCCAATCAATCTAGATGGATTACTGTCAATCGAAAACTTTGTAAGTATGTAGTTTTATTTTAATTGTAAAAAAATAGTTTGAAAAGTTTAGCAAGTAAGTACTTTTGTGTTCATTTGTTTAAGCTTTGAATGAAAAATATTTTATTCAGATATGATTAATTTGGATCTAGTAGGTAGCCATTTGTAAAATTCTCAAATAGGTTAGGATGAGTATTATGTGACGCTACTTGAACTACGTGCTTAGTGAGCGGTAGTGATAAAACGGCGCCAAGTGGAAGGCACTTATTGGAGTCGCGGCAGAGTCTAGTCGGATTAGTATTCTACGTCCCGACTAGAAGGGGTGGCGAGATCAACTTGCGTTTTTTAATCAAACACATCGCTATCCGTCAATGGGACGCGCCACTGACTAAAACAAAGCGATAAATTAAGGCAGGAAACGGGAGGCGAACGCTCGCCGCTCGTATTGAAAGATTTACTTCCTCTGTTTAATTGCAATAACGGCTAGGCACGTTGGTATCGTATTTTTCTTTTTACACTCCGCCTCTTATTGCCTTCGGGCCGTTAAATAAATTTATGACGCCCGACAAAGTTCAGCCCACCTCGGCAGCCTCACCGGCCTGAAATTAGGTGGAAATGTGAAACAGAAATAAAAAGCCGGGTCTCAGGTGCGTTGTTCTCGGCGGCCGGCTAGTGGGATTAGCTCTTGACTCGCGGTTAAATGGCTTGCCCGCTCATAAAAGTTTCTTAACGCTCATAGTTTTGGGCTACCTTCCTGTTGACTAAAATTTCCCTCTCTAAAAAGTTCGCCGGCCGCTAGTTTCATTTGGCATTACGTGAGCCTATCTGCTTTGGGATTTTACTATTGTGCCCGAGTTTAGACGCGCTGGACTCGAAACTTTGTTATTTATGTAGAGTAAGTGCGCACTCGCTACTTTAGTAGGTAAGTACTAAAATATTGTACGAAAAAAAAAAATCGGGAAATTCAATTACATCGTATTACGATAAACAAAAACTGAAATTCGGAAACTCACATTAGCGCCCGGCTCCTTTAAAACCTCCGATGTAATCTGAAACAAGAAACAAACACGCCTAAATAACAATAAAATTGTAATAAAAACTTTGTGCACGCAACCGAAATTGTGGAAAATTGACCAAATTATTATTTACGGTTGGAAATTAAAACGAGGCATTATAGAAGATTACTTTCCCCCTCTTCAGAACAACTCGCGTTTGTACTGAATGAACGTGACTAACATGTTGTCTTTTCATATTTGGAAACCCCCCAATTACTGGAATTTCTTTGTTTTCTAACGTGTCCGATTTTCACCCTTGGTGCTTCTGTATTGAGTTCATATTCTATCAATATTTCGTTATCAATCTGATTTCTTGTTCATAAAATATTCAAATGTTTTGCTTGCGCAACCACATTTTCTAAACAAAGATTTTGAAACGTATAACTCAAAGTTTATGCTGAAAATTCAAAACCGATGATCATTATTTTCAAAGAGCAGGTGTTTTCTGCTCAAAGGACCACATCAAAAGATAATTTCTAACCGCTATCACTACGTACAGACCTACGTTTGGTTGGCGACCGCGACGTCACGGTTTACGGTAATACTCACCAGCTAACATTATGAAGTCCATATCAATATAAACAGATATAAAAGAGCAACTTCACTCTTCATCCCCGAGTTTAATAGTACTCGTGAAAAATAATCACACAATAAACAAGAAACGATCAATACAAGGTATATCGCAGAACCTCAAAAACTATTACCGGAGCTTGACCGTAACTGCAAACTGTTTCTTATAATATTTATGGCAAAATAAACCTAACTAACAAACCAGGCTTAAGTGTAAGAATGAAGTATAAACTTTTTGCTATAATCGTCTAGTTATGAAAATTCTAAAACGTAATGTCCCGCGAACACGTATGGAGAAAAGCGAAGGAATTTCAAACAGGACTAAAGTGGAGTAAAGTGGCGTTTAACAACTATTATTTATAATGTATTCAGTTTAACAATGTTAGTGCACAAAATACCCCAACTTATCATAACTGACGATGGATGGGGTAACGTCCCGTCGCCAAAGAGTATCGTTGCCGGTGTTCCCCTGGTGCCTTGCATCCATGCCCGCATCGATAGGTAGGTAATATTGATAGGGGGAATGACGAGCCAGGGGAAAACAGGTGAAATTCTATAGGTTATTAAATTTTGTTCCTAATGCTCCCACGTTGAGAAACTAATACTAAACAAAGGGGTAAATAATATTGAGTTGTTTTAATGCGGTCCATTATAAAATGACACTCTAGATTTCCAAAATACGAAAAAAATGTTAGCTACGAGTAGATAAATCACTTTTTTTTTCACAACAACAACAAATAAAGCCTAATTATAGACACATTAATCACCTAGGGATTTATTTACAAACGTCGCTTAAAGTTAAGATACGCTTAAACGTCAAAAATGTAGGGTTAAACAGCCGCTAATTATGGCTTTACTTGAAGCAACGTTTATAAATATGCCCTAAATGTCGAAAACCAAAAATTACAGCGCTTCATCATTTTGTAAGTGCTTCATTGAATATAACCCTATTTTTCTGCTATTCTGCAGGGAATTTTAAATGCTAAAAGTCTTCCTCCTGCCTGTCACATACCAGCCATAATACGTCAAAAAAACGCCAGCACGTACAAACCTTCGGTCGTCGAATTTCGCTGCAGAATTACCTAATTCGTCGCCGGGTAGGGTTGAAATTAACATTTTGTTGTGGCATTTTATTCTCGTGTAGAAAGTTGGAGCATTCGGACGTCCGGAACTTTTGCTAATGTCGGAATAATGTTGGCGGGTACAGTCGGCCCTTGGTAATGGAACGGCAAAGTTTTTATTTATATTGTATTGTACTTTGGTTTATATGGTACCGTACTAGGTATAGTGGCAGCTCTATTAAAGTTTCCCTCGGGAGTCATCAGCGTTGAAGGAATTAATGTGCACGGGTTTCGTTTGGAAATGTATTGACCCTTTCGGACATTTAGTAGGAGTATTCCTACCTACTAGTTTCCAGGTGCAGTGTTGTTTTAGACAAAGGGTTGTCATGATTTCCAAATATTAATAAGATTTGTAGATTTTTAATACTGAGTATAAAATTGAAAGTATGTGATTTGCCGTAAATGATTTTGGCATGAATTTTAATAGTATCTCATTTGAAAGTTATCGCAAAAGCACTGGTTTTTACCGGAACGGACTAAAAATACGATGTTAAGAGTCTAGTTTCTAAGTTATTTCTCTTCAAGCTTCTAAACCAAAAGTTTATCTTCAAGAAGTCTTTATTGATATAATATTGATTAACTAATTAAATAGTTAGTTATTAACCGAGTATGTATGTGTGCAAGAATGTAAATACAGAAAATGTTTATACTGGAAAAGGTGTATTCATTTCAGGATAGAACAACATAATAAAAAAAAAATATGGACAGTTTTATGTTGAATAACTCATACGGAAATAATAATATTCGACCAAACTGATATACTACGTACTAGGTACCTAAAAACAACACAAATAAAATTACGAACATTTCTCTGAAACATATAACAGCATAACATAATAAAACCTATTTACAGCTCTGTTATGTGATTTCACAAACTGGTTTTATCTGAAGAGATGGCAGATATGAGAATATAGCAAGAATCCTGAACATTCGTTAAGTGAGTTGTCCCGTGTCGGCGGCGTGTCGCGGACGTGGCCAAACAAAATGTAATTTTCCCCCGAAGCGCCCTCTTACGTGACCCGAGAAAGATATAACGGTTTTATTAAATTATTTCTGCTTTTATAAGTAACTGTTACGGACGTTTAGAAAAAATAACGACTCAAAAGGCTAAAGAGATTATGGCGCCGGCTAACAATTTACCTAATGTTGGCAACACCTGCTGTGGTCCGAGATTTTAAAAGCACTTTATGTTGAGTTCACAGTGTAAATTAATTTGTTTAAAGGCACGTCGGGTATTTAATGAAGATAATGCTGGGTAATATCGCTGTCACATACTCTCTTATGATAACGTGTTTTAAGGCCTTTTGTGGCCATGAATACAATTTATTTCCGGCGTTGGGTTTTTTATGTGTCAATTGAACCTTTTTTTGCTTTAATTGAAACCTTTTTCAAGTAGGATTTTCATCTTTTGTGTTATTTGTGTTTGATGAGTTTTTTTTTTATTTGAAAGTCCTAGTTATAGCACTCACACCTGGTGGGTTTTCTGAAAAGTAATGTGAAATTGCATCTACTTATATGCCAGTCTCTTAAACTCGGATCTCAAGACCCAGAACCTCTACGGAACCATACCTTACAGCCAGCTAAAACGGGGAAAGCAGAACAAAAACTCAACTTGGACACTTAGCTACAACCAACCACATGGCCATAAAATATCCACTTAACAATTTTCCCTCATTCCTCTCCATTCTTTAAAGTCCTTTCATAACAGCACAATACGAGGACAGCAGGTGTGTGGGCTTAGCATCAAATCTTCCTAGATCGGTACACGACGGAAACACACGAACTCCTTATCGAACTTCCGACGTTATGAAATAAACGTCCGATTTTATTTATGTCCGGAAGAGGGCGCGATGCGAGATTCCGCATCCGATTGTGACACCCCAATGTAACAGATATTTGGCGCAAAACTGCGCAAACTGCGCTAAATTATCATTTGGCCGCGATTTGTTTTGCTCATGCCCCATTGCGCGCACCTCGTTCGCTCGCTTTGATTCAATTAAGACCCTTTGTACATCGCTGTGAGAGTTCCACAACTTTGAGCAACATTTTTTGTAATGTAACCTCAGAATTGTAACACAGTGTGGCTAACGTCAAACAATGGGAATTAACACTCGATTGAACATTGTTTCCAATAAAAATAAAATTGAGCTTCGTTTTAGTTGTTGTCAGTGTATCGATTACAATCGATGCGTAATCCTGTCGCCATTTTTATTAAACAATAATGTCAACTAAAAACCAATGATAACTACATGAATAAACCTGTTATCTATAGGTATTATTTATAGCAGTTATAAAAAAGTTTATAAATTCTAGTAGATTGAATTCCAAATTCCGTTTTCATTTAGTAAGCTTTCTGTTGACGCGATAATTACCATGGCAAACACATAAAATTACATTGTTCTGAGACATGTCTGCATGCCATAGTTTTAACAGTCTACAATTGAATAAACTCAACATGGCGTACAAAAACGAGCAAAGAACAAAAAAGTAAAATAAAAACACGACACACTTTCAAACTTTAATACAACACGAATATGAAACGGCCATTCTTGAACAACAACACCTACTAAGACAATAAAAACAACAAATAATAGAGTAACAACAGTACGATTACCTTTATTACTCACTTTACGATCCGTTAATGTTGAAAGGACTAGACAGTACTAAAGAATTTTCTGGACTTACAAAAGATGGATAACTTAAGTAAGCGAAAGAACTTCAAGTTTTACTTTAAGACGAAAAGGCTTTGCAGTTAGCAAGTCGGCAAATGACTTAATCTCTGTAACTTGTTCATTATCTTCTTAATTGTTAGAGCTCAGTTTTTGTTATTACAACAAATAACAAAAACAGTGCTCTAATAATTCATAATAACAACACCTACTTATAGTTTCAAACCGGACCTTAAGGACAATTCTTGTAATAATAAATCTAGTCACAGTCACATTTCGGCAAAAACTTGTCAAAAATGTAGGGAAATTAAAGGTGTTGTTGACAGATTGAGACTGAGATCAGAAGGTCAATTCTCGTAATGTAAAACGTTCAAAATCTAGATTTTGAACCAATCGCAATCGCATCTCGGCGATAAACAAACATTAAAAACTTTTTTTAAATGTAGGGAAATCAGAGGTATTTTTTGACAGATTAAGACTGAAATGAGACTGTGAACGTTCTTAAAATTACGAGAATCGCCCCTTTGACTGTGAACTTTCTTAAAATTACGAGAATTGTCCCTCAGATTACAATGACTTACCTATTGATGACATTAAACTTTGACATTGACATACTAACGATTAAAACTGAGCTTACAGCTTCAAATATCACTTACGTTCAATCAATCACCATTTTTACAACATTTTCTAGTGCGAGAGATGTAAAAAGTACAACAGCAAACTGATTTATCCTTTTTTACTGAAAAATCTTTTGCATTGCAAAAAAAAAGATGTTTTGGGGCACTTAGATTAAATAAATGAATATAAAATTTAAAGTTGGGTCAAAATCAATTGCCCATTTGTTTTTTACACAAAAGAAAATAGGTACTTGGAGAAACGAACCCGTTGACATCAGTATCACTTAAAATCATTCTTACGGATTAAGTAAGAATTAATTAAATTCGTTCCTCTTAATCTATGGCGCAATTTTCATCAACGCAATTTTCCGACAAGCCCGAGCTTGCCCGGAAACGCTTGGATCTCTTAAACGGTTGTGTCTTGGACCGTAGCTCTTCCTACAGCCAGCCCGCTCCCACAATCAGAGCTTATGCATAAATTTGAATTTTCAATTAAGGATACTTTGAAGAAAATTTTATTAGACATAAAGTGAAACCTTTGGAATCTTAAAACGAAATACGTGTTATAGAACAAAGTTTGCATAGAGATTCAGAACCATCAAAATATTACCTTGAAAAGTGAGACGATACTTCCCTAAGAATACAGTCAAGTTTCAAAGAATCATACAAAACAACTCATAAGAGAAAACATTATGTTTTTCTTACGTCTTCTTGCAAAAAACCATTAATACCATTTCCGGAACAGCATCAAGGTAATAAAAAAATCATGCATAATATCTGTGCTAAATGTTTAGTACATCCGTTGCATTAGGACGATTTTACTTGCTATCTATATTTGTACATTTGTGAAAAAGCTTTTCAAAGTCCATTCCACTCCCTTCACTGTGCGATCCAGGGCTGCACCCCAAAACGTCTGAAAGGCGTACGCGAGATATCTTAAATGAGTTTCTTTATCTTTAGAGAAAGAAAATGCGATTAATAGTTAACAGAGAGCCCCGAAGGCGCTCAACATCCACTTGAACGTTTAATAGTACCTATATCTTCTTACTACAAGTACCTTCTTTTTTTTTGTATAGTCTATGTTTATATGGCAATCAATTAAAAAATTAACATTGTTTATTATCATCCAGTTTATTTTACAACCCCAGTATTTACATAATTACGATCAGTAATGCAGGTGGCAGTAATGAAATCATGGGAATAATTACATTCATTTTAAATAAATACTATGTCAGCTGCATGAAATTGTCATACTTTTCCAGCCAGGCAGCTTTAAAGCAGCAAACGTATTGTGGTCGCAATAATAGTGATGCGAAATTCAACATTCATGACTCGAAGCGGTCAACGGTGGCGAACAACTCCGACCATCGAGGCTTTATGCAAAAGGACCTAAGTCTATAAAGCGACCATAAAGGGTCCGCGTACAAAGAATGCAAAGTGAGCTTCGCCGTAAACTGAGCTAACCTCTCCGCGGTGTCCTTTACGATAGATTTATATTCATGACACTATCTCCAGCGCGTAAAATTTCGGGCAATGGCGATCCAGAAGCAGGCATATGTAATTTTGTTTGAATAAGTAAAGAGGGGTAAGGAACTAAGGACAAAGGCTATTTGATCTTTTCTGTCTCCGCTCGAATACGAATAAATAAAATCGCCTGCGGACTGGTTTATGTGATATTTCATAAATGGATTCTGAAGGATAGTGTGTTATGGGATTATTGATTCCCCCTAGACACCGTCTACGTCTGAAGTACGTTGGTACATTATCTCGGCGGTCTCAGGAGATACCCTAATATATCTTGTATCTGGATAAGTTCACCACCATGGGCATATTTTACTGATAACTAAAGTTATATGTGTAACAAGGTGAGATGTTCAGAAAACTTTAGCTATTATGTATTCTTGACTTCATTTAAGTTTGAAAGCAGATAAACGGTTGTTGATAAAGTTTTATCTGAAAATGTTCTATTTAAACTCCTTTGTTTTTTTAGGTAGACTAACGAGCTATTAGTCTGAAGACCAATTTCCGTAATTAAAAACGTTCCAAAATCAAGTGGCAATCTCACCTCAGCGACAACCAATGTAAAATAATACTTTTCCGAAAAAGAAGGGAAATTAGAGGTATTTTTGACAGATTGAGACTGAGATCAGAACGCCAATTCCCGTAATTAAAAACGTTCAAAATCTAGTCGCAATGTCACTTCAGCGACAATCAATGTCAAAAACTTGTCAGACATGTAGGGAAATTAGAGGTATTTTTGACAGATTGAGACTGAGATCAGACTGTGAACGTTCTTAAAATCACAAGAATGGCCCCCCAGACAGTGGAGTTCATAAAATTACGAAAATTGCCTTTCTGTTCAATTTAAACCTCTCATTTAATAAAAACGGATATTTTCAGAAAGCAATTCCACTCAGTTTTACGAGTAGTTAGCGGTAGTCGATTTATACTTTTGCAAGCGCATTCGACCTCCTAAACCAACAAGCAGTTAATCATTCAACGTCGACGACTACAATATAACGTTTTATTGCTCAGACGTCTGTGAAAAAAGGAAAACAATACGAAACGCCGTAAACGTTGAGACTGGATTTAATTCGGACAGTGTTTTCATAAATATTTATATGCCTGTACGGGCTGAAAATATGTTTAAGAATCTACAATAGCTTCCCGCTCCGGGCGTCGTGTGACAGCTACTCCGAAACATACGGAGCTCCGGAAAAAAAATATACGTACACACACGGAGCACTTAAAATAAAACCTTACAACGAACTGTAACCAGCGGTTTATCCTGATGTAATATTTTCCCATTTCGTACTTCAGCTTTGTACTCGCTGTTTACAGGCAGATATATTTTAAGTGTGTTTACTTTTCTCTCTTGGATTATTTTAGAGTCTTGTAAAAGCTTTAGGTTTAGGCTTTTGTACAAAGGAGTACTATATCGAAGAACAACGTTTAAAAGAGTTATCGTGTTATTTGTCATGTTTAAGTCTAAGACTTTATTACAGCGAAATATTGAAGGGGAGTGGCAGTAAAGTGAGCAAGCCATAAAACAGATTTAATTAGAGATGCAACGCTAATCTCCATTCCCGTCGACCCGGCCAGGAGACGGAAAATTTTATGGCAACAAAAAATGTTAATTCATGTCGCAGATAATAAAATTTTACTGTTGATGGAGAACCGGGATGAAATTAGATACTTCAGTAAACATACCTACGTAAATGTTACATATTTAAGAGGTCTATTAGCGGCTTCTTTCAAAATGTTAATGAGAAAACTCGGTATAAAGAGTCGTAAAAACAGCTATAGAAAGAGTTTCGTTTTTTTTTTTCTCTTTTGTAATCTGTTGAGTTAATGAATTTTCTTACAGTTTATGTACATGGTTTTCATGCTTAGATTACTTTTATAATAAGCTTGCTTTGACCTTATTTCCACTGACGTAGTTACCAACTTTTCTAAAGAGAGCTATTTTCCCACACATTAATGAAAACATTATTGGAAAATTATCTTTTATCTAAACACACAGTTCCCTTGAAACTGTTAATTACCAAATCATAATATGTAGTTAGGTACGATTCAATTAGCTATCGTTTAGGATTATCCTATTAACCGCTGGATTAAATTTTGTTATTCACAACAACAGCGAAAATGAGAGCTGACCACAATTTGCGCGGTGCAAATGAAAATCTTCGCCAAATTGGTTAACCATTAATTTGGAAAACATTATTCTAGAACGACACGGTATTTCAAATTCGGATTTCGTGTCCCGGTATTAGTTTCATGTTTATTTTACACTGAAATAATATGAACTATGAAATAACATCATTAAATAGCCGTAAAGTTCACTATTGATTAACCAGTAAGACAAATATTTGACAAATAGACAAAGCAGAGTAAAGTGAGTGATTGAAAAAAGTGAGTGAAAATTGCTTTTGAACAAAAATAATTGTCAGACTTTTAATACTTGCTAAAATTTACGATCTCCGTTTTCATCTGAAACTAGTCGTTAAATTCGGCATTTAACTGCAGGTTTATGTTCGCAATTTTGACAAAAAACAATAAAGTTTAACCTTAGGTAGCTACCGAATGTCGAATGGTCTAGAAAATCGGAAAACATGAACTAGTAAAATACGTCAATAAAAAATATTTTACAAAAACTATGGAGTTAACCCAATAAAATTGCTTGGCTGTTTAAAAAATTATCGAATTCTCAGTTTCATTAATGTCGCTTCTCACGTCTATAATTTATGATCGATATTTTAAAAGCAATTTTATGTTCTGGAATCATAATGTCAGCATCTTAATTACCATAAAAGCAAACACCTCTGTTAGACAAACTTAACTAAGTTTGATAACAATAGGAAAAGTAATTACGTCTCAATAGTGGCAGTCGAGCTCATATAAGAACACGTCCATAGTAACAGCTACCTCCGACTATGAATTCACTAACAAAATTCCATTACTAATTATATTTGTAACTCTAAAACTGGTACCTACATAACACCTTAATGATCCCGAGGTCTAAATAACATTGAGGCATCCTTTGTATTAATATAAGCGACATAACATAAATTTCGTACATTCCCGTCATTATAGGTGTGTGTAAATGTTGAAGCTCATAATTAGAGTAAAAGCGTCGCGACGCAGTGCCGGTGTGAGGCAGGCACCTCAAAGAACACTTACAATAGGTAATGTACTTAACGCGGTAGTGCCTAGTATCGTCATTACTTTGAGCCGTCATAGAGAATAAGGGTGGCGTGGAGTCGCTAATTGTGTTTTCGGTTAGAAATTTTTGGTGGTGAAAGAGCACGTTTTTCTTATTTTTGGCAATATTTTTGGTTTGGTGTGGTCATTTTGAAAAGGTGCTGGTGATTTGTTTTAATGTTTTTCTTCTGTTAAACACGAAACAGAAAAATACAGAAGAGCATAAAGGTTCATTAGAAATTTCTTCCAGCAGACTGCGACTGGAGAGTTGGATGAGAGATGAGGACACTGTGTGTAAAAAGAAAATCAGGTGACACGACATCATCATTGTTGAACCACATTATTTCGAAATGCATCTAGATCTCGTCTATTTCGTAGAAACAACGAATAAATAAACAGCAAAAGAAAATTTCTACCAAAAATCGCAACATCAATATCGTCTCCACGCATCGAAACGGGAGCGCCCCTGGCAAGATAAAGTACATTTAGATAAATGGAAGAGAGGCACAACCTTCAGCCGGGTGGGCACTCGGGCTAAACGACAGTCTTAATTTTGCCAAAGTAATAATTAAGAGTGAAGGCTCGTGGGGGCCAACAAACTCTTGCCGAGAAAACTGGCGCTAAATTTTTAAACAAGCCTTAAGTACAAAGTCCGATACGTTCAAAGTTAATTATATTAATAAATAAAATGTAAACGACGTTAGAAGGCGTAGTTTTAGCGGGTTTGATGTTCTACTGTATCTACTTTGGAGTTAGAATGTTAATGCACATTTTATGTTCAATCCAAAAGAAAATGGAGGTTATCGAGTGGGAATTAGGCTAAAAAAATCAATGAACCAATAATAGACAGACTCTTTACGAATAATAGGGAAAATTTAAGCACTTTACAGTTTTTTACTTTTTCACAAATATCTGGTAGATAATTAAAGAAATAAAGCACTGGAAAAAGTGTTATAAATATTTTATACAGTGAGCTGAAAATGTCCACGTATAATGGCAAAAAACTGAATACAGGACTAAAAAGTGTAAATTGAATAAAAATATCGGTAAAAGCTTACTCCATTGTTTAAATATAAAATGGTTTTTCTGTAGCATTGTGCAATTGAAACTTCAAGCTATTGATGATTTTATTTTAATTTTAAAAAGGATTCAGGTAATTGGAGTATTTTCCTTTCCGTTTATAATAAAATATCTTTGCTCTTTTATAATTAAAATATTATACTACTTGCATTTCATTGGATTGTAAAAATAGTTATGTACGCACTATTTATTTCTATATTTATGTTATATTTCGATAAAATAATTATTATTTTGACTATTGTTATTTATTATGAGCATGTGTTGTCCCACTGCAGGGCAAAGACCTCCCTTCCCTCTTTCCACTTTCCCGGTCTACTGTGATTGTGGGTCAATCCTTTAATCATCATCACACTAATATTATAAAGGCTAAAGTTTGTGAGTGTGTGTGTGTGTGTGTGTGTGTGTTTATATGTTTGCTACCTCTTCACGCCTAAACCACTGAACCGATTTAGATAAAATTTGGTATAGAGATAGTTTAAGTCCCGGAAAAGGACATAGGGTAGTTTTTATCCCGATATTCCCACGGGATCGAAACTCATGCGGGTGAAACCGCGGGGCGCAGCTAGTAATTAATATTTTTTCGAATAGGGGCTTGTGGCTAAGCTATAACAGCCGCAGGGGTCGATCGATCATGTTAAGTTACGCTTGCCGCGGTTAGTCCGTAGATGGGTGACCAACTTTACATACCAAGACCCCTCCGTGCCTCGGAAAGCATGTTAACTCGTTGGTCCCGGTTGTCATTCGTGGATATTTGGCAGTCGTTACAGGTCGTCAGAAGCCCGAAAGTCTGACAACCAGTCTTACTAAGGGGGATCGTATTACCCAGTAACTGGGTTGTGAAGGTCAGATAAGCAGTCGCAATATGTAAAATACTGGTATTCAGCTGCATCCGGTTAGAATTAAACCTGACCCCAACATAGTTACACATTATCCTTTACGCGGGTCAAGAATGGGTAGGTGAGTGAATGTTACTCGTACAATACAAATCTTGGAATTTTTGGTTCTTGGTTACACCGTCTTTCTCACATTGATATCACGGTTCGTCCGTAATTTATTCTACTTTACCTAAGAAGAAGAAAACTCAGAATCGTAATCCATTTTTAAACAAGCACAAATGTAGTAAAAGTCCCTCATTATTCAGACAAAATGTCTATATAAAAGTAGAAAATTAAATAGAAGTTGAGGGACAGTCCTTCACTCCAGGTGAAATAAATTGGTCCACGGTCCCATCTAACTTAATTACTAATTCATTGCAGACTAAAACTTTTGCGAAACAACTGTTCCCGTTAAAATATTTCCATCTACTTCCATTGTAAGTTATGGAACCTCTATTTAGGGGCCTAGTTATAAACTGCTTAATTTTGAGTTTAGGCTTTTAGTAGCTTAGGCTTGTAATTTTGCAGGATTACTCGTATTTTGTATAGGTAATTACCTCTTTGTTTACTATCGTTTTATTCTAACGGGTACCTGCGGGTAAATGCGCTAACAGTGTCAATGGCTTTCATTTTGACAGTTCAACAACATTCATTGCGTTATTAATTTTTTCGAACATAAGAAGCGATGGATTAGCTATATCCTTCAAAATGATTCAGACTGTAATTGATAGTGTGTTACGCAATTAGGGTGCTGCTTACTTTATTGCTGTGAAGAAATAAAATTTTCCGCTTTTTTTAATCTGTCAAGCTCCGCTAATGAGACAATTGATTTTCTGTTGTTTCGTCACCGATCGGTAACGCGCGGGGCTTGACTGGTTAACTCATGAAAACATAACTGGCGAAATGTGGCTTTTGTTATGCACCTCTGCCCAACCCTTAAAAATCCAGGCGTGACGTTATATGATCAAATTGTTTTTGGGTCAAAAGTAGATGTTTTAGTCAATTTACTCACTATCATCAATAGGTATATTATCTTATTAACTAGCTGCTACCCGCGACTTCGTTGGCGTGACATTTTTTTTTAGCCGAATAAAAGTTACACCTTTTAACATCAGCTATCTGCTAGTGAAAGTCCCGTCAAAATCGGTCCAGGCGTTTCGGTGATTAGCCGGAAAAAACAGACGGACAATAGTTATATTTTTTTGTTATATGTACCGTATATGCTTTCATATGCATTTATTAAAAAGCTGTTATTTTGACATTACAAATAGACACTTGAATTTTATTTATTTATCTGTATATATTATATATTTAGATGTATATAATATATTTAGACGTATAGATCTTTCAAAACTATAACACTGAAACATTCATTAAATTTTCATGCAATCGCATACATAAATTACTTTGAAAAAATATTCAAATAATAAATCATAAAAACAACACCCACGGGGACTTTATAAATTTCTTAGTCGGACGATTTTACTGACAGAAGTTAGTAAAATTAGCCCCCGGTATCACAGCTTGAATTAAACGGTTAATTTCTTCAGTTATTTTTTTCTTCAAGTTCATTCTAATTAAGTTAGTGATTATAGATACGGTAGCTCGTAGTCTCGTAGGTACTAAGGGGGAAGGAGAAATTCAAAAACTCCGGGACTCAGAACATAATCATTTTACTTTACACTTGAACTAACTCGCTCTGTGCTTGTTGAATTTCAAAGGGGTTCTATTAATTTTCTAATGAGTTTAGGTAAGATTTAATTTAAAGAATTTATTAGAGAGTTTTGTTTAGAATTTATATGAATGAGTTTTGATGTTTTTCAATTATTTTGATTAGGTGTCTGCTATTGCCGTTAGGTTAGATTGCTACGATCCTTACATACTCATTCGCTTCGTTTAGGTTCATAGATAGAAAATCAATTCTCGTAATTTAAAGCGTTCAAAATCTAGTCGCAGTCTCATTTCAGCGACAAACAAATGTCAAAAACTTGTCAAAATGTAGGAAAATTAGAGGTGTTTTTGATAGGTTGAGACAGATCAAACTGTGAGCGTTCTTAAAATTACAAGAATTGCCCCCCCTCTGGTCATTCACGCACATGAAAAATATCACCAATAAGGTCACTACAAGGTGTAACAGAATAAACGCAAGTGAAAGTAGTTCTACATAATTGACTACAGAATCGTTTTCAGCAACTTTTAAAATCAGTATTTTTTTCAAAAATTGTGTATTTTGCCATAATTTGACCGCCGATTGAGCCGAAGAAAATTGAATCTCATTTCAAAGCAATAAGACTCAATTTTAAATGCATAAAGTAATGCTAGGGGCAAAAAGATTTTCTTAACTAAGATTTTCTTAGCTTTAAAAAAATAAGTTTTGGTCATTATAAATTATGCTTTTAACTTTTAACTCAATAGATATGTGAGGTCTCGCGTTAGCAGCGCCCCGCGGTTTCACCCGCATAAGTGTCGATCCCGTGGGAATATCGGAATAAAAACTATCCTATGTCCTTTCCTGGGACTCAAATTATCTCTATACCAAATTTCATCTAAATCGGTTCAGCGGTTTAAGCGTGAAGAGGGTTACCTCTACACGCTTAAACCGCTGATAAATGCGAAAGTGTGTGTTCGCATTTATAATATTAGTCTGGATTAGTGTGGATGTCCTAAAGGCGTGAGTTTGTGTGTATGTGTATCTACTATACTATTCCTTTGAAATATTTTTTGGTATTAATAATAAGTAAATAAATTAGTAACTTTCCTGGTCTTTAGAAAAATAAGGAAACATTGTTGTTAGGCACAGGACCGTTTAAATTGTAGCGCCACACTAATGCAATTTATATCAATTAACGAGGTAACTTTTGTGTTGCGGTTGGCCCTAATGTGTTTGGGTCTAAGAGACCCTGCATACCTACCCCAATGTATGGGCTATACATTATACATCCCAAAATAATTATCTGGGTGAAAAATAAACAATTTTCACGATTGTATCCATTCTCATCCATATTATCTATACCTCCATACTAACATTATAATTGCAAAATTATAGCTATAAGTTCGTAGCCGACTGCAGACGACAGCAGACAGCAGCAGGCGACATTTTGTCGCCGCGACACTACTTGTTTCTATGTATGTATGTATGTGTTGTATGTATTTCTATGAAATACATTCCGTAGCTAGCGACACGTCGGTCGTCTGCCAAGTATTTCATCGACATACATAGAAACCAGTAGTGTCGCAGTGATATGTCGCCTGCTTCTGTCGTCTGCAGTCGGCTACGAACTTGTACCTTAACTCGTGTACGTCTGTCGGTCTATCGGCTGAATGGATTCGGTACACGTACAGACTTATATATAGACCATATGAATAATAAAATATAGGATACTCTAAAATAATTAATTACTCGCCGGCTGGTCGATACTTCACGTGACCAGATGGCTGGGTCGTTCTTTGACCAAAGAATTAGCATTGCCATTCAACGTGGCAATGCTGCCAGTCTTCTGGGCACGTTTCCGGATGACAGCGATGCGGACGAGTACTTCGACGCCTAAGTGTCCTTTGTTTTTTTATTTTTTTTTTATTTATTTGTATAGTAAGTCAGTCATTTATTTTAGTATCTAGTGTATTAGTTACATTTTCTCAAGTTGTAAAATAAAAGTTCTTATGGATACTCATATAAATTATAAATATATGATACTTTTTATCCCGGTAGTACGTTCCCTTGGGATAATTTCCGACATCCACGCAGGCAAAACCGCAGGCAAAAACTAATAATATTATATTTCTCATCACAATTTATTATGTGCAATCTCATGACGCAATTAAATTACTTCTTCATAGTCGTGATTAATGTCACATTTTCTTGTATTCATTAATTATGAGATTAAGAATTATTATATTTTACTATTAGTGCAAAAAAAAAGAACACTCATTTATTTCTTTCGACAAAATTTTATTAATTTGTCTCGTGTCAGTTCGACAAAAAAACTGTTGACATATTACGTACCCATACGTTACTTCAATTAATAAAACTTGGTCATAAACCTAGACCAATATGTAAAACATGTCTTATTAATTTTGGTAATGATCCATGTAACATTAAATTTCGTACGGGTTTATTATGCAGTCATTCAGCCTGGAAATAAATTCTTACATACCCATTTAGTTTAGGTATTTATGAATTTTCTGTCATTTTAACGGGCTGATTAACTTATTTCTTCGTTATTATTAAAAACTGCGGGATACTCGTAATTGCGAAACACAGTAGCAATGACTTTTATTTTGGCAGTTCAACAACATTCATTGCGTTATATGTCGAGCAGACGAACTTTTCGAACACATGAAGCAATGGATTAGCTACATATCCTTCAAAATCATTCAGATTGCAATTGAAAGTGTGTTTCGCAATTGGGGTGCTGATCTACTTAAGAAAAATCAGAATTAATTCTACTAACCTAGGGTTTTGTTGTCAAGCGAGAGAGACAAGTAGTAATTCGTGAACGCCCGGCACATTAGTTAGACAAATTACTCCCTGTAGATGACTGCAATTCGTGTTAAAGGGAAATAGAGAAACGTGGCGGCAAAATTGCCGTAGATACTGTTCCTTTGTCACTCAGGTTTTGGATTTTTAAATCTTCGTCTCGCAATAGTTTTTATTTTTTTGTTAAATTTAACACGTTGACTGCCAGACAACAGGCACAATAGAAAATCAATTGCTCGCGGTCACCGGCAGCGACTAAAATTATTACTAAGTTATAATAATAATTTATAACATAATTCTATTTTATAGTATACAAATAAGATTATTTCGTGAAAATATGTAAATTTTCAGCAAATATATTTTCGAGAGCTGTTGGTGTTTTAAATGATTATAATTTAGTAATCATCATCATCAGCCTACAGCAGTCCATTCTGGACATAGGCCTTTCCAGTTGCATGCCATTTGTCTCGATTCTTGGCAACTCTCATCCAGCTGTTACCAGCCATCCTGCGAAGATCGCAGCTCCGCCTAGCCTGAGGGCGTCCTACCTTACATTTGCCGATTCGCGGTCTCCGCTCAAAAACACGTCTGCCCCAACGGTCATCGATTCTACCCGTAATATGGCCAGCCCAACTCATTTTATTATAATTGCCGCGAACTGAATTTTGTTTAACATACTTACAACAAAAAAAAAGGCGCTGCGATTTGCAAAAAAACGTATATATTTTTGAATATCGTGGGTTACGTGTTTTTAGGAAAAGGCTAGGCAGATGATGACTTTGTTAGTAACGTTTTCTGAAAAAATCTGTGACATAATGAACCTACTTATCGAAAATGAACACAGATTGCATCGAGACGAAATTAATAACGAATAAAACAATCGGAATATTGTATTTGAATGGGTTTAATCAGGCGTCGGATGTGACCAAATGAGCCGCGGTTTGGACCGCGTTTATTAAATAAGTTTGCTTTGAACCAATCCCAATGAATAATTACTGTTAATACAGTTAGATTTTACTTTATTTATCGTACTGTATTTATAATGTCAAAATGTTGCGGTGAAAATTAATACGTAGGTTTTAATTTGCTCGTTAAAATTATTTGTTTATTTGGTTTCACACAATTAAAAAGATAAACTCATATCCTGGCAAACAAAATATGAATGAAAATGCGTAATTAACAAGAATAGTCATCCTGTACTGTATATGCAGGGTCAAATGAAATTAGCTAGCGAAACTCTAAGTTGTGGTGGGTACTAAACAAGATAAAATAGAAATGAAAAACTTTTGATGGTATTTTTTGGGTTCAACGACCGCTGATAGTGTTATTATTGGAAGGATAAGCTGAGAAAATCTATTTTGTTTTATTATGTGGTAGATATCGATACCCATCACGTCTCTAAAATTTACACATACTAACTAGTCCGGCCGCGTTAAATTTGCCAATGATGTAGATAAACAACAATGGCCGCTCGAAATTGAATAAAATAGAACACTTGTTTTAAGTAATGTTTGTTTTCGTCTAAATCTCCCAGCTATCTAGACGAAAACAAACATTACTTAAAATAAATTTTCTTGTATATCGATTTTATTCAATTTCGAGCGGCCATTGTTGTTTACATCTTTGGCAAATTTAGCGCGGCCGGACCTTACCTATACATATTTCAAGTGACTACATTACTTGCGGTCAGAAAAACATCAAATTATTTATTTTTTGTTATATCGTGTTTAGATATCCATACCTATCACGTCTGCGGAGTTTCGCTAGTTTGACCCTGTATTTTTGTCTGGTTTCGGGATGTTACAATTCAATCAATCTAAGTAAACTTAAGACTCGAACAAAACAGAGGGTGAGTCACAATGTACACAAGTTTATTTGAGTCTAACAAGCTTCACCAGACGTCTACGTTCCCAGAGGAAATATTATCACATCCCAGCTTATTTATAAATTACTGAACCCCAAAACTCCTTTCTACTTGATTAAATAATATGACTCTTTGATCCAAAAATGAATCTGCCCAAATCACGATACTGGATCCAACGGAGCGGACCGGCTCAAATGGGCATTGCGTGTATCGAAGGACTTCCAATAAGGGACGGCGATGCTATCCAATACGATACGAGTATATTAATCTACTACTAATGTGGTGTTCCTTGCCCCCTGGCAGCAACCGGCGACCGAACTAAACTCAGTTATATTGATGACGTCACTTTGTCTCCGTCGACTGGCCATTTCGTCTGTGTAAGTTTAACGTGTTGTTGCGAATGGATGCGACCTTTTCAAATGGTTAGGACTTCGGTCGTTTAATTCTACGGAAATTCGAATGTAATTTGGAGTGGGGATAATTCACATGGTTTAATTTGTATAGTCGTAGTGGTTTGTTTGGGACTTCATTCGATCTTGCGAATAGTTTTGGGTGAAGTATTTAAAACCCTTCCCTCTGCATGTATGTGCGCACATCCTGAATACTTTGCTCAAAACCGCAAATGATGTTTATCACAGCTTAGGTATATTATGTGCAGAATGAAAACACAGCAGACCCTGATAAAATCTGTAATAAAATCTGAAGAAAACGATAAACTTTTTGTGCAAGTTGACATTTTTTCTTCGAGAATCCGTCTGAAAAGTTCCTTAAGAAGCAAGCGTCTGTGAGTTAATAAACTTTTTAATACTTAATTACGAACCTCTCTCATACTTAGGCATGTATTTCTCAGAAAGATCCTTTATGGAAATCAGTAACAATTCTGACACAATGCAAAACTCGCCCTACAGACATACTGGGCCAATTTCCATAATGTGATTACCCGAGTTCCTTCGTAACGAAGATATTTCAGTCAACTATCCCGATTTTCCGAAAATCTCGATCACTATTGACGGAGCACTCGAAAACTGTTCATCAAGTTCGGAGTACGAAATTCAAATTAAGACCTTGATACACTATCCGATTCATGCACCTATTTAATGGGGAACATGGAGAACATGGAGTATGAATAAATGGAGTGCCCATAATAATATATTTTACTGTGACCTCTGAGTTTGTTTCGGCATTTCTTCTCATAGTAAACATAATTTATTTTTGACGTGTAAATGTGTTTTTAAATTTAAGGAAATAAATATCATTGTAGCCGTTTGATGAAAACATTAAGGTTTGTGATGGACTAACACACCTATCCCATTAAAGTTAAAAATCGATTATACAAGGTGTAAAAGGACCCATGACATAGCCGTCAACTACGTATTCTGTACATTAAACTAAGTAACATTGCACAAAAATAATTCCTGGGAAAATACTTTAATTTTGGTGTCGTAAATCGCTGTTTACTGTAAACATTGTAATTTTGAGTGTATGCAACGGTACAAGGGGGTCGTAGTGGTATTTGAAGTTAAGTTATAATATCTAAAACTTGTTTATAATATCTAAAACTTGTTTTTGTTAAAAAGCGTCAGAAAAAGTTGGAACTTTGACTGGAACCTCTTATGGCTATGGAGATATAGATCTCCATTGCCATAAGAGGTTCCAGTAATGATCCAGTTATAAAAATTGTCACAATGACAGGAAGAACAAGTGACTCTTGGCTGCGTTAAGCGTCTTTATACACTCGTTATTGCACCTATATGATAGATACTATGTGTTCAGGACGATAGCGTATTCAGTTCTCCCGTACAATCTTAAACCGCAGTCCTATTATGCGGTCTTACGCAAGATGTCCAGACGTATGCAACAATAGAGGGTTGATCCCTCCATTTCTTCCTTCTCTATGAGTCTGATGATAACTATACCAACCCAGTCCCCATTAAAGAGGTGCATGTGTGCGTGACTAATTTGGTACAGTCAGCGTATCAGGCTGAATGCCACGTGTGTCTGGCTCATAATGTTGTTGTAGTGGTAGAAAAAACATCCGTAGGTATTAGAAACTTTAGGGTGTAGAGTTTGCAATTTATTCGCTTGGAAACGAATGCGACTTGATTACGGCTTCTGTTTGTTTAAAATGGACTAGTTTTAAGTTATCTTAGTAGGTATAAAGAATATTTGAAATAACTCTGTTTGTTTAGTAGATTTCGTGTTTTTCTGTACCTACTGATAAACATGAAAACCGGAAGACCTACCACTATTGAATCATGAACAATGAAAATAAAATAAAATAAATGAAATATTTGATAATGCTATTTAAAATAAATCATTTTCAGCGATATAGAAAAAATTAATTAATTGTGATTTAGTAGGTGCTTTAGTATTCATGAGTTGCTGTTCTTGATTTAGTTTTAAATTCAAAGTTTAAAAATAAACAACAAATATGAAAACAACATCAGAATTTAAATTAACCACAGATAAATATAAAACTCCTACGTACAGAGGAAATAAATTGTTTCGCAAAACGGTCAACATAAAACAACAATAAAAAAACATCGATCTAACCATGAATTAAAAAAATAGAACTCTTACGCGCTACATTCAAATTGTTCCACTTCGCTTGGTTTAACCCCAAAGCGGCGCATACGTTTCCATAACGGCATGAAAGCTTTTTATCTCAGTGCAAAGCCGTCGATAATGATGGCCACAACTAGAGCTGCCACACTTTCATTAAGTTTTCTAGTCCACAAACGTCGTATTAAAACCCTTGCCCTAAAGCCGTGTGTGAAGAGTGCGGAAGATAATTGGTGAACAAGTGATAGGGACAGAGCTATCGTATATCCCCGCACTTGATCCTATTTATCATGCACGGGACTTATTAAAGCGACCAACACGCGCGTTGTTGTTCAACAGTAAAAGTTTAAAGTAGATATAAAAGGGTAGGAGTCGCCAATTTTTTTAATGCTAACAAAATTAAAGAGTTTTGTAAACAATTATCATTATAAATAATATTAATAAAAGGTTAATAAGGTGTTGTATTTATTAGGAATAGCATTTTTGTTTCGGAACCCTATTAGAAAAACAGCGCTATCAACTAAAAACAAATTTACTAAATACCAAAGCAAACTCTAACATAGTAAACGCAAGTAGCCTGTAAAAAAATATTTGCACACATGCGATAATTACATTACGCTAGCACACAGTGCGTGCAAACATTATTTTTGCTCCAAATAGAACGCAGTAACAAACAATGCAGTTCGACTCGATGCCCTCCAACGTTCAACAGATTGGCGTTCCATTCATATGTAGATTGCAACAAAAAATCCAATAAACAAGACACAGGGTACTCACATCTCCCCTAGCATCATTATTGAAAGGAATGTTAACAGTGCACCCGGCTTATCCTGGGGTCGTTTTACCAAAAGAGTTAGACTAACGAATGGTCGCCCTACATGACATGAGTCTCTCGTTACGCTTGACACTTCAATTCGGATTAAATTCTGTCAGGAATTTAAATCGGCGATGGTGTTTGTGCGGCAGATGGTTGAACCAGATACGAATGGAGACTGATTATTTACCTGTGACTTAGATACGGACGGGGGTAGACTTTCGCGTACAAAGGGTTGTAACTCGCTCAAGCGTTAACTAGTATTGTTAGATGTTGCTAGGTTACTTTGTTGAAAGATATCTTGTTACAGAAGGTTTAATGATTAATCAAGTCAGATTTTTCCCTGTTCTGTTAATTTCCCCTCCCTTTTAATATATTCCTCTCCAGAACTGTTTGAGGCGCTGATGATTTTCATCCGTCACAATAAAATTATGATTTACTTCCCTAAATATTCTGTCTGTGTGGACGTGGGACCTATATGTATATTTAATGTTCTAACAATTTAAATTTTTTTTGTTTGCCCGAAGGGTTAGGCAAAAATGTACAGTCACCAAAAGAGATAAGTAACCAAGGTAGTCGGATATAATTGAAGTTCAGTAAAAAACCTATGGATGTTTTCGACTGAAATTTAATTTGATAAATGAGCTTTTGGTTTTCTATTAGTAAAATAAAATATTCGAAAACATCCAACGGTTTCTTACTAAAACTTCAACTATATCCGACGACTCAGGTTACTTATCTCTTTTTGTGAATGTACCTATAGCTCACCCACATACAAACAACAACAAGAAAATCAACAATAATTATATTTATGTAATTAAATTTTTTTGTTGGTTTCAATCCCGTACTTGTCCTACAACATTTACATTAAGATCAACTGTATCATCGAAGTTTTTTTTTTTTAGACAATGAAAAGAAGCAACTTCGGCTTCGGATTTGTTTGCCATAATAAGAAATATAATATAAGTCAGATTTTACCTACAACTTTCACCTTCTATAAAAATATCAAAGGGCACCAAACTCATACGGACCCTTGTCAAGATATTGATTAAATGTTTATCCAAACAGCAAAAGTCTAGAGGGAGGCGGTTTTAAATTGAAAAAATTAATTGCTTTGAAAACGCACTGCAGCCATACCTGCACATAAGCGACAAAACCTCATATAGTGGTATTCCAAGTATTCACATATTAGCCGATGGCCGGCTACAATTTTTCCACTTCCATGCCGCTTAGCACAACTTCAGAGAGGATTCATATCGCCGCAGCGGATGCGTTTGTTTTGTTCAAATTTATTTTATCAAGTAAACGTTGGTATTCCACTCAGTGGGCCGGACCTAATATGCAGTAATGCGGCAAAGTAGTACCCTCTGCACCTACCACTGCCGAGTTTGATGCCGACTAATGAGTGAAGTTATTCGCTTAATTATTTTTGTGCAGATTTTAACGGTTTGTTAACCTTTAAATGTGTACTTTCGTCTGCGGAAGCGCTTAATTTATTTACAGATTCAAGAATTTATATTGGAGGGGCTTGTTTTTGCGAACGTAATCAGCGTTGGTTGCATACTTGTACAAACAGCAGCGGAAGAGATGAACAACAAACTTTGATGATGTTGCACTTCATCTACAACACTCATTAAGCAAGCTTGTTGTCTGTTAAAGAAACTTCTGATGTTTCCAAGAAATACTACGGAACCTACCTACGGAATATTAAAAACTGAAAAGAGACGTCACACATCGTCCGAGTTCCTTTCACTGAAAAATCTCTCTCAAAAACAGTAAAAACAAAATTAATACATCGTCAACATCCGAGCTTTCTAAATTGATCGCAAAATAATCGATTCCTTTCAACGGCACCCTCAACCCTTCTACCGCAACATCCATTCCATTTAGTTTTTCGAAAAACCACATTAAGAAAAAAATGAATCGCGAAATGAAAGGGTAAATAATAACAAAGTGCAGTAGGTACAAATTGCAGAATCACGCGTCGCGTACCATTTCACTCTCCAAGAGCAGTGATTAATCGCGTTTTCATTAGTGTCGCATCCAAAATGACATAGTTATGAATCGCCAATTCAATCAACTCGGTTTCAATAACAATTTTTCATTCTCGACACACTAATTAAGTGCTTTTCATAAATATTCTGGTAAAATCACGATAAATTTCAATCAGTTTTGAACTCTATTTTCTTTGAAAGAAGTTTGAAAGTTCTTTGGTCCAAATTTTGTAATGGCAGACTTGAAAGCGACATCCTTAGTAACAAGTGTAAAATATTTTCCCCAATCGTTGTACCTGGCGCCCCCTAGGGATATTTCAAGGGTGAATAAGCTCGCATAATGGCAAAGGGTACAATATTTTAAATTTCAATCGCTGCGAGCGGTCCGGTTGCTCCCTGGGCGGCGTAGAACAAAGATTTCACCCGGTGACTTCTGCTAAGTGTTATAATAACTTATTATATCGGGAAATCGTTTGAAATATCAGCGTTGTAATAGAAATGTCTTTTTCCACGAAATGTGTTCAGTGTGTTCTTTTACAAATCGTTATTTACTTGTGATCTTTATTTAGGAGCGAATCTTGTTGATATAATTATTTGAATTTAAAATGGTAATAATGAAATTGGATAGCTAAGAGAATTATATACGGTTACGAATGTACGAAGCTACGTCCCGCGGTTTCACCCGTCTCCATCCCGCGGGAATATCGGGATAAAAAGTATGTGTCCGCCAAACCTCCAAATCCGTTCAGTAGTTTTTGCGTGAAAGAGTAACAATTCAACATCCATCCATCCATCCTCACAAACTTTCGCGTTAATAATATTAGTAGGAAGTAGGATTTTCTTGTCATCAGGAATGAAATAAAATTGTCATGTTTTCACTCCTATAAGCTTAACCTCATTTTAGTTAACCTCCTTCGATTAATTATGAACCTATTTATCTGGATTTCTAATTAACGTTATAATACAAAAGCGATTCTGAAAATAGGCACTCCTCTACCTTATTTTAGTAACCCATTTTACCAACTTATTTGTGCCTCGGGATATTCTGCTAATGTATGTACGATATGAACAAACAAGGTACCATAGATATATGAAAGAAGGTAGGTACTAATTTTGATAAAATATGTAAGAATTTTACAACATATTTTACACATGTCAAAAATGTTTCTTATTTACACAGCAAAAAGAAATAGAATATTTAAGCAACCTCTCGCCAATTTATAATGCTGGAGTTCCAAATCGCTTGTAAAAGGTGACTAATAAATATTAACTGCGACAAACGCAAGCGATCCATCCGTGTTTCGCTCTCATTTCCAACTCCCCCAGTCCGTTTTTTCAGCGAGATTAATTTTCCGAATCGTTATCAGCGCCTTACGATTGCCGACGCATTTGTTACACTACAGTTCACCTTTTCAGTGAAATTGCAAATTTTATGCGGAGCGCAGATAAAGTACCTATAATCATTATTATAACTCATAAATTTGATTGAAATTCGGTCACATTCCGAACGAGCGCTTATCGCGTGGTTGCAGTCGACTTGAAAAATACCTCGCCCCTAAATTCGTGATTTGAGAGACGTCGAGTCAACGTTTCCGATCGATTTGCGTTTAGTGCTACAATGAACGTGTTTAATATCGACATTTGCATAGCAAATTTTGAAAACGCGACGGTTTCTCAAGATTGAGGACGCGGATTTTGGGAGTTCTCGAAAAAGTTAGAGCTCTCATTTGGCTCTGTAGGTACTCTGTCATATTCATCATTTGCCTAGCCTTTTCCCAATTAATATGTTGGGGTCGGGTTCCAGTCTAGCCGGATGCAGCTGAATACCAGTATTTTACATGGAGCGACTGCCTATCTGACCTTCACAATCCAGTTAGGTACTGGGTAATACGATACCCCTTGGTAAGACTGGTTGTCGGACTTTCGGGTTTCTGACGACTGGTATAAACTGTCAATGTTCCAAAAATAACAGCCAGGACCAACGGCTTAATGTGCTTTCCGAGACACGGGGGGCGGTATGTCAAAATAGTACCCTGCATAGTAAGTAGTTAAAGTTTCCTAACCACTTGATAATTGTTTTTTTAGATAAACCTAAAAACAATGTAACTAAAGCCCAAAATTGTCGTAGAATTTTACGGTGTCTAATGATTCAGTCATAGGACATTTTCATATATTGCTATTATAATTTCGATGTACCCTCGTTACAGTTAGGTATCTTAAATTAAAATGAACGGAGACTAGGCCCTACTAAGATTAAATAAAGCAACAATTTTATTACGATCTCTTTTGATCTAGTGCTTTAAATACTTTTATCTAAATGTTTACGAGTAGGGTTTATGAAGCCTTTTATTTAATCTCTGGAAAAATCTTTGAGATAAATTACATTAAAAATGTAAATGAATTGTTTCAACTTTTTTTCTTTAAAATACCTACTTTGCTTTAGTACCTACGTAGGAACTTAGGTACCTTATATCTTCTTTATAAAATACTGATTAAATTAGCAATTCTTAAACCTCTGAATTACTTTTTATGTTTCTTCTTATACAGATAAAAGTTGATAGTAATTAATTAATTTAGTAATCAACAAAGCAAAAGCAAAGCTACCTACAAAGCAAAGCTACCTCGCCTGCATATTTTCATTTTTAGTTTTATTCATATCTGTTAAATATGAATATAATGGTTTATCACCTAGGAGGAGCTTGTGGCTTAGTAATAATAGCTGCAAGGGTCGACGGATCAGGTTAAGCTACGCTTGACGCGGTTGGTCCGTGGATGGGTGACCATCTTTATATACCAAGACCCCTCCGTGCCTCGGAAAGCACGTTAAGCCGTTGGTCCCGGCTGTCATTCGTGGATCTTTGACAGTCGTTACGTTACGTTGGTAAAAGGCTAGGCAGATGATGAGGATAGTTTGCTTACATAGTAATTGTGTTGGGGTCTTTACTCACGACCTTTATATCGTCAATCTGATCCCATAATTATGCGTTGAGCTGTCGCTTTGATTGTCGCAAATGCATGTCATTCCTTATGCCGTTAGTCAAAAAAAATTTTTGCCATACAGCAACACAAAGATACTGTCCCTCTAATATTATCACTTATAAGATCTCTTTATCAATTAGAAATCTCTATTATATTTGCGGATATCTCAAAGAGAGTGAAGGGTGCGGGAATTGCCTGAAGGGTTGGAGGGCGCCGGTGATACCTTTAATGTACCCTCGGAACAATATATGAATAAGACTTCCAAGTTAAGACGGCATGGTAAATATTATCTTTCATGGAGTACTAGGAAGCATATGTAATTTAGCTACATTTCTATTGTACAGGCTTCTTAGAATATTGTGCTTTGAATATGTGAGCATCCTCTATTAACTCATCTACCTAAAAGTAATGCTTTTTGACACGAGAAAAAATGTTTATAAACACAAATAACATTTAGGTTTAAAACTCACCCATGTTGTTACAACTTCCATATGGAAAATTGTTGTCATATCTTGTACTTATTTAAGCAAGAATAGAATATAATACATTTTATTATGTACAGCCGCCAGCACATCAAGCTACCCGAAACTGTCAAATTTTCCCAATCAACTTTGAACCTTATGTTTAGCGATAAAGTTGAAAATCTATTAAAGAAGTTTTACAGATTGTAGTAGCTTGATGTGCTGGCGTCTGTACACTACACCAATTACAGACGGTTTATTCTATAAAAATGTGACCATGAAAACTTAGGTCAGGTGAGCTGTCAATAGCGATAAACCCAAGCATGCATGGAATGCAGGCATCAATGGGTCGGCCATATTAGCCGTAGAACCGATGATCGTTAGGGTAGACGTGTTCTTGACTGGAGACCGCGAATCGAATCGAATGGCGTGCAATGGGAGAGGCCTATTTCCAGCAGTGAACTGCTATAGGCTGATGATGATGATGATGGAATGACAGCTCACTTCAAGCCCACTTCGTCTTAGTTTTCACGGTTTTCACGGGTTACAGAATAAACCATCAGAATATATAAATGAAAAAAAAAAGAGAGATGATGGAATGGTAATGTTGGTGAGGTGAGGTGTGAGTTTCATAACATTTCGTAGAAAGATTTTCCTGCCGGCTAAACATGATTCATCACAACACAATCGCAAAGGCATTATGTGGTAATGCGAATTCAATTACCTATAAATCTCTGCGATTCATACACAGATACGTCAAACAAATCTCAATTAGCAGTTGAATCAATATAACATTTGCATGTAAATTCGTTTTGATAGGAACCTACGTGCAACTGAAATGAGAGGCCGATTAAAAATTCACCCTCCATAACTTACTTTACCGACAGCTTTGATAATTAGGCGGCTTTAAGCGCTTTCGCATATTAAGTATACGTATAGGTATTTGTGTTTGTGAAGCGATATAGCGGCTCGTTGATTAGACAGGCTGGGGGATGATAATGATCGATTTTTGATTTAGGAAGAGCTGTTGATGGATTAAAAGGAAGGCTGCTAGAAAGGAGGCTATGATATCGTAGGCAAAATGAAAAGACAGCTACGGCTGTGTATACTCGTACTAACTTAGTACTATATTACTTTTACCAAGGTTTGATTGTTCCAATGGTTTTCCATACAAAAACTGTCAAACGTCTATTTTATTCCATGGCTAAAAGATATAAGTATGACGGTGGAAAAATCAGTCCTTAGAAGAAAATAAACGTGGAAATAGACATAGGTAATTTTCAACAGCACTGAATTAAGAAAGACCAACTAAGTTTTTAAAAGCCAATGTATGCAATGGCTAGGTTTTTTTGCAAACGGGCATTTGTCCAAATCGACAAACAATCTGGGTTGTTAATGACTGAACTTTTTTAAAAAAACTGCCTTCTAACTATATCTAACAAAATACTGTTGTGAGTAACGAAGGTAAGAGCGTTTACATCTTAGATTAAAATTAAATTGAGATAATATCGTACCCTAAATAAGCATTAAAAACAAAATAAGCTACCCCAAATAAGTAAAAGCTTCAAAACGGATCAATCAAACTTCTACCAAACAAATTTTTATCAAAGCCTATCCAATTAAAGAAATTCTATAAAATAAGCAACATTCAAATCTGTTTTCAAAAGCTCCCAAAATTCTTACAAAACAAACACAACTGCAGCTTCAACAAAATATTAACAAACAAAATAAATCGTATTTAGTGAAACAAAGCATTTGTGATTCACCCTGGAAGATCTCGTTAGACTCTTAATGAATCTATTGAGGGCTTGTCGACCGAATCGGACGAAAGAACGGAGCGGGGGTTGAAGTTGCGCTAATAATTTGTGTTAGGCTTAGTTTACACATACCACTTTTACGCGACACGACAGCGACACTGTATGGTCGTTGTCACAGCAATCGACGACTTTAAAAGCACAGTTTTGCCAGAGTGTCGTCACTCGTATGAATGCTGTAAACAACGAACCAACCACAGTGAGGTGCGCAAGATGCGTGATCTTCAGTCGGCAGCTTGTCGTCGGTTTGTCGCACAAATGAGTTGCGTTTAAAATAAGGACTACGACAGTTTTGTGGGTGAAATCTACCATGCAGCATGACTATAATGAACGATAAACAAGCGGCAATTAGTCGTACTACGTCTGTGTGCCACGTCACATCACGATTCCATACTAATTTGCGACTGACAACGACATTTTTATGATCCTATTGTCTCTGGAAAGTGGTAAGTGTGAATTAAGCCTTAGAGTCTCAACGGCAGTGTCGCGACACTGCGCTAAACTGTCGAGACCCGAGCCATTGAGCCGTAGAGAAGCCTAATGCCATTTGCTCTTGCTTCAACTTGCACATAGATATAAATAGTGTGCAATTGTTTTTGTTAACTGCGCTGAAAAGTTTTTGGGTCGGGTGCTTTTTAAATATAGACAAAATATTTCTGGTTAAGTATTGGTTAAAATCTATATAAATAAAACAAAGTCGGGTTAGTTACACCATCTATAACTCAAGAACGGCTGGACCGATTTTTATGATCTTTGTTTTTTTGGATTTGTCTCCGCCCCGAACAGCAGAATAACTATTAAAACCAGGCGGAAATTCAGGGAAATAAAAAAGTGAAAATAATTAATTTTCTCTAGCATTTGTTCTTATTGATTCTGAAGCGGTGCGAAGTTCGCGGGGTCAGCTAGTAGATTATAAAAAAAAAAATATTAGATTTAAAACCTTCAAATCTCAAAACCGGCACAAAAAATATAGGTTAGGATAAACTTCCACAAAGACAAGTGTGAATTTATAAGGAAGAAAGTTTAATTATTAAAAAAAAAATAAACAATATTGGGTTGAAGGAGCACAACTGTTTAATGATTTACTGGAGGATTTAAAGAAGTGTGATAGTTTAACCATATTTGAAGCAATACTCAGAAACATGTATGTATCCGTAACATCGCCAATTAAGTATTGTATTAATACATACACTCGTATAGATGTAAGCACTTTGTCTCTCATTTTAGGTGAACTGTTATTAAAGTACTTATGAGAAATAAAATCACTTTAAACAATGGTCTAAAGGGATTTTATTTCTCATAAGATACAAAAAAAACAAGTACCTATGACCTAATGAAGTTATAATGGTTTAAAAAGAATATGGCTCAATATTAATGTTCATGAATTGCAACTAGAGTCCCTTTTCCATTAATTACAATCATTTGACATCCTTTCTTTGCCATTTGCTTAGCTTAATAACATGTAGAATTCCCATCATTGATTACTCACTCATATGCATGGCCAGACGCCTCATTCTACAAGTTCTTATTATAACGATGATCATGATGACCTTTTAATATCAGATACTACGAGTACCATCTGACCTTAAATAGCCGCAAGGAAAATCATGTTTAAGAAGTGTTATGTTATAAGTAAGTGGACGTCCTCATACTAATTTAATCCCTAAATCACCGCTTACGAGTCCCACGGGAAGATACAAGGCTGCCTAATTTTAGCCCGTTTATCAAATATTGCTATCTTGCTTATAATACAGTTATTTTTCTGTTTAGAATAAATTATTATACAAAAAGCTAATTGTCAAGGCCCGTACCATGGACGGCTCACTCCGAAATAACGCATTTACATTTTACAATCAAGCCTGTTTGATAATCATCTCAATTACGACCGCACCTAAATTTCTTTGTATAATTATGAGCGTTGAAGCGGAGAATATAAAAAAATATAACCCTTTATTTGCGTTAGTATTTCCATCTTTTAATCCGTAGACAGAATTAGATATAAGGTTTACTGTTCTTACTGAGATTTTACGTAAAAGCTGGAGCTAAAACTTCATCGCGTATTTCATTAGGAACTACAATATTTTCTTATGAACACCCTACGGTGTAATCTTATTAGGGCGCGAATTATATTTAGGTTGAGAGCGGGCGGTGTCGCGCGGTGTCGGCGGTGTCGGGGCCTCGGTGTAAACTAATTGCATTTAGAGCGATAGAGCTCTGAGAGACGGAGCAAGCGATGCTAATGGACGGTATATTAATTAATACGGGCGTCTCGTCAAATTTCAACTTAGTGGAGTATCTATTCCGTTAACAGTGAGGTTAATGTTTTGGAGTACCTACGTATATTGTTTTCTTTCGATGCTTTAATGAATAAAGCAATTAAATGACAATTTGATGACATTATACCTATATTTATATTAATGATAATTTATGAAATTATAATATTTATAATTCACAAAAAAAATAAAATTACAAAAATAGCCAAAGTGCAGCTAAATCACAGACTTAAGCCCCATAAGAAATCAAGCGGAAAGATTTAAGTAACAGAACATTATATTGGCTTGATTTATCATTTGCTGCAGCCCGCGGTTTCACCCGCAGAAGTCTCGATGCCGTCGGAATATCGGGATAAAAAGTATGTTATACTCTAACTCAAGTCATGGTCTACCTATGTGTCAAATTTCATCCAAATCCGTTCAGCCGTTTTAGTGTGAAAGCGCAGCAAACAAACATACAAAAATTCGGAATTTACAATTCGGACATCATAATCACAAAATCACACCGCTTAACACGGCTCTCAATTCGAACACCAGCATCACATCTATCATCAGCAAGGTATAAAGACAAAGGGCCAGTACAATGACAATTGAATACTGTTATTGCCCCAACAGATGGTCCATAAAAGTCGGAATGTCGAAACTTGGCAGATAGAAGTGAGACAACAACCCGCTGTGCCATCTAAGCGGCGTTTAAATAAAAGAAATGACAGTCGCTTGGCAAAGGCACCAGCTGACGGCGCCGGAGTCACAAACGGCGCCACTTTGATAATTGTTCCCTGTAATTATTTGAAACACTTATAGCGTGTTCAGTGCCGTCTTTCACCAAATTACAGCTTGGAATACTTTGTTTTTGTTTTTAATTTGTTCTATAGTTATTTGTGATTATTGTATGTATTTTTGTTGAGAATACGTGATTTGTGACACAGAAAATAGAAAGTAGCTAAACCAGTTCAAGGTTTTTTTTTTTGTAATATTTCGACAGTAATAACATGTTGGTTATATTTATCTCAATTATATACCTGCCCTAATAAACAAAAGACTCCTTAATTATTTACAAGTGGCAATGCTGCCAGCCTTTTGGGCACTTTTCCTGTTGACGATGATGCAGACGAGTTTTTGATGTCCTATGACCATTTCCTTTTTTTTTTTTTTATTTGAAATGGGATTGCTCTTGACTCTAGCCTAGGTCAAAGGTAACATAATAATTGTACATATTATTATGTTTTTACATGTCTCGGGACGATGGGGGGGAGGTTCTTTGGAAAGCGTACGAGGGGTATTATTATTCTAAGACTGTTTTTGCTTCTTGTTTTAAGCTTTGAAATTATGTAAATATTTTACGATTAAAATTATTGAGTTAGTAATTTAACAGAACAAGTAAATGTAATAATACCATTATTATTTACATACATTGAAGAATAACTAAATCAAGACTAAGACTTTTGAGTTAAAATAACCTTATTTTAGTAACCTTTAAACGGAATGAATTCGTAGAAATTGTAAATATTTTTGATCTTGACACTTTATGTATTCATGCTCAATGTCTTTCGTGACGAATGGTCATTAGATCCAACAAATTAGCGACGGGCTAGGTGCTCCTTGCAATGACATCTAAAGCTCCTTTTTTTTTTCAAAATAAACCAACATTCATCTTACTATTCAATTTAATGAGCGAAAAAATTAAGAAAACCGCCAAAAATTCGACTTAGCATTAGATCATAGCTTACTATTTTACCATACCAGAAAATCTGCAAAAACGTGGCGTACAAAGATGGCCCTGCTTCAAAGGCCGATTCAAGGGGGATTCTGCACTTAATGAAAATATTCGAATCCGGTCATCGGGAAAGTTCCGCGGGAAGCTTGAGCACTCGATCGATGCACCTGAAGAACTCGAGAGTTCTCCAACGAATTTCGTCATAATTTCGTATCACTTCACCTAATAGTATGGATAAGATAACACGCTGCGTTTTTAGTTTAATTGTAGCCGAGCGATGTGTACTATTTCGGTTGAAGCGATGTTTTATATACGATCAGCACCCTAATAATCTATTGCTTTATATGTTTGACGCAATGAATGTTGTTGTACTGTCAAAATGAAATCCATTTCTACCACGGATATTCTTACTGTTGTTGTTACCAGGTATTGTTAAATGTACCTACCTAAAGTACTGCGTTTATGGTCTTTTCTTTTTTGATTAAAAACAGGTTATTATTGCTTAGAAACTCACTAAGTAATCAGTGGGTACTTGAGCTACCACAATTTATCACAGTTACTGGAACAACATTCCAGTAAATAAAATAACAAACCAATATTTTCATATATAACTTTTAGTATTTGAGTAATCGTACTCAAATACCGACTAAAAGTTATAAATGTTATATAAAAAGGTATCGTAGGATATCGTAGGTAGGCATCGACTTACGATACCTATCTACGATATCCTACGATACTTATGGCATATTTGTTTGATATCGTAATTCCTATTACGACACACGCTCTACAGCTTATTCGTGCTCAAAGCACTGAACCGTGCGTCGAGTTAAACAAAGTTTGACGTCTGTTCCAGTCGACACCGCCACCATTATTGTAGATAACTAGCACATAAAGTATGGAACGAAGCGAATAAAGATAAAACTCGTACGTGGTTGAAGGCTTTAATAACTGAACGACAGTTCGTACGCGTTTGTCAAGCGGAATTTTCATTAGATCTATGTCTGAAGTACGTGTAACGTTATGCGGAATATGTATTTGAATAGACGAGAGCAGACTAATGATGGCAATCGAGATAATTATTTGTTATGAAATTCATATTGCGTTCGTTATTAATTACTGGCTCTTGCCCGCGGTTCTGCTCGCGTGGAAGTCGCAAATTTTAACACGGGAACGTACTAGTAGGACAAAAAAGAATCCTATGTCCTAACCCAGGTTAGCCTGTTGGTGTGCCAATTTCATACAAATCCATTCATCTGTTAAGGCGCGAAAAGGTGACCTAGAGACCGACAGACAGAATTACTTTCGCATTTACTATATTAGTGTGGGTGAAATTAATATTGCGTCCGTAATAAATTTTTATTATTATCTACGTGACGATAAAATTATAATCAAATTAAGGAACATAAATCATTACAGATATGGGTCTTGTTTTTTGAAGTGAACCTTCAAAGTTGAAAGAGATTATTTGTCGATTCGCACGAATTTACTCGCCCGAAACGGGTTTTTAGGAATAAGTACACGTTTTATAATATTTAACTCTTATCACTTCTAGCGCTAGTGTCCTTTTTTCTATACTTGATTGCATGAAATTCGAAATGTGCCAATTTGTGCGAGTTGCCTATAGAAAAAAAACCGGCCAAGTGCGAGTCGGACTCGCGCACCGAAGGTTCCGTACAAAAATTTAAGGTTTTCGGAATTTTTCCTTTATATGTGCTATAAAACATTGCTTCATGCCAAATTTCAAGATTCTAGGTCGACTGGAAGTACCCTTTAGGTTTTGATTCCCTTGCGAGTAGTTGCGTGTTTGAAAATATGCGGCTTAAATTGCCGTTTCTTTTGATTGCGTTGACATAAAAGTTCGATTTTGTTACAGCTTAAAGGTAGTATAGACCTGAGTATTTGATATTAATTTCAATTTAATACCTTTACGCGTTCATGAGAAAAGAAGTAGTAACTTTAAAATTTTTAAAAATATTTTTTATTATTATGATGTAACTAAAAATTTACGGTTTTCGCAATTTTTCCTTTATCTGTACTATAAGACGTTACTTCGTACCAAATTTGAAGATTCTAAGTTCACGGGAAGTACCCTGTAGGTTTTGATTCCCGTGCGAGTTTCGAAAATTTGCGGAAATTTGCGGCATAAACGGCTGTATCTTTTGATTGCTTTGGCTTAGAAGTTTAATTTTTTCACAACTCCAAGGGACAGTAGACCTGAGTATTAGATATAAATTTCAGTTTGATACCTCCACGCGTTCCTGAGAAAAACGGTCTTGACAGACGGGCGGACGGACGGACGGACGGACGGACAACGAAGTGATCCTATAAGGGTTCCGTTTTTTCCTTTTGAGGTACGGAACCCTAAAAACGGTCAAGTGCGAGTCGAACTCGCGCACCGAGGGTTCCGTACAAATTTGTAGGTATGTAAATAGTTATCACGGGTTTTTTTTTTAATGTTGGTAACTACAAATTTACGGTTTTCGGATTTTTTCCTTTACTTGTGCTACATGACCTTGCTTCTTGCCAAATTTCAACGGGAAGTACCCTATACATTTTGATTCCCTTGAGAGTGTCGAACGGAGTGAGGAGTGAGGTACGGAACCCTAAAAATCGCACGTTTCGTGCGGATCGACAAATAAGCCGATGAAAGATTCTGAAGTCGAAAATATTCGAACGTGCAATTACACGTAGATAGGTATAGTTAGTCAGAAAACAGCCGATGGACCAAAAAAGTAACTCATTGAATACCAAGAGACCAAAGGATAAGTAGAAGTCGGCCAAGGAAATGGTGGGAAGACATATTTTGCGAGAAAAGAGACGAGGATGGATGACTGGATCTAGGGATACGCCAAAGAGGCAACTGCTGCTTAGAGACGTGAACCACAATATTATATAATCCTACTATATCCTAATCATGTTATTAACGTGAAAGTTTGTGAGTATGGATGGATGGATATTTGTAACGCTTTCATGCAAAAACTTCTGAACGGATTTTGATGAAACTTTATAGTAATATAGGTTTTACATCAGAATAACATATAGAATACTTTTTGTCCCGATATTTACACGGGATCGACACTTATGCGGTCGAAACCGCGGCGTGCTGCTAGTATTATAAAATTATGGATGTAAAAGTAGTAGAATGTAGTCTATTTTATTTATTTTTTATTTCGCAGTTAGTCAGCCTGACTTGCAGAATTGCGTGAGATCTACTTTCATGCTTATACACCAAAATCAATTGGAACTAGCTTCATAAATTACACAATTCTACCATAATACAACAAACAACTATCCCAGAAAACTACCCATTTTTGCGACACTCAAAAATTAATTAAAACTGCAACACCACCCTATACAGGGTGCAATTGAACACATGCGACAAATCGAAATGGGAGATTATAATCATCATTATGAACAACTTTTACTATGGGAACAAACCTGAAATCGCGAAAAAAAAATCAGCTGTTCCCTACATTTTGGCGAGTTATGCGAACATAAATGTAGGGAACAGCTGATTTTTTTTCGCGATTTCAGGTTTGGTTCCATAGTAAAAGTTGTTCATAATGACGAGTACAATCTCCCATTTCGATTTGTCGCATGTGTTCAATTTCACCCGGTATAATCGCAATCCAAAAACAAATTAACGAATCCTCAAACAAACGATAAGTTAATAACATATTAGGGACACGCCCCAATTTCACCTCCAAGAATTTAATATAGTTTCAAATTGGCAAAATAATAAACCGGTGCGTCAGTTGCAGGAAATGCAATCACGTCAGTTATAGGGACGTAATTAAATATGAGGCTCGTTGCGATGGCAGTTACGCGGCGCCATTGTGGATTTTGACATTGCGATTGCCCACGATTTGTTGCGTTCGCCGTGAGATACGCGGAATATATCGTCACGTGAGTTACCGTGGGAATTATGAGAGAGATGAATAAAAGTTAATTACTAGCGGGGTAATTGTGTAAAACACTAACAGTGGCTTTATTTTGACAGTTCAACCACATTCATTGCGTTATTTGTGATGTTGAGCAGACAAATTTTCGAACTTATGAAGCAAGGGATTAGCAATATCCTTCAAAATTATTCAGATTTTGATTGATAGTGTGTTACGCAATTTGGGTGCAGACTAGCGGTTGTTGGGTTGGTTCATTTATGCTTCTGCGCAAAATATTGGGCAAAGTCTGTTGGTATCATCTTCTTTGTATAGATTAACATAACATCCTACTGTCTATTTTACTTCCTACTAATATTATAAATGCGAAAGTTTGTGAAAATGGATACATGTATGGAAGTTTGTTACCTTTTCACGCAAAAACTGCTGAACGGATTTTGATAAATCTTTACAGTAATATAGCTTATGCATCAGAATAACACTTAGGATACTTATTTATAATTTTTTTCCTGATATTCCTACGGGATCGACACTTATGCGGGTGAAACCGCAGGGCGCTGCTAGTTTATGATAAATTAATTTATTTCTGTAAGTAGGTTAGTACCAAAGACTATATTCTCTATGGTTAGTACAAACAATTTTACACGTCTATCATATTTTTAAATGTAGATGAGGTCGGCGTTTCCTATCTGACTACTCTGAGAAGAAAGGCCGAAACAAACTCACAGGTCACAGTCTCTAAGTCCAGACAAATTCGTAGTTGAGGGGCAATTATCGTAACGTTTACAGCCTGATCTCAGTCTTAATCTGTCAAAAATGCCTCTAATTTCCTTACAAGTTTTTGACATTTTATTATCGTCGAGATGAGACTGTGTGACTACATTTTGAACGTTTTAAATTACGAGAAATGGCTTTCAGATATAACTTCAGTCTTTATGCTATCCGTACCAGAACTCAAAAGCCAGAATTTACCCCGTTTTCTCCCATAACAAAAATAATATAATACAGTTTAATTGTCTAGAAATAGCGGGCGTGCAAAACTTGTTTAATTTTAACGTCTCATAGCAAAGCGAAGTTAATAAATAGCGCAAAAGTTGCGATATGCCTTCACTGGTGTTAACGTTCAGTGCAGCCTGTTTCTTTTGTACTAGCACTTGGATAATGGATGCTGCTGCTGTAAGGATTCGTTTTGTGTCATTTGTTAAAGTTTTTTTTATGATTGTTAATGTTATATATGATGTATGCGCTGTCGTTATTGGTTTGCAGTAGGGACATATAAATATTATTACTAGTTTTATAATAATGTATTTTAACATAATTATACTTATTAATAAATATTTATGATTATTTTGTTGTAGGCTTGTGATGTTTCGATTTGTTAACCATTTTCTATTTTGTTAAGTGCTTAGTACTTCTTGACAGGCTTTTACTGTCATATCGGAATTTACCCGGATTTGAACCCACAACTTCGTGCATGAGAGGCAAGGTCATAACCTCTGGGCAATCACGATGGTAGCATTAACTTAGAAACAACGAATTAACATAGAATTATAAAAATAAGTTAAGCCTACACGTTGCTAGTTATGTATGTGGGAATAAAAGGGCTGAAGACAGAGAAATCATACAATCAAGTACCTAGTTATACTTGTTTATTCTTCTTTAAACTAGTAAAACTCTTAAAAAACACGGCTTAGTAAAAAATCACGACTTAACGTCTTCACTCCGTCATTAAAAGCCAACTGTCATTCTCCTTTTTAAATACCTTCCACGTCATCCCAAGCATACGTCTTTGGCATACATCATCTGTCTCACTTACACCTTAGCTTTCAGCTCTTTCTTACAGTCATGCATACAACAGCGTTCCATTCCTACATGACTATATAATTTTATTAAAAACTAACACTCTTTCACATATTATGATATGATATGTGAGAGAGAGTACGCAAGGGACTCCATTGTTTCGTATTAGTTTTTAATTTAATTAAATATATTAACATCATGTAGTGTAATTATGACAGTAAAGACATCCGTTCTCATTAAAATCCAGCATCATCTAATCGTCGATTACCCGAAATTGACACCGTATAGACTAAAATATTGAAAGCAAAGTCAGTCTCATAAACATTACGGAGCCACAAATATGAATTAATCCACTTATACTTCGTTAACCAAGACACTCTCCTTAAATCTTCAATATCTTGTGCAAAAAACTTTATCAGAATCGATGTTTATCCAACAGCATTTTTTTACTAGCTACTCTACAATTACGAGCTCTTAGTACAGCTAGAGCTCTCAATGCCTCTTACCGTGCCTTCGAAGCTCTTTGCTTAAAACTACGAAAAATTATTAAAAAATAAAAAACATTGACTCGACTCTCAGGACTAAGGGAGGCTTGCTTAAACGACTTCCATGGACTTTTCACGAGTCTTTTTCGTTCAATGTATTTTTAAATTTCTGTTTATTAAACTTTTAAATGACTGTTTTAAGCTCTTCACTTTTTTACTACCTGGTAAATTAAGACGGGATAACGTTATCTTAGTTTATTTTGTGATAATATTATCCGTAAACCACTACAAATGGGTCAATCGCACTAACTTCTAAAACTAATTTTCACGACGTACGATACTACTTCCTTCTCAATTGGTGTAATTATAAAGCTTGGAAGGCGGATTAATGGTCATAAAACTACCCCATCGCTTCTTAGAGCACCTCATTTCTATGAGTATATAACTTTTATATTAATTTGTATCCTTAATAGAAAAATGTTTCAAACTCTAAACCAAAAACTCGCACTCAAAGATTCCCAGATTCAAACAGACATCGATTACATAAAATAAAACTTCACGAACATAAAGCGGAGAAACGGAGCGTTCTTTAAAAAGCCAATAACAATATGAGTTTAACAAACTGCAACATAAGGGTAGTTTAAAATCGATAAAGCCTTTTCCGCACCATCTATTCGCACGTACAAGACTATACGGAACCCCCGTCGACTGGCTTTGTGTCTTAATAACTGGGACCGTTACAAAGGAGCCCTCAAAAGGAATTGATAGAAAATTAGTTTGAGCTGTAATTTAATTGTAATTAGTGTTCTAAGTAAAGGGGGCTAGAGTTGCTAATCATATATCTAGTCTTCGCAGCTTGTAAGTACAGGACAGTAGTGCATGGAAATTAGTAGGTTTGTAAGTCGATAATTATGTATCAATAGTGACATCTATTTCTTTAAAGTTTCTTATACTTTTCTGTTACCGAACGCGGAAAGAGTTTTTCAAATAAGGAATTATTGGAACAAAAAGGTTTCTGCATTGAGTGGATAATAAACTGATATGCTTTTTAATATATAGCGAATATACTTAATCATAAGACATAAATAACATCGATTATTTAATTAATGAGTAGGCTTGCATGATCACATAATGACAAACGTACTGAGGACTTTCTAAAACGTTTCTCACAATGGTTAATACGTCGAGAAAATTGCCCACATTTATGTCATTCAGAAACAGAAAAACGGTAAAGTTTTTCTTCAGTATCATACTCATCGTGATTCTCCGTAAGCCGTGGCTAAAAATCGTTAAATAAAAGCGATGAAAGAATACAAGTTATCAAGAAAAACGACAAAATTGACTACTTGAGATTTAAGCTGCTCGAGTAAATTGAATGCGAAATAAAGTTCTGATCAATAAAATAATCCATACTTAATATTATAAACTCGAAAGTAACTCTGTCTGTCTGTCTGTATGTTACCTTTTCACGCCTAAACCGCTGAAGCGATTTAGATGAAATTTGGTATAAAGATAGTTTGCGTCCCGGGAAAGGACATAGGATACTTCTTATGCTGATATTCCCACGGGATCGAGACTTATGCGGGTGAAACCGCGGGGCGCAGCTAGTGTGTATGTGCGAGATAATTTAATTTTTCGAAATTAGAAATAATTAAAGGCATTAATTGTATTTTTTTAAGGCAACTTCCGATTTATAAAAAGTATTGTATTGACTTCTCGATACGCGCCGCTCCCCACCTACCGATCGAGTTGAGTATAAAACAAGGTGCGCGGCGCTCGACAGATCAGAAGTTGTCTAGTAGCAGACACGGTACGAAGGTGCTCTGAACTGTCAGGTAACGTTGAGTTAATTATTACTTTATACTGTTACTATGTTGGTTGCTTTGTTGATGTGATATTTAAGTTACTTATATATTGAACGGCTATTTGATTTATTTAACTATTTCTTTCGTATTATTTCTTACTCGTCTCCCACATCAGAAGCGGGATATAATTCGTGTTGGTTCATGCGCAAAATGGGAGCGCCAAAAGTGAAAGTGACCGTTGACATTTGAAAAACAAAGTGTAGGCGTGTGAACGCTTATTGGATAATCGTGTGGATCTGTCCAAGTTCGACCCAGACAAACCAGATACGGATGCGCGATCGTGGTGCATGTTGTTTTCGGCATAGGCTGTATGCAGAAATACGTTTGCCTAGTAACGCGTCTGTTGCGGAAACATAACAGTGCACAACAGGTGATTTATTTTGCTGAAAATTCACTGCCAGGTCGTCAAACGAGTAGTGGCCATCAGTAGGGTGCGTAAAGGAGCAGCATCAACGTAGCTATCGTAAATGGCATACCAAAGCGTAAAGCTACCAGTGACGTGGAGTGGCTGAATCGAGCCAAGCAAGCCGTCAGCGAGGCCCTTCGTGTGCTGCTAGTGAGCGATTCCGAGGCATATCGTGGCCCAGTGCACGAGCAGTTGCAGTGCAAGCGGATGGTGGAGCATGTGCTGGAAGCAGCAATGGCAATTGGATGTTTGCGTCTTGCACCTACCCTCGGACATCTTAGAAAATGAGGGTGAGCTGTATCGTTTTTTCTGGTGCTCAATGCTCGATAGTAAGAGTGAGTTGTGCAGCCAAATTAAGTGGCAAACCAATTCAAAATGTTAGAGTACGGATTTCAATTTGTGCGAAGATCCTGAATGTCAGCTTTATAGTGTTATTGCGTTGACTGGTATTGGTCAAATATGTGTGTTCGGTACGGAACAATTCTTATGGCGTAGTGTAACGAGCAAAGATTGGGGTTTTGTTGAACTTCTGCCCGACATTGACTTGCAAAGGGAATTATGATGGTGCGTGAAATATTGAAAAGCCTATTTCAATTAATATGACTACGTTAGAGTTTTTGTTACATAAAGTTCTTGCGATTAGTTTTCAGTTAACAATAACAGGGTTCCATTTGATGCGACATAAGCAACTATTACAAAGTTTTGGTTTGGCGATTTCATCAGTCTAAGCTGGATTGGAAGTTCAGAGGTCCGTTGGAAGTGGCGGAGGTTTTGAATGGTGATCGCTTTATCTAAATAGCTTTGAATTCTAATCGTACGTATAGGCGCGCTCACGGTCGCGTGCGGGGGATGCCTCTAAGTAGGTGTTCCTAAGACGGTGAGGAGAGTTCCTCCACCGAGTAGTTGGAGCACATACCATGGCTAGGTCACACTGTACGCACTTGTCTGTGGTCGTGGCTGCAACTAACTTGTGACTTGTTCGGGAAGCGATAGGTGCAGCGGGGACCCGAGTCTCAAATGGGACTATTGTTGTGTTGGTCTTGTGATGGCCTGGGAGTCGTGGACTCTATGTGAAGTGATGTGTGTTGGTCGTGTCACTTGAGGTGGTGACGATATGGGTGGCATGAGTGTCGCTGGCTGCTGCGGCGGCCGGGCCATGAGCGTTGTATGTGATCTGCTAGTGGTTTGATACAGTTTCTAGTCAATTGTTACTGAGGCTTAGAGGAATATTTTGTTGTCGATGATTGTTATTGTTTTTATTATGCGTTTCGATGGATGTGGTCAGAATTGGCCGAGTGGAATGTGTGCTGCTGTTGATTTTTTTACAGATTAACACACAAGGACGTGTGCAGGCAGGATGGCAGTGTCGGACGGTGCTGCACTCTTTGGATCTCCTGTACGAATAATCACTGATCAAGGACGGTGCTTTTCGTGCAAAAAGTTTAACAACTTCTGCCAAGGAAGCGGTGGCAGCAAGTTGATGTCTGTGCCATTGGGCCAGCTGCAGATCTATTGTCTACCGAATCTGTTGAATCGTTTTCATTTTGTTTTGACTCTGGTACTGAGTGCTTCCTTGGTAAACAACGGCAAAAATGGTAACATTGTTAGTTATAGCCCAATCTGGTTTAACGATAAATTAAGAATGATGCCAGTAGGTCATGTACCAGTCAAAGTACATGGTGATCACTGTGGTGATGAGCAAGCCTAAGTAGTGGAACCACGCGAGTAGGGGTTCTCTATCGACCGTAGTAAAGTTGTGTGTAGTCACAGGGTGATGCATACGTATCCATGTGCTGGATGTGTGACAGCAATGTGATTGCTGGTTGGCTAGAGAGCTGTGGCGTTAGAGTGGTTTACTCGTGTGTAGGTTTCCAGGTATCTAAGGCTCTTAGTGAAAAAGATGGTTGTTAATGTGGATAACGATGGTACATGGCTCTGGTTGATGATTTTCGCTTTGGCTATATAGTCAAAGTTTGTTGATGATTATGTCTTGTAGATGATTTATGCTATGATCATCAAAATTTTGTTAATGTGGCTCTCTGGTTAAATCAAGTACGCACATGATTGTGTACAAAAATGCCTGAATGTCTAGTTACTGTTAAAGATGATGTCAATGATGACACTGATGATGATGGTTCATCTGCTGCTGACATACTATGGCTGGATTGACAAGTTGTCTATGTTGACTCTTGTTTGGTTGTCTATGTTGACGCCTGGATTTGGATGACTCCGAGTCACTTGTCGAATCCCATGGTGTGATTTCGGCTGGGAGACTATGTGTCTACTTTAGTTGAGCTATGTATTGTCTGCAACAGTATGGTCATTTTTGAATGGTTGCGATGCAACTGCTTTTGATGATAATTTTATTTGACTAATTCAGGATTTTTATTTTGAGCATATCTTTTGTTGGTCAGAAAGGCCGATCGATATTCACCTAGACATTTTTTTATCCCAAGATTACACGAGGACGTGTAGAACGTCAGTTCTGGCCGTGTCGGAGACAGTTGGCAATTAAATTTGAGAGATAGTCAACAGAATTCGTTATGATTGGTTTTCTTATTATTAATTTAAGAGATTTTACTATCAAATATTGTCTAATATATCGAAACATAATGTATTGAGTACTCAGTGTACGCGCTAATTGATTTTAGCAACTTATTTTGATAATTGTAACCGATGGTTTTGTTCAAAGCAATTGATGACATGTTACTTTGATTTTAAAACGATTAACTTTGTGAAATCACTATTGTTTATTTAAGACAATTATTCTTGTTGTATTATTTGATTTATAATGTGAGTTATAATGTGAATCTATTTGATTTAGCACATTTTAATATTTTGTATCAAGTAAACACGATGACGTATTTCTGTACGCTATTGGACAGAGTTGTTGTGGGGCGAGTGCGTAGTGGGGACAAACCTTTATAACTGAGTGCACTCGTTTGTGCCGGACAGTCAATAACAGTCAGTGACAGTCGTTGAGAGTCAGTCGGTGTTCGGACTCGACTCCTGACAGAGCACTAGCTCCCGACAAACCTGTCGGTTTACTTGGGTGGCTCTGTCACTATACGAACAGTAATCGATCCTACAATTTGTTCGCAATTACTTTGTTACTGTACATAATTATTTTACTGTGTATCTAGTTGTGTCATGTACCTACAGTGTGTGATTTGCTAGTGTGATTAATTTGTTCGTGATATTATAATTTGATTTGAACTACAAACAGTTATTCTATTGCGCAATAACCAACACTACCCACAGTACGCCCACAGTAGTTAATCAAATGTGCCTGATAATAACTAGATGTCAATAACCTACTCCTGATCCTGATGAAGTAAAAGACAATGATAGATACATAGTTAAGGTTCATAAAACAGGTAATGAGTTATGTTTCTCATGATAACTTGCGAGTTGTTACTCCCGATATGGGATGTGAGTTGACCGAATCTTTAGATACATCTGATTTATAACTGTTTGTAGATCTAATTTAATTGATTAGGTTAGATTGTCTTGCATAATCAGTAATCGCCTGGCCAACGATCATTGTTATGCCTGATAATCGCATTTTTTCTTTGCCATGTGATTTGGCAATTGTATTTGGTTGTCATGTGATTTGACAACTGCCATGTGATTTGGCAATTGTATTTGGTTGTCATGTGATTTGACGACTGCCATGTGATTTGGCAATTATGTTTTGCTGTCATGTGATTTGACAAGCAGCCATGTGATTTGGCAATTATGTTTTGCTGTCATGTGATTTGACAAGCAGCCATGTGATTTGGCAATTATGTTTTGCTGTCATGTGATTTGACAAGCAGCCATGTGATTTGGCAATTATGTTTTGCTGTCATGTGATTTGACAAGCAGCCATGTGATTTGGCAATTATGTTTTGCTGTCATGTGATTTGACAAGCAGCCATGTGATTTGGCAATTATGTTTGGCTGTCATGTGATTTGACAAGCAGCCATGTGATTTGGCAATTATTTATTTATTTATTTATCCATTTATTATGTTTTGCTGTCATGTGATTTGACAAGCAGCCATGTGATTTGGCAATTATGTTTTGCTGTCATGTGATTTGACAAGCAGCCATGTGATTTGGCAATTATGTTTTGCTGTCATGTAATTTGACAAGCAGCCATGTGATTTGGCAATTATGTTTTGCTGTCATGTGATTTGACAAGCAGCCATGTGATTTGGCAATTATTTATTTATTTATTTATCCATTTATTATGTTTTGCTGTCATGTGATTTGACAAGCAGCCATGTGATTTGGCAATTATGTTTTGCTGTCATGTGATTTGACAAGCAGCCATGTGATTTGGCGTTTGTGGTCATGTGAGTTGACCCATCTTGTTTGTAAACCATGCGATTTGGCAGTAGGATCATCATGAGATTTGATCATTAACAGATGGTATTACTTTAAGTACTTTAATATTTATAAATTGTGTTCGCGAGCCATGACGGCTGCTCGTCAGAATGGCCGTGTGCGAGATAATTTAATTTTTCGAAATTAGAAATAATTAAAGGCATTAATTGTATTTTTTTAAGTCAACTTCCGATTTATAAAAAGTATTGTATTGACTTCTCGATACGCGCCGCTCCCCACCTACCGATCGAGTTGAGTATAAATCAAGGTGCGCGGCGCTCGACAGATCAGAAGTTGTCTAGTAGCAGACACGGTACGAAGGTGCTCTGAACTGTCAGGTAACGTTGAGTTAATTATTACTTTATACTGTTACTATGTTGGTTGCTTTTTTGATGTGATATTTAAGTTACTTATATATTGAACGGCTATTTGATTTATTTAACTATTTCTTTCGTATTATTTCTTACTCGTCTCCCACATGTATGTAAAGCATAGAGTACTCAGTATTAGTTGAATGAGGGTTGATTAAACAAAATCAGAGAGTCTTATTAACTCAGTGTGCTTTTACATAAAGCCTTAGGCATAAACCAACACAATTAGATTATGCGTAAAGCCCAATTTTATACAAAAAATTCAACAGGGATTTCCGTGAGAAGTTTTTCTCTCCTTTATTATCTTGTATGTTAATACACTGGCATAAAGCGAGAATTTTCTTTTCACGGTGAACACAAACGTGTAAAAAGAAACCAACATAAGCGGAATAACTGTTATTAAGGAAGGCAAACAACTTTTTTACGAGAAATAAATGTTATAGCGATGTGTGTACCGCACTTCAGAGAAGAAATCGCCTTGAGGAACGGAGAAAAGAGGTTCCTGTGTATCGTAAAGCGGCCAAAATTATCTATTTACGCATCACCTCGAGGTAGACACTTCGTCAACATTATCATACTCGTTTTTGAGCACTATCTTATCCTTCCTAAAGTGTACCTAGTGAAAACTAAGTGTATCTAGGATTTTTTCGGTAGTTTGCGGGAAAGGTTTTTCGCTAAATATTTATTGTTATTAAAACTCTCAGTCAAAATTAAAGATGGAAATAGTTGAATAATATGTAGGTAATATCTAACTGGCTTTCCAGCTTGTGTGCTAGAACTTAGGCTAATCGCTAATCAATTATAGCTTAAAGTAATTTATACCAGTTCCAATGCTAGTTTGCTAAGCTAAAGTTCACTTGATCGAATAAGTTATCATAGCGCCGTTTTCCAAAGATATGACGCATGTATTCGATCACTGTACCTATTTAACTTCAGAAAACTTTATTGTTAATTGATAAACGTTCCACAATTCACAATACCCATGAGTTTTCTGTTTCATTCTATTGACAAACAATAGGCCAAAAGTCTTTTAGATAGTCTATAGGTAAATAACCTCACACTGATCCCACAAACCGCGTATATCAATCAAAGTCTCCAAATCACTGTCAAGTTTGTTTAAATACTGAAATTATAATCAAGTTTATGACGACTTCAAGTATCAAGTTGTCCCATGACTGCCACCCAAAAGTTGTATAGTTGGTAACCCTTTGTAACCCTCTGTAACCCTTTGTTGCAAGCGAGTGTTTCACGCGTGGAACGATAAACCCTCTTCAAGTTCCCTCGTATAAGGAAATTAATCTACGCCCTTAATAAAATTATAAACGCTTAATAAAATGCGAAGTGTGACCGTTCGAGTTTTAGAAATAAAAGTTCTGCGTGCAATAAATTATGGTGGAGACAAAATGTTGAGGAAGGAATTTTAATATAATTTCTATGATGATTGGTATATTTCATGAAGTACTAAAGTGCGTTTTTCGCCAACTCAATAGTGTCTCTTATCGTAATATAATATGTACATTGTAACATATACGCAGATAAAAAATATTGTGGAACAGTTTATTTTGTTTTTTTTTTTTTTAATCCTTTACTCATCAACATTTTTCTGCCAACAACCCAATTTATTTGAGGTCGGCGCCGCATATCTTTTTCTTCCATACTTCTCTATTAATCGCCATTTCAGGTAGTCACTCCCTTTCTAACCATATCATAATTCACAAAGTCCATCCATCGTTTCTTTGGTCTCCGCCTACTCTTATAGCCATCGGCATTCATACTCAAAACTTTCCTCGCGACATTTTCATGTTTTAAAACAGAACAAGAACAGAAAACACAGAAAAATCTAACTGAAACTGTGTGAATAAAAATACATTTGTCCAATACTGGGATGATAATAGATTGATGAAATATTTTTCATCATCTGCTGTCACTATCTTTAAAAACGGGCCAAGTCTCAAAACAAACAAGCATCATTTTTATACAAATAAATAAAACAAACGCCCGTCTTAGAAACATCAAGACCGTTCGTCCTACTCATTGAAACAGCAGTAGGTACATTCACGTTCACACAGTGAGTGGGGTACTAAGCTATTAGTCCAATACTTATGTACATTTCAAATTACTAAGGCGTCCGCCGCAGTCGTAAAGCTGCGCTCGCTAATAACTTGAACTGCATTAATTATAGCCACAGGCACAAGCTGGAAAACAGTTGTTACACTTTACAGTAGTTCCGTAATTAGTTTTAATTACCTGTATTGATTACTGGCTCACTTGACATCTGAAACAATTGAAATTGTAAGAATTAGATGGGTTGTTTTAAGGGGATATATTGAAAAAAAAAAATGGATTTTCTATTTCGTGTAACTTGATAAGTATATGGAATAGGAATTTAACATTTTGGTATATGTTTTTTGACTCTTTAGTCTAGTATCATGTAGAAGAAATACACGATTCAATGAATTTTTCTCGATACAAAACAAATTGCAAAGTTATATCTATTTGTTTACTTTTTTCGACATCACGGCATAACGCTTAAAAGTTATTCAATGGAATTTACTTTAAAACATGGAGAATTATCATATCAAAGTTTACTCAAAGTAGTTTTATATTTAATTAATTTATTTTGTTAAAAAAGGAGTAAATTCGTTTTGGCACATTCGTCGTTTTATTCCGAGCGCACGCACATTATAGCTATTACTCTTCTTTAGCGTTTCAAAAGTAATTGCATCACTTTCGCTCGCTTAGTACATTTTAAAGAATTTTCGATTTTCGAGGTGGCGCCTTTCGGAGTTAGGTTTTTAAATTCTTTTTATATTTTTCTATGACTGGAGAATAAGCTCAAGGCGGAAGACTGCATAACTTGGAGCAGCGTCGTATGCGGTCGCGATTTTCAGCATTGAGGGAACGACGAAGAAAAATAATGACTGGGCAAAGGTCCAGTTGATTATAAAAGAGATTTACTGGAATTACAACGCTGATTCAATATCACAGTTGTATGTTGTTCTGAGCACACGCAAAGATGCAGCCGATTATCGTTTATATCTGTAATTTATATATGATGTATAGGTAAGTATAATAATCAGTATTCTATTCCGCACTCTAATTGCGTAACACAATATTGTATTACCTTAGGAAAAAAAAAGAAATAATATTGGCATCACTATAAACTAGTTTCATTCCATTTCCAAGACACTACGAAGTTTCCCTAAAATATCAATCATAATCTAAATCATTTTGAAGAATATTACTAATCCATTGCTTGATATATGCTCAACAACGTAAATAATGCAATGAATGTTGTTGAATGTTGTCAAATTGAAAACCATTCCTACTGTTAGTGTAATTACCCCGATGATATGATTGATTTTCCTTTAAAGTCAAAGCCGCTTTGTTTGACACCCACGGGAATAGAAACGGTGGCACATGAGGCAAGAATTTTACAAGAAACTCCTAGTAAAATAGTCCCATAAACGCTTAATAAGTAAAATATCATGACTTTAGCGAAAAGCTAACATCAATATTTCTTTATTGAATGTAAATAGAAATACAATATAATATTGACATTAATTCCAAGTACGATACCTAGGCACAATAAGAAGTAATATGGTACTCGTCTATTCTAAGAAAAATGTTATTGTCCAAAATCCAATAAAGCCTAATAATAATAATATTATTAAACTTTTTCTCGTAGGTACGCCTCACCTAGACCTAATAAGATCGAAATAAGTCATAAACTTCATCACAGTAAAAGAATAAAAGCTCACATAAAATCCAAAAAACATCATAGTTTAATTAATTAATTAATATATAAATAATCATTAATATTGGACAAACTTTGTGCGTACCTGTCTGATAAATCGTCGCACCCTATAGGTTGCGTTGTTTGACAAATGGTAATATAAATGGCATGTCAAACGTAACCATTTTCGTGTCAGATGACTATCAGAAAATTGCTCACTTTTTGTGGCGGCGAGGCGACGCGGAAGCGCCCTCTGTCGTGACTGTAATGAAACCACAGTGTACACAATAAGAGCTTACGACCACAATCAATATGCTCGTAATCCGATACCTGACATTCAATTTGTGAAGTGATATTCAACTTCGCGATAAGTTTGTTAAAATTTACATTCCCGAAGTATTTACGAGAGATTCTCCGTGATATCAATTAAAATTTATTTTGCTTTACAACGCTGGAAAATGAAATGGTTGGTTCTGCAAAATGATAAATTAAGCGATTTCCCCTTATCTGGAGTCAGCGAAGATAATAAACGATATACAAACGTAACGACGTGTAAGACGTTGCTGATAAGTAATTTATGAGTATTTTAGATGTTACGTATGCAGATTTTGAATTAAAATTATTGTTTTAGAGACTTTACTCTTCAAACAAAAAGACGTCATTTATTTCTCGTCTAATCTCTTCCTTTTAGGGCTGATTTTTCCATCGCCATATAAATTTATTCGAGAAATAAAATTGACGTTTGACAGTTTTTGTATGAAACAACTGTCAAAATTTCAAAATTATTCCTCGAACAAAGTTATCAGATGATTGAAAAATCACCCTTAAAGATTCTTTTGTCTATTGGGTCAGTTAATTAATCTGATGGTGGCGGCCAAGTGGTAACGGCCGCGACTTACGAGTTATAGGTCGTAGGTTCGAACCCAGTCTGGCGCTTTACTTTGTGTAATTTTTTTCCTTACCACTGCTCTCAAAACGGCGGAGGAAAACATCGTGAGGAAAACGGCATGTCCTAGAACGAAAAATTCTAAGACATGTGACATCTACCAAACCGCACTGGGCCCGCATGGTCGCTCTCACAGAGAGGAGGCCTGTGTCCCAACAGTGGGAACATTATAGGCTGATTATGTTGCTGTTGTATAAATCTGGCGTGTAGTGGAGTGCACGATTGAACAGCAACAAAACAAACATAATAATTATTTATAGTTTAGTACGGGATCCAACTCAGCCCCATTGAGCGGCTTCCACAAAATTTATCAAGGCAAAAACACAGTCACCGGTAATGTTTTCAACTGTTATCGGCATTTGCATTGAATTAACACAAAATAACCGTATAACAAAAACAATCCGGCGAATATTAATACAGCTTTAAATCATATGGTAGTGAGTGTTTCTGCAATTAATTGCGTGAAATAACGTTATCGGCGGACGGGCACATTATACCGCTAAATGTTTGTAAGCATGTACCACATAAATAACGGACACTAAGCTGATTAGCATACCCGAGTTGACATTCACCGAATTACCCTAAAATCTGTTAACAAATGGTAGCTTTGCATAATTGAATAAGTGAAACGCAAACTCGGGCATATGGAGTACGAACGAAAGCTCACAGGTTTGTTTTTAAACAAATTACCTACGAACGAACCGTGAAAATGTTATGTTTTCTATTTGATTGGCAAATAACGACAAATTCTAAAAATTTGATTTGTTCATTTTCATGTTTGTCTAACTGCGACGGGCTGTGAATTGTTTATGGCATTCGAATTCGAGTTATTGGTTAAAATAACTACCTAAATAAATGTTAGTTAATTGAGATTAATTACCCTATGTAACAAGTTTGTAAAAAAACATAATTTTACAAAGGTATCGAGTTAAAAAATACATATTTTTCTATAAGAATAGAATACTCTTTGTTATGCACACCATATAAATTACAGACAAGTACGGACTATTAGTTTATACGGGCGTAAATTAATGACAATTAAAAGAAATGAATTGTTCCATCACTCTGAATGTTTATTTTATTGCAACCACGCTATTCAATTTGCAAATCGTACTTAGATATAAGTATTGTATTTGAAACCGGTCCGAAATTCAATCAAAACTAAAAATTTATTTGAATCAAAACTGGTCCGGTCATGTTTGTAAGATACCTACATGTACGAGATCTGCGTAGCAATCGCATTCTGCACGTTTCGGCATCTGTTAGTGCTACGGAGCTACGGTGCTACGCCGTAGTCAATGCTACGTGGATTGCGGTGCGTTGAGTTCCGTTTACGTCCCCGCCGCCCGGGACCCCGCAATTAGATCCCTCCCATTGTTTCTCGAAGGACTTTCTGTTAGCAATTCCAGTTTCAATTCGTAGGCTGCGGCATTCCCTTTGGCGTCGGCCATGCTATGGTTACGTCTGCGGAATAATAGGAGATATTAACTCGACTTTCGATTCTTGGGAAATGCTGATCTATTGAATTGGAGGTATTTAATTGTTACAACGTGCAAAGTTTCGTACTTTCATAGTGACTTGAATTTGAACGGGACTTTACATTTATAATAAATTGTTCGATAACTCTTGATTAAATAATAAGTCACATTTAGGCTTTGTTATTAAAAAAGTTCTTTATTTATGTACAACCACCCCTTAATAAAGGTTGCGGCTGTACATGAATATATGGTAAATTGAAAGAACCTAAACTAAGACCTATAAGCCCTACAGTCCCTACGGCCCTAAGTCCTATAAGCCCTACAGCCCTAACCTACCATATAATTTGTAATAAATAAATATATAAATAAGTACAGGATGTCTGCACCAAGAGACCTAAGGTAACAGACGGATAGTGGTTAGGAATTACAGGTGAGGGTGAAGGGTAAACTCACTGCCAGTCCAGCAGACTCACAGGACTGATCAGAGATGGCTAAAGGTGCCTTGGCCACAGTGAGGGGTAATGAGACAAGAATAAATTCTAATCTGATTTATTTTACAAATATTACAGCTTATATACTACTTTTTCTTAACACACACAAATGTACAAATATCTCAGTATTCTATGCGTGTAATATGCAACTATGAGAATATTTAAAGTAGGCCGCGCGTCCACCGACGAAGTGCTGAATCAATGGTCAATTTAGTTAAACAGTATGCAAATTAATGTAAAACTTATAGTCAGGTTCTTACGAAATTATTTTGTTACGAAACAAATTAATTTGACTGTAATTCTTTCATTAACAAAAACCTTATCTACGCTAATCCAACTAGCGTTTGTTATTATTGCTTTATACGCAGACCGTCTGGCGAAGTTCAAGTGAATAAATTATGACAACAGATAAGTCAAGAAAGTTGCTATAAATTCACTGCAACTACTCGACGTATGCGGAAAACTGTAGTACTGAGTAGGCTTGAGGAAAGGGATAATATTGTAGGGAATAATTTATATTTCCTTTTTGTAAATCGCCTTTATGGGGCAAAATAAGGAGAAAGTTGTGCATTCTGTTTGACCTCAGTCACTAAAAACGGGTTAAAAAAAAAGAACAGTAAAGTAAGTAAAGAAAAGTTTATTGACAGTATAAAAGAACAAACCTTACACACAAATCCCAACAATTCTGTGATTTGTGAATACTAGTACAGTGGCACTCCGGGAGTGCCGACAGAAGTGTACACTTGAACAATTATTTTGAATCGTCTTATAAAAAAAAACACAAACAGAATACTTTGCCATCACTCACTGATATATCGAATATACATTAAAACCGAATACATCCCTAGGACAGCAGAACACATCCGAAGCGGTGTCGGTTACGGTAACAGTGGCGCGAATTCAATTGTTTTTTACCATCTCAAAAAATGCCCAACGCGCCTAAAGAAGTTTTCATTTCAACAGCCATTTACCATAATAAGCATAATCAGCGTATAATGTTCCCATTGCTGGGACACAGGCCTCCTCTCTTCGAAAGTGAGTGGGTTATAATGTACCACGCGGGCCCAGTGCGGGTTGGTAGACGTCACATGTTGTCGAATTTTTTGGTTCTGGGACATGCCGGTTTCCTCACGACGTTTTCCATCACCGTTTTGAGAGCAGTGGTGATGAATTTATTTACGCAAGGTAAGGCGCCTGCCTGGGTTCGAATCCATTACCTACAACTCGTAAGTCGCCGTTACCAGTGCTAACCACCACTGGCGGTGGGGGCCACCGATGCTTTTGCACCAGCCACTTATTTTCGCACCATCGAAATTATTAATATTTTAGTACTTTTCTCTGCATGTGGTATGCAGCAGAATTACAGACTTAAATCAGGAAAGCAAGAACCTATGATAGGTAATGTCATACTGTTGTATAGTAAAGGAGGTCTTGTGAAGTTATCATGATAAGCTATAAAAATCTAGGTCCTACCAGTTCAGAACACGACAGTAAATAAAACGCTATAAATTTTCATGCAACCAATACTATTGTGAACAACGACCACGTACTCCGCACGCGGTATGCGGCACCACTCCTTACAAACTAATTTCAATAGGTATAATAAGAACTTATAGGAAACACAACATGGTATACAAAAGTATCAAGAATTCAAGACTTATATCTCAGGAATCGATCACGGCGCGAACACGCGTCAGTCGCGTTCATTTTGTTCGGCGAACCAACGCGTGGACATTTTTCACTAATTAAATAGATTGAAGGAGGTGCTATTATAACAAGCTAGTCGTAACATCACCAGTTCAGAACACGGCAACAAATAAAACACTACAAATTTTCATGCGACCAAAACTATTGTGAACGTCGACCACGTACTCGGCACGCGGTATGTGGCGCCACTACTTACAAACTCATTTCAATAGGTATAATAAGAACTTATAGGAAACACAACATGGCATACAAAGGTATCAAGAATTCAAGACTTATAAATCTCAGGGATCGATCACGGCGCGAACACGCGTCAGTCGCGTTCATTTTGTTCGGCGAACCTGAAAACGTGGGACATTTTTCACTAATTAAATAGAATGAAGGAGGTGCTATTATAACAAGCCAGTCGTAACATTACCAGTTCAGAACACGGCAACAAATAAAACACTACAAATTTTCATGCGACCAAAACTATTGTGAACGTCGACCACGTACTCGGCACGCGGTATGCGGCGCCACTCGTTACAAACTCATTTCAGTAAAGTTGGTGCCTGCGTCATGCACAATCATATTTACATAAAAGAACCGCTCGCCGGACTGACGTAAAATATAAATAATGAAATTTTACCGACAGCGAATGTCCCGCTTTAATATTTTTTAATGCAAATTAGGATGGGCTGGTAACTAAACGGTTGGTTGTGTTGAACGTCCTTTTAGGCTGTCATTTGGTGTAAATAGCGGTAGCAGAAAATACATTGGCCACCTGAAAAATGTAGCAGGCAGGGAAACTGAAAGCATTTATTTCAAATAAACCATTTACATGGAATTTTAAATTGTCAATATGTCGACCAGTTGCCCGTTGCCTGTTGATAAAATTGAATGAACAACATATAGACATAGTTTTAAATAGTAAAAAAGGAAATGCGTTTAACTACAGAACTGTCACACTTGCTGATACCTAAATATATATATATATATAAATCATGGCATTATATTCTTAGTACAATTTTTTTAAATGACTAACTTTTATAAAATGTGTGTAAAACATTCCCGTACCAAAGCATTAAATTAATCTAAATATATTAGTACATTATGATACATGTGTGCTATGTTGATCATTAAACTCGAGTACGGCTCGCGCGATAAGGTAGCCGAGAGTTTAATTATCAATGCACACGCGTATCATACGACGTTTTTCAACACACTTGCGAGGAAAAAAACAGACTTGTATTGTTAAATATTAACTTGTATGGATAATGGCGGGCTGGGTTTGTCATTCCGCCACTGACCTCTATTATTACCACTGGACAGGCTGTTCCAAGCGTTTGACAGCAATTTTTTTGTGTCTTTTTGAAGCGCCACTAGCGAGTGTCCAGAGAACTAATTTTGACATATATTACATTTTGGTAGGGCTGTTCCAAACAATGTAAACGAAACATCGAAGCAATGTGTGGAATACATAGCAGGTTTTGTGATTAGATCTATCAAGAACAAAATTACATGTATTGATTGTTTGAGCGCTTGTGAATCAATACCGTCCGATGCCATATCTGATCGACGAAACGGTATCGCACTAATTATTCAAAAAAATAGAGGTGGACTAACAGACTATTCCATCACAAAGCATCGTTTCTATATGTTTGTGACAATGTTTGTGAGTGGAATCACTTTTTCGACAAGCATGCAAAAAGACCAATGGGAAGCCGCCGGTGGAAAAAATATTTCCGGCAGTTCTCACAGCAAAAGTTATAAAAGAATTGCTACCAAAATCAAATACTTTGTTTCCAGAACTACGCGTTCATTTTTTGGAAACAATGATGTTTGAAACTTTAAAAAGTCATTATGATGTATTAATTAAACAGATTATATTTAAGTATATCGATGTTAGAATTTTTGCAACAACGAAACATTACTCTTCGTCAATTACAGGTCAAAGTATACGAAATTTCTTAACCCGTCAAATAATTTGGGCACGTCAGTAATTAAAATCGCTTATGCTGTTAGGAAGATAAGGCAGTTAACAGATGTAGAAACCGCGCATTTAGTCTATTTTAGCTACTTTCACAGCATTATGACGTACGGCATTTTACTATGGGGTCGAGCTGCTGACATTGAATCCATCTTTATTTTGCAAAAGAGAGCTGTCAGAGCCATTTATAATCTACGTCGCCGCGAATCTCTCAGGGAACTAATTATAATAAATGCTTTGACTTTGACTTTGAAAAATATAAATTAAATATATAAAACGTGTTTTATTTTACCTTTTCGACTGTTACTTAATACATTCATTATTACCTATTATTCATTATTCCCTGTAAATTGTAAATATAAGTAGTAATTATGATGATACGTTTATTAATGTAAAAATATTATCAAAAGTTATCGATATTTGCTCGCTGATATCGACATCACTTGTTTTAGTACCACGGACACTCGCTACGGCCAACAGCGCCAAAATGGCGATTATCAATTAGGCACAAAAGCACTTTGACAGCCGCCAGTCCAGTGGTAATTAATAGAGGTCAGTGCATTCCGCGCGCCGCGCTAACGTGCGCGCGCAGGTTTACCCATAGAGTAAGTAATGGTCATTCCTACACCTGCGCGCGCAAAGACAAAACCGATATACAGCCTATAGAAAAAATATAATAAACACAAAATAATGTTAAGACTGATCGTAGTGTTGTCGTATGTCAAATTGTAGTTTAGTTAGTATGGAATTAGAAAGTACTATTTGCATAGAGAAATATACATTAATTCAGTGAGAATCCGCAATAATAGAACGCCAGTGGTCTTTTCCGTTTGGTTACGGGAGGGACGACGGAAAATTATAAGGTGCATCCAGACAGAGCGAGCCATGCACCGCAAGTGCTTTTTTTTGTATGTTAGATGCCTCAGCCTGAGGGAAACGTACATATAAAAAAATCATTTGCGGCACATGCCTCGCTATGTGTGGATGCACCCTTAGGTGAATGCGCAGTGGTAGACCGCGAATTTTTTTTTTTTTTAAGTTTTTTATAATTCGCAGGTCAGTATCAGGTTGTATCTTGATCAAAATGTATATTTATATAATAGATATGTATTTAAAGAATTATAGTCATTAGAATCAATCATCAATCATCATCATCATTTCAGCCGAAAGACGTCCACTGCTGGACATAGGCCTCCAAGAATCAATATACTTATATATTTAAGTTAGATTTGTTCCCTAAGAACTTTTCCATAAGAGATTTGTTCTTATGGAACGAATCTAACTTAGAAAGATGTATTTAATTATTCTAATGATTATAATTCTGTAAATACGTATCTGTTATAGTCGCGAATCCTATTTTGATCAAGATACATCCTGACACTGACCTGAAAATTGCAAAAAACGTTAGAAAAATTTAATTTCGTGGGCTACAACTGCGCATTCATCTGGTAAATAAATTTTAGTTCATCTTGGGACCAAGAACAATTCAGACTATTTAAAAAAAAGTAAAATATGGCTCGCGAATTCTTTTTGGCATGAAGTCTCTTTGAAGATATTAAAAAAAACGCACTTCTCCGACCTCCGACTAGTAAATTAAATAGTTATCTGTGGAAATAAAGCACAAGTACCGTAACGTAAAGAAAAAGCACGCGTTTGTAATACACTGTATTATGGATCTAAAAGCTGTGCATTAAGAGCCATTTTACGAGCAAGTGTGTTGAAAAAATAATTACTATGCTAGTAAGTATTCTAGCAATAAACAAATGATATTTTCTAAAACAACAAAACGTTTCTCAACAAATAATAATGATATTACCGTAATGATATCGCAGAACACAAAGCCGTCAAGTCATTTTAACTAGCTAGACCCATTGAATTGCAAATGTGAAGAAATAAAACGATGTTTGGCGTTTTCTGTTTTACTCATTTTCCAAGTTTCAGAACTTGCATGTAATTGCTTAATTCCAGTGCGGTACGATAAAGTTCCTCCGTGGTACCAACAACCTATACAATATTTATAGGCCGGGAGCCAGGCTAAGTGTTGGCTGGCAATTATTGGTACTTTGTAATGCAGGGTATAATGCATGGAACTATTGTTTTTGTGGACGTGGGTTGTGGGTAATCGTTATACAGATGTGTTTTTGCAGTGTAATAGATAAATATGTACTGTGATATTTTGATGGCACTCTATTTTATAAATAAAATATGAAGTGTTTACATAACACTCCGCTGGAATTATTGTTTTTGTTGATGTGAATTATGGGTAATCGTTATACAGGTGTTGTTATGCAGTGTTATAAATTAATAATTTGATATTTTAATGGCACTCTCTATTTTTAACCCCCGACGCAAAAACGACAGGGTGTTAGAAGTTTGTTTGTTTTTCATTTGTTATAGAGAGAGTAAAGTGGCACAATAGTAGGGTACAGACGTCAGTACATCAAGCTACCCGGAACTGTCAAATTTTCCCAATCAAGCTTGAACCTAATGCTTTAGCGATAAAGAAGATCTATTAAAGAAATTTCATAGATTGTAGTAGCTTGATGTGCTGGCGTGTGTAGGTAGAATAATAATTTTTGATCTGAACACCAAAATGAAATTATGTATGTTTCGTACTTAAAATTCTTCGCGCTAATTAAACACTCGAAATTCTCTAACCATAATAAATAATGTATTCAGTAACTTTGTTAACTTTGCTACCAAGGTCTATGTTTGATACTAAATTGGTGAAGTAAACCAAAACTTAATTAATGCTCAAGAATTTTAAGAACTTTATGATTTAGGAATTCAAGTCATTCAAACAATTTCTAAACTAAAATAATAAGAGAGTTCGATAGTATATTTTGGGTCCGAATACAATTCTAGAACATTTTGATAAGCCGCAACGAAGTTAAAAGTTATTCATGGATCGAATGACAGTTTGTAATTTTTAATTTCAAAACAATCTTTACATGTGAAAGAACCAAATATTTTATCAGTCGTACTGTCCTGTAATTAACGAAGTTACTTATTATGCCTATGAAGATAGGGTTTTAAATCAAAATTATCTTCAATTTCTTCTTTACAAAGATTATGAAATAGCAACAGCTGCAGACGGACACGATCCCACAAGTTTTCAAACTAAGACTCAAAATATTTTTATTCAATTAAGAGTTTGAAATCGCCAGAAGTTACTTGAAATTTTCACTTTAAAATGAATCTACGAGAAAGGAATGACTTATTTTAACTGATGGGAAAATCAGGAGTCCGGAAATGTTTAAGAGGGCCGAAAGCATTCACCGATTAAGTTATGAGATTTAACTGTACATCGAATATGTACCTAAGTTGCAAAGTGATTAATAAAGTATGGAGACAAAACAATATTTTGTTTTGCCTCCATATATATTTATTAATTTATTTATTTCCTCCTTTATATATATATATATTTTATTATCCGTTCATTTGAACATTCTGTTACCATAAATATTATTTTTTTAACTGTCATAATTCTAAACAACAGCGTTACAGGTTTCTTTTGACGCGTGGCCAAAATCGGAACTAACGCCGCCATCTTGTTTTGTCAATACAATTTCTTTGGCAATTTCACAAATATTTACCTACAACCCCTGTCAATGTCATTCAGGCACCAAAAGATCCTTGCAGCACTTAACTTCAACCTTCCCTGCCCTTGTTCCTAGACTACAAATGACACGCGAACCTACTTCTACGAAGAACGGCTCTGTTAAAAGCCGACCTTATCCACTCTGTTACAATTTTTGTAAAAAACCTGCCAACCTTGTTACCTACGTAGGCATTTAATTTTCTAATTGTTACGCCAGGGGGAGCTAATAACGCAGTGGTATTTTTCTGATTATTATCGCACATTGAAGTATTGCTTTAGGGGCTTTATGGCTGATGAAAGCTCTGGGAAATACTCATTCTACCTACAATGTAGGGAATTAAGCGTATTGGGTGTATAATCAAGTGGTTTTGATAACACAGTTGCATTGTGTTGATAGGTAAAGTTTTGTTGTAGTTATTGTAGTTTATATTCGATAATGTTCAGGTTTTTCCCGTTAGTGTAAGTAGGCAAACATAATAGATTTGTAATTCTATACAAACATTGATTGACGGTCATCCTCATTTCATCAGTGTTTTCTGATAAGTCGAAAGTGAATAGATTACTAGGAAAGCGAGCTCATCATTACTTAGCCTATAATGTTCCCACTTCTGGGACACAGGCCACAGAGAGGACTCAAACGCGAGCCCTGTGCGAGTTGGCGGATGTCACATGTCTTCGATTTTTTTGTTATAGGACATGCCGGTTTCCTCACGATGTTTTCCTTCGAAATAACCAAATAAAACTGTCGAAAAATATCTACAGCTGGACATACGCCTCCCCCAAGCGTCGCTACATTGACCGGTCCTGATTCATGATTAAATAAAAATAAGTAGGTAATTGCTGACAGATGTATTACAGGAATCATCATAGTTTGGTTATAGGAATTAGCGTCACTGGTGCTAAGGTAACTGAAGGTTTTTAGTCCTGTTTTAATGAATTCCAATAAAATCAAGTCTGTGAAGATTTGTGATGAAAAAATAGTATACTTAATTTATAACTAATTTTGATAAAAGTAAAAACATTTAGTCTAATACTAAATCATTGGTCCAGTGGTCACAGGCTATACAAATGAATTATATTATAACCTTGGCTCGCTGTATACCTATAACGCAGTGTGCCGATATATAGGATATTTTTTTAAGCTGTGCGCACATTTTCACAGGGTGTTCTACCCATGAATATGAACAACTTTCACTATGGGACGAACTCTGAAATCACGAAAAAGAAATCAGCTATTTCATACAAAAGTTCAATACCTACTCGACCAAAATGTATGAAACAGCTGATTTTTTTTCGTGATTGCAGAGTTGAACCTATAGTGAAAGTTGTTTATATTCATGAGTAGAACATCCTGTGAAAAATGCGCAATGCATAAAAAAATATCCTGTATAGGTTCGATCATAGTGCTATTGGATTTTTACAGGTATCATAAAATTCTTAGTAGTAGCCGGAGGACTTGTTTTGGGTCCAATAAAAAGTTTGTCCCTTACCCCGTATCATAACTGTCTTTTGCCCGCGGCTTTACATACGTGGAGGTCGGCAATTATCCCACGGGAACTGTACTACCGGGACAAAAAAGTATTCTATGTCCTAATTCAGGTCATGATCTACACGTATGACAAATTTCATCCGAATTCATTCAGTCGTTATGGCGTAAAAAGGTAACAAACAGACGGAAATACTGACAGATAGACAGAGTTACTTTGGCAAATATTAAAATAAGTATATATTATGTATGGATGTGAACACAAAAAACAAATCTACCTACCCCAACAGGAAATACATAAGGTGAACAGTTATTTGGTGTAACAGCGGTTCTGCACTACATCCGATCCGAATCCGAATTAAAGATCCAACTTACATCCGAATTGTGGGAATGTTCTAAATTCTGACGGATAGAGTTCGGATCTAGTGTGCAACCCCTCATACAAAAAGGACTATGGTAACTTCGGAGGTTCGGACCAGCATTTCTCGGATTTGGATCAGATGCAGGATGCAGTGCAGAAATGCTCTGAAAGTTGATAAACTTGTGTATGAAGTGACAGCTCCTTCACTATTGACGGGTAGTAACGGTTTTTCCTAAGCTTGAGAAGTAGTCGTTGTTGGTGTTGAATTTGTATAAAAAGAAAATAAATTCTACGAACACAGTAAGGCAAAAGTAAGGTAAAGGCGTCATAAACTTGGTTCAATGGATGATAAAAGGTGCTATGAAAAAAAAACCATAGAAAGGGTCATCCGTTCCGCGTTTATACGAAGTAAATTATACAGTTTCAAATGGCAGCAACAATGTTTAATTAATAATTATTATCAAGTATTTTGTAATTTCCTACACACCTAAAAATGCCAAAAATATGCAGTTAATGCATTTAGTTTTGTTTTATTACGTTTGGAAGTAAACTATTGTTATTTATAATTTTATAGAGCGACAATCGCTTTCTGTGTAAACTTTTCACTTGCACAAACTCCAAGTCAATATTTTTGTGTTCAGCGCCATCTATGGCAGGGTGATGTTACTACGTACAAACCACGAAGTCCAACGACACAATAGAGTTTTAGCACAGGAGCGCATGACGCGGGAAAAGTGTGAACTTCTACAAACACTGCAACGCCACAAAACATAGATGGCGCTGTTCGGCAAAAGTGAAAAAGCATTTTCGCGATGTTATTGATTGTCCCTTTGATGCTTGTTTCCAAGTTTAATACAAATGATAAGAGTAAAAGCTTATTTCCTAATGGAACTGACGGCAAAATGAGAGAAAAGGAAATTTTCTTGGTAGCAAACAATAATTATTTGCCGAGGATTTCCTGATATAATATCTAATAATGTGGGGGATAAATAGCATTTTTAGTAAGAAACAATATTTTAGGTAAGTACTAACAAAAAAAGATTTGGTAAATGTTTTTGTTTTGTTATTTTTAACGACACTTATTATGAATTAATTAAGACAGAAACCTTAAAGATCCAATCAATGATATTGTGAACATCTAATTTGTTACTTGATAAGTAGGTATACATTTTATCGAAATCGATAGTTGAAACTAAGCATGTCCCAAACAAGTAGCTAATTAAGCACTTAAGTACAAATACTTACTAATTAACACAAGCTAGCCTGGCGTATCTACAACAGTAGGTACCTATTACCTACCTATAATATTTTATTAGGTAGGTAGTTAACATACCTATTCAGTCGGTTAAATGTAGTGACCTTTTTCGTTAAAACCTGCGTGGAGATACCAAAAGCTGTTCTTCTCTTCTTCTTCTTCTTCGTGCCCTTATCCCATGTTACTTGGGGTCGGCGCAACACGTTTTCTTCTTCCATTCTCCCCTGTCAACCGTCAAAAGCTGTTCTTCTCAATTTTATTAATCCTCTTCGAAACAGTAGTTTAACGATACTTCTACATATATTGAATTATTAATTATAAACAGGAACAACTCACAACCCAGCATCATAATATTTACAAAAGCAAGGACATAATGTGAACATAGATAGGTAATTATTAGGTCAATTACACACTCGTTACATATCAACCTCAACGTCCTCGAACAAAACAGGGCTCCTCCAATTTTAAGATGAAAACCGTCTCGTTACTCAAATATAGATAATTTGAACGAGGTTTAGAGGTTTATTTATAAACGATGATTAATGTTAAGTGACGTTAAACGTCAAAAATGTATGGTTAAACAGTTGATTTATGAATAAGAGGGTACCTATATGTTCATCAATTTAAAAGAGGTGTCTAAGGTGCCTATATCTAATCAAAAAAACTGACCAGTCCCTTCAAAGCCAGCCCTAGTAAGTATAAAAAAGCTCCGTCCGATAACCGAGCGTTAACTAAAACGAAGTTGCACGATGCTCATATATATCCCCTACATATTATATACGACACAATCCCGTCACCAGGAATTCAAACAAACATGCCATTACTTAACAGCAAGCGGAAAGGCACAATAAGATGACCCAGTTTCGTGAAGAAAAACGGACGTACACAACATTTGCACTTTTTGTCGCCTCCGAGTTACAACACTATGCGTCGTGTGGATTTCTATACAGATAGCATGCAACTATGTGGCAACTTTGTTTTATACAATCCCGGAATATATTGTAGATAGTTGTTGTTTACATTATAAAGGGAATTTACATCTAATATTCTAACCCCAATGGCAGGGCAGGTATTTTATAAGAGGAAAATGCACTTGAAAGCGGTGTACTTGAAAGGTGTGGTCTAAGAGTAGGAGCAGTGGTAGCCCAGTGGTAACAGCCACGACTTACGAATTGCAGGTTCGAACCGAGGCGCTTTACTTTGTGTAAATGATTATCACCACTGCTCTCAACACGGTGAAGGAAAACATCGTGAAGAAGCCGGCACGTCGTAGAATCAAAACTTCGATGACATATGACATTGCTATTAACCCGCACTGGACCCGTGTAATGGATAACGGCCCACTCCCTCTCTTCGAGAGGAGGCCTATGTCCCAGCAGTGGGAACATTATAAGCTGATTATGTTTGTGCTACAGACCAACAAACTGAACAAGTTTCTCAAAAGGACTCGCATCGTAATTGTCAGCTTTCCCATACAAAACATCAGTAGGTACCTACTCGACACAAATGTATAGGACGTCTGATATTTTTTCGCAATAACGATGTTGGTCCCATGGAGAAAGTTATTCAGTTAGATTGTCTGTACGTATGTATATGTAGGTGTGAGCTTCAAAGTAAAATACCCAAACAAACTTCCGATACCCGGAATGTACGGAACATTTCGCGGAATTAGGTACCTACAAAAATAAATAAATACTTATCACTTCTGTTTGACACTTCTGTCATGGGTACAATGGGTATTCAATTCATATTCATTCAGATTCGGAGAAAATGCCCGTAGGGCATAACGCACGCAATATATAGACCTGTGTATGTAATGACCGCGGTGCAGGAATCGAATTCACGGCCGTGAGCACATTATGGTTGTAATAAATTCTACTAAGAATTGATGTAAGCTTTACAGGTAAGCGTGAACTGTTTTATTTGCGATGCTAAAATCTCCGAAGTAGATCTCGATAAATGCATTGTATTTTATATTTAATTAAGATAGATATATATATATATGTATAGAGAGATAACTAATACCACTACTTACAGCAACAATATTATTGCGGTCTCTTATGTTATTTGTGTTATAATTTAAAAGGTAATACGCTCACATACAATTAGGAGAAATATGCTAGGAAATAAGAGGAAGAAGCTCTCAGTCTGAATAAAAGTTGTCAAGTACGATAATGGTGTATCAGAAATACCAACGACTCTTGTTGCCAACAGGAGGAAAGCACAAGATTAACTTCACTTTGCTATAATAATTTAGAGCAGCTTTATTTGTGGCGAACAATAACATCATAACAGTTACCAATACACCGTTCAGCGCAGGAGATGTATAGGCTGACCGCTTAAATAAGTCGTTGCCTGAGGTAGCAGCGCGGTGCAGGAGGGGTGTAGTGACGTGATGCGAGAGCTCAGTGATTCGTCAACTTGTAACAACTATCACCCCTCCCGCGCCGCGCAGCTACCTCAGGCATCTCAGTTAAGCGGTCGGCCTATAGATATTTTGTGCACTTTAAATAACGCAAAGCCTGAAGCTAGTTTGTTTCGAAAGTTTCATTAATTTAATATCGGAATGACTAGATTTTTTGATAACAGGCGAAATGTGGGTGCACCTCAGCCTAACCCTACAGAGAATACAGTTTATAATTGCGTGGTTATTTGATATCTTATTAACCTACTATCAGCGCCCTGCGGTTTCATCCGCATAAGTCTCGATCCCGTGGGAATACCGAGATAAAAACTATCCTATGTCCTTTCCCGGGACTCAAACTATTTCTATACCAAATTTTATCTATATTGGTTCAGCGGTTTAAGCGTGAAGAGGTAACAGACAGACAGACACACTTTCGCATTTATAATATTAGTATGAATGGAATAATAGTAGATTGTACAACTAAGGCATAAAAGAAGCTATTTTACCCCGAGACGTTTATATCCACCAGAGCCGCAGGCGAGGGTGGATAGTTAAGTCGAGGGGTAAAATGGCTCGTTTATGCCTGAGTTATACACTCTGCTTTTCACTTCGATTGCGAGAAAATGAAACGGGCATAAAGTATACAGTACATAATTAATCAAAAATGTTGCATCCATAGCTAATTCCCGCCACCACAGATAATACCGCCATGAAACTTTTTAAGTTTTTTTTTTTTAATTTTCAACATTTATCATTCGACTTGAGTACTTCATACAGCCAAAAAATGAAAACGTTTCTTTGCCTTTTTAAATAATAAATGACAACAATTTTACCTGATTTTATTAAATTAACGATAGAAAACACGGAAGCGGTATAAATTAAAGAAAATGAAATAAATCACGACTTTAATCTGCGAAGTTTTATTGTGCGTGTGGCTGTTGGGCCTGATTACTTTAGTCTTAGAAAAAAATTTTACTTTATGCACTAGAACATAAAAAGCGATTTTATGTCGCCTAAGCACAACATAAAGACGGACTTTTAGAGCATGAGAAGTGAAAAGGTTATTTTTGTGAGATGGAAACGTTGGACTGACCTATTCATATATTCTTGTTTCTTCTCTTTATGCCTTTACCCAGAGGCAATACCCGTATTTTAAGAACGTTTGCATACGAATCTGTCTCAATTTCTCTAAAATCTCAATTGATTGCGACTTTAATTTAAACGCTTTCAAGAGAATCGGTCTTCTGCAGTGGGACAATTACAGAACTACGTAACTAACCCAATTATTTACAACAAGTAAACAACAAGCAAGTTTTCGTGGGCTCCTTGCACAATTTCCAACGTTACCGCCCCACATTTGTGTGTGCACTGTGCTCCAGAGTTGTCTCCTGTCTTGACGCGTTTGTTTCGCCTCTCTCTAAAAACCGGAGTGGTGCCGGAGTCCTGGAAGCTTGCTAATGTGCAGCCGGTGCCCAAAAAGGGTAACCGTGCCGATCCTGTCAATTATAGACCAATCGCCATAACCTCCATACTGTGCAAAGTGATGGAAAGGGTACTTAACAAAAAGCTGCTGGCATACCTCGAAGACAATGAGCTCCTCAGTGACCACCAGTATGGCTTCCGTCATGGTCGTTCAACTGGGGATCTTCTTGTGTATGTTACGCATTGCTGGGGCGAGGCCATTGAGAGACACGGCGAAGCCCTTGCTGTGTCGCTTGATATCTCAAAGGCCTTTGACAGGGTCTGGCACGCCAGTCTGCTGGGCAAGCTTCCCGCTTTTGGCCTCTCTGCTGACTTTTGCAACTGGATTTCAGACTTCCTGAGTGATCGATCGATCAGAGTGGTCATTGATGGCTGCTCATCGAAACATATGGGCATTGATGCCGGTGTTCCTCAGGGGTCTGTTCTTTCTGCAACTTTATTTCTGCTGCACATCAACGACCTGCTTCAGCTTGGTGCAATCGGGTACGCAGATGACAGCACAGTCGCAGAAAGATACCTGTCCAGTGCAAGAGCCAGCAGAGAGGAAACGGCTACTCTTAGAGAGGCCATGGTGGAACGAATGAATTTGTCCTTAAATCTCGTTTCCCAGTGGGGTGACGACAATCTGGTCAAATTCAACGCCTTAAAAACACAGGCGTGTCTTTTCACTGCGAAAAGGAGCCAGTTCCAGTTATGCCCTGCTTTCCGAGGTGCATCTGTACCGGTTACCAACCGCCTTCAGCTTTTGGGCATGGAGTTGACATCAGATCTCAACTTCGGCTCAACCATCGAGTCAAAAGCTCAGACCGCAGCCAAGAAGCTGGGCATCCTAAATAAGGTGAGGCGATACTTCACACCAGGACAGCTTTTAAGTTTGTACAAAGCTCAGGTCCGTTCCTGTATGGAGTATTGCAGCCACTTGTGGGATGGCTCAGCAAAATACCAGCTTGCTGCACTTGACTCGGTGGAACGCAGAGCTAGAAAGCTTATAGGCGACGAGACGTTGGTAGCTACGCTTCCCAGCCTGGCTCATCGGCGTAATGTCGCTTGCCTGACGGTCTTCTATAGACTGTACTACGGAGAGTGTGCGCAGGAGCTCCACGACCTGATCCCACCATCGCCCTTTTACCACCGGACAACCAGACGTACTGCAGCGTACCATCCGCACTTGGTTGATATCCCGATGAGTCGTACTCGGCGCTTCTCCTCCACTTTTATTATGCGCACAGCCAAAGTGTGGAACTCTCTGCCGGCATCTGTGTTCCCTCCCACATTTAACCCGTCTGCCTTCAAATCAAGAGTGAACAGGCATCTTCTGGGCACGCTCGATCCATCATAGACCTCATCTATCGCTTTCCATCAGGCGTGATCGGGGTCAAGAGTGCGCCCATTTAGCAATAAAAAAAAAAAAAAAAAAAAACATCCATTGATTGAGTACAGATACGTGGACACTGGACAGATGGATTCTATTCAAGCAGAGCGGTAGGTATTGAAGTGTGTCTAACGGGAGACTACTATGTAGGTATTGAGAGCTTTATAAACTATAGAGCCAGAGGTTTCCGAATTTCCTGTGACAGACTTCATAGACGTCTAACAAAGAAACTTGTAAATTACAGCAGGTTCAAGATTAGTTTATACGGATTTATTGATACCTCTCTCTTGATCTCTAACAGAGTTACATCCTGGCAAATAATAATTAATATTGCTAGAAACGTTGATGATCATTAGTATCAAACCTACTGGTATCACTGGTCTGTTTGTATGATCGAATTTAAACAAGTTCTCTATTGGACTTCAAATTCACATAATAATCATTCAGAATAAGCACTCTAATTAAATTGCGTGTCACACCATCAATCTCGATATGAATCATTTTGAAGTATATTACTAATCCATTGCTTCATAGGTTCGAAAAATATGTTTGCTCAACAATGTAAATAACGCAATGAAAGCCATTGCTACTGTTAGTGTGTTACGCGATATTGGCAAAACGAATGAGACCGGTCATAAACATTTTTGTTACCATAAGTTAATATCATATCACTATTCAATTTAATTTGCCAATGGTAGGTAGGTACAGGTCAATACAGATGTCCATCTTTATATATCTAAACTCGAATAATGCAACAAAGGAGCCAGCTGACCCGGTTTAGCAAACTTATCCAATATTTATAGTTGAATGTATAATAAATCGGTCAAGGCCGAAGACCTATGCTCAATATTCCACCCCCAGAGCTATAAGGATCATGTAAAAAGATGCTAAGTTCCAGGGACATTCCAGAGACGTCCTAGACTTTCTTCTTATGTATAAAACCGGTTTTTTTCTCAGCCCTAGTTTCGTTTAAAGAGAATATTTTTGCAAAAATTTAATTCATTTGGTATTCTACTTTTTAGTCGCGGAGTTATCATAATTGAATAAGGTAGACAAAGAGCGGGGCTGGAAGGGGTCTGGGTGCTTACTCTTGAATTTAATTCCGATAGATCGACATTAGAATTATGACGTTTCGTACTTTTGAGTTCGGTTTAATTAAACTAAAAGGTAAAATTGGATGATTGATTTTGGAGCCCGGCCTTGATTTCCACTTAGTTCACCAAAATGGACACCCAATTTTACCTTTTAGTTTAATTAAACCGAACTCAAATGTACGAAACGTCACAATTCTAATGTCGATCTATCGGAATTAAATTCAAGAGTAAGCACCCTGTTCTGGAGTTTCGTAGGCGTATCACATTTTTCAAACAATTTCTAAGGTACAAATAAAACTATATTTCCCCAGGTTTCATAAGATTTAAAACAGGCCAAAACCAGTATCACTTTATACAAGTTCACTGTCATCAGCTCTTCACTAACCAACAAGCAACGACAATCAACTCGGAGAACGCCTCAATTTTCCCGTAGACATTTATTTCAAAATCAGCACAGCCGTTTGTAAATCGAACGGATCGGTCATATTTCATGCGGGCGGCTATGCGGGTGGACGTCGCCGTGAATTATGACGTCAGCAGCCGACCGCACAGGATGCGACCTGCGACACGTCATTGCATCGGTATTGGGAGCCCTTGTTTCCGATGGCCCAATAAATCTGTGAAGTTGTCATTTGTTATGGAGAAGTGCGTCAGTGTATTTTGAAGTTATAAGCTGTTATAATAGTATCAACTAATGAATAAAATATCTATTGCTACCAAAACTACAACATTCGGGAAAATGACCAACCCCGAAGGCACAATTATAATATGTATCAAAGCTTTGTGTTCAGTAAATAATTTAATTTAGCGAAAATTTACCCTGCTGCCATTTGCCACAATGGTAACATTTTTAACCAAAAATTAATAATGATTATTACGTTAGTATTAAGATTGCTTAAAAGTGTTTCAAAATCCCGACAAACTAGGTTTTTGTGAAGTTTCTGTTTATATATTGTTTTTGTTCCTTAGTTAATAAGCAAGGAAAACAAATATACACACACAATTCACATAAAGAGAAAACATACCACAAACAATCAACAATCTAAACAGGCGTTTACTCCTTCCATTTTACCAACGAAACCGAACTCAAGCTTCATCATAATAAAAAAGAGTGACAGAGTCATAATAGCGGCAGTAAAAAGTTAATCTTGTTCTAGCCTGAGCCATCATGAGCTCAATGAATCTCGTAATCCATATGGAGTGGAGGACATTTTCGTGTGCCCTAACGAAGACAGATTAAGCCCACCTGTCTCCGTGAGCCTACGACTAGACCAGGATTAAAGTCTAATGAGAAATTAGCTTTGTGTAATTTGTATCTACTTTTTTAGGCAGATAATAATAGTAAGTCATAATGGTTGTATTTTTAATATAAGGTAGACATGACATATAATCAGCCTATAATGTTCCCACTACTGGGTCACAGGCCTCCTCTCTGTGAGAAGGAGTGGGCCGTAATTCACCACGGGGGCCCAGTGCGGGTTGGTAGACAGGGACAATTGGGTGAATTTCTTTTGTGAGGTTACAATAGACTAAGGATCAGTATAATTTTCAATTGCATCCAAGCTTCTCCTAATCTTCATGCATGCTTTCTCGATAGCTTATTTGGAAGCAAAGGATAAGTATTCATATTAATTTATTTATCCATATACATTCCATGTTATAAAGAAGATGTTACAAAAGTGGACCCTGTATGGGCACAGGAAAAGGATAAAATTAAAACAACAAAAAACAAAACTACTACTAATTTAAAAATGTATTTATAATTACTGAGACTAATTTAAAAAAAAAAAATTGCTTTATTGCAAGCCTTTCCTTGTAAACTATTATTTTGCTTTGATTACTTTATGATTTGTTATTACCGTTGTAATGCTGACATACCTACATTCACCTACACATCTACCTATCCATAGTGTAGCCTGTACCTACATATCTAAAACTAAAGTGGGGCAGAAAGGCAGACGATTCGTGTAAAATATTTATATTCAGCCGCATCTGGTTCAAAGGAAGTCGATCCCAAAATTTATTTCAAAATTGTTTTCATGTTTTGAAATATTCATTTTAATATTACTTAAAAGGTTATAAAGATACAATAACTATATTGCCTAATAAACACTCCATCAGATGTAAAGTAAAGAATCTTGTAAGAACTTTGAAAGCTCTCATTTGTTTCCCACACACACCTGCCCGTCCATTCCGCCTCCCAATTTCTGTTATAACTTTACACCATTTCGGACCAATTTCCGTAAATTTTCACAAAAAGATGTTTCTTGTGGTTCCCGGAGGAGATGTGAAACAAATTCGTGAGAAAAGTTTTTTGGATAGAACCCCGTGCATAAAGAGTGCGTATAAAAACGAAATCCATGAGAATATTGAGTAGCCCCTTAATACACAAGGTGAACTAGCGAATACTTATATGTGTTCCCTTCCTTATGCTTTATTTGTAAACCTAAGTAGGTAATTATATTCTATTAGTATCTATTTTTATCGTTGCTAACTAATAATGCAGTTTTCCGCGTTATTTGGCTAAGTATTCAAAAATTAGCTTCTGCCCGCGACTTCGTCCATCGTCCATGTGAAATTTCTTATTGCCTCTACCTATCCCGCGTCGCATCGCATCGCCTGCCCGCGCTATTACTTCATTGACTCTTAACGTTCTTTCTTTTTTCTTTTTATTCGGCTCCTAAGGGTCCTAGCGTGATCTTAAATGACATATAGCCTTCCTCGAGAATTGGGCTAATAAATGCAAAAAAAACCAATCCGAATTGTAGTTCCAAAAATTTGCGTGTTCAAACAAACAAACCCTTTAGATTTTTTATTAGTATAATATAGAAGTATATAAAAATGTACTAGATGGAAAATGCGTAAGAAATTCTTTACCTAAAAGAACGAAACCATAAAGAGATTCATCATCATCATCATCAGCCTATAATGTTCCCACTACTGGGACACAGGCCTCCTCTCTGTGAGAGGGAGTGGGCCGTAATCTACCACGCGGGCCCAGTGCGGGTTGGTAGATGTCACATGTCTTTGAATTTTTGGTTCTAGGACATGCCGGTTTCCTCACGATGTTTTCCTTCACCGTTTTGAGAGCAGTGGTGATGAAATAATTTACACAAAGTAAAGCGCCTGTCTGGGTTCGAACCTACGACCTACAACTCGTAAGTCGCGGCTGATACCACTGGGCCACCACTGCTCTCAAAGAGATTGGGTGGGAAGTATCACAGCATCAGAAGCTCAAAAAATAGAAAGGACTTTTCACATGATGAAGTAAAAAGGTGACATAAAAAAACAAAAGTTATTTAATTTCACACTATATTTTCAATTAAAATCACACGTTTATATTTTCCATTCAATTGAAAATATTGTGCGTACAAAGGTCTGCCTCTAGAAACTCTCCGAAAACAAAGACTGTTGCCGCTACAACGGTTATGGAAACCATATAGCCGTTTCACGTCCTTGACAAATTTTTAGCCCGTTACCCTCAAACTCAAACAAAAATGGTGTGCTCACAGCGCAAACCGTCGAATTCTCGATTGTTTGTTGTTTCAAAAAAGCTGTTAGGAAGTTACGAACTTTGAAAACTGAATTTATGTCTTATTTTTATGGCTTTTTGGAACGAATGTTACGATCGAGTGGTTGGTTCATTTAAATCAGAACTGTGTGAGGACATCGGTAATGATGTTGATGTAACCTAGTTATGAACAACGTTCACTATTCTGAAAAAAATTATTAGTGATTTCAATTCGCAAGATTAAAAAAAAAATCTATTGTGTGATAATCCAAATGACGAGCGCTTTTTTATAAGACTACCTAGCACTTGTAGGCACCTAGAAGCCTATCTTTATAGTTAACAATAAACGAATGTAGGCTATATTCGATTTTTTTAGGTATCGTATTTTTTTGTCCGGGAATTTTATCTAAATAAAACTTATTGGTTTTTCTCTGATTTTTTTGTATATAAGTAAATGCCAAACCTAACAACATGGAAGATATTGAGTATTACGTCAACTATTCGCCAAATATTAAACACAATAACTCTTTCATAACAATTCGTTTGATCCTTTGAGCATCAAAAGCCGATATATTATATATAACGTTAACATTTTACAAGGTACACGCTCACGTAAATCGAGTACACTTTTGACATGACGGGTAACGATAAATAACGATATATAAAAACCTTTAACAATAGACCTTCGTCATTTGAAATCGTTCAATTTCGTCTAACAAGCTGTGTAGGTAGGTACTCTCGTTCACAGTCGACTTAATTATAATGCTGTACAAAGAACACGGTACAGTCGAAATTAAATGTCGTCAGCAAAGGCTTAATCCATTAAAGAGTTGACAGAAACAAAATAAAATAATAATTTGTCGTTGGATTCGACGTGCGGGAATATCGAGGTTTGTGTGTAGGTATGTTCGCGTGTCATCAATCACATCCTTCAGGCGGTAGGATCCACTGTGGCAGTACATTAGCTCCTTAATTAAAGCTGTGAACAGCTGGCGCTACGCCGTCCGCGTCATACATTTCAATTAATTCTTGTCACCAAACAAATTTGGTTGACGACTATTTAATTATTAATCAAAGTTACATTGACAAATTGTTTTTGCGCCATATTGAATTTATTGGTAAACAATAAAATTTTGTTCGGTAGCCATACACCCACTACGATTAATTAATTCGATGCATAGTTAAACAAGTGAAACAACATAATCAATAATATTATTTACTAATTACTGAACATAGGCATTACTTTAGTTCTTCAATGAAATAGACTTTTAGCAAAATATTAATTCATATATTATTAATATATTACGCTACTAATTTGATTATTTAATTTATTTATGAGTTCCTGTTAATAATATCAATTGTTCTAATAAATATTTTATTACGGGGGCACATTGTATTTTTTTTTTTGCTAAATAAGTTATCAAACCTAGCTGGATAGAAGATAACACAACGAGAAAACAAAATAAAGCACACACAATATGTGTGTACAGTACAAATAATTTCCTATGAATTTTGTAGGAAAAGCTACAAGCTAATCTTCCATTAAGGCACGTAGCTTAAAGGAACCTGTTCATATATTTTTACAGAAAGCTAAAGCCTACAACAGCCACAGCCCTTCCACAAACCAACCTTTACTTCGATTATCCCTTCCTAGAAAAACAGCCCAGCAAACCCTGCATTTCTTCTTCAAATAAAAAGTATATTAAAAAATCAGGACTGCCGGTGGCAGTCGTCAAAGTGACAGGCCCTCCAGTCACTATAAGCCACTAATCGGCTTGTCACCCGCAGGTCGAGGACATTGACTTTCAGATCACGTACTTGCAATCTGCATGCCATGACAGTGTCAGGGGGACATAAAAAAACACATTTTTTACTGTCCCACACCACACCGTCCGACTAAGCTTTGCACGCTCAAATCGTAAGCTTTTCTTTTTTGGTTGAAAGGTTTTTTTTTACTTTTTTTTTTTGTTATTACGTAGTTACTATAAAGGCTAGGTAATCGATTTTGCTTGCTGATTTGATTGAAGACTGCTCATTAATCATTTCACTCCGCATTGTACTTATTTTAAACAAAAGATTTTCATTGACACCAATTTTGATTGATGTTTTTTTGATGTAGCGACATTTACGTCACACACTACTTTTAACAAACAGCGTTTCAAATTAGCTCGTTTAATCAAGCATAATCAATGCCCAATCAAGCGTGAATCCCACTTCCCATTAACCCTAATGAAAACGAACATAATCTTAGGTATATCAGCAAAACGGTTTGGGGCCTGCGTCATAAAGACTAAGCTGGAAGCAAAATTACGTCATGTCACCATATGAGTATACATGACGTGCGGCTCCGAGGGTAATTATCGCAACATATCCTCACGATATTAAAGCCAACGTAAATTTGACATGACTTAAAATTAATCTCGAGACGTGATGCCAAGCCCAATGACGGCTTGCGCTTCGGTAAATTTAATAAAGAGCTACCACTGAAGCCTAGCCGTGCTACCAAGATTGATGTGCCGAAAAAATATAACGCGAGTGAGGAAATTAAAAGAGATGCCAACTCTTCAGTTATATTAAAAGTTTCACATTAAACAACAAGCTCTTTAAGGTTGAAAGGTAATAAGAGATGGTAGGTCTGACATGAGCTGATGAACAATGTAATTTCAGAACTCAAGATATATATTTTAGTTGTATATTTTGACAGTGATTAACGTTCCGCTATCTTTATGAACTGGGAAGTCTCCGTGGAAATTATTTCGGTGAAAATTTTTAGTCATTGCGCTGGAACAACGAGGTAGCACTGAAGGTCGCCATTAGGTGAAAATATGCCTTTTAATAAAACCGTGTCCAGCCACTTTATTAAATAGCTACCAGGTGTATATCACGCCCTTAGGGCTGTAATTACTTAGCCTAGATATTGCAGACGTGACAAATGGGAGCATTTAAAAAGTCGGATCGTTTTTCAGGTTCTTGGTAGTTGGTAACCGATAGCCAATGTTTACATTAAATTACTATCAGATTTCCTTGATATAGTTAAATAAAAAGCCATTTTGGACAATTCTATAAATATACCACAGCCTTTATGTCTGATGAAAATTTAAGCCTTGAAGACAATTATGATGAAATGAGGACAAAATCCCCAAAATTGGCAGACTTATTGTTTGAGAAAACCATTCAAATTAAACCATTACTCTTCACATGTAAACAGAACTATTTTAGATATAATCAACCCGTAATTTAGTTCCTACCTAGTTGTTTGTCACTGTCAGGGCGACCTTTACCCTAGCAAACATCGGTAGGTAGTTGGAACTTTTTGAAATACCAATTCCGTGCACCGTGTTATTTTTGGTTACACCGTGTCTGATTTACAACAACCGTTACTTGTGAGTGACGTTGACAAATGACGTCACACGCTGGTCACGGGCCGTGTGTTTTGCGTCACTTGGCTGCATTCAGAGGCGTCCGTGACGTCACACCGTATCTTCCCTGGCTTGTTTATAGCCGGCCAGTATGTTTGAGTTATGGCGTGTTTGTCTCACTCGTGACATCATGGAAGATGAATTTATGAGCAAGAAGAATGTGGGGCGCGGAATATTTTATGTGTTTGAGTGGCGGCTGGCGGGTGATAAGAGTTTTTGGGACTATTTGGGCGCGACCGTGCGGGGTTATGAGTACTTTACACACATGATATGGTGTGTGATCAAATTCGGAAGGTTCCAAATCGGAACGAGCGGGTCGTGGGTACACTTACATACTTTTGAGATGAAGTGGTGAGGAATGTAGGTGGACATAGTCCCATTCAGTGGCAGCAAAGATTTTTTGAATTCCACATAACCGGCTGTCTGTAACTTTTGCGAAATAAGGCCCTTTGTACACGGCACGGTTTCTTTACGGTACGGCGCGGCGTATAAACCACGCCGTAAAAAAACGTATCCGTCAACAAGCTGCCATGTTGTATGGATCACTAAATCACTTCCATACGACACTGATGACCGTGCCTACACACGGCGAATAAACCGTTAATTTTCACTGCAATAAAAACACGTATGGACAAAGGGCTTAATTATTTCAAAAATCATGCTCGCCTTGTATCTCTCTCAGATTAATTTAAGTATTCATATAGTAAGGCCCAAACACACAGATTCAAATCGAGAATCCGTTTACATAATAAACAATGATTAAAGCACTGCCATGCATAGGTACGTGCTTTGCAGTATGAATAGAAACGGTACATTTATATGTAACATTGTACATAATATACAAACGTGTTCGTGTTACCGTGGCTTGAATACCTGGCCCAATATAATATAGATAGGTACCCAAGTTTATAGGTACGTAGATCGTGGTATATTCAATGTCCCAAAGGACGATAGAGTATTTATGTAGATGAGCCTATCTCTTAGTTTATGGTTCTAACTATATTGTAGATACTGAAAGTCAATATACAATTTGAGTATAGTCGTTGCAAATTACGAGTGTGACTTTTATAATGATTGTCAGGTTTAAATTATAGTGATTAAAATGCACGGGAAATTAGAGAAATATTTTTTATCTGAACATCAGAGACCAAGAATGTTAGGGTCTAGTCATATACAGAATTATACTTGATCTAGGCATGATCATTTTCCCATTTACCCAAAAAACCAAACATTATGAAAACATACCAATTTTGAGTTTCGAGTTATGCCTTTGCAGCCACAATCGCCTATTTTTCAGGATTTTTAAATTCGGATTTTTTTTTTATACAGGTAGGTACTAGCCCATAGTGACAATGATTTCATTTCGATATTTTTCATATTATTTATTTTGTATTCTGCGCTGAAATATCAATCCATTAAAAGTCAAAATCAAAGTATTTATTTCAAACAGGCATATAAAAGGCACTTTTGAACGGCAAAAATTACATTAAAATAGAATTGATTCTATTCGCCCCTTCCAAAACTAGTTTAGGTAATTTTCCTATGGAGAAGAATGAACAAGAAACTCCACCGTCACCATAAATATTTAAATTACCAAATATTGCTTAATAATGTTTATTAACGCGCTGCCCATTGAAAGTGACATCATTTTAAAGTACAGAAATTACAACGAAAAACATCATAATGATACTGCTATCAGACTTAAAATTCACATTAATTATCGTTTAAAATCTATCTTTAATGGAATTATCGATCAAATTATCCCTCTCATTTCGGGTAAACATTAAAGGAGAATGAAAAAGGACACCTTTTTTATCTAGTGTATAAAAACCTGAAGCTACAATTTTGTCAGTTCTTTGAAAAATATTTTCGAAATGACCCATTTTTATGACTTGTATACAAAAAACAGAAGAAAATACAAAAATGGAACAGAATTATTAAAAAATGAGCGGCCCGTCCCGGCTTCGCATGGTTTTTATGACTTGACAAAATATCAAGATTAATTTATTAATAAGTAAGTAGTAATATGCATAAGTTTAATATGAATGAATAATAAATACTAAACCTTTCATATTTTTTTTTAAAAAGATGGTAGTCTGTTGCGTAGTTTAGAAAAACAACGTGGTCACACAGCCAGACACGAACACCGACTTTAATTTATAATAATTATGTAATGTAGATTATCTACTCAATAAACTTACTTGGCTGGATCTTATATACCGATTCGAAGGTGATCAAAGTGCTCATACACACGAGCGACACGCATCAACGGCAGAGGCTACCGCAGTCGACGACAACACGCCACTCGTGTTAGTAAGCGAGCACCGTACTCAAATAAACGAGCGGCAACTTGCCGACGGCTGCAGTTGCCACCGACACGCGTTGACGGTAGCGGTCGACACAGCTGCAGTTCCTACTGCCGTTGACGCGTGCCGCTCGTGTGCATGCACACAAACAGCACCCTAATTGCATAACACACTATCAATCTCAATCTGAATAATTTTGAAGGATATTGCATCCATTGCTTCATATGTTCGAAAAATGTGTCTGCTCAAAAACGTAAATAACGCAATGAATGTTGCTGAACTGTCAAAATGAAATCCATTGCCTGAGACATAACAAGAAAACTTTTCACAAACCCTACGAGAAAAATGCACCAAGACACTATTTCAATCATTTGAACCAATCAAATCACTCTAACACAAAGACAACACATGGCCGCGCGAGACTCATCAACTTACATTAACACGTCGAACTTTTAATGGTGATAAATCATGTTTAAACACGTATTCAGAATCGTATTTCTCTCGTGAAATGAGAAGTCTTGTCTTAGGCGGATAATTACGGCCGTCATTAATAACGAACAGGCGAAGGATGAGAAGCGGTATTAATTAGACGTCAAGCGTGACATTAATGTCATAACTCGACGTATTAAGGATTGTAATTACGCGGCGTGTGCAGGGTTAAAAATTGGGTGTCATTGTTTTGGGAGGTAGGTATGACAGGAAAATCAGTTTGACAGCTGGCTGTCAGATGAGATCAGAGATTTTTTTTTCGTGTGGCAGTGAATTTTTGTCGCACATCTTTTTAGATTCAAATTGCATTGAAAATTGTTTGAGCTAAGTGCAATTTAAGGAAAAGAAAAACTTATTATTAAGTTTACTCGTTTTGGATTTATTTCTTGCTGACTATAAAAATACAACTTCCAATAAAGACTTGTGCTTTTGTGCAAAAATCTTTAAAATGATGTGTTATCATAATTATTATCAGTAAGGTAAATAATATTATGAGTCCGATCAGTTATTTTGCGCGGGGAGGCGTTTTTTTTTTCGGAAAACTGTTACTCGTAAAAATATTCACATGAAGCCTATGAGTTCATGCAAGCTTATCTCACAAGTGATTGCTATGAAACAAGTAATTAAAATAATCGCCAGGGTTTAGTAACTAGGTCACGTTTTTTTAATGTTGTTATTATTGCAATAATAAAACAAAATGCGTTTTAATACCAGAAGCTTACAATTATTAAACTGCGTAGTACCCGTAGCAAACATCGTGAGGAAACCAGCATACCTAGAAACAAAAATTCGAATATGTGACATCCGCCAACCGGCACTGGACCCGCGTGGTGGATTATGGCCCACTCCCTCTCACAGAGAGGAAGCCTGTGTCCCAGCGGTGGGAACATTATAGGCTGATTGTGCGATTATGCGTAGTACCCTAAATATCTATAGCATCTAATTTTTAATTTAAATTCTAATCTCTGGCAAAATATCCAAGTAGATTAAGATAAGCCATATACCCCAAAATTATGCTTCCATTCTCAGACCGTACCCAACCTAATTAACTCGGGCGTTAAATTTCTGAACTAATTAGTACAGGTATAAGCCCACTGTTAATAAAAACGCCTTTCAAATTCATTCACTACAAAATTAGGGCAGTACCCTGGAGGAAATTGAAACGATCCTAATTAGCTTAGTTGAGTCACTGGTAGATTTAGTTAATAACAATCCATGCGTACAAAACCTTGGCCCATTTAAATTTTCAAGTAGTTTAAGTTGGTACGAGATTAAAAGAAGAGATATTGCGTTTGACGTAAACAAACTTTTTTGCTACGCACCTACGCGGCTTCGTAGCCAATTGTGCGTAGCATGGCTACGCGATGAGCTACGTAGCACAACGTGTAGCATATATATTGTACATACATACATTCATCAACTTACGTGCGTTTTGGTATTTCCTGGAATCATTTTCTGGTACCGTTAAGCAGTAATAAAAACATTATAGTACATAGGATATTATATTATTCTCGACTAGTTGTTGCTATTTACATACCAGAAGACATTGAATTTCGTATTGCTCTCATAAGTATTCGTAAAAAGATTCTCTATATTCACCATAAATACGTATGCGACATAAACCATCTTCTAAGGCTCTATTTACGTTCCAAGGTAAACAGTGTAAAAACATACATACCTCTTCAATATACTTACAAACAAAATGATAGCGTACACGATCGTATGTAAAAGTATGTCGTCGACAACATTTTGTGAAATTTGGTGTGGCGGTCGATTTAATGAGATACCATAATGATAGATGGGATCTGAGAAACTTATGAGGAACTTCAAGGACCAGCTGTATATGATGTCATATTATGATATTATTGGTTATGATTTTTATGTGATTTTCGTTATCAAAACTTATTTTATGACATCTATAAATAACATAACAGCATGCTTGTAATTCCTAGAGGATTAAACAGAGGTTACTATAGTACACCCACATTTCGCCAGTAATACTTAGGTCCCATTTAATAGAGGATGAGCCTACTTGCCATTAAACGGACACAAAACCAGACTACGGGCTGTTACTGAAAAAATCCTGATGAAAAAACCCAATAACATTTTGCTCGACCTGGGAATCAAACCCATGATGATACACAGCAGTAGTGCTTGCAACCACTTAGCCAACGAGGCAGTCCAGTCAGTAATACCTAGACATATCAATGCTATCTCAACAGTGGCCGCATTGATTGGCTCTGAACGATATTCCAGGAGTTCCAGGAACAGAATCTAACCGTGAAATTTTTGTTGAATTGAGCTTGATGTGAACTGTCATCCTACCTGACAATAGATGCTGTCAACCCCTAGGTGCTGACAGCTCACTTTACCTTTTTTTGTCTTGGTGCTCGGTGGATATCCTTATGGACTTCCTCCATCGTGGAGGTGACAGGGCATGCCGGACTCTTACCGGCTAAAACCACCGCGGTGTTACACCTCTGCCTATGGCCGGAGGTGCGGGATAAGTTTTCACGACGGTTTTTTTATACAACTATAATATTTGAAATAACAACAGCCAAATAAAACTCATCATAATCATCATTTCAGCCGAAAGACATCCACTGCTTAAGCACCTCCACTTCGACCGGCTCTGTGCTTCTCGCATCCAACGGGTTCTTGCGGCCTTCACAAGGTCGTCGGTCCACCTTGTGGGACGCCTTCCAACGCTACGACTTCCGATACGCGGTCACCACCCCAGAACATTTCGGCCCCATCGGCCATCTGTTCTGCGAGCAATGTGCCCTGCCCACTGCCACTTAAGTTTGACAATTCTTAGGGCTATAAAATAAGACTCACTTGACCACAACTTGAATCTTAGTTTTGTTCAGGTTAAGTTAAACTTGGACATTTTCTGGGAAGAGCTCTAACAGCTATTTATAGCAGCAGAATGTTTAGATAAATAGCAAATAATAATAGCAAATGATAAAATTGATAGTATTGTTGACATAAAGCTATGTTTCATGTTTTCTGGGAAGAGTAGAGGAATATAGATATTTATTGTTTATTTAGTTTGTATGTACCTATTGTAAATATAATATTTAGTTGTGTTAAACATTGTAAAGGTTAAATAAAATATTGTATACCTATTAAGTCAATAATAATTATGTTTATAAAAATATGTCTAATATAATAAAATATTTTCAGAATTGAGTCCCATGAAAGTAACAAGTTTTAAAGATTGTTAATCCTATCGGTAAATTAAAAAAATGGTAAAAAAATCTGACTGACACTAGTGAACAAAAGTTAAAAAATAAACAGATTTGACTAAAGGAATTCATCATCGACAAAATAAAGTAAGAAATAAAACCTTTTATAGTTTACAATATGTGTACACCGTGAAATTTTAATCACCGTTTTCCTCTTAAGGGGTCATTGTACTCATCATTATGAACAACTTTTACTGTGAGACCAAACCTGAAATCGTGAAAAAAAAATCAGCTGTTCCCTACATTTATGTTTGCATAACTCGTCAAAATGTAGGGAACAGCTGATTTTTTTTTCGCGATTTCATGTTTGGTCTCACAGTAAAAGTTGTTCATAATAATGAGTACAATGACCCCTTAAGAGGAAAACGGTAATTAAGATTTCACGGTGTATAGTGCACAAAATGTATCGGAATAAGAGGACAGTTCCCGAGGTACACAGCCGTTGAATAGGTTACGTCGGATTGAGGTCAGTCCTAGGCCTGCCTGACAGCGTCAGACACAAGCGTCAGGCACAAGCGGGTACACCTTCGTATAATTGCATTGTGGTTTTCACTTGAAACGTACAACTCGTGCTATAGAAACTATGGGATACCGCGAACGTATCGTATCGCAAATCAGCGTGGGATAGTCGCTATGGATATTGTTTTGCTATGTTATTCTTGGACTAGCTTTTACCCATGGTTTTGCCTGCGTGGATGTCGGAAAATATTCTACAAGAACGTACTGCCGGGATTCAAAATATCTGTTAATCCATGTTATAAACTACCCGTGTGCCAAATTTAATCTAAATCCGTCCAGCTGATTTTGAGCCAATCTGGAATATACATCCAGACAAACAGACAAACGAACAAAATTTAAAAAAACTTGATTTTCGGCACCAGACTCGTTCCTACATCTCGTAGCAATTACTTACATTTTTAAGATGATGATTATTTTAAGTATTCTATCAAACCGGCCTGTTAATAAAAGCTTATCCGTTGAGAAAGATGAAATTTACATAATCTCCCGTTTTTGCAGACCGGCAGGAGATCATATTATTTATTGGTCAAAACCAAGACGACTGTGATCCCAAGTATTGTTAGCATTACACAAAATAACCCTGCTGCTCGGCCCCTTGACATTAAACCTTAATTAACAAGCTCAAGTACGCAGGGGGACCTATGGTCTGATTGAAAACACACGACACATGATGGGATCTAATAACCAGATTTAAAAAATTTGCCCTATATCACTTAAATGTATACAAACATGTAAGTAGTGAACAAATTACGTATAATCTCACTAAAGCACCGGTGATCTATAAAACTAGCATCCAGTTGACGAGAGCTCATAATCGCAATGCATTTATTTCGCACCCGGGCATAATGTTCGCTGGTGTAAGGGTGCCGTCAGAGATGTGCCATCTTGAATTAGGATTCTGTTTTCTTGGCAGAAGAATGTTTCTTATGTTGCATTTAATGTTACCTCACCTTACGAACCTTTTTAATACAATACTGACATCAGGAAAAGTACCTATTTCAATTTTCCATTCAAACATAGTCCTTCTACATAAAAAAGGTGATAAAAACGATATCGGAAACTACCGCCCAATAAGTCTAACATCTCATATATACTATATAAAGCTTTTATTAATGATATACACAATCCCATAGACGGGAAACTGGACAAACACCAGCCACCAGAACAAGCCGGATTTCGCCCAAGTTTTTCTACAACCGACCACCTTCAAACACTAATCCAGACCCTTGAAAAATACACAGAACTTAATAAACCACTGTGTCTGGCCTTCGTAGATTACACAAAAGCCTTCGATAGTATTAAGCACTCAGACATCTTCACATCCTAGAACACCAGGAACTCGAAAAGCAATACATCGATAACCAAAAAAACATTAACAACAAAAGCTCCGAAACATTAAACTTAATACTGCTGGGCCTTCATTCAAAATACAAAATGGTGTTAAGCACAAACCCACTCTCTCCCAAATTGTTTACAAGCAAACTTGAGGAGATATTTAAGTCACTGGCGGCTTCATGGACGACCAAGGGCATTGACGTCGGCAAAAAGAGGCTGACAAACCTCCGTTTTGCCAACGACATAGTCATTTTTTCCTCCACAGCTCTAGAACTTCAGATCATGCTCCAAGAGCTGAGCATGGCTAGCTTTAAGGTGGGACTTGCGATGACTTATGACTAACAACACAAAGCGTAGGGTCGAGGCAGATGGGCAGGAAATACAATATGTCGATGAGTATGTCTACCTGGGCCAGTTAGTTTCTTTCGAAAACAGGCAGGAAAGGGAAATCGATCGCCGAAACGAAAACGTCTGGAAAATCTACTGGCCCATGAAGACGCTAATGAAGGGTGATCTGCCAATCTTCCTGAACCGCAAGCTCATCGACATGTGTATCCTGCCCGTCCTTACCTATGGTGCTCAGACCTGATAATTTTAAGAATGTTTATAAAAATTCTTAAAATTACGAGAATTTCCCCTCTGGTCGCTTACCGAGTCGCAGAAGTTCCGCCTTGGCGTTTGCCAAAGAGCGATGGAGCGCATCATCCTGGGTGTACAGGACAAAATTCGGAACACCATGCTGCGTTCCAAAACGAGTTTAATAGACGTAGGCAAGAAGGCTGCCAGGCTTAAGTGGGATTGGGCGGGTCACATCAGCCGCATGCAGGATGACCGCTGGGCAAAAGTTTCCACACAATGGGTGCCAGAAGATGGATGGCGCCGCCAAGGTCGACCCAGAAAGCGGTGGCGAGATGACCTGGACGCGTGCCGCGAGGGCTGGTTTGAGGTGGCGCGGGAAAGGAGTTCTAGGATAGACTTGGGGTAGGCCTTTGCCCAGCGGTGGGACAGTATAGGCTAAACAAAAAATAAAATAAAATACGCGGTTGAGGATAAATGTAGCTTTTTATTTCAATTAAGCTGTGTTGTCCCACTGCTGGGCGAAGGTCTCCCCCATATTTGTCCACTTTTCTATATGCTGTGCCTTCGCGTTTAATCCGTTAGGAACGAGTCCAAATCGTCACGCCAGCGTTTCTTAGGCCAGCCTCGGTGACAACGCCCGTCTTCAGGCGTTTATTAGTTTTACGTGTATTCCTGAGACCTGTTCTAATTCTCACCATAATACTTAGAACAGGTTACTGTCGATTCAACGGGCAGCATCACTTATGGTCATGGTATGACTAATACAATCATGCTACAGTCATAGATTTGGGCAGATCAGAAACTTATAAAGTTTGTCTTATAAAAACCGCTCAATAGTGGAGCGAATCAATGCTCTGTACAAATAACAATTTATTCAACCTTAGCAATAGACCCGAAAACAGTCGAATAAAATACATGTCATTGGAAAAGGCTAAATACGGAAAGCGTATGTAGTTATATCAGCATTCCCACCGAGCAAATAGCAGTTTATATTTTTGTTTACTTTAGCAACGGCTACTCAATTCGAATATTTAATTGAATATTGATGTAAAATAAATGTTGCAATACAATGGGTTCCATATGCCCTGATTTTGCATTCTAACGCCGGGACAAATATTTGTATGGCCTACAGTTTGTTCCGATTTTGCATATTTGCGCTTTTGATGTGTGTGCATTTGTTATGGCAATCTTATCATGAGGCTTGTTAAGAACTATGTATTATATACACACATAAGCTAGCGCTATTTTTTTCCAAATTAGGGTAGGCAAAAAACTGCCTAAAAGATGCCATGTCGAGTTAGGAATCTTACATACTCCGTTTGCCTCCATCTAGGTTCATACATCTGGTCAAAGGCGCCCCGGTTGCGAGCTCTATGCACCTAACCTACAAACTTGTAACCAGGCATTGAAAATTGTTAAAATGTTTCTAGTTTAACGATCTTAAAAAAATTGGTTGAAACACGATCCATATTCAATTAAAGACCATTACTGTTAATTTAACATCAAAACAATTGATTTGATGTCACAATAATTGATCAATCCAGGAAAAGGTTACTAGAATCTGACAACCACTCGCTCGTCCGTCTAAGCCTGGGCTATTATCGCTTTTTAATTTATTATTATTACAAGCCTGCAATGTCCCAGAGCAGGCAAGAAGTCTTCTTACTTCTACTGCTCTCTGTCTAGGGCAACTAAGGACCAGTACTAATCGAAGAAGTTCACCTTATCCCACCATCTCCTTCTGGGTCAGAAGAAGTCCTTAGAGGGACCCCTTTGCCTGAATCGTGAGTTAATTTTGAAGTTAAAAGTTACTGTGATTTTAACAAGACCTTATCAATCACAAGGACAAGAGCGTTACAGAAAACGTAAGGGCATCTTGCACCTCATAATCAGCCTATAATGTTTCCCCTACTGGGACTCAGGCCCCCTCAAGAGGGAACGCGCCGTAATCCACCACGCGGGTTGGTAGATATCACATGTCTTCGAATCTTTGGTTCTAGAACATGACGTTTTCCTTCAGCGTTTTGAAAGTAGTGGTGATGAAATTATTTACACAAAGTAAAGCGCCTGTCAGGGTTCGAACCTACGGCCTACAACTTGTAAGTCATGGCTGTTACCACTGGTCCACAAATACTCCTAAACACCTAACCCCCTTACTAATAAACGAGATGAATAGTTACACACGGATTTCTCTCTTTCAGTCGTCAGTAATTTGAATTTCGAAAGAAGAAGACAAAGCGTTGTGTAACTATACTGATGCTATACAACGTTTATTAGTAAGGGGGGGAAGACAATAATTATATCACCGTGAAAAAAACCAGATCCAATGTGAGCATGCCTTAACGCACCTTTACAAAACCTCCTTTCAGGAGAGCCAGCCACTCGCACCTCAACATAGCACTAGTAACATGTTTGTTTGTACGTTTCACACGTAGCAACGTGTCGGGACAAGTACTGTTCGCGCTTTCAAGTACTAAAGGATCGCTTTTTACTGCGTTCGACTGTTTGACGCGAATGCACTGGGTGCAGAGTGACGGGAACAAACAAGATTACTGTATCGATGTGTTATATTGTTTGTTTGTTTAGTAAGAAAATATTGTGAAAAGAGTTGAAAGTAAGAATGCGGATGGCCGAATAAGAGGCAGACATTTATGAAGTGAAAACTTCTTTAGGCTCGTAGGGCATTTTTTGAGATGGCAAAAAAACAATCGAATTCGCGCCACTGTTACCGTAACCGACACCGCTTCGGATGTATTCGGCTGTCCTCGGGACGTACTCGGTTTTAATGTATATCCGATATGTCAGTGAGTGATGGCAAAGTATTATTTTTGTGTTTTGTTTATATGACGATTCAAAAAATACTTTCACTTCTGTCAGCCCTCCCGGAGTGATTTTTTTAAAGATGACGTTGCTAAGAACCCTTGAGTCCTAAACGTACTCGTAGGTACCATCTTTTATAAAGTAATGCTTCAACCTCTTACAGAGTTTGACCAAACGATGCCTTACTTTGGTATACGAAATGTAATACTGTTCTGTTTATTCAATTGTAATTTGTTATGCACCTCAAAGTTTTAGTACCTTGCTCGCTGTCTATTATATTCACCTCAACCAATTAACAACTTTCCCTTTGCTGAAGTTGTATTGTATAAAACGAGCGTCAGTTTCGTAAAGTTATACCTAGCCTCACTGAAGTATACTCTATATATTTTCATTGTCATCATAATTATAAAGCATCTATAAGCTCTTCTGAATGTGAGAAAGAGAGAAGAGGAGACGTTTGAAAGATGGATTGGTTTATTACTGGCAGAAGACGCTTCTACACATGTTCTATCATTTATAAGTCACTTAGAATAAGGATCATTATTGAGAATCACCCAAAACCATTACTGTAAATAAAGGTCAGGTTATTTTTAAACACAAATTTTTCAATCAACGGCAATTTTTTATTATTAGATATGTTCTCTAGAAAATCGAAAAACAGCGAGAGTAACGCGAATACGGACTGTGAATTTTTGTTTAATGCAATATACTACCAATACACTACTACTATTTACCTGTTTTCATGATAAAGCATGCCATGATAAACTGCCAAAAATGCAATACACTGGTTTTTATCAAAATAATTGTAAGATGGAATATTGAGCGGAGTGACCGGAAAATTCGATAGTACTTCGGGCATGTCGAACTCGTGGGCCGCACGAGCGCGAGCGGTTTCATGCGCGGAGCGGGTGCCTGCAGCCAGTGAAATTACACTCCACTTGTACACGCTCAAAGCACCCGATAAAACATTGGCACTGAACTAAAATTTTGCTAAATTGAAAACCCTCGCGTTTAGCATCGAGCTTTCAGTGTGTAGTGCAGTGCATTCATCGAAATTGTTATTTCGTATTCTGTTACAGGTATTTTTCAATTAAGAGCTTGATGGTTATTTGAAGTGGCAGTTCCGATCGTTCTTGTTTGATTTGTCTGGATACTAAATTACATGTGTCTGATATATTTGTCAAGGGAATTTATTTTTTACTAAAAAATATGTCAGAGTTATTTTGATTTAATTTAAAATCATTTAACAGTTACGAAGCACAAAAGGCAATAAACTAAACGTATCTACTTCTCTGTGCCAAACTTTCCACAATAGCCAGGGGAACAAACTACTGCAACTACTTTAGAAATCATGATGGCATAACGTTTCACGTGAAATTCCTGAAATTCATCATTAGATGCACGCACAGTTCGCCGAAACGGTTGCAACAAATATAATAGAGGTACTAGGAGCGCTAGTAGGTGGTAAGGCGTTTGCTATTTAACGAACAGTTTCAAACTCCGAACTGATTCTGAAACTCCCTAATATGTAGAAAAGCTGATAAAACTAGCAATGGCGCCGATTCCCTGATTCACAAACTAAACTAAAATGTTCAGTGCATCTTATTCTTTCTATTTCATTAAGAAAAGGACAGAACATAAATATTAGTTTAGTCCTGTCAAATTAGTCAGCGCCTGACATAAAGTGACGTATTTTTAGTAGCCAATTTTTTAATCGCGTCTATACTTGTCTATGGAGTATCTTGATTTGACAGGACTAAAGTAATATTTATCTTCTGTCCTTTTCTTAATGAAATAGAAAGAAAAAGATGCACTGAACTTAAATTTAGTTTAGTTTGTGAACAAGGGAATCGGCGCCAATAGGTCCCATTATAGTAAAGCTATAAACAATTTGAGATTTGAGATTTGAGTATGTTTTTGTTTACAATCTCTGGAACTACCATAAAAAATGGTATTGCAAAATTATTTTTGCATTTGATAGCCAAATTCTTGAGAAAGATTAAAGACAATAAATACAGAAAGGGTATTTAACATCACGCTATGACCCTTAGAAGCTGAGCAAAAAGAAAAAAAAGTCAGAAAGAACGCTATGCGAAAACGAAATAATAGCGCGGGCGGGTGATGCGTGTGATAAAACCTGCTCAAATAAAGCTACTTTGCCCGAACAAAATCTATACCTATTTGTCCGGAGTCGGGATCAGTGCCCCGTTAGCAGCAATAGGCTCGCACTTTATTACATACGACGTAAACATTACCGCTACTCTCAAAACGGTGAAGGAAAACATTGTGAGGAAACCGCATGTCCTAGAACCAAAAATTCGAAGACATGTGACATCAACCAACCCGCACTGGTCCTGTGTGGTATATTATAGCCCACTCCCTCTCGAAGAGACGAGGCCTATGTCCCAGCAGTTGGAGCATTAAAGGCAGATTATGCTGATGCTAAAAATAATCAACGAAATGTGAGTGTATACTAGACACTGCCGTCTACCCCTTTGGGGAATACAATCCCGATGTTACGTATATTTATAATCTCATCATCATTCTTCTGTTCATCCCAATTTATTTGGGGTCTTTTTCTTCCATACTTCTCTATTAGTCGTCATCTCGGTAGTCACTCCCTTTTTAACTATATCATCATTCACACACTCCATCCATCGTTTTTTTGGTCTTCCCCTACTCTTATAGGTAGCCATCGACATTCATACACAAAACTTTCCTCATGACATTTTCAACCGATTTCCACACAACTTTTCAGTTACCGGTGCCACGTTCAGACTTTCTTTTATGTGTTCATTCCTTATTCTATCCATTCTTGTAGTACCACACATCCCTCTTAGCATTCTCATCTTAGCTGCATGCAATTGCCTTTTTTTTTGTATGTTAAATTTATATATCAATTAAGAAAGTCCTTAAGCCATAAAAAGCTAGAATATAAAAGCAGTTAACACAAAACCTGTGTAATAGTGAAAAAACGTCGGTAAAAACAGTCTGTCGGTAATCGTACATCTGACAAGTGCCTCCGCCCCGGCGCACAGTAACGAGGTTAGCAATTTTCTCTCATTCAACATTATTGCAACACCTACGGACATGAAAGGCGTGTACGATTCACGTCTACTGGTAGGGTAACCATGTGGTGTGCTTAAGAAAAGTCAGAGGATTAAAAGATGTGCATCTGGACTGACGACCCATTTTTTTTTATTACTTCGAAACAAATTGAGGCTTTAGGACATAAAGGAGAAGGATATTTCTTGTTCTCCACCCCGTCGAATCGCATCGTCTGCCCGCGCTATACCTACTTCGTTTTCGCTTAAGGTGTATGCGTAGTTGTAGCCCGCGAAATTAAATTTTTCTTAGGTTTTTGCAATTTTCAGGTCAGTGTCAGGTTGTATCACGATCAAAATATGATTCGCGACTATAACAGGTACGTATTTACAGAATTATAATAATTAGAATCATTAATACATCTTTCTAAGTTAGATCGTTAAGAACAAATCTCGTATGGAAAAGTGTTTATGGTAGAAATCTAACTTAAAGATACCTATATATTAATGATTTTAATGACTATAATTCTGTAAATACATATCTGTTATAGTCGCGAATCATATTTTGTTCAAGATACAACCAGACACTGACCTACAAATTGCAAAAAACGTAAATAATTCGAATTTCGCGGTCTACCACTTCACACTCACCTTAACGTTCTTTCTTACTTTTTTTTTCTTTTTGCTCAACTCCCAAGAGCTTGGTGAAACACAAAAAGAGTTTTTCAAATTCGACTGGTACTTCCAGAGATTAGCACGTTCAAACTCTTCAGCTTTATTATTAGCATAGACTATTTACCCGGTGTACTGCTTTTTTGGCAGTTTCTTATGGGATGCTTTATCATGAAAATAGGTAGTACGGCTTAAAATACGTTGTAAGCCCATTTTCGTTGAGACCGTTATTAAGTACAATGCATAAAAAAAATAAAATTCGCAGCCCGCATTCGTGGTAAGTAATTTTTCTCTAGATCATCAAAAAAAGGCTCCTTACATATGTGCACAAAATGCAATTGTGATAAGAAAAAAAAAAAAACTAATAATCGTTGTCCTATACCTATTAGGAATTTCTATTGCATCTTTTGTATTTACAAACATAAATCAAAGTCATGCGTCTCTAAGGGCGGGTTGTTTCACGTCCACTTGACGCATGCGTATACGTCAAAAACGGCGCTAACTTTCGTCAAACCAAAAAAAAGCGTTGTTACAAATTAAATAAATTAAATATCATTTATTTCAGGCAATTAAGTATTAAAACCATACCTTACAGACACATACACCTAAATACTACTATAGGCATTAACATCATAAAATTCACATAAAATAACATAATAACAACACAATAACACAGATAGAATATAATAACACATATAGAATATTAAAATACATAAATACAATAACTAAAAATATAATAGTAAAATTACAAAATTATGGCTTTGCCCTAAGTCAAATAATAACGAGTACGTAATTGTTATTATTTGACGTACGTATGTTACGTTATCCAACCGTTTGAAACAACCGGCCCTTAATTAGCATGAAGCAGCAGTTTCTTTTCGCGAAAAGGTATTTGTTTTAAGCATAACACCAAACCCAAATTCAAAGTCAGTTCATCGTAAAGTAGGTAAGAGTCTAAATAATTGTATTCAATAAAACACCTACCTACGCATTCCCTCAAGATAAAGGAGTACGTGGTGTCCCTAACGTGGCGCGCCGCCCTCGCGCGCCCAAGCGTTCGTGAGCCACTAATTACTGCGTACCACGGCGGTTCCTTTCGCATTTTTCATACAGATCACGGACCTACTCAACTCGCCGATATCGATTCGCAAGTTCACCCCTGGAATTACTTGAGGTTCCATCTAAGAATCGGCGGAATGCAGTCCTGGGAATGCCCCTTTGTCCTCCACGAAAATGTTCGCAATTATATACGTAACTAAACAGTAGTGATGCGAATATATTTATCTTTTATTATAGCTTCTTTGTTTTGGCGGGGTTTTTAATGACATGAAACGGTAAAGGTGAATAAATGCTATCTATACTTACATCTATATTTATACAAATAATTACAATTGAAGGATTGGAATTGAATTGTTTGTAATGTCAAACTAACAGCTTTTTTGTAAATGCATATGAAAGTGACATATTCTGTCTGTCTGTTTGTTCCGACTAATCTCCGAACGACAGGACCGACTTTGACGGGACTTTTACTGGCAGATAACTAATGCTATAAGGAGTAACCTACTTTTATTTTAGAAAAAGAATAAGGACACCGCGTAAAAAAAACCCATGAAATCCACATCCACGCGGGCGAAATCTAGTCAAATATAATATTATTACAATAGACATACTTCCAACGAGACGAGAGATCTCATTTTATTTAAACGTCAAGATATTATATTCAAATGAATACAATGAAACATGTTAATAAATCGATCTATGTTTTGCGGTTTGCCTGTAGCCTGTGACATAGCAGAAGTCGTGGGATGGCAGGAGTAGATCGATGGTCATTTTAACATAACATCGCGCCGTTTCCACGAAGGGCTGTGCAGAGGTTTACTTATCACAGTACACAAACATTTCGTCAGTTATGTTTAAGGCCCAATACAATGGGGGCGAGCCTATTGCTATCTACCGGGCACAAATCCAGACTCCGGGCAGCTACTGAGAAATTCCAGATAGAAAACCCCAACCTGGGAATCGCATCCAGGACCTCATGCGCAGTAGGAGCGCATGCGGCATGAAATCAACGAGGCAGTCGTATTGTCTCAAAGTATATACCAAAAGGTAAGATCGAATCAATACTAAAGTATCTAAAAAACTTTACGTGAACACCTTATTCGCATGTTGTTAAAAACATAGCGTAGCATGTTCCCACTACTGGGTCTCAGGCCTCCTCTCTTCGAGAGGGAGTGGGCTGTAATCTACCACGCGGGATCAGTGCGGGTTAGTAGATACCAAAATTGTCTTCGAATTTTTGGTTCTAGAACATGCCGGTTTCCTCACGATGTTTTCCTTCTCCGTTTTGAGAGCAGTGAGTGATGAAATTATTTACACAAAGTAAAACACCTCACGGGTCGATCTATCAGGTTAAGCTACACTTGCCGTGGTTGGTCCGTGGATGGGTGACCATCTTTACATACTAATACTCTTCCGTGCCTCGAAAAGTACGTTAAGTCGTTGGTCGCGGCAGTCATTCGTAGATCTTTGAAAGTCGTTACAGGTGGTCAGAAGCCTGAAAGTCTGACAACCAGTCTTACCAACGGATATCGTATTACCTAGTAACTGGGTTGTGGAGGTCAGATAGGCAGTCGCTCTATATAAAATACTGGTATTCAGCTGCATCCGGTTAGACTGGAAGCCGACCCCAACATAGTCGGGAAAAAGGATAGGCAGATAAAAATAAAAATAAAAAAGCTTTGTTGACACAAAAATATTTTACGAAATGATTTTAGCAAACAGTAGGTACAATTCTGCAATTGAACACGATTCGATTGACCACTAACACCTAAACTAGGCCGAGCCTGTACTTTAGGCGTTAGATTTTCCCGTGTAACTATCTACAGACGTGTACATTAAGATTCAATTGTATATTGTAAGCAACTTTTGAAAGATGATGAGGGGTTCGAACTCACAGCCACCACTGCTCTGCTCTGTTCGAAGCAAAAGGTTAAGTAATTATTAATAGTAAAGTAGCCACTTGCTTTAGTAGGTAAATAAAATTCAAAGAAAATATAATTAAAAAGACCTTTCAAAGAGGTTTTTGTGTTAAAAATCGTAGCAAATCATCTTTCCAACTTGACATCTTCCAACTAAAGCTCTAACTCTCAACACATAAAATTTTTAAAATGGCAAAGTTAAGGCCTTGTAATAAATTAATTACGAGTAGTGTTATATCTTTGAGAACCACTTCTTGGCAGTTGTGGTCAAAGTGGAATGAAATTAAAAGCCTTATAAAACTAAAGTTTTCAACGGAAACTTGTCGAAAGTAACGGATACGCTTTTATTAAAGCAATATTATTTAGTTGTCTCAGCTTTAATTGGAAAAAGAAGAACAGAATCAGAATATTAGAAATAATCGATAACAATTGTGCGGGTATCTTGTTCTGCGACCTTTAGCCCACGTTCACATGGAAGTAAAAATATCGTGCCGGGATTTTATTGCGCACTGGATTTTGGATTTTCAAATCTCGGTGAGCATTGAGAATGCATGCAGGATGCAGCCCTCGCAACCACTGCCCTGGCTGCAGGCGTAGTGTCGTCTACGTTTCTCAAGAATTGGGTAGAATTAATAAGGATCCGTTTCGCTAAAATTAGTCCGTCGAATATGTAGCCCCCAACAGACCAGACCAAACCAAATGCTATCAAAATTCAAAATTAATTTCTATTTATATAATGAATGAGAATCGACCACCTTACTATAATCATGAAGTAGCAGATGACACTAAATAAGTGCCATTGACCACCGGGGTGGTAAACGCCACTACTTAGTGCCAGCTACCACCCCGGTGGCAAGCTAGAAGGGGGCAGATGGGAATAAACGAACAGAGCGCATTCCAGCGCGTCAAAAAACACACTTTTGGATTTTCATTTCTCGACAAAAAAAAAGTCCCCGCGGGAAATACGCGCCCGTGCGTACCTGGGTTTAATCTACTAACGCAAATACGACAATGAATAACTTTTGAATTAGTTAATTGACTTTAAAAGCAACACAATGACATGTACAGACGCCAGCACATCAAACTACCCGAAACTGTCAAATTGTACCAATCAACTTTGAACCTTATGTTTTAGCAATAAAGTTGAAAATCTATTAAAGAAGTTTGACAGACTGTAGTAGCTTGATGTGCTGGCGATTGTACCTACTTAAACTACGGTTTCCTATAAGAACGGCTTTCATAAAAATAATAAAAGTAGTAAAGATTTAAACCGTTAAGGTGGGTACTGACCGTTGCTACGAGTCGCAACATTCGCAGCAGCGTTCTATAATCCATGTACTATACTAATTGCTGATTTTTCGAACTCTTTGCTCGCCCGTGCTCCAGATTCGTTATGGATGACCCGGTTTCCATAAAATAGGTTATTTTCTATGAAATACAGAGTTTTATCTTTGTCTCATTCCATCTTTTTAACAACAAATAATTACAACTAATAAACTAAAGGCTTGAAGTACCTAGAATCGACGCATGTGCCACGTGCTCTCGTGACAACTTGCTGCGACGTACTGACTAAAGCGCTTAACACTTTCGCCAAAAAACAGATAGCGGGGTGGAGCACTCGCAGCGAGCAACGAGTCGCTCGTTGCGCGTTGCGAACGCCTTGTTTCCCCGTAGGTACTGACTGCACGAACGCTCGCAGTGTAACACGTCATATTACGCCCCGTACATCTGGCCATGGCAGTACCCGCCTTTAGATTTGCTCTGCCACGCAATGACGCAGTTACTTCGCTTGATTGACATGAAAACGCTATTTTATAATGTGTGAACTCACTGTTCTCAGAATATATACTTTTTCTTGTGACTACGTACGGTGAGGACAAATCTAGCGATTTATATCTTTGGGCAGCGGGGTTTGACTTAAGGCGCTACCTCGAATATCTAAAATCCTCGAAAACCTACTAAGCGAGCGAAAGTGATGCAATTACTTTTGAAACGCAGAAGAAGAGTGATGGCTATAGTGTGCGTTCGCTCGGAATAAAACGACGTATGTGCCAAAACGAATTAACTCCTTTTTTAACAAAATAAATTAATTAAATTTAAAACTACTTTAAATTAGTAAACTTTGATATAATTCTCTATGTTTTAAAATAAATTCCATTAAATAACTCTTTAAGCGTTACGCCGTGATGTCGAAAAAAGTAAAAAAATAGATAAACTGCAATTTTTTCGTATCGAGAAAAAATCATTTAATCGTGTATTCCTTTTACATGATACTAGACCAAAGAGTCAAAAACATAATAAACCAAAACGTTAAATCCATATTCCACATACTTAACAAGTTACACGAAGTAGAAAAACCACATTTTGTTCAACATGTCACCTTAATGTCAAATACTGGTGAAAATGACAGATTTTCATGACCGCCTTTATAATGACGAAACCAATTTCCTAAGTAACCAAAGCTTTAGGCGAGTGATAATTCTAGTTCTCTTGTTTGATGTAAAAATATATTAAAAATATATATTGCCCTGAGTTTCCGTGCACGGACTATGCCTGTGCGGGTTGACGACTTAGCTACTATTTTTTAATGGAACTCCTATATTGGAATAGACAACTCAATCTTGATAAAATTCAATTACCTACTTCTCAATTCTCTTCAGTAAATTACAAGTTTCCATGTTAACTCAATAAAAAATAAATTGAATACTCCTTTGGGCCCTTTCATATAAAAAGCCAATTTATTTAAATGTACCAATTTAACGATTACAAAGCTGAACATTGTTGAAAAGTTGCTTAGAAAATTGAAACGCCGACATACTCGTTTGTGGTTCAAACAAAATCGATAAAGAAAATTAGAACCGAATAAGTTTAGTAAATACGTAATTTATTTCGCAATAAAATACGTAATGGAAGTTTCGTTTAAATACAGTTAGGACCTCCGTCAACAAAACGGATCAAATTGTTTAACTGTGTTAACGAAACTAATAAAGGGTGATTGTTTCCTTGATTCTGCACAATATCAAAGTCAGTTATATTTTCATTTTCTGGAAATCAAAATCAAAGACTGTCTAAAACACTAATCATAATTAGTTAATTACAAGACACATTAGCGAGCTACGTAGCTAACGGGTTACAAACGCTTAATAAAAGAACACAGTCATTCTTTTCAATAATGACCAGAGAGCGAGACAAAAAAAAATGCCAGCACAAAAATTCATGAAACGAAGGTGTGAAACAACAGCAAATCAATGTCGCACTTCACTCATATTTGAAAATAGCTAGTTCAGTGGTTGTGAGGCTGCGTGTGACTCAGCGTCTCGTCCCCAACACGCGTGCCGCAAGTCGTTGTTTTCTTTTTGCTCTTCAACTTCTCGGGTGCATATCAACGGCCTCGAGTGGCGGTGGGTGTAAATTGAAACACTTGCAATTTTACCCCATACATTATTCATATCCCAAACACCCTCACAGCGAGCGACTTGCGACAGTTACAGTTGACGCAAACTTCACAAAACTGAAGGCAAAATAAACCATAACGTGTCAGGCTTATGTGACCTTGAATTTCAAGTGAATGCTCCAGCATATTGAATTTAGGGCCCTCTCAATAGAGTCTATTGTTAAATAAATTATAGGGTACGAATAATTGTCTGTGGTTCCGCGACGCAAATCACACCCTATTCTAGCAGCTTCGTGGCACATAAGTAAAGTGGGTCAACCATTATACGTCTAACAAATGGGTACCCGCCTTAAGTCGGGCTGTGCAATAAGGAGTCGGTTCAGAAACCCACAACCTGCATTATTCTGACCCTAATAAATTTGCCGAGTCAAACGGGCATTGTCAGACAAATGAGTTTGAAGACGCACAGTAAAGGTACTTCAGACATAATAGACTGGAACGCAAACAAACGCGAATATAACACAACTATATTACCTTCATCTTTTCTCGGTATGAGCACGTAGGGGTATTTGAATGCGAGAATAAAATAAGCTTTTCTAAGGCGAAATATGTGAGAATGTTATCGATTTCGTTTCATCCCGTACTGTGTAAGCAGACCTTAAAGCGATATGAATACGAGCACATCTATAAATCGATAACTTTAAACCACTTCAATACAATAAAGAACTAAGATAAAATAGAATAATTATGTTGAGCAGTAAACACACATATACACAGTCATGAGAACAATCTATAATAATAGTATTAGGTACCTATATGTATAATCCCGTATGTTTGTTAGACACTTATGCACACCTCAACCAAACAGTGAATCACTTAGCTACAACAAACGTTGTCTAAACAACCAATAACATTGATTTACGTGTTCGTGGCCGAACACAAACACCGAAACACTTTGAAACATGATTTAGGACAGCAAATAAAAAATACCCAACCAAAGCCTATACAAGCGTAATGTTAATTTACAAAACACATTTTCCTTGGAGAGTTTAACGTAATTTCTTTCTCACCAAGGCGTTTCCTGAAATAAATTACAAGTGTAAAATTCACAACAACAAAAGTGTAACAACAAAAGGCTCGCGGCTCGCAACATCCGGACGACCCTTCCAAACTTAGCAGCCTGATTACGGATTTCCGAGCAAAAAAAAAAATAAAAGGAGAAATTCCAAGTCCAAGTGTTTCCAAACAAACCACAAAAAAAAAATAACGAAAACTTGAACCAATTTGGTAAATATCACGTTTTGTTACTCGACATAGATGTTCTCGACGGAACACTTTCGTCTTATGAGTACGTTTATGTGGAAGTTAACGTAGTCGATGATAGCAGGGTTTGGGGTGTAATGTCTGACGTAGAGATGGAACCGAGGGTCCTTCGGAGGAGACTTGACAAGTGTGTCACCACAGGACTGGATCGGAGTCGGCGCTGGTGGCGGTGGCGGTAGCAGCTGGCGAGACGCAGACGGTGACATTGGAGGTGTAAACGGCCCTCGACGTTCATGTCGCCCCGGTGGTCGAAACTTTTTCCACAAAAATGGCTCCTTATGTATCTTCCCGTGATGTGTGGCCACATGCCTGTATCCCTCTTTTTTCGGCGGCGCCGGGCTTGTAAGTTCATACATTTCTGCCAATGATAAGTACCAATAGTCGGCCCCGTCCCCTATTATCGGAAACAACCTCTTATTCGAGAAAGCCGGTCGGTGTTTTCTTACAAACTCATCATATTTCCGCTTCAATCTTTTCATGTATTCGGTGTAGTGGATAGATTTGAGGAGTTTTTCGAATTCGGATAATTCTGTTGTTGCGGAATCCGAATACACACCAGCACATACGTAGGTTCTGAGTAAATGATGTAGTTTGAAGACGACGAATGCTAACCATTGCCGGGCTTCCTCCTCTAAGATCCTGATGTCATCTGCTCGGCTTCTGATGCCGAATTCTGCAGCTTCGGCTGCTTGCCTTTCTCCTCGTTCTTTCACAGTAGCCAACCAGCGGCGATATGTACGATAGCAGAATTTTGTGCGCCTTGAATAATGTCCACGCCAAAGTGCCTATAACGAAGTCAAAGATTGAGGGTTAAAAATTCTAAATAAAACATTAGAATTATATAAAACAACTTCATATGGTATACCTGTATGCTCGTTGCAGCCTTTGCGTAATATTTAGCATGTTTAGCACGCACACCTCTTCTCAGCGCGACTGTAAGTTCTCTCCTTGCCAAGTGGGCCCTGACCGCGCTCTGTATGGTCGTTGCGTTCTTCGACAACCACGCCAAATGTTTCCGGATCAGCCAGCCTCGAGTGATGCGGATCATCGTCATTGCAGCCGTGAATATCTCATGGTAAAGACTTTCTGCTCTGTCCGTTAGTACTTGCAACTCTCCGTAAAATTCAATTGCGGACGGCATTAACCGGTACACTGAGGCCATTTTTATTAATTAATTATTGCATTACGCCGTCCTTTCGACATAAAACGAAAAACCTGTCAATGTGACTGATGCCATCAGGTATTTTATTGTTCTTCGTTTTAATAGAGCCAGTATTATTCGATGAATCAAAGAGATTTTATTTGTTTCATATAGTTCTGAATTTCTAATTACCTACTTCATATTCATTTATTTTGCGTTCTACAAGGTAAAAAGATGTTTACAAAAGGCTTAGAGCTAAGATCCGTTGTAGACCCTGTTAGGGCACAGCAAAAATTTTTTATTGGTACTTAGCAATTAAATATCTAAATCATAGAAACTAAAATTAAAATAAAATTATACATGAAAACTGAATATATAAGTAGAAGAATATAAAGTAAGTACCTATTTTCTTAAAATACTATCATTACGTTTAGATAAATTTATATTGCCTAAGGTAATAATTATTATCACAAAAACTTAAAGAGATCATAATTATTTTAAGATTACAAATTATTAATAAAGAGATCAGGTTTACATGTATCCTTATCAGAGACAATTTATAGATTTAGTAGGTAGGTAACATTTTATAATTTACTTAAATAATCTTCTTGATAAATATATGCATGTATATATTTAAAAATGTATTTATTGCAATTCATCTATGTTTAACCGGTCAAGCAGCGCGCGTCGCCCACTGGCGACGAAATAATAGAAAATCAATTGTGTCTCATTAGCGGAGCTTGACAGATTAATTTACTTCAATACTGAACAGACTTCAGTAAAAAAAAAAATAACAAACTTTATTTTCATGAGTTTATTCGTTTGGTAAACGAAAAAAAAGAAATGTATCATATGAAAATGGTAAAAAACTCGACTAGATAAAAAACCAACCACTTGACAAATAATAGAACAGCAAAATTAGCAAGTCTTATATAATTTTAATAATATGAACCTCTACGTTATTCGGTCGTAGCTTGCTACCTGGTTCCCCTTATTTCCGTGCTCACTTAATCATAATGACACTTTTGGTGCCTTTCAAGCCACCGTAATAAGTTCAGATATTTTTTTTTTATTTGGGCCTATAAATGAGGCGGTGTCTCGGTTTGCCCATTTCGTTGTGTTCCCCCGAGCGACGACACGAGTTGTTTAGAAAGTACTCTCCTCTCCCCCCTCGACCCTCAGTGCCGGCACCCAGGCCGTGTGAGACATCATGAATAATTCAACAATCAAATTGGCAAGGTGTGTACGCCTGTTTATTTATTTTCACCCGAAACTTAGTGGTAATTTTCATACCTATGTGTGTTCCCAGAATTGAGTTACCCGACGGAGACTAAATTAATTTTGTGAATGAGTTTATTCTACGCTATATTTTGGTGGAAGTCTATTTGTTTTATGAAATTCCTATAAAATAGAGTAGTAAATAGTTTAGTATTTTTTTTTTTTTTTGCGGAAATCTTCAGTTTAGCAGTACATTTTACAGTTCTAGTCTCTTTAGGGATATACATTTTACACAAATAATTTCCAGAATTCCAGGCAGGTCCCTACTCAGACTCAGGGGGTATATCCATCAAAGTTGGTAAATCTGCCCTGTTGAACCCATTTCGTACTAAAACTATTCCACCTGAAAATTGCAAAAGAAGCCTCGTCTTTACAACTTGTTGGTTTATTTTGTGTACCTTTCAAAATAAACGGCAGGTTTTTTTTTAAGTCGTTAACGTCTCTTTTTAAAATCAAGGCTCGAGGAAGGGAGATACTTTAATAATTAATAATATACCCGCAGTGAAGCTTCTCGACCGAGGAAATAACGGTGAATTTTTAAACATTTAACTGGAGATAGCAATCAGGCAGGTCAAGTGGTATGAAAATTCAGTGACGAAGTTTTTGGCGTACTGCGATGAGTTCTCGTTGATACTGCGCTTAAATGACATAATACTACTGTGCTTAAATGACATAATACAAAAAAATCAATGTTCGACATGTAGAGACAATTGTAATCTCATAACGAGTATACAATTTGGCGACAACAATATGAAACCAAATGAAAATACTGGCAATACTATTTAGCATAAGAGTATTTAGGAACTATCAAATAAATCCTAGCAACGAAATAAAAAAGTTATTTTTTCAAATAAACTAATTACCTACTAGTGATGGGCCGACTATGGGTTCTGCCAGTCTTTGAATAGCTACAGTGTTTAAACTATTGGATATATTTAATCAAATTTTCGTATGCAGACTGGAAACGTCATTAGATACTTATACGAAGTTTAATTTATTGTCGTCTCCACCTTGTATAATAGAAATTTGAAATCCTGCATAGGCAACACTGAATGACGTAAGGAGTAATGAGCTATCTTCTCCCTCTTATAGTAGTTACAATTTTTAATTGAAATAAATTATTAACACAGATTGACGTGCCGAGCGATGTTCCACCTACTAAAAACTTGTTACTATAGCCGTTTTAGACAGAGTTCTCTTCAGACAAAGTTCAAATCCCTTTCCCTTTTCCAGCCCTTTTCTTTTACCCACTAACATCCAGTATAAAGCTTGTAAAGTACTTACAGTTCGACAGTTATTTATAATGAGCACTGTACTAAAACAACACGGAGCACTGAATTTACAAAAAGACGACGAAAAGATAATTATAGTTTGCCCTCAAAAAAGCACAAAACATGCTTTCACACCCAAATTTTATTGTATGTACCTCGGACCGCTGCTCTAGATAACAAGCTAAATAATAAAGCAAACATCTACTCCATGAATCATAGTAACTGCAAGAAAATCCTTATGGAGGCTCTTCAAAGTATGTCCTATGAAGAAACAGAGAAGTTATTACTTGTGCTAAAATAAATATTGTTCGCATTATATAATTTTGTACACCTTTTTACATATGTAAGTACCAATAAGATAAATATGATAAGTATGTGATATATAAATATGATAAGTATTATTTATTCAATTAATGTAAACCTCCAATCGCCTGAAACACAGGATTACCTAGTTCAGACACAAACCATGGTGAACTTGACATAGGTTTAAGAAAAACTGTATTTAACGTTAGTCCTTATATTTTAAATTAAATTTTATAATTATTATTATTATTTATATGAATTCATATATCTCGGGACCATGGAATCCCGGTCCTTTGGAAGGTGTACGAGGGGCCAAAGCCAACTCGCAGAGGCCCCTTAGTAAATTTTAATGAAATGCGGCACCTACCGACGATTACCCCTGTATACACTATGCAAGTGCACCCAAGGATAACACCCGGTTGGTGTAGGACTATTGTAGGATATGAAAAATAAAAATTTGGACTATGGGTTTTATTATTATTAAATATCTCATACAGATACCTGGGGACTATATGAATTCTCAGTTTGTGACCATTTTACGACTTTTATTATGATTCATAATGTTATCCTTTTATGATTCTGCCAAAGTAGCGTTTTTAGGCCCCCTGGACATTAACCCTTCAAACTCAAAATGATTCCCACCGGCTTCCCTTCGAAAATTGGGAACATAACCACACTATAGTCAATTCATAATAGTTTTTTTTTTTGCCATATTTTTTTGCTCCGGCTTACCTCTGTCATAAATTCACCCTTCGCCACTGCAATGTTGTCTGAGCTTCAGAAACAGGTAGGTACCAACGGTAGGAGTACAGTCAAGGAAAGTCATTGTTTATCAAATTAACACACTACGTCAATATTTGATGTGTTATAGCCATTTCATACAACATCCAAAGAATGACAGTCGTTCAAACTCAAATTCAAAGCATTTATTTCAACCTAGTTGTTTCCCCGACTTCGTCTGCGATCCAAGATAAAAAGAAGCCTATGTCCTTCTCCAGGTCACGGTCTACTCATATGCCAAATTTTATCCAAATATATTCAGCCGTTTTAGCGTGAAAGCGTAACAAACAAACAAACGAACTTACTTTCGCATTTATAAAGTTAGTTAGAATGTTATAGGCTTTTCCTGAGAATTCGTCTAGAATTTGAATTTAATAGGGCGTGGCCAAAAAAATACTCTAAAGTTTCTAATATAATTCAATCATGATTCTAAAGACACGTGGCGCCATCTTATCATAATAATGTTATTGTTGTTTTCCTCGGGAACAGCACTTTTTGTCGGGATGAAAGGTACCTTTCTGTATTTCCGTTTCTGTACACCTGACAACGTATACGTAAAATTTCAGGATGATCAGTTCAGTGGTTTAGGCGTGAAATGGTAACAAACAAACTTACTTTCGTTTTTTAATATTAAGTTAGGAAAACCAATTTTCTTAAAGAAATTTTTGACTAAATAATGGTGAAAAGCGCATCAAAATCCGATGGAGTTTAGAAAAAAAACGCGCTCACACAGACAGACAGACACGAATAGCGAATTTAATTTATAATACGTCTAGATGAGCATTGTTGAATTAATCAAATTAAATAATAAATACTAGTAAAAACTTTATTGTTCAAAAGATTACAGAGATTTTACATTGGTCCCAAACTAGGCAAGCATACAGGCTGGCCTTGGGCACCAATATCAAAAACATGTTCGGTAATAAAAGTAAAATAATGTTAGCTTAAAAAATTACATAAAAACTAAATAAAATCTAAGAATTAAAATTAAAGAATACATAACAGATTGAGAAATTAATAGAAAATAATAATAAAAGTAGAAAATGAAAAACGCTATTTTATTAGAATGAGTGTGAGCATTAGTGTGTGATCTTGTGTTGTGAATGAGTGTGTGTGATCATGCGATGGTGAGTTTGAGGGTGTTTAAGCGTTGTGTATGTGAGACAAACGAAAGAATTGCTTGTGTGCAAAAATGAATTAACCACTGTGATAACCTTTTCTGCTTCGTCATTGACAAGTTTAGTAACCAGGATGTTAGTGTATTTTTTATTTGTTTGCGAGACCAATTTCTTATATTGCACAGTTTGTTATTGATGTGTATATGCAGAAAATGCGGGAGTCTTTGTGCGTATGCGGATTTTACTGGGGGATTTGGAACTACATAATTTGAGTTTGAATTAAAGTTATTTAATTGTTTTAAATAATTAGACCACTAGTCTTGAAAACGTATCGGTGACCTTAAGATATACGATCCGTGATTCCTCAGGCTATCGTAAGAAGCAAATTAGGGTTTGTAGGTAGTTGAAAGTGGAGGATATGAAGTAGCATCAATCAGACTACTAATAGAGTTACTATGTGAACAAGCCTCCCGAAGGGCTTGTGGCTAAGTAATAACAGCCGCACGAGTCGATCGATCAGTTTAAACTACGCTGGCTGTGGTTAGTCCGTGGATGGGTAACCATCTTTACATACCAAGACCCTCCGTGCCTCGGAAACCACGTTAAGCCGTTGGTCCCGGCTGTCATTCTTGGATTTTTGGCAGACGTTACGGGTTGTCAGAAGCCGAAAGTCTGACAACCAGTCTTACCAAGGGGTTTCGTACTACCCAGTAACTGGGTTGTGGAGGTCAGATAGGCAGTCGCTCCATGTTAAATACTGGTACTCAGCTGCATCCGGTTCGTCTGGAAGCTGACCCCACCATAATTGGGAAAAGGCTAGGTAGATGATGATTTATGGAAACACCTACAAAAACCGCAACAATAAATAAAGAAGCGATGAAGATCGGGACCAATTGAGTACGATAATTTAACAAACAAATAAACGGTTCTCTTGATTAGCAGACGCAGTCACCTTAAAAGATAGACAGATGCTTTTAATGAAGCTGCTAGGTTCGAGACACGCTTAATTAATTTACTTCTTCATTTTATTTATTAAACTGACATTAGAGAATATGGCAAAATAATAACACAGCCGCACGGTCAATCGAAGGTTAGGCTACAATTACCGCGGTCGGTTCGTGGATGGGTGACCATCCATTACATATCGAGACCCCTCCGTACCGCCGATGGTCCCGGCTGTAATTTCCACTTATGTTGGGGTCGGCTTCCATTCTAACCAAATGATGCTGAATACCAGTATTTTACATGGAGCGACTGCCTACCTGATTTCCACAACCTAGTTACTGGGTAACGCGAAACCTTGGTAAGACAGATTGTCAAACATTCAGGCTTCCGACTATCCGTAACGACTGGTAAAATCTACGACGATGACAGCCGGGATCAACTGCTAAACGTGCTTTAGAAGATACGAAGAGGTTTCGCTTTCGACCCCTCCGTACCTCGGAAAGCACGTTAAGCCGTTGATCACTCGATATCAATGTTCACGACGGAATGCTTTCGTGTTATAAGTACGTTTACGTGGAAATTAACGTAGTCGATGATAGCCGGGTTTGGTGTGTAATGTCTGACGTAGAGATGGAACCGAGGGTCCTTCGGAGGAGACTGGTTAAATGTGTCACCACCGGACCGCATCGGAGTCGGCGCTGGTGGCGGTGGCGGTGACAGCTGGCGAGACGCAGACGGTGACATTGGAGGTGTAAACGGCCCTCGACCTTCATGTCGCCCCTGTGGTCGAAACTTTTTCCACAAAAATGGATCCTTATGTATCTTCCCGTGATGTGTGGCCAGATGCCTGTATTCCTCTTTTTTCGGCGGCGGGCTTGTAAGTTCATACATTTCTGCCAATGATAAGTACCAATAGTCGGCCCCGTCCCCTATTATCGGAAACAACCTCTTATTCGAGAAAGCCGGTCGGTGTTTTCTTACAAACTCATCATATTTCCGCTTCAATCTTTTCATGTATTCGGTGTAGTGGATAGATTTGAGAAGTTTTTCGAATTCGGATAATTCTGTTGTTGCGGAATCCGAATACACACCAGCACATACGTAGGTTCTGAGTAAATGATGTAGTTTGAAGACGACGAATGCTAACCATTGCCGGGCTTCCTCCTCTAAGATCCTGATGTCATCTGCTCGGCTTCTGATGCCGAATTCTGCAGCTTCGGCCGCTCGTCTTTCTCCTCGTTCTTTCACAGTAGCCAACCAGCGGCGATATGTGCGATAGCAGAAATTTGTGCGCCTTGAATAATGTCCACGCCAAAGTGCCTATAACGAAATCAAAGATTGAGGGTTGAAAATTCTAAATAAAACCATCATTAAACATGAGAATTCTAAACAACAACATAATGTGACATACCTCTATGATCTTTGCAGCCTTTGCGTAATGTTTAGCATGTCTAGCATGCACAGCTCTTCTCAGCGCGGCTCTAAAAGGTTTCCTTGCCATGTGGACCCTGAACGCGCACTGTATGGTCGTTGCGTTCTTCGACAACCACGCCAAATGTTTCCGGATCAGCCAGCCTCGAGTGATGCGGATCATCGTCATTACAGACTTGAATTTCTTATGGCGACAATTTTCTGCTAAGTCCGTTACTTCTTGCAACTCTTCGTAAAATTCATTTGCAGACGGCAATAACCGGTTCACTGAGGCCATTATGATTAACTAATTATTACAATCTATTCTAATAAAATATTGCATTTCAAAATGATTTCAACATAAAACCCATGTACACATAAAACGAAATGCCTGTCAATGTGACTGAAGCCGTCAGGTATTTTATTGTGGTTCGTTTTAATAGAGATCGGATGACTCAAAGAGATTTTATATGTTTCAAATATTTCTGAATTTCTAATTACCTACTTCATCTATGTTTAATGTACTTCAATACTGAACAGACTTCAGTAAAAAGAAAAAAAGACGGGTTGCACTCCGGGAGTGCCGGCAGAAGTGAAAACTTGAATATTAACGTTGAAATAAATCAATTATTAACTGAATTAATATAACTAAGTTTTTTTCACCATTTCTGCGTCACTTTTTTCATTAATCGATGCACTTTGTTCAATTTCTATTTTTTGAAACACTTTATATACACGAATTTTACGAATACACAGCAGTGTGGCTACTACACAGACGGTCGAGCCATCAGCTGTCCATCCACGTCCGCGTCCGCGTCCGCGTCCACCATCACCATCACATCACATCACATCACCATCGCCTTCGCCATCACCATCACCATCGCCATCGCCATCACCATCGCCATCACCATCGCCATCGCCATCACCATCGCCATCGCCATCACCATCACCATCCATCCATCCATCCATTATCGTGTCTCACTTGGTTCACTTCGGTTGGCGCCGCCGTAGAAAGCGATGGGGGGGGGAATCTCTCCTGACGGTCACGTGTCCTGACGCGATGCCCTGACGCGAGTTTAACATTTTTTACCCATTACAAAAAGTGTTCAACGCCGCTAAAGAAGTTTTCACTTCAATAACAAACTTTATTTTCATGAGTATATTCGTTTGGTAAACGAGTAAAAAGAAATGTATCATACGAAAATGGTAATAAACTCGACTAGATAAAAAACCAACCACCTGACAAATAAAAGAACAGCAAAATTAGCAAGTCTTATATAATTTTAATAATATGAACCTCCTACGTTATTCGGTCGTAGCTTGCTACCTGGTTCCCCTTATTTCCGTGCTCACTTAATCATAATGACACTTTTGGTGCCTTTCAAGCCACCGTAATAAGTTCAGATATTTTTTTTTTATTTGGGCCTATAAATGAGGCGGTGTCTCGGTTTGCCCATTTCGTTGTGTTCCCCCGAGCGACGACACGAGTTGTTTAGAGAGTACTCTCCTCTCCCCCCTCGACACTCGGTGCCGGCACCCAGGCCGTGTGAGACATCATGAATAATTCAACAATCAAATTGGCAAGGTGTGTACGCCTGTTTATTTATTTTCACCCGAAATTTAGTGGTAATTTTCATACCTATGTGTGTTCCCTGAATTGAGTTACCCGACGAAGACTAAATTAATTTAGTGAATAAGTTTATTCTACGTTATATTTTGGTGGAAGTCTATTTGTTTTATGAAAATCCTATAAAATGGAGTAGTAGTAAATAGTACAGTATTTTTTTTTTTTTGCAGAAATCTTCAGTTTAGCAGTACATTTTACAGTTCTAGTCTCTTTTGGGATAGTAAAGCAAAATACATTTTACACAAATAATTTCCAGAATTCCAGGCAGGTCCCTACTCAGACTCAGGGGGTATATCCATCAAAGTAGGTAAATCTGCCCTGTTGAACCCATTTCGTACGAAAACCATTCCACCTGAAAATTGCAAAAGAAGCCTCGTCTTTACAACTTGTTGGTTTATTTTGTGTACCTTTCAAAATAAACGGCAGGTTTTGTTTTTAAGTCGTTAACGTCTCTTTTTAAAATCAAGGCTCGAGGAAGGGAGATACTTTAATAATTAATAATATACCGGCGGTGAAGCTTCTCGACCGAGGAAATAATGACGCCGGTGAATTTTTAAACATTTAACTGGAGATAGCAATCAGGCAGGTCAAGTGGTATGAAAATTCAGTGACGAAGTTTTTGGCGTACTGCGATGAGTTCTCGTTGATACAAGAGTGCCTAAATGACATAATACAAAAAATTCAATGTTCGACATGTAGAGACAATTTTAATCTCATAACGAGTATAAAATGTGGCGACAACAATATGAAACCAAATGAAAATACTGGCAATACTATTTAGCATAAGAGTACTTAGGAACTATCAAATAAATCCTGGCAACGAAATAAAAAAGTGATTTTTAGGGTTCTGTACTTCGAAAGGAAAAACGGAACCGATGTTTAATTTATTGTCGTCTCCACCTTTTATAATAGAAACTTGAAATCCTGCATAGGCGTAAGGAGTAATGAACTATCTTCTCCCTCTTATAGTAGTTAGTGCCGAGCGATGTCCCACTTACTAAAAATTTGTTACTATAGCCGTTATAGACGTTCTCTTCAGATAAAGTTCAAGTATCTCATACATATACCTGGACATTAACCCTTCAAACTGAAAATGAAAAATGTTGTCTGAGCTGCAGAAACAGCTAGGTACCAACGGTGGGAGTACAGTCACGGAAATTCATTGTTTATCAAATTGACACACTTCGTCAAATATTTGCTGTGATCAGCCTATAATGTTCTCACTGCTGGGACACAGGTGAGAGGAAGTGGGCCGTAATCCACCACGCGGGCCCGGTGTGGCTTGGTAGATGTCACATGTTTTTGAATTTCTGGTTATAGAACATGGTTTCTTCATGATGTTTTGTTTCACCGTTTGAGAGCAGTGGTGACGAAATAATTTACACAAATTAAAGCGCATGTCTGAGTTCGAACCTACGATCTACAACTCGTAGGTAAGTCGCAGCCGTTACCACTGGACCGCCACTGCTCTCCATCTCCATTTAATTCTCTGCCATTTTATATAATACCGTAATATAGCCATTCAATTGCATTCAATTCTCAATTCTTAATTGCGTACCATAATTTATATCGTTGGTAGAGAAATAATACAACAACAACCACATCCAAAGAATGACAGTTGTTCAAACTCAAATTCAAAGCATTTATTTCAAACTAGCTGCGCCTCGCGGTTTCATCCGCATAAGACTCGATCACGTGGGAATATCGGGATAAAAACTATCCTATGTCCTTTCCCGGGACTCAAACTATCCCTATACCAAATTTCAGTTCAGTGGTTAAGGCGTGAAAAGGTAACATACAGACAGAGTTACTTTCGAATTTATAATATTAGTAAGTATGGATACTGGTATTCAGCTGCATCCGGTTAGACTGCAAGCCGACTCCAACTTAGTTGGGATAAGGCTAGACAGATGTTGATGAAACCAATTACATGTACTTTTGAATTGTCAAGGGGTCGGTCAGTCAGAAAGATGAAGCGAGTTGACCTTTTCAAAGCGTAGAAGGTGCCCATGAAGAATAACGGGCAAGAAACTCCACGGAAACACTTTTAAAACATAAACTTGTTACAAAACCGTCATTTCTATATACGGTAATTTTCAGTTGGTAGTCAATTTGGTTACTAAACAATTAATTTGCCTGACGTTACCAACTTCCCTATCACAAGAAACTCAAATTTCTAAACATATTTATTGAAAACAATTTAGTACAGCCACTTACATACCTATCGTTTCCATCATAGTATACCTAAACATTCAGATTACATTTGGGTACGAACTCTAGCTAATTACAATGGGATTTTAATCCCATAAGGGACCGCGCATGAGGATTATACATATACAGAATAGGGGGAGCTGTTATGACTTACGGTCTTACTACAATTGGTTTTCGATATTTTGTGGAAACGGTTTATCTTTAAGTGGAAAATTTTTCATGCAATGCATTTTATATTTGTTCAATAAAAAATAAAAAACCTAGTCACATCTGACGATGATGACACACACAAGTAAGAATTCTGGAACAGTTATTACATTATAATAGGTAAAAAGAAGAAGTCGCCCATTGCATGTTATATTAATAATCGTTTTTTTTTTTGTTATGTTTTTTTCTGGTGTACAATAAAGTATATACCTATAAATAAATGTAATATAAATAAATAAGTAAAGTGTAGTTCTTTCATAATGTCACCACGTGTAAATTGCACAAAAGTCGGGATAATATTATCATAATGAGTAATAACGGCCGCGACTTACAAGTTGTAGGTCGTAGGTTCGAACCCAGACAGGCGCTTTACTATGTGTAAATTATTCCGTCACCGCTGCTCTCAAAACGGTGAAATAAAATATCGGGAGGAAACCGGCATGTCCTAGAACCGAAAATTCTCCCTCTTACTGCGAGGAGGCCTGTGTCCCAGAGTGGGAACATTATAGGCTGATTATGAGTAAACAGCTATAAGTAAGGTACTTTTCGAAGCGTCATATCGTGGACCCAGTTTCTACAAGTTTTCAATGCTAATCTCTTTGCACGAAGCTAGACTATAATCTCTAGAGTTACTGAATCGATTAATTTATTTGACTTGTAGAAAGTTGCTCCATTTTCGAGTGACACAGGATACTTTTGATGCTACAAATATTCACGGTTTTTGTGGGACACTCCATGCAGGTGAAGCCACGGTACGCTAGTAACTAAGTACCTATTTCACCTAAACTAATATTTTAATTATAAAGAGACAATATTTGACTTTCTGTATGTTTGTTTGTTACGCTTTAATAAAACGGCTGAACGGATTTGGATGAAATTTTGCACATGGGTGGACTATGACCTGGATTAGGATACTTTATATCCCAATATTCCCACAGGATCGAGACTTATGCGGGTGAAACCAGGGGCAGAGCTAGTAAATGATATAATAACAGTTTTAGACTCAAAATAAATAAGAAACATAAAAGTTCGCAATTTAACTACATAATTAATCTTTACATAATGTAAAAAGCTAACAATCTTAAAATAATAATAATATGTACAAGTATATAAAAAGGGGTGGGAAAATAATCAAAGGGCATCAAAAAATTCGTCCGCATCACTGTCAACGGGAAACGTGCCCAAAAGGCTGGCAGCATTGCCACGTTGTATGGCAATGCTGATTCTAATTAATCTTCAAAAACATTAAAAACTAAAAATTATAAACAGAACAGCACAAAACTATTACCTACAACTTAAAAAAATACACAAATCCTTTTGTAAAGACCCGTTCTGTGCTCGACAACACAGGCCACATTTATCATTACCCCATAGAGGCTATTAAAACACTATTAGTGCCTTACTTACCGACACATTTAGTGGCCGTACACGCTTTATAGCCAACATTAAAAACAAATTAAAATGTTCCGATATCGGTGACAAGGAATACTCGATTGCTGTTATTAGTTACAGTTGCTATCAATTTCCATTGAATAAACTTTTCTTCTTTAAAAGGTGTAATAGATATTGAAACCAATATCTATCTATAGGTATACATACATAATTAGCCTATAATATTGCCACTGCGGAGACACAGGCCTCGTCCCTTCGAGAGGGAGTGGACAGTAATACTACCACGCGGGCCCAGTGCGGGTTATTAAATATCACATGTCTTCGATTTTTTTATTTTAAGACATGCCAGTTTTCTCACGATGTTTGCCTTCACCGTTTCGAGAGCACCCCTTTTAAAAAAGAAAAGTTGCTTCAATATTTGTTAAGGAAATCGTCAACCCGTTTTGAGCAAGCGTGGTGATCAATGCTCAAGCCTTCTCTGTATTAGAAGCCTTTGCGCTGCAGTAGGAAAATAAAAGGCTTGTTTTATTAGTTATCTGACTGACTGCCTATCAATCTTCTAATCGTAAAAGCATTCAATTTTGTGATTTACTGATGCAAGAACCCGTTGGATGCGAGTAGCACAGAACCGGTCGAACTGGAGGTGCTTGGGGAGGCCTATGTCTAGCAGTGGACGTCTTTGGGTTAAATGATGACTGATGTCCAAAAGTCGAGTTTTAAACCAGTAAATATCTAACTTGCGTCTACGGTTTTTACTACTTGAAAAACATCGGGATTTTTATTATACGAGTATGTACAGACGCCAGCACATCAACCTACTACAATCTGTCAAATTTCTTTAATAGATTTTCAACTTTATCACTAAAAAATAAGGTTCAAAGTTGATTGGGAAAATGTGACAGTTTCGGGTAGGTTGATGTGCTGGCGTCTGTACGTGTAATATTATTGTATTATACGCATAAACCTTCTAGAATAAATTCTCTAAAAAATTATGAAGAGCGCAACAAAATCCGTTGCGGAGTTTAGAATAACAACGCGCATACACAGACAGACACGAATAGCGACTTTAATTTATAATACGTACAGATGAGCATTGTTTAATTAAAGAAATAAAAGCTATTTAATTGTATTATATAATTAAACCACTAGTCTTAAAAAAGTATTGGCCCTAAGATATACGATCCGCGATTCCTCAGGGTATCGTAAGAAGCAAATTAGGGTTTATACGTAGTTAAAAGTGGAGGATAGGAAGTAGCATCAATCAGACTACTAATAGAGTTACTTTTTGAACTGCCAATTTGCGCAGCATTCGTACAAAAAATCTATGGTAGAAGTAGATATTTCTGTGGTTTTTTTTTTTAATGATGACAGTGACAGGTCTTTAACGCAGTATAGATGTCCTGATCGCGTTCAGTTTCTTTGGTGAAATTGGCACTTAGTCGTCTTCTTAAGCGAGATGTTCATAGGTACTTGGTACTTAATGAATTTGACCAAGTACTGCACATGAACAAGTTATTTTCATTTTGTAACGTAAAGCAATTAATGTTACCTTTTTAAATGGATTAACGACTATCACGTACGGTGTCAATATCCATATGAAACAATATTCATATTGGCTCTGGCTTTATTTTTGCCCGCAATTATGACTGCTACCGAAACGCTGCTATAATTAAATTGGTAACATTAAACTACGTGTATTTGGCACTCCATATTAAAGATATTATTTAAAACACAATTTGGTTTTAATTTACATAGCTTATTTTTAACATATTACACGACAGAGCTCGAAATTAGCTGCAAATTTGATAGAACAAACGGTAACCAAATTGACACTATCACACTAATAATTATAATGGCGATAGTTTGTGAGTGTGTGTGTGCGTGTGTGTTTATATATTTGTTACTTCTTCACGCTCAAACGGCTGGGCCAATTTTGATAAAATTTTGTATGGAGGTAGCCGACACTCTGGATTAACATATAGGCTACTTTTTATCCCGATATTCCCACGGGATCGACACTTATGCGGGTAAAACCGCAAGGCGCAGCTAGTAAATAAATAAAGTGAACGCGGCTAAGCTTGATTACATATGCACTACAATTATATTAGACGAGTTCAAATTTAATTGACACGTGAAACTTCACAGATAATTTGACCTTTGTGAAGTCTGGTTTAATCCTACGCGATATTTAGGTGTGTTTTTTTAATAGAAACTGCCTCCCTTTCTTTTATTACACCATCCCGATTTAGGAAAATTCAGGTACCCCTGAATATGGCGTAGTTTAATATAAGGTTACTAGCTTCTGCCCGCGACTTCATCCGCGTGAAATTTCACCCTCCCCCCATTCACCCTCTTAGGGGTGGAACATCGAAAAACCCTTTCTTGGTCGATATCTACTCTTCACAAAGAACACACTCTCCAAATTTCATGTCTCTTAGACCAGCGGGGCTGTGCGTTGATACATCAGTCAGTCAGGACTTTGAATTTTATTAGATTACACGGAGCGATTAAATTGCCCGTGACATACCATAACGTCGTTGTCAAACCAAAATCAAAGATCAAAAGATTCAATCAAAGATTTCAAGATTTTGACCACAGCTTATAGGTCACAGTGACAAAATCTTGAAATCTCAAAAAACGGCACATAGCAGATTTTGGTTTGACAACGACGATAAATTGAAGCAGCAATGAAAGTTGCGTTGTCTAAACAGTGTTTGCAAGCCATTTTTTGTTTCAATTTTATTGTATGCCGGAGGCAAGAAACTTGCGTCGCGACGCAAGTTTCTTGCCTCCGGCATACAATGGAGGCATACAAATGGGTGGCCCAGTGATAACGGCCCCGATTTACGAGTTGTAGATCGTGGGTTCGAACACAGGCAGGCACGTTTTTTTGTATAAATAATTTAATGCCCTCAAAACGATGAAAGAAAACATCGTGAGGAAACCGGCATGTCCTAGAACCAATAATTCGAAGACATATGACATCTCCCAACCCGCACTGCTCCCGCGTGTTTAGAGATTATAGCCTAACTCCCTCGCGAAGAAAAGAGGTATGTGTCTCAGCAGTGGGACAATTAATAGGCTGATTATGTTACAATGAAGCGACATAGTCAACTTTATAAAATCTTTAATCGAACGTCTGACTGCCCAATTTCGTGTGAAAGGTAAAATTTACCCATTCGGCAAACAAGAAAATGTTGTCTCAAACATTTTCTCAACCCTAATCAACAACACAAGACACTTGAAATTCCTTTGAAAGGGTTTCCAAAAAAATTCGATAGGCAACAGGGCGATTTACTATGAGGCATCCGAGCACATAGTCCTATGTAGTTACATATAGGGCTATACGCAGTAGGTATACTCAATTGGTCCGTACAATCACTGATTCCCTTTGATTAAATTCCCGATTCGAACGCTGATTACAACAAATTACAGACGCTTTGTAATTTGTTATTTTCACATACAAAGCGAATTGAAGTAAATTACAATTCATTGAGTCTCGTGAGGTGGAAAGAGCTTTTTTTGTGGTTGAAGCTTTTGGTTATTCTAGTAAGAGATTTTTTAAATGGACGTCTTTTTCTTCAATTTCTGAATCAAGCATATGGCTCAAAGGGTGCCCAACATAAATGTGACTGGGCAGGACATGTCTGCCGCATGTCGGACAAACTGTGGGCCCAAATAGCACAGAACTGGTGCCCTGATACAGTGAGGCGGGGTTGCGGCAGACCACGTACTCGTAGGAGATGGCGGGACGAGCAGGATAGGTTCCGTAAAAACTAGAAGGAGGACGCGCGGGCTCGCAAAAGATGGAAGGAGTGGAGGGAATGCCTTTGCCCAGGAGTGGGACAGCGTAGGATAGTAAAAAAAAAAAAAAAAAAAAATATTGTAAGTTGGTTTATGGTTCCCGGCATGAAACTTAACTATCTTTTGGGATAATTTAAAGTACAGTAAGCGTCAAAAAGATTTATACATGGATAAGAATACATTGAGAACAAAGGTCAATGTGTAGCAATTTTCGTCGCTTATTAAAAAGAAAAATTCTTTGCCATACATTTTGACCGCGTAGGTATTGCACTTTTATATGAAACAGTTGACGATTTTTTTTTTACTGATGAAAAAGTTCTATGCTATGGTCTGGCAGGGACATCGACGACCAAACTGAAACCATAAATTCTGCACATGGTTCTGTTTGCTCATAGATGTCCCTGTCACCCTGTATATTTACACATTGGATTCTTAATTGTAGCTACATATTGATACAGAATTATGGAACACAAATTGTAGACAAGCAAATCGATGTACATATCTTTTGTCGACGGACCGATGGACTGCGGAACAGCTTTTTTTTTTTTTTTTTCAGACGAGTCCTGGAGTGGAGACCGCGTTACGGCAAGCGTAGCGTGGGACGCCCCCCTGCAAGATGCACCCACGACCTTAAGAAGGTGGCTGGGACTTACTGGATGCGAAAGGCAGAGGACAGGGTGTTGTGGCGCAGCCTGGGAGAGGCCTGACTGAGTTGATTGATTGATACATCATTTTGAGGTCGACTAAACATTCAAACTCTAAGTATACGTATCAAATGCCGGGTAAATTCACGGCATCAAAATAAACGTATCGAAACTTCTGCATTTAATTAGATGTAACCAAAACTTAATTAATTTTGTTGAAACAGTATTATGTAAAGTCAGGAAAATAAAATAAAATAATTTTTTAGCAAATTGAATAGCTACCAACTTAAATTGTCCGTATATTCAAATCACAACTATCATTCTTTGATAGTTTTTTGAAATGGCTGTTATACGGCCAATTAACGTAGAGTCTTAACGAATATTTACCCTGATTGTACCTACTTGTACTTTATGAAATTTCTCTAGACAAGATTAACTATCCAAGACTAGTTATAAAAGTAGATTGTACTAGTTACCCTTTATACAAACAACGGATGACCTAATCCGACCTCAAGTAACAGTATTACGGACTATCCAATGGTAAAGGTTTCACTTCAATCGGATAAGCCACTATAGGGTTACCGTGTGACATACACACAGGGCTTTTCTCTTTACAGATATTTTCCTACCAAATACATATATATATATAATCCAGTTTTTCATCTTAATGACGTTTGACTGCCTCGTTGGTTAAGCGGTTGGAAGCCCAACTTCAGAGCATGAGTTCCTGGGTTTGATTCTCAGGTCGGGGAAAGTGTTATTGGGTATTTCTATATGCAATTTCTCAGTAGTAGCCCGTAGTCTGGATTTGTGCGCCTCCTAATACTTGGGACTTAAATATAACAGGTGAAATGTGGGTATAAGTCTGTAGGTACACCTCTGCTCAATCCTTTGGAGAAACAATGCGTGATGTACATAACATCACGCACTGTTTCTCCAAAGGGTTATCTTAATCTATTTAATATTTTAATGGTGGTCAACCGCATCGAAACCCGTTGCGTAGTTTAGAAGAATGACGCGGTCACACAGGCACACACGTCGTCGTCACCTATAGATATAAAGATAATATAATATAACTAGCTTCTGCCCGCGACTTCGTTCGCGTGAAACTTCTTGTTTCCCCCGAGCCACCCCGTCGTATCGCATCACCCGCCCGCGCTATCACTTAACGTTCTTTTTGACTTTTTTTCTTTTGCTTAGCTCCTAAGGGTCATAGCGTGATGTTAAATAGCCTATAGCCTTCCTCAAGAATTGGGCTATCAAATGCAAGAAGAATTTTTCAAATCCGACTGGTAGTTCCAGAGATTAACCCTACATACAAACTTACAAATTTTACCTCTTTATAATATTAAGTATAGATAAAGATAGAAAACAAGTGAATGCCGCCATTCAGGTTGGTAATGGTTGAATTGCTGTATAGAAACCGCAAGACACAAAAAAAGATACTTTATCTCCAAATTAAAAAACAATGATAAGTTAATAAAGCGAAACGCATGCCACGAAACGCAATCACAAATTGTAATATACGTAAAGTACTAAAACGTTTTGCTAATTACAGTAGCACTGCTCAGAGATGGTGCAATGCAGTGTTTCAAGTAATTTTCAGTAATATCCTTAAGACAATGCGAGCAGAGTTAGCCCGCCACTCTACTATCTAGCAAGTAAGATAGTCTGAATTAGCCTTATACCTACGTGATCATATTACGCTAACTGCACATACGTTAGTTTTCGTACAAAGTAAAAATGAACCAAGTTTTAGACGGATGTTGCGTGAGACTTATCGCGAAAAGCTCTGTAATTAGAGTTTTAAAAGCATGAGGCGGGAGTTATAAGGAACGATATTTAGTTTCGTGTTTATTTGTGTTTTATGCAGTGTTGCTTCATAGTTAACTGTCATAAAAAAGTTAGCTGCGCTGGTATGCCTCTTAATGCGACTACGATAATGTGCAAAAGTAAAATAATTAGCACACTTAGGGCTGATTTTACCAAAGTCAGATATATTTTATCCGTGGAATAAAAATTGTCGTCTGATAGTTCTAGTATGGAAAAACTGTCAAAAATTCAAAATTTATTTTCCGGAGTTTTTCTTAGTGCTTGGCCAGACGGTCTGTTCCCCAGACTGGCAGCGCGGGGCGGAGAGCATCACGGTTGCGGGAGCGCGCGCGATCTGCTTGTCCGCAGTGGAACTCGGCTTGCCAAAATATAATATGAATGAAGAAGACTTATTTTTACAAGAAAAAAGCTCGAACTAGCTTGAGAACCTCGTTTCCCGCGCGGGCCGCCACCAAGCAGCCCGCGCCGCTCACCGCGCCCGCGCGTCCAGTATGGATTCTCAAATAAAGTTCTTATGTTTGAGTATGCACGCCGCGCCGCGCCCGCGTTTGCAGTCTGGCCAAGCACTTATTCTAAGTATAAAAGTTTGGTGAAAGTCGCCCTTAATGCGGTTTTTTAACTCCTACTTTGACCAACGGTGTCAAAACTTCAGGGTAAACCAGCATGATGTTTGATCAACCATTTAAACTTATCATAGAAAAAAAGTTTCTGCGTCACGTTACGCTTCGGAACATTCATAATAGTCAACACTATTCAATTCATTTACATTACACACATAAATAATGAACTATCAAATTCAATTCACTATCCGTTTGACCATTTCTATTTCACACTATCATCAACTATTTACGGTAATATAAAATTCCACGCAAACAAATCCGAGTGTAAATGCAAATTCAGTGAAAAGGGCTGGCATTAAATGTAGACTTACACGTGGTTGTAGTACCTACACGTGTCATGAATAATCCCATTTTCATAGGGTTTCACTTTGCACTGCGGTGAAATCATAACTACGTAGGTATCTATTAGTATGGCAGATTGAGTTTGAGAAACAGGCTGTAATCCAGTTTATATTAATACTAGCTGTTCCCCGCGACTTCGCGTACGATCTAGGATGAAAAGTAGCTTATGTCCTTCTCCAGGTCATGGTCTACACATGTGCCAAATTTTATCCAAATCCGTTGAGCCGTTTTAGCGTGAAAGCGTAACAAACAAACTTACTTTCATATTTATAATATTAGTTAGGATACAAGGTCAAGTTAGATTAGCTAGCGAAACTCCGTAAGCTTGAAGGATATGGATACCTAAACAAGAAAAAGGTTTAATAATCTTTTTTGGGATCAAAGATCGCGGGTAGTTAAGTTAATTGAAGTATGAGTTGAGAAATCAATATTTTTTGTTCATCACGTCTGCAGAGTTTCGCTAAATAAGCTATTATGTATAAGTGGCAGCAACGACGCTCTACATAACCGTTATATTTTCTTCCTTATCTTAGTACTAGCTGCGCCCCGCGGTTTCACCCGCATAAGTTTCGATCCCGTGGGAATATCGGGATGAAAACTATCCTATGTCCTTTCCCGGGACTCAAACTATATCTATACCAAATTTCATCTAAATCGGTTCAGTAGTTTAGGCGTGAAGAAAAGACAGACAGACACACAGAGTTACTTTCGCATATATAATATTAGTTTGGATAATACTTTTATTTCACGAAGCGACCCGAGCTTTACTTGTGTTTACCATGGTGTACAGACACGCTGTCAATGTGTGTAAGCGTAGAAGCTCTCGGTACCGTCCGACACAATGGCGAAATCGGAAGTATTTATGTGTGTGCGTGTGTGTTACGTGCTGACACTACTTGTCTTCACGCACACATTCACATCGCGTTTGTACATTTAGTTAACACAAGTAAAGCGCGAGTCTCTCCTTGAGATAAAAATACTGTAGTAAGTAGGCACCTAGAACTCTATAACACAAAGAAGTAAAGTGCATATAGAAACTAGTACCGTCCCTTTCTATTTCTGCCGCCAAGCAGCGTTTCTGTGTTCCGGTCGGAAGGGTGTAATTACAGGCACATGACTCATTTCAGCTTTATCCCTTGGATAGCAACGCCATGCGATGCCTCTGGTATTGAAGATACATACATACATAATATACATACATAATCAGCCTATAATGTTCCCAATTTGGGATACAGGCCTCCTCTCTTCTAGAGAGGAGTAGGCGGAAACTTACCACGCGGGCCTAATGCGAGTTGGTAGACGTCACATGTCTTCGATTTATTTTTTTATCTTTGAATTCATGAAGATGTGGTGTGACAACTAACCTGCTATCAGCCGAGAGGCCTGCTTGATTGCCACCCAATAGCTTAAACAAACCTTTGCAACTACAGTACTATATTTTGTAACAAGATAATTTAAAAGAATGTCCATGGAGTTTCTTGCCCGTTCTTCTCCGTAGGTTGCCTACAACGCTTTAGAATGGGCAACTAGCTTCATCTTTCTGACTGACCACCTCTTTGACAGTTTAAAAATGCCTGCAATTGTTTTTTTTTTCTAAAGTATGATATTTATTTATAAAAGAAGATAATTATGCACTCTATAATATTTTTATATATAAAACAAACTAAAATATGGCGTCGAAAAATACCTCCGCATCACTGTCGACTGGTAATGTATCCAAGAGCCTGGTGGCATTGCCACGTTGCATGGCAATGCTTAGCCTCTTATTGGTTTAATTGAAATAAACGGTTTGAGCTTGAAACCTATATTAACCCCTCTAAGAACCACTTTTAGTGATACAGATAGCGTAGTGTGACCGTATGGCATTTTTATAATGTGAATCAGGAGCTAATATGGAGTCAATTTGATACCTACGCCTGCGCCATTTGGCTAGAAATATAGGATCTTCGCGTAGGTGTCGTGACATCAGGCGAAGACCTTATTTCTTTCTATTTTGGTAACAATTGACATCGTTTAGAAATCTATTTTACCTTGGACATTGATCAGATTTAGGGCCGATTTTACCAAAGTCAGTTATCTTTTATCTATGGAAAATTTCCGTCTGACGGTTTTTGTATGGAAAAACTGTCAAAAATTCAAAATTTATTATCAGGTTATGATTTATTCTAGGTGTAAAAAGTTTGGTAGAATTTTCCCTAACGGCTGATTTTACCAAAGTCAGATAATTATCTTTTATTCGTGGAATAAAATTGACGTCTGGCAGTTCTAGTATAATATGTCAAATATTCAAAATGTATTCTCAGGATTAGACTTAGGTATTTTAGTTATAGAAGTTTGGTGTAATGCGCCCTGAGCCATGTTATATTATTTATACTATAATTTTGAAGCTAAGACGAAACTAGCAGGCGTCTGCCTTCGCTTGTTGTTATGAATTTATTTATTTTAAACGGAGATAATATGTGGGTGCACTATAAGTACGTGACTGACCCTTTGGGGAAAACAGGTGTGAAGTTATGTTAGAAAGTAAGAAAGAAAGAATAAACCTTATTTGGACACAGTTCGTGAAACAAAATTAACAAAAAAATAAAAATAATGTTTCAAACAATTTTTTTTTGTACTTTTTTCGATAAATATATGTTTTGAAGTGATTCATATTTCTTAATTATAAGTATTTTAATGTAACACAATAATTTTATCTATGATATTATTAATAATAAGTACCTTTTACATAAAAAAAAAACAATAGTGTGTAAGTTATGTTATGTGTCGTTTTAAATTGAAGATGCACCAAGTCTTCGTTTTTATTCAGATCCTCAGCTCAGACAGAGAAATTATAGTATTTTGGTATCAAAACTATGACATTTAAAACGATAAAACCACATATTAAATATATCATTGATGAATTTACCATCAAGGCCTGCACTTACTAAATAAGGAGCTACAACCATAGGCAACACATATCATACCCATAACTAATGGTAATCTGTGCTAACACCATGTTAATCGGATTAAAGGAAACGCGAAGGTTACCGAAGCAGATGGTATTAAATCAGTGCTGGTTATGCTGTGGTTAATACCGTTACGGAAGCTTAGTTAACTACCACATAATGCAGTCCTAAAGGACCAGCCGACATTGTTTGCTAGTACATAAGCCGTTTATGAATTTGTGTGGAGGACTGGTCATCACAAACTTGCTTGTAATAGGTAACAGTAACAGCTGGCTTCGCACGGTTTTGACGTCTTGATAAATCATCGGGATTTCTTTATTAAATGTTAGTTTTACACATAAACCTTCCAGAATAAATTCTCTAAATGATGGTGAAAACGGCATCAAAATCCGATGTGAAGTTAAAAAGAACAACGCGATCTCACACAGACATGAAAAGTAACTCCAATTTATAATGTATAGATAATGTTCTATAAAAGTTGTCAATGAAATGTTTATTTTCTCTTGACTGTACTTACCTGTCAAAAAGAGTAACCTAGCATAAAGTGGATAAGCCAGTGATAAAAACAGAAGAAGAACTAGCAGGGGATCGAGGAGGGAGGGGGGTGGAAGGGGGGGCTCAGGGGATTAGACGGGAATAAATCGCTTGTGTGACTTTGGAAAATGATTGACACGCCTATCTGAGAGTAAGTCTTACCCACGACAAAAAACCATCATCGTACCTATACAGCATGTATCAGAAAGGTGTGGTCATATCTAGGGGTGTGGACCAACATCGAAACCGCCAAAAAAATATCAACTGCCTCATACAAAACTTCAAATAATTACCCGTCCCATTTGGTACGTAACTCGACCGAAATGTATGGGGCGGCTGATTATATTTTCGCGATTACGATGTTCGTCCCATGGAGAAAGTTGTTCAGTTTGATGGTCTGTACCACACCCATAAATATGACCATACCTATCTGATACATACTGTTTTTAATTCCTTTATACTTAATGATTTGTTTTTTAGCACAATTGCAAATCACAAATAAATACTCCCTTAGTTATTCCTAGAAGATAACCTATCAAGCCTTCACTGTTAAAAATCGTCTATCAAACCAAAGCATAGAAGAATATATCAATCGTAATAAAAGTCTGAATGTTTGCATGTTGCGTTCTCTGTCCGCCTAATGACAGGCAGCGCCACCTGGCCCGGGCATGATGTATTGGCAGTTTGGCACTGAACTGCATGAAATACATCGTTATGGCTGCCACGCAATACTTTCGGTAAAAGTGTGCCTGTATTTCTGAGAGGTAATTCTTATGACACTTTTTATAAGAGTTAAATTAGCTTGGTAGGCTATTTAAAGACCGTTTCTCGTGTTTTATGCTGTTTGAACAGTACTTAACAAGTTACAAATAAAAGTTTGTAAATATGTATATGGAATAAACATTTTTCATCGCTACAACACCTTTATTATTAAAAAGAAAAATACGCTCGTTTCAGACGAATTTAAAAATCAAACGAAATATGTTTGACTACTAACAAAATACTTCGATACGTTTACCCTAAGCATAGACGTCTAAAAACCCTAAGGGCGCGTACCCACTATGTCGTGACGATTAATTTAACGTTGGACGACTGCCGTCCCTAGCTGTTCCCTTATATCGACTGTTTATCGTCACTGTATCGTCTAAATATTTTATCTTTGAACGATTGTCGTATCTAGCTGTTCCCATTGGATCGTGACGACATTTTTTCTGTTCATGGCAGTCGCCTTGTCATTTGCACATTAGTCGCCTCTACGTTCTTTTGAACATCAGTAGTGGTATGAACGCGTGTATGTATGTGTGATACGTGTGTGTGTGTGTGTGTGTGTGTGATATGTGGCTACGATAGATAGTCGCAATAACAACACATGATTTGTCGTCACGCTAAATCGTGACCTTTTTTTATCGTTTTACGACTGTCGTGCTAGCTGTTCCCATTGACTTGACAATCTGTCGTCACTGCAAAACAAAGTCGTGGACGACAGTTAATCGTGTAATCCTATATGTGAACCCATTTAAATACACAAACCACGACGCTTTGAACGACACGATAATCTGTCGTCACGACATAGTGGGAACGCGCCCTAAGGTGTAAATTGAAATCACTTGATACGCGAAAAATACATAATGCTACCCACAATCTCAAATATTATAAAAAGTCACGCATGTTTTAATGTTTTAAAATATAAAAATCGTTACTTTTTTTCCATTACGTAATATTTGATAAGTAAATGTTGCCCATTTATTAAAAAAAACACCAAAATTTCACAAATATGCGCGCTTGACTCGGTGGAACGCAGAGCTAAGAGGCTCATTGGCGACGTAAAACTGGTGGATGCCAAGCTTCACAGCTTGGCTCATCGCCGCAAGGTTGCCTGCCTGTCGGTCTTCTACAGACTGTACTTCGGTGAGTGTGCCCAAGAACTCCACGACCTCATTCCACCGGCCCCCTTCTACCTTCGGACATCCAGGCGCACTGCAAGTTACCATCCCTACCTGGTTGCTGTTCCACCAATTCGCACTAAGCGTATGCAAATGTCGTTTATAATGCGCACAGCAAAAGAGTGGAACTCTCTACCTGCGTCTGTTTTTCCGAGCGCATACAACCCGAATCTCTTTAAAGTGAGAGTGAACAGGCTTCTTCTGGGTAAGCTCGCTCCATCGTCGACTTTGTCTCTGTCACCTTTGACCTAGGCTAGAGTCAAGAGCAAGCCCATTTCAAATAAAAAAAAAAAAAAAAAAAAAAAAAAAAAAAAAAATTTTTTAATATTTCGATGTAAAAAAGAAAAATAAATAATACTACCCACAATCTCAAATATTATAAAAAGTTACCCATGTTTTAAAATATAAAAATTTTTACTTTTTCCATTACATAATATTTGATAAGTAAATGTTGTTCATTTATAAAAAAAAAAACACCAAAATTTTACAATTGTGTTTTTTTATTTCGATGTATAAAATTCACGACGAGTCCAGCCGACCTCGTATTCATTTCAATTTCCAACGCGAAATTTAAATTATATTTTTATTTTTTGGTGCAGATATAACTAAGTAATATCTGGTTGTCCTCGTGACAGTAATTCATATTATGAAAGCGATGAGGGTTTAATAGAAACTTCCACATTCTTCTCGGTTCTATTCCTTTGACCGGGTCACCCCTGAAGTTTGTGAACGTGAGCCATATTGCAAAATGTCTCCATGAAAAAGGACCTAAAACTTTGCCCTCGGAACTTAATTTATGCTACGGATATTATTTTTATGTTGTAGCGATTCACATGTAAAGAGAGTAGTTATAAGTGAACCCTAATTTTTCTCAAGTTCGTCCATTTCAAATAAAATTCTTTGGCAAAAACTTTATAATTATCTACTGGCGTAAAACGAAAGTTTTAACATTCCTTATGAACTTAATGTCAAGTAGCAAGTACTTTATATGCGCATATTTTTAGTTATAGTAGCTAAGTGTAATGTAAAGTTTTTTATTCGTATTTGCTAATGGAAGCACCATTAACCTCGTTTATTATTTATTAACATGCCATAAACGAATCTAATTTATATAAACAACCGACTTCAAAAAAAACACTACAAAGTGAAAAATAACTTTACTTTCGGAAGTTGGTGTCGTTGCTTCAGCATTTTCGTTTTTTGACACCGACTTCCGAAATTAAAGTTATTTTTCACTTTGTAGTGTTTTTTTTTTGAAGTCGGTTGTTTTTTTTGTAAAAAAGTTTTTATTTTTCACTTTTTAGTTGTACGTACCCCACATAAATTCAATTAACACTAGTGCATTGAAGACACGACTCGAAGAATCATCACAAAAAATGCCGGAAATGCAGTACATTTATGCATATAACTTCGTCCATATACTAAAACCTTCCTGAAAGTATGTAGACAAACATACATACATACATACATACGAAGTCGAAGACGGGTCGAATACAGAACCTCATTTTTTAAAGTCGGTTAAAAATGACGAGAAATTCAATATTGAGTACACAACTAACATGTTTGTAAAAAAAGCGGCTAAGTGCGGGTCGGACTCGCACACAAAGGAATCCGTACCCCAAGGCACAAAACGCCGAAAAACACATTCCTTGTATTTATAATATATTTATATTTCGTTGTTATAGCGATAAATATAAATACAGATAGTCTAAAATTTCAACTGTCTACTTATTACGGTTCATGAGATTCAGCCCGCTGATAGATGGACAGACAGGCGGACAGCGCAGTCTTAGTTATACAGTCCCGTTAGCACTTTTTGGGTAAGGAACTCTAAAAAGCCTAATATCACAAAACGATAAATAATACAACAACAACAACAACAACACGGCACATGTTTATCGAGGGACTGTATTGTGTTTTTCATTACACCGAATAAAAGCTGATTCTTACGAGTCAAAGGGGCGGTAGCCTTGATAATATAATAAAATAGGAGAGCATAGTGGAAGCCGATATCTGCAGATACCGTTATAAATAGGTAAGGCACACCTCGGTAACAGGGTCCATTTATGCAGAGTAATGTAATAAACTGTATCTAGTATATTGAATTGAATTTGCCACTGAAGGCGGTTTATGAGGTGGCGCTCGTAACCAACAGGATGCCGACGCATAAAAATGCCATAATTTTGTATGCAACAGATATGAGCTCGGCTTTACGACTTCCACACTGCTCTGATGTTACTTACGACGTGCAAAATGAGAGGTGCATTAGCGCACAGTAAAAACTTTATGACCTATATGCGTAAATAACATACAAAGTAAGAAGTTACTATGGTAGATACCTTAACAGATAACAAAGAGCCGGGGCTTCATTATGAGGTTGGAGATAATCTAATTTTGAGGGCACTTCTTCCATTAAATAAATCCGAAATTCGGAAACTTTTAAAGGTGCTAATAAAATTCCGTAGCGTTGGAAAGTTGACACCGCTCCGAACTCCTGACATCATAACTGGGTTAGAGAAAAATGAAAACTTTCGCAATATGGTCCTGGGCAAAGTTCGCATGCACGAGAGTTGAGTAATAACAGTTCCCAGATAATATATTTGCAAATTTGCTAGTGAAACTCGCTACTTGCTTCACCTTGCCTCAATTTAAAGCTTTGAAGTTAGATTAGATGAGAAGATTTTGTATGACATACACTGCGCTGATACTTTGTTAAACACGTGTGGGCCACGAGGCAACATTTTAGAAGGAAAATAAACTTCTTCTACACTTTTATAAAACTGTAACAGAATCCATACTATATATAATATTATAAATGCGAAAGTGTGTCTGTATGTTACCTCTTCACGCTTAAACCGCTGAACCCATTTAGATGAAATTTGGTATAGAGATAGTTTGAGTCCCGGGAAAGAACATAGGATATTTTTTATCCCGATATTCCTATGGGATCATCACTTATGCGGGTGAAGCAGCGGGGCACTGCAAGTTACCTATATAACACTAACAGTCTAGTGGTCACAAGTATGCTGCTAAGCATGAGGTCCTGGGTTTGATGCCCAGGTCGGGCTGTGTTATTGGGATTTTTCAACAGGAATTTTTCAGTGGCAGAAGTACACCTCTGCCTAATTTTTCAGGGATTACAGGCATGATTTTATGTTATGTAGTTTTTATTGTAATATCTTCTCGCGAATTGTTCATAGTTTCAAAACCTAATAATAATAATAGGTAAGTTAAGAGCACTTCAGGAGGCTCTCATTGCGTGGCTGTGTCAACGGCTTGATTCAGAAAGCAGTACTCCAGGACACGGCACGCATAGTGAGGAGGTTCCTCTCTTTAGAGCCCTGACCACCGGCAGTTTGGGCCCTGTCCCTGATGTCAATGGGCCACAATTTTTTTTTTAATATTTTTGTTAATGTTTTTTATAAAAATATTTTAAAATGTATTTAATACGGATGAAAAGAAATAAACGAAAAGGTAAGTAACATTTGTTTTTTAGCCTACACTGTTCCACTGCTGGGCAAAGGCCTCCCCCCAAATCCTTCCAGAAACTCTTTTCTCGCGCCACCTAAGTAACATTATACCAAACTATTACGTTCAATTCAAAATAAATCAACTCAAACTCCCACAATCTAAAGCTTACACTCCAATCAAAACAAACCAAGCTAATAGAATCGTAATCACAACACAATATAAATTAAGTCAACACCGGTTCAGATAGTGGAACATTAGAACGTACAATAAGTAGCAACAGTCACGCACATACAGAGCTAATACAATATTTAACTTGAGAGCATGAAAACCGCTGGAGGAACGGTTCTGTACCGACCCGACCGACTAACTCGTGCGCCATCTTTGGATTTACTACTAAAGTTTTACTCAGTGCTTATTTCATGTGCCGCAGAACCTATGTGCCACTACGTACAGATCTTGGTAAAGGCTGGTTTACACTGGCGCTTTAATGGCGACATTAATTTAACACACGTATACAGTTTCGCGTTTTCGTTTTGGACCAATTTTTTTTTTTTTTCATTTACTTTCAATTTTCAAATACTAGTATTCAGGTGCATTCGGTTAGACTGGAAGCCGATCCCAACATAGTTGGGAAAAAGCTAGGCAGATGACGATTTATTTACAATTTTCTAAAATAGCATCTTGGAACAACCTCTAGCGCAGGAGTCATTTGCTGGGCTTATAAATCTTATGATCCATGACTTGTTATCATTGCATCAATGAAATTAAAACGAATAACGTGGAAAGAGTAGGCGAATTGAGAGAAAGGGAGAGCCCTATGTCGGTGAGCGGCGCAGGCGGTAGTTTTCAAATTACGAATTATTTTATGTTGTTATAATTTTTATGATTACTGGCCACTAGCCCTACCCGTGTGTTAAATTAATGTCGCCATTTGTAGCGGCACGTTGTATTGCGACAGTTTAGAAGTAGTGGTACAGGGTGACAAACGAAACTCATCTTCTGTAACGAAAACCTTTACAAAAATTCCATGAATTGGTTGACTGAATTATCAACAGCCAATCGGCGGGGCAATTGCGTAACACTTTATCAATCGGAATCGGTTTCATTTTGACAGTTCAACAACATTCATTGCGTTATTTACGTGTTGAGCAGACATATTTTTCGAACTTATGAAGCAATTTATTAGCAATTGGCATCGAAATGATTCTGATTCCGGTTGATAGTACTTATGTTACGCAATTAGGGTGCGGATCACTTGACTGGCGTTTAATTTTGACACGTCATAATTTTCCTTAAAAAACCGGGTGTTAGTAGTTTAAATGTATTAGATTGGGTGAAAGAAACTTGAGAAAAAAAAAAACTTGCGTGAGTCCAGTTGCGCAAGGGTTGGTAATATGTATATTTCATTCCAACGAAACCAGAAGCATGTCGTTCTGATCAACTGATCTACACTAATATTATAAAGGGGTATCTAGGTAAACACCGAACAAGAGCAACCGAAGCAGCTATCAATTTCTAGCATTCAAGTTTTAGAGAAATAACAGTTACATTTTTTTTAACACTGAGAGGTAAATTTATTTCTGTAAATTAAAATAATAAGTTAGCAAATAACAACTAATACCTAATTAAATAACAAAATTAAATACTAGCTTATCTAAAACTTACACAAACTAAAAAATTATGAATACATAAAATAATTATAATGAATTTATCAATAAACTAAACTATACAGTTAGGTATATTACTGAAACTCAATAGTACAAGGACGTCTGTACTCTCCCAGGATAATACCGCTTACATATTTGGAACACTTACTCGTAATATGGAAGCAGAATTATTCTGGAGAGATGAGACTTGCACTTCCAGAGCTCGTCATTCATTGCGCGAACGTAGCAACTTAGTTGTTGTACTATTCAACTTGTAGCATACAATGAAAGTGTGATGCTTCTCCTGTGTAGCAAGACCATTTACGAGCTGTACTCGAAAACTAGCTAGAATCGAAACTATCACAAAAGATGAACAGAAACACACAAACTGTTTATTGAAATAATGGCAACGCGACCATGCTTTGCACGGTTTTTCAAAACCAGAAATGAAATATTAATGTACATATTATAATTGTTTTATAAATCTATGTAAATAAAACAATTTCGGGTTAGTTACACCATTTTGGTACTCTTGTGCGGTGCCACTTTGTGATTTTTATTTTTATTTCTTTCTGTGGCTTTTAGTATTTTTTGTTTTTGTATGTACTAACAATACTTTTATAAGATTTTTGTGTTACTAACAGTAGGTGTATGGACTAATGTCTGAAATAAATGTTATTATTATTATTTTTGTTTTTAAAATTTATTTTCTCAGGTTGCAAGAACCTGGTATTTATTAAAATCTCACGGGTGTAAACCAAGGTGAGATTTTAAGTCTTGAGTAGATTAGGTGTTTTGTACAGATTATATATAACTCAAGAACGGCTGGACCGATTTTTATGATATTTGATTTGTTGGATTTGTCTAGCAACCTCGAATAGCAGAATAACTAATAAAACAAGGGAAAAATTCACGAAAAAAAAACATAATTCATAATCTGAGCCGGTACGAACTACGAAGTGCGCGGGGTCAGCTAGTTACAAATAAACCTTGGAATAAACTCTGTAAATAATATTAAACCATATAAAAATCCGTTGCGAAGTTTAGAAGAGCAAAGCGATCTCACAGACCAACACGTAAAGCACTTTCACTCTAAAAAAACTTTTTTACAAAAAAAAACAACCGACTTCAAAAAAAAAAACACTACAAACTGAAAAAAAGCTTTAATTTCGAAAGTGGGTGTCGTTGGTTCCGCATTTTCGTTTTTTGACTCCCACTTGAAATTAAAGTTATTTTTCAGTTAGTAGTGTTTTTTTGAAGTCGGTTTTTTTTTTTTGTAAAAAAGTTTTTATATTTCACTTTTTAGTTGTACCTAGTGTACCTACCCCACACAAATTCAATTAACACTAGTGCATTGAAGAACTGAAGACACCGGCTAGAAGAATCGTCAAAATTCGCATAGAAATGCCGGAGATGCAGTACATTTATGCATACCTACAACTTCGTACATAAGAATAATTACCTAATGTATTATATATAAAACCTTCCTGAAAGTATGTAGATTACAAAGAATTATCAAAATTGGTTCATTAGTTTTTGAGAAAATCGCGGACATACAAATATACATATGTACATACATATGGGTCGAATACAGAACATCCTTTTTTGAAGTCGATTAAAAATGAATACAATTGAAGTCTATGTTTGTAATTTCAAAATAACAGCTTTTTACGAAATGCATGTACGAAATGTTAAACAGTAGATAATAATAACAAAAAAAATTGTCTGCCTGTTCCGAATATTCTCCGAAGCGGCTTTCATTGGCAGATAACTGATTGTATAATAAGGAGTAACTTATGCTAGTTTATTTTAGAAATTAGTTAGGGTTCCGCGCAAAAAATTAAAACTCATGAAATCCAATAGATTTTTGCGGCAAGCACGCGAACGAAGTCGCGGGCACCGCTAGTTTATAATATGTTCACCTTAATTGTGTGTTTTTGATCTGTTCTTCATAGTCATTAAGGACTTGATTACGCAAGCGAAACCTTATAATAATACAAATAAGTCACAGTTTCATGTAGCAGCTAAAATCTCAATAAATCCGTAATCTAAACTCAGCTTTAGGGACGGCTTATACAGTAAGAGTTATCGCTTTAATGTTCCCTTTGATACGATAGCTGACGTTTGACGTCATCAAAGCTTTCCATTAGGTCTAGTGTGCTAATATGCTATAAGGACTAATGGGATAAAATTCACTGGAGCAAACACTCGTGTTTGAGCACCGATATAGACCGAACAGGGCTTATCTACGAGTACCTAAGTAATGTTCTTGGAATAAGTAACTTTAGTTTTGGTGATGAAGAGACGAAACCCGTTTCAATATCCTGGGAGAGCGATAGATACTTCGGTACTTTCGTATTTCGGGTAGTATTCCGTCGAATACTATCAAACCAGGCGATCTACTCTCTAAGCACTACATCCGTAAATTCGGCCGAAGCTACAGGTGATTCCATACTGCGTATCACTTACGGATTAGTTTGGAGCCCAAACTAAGAATGAATGACAACTCGATTTGACAGTTATCCCTGCTTTCGATATGTATTTGCCCGTCCAAAAATAGAATTTGACACGTAGATCGTCAAGGCTAGTCTATTTTAGTTAACTCCTTTCATAGTACCAATGTGTTACGGTATTTTACTATGAGCATGGGCTGCAGATATCGTCGGTTCAAGGTAAAACACACTAAGTGACATTTTGACCCAAAATGAGATTTTACTACTTTTGCTTCTATACAGAGAAAATCTACGATAAGAAAAAATCACTATGTGCGTATTGTGCTCCCTAACAAAACTGTGAAGTGAAATAGTAGATTGTTATGCAAGGGTCGAAAGGAATCAATTCCTATACGAGGCATTTAGACGCCCGAGCGCAGCGAGGGCGGCTATAGCCCGAGTAGGAATTGATGACTTTCACCCGTGTTAAACACTCTACTTTTCATTTCGAATATAAGGAAAGTAAAAAGTAGTAGTCTTTCTAAAATATTTATTGACAACAATAACATGCAAAGTTTTTGAATTTCGGTACAGCTTACAGGGTTAGTATCCCGCCAAATAATACTATTGTCTTTTTTTATTTTCAATATGGAACGCACCGCGTCATCGCCGCGGGCTGTCCCGCTTAATAGGTTTTTTTTTAAATTCACACTGGCTGTTAAATACACTCACAAGACTGCAGCATTTTTCTTAATTTATGTAAAAAATTTCGTAGCCGAGTACAGTTCTATTTTTAAAATTCATCCCCACCCTAAAGAGGGAAGTAATTACTATGAGTCTTTCCCGCCCTGTGGTGGGAAGCAGCGTCTTCCACCCGCTATTTGGATCAAACAAACACTACTTTCCGAGTATGAGAAATGAAAAAGTATAATTCTTCTGATTTTTCAGACTAAAAAGACGCAATATCTTAATTATCTCCATTAGTCAATTATGCCACAAAATGAGTTTTACCTTTGAACCGACGATATCTACTCTATTTTTATTCTGCAGAAAAGAGCCAGAGATATGGCCTCTGCAGGCGCGAATCTCTAAGGAAACTGTTTAAAGATAATTATTAAAATCATGATGGTACCTTGTCAATATACATAATGAAAACATCATGTACGTACAAAAAAATCTAAATCTTTTAGTAAAAGAGGTGAAAGGCATAATTATAGTACTAGAAATAGGGACCAATTAGTTCAACCAGGTTTCAGACTAAAGTAGACTCATCTTTCATGGAGTACTGTTTAAAATGTTATAGTAAATTACTTGAAGTGAATGCAGAAACGTACACCAGGCAGCCAAGCATAATTATTATAAGTTGGGGGATTACATCGCTGGCAAAAATGCTTCGCTCAACGCTGGCCCTGCTCCACAAGGGCGTCCAAACTACTTAATTGATTAACATTCGAAAATATTGTTGTAGCTGCTGAAGATTGTCAAAACTATCTTTGCATTGTGTTATTTAAATCAAAAGTAAGCACTATGTAGACCTACTATAAAGCTACCATTTACTGGGTACGTCTTTCATTGACATGAATGTGCCCTGGCGGCTGAGAGTATGTCAAGCTCACTCAAATGTCTGGCTGACGGTAGCGTGTGTGTCGGATCATTAAGCTCCCTTCAAAATGGTTGAGCTGAACGGTGCTGATCCATACGTCATGATCGTGAGCGGACACCGTCACTAAGGACTGGTCATCTAGTAGCTGCCTCGGGTAATTTTAATTTTTGATTACGAACGCCTTTAACGTGCACGTCTTTCTACATCGTTCTCACATGTTTACTTTCAACATAAATGATACTTTGTATCAATATTTTCAATATTTAAATTATAAAGAATGCCCGTGGAGTTTCTTGCCCGTTCTTCTCCATAGGAACCTTTAAAATGTGCCAAATTCCAAAGCGTAGTAGGTTCCTAGCTTCATCTTTTTGACTGACCGACCCCTTTTTTTTGTATGGATGGGAAATCATCAAATGACCCCTCCCGCTCTGGGTGGAGTGGAATGGAGTGTCAGACTCTTACTGACTAAAACCCATCCGTGTTCCTTCCTTAGCCCTTTATGTTCCGGGGTAGCGGTAACCCTTTCGGACAATCCCGCACACTGACCGACCCCTTAAGAATTCAAAGGTGCCTGTAATTGGTTTATTTTAAATAAATGCTTTTAGTTTAGATTTTGAATTTGAAAATCCAATCATAGGTTGTCCATAAGAATCAACCAAAATTGTGTAATTAGCTACTGTGACTCACGCTAGCTACCACTCGGTCAAGACTTTAACGTTTTTGGAGCCCAATCCGATATTTAAAATTATTCGATATTAAATCCTCAGATTATAAATTGAATATTATACACCGTGTTCTTCATGATATCCATAAAGTTTGTCAAACGCTTCTATAGCTTTTACAAATTAAATCTAACAAAGGAAGTAGTACTTAAAAAGGCTTCGCTACAATGATATTATTGTAATTTCATTTAGTGAAATTTAATTGAGCTATGCAGTAAGAAAGCGTCTTAACTCAGTTTTGACAAGTTTCAGCCCGCCAAATCTTATAAATGAAAATACGACATCGTTGCCAATTCGGATAAAGAAGCATGCATATCGGGCGATTTACGTCAAGGTATTTAGTTTGTCTGAAAATTAACAAAAAATTAAAAAAAGAATTCGTTAATGTGTCCATAATGAAAAATGCTTATTGCCATAGTCTAAACTTCTGGTCGAAGTTTATGTATATTGTCCGGAACACGGTCTATAACAATATATTCATTGCATTAAAAACCTTAAATAAGACAAAAGAAAACGTGCAGATCAAAAACTTCGTGGCCCTTTGTATTAAAAAAAAAACTACAAAGCTAAAGCGATCCATTACCTAATTATTATAAACAAATCCTCGTCAAGTATACTTGCAAGTAAACAGGCATAACGGATGAGTGTGCCTTTTTGATCCCTACCATAAAGCGAAAGAACTTCCCGAGTATTTTATCAAGCAAATAGGCCGAATCAAAGGAATTTAAATGGCTCATTTAATTGATGATTTTCTTTGTTAGAAAACCAGGAGGCACTTGGATTTGGGGCTCAAGGTAATAAAGGTTCGTTCTAAGAATGGCTTTTGGATAGTTTGAATTTTTTTACTTAGTAAGAGCGAAGTTTATTGAGCGGCAAAAGAGTTATTAGTAACGCGTGCAGATTCGATTGTTTACTTTGGTAAATGGTTTTGTTTTTTTTTTCAAATAAAACATGTAAGAGCCCTTTGCCCTGCAGTGAGCACAAACGGCTGATAATAATAATAAATAAAACGTGATAAGACTAGGTTTAAATGCCATATAGTCGATTCGTTTTAAGATCCAAAAGACACTTTTATTTGAATGTTTGTTTTCAAGTTTTAGTTAAAAATTAAAACCACTTAGGGCCTAAATTCATAACGACCCAAGTGTTTACACTATAATTGTTTAACAAAGGTCACTGTAAATATTTCTGGCACTTTTACTGAGCACAAATAACCAGTAATGGTAAGTACTTACGTTACTTATCGTGAGAAAGAATAAAGCGTCTTTGTCAGTTTGGCGTGCCAGCGGGTAGTTTTCCTGGTAATTGTGGAATAACAGTAATTGCAGGAAATGAAAACTTTCCCAAAGGAAACACAACTTGTAAGTGTAGAAAATAAGGCAAGAATCATGAGGAAACCAACGAAATAAGGAGATCCGATATTTTTTTAAGGAAATGAAGTCACTTGTCTCGTATCTCCGCCCGAAGTGCGGGATTCGATGTCTCAGCTTATCTTTTTTTGTGGCTGAATGTTATTCTCCCTAGATAACCACTAGGAACATAATTATAATAGTAATTAGGCTACTAAAAGGAATGCTTTCCAAAGGGACGTTTTCTATTAGTTTGTCGGTAGGAGTAAACTGGCAGAAATCACAAAAAAAGAGTTATGCTTCATGCGACTTACTTTCTTTCACAGAGAAATTAGTTTAGTTGTCGTGGTTTTAGAGGGTGCTGAAGCCAATAGTGAGGACAAAATGAAAATCCAAGACTGCGGCTGAGAAAATTTTCAAAATTTTCATGGTTTTCGAGGGTGCTGAAGCCAATAATGAGGTCAAAATGAAAATCCAAGATGGCGACACATTATGAGAACTTCTAAAAACTTATACTAAATGGCTCTGTATTAAAAACGCGTATTAAATTCACACTTCCTCTCTCTCTTTCCGTCTCTTTCTATTATATGCGAGTGTGTGTGCATGTAGTATCACGTAAGGAACTTAGTTTTTGGCTGGAGTCCTCGGATCGCACAAATATTTTTTATATTCTTAATCACTGTTTATGTAAATAGGTGAATTTAAGCAAGTAGGTAGGTACTGCAAATTCATAGGTAAAGTTATTCTCTGAAAAACTTAGTTTTGCAATGAACAACCGACAAACAGAACAGCTGCACGTCAAAATTGCAAAAAAAACTCGTCCCAAACAAAAGCCAACCAACAGTGAAACAAAACAAACTGCTAACGAAAATAAAACTACAGAATTTCATTACGGAAAAAATCGTGTTCGGGTGCGTTACTACAAAACCGAATATTTAGTGTTCAGCGCTTGTCAATATAGAATTTTAATTTATTTCACACAACCTACAACACGAGCGATTCGCACGTTTCCCAATAAACGAAAAGCTTATTTCGCTCACGCCTGACTTTGAAGCATCCTTCGATTGGAAACTGAAAAATATTGCCGATATTTTCTCACTGAAGAATTTTCGGTTCTATTCAAAAGTATATGGGACGTACAAACGGGAGGAAATGAATTTTATTTGGCTTAGTCGGGCGTACCTCGATATTACATTTTGTAATAAGGCACATGATATCAATAGTGATCATTGGAGTCACAAAAAATATAATATATATGTATTTTCTTGCTAATTCATAAAGCATAAAGGTACTCTTATTATGAATAATGGTATAATCTATAGTGACACACAAGTATTAGTAGTATAATAGGTAGCATACTATGAATGATCATACATCTATACAACGTGTTCTTCACGATATCCATAAACTTTGTCAAACGCTTCTATAGCATTTACAAATTAAATCTAACAAAGGAAGTAGTACTTGAAAAGGCTTCGTTACAAAGATATTGTAATTTCATTTAGTGAAATTTAATTGAGCTATGCAGTAACAAAGGGTCTTAACTCAGTTTTGACAAGTTTCAGCCCGCCAAATCTTATAAATGAAAATACGTTATCGTTGCCAATTCGGATAAAGAAGTATGCATATCGGGCGATTTACGTCAAGGTATTTATTTTGTATGAAAATGAACAAAAAATAAGAATTCGTTAATGTGTCCATAATTAAAAATGCTTATTTCCATGGTCTGAACTTCTGGTCGAAGTTTATGTACCTATATCGTCCGGAACACGGTGTACATATACAGGGTGTTACAGAAAGGGTATATCAATACAAACGGGTTGAAGAGTGTATCTGGTCTGGAATCTCTGTACAAAATTTCAGCTCAAAAGCTGAAATGCTTAATATTTTTTTATTTCGATAGTTTATTAAATTGAAATCACAACAAACGTGTCACCGCACTACGAGGGTCATTATCCATTATCTGTAGTGTGTCTGTGCGCCTAGTACACGCACATCACACCGCCGCGCGCCAGTGCACCGCCGTGATGTAGAAATAAAAAAATATTAGGCATATTTAAAGTTAATGCTTTTGAGCTGAAATTTTGTACAGAGATTCTAGACCAGATACACTCTTCAACCCGTTTGTATTGATATACCCTTTCTGTAACACCCTGTATATAAATTCCAAAGTCTTGCTGACCGATTGATATATCAACGCACAGCCTAAACCGATGGTCCTAGAGACATGAAATTTCGAGGGTGTGTTCTTTGTGAAGAGAACTCCCACTTAGAAAGGGTTTTTCGAAATTCCACCCCTGAGAGGGTGAATGGGGGTGGGTGAAATTCCACGCGTATGAAATCGCGGGCAGATGCTAGTAGATACATAAACTCACACCTTCTTCCCATATTGGTAGGGCTGAAATTAGAGAACACCACTTGCTACGATTCTGTTATGAATGATTATTGATGACTATTTTGATGTTAACAAAGACGATGCTACGCAAAACGCCGTACACATGGTAGGTATAAAGAAATACATTATCAAAGACTTGTAAAATCTCTATCTCAGCTTCTACCAGAGCAGGGCTAAGCCCAAAAAAAACGTTCTTCACAAAAAAAAAAAACAGTCCATTCTGCATTCAAAGCCAGCCTGATGAAATAGAAAAACGCCAAGCTAATTATCATTCAATACATCATCTCTATCACAAAACCCAGGTAGTAAACCACATAATCTTCAAATCCCCTTTACTGTCCTAACAAGACCAACTGAATAAAACACGCGGTTTAATCGCAAGCAAATCGACTCATATCCTATATTTCCAGTAAAGAGTTGTAATGTTTGCCTAGGTAAGGACCGAATGAAAGGCCCGCCTTTTTGATGCAAATTTAATGAGGCAGCCTAGGGAAGGCCTTTTAGAGCGACTGACCATTACACGAGACAAGGGCCGGCAGACTGAGTACACTGTCCGACGGTACGCTTCTATCGTCGTGCGATCTCGGAACGATATTTTTAGCGCTTTATAAAACAGTTGATGGTTTGAAATTGTAACAGTTTTTGTATGTTTTATAATTAAGGGGATTACAGGACCTAAACGCAAAAACGCAAGTTTTAGAAGCACTGAAAGTATATGATCAATCACAGTAAACAGAATCAGAAAAATATTATGATATTCTTCAGGATATTATGCTAGGTAGATAGTGTGTTGAAAACATAATACATCTAATTTGATACAATAGAAAAAAATCATGAAGATATCTCTAAAAACTTTATTTTTTGTTAAATTCATGAAAATTAAATTAGTATTCAAATACCTACTTGAATATTTAATGTACTAACCTTAGTTATATTGTAAATCGAGCCTGCTTGCTAGTTATATTACAGCTTAATAGTTAGACTTAATTCTTGTGAAAGACAGCTTGTCGTAGTATTAACGTAGTAGTTACCAGACTACGCACAAACTACAATAATCTCAGTACCTAACAAATTAACGATCCTTACATAAACACGAATCACTCACACGCACCAAACCAATTTATTATAAGTCACTGTGTCAGCTGTGAAATTAATTAAATACACGATTGCGTAAATCAAAGAGAGCTGCAGTCGTATTCAGACCCGGGTATTTAAGACATCTGGAGCGGCCCTAACAAGGTCCTTTTGCCATTCACAGATGAATGTTAAAACCCTTTCATACTCTGACTTATTCGTTAAAAACATGCAAACGTTCCTTTAACGGTATACAGGGAGAAAATGAGAGCTATTTTATGCGATCAAAAGCGACGTCTACGTAATAAGGTTGTTACTAACTACTATTAGTAAGTTGGATAAAACGAACGGTTAATTGGAGTAGGGAATAAGAAAACAAGTACAAGAAGTATTTATGCTGCGGGTTGTTCAGTTATAAATGTTTGGGTTTTACTTGTCAATTACTGAAAGGTTGAAATGATGAGGTGTCCATCATGATAAAAATAATTGCATGCATTATAATTATTATTTTTTTCTTTTAAAGTACATACATGAAAAATAAATCATGACTGAATATTATTTTTTTACACTCCCTTAGGTAAAGCAAAAGGATGTCTGAATTCTAAGGAACAAAACTTCTACTGGTAGTCATTTTCAGAGCACAGAGATCTCCGGAAAATCACAGGAAGTCGTTTCGTTCGGTTTTTACGTTTTCACCAACACCCTCGCGGTATATGGCAGCACGTAGTCAGCAAATGCTGCCTTTTCTAAGAAAATCTTAATGAGAACTGTAGTCACTTATGAAGAAAAAACGATATTTTTTTACAAACGTTGCTTCATACTGTTGTGAATATGATGTAGCAAAAACAGGAAAACACAAGTACAGACGATAAAAGCTTAACTTCTCGTGTTTCTCCCATTCCCATGTCAGCAAAAAATTAGACATAACTGATTCCATGAAAGTGGGAGCTACCGCGCCGCCTTAAAATTCCTTTCGGAATTCAAGTCTCACGAAGCATCCTGCGTACGTATTCTGCATCTTTTTGCGTCGTCGTGACGTATTCATACGCCAAGTGGCACGGGGTTTTGCAGAATCCACGTCGCGTAAACGCTCGAGCGACGTCGCGAAGACGCCGGCGCAACGGAACCGCGGCTAACAAGCCACACTCGTCATACAAAGACAAGTTATACAGAATAACCTGCTTGCCTTTCAGCGTAATAGTGGTATTCGTGAATGGGAACTTTTAGATCGCTGGCTTCGGGGTATAGGCACTTGATACGGCCTTTGTTGCTAGAGCAGACAATTTCATCTTCGTTTTGCCTATTCCAATTAGCTTTCATGTAAGCATCGGTTAGTTAAATGGAATTCTGTTTATTACCTGAATGTGAGCACAAAGGGCCTCTTAGCGTTTCTATGTAGCTTTTCAGTTAATTTAATCGGGCAGATTTACGTTTAAGTACTTACCTTTCAAGACGATAACTTGATATTTAGATGTGTAGTCACTACAGGCAATTAACAGTTTTTGAACGTTTATTTTCGTTGGATCCCACTTTTGAATCCCATTTTTTAGGTATTAACGATGGATCCCGTTTGCTATTTCCGTTGAATCCCATATTATAACAACATGTGTACATTTCAGAAGAAAAGTGATTTACCTTTATCAAACACTAAAAAAAGATTATTTTTAGTGGGTTACCCGGAACTGAACTAGTTGGATTAGGTTAATTATAAAAAAAAAACCATGTTAGGTTAGGTTAGGTTAAAACTGTGACCCCAACGCACGAGCCGAGCGAGCGAAGCGAGCGGTGCCGCGGCAGCGGCCGGCGAGTGCCAGAAACGATTTGATTATATAGAAAATGAGTTTTTTGTGAAATAAACAGTATACGAAACGTTGGTTGTAAACTAAAAATTTCAATGGAGTTTTGTTGAAACATTAGTGAACCCCTCATTTTATTATAAACAATTTTGCTGTTGAATGTACCCGCATTCAGATTTTTTTAAGCATTCGGGATCCAACGGAAATACTTTTCGGGATTCAACGACAATAAAACGTAATTATCTTGCATTTTTTAAATTCGGGATCCAACGGAAATACATAATAATGTTTTGCGGGATCCAACGCCAAAAATATTAAAATGGGATTCAAAAGCGGGATCCAACGGAAATAAATCTTTTTGAAAAGGCAGGTCTTGTTTAATTTGTAGCATCATTTTTGTAGAAAATATTGAAACTGGATAGTAATGCTGGGGAGTTTGCTGCGCTACTTCTTCTTTCCAGCAAAAGCACTAGGAAGTGGTGAAGCGTTTGTCGACCGTCTTATGTAATTTTGACGTTCAAAAAGCGCTGATTCTCAGCTTAATTTGAATAAATGACTTTTGATTTTAATATTTTCAACATTTGTATAAAACAGCCTGAACCAGGCAGGCGGAGGCCTGGGTGTTGTGGCGCAGCCTCAGAGAGGCCATGTCCAGCAGTGGACTGCGATAGGCTGAGTTGATTGATTGAACTTCAACCAGTGACGTTAAGCGTATTTAAGTAGGTAGGTATGTCCAGCGCACCTTGGGAGCCTTCATTGAATGGCTAATCTAAAATCTCGTATAGGTAACTACCAAACTATTTTCCGCTACGAAAAACGAGTAACACTAAATATTTCCACTCTTTCGATCACAAAAAAGGCACCAAATCTAAATTAATCCTCAAACGTTTTATTAAGCCGCTGTAAAGTGATTAACAAAATAACCATTTGAGACTACACCATTCCATTACAACGCTGTACGAACTACGGAACGAATGGCGTAAAAAGTGCGACTAAAAAAAGGCAGGTACACAATGTCCTTCACATTTCCTCTCCGGTCTATGGGTATACATATTCATTGTTCATCCACTATACGCCTCCAGACGATGGGTTGCTGTAAAACAACGGGAGCGAATTCTCTTTTAATTACGAGCCTCGGACGTTGCATAGCGCTAAGCTTAGAATACTCTTTTGATAACCACTCTTAACAACTCCACAATCAATTATGAATCTTATTCTTAAAACTACAAGGTCTAGTTTTATTAAAAACACAACCCACTAGTGTTGTATGAGTAGGATTGTATGATTTCATTCTTTTCTGGATTTTTTTTATATGGCGAATCGTTTTATATGGTTTATTTTCGTGAGTGAATACAAATAAATTTTATTGAGCTTACTGTATGTTGCGTTGCGGTTTTATAGCTGAATGGAATTACCTGAAACAATCAAAGTAAAAGGATTAAATAAATAACATTTATTGAAAACGGATATGCAAAACTACTTAAATAATTAGGTAAACAATCGATAAATATTTTCAATGTCGTAAAGTAAACGAACGAAAAAGAAAAGCTTCAACCACAAGAGGGACGAAGGGCTCTGTCCGAGACTAATTACAGGGGATAAAAACGAAGGTTTGGCAGGTGGTAGTACCTGACTACCTACCTACTTAACAACGGCCGAGTAAGAAATATATGCCTGTTTTGCTGCTGTAAGTTTGCATGGAAATCCTTAAATGAATAATTAAGGTAAACACATATATCTGTCGGAGATGTAGAGGGATTTTTATCTGAAATTCCATCGGAGTCCGCCATGTTGCACGTGGTTAGGTAGAATCAGTGCGCACACCCGGCGCGGTCGAGCTCTGGGTGTCCAATGTGTCATGTCGCTAACACACTAGTCTCACCTTGGCATCTGACAGATGTCAAACGCCAGACGCGACAAGACATTGACAACCCCGAATCGAACTACTGACTCAATGACAACTGTTATCGATTTGATTAATCGAGTAAAGGTATCTTAAACGCCAATAGATGGCGCTACTAGTAGGTAAACAAACCTTTTACTTCACTTCTCCGACACGGCCATACTGACAGCGAGCGCGTTCTCGCGCAATCTTTTGAACAATTGTCGTCACAGATGCCGACCGCTATAAGTTTAAAACATGGGGTTTCCATATTGGAACATTAAAGGTAAGATCGTGGAGCTTTATGCAGCGTCATTAACACACAGCGCGGAGCTTTCAACGACCAATCCACACAAGCACAAAGCGCGAAGCTTTCAATGCTCAATCATCACAAGCACAAAGCGCAGAGTTTTCAATTGTCAATCGTCTCAAACACAAAGCGGGGAGCTTTCAATGTTCAATCGTCACAAGCACCACAAGCACAAAGCGCGGAGCTTTCAATGCTAATCATCACAAACACAAAGCGCGGAGCTTTCAATGCTCAATCATCACAAGCACAAAGCACAGAACTTTCAATGCTCAAGTTTCAGGAACTCGAAGTAGGGTATTTCGGTTGTAAAACCATTTCCTTCAAATCAACCAGCTTTAATATTCATAAAGTAACAAATAAATGTCTCTTACAACGTACTTCTGTAATAATTTTTAACTTAATCATAAGCACTACTACAAGGTTATTTAATTAGTCCGACTACAACTATCATCTTCAAGTTGATTGGATATATCGGCCAAGCTCTAGGGGTACTTACGCAATTTTTCGTGATACGTACTGAACGCGTCCACCAGCTATTGGCTCCACCTTGTATATCGTTGTCACAAACCTCTATTATCTTACAGGGATTTGAATACTTTTCACTTAATATGGTTATTATCCTAGGGTTCTTTTCGAAAAAACAATGTCACCGGTTTTAAAAGAACGAATTTTAGTTTTGACCTTATCATAACGCACCTTATCAGCACGAGCTCGCTCGTCCATCCTGAATTTTGCCTCACGTCCAAGTTCATGGAAATCAAAATCGTATTTTTGTAATAAGGCATTAGTTCTAGGGGGACATTTATTACAACCCATCAATAATTGAAGCGGACTTCTAACTGTGGTACAATATAGCGCGAGTTGGATTTCACCTGAAGCCGCCTTCCAGGACTTACACCTCGTAGTTCTTAGTTATAGTGAAGCAGCTAGAACAGACCTGGATCTCTCCACTTCTCCGCGAGAGCTCGTAATTTAAAATCATCAACATTTATTTCGACTAACGGGCTTCGGATCACAGGCACAGGTTAGGTAATTGACTTTGCAGCACTCGCTTTCTTCAATTTTTCGTCTCTCTGTTTAGAAAAACACACTTGCTCTGTATGACCTAACTTATGGCAATAAGAACACTCTACCGTGCTTTTCTCGTTTGATTTAGTCGCAGAGGGTTTAGGGGAGTCACTACGCGCCGCACCTGTAGATTTTACTCGCGATTTACAATTACGTTGGTAATGCCCCGGTTCTCCACAACTATGGCACGTAATATGCTCATTCGTATCTTCTTTGCGACGTTTATGTTCACTCGGACCGCTATGTGAGCTAGGAGGTCTTTTATAACTTTTAATTTTCGGATAAGTACTAAGATGTCTATCGAGTGCTATAAAGTCAGTAGGCGTATTTTTCAACAAATCAGAACGTACCTGAGTATCCGAAATACCTGCGATAACAACTTCGATCTTGTTAGCTTCGCTCCAAGCAGGCTCCAACCGGTCGATCATGGCAAGCTTGTTAGTCGAGTACTCCACGTAAGTTCCGGCACGATCACTGGTATACTGCACCATATCTTGAAAGAGGTCATGGAATCTCTTGGTCGCCGCAAACTGTCTTGATAAACGCTCCTTTGCTTCATCCCACGTTTTGCACAATGGGTACGACTTCGAAGCCCACTTGCGAGCTCGACCTCGAAGATGTGTAAATGCGACGTTTCGCGTTTCGTAATCGGTCCACGAATTTTCAGTACGGTGGTGGTCTATTTCGTCGCACCACTGAGCAGCCGTAAATTCACAATCATCGGGGTCAAAGGATGGTACGTAGACGTCACTCGGTTTCATTTTCTTCACGTTGGTTTTCGGAGTTGACAAATCAGCATTATTTCGAAAATTCTCGGCCATACCGCGAAAAAACGAAGCCCACATATCACTAGGTATAGCTGTGAAATGATCATCCATTTGTGAGGTCGTATTTTCATAATTATTTTTCGAATTTGCACCTGTACTATTTTCGCCACGTGGTGTAGCCGAATCACGAAAATATTCACTTTCCGTAGACACAGGAGGTTGGGTAAACACGTTGGAGAAATGGTGTTCTGATCCCACCGCTGCTGTCGGAGATGTAGAGGGATTTTTATCTGAAATTCCATCGGAGTCCGCCATGTTGCACGTGGTTAGGTAGAATCAGTGCGCACACCCGGCGCGGTCGAGCTCTGTGTGTCCAATGTGTCATGTCGCTAACACACTAGTCTCACCTTGGCATCTGACAGATGTCAAACGCCAGACGCGACAAGACATTGACAACCCCGAATCGAACTACTGACTCAATGACAACTGTTATCGATTTGATTAATCGAGTAAAGGTATCTTAAACGCCAATAGATGGCGCTACTAGTAGGTAAACAAACCTTTTACTTCACTTCTCCGACATATCAATACTAGTAATAAAGCTGAAGAGTTCGTTTGTTTGAACGCACTTATCTCTGTAACTATCGGATTAAAAAAATCTTAGCCCAATTCTTGAGGAAGGCTATTTAACATCACGCTTGGACCCTTAGGAGCCGAGCGAAAAGAAAAAAGTCTGAAAGAACGCTAATTGAAAACGAAGCAATAGCGCGGGTAGGCGATGCGATGCGACGTGGTACGTCGGGGGAACAAGAAATTTTACGCAGACGAAGTCGCGGGCAGAAGCTAGTAGGGGAGACTGGGTACAGTTGAAACAATTTTGCTTTGAACGCTCGTAGCACAGCCATTTTGAAACATAACAAACAACAAAACACATAAAATGAGAGAATAGACTTTTGTCTTCAAATATATCTCAGAATTAGAGGCTCAACTGCCATATTTACTAGATAGGAAGAGTTTAATAAAATAATGTGCCACTGTTTCAACCGTACCCATACCAGGGGCGGTTGAAACAGCGATGGGGGTCAGTTGAAACATAAACAAATAAGTAATAAAAATCAGTTTCTTTATTCATAATCAACAAGAAATAGTTAAATTCTAGTATGGCACCATTTCTATCAGTCTTAATAATAGTTTCGAACATAAAAAGAGCTCTTCTGCTCCGGTTTAAACTAACAAACTAACACTAACACTGCATTTCTTTTTTTCTTGTATCGCAGAAGAGAAGAATGGTGAACTCCGTACATCTCTGCAGCTTTTCGTAAAGAAGTCCCTTTTTTGACTTCTACATACGCATTTTCGTATTGAGTTATATCACACTCTCCTCTTGAAGTTTTTTTGATACGTTGTCTAGGCATCTAGAACGAAAAAAACAAGGGTTATCATTGTTTCAATCGTACCCACAATAATTGCTTCATCCGTCCCCATACCCCTCAACCGCTAATAAAACAAACATAGCGTCGAAACAAAACAACATAAACAAAAACGAATCACGGTTTTAGAACCTTCAAAATCTAACAATAAAACAGAAAATCACTCAAAATGCAAATGCTAATATCAACAAAGTAATTTGAAAAAGAAAACAATAGAAAATACTTACTTTTTGTCGAAAAAATATAATAGGGTCCCCTGAAAACGTACAGAGCGCGCGAAGTGCAACGCGTCACTGTGATTCATGTCCGGACTCTCCAGCCGCATCTCTTTCCCCTTGTACCCCTTACCACACCGCTAATAGTTTACGAGTTATTAGCGTTGGTTTAACCGTACCCTGTTGCAACCGTACCCAGTCTCCCCTACAGTATTCACATGATTCTTATTTATGGGGTCAAATCAAATTGACTAGCGAAACTACACAAACGTGACGGGCATTATACACGGCGGTCTAAATAGTGACGTCAATAAAAAAAAAATTGATTCCTCATACCTAGGGGTATCCAAAAATACCCAGTAATTTCAGAGTAATCTCCCGAATTACCAATAGGATTTAAAAAACGACGAGCGTGTTAGAAGATGGTATACAATCTATCTATAAGTATACAGGGTGAATTTTCCAAGTGGGCGTGGATGGCCAAATTCTAAACTATGAGGAATAGCGAAAAATACTCAAAGGAGTCGCGGGCTCGATTTTGATGAAAACTAAAACTGCACTATTGGATTTTTGAAAAATCAATATTTCTAGCCAGGAATCGAACCTGTTGATTTAGAAAAAAAAAAACCACACACTGTATTATTACACCATTCGATAGTGTCCCTAATAAGGATCAAATTCTGGGGAGTAATGACATACGGCAAACTTAAGGAAAATGTTGAATCTTAATAAACTGCTTCTTATCTTAAAGTATTCATACCTACATTACGTACCTTGTTCGAAATGATGCTCAATATTTTTATTAACACACCCGCAGCGCAGTCACCTTCAGAACATTATGGTCTTAATTCAAACAGAACAGTATGTTCTAAATTCAAATTTCTATTACGATCTTTGGAAAAGATTCTAATAGAATCAATAATATTGTAATGCTGAATGCAGTACAATCCTTGAGACATCGAATCCAGCCATTGAAAACAATGGTCATCATTATGAACAATTAATCAGTCAAGGTTTAATAGGTAGGTATAGGTTAGGTAACATAAGCCGGGCCCGGCTAAATAATAACAGCCGCACAGGTCAATCCATCAGGTTAAGCTACGCTTGCCGCGGTTACTGTGGATGGGTGACCATCTTTACATACCGAGACCCCTCGGTGCCTCGGAAAGCACATTAAGCAGTTGGTCCCGGCTGTTATTCCAGGATCTTTGACAGTCGTTACGGGTAGTCAGAAGCTCGAAAGTCTGATAACCAGTCTTACCAAGGGGTATCGTATTACCCAGTAACAGGGTTGTGGAGGTCAGATAGGCAGTCGCTCCATGTAAAATACTGGTATTCAGCTGCATCCGGTTAGACTGGAAGCCGAACCCAATATAGTTGGGAAAAGGCTAGGCAGATGATGAGGTAGGTAACAAGAAAAATAAAAAAGTATTTTGTTAAAAATGATGAGGTTAGCCCTCTCACTGAGAGGAGGCCTGTGTTGCAGCAGTGGGAACATTAGGTATAGGCTGATTATGGTTATAGTTAAAAATTAGCTCTTTCCTTTAGTTTGCCGTATGTTATTACTTTCCAGAATTTGATCCTTATTAGGGACACTATCGAATGGTGTAATAATACAGCGTGTGTTTTTTTTTTCAAAATCAACAGGTTCGATTCCTGGCTAGAAATATTGATTTTTCAAAAATCCAATGATGCAGTTTTAGTTTTCATCAAAATCGAGCTCGCGACTCCTTTGAGTACTTTTCGCTATTCCTCATAGTTTGGAATTTGGCCATCCACGCCCACTTGAAAAATTCACCCTGTATATATATTACCCAAATATAAAGCTTAAATAAATAATTAAGGTTAATTAAATATCAGAATGGTTACTAGTTATTTAATATTCGTAATAGTAACTACGAATATAGTATGTAGGGAAAGGATTTTATGAAATAAAGCACAGAAAGACAAGCAAGACATTTATTAGAATTTAGGCTTGTCAGTTATCAATCAGAAAGCTAGTTGTCCGTTCCAAATCTAGGTCATCATGGAGAAGAAGGACAAGAAACTCCATGGAAACAGTATTAAAGTATTCTATCAACAAATTTCTTATATTGCCATAAATTATTATTATTTTAAAAATAATCAATTATGTCTCTTGGACAATGGTCCAAGAGTATTCAGAATAATAGCAACATAAAAACAATAGCTAGGAATATTCCATTAAACACTTTAAAGCATTAGCAATATTGGCCATATTATAATACAACACATACAGAACACCATAGTTATTAGCAATAATCAAGATAATAATATCAATTAACTTACATGACATCTGGTCGGTCCGATGTCTCGAACAAGAATGACCCCTGCCACTCGAAGCTCCCCCTTTTATAGACGTGAACAACAACTTTGACATTTCTATCTACCGTCATTTACAGATCATCATATATTTTGGCTTAATATCTTCCAACACAGGTAATAATAAACAAACCTTATGTAGTGAAACCGTTTTAAAACATTAAAAGGTAATTAAGCAATTTAATAAGAGTTGATTTGCAATTCTTAGACATCATTACAAAGAATATCAACATCAACTGACAGTAATGTGCCAATACTCCCAATAGTTTGAAAGAGCCTATTATATTAAAATAGCAATATAAAATCCTAAGATTATTTACAAATATAATCAAATATTACTTAATCATTTATAGTAATAACATTTATGTGATTTTAACAAGTTAAGACTGTTGTTTGTTTTTTGTAAACAATACCTAGTCAAATTAGGTACTTCTACGTTGGTCTCCAGCTTCTTAAATATGACAGATGCCATTAGCCAACAAACGATATTCTAATATAAAAATTATATCAAAATTAATTATCTAACAAGCGCGTTCAAACAAACTCTTCAGTTTTATTATTAGTATAGGTATAGGATCAATTAAATTAATTGCTAGCAAAAATATAAATACCTACCCAATAATGTCATTTTGCTTTTTTATGGATAATAGGACAGAGGGCAATCAAGAATTATTAATAGTACATACATTCCTACCTTGACTTATGTATTGTATCTACGTTATTGTTCCGCGCAAATTAATTGAATGGGACAGGCGCTGCTAAGCTGTAGTATGAACTATCTATGGGCACTAATTATAATCTGTTATTGTGACATAAGGGCTCATTAGAGATCATAACGCATATTTAATAACAATAACATACTCTAATCAGCTGCATCCGGTTCTTAGTCAAAGCCAAATAATTTATTTCAAATAGGCGCTTTTGAACGTCACAAAAAATAGAATTAATTTATTCTAGTCGCCTTTTCCAAAAGGAAAACATAGAGACATAGAAGTAATTAATATATATTATTCTGTAAAAAATCATTGCTTTATAGTCAGTAACCAGAAAGAAAACAGGCGAGAGCGTTTCTATGAAGAATAGACCACCCGCATTTCCTCTTAATAACTGGCGTAATGTGGGTATTCTAAACCTGTCTAAGCCTTCGGGGTAAACAGGCGTGATCGTGTATAGTATACTACTATTTGGGTACCTTTATACATCTGCTTACCCCTTCGAGGCACAAAAGCGACATATAGTGCCAAAAATCATACAAACCACAAGCATTATCGCTCCACAACTCAAATCCTATGTAAAACATGTACCACAGCAGATTGAAATTCAGCTTAGCTTCCCGTACAAGGCGGCCAGGAGTTTGGAGCGAACGCAAATTTAATCACCGGCTCGCTGGCAGTTGTGACAACCGACCACCTTGTTTCGTTAGTCGTTTTAACCTCCATTATTAAGAGGTTACAACTATTTTAATAGAGTAGCTTCGTCGTTGTTTGATGCGGTAGATTGTTTGTAATTCCTAAAAGGAAATAGATTAATACAAGACTAATTGATAGAGTATAGAACTTTCTTATTATGAAATCGTTCTTTTTTTTTAAGATGAAGGGAAAAGGAGGTCGCTTCCTCCGCAGCAAATAATAAAATAGAATAGAATACTCTTTGTTATGTACACCATATAAATTACTGACATAAATATAGAAACTTTACAATGAAAAAAAGAAAATCATACAAAAATTAAAAAAATCGTTGAGCAATATCAGTCTGATCGCTTATGCGTTACCAGCCTTTATGCAATAATAGACATAACACTTTATAAAATTAAAAAATTGAGGAAGAAATAATATTATACGGTTTCGCAGATTAGCCGGAACAAACAGATAGATAAAAACTTAAAAAAATGTTTTTTCTGTTATAAGGACTGTATAAAAATGTTTAAGTACCTACTTTTCATGCATTTTAGTAAACTTCTGTTATTTCGACTTTACAAACAGACACTTCAATTTTATTTATTTGTATAGATATACATATTTATAGATTTCAAATACAGTTCCAAAAGAAGGTAAATATCTACCTACATCTACATAATATTCAGGTAAGCTACACCTACTGAAAATCGAACCGCACGTGTCGGTCCTTCCGCAGCATCTGAGATACGGAGGAAGTACAATTTCTTTCTCAATTCCAGTTCATATCCGCTTTTGAGCTGACACAGACTCTGTACTTGCTCTATCGGCATTGTCGTTCAATACAAAGAAATTCTAGACAAAGGAATAAATAAGTAGAGATTAATAGGTTATGATATATGGGACTTAAAAACTGGGGAAATGTGAATGTACTTAGGTAGACCTCTGCCTAACCCTTTGGGGATTAGAGGCGTGTTGTTGTTATACATGATAACTGTGAAGTAACTGGGCAGACTATTTTCACTCATTTTTTTTTTAATTTATTTTTTTATCACATGGAAAACCAACAGCTTTACATAAATACAATAAATACATTGGAATAAGAAACATGAAGCCAATTAAAGGTTTTCACGGCTAGCTATACAATAATAGAGGTCTTATACACGACAAATCATCAATAGCATAAGCGCACAAATCATCAAAACGGTATCGCCAAACATGAGGGATAAACTACAATATAATTATTAGTAACTAGCAGCGCCCCGCGGTTTCACCCGCATAAATTTCGATTCCGTGCTATCTTATGTCCTTTCCCGGGATTCAAACTATGTCTATACGAAATTTCATCTAGATCGGTTCATCGGTTTAAGCGTGAAGAGGTAACAGACAGCAGACATACTTTCGCATTTACTCGTATAATATTAAAGTATGGATAGTAGGTACGGATGCTTAACATTCTTTATATTCACTGTGGTATTTCTTTAATTAGTTTCCTGTACATAACGTCACAATACAATTGCATCTAAACAATTATCTGAAGCTTCGAAACTCAGTTTTGCTACAGAACAAATCAGTATACTTACCTGAAAAAGAAATACTTTTGTCGTGTCAGAATTGAAACAACTTCCCACAAAAACAAACACTTAAGTTTTAAACGCTTACTTTGTACTAAAACAATTAAAAACACGTACATTATAAACAAGTAAACACACCTTAGGTACCCTCAGATTCCGGTCAGTATTATACCTCGGAAACCTCACTCCGGGATGAATTTAATTATTTTCGGTTGGCCTCCTAACTCGATCTAAGTGTTCCGCAGGCGATGTGTCCACTACCAACCACCACTTGGGGATATACTCGCATACTAGGAAAACTATCTTGGTCACTAGCTAAATTAAGTGTCTGTGTGTCCACCTTATTATGTGGAAGCTCTCACCTAAAAATAAACATACCTTTTGCAAAATGACGAAAATATCTACTTACAAAATACCTTATAGGACGGAGGAGGGGCTTTTATAATTAAATAATTTCAGCCGCACAGGCCGATCGATCAGGTTAAGATACGCTTGCTGCTGTTGGCCCGTGGATGGGTTGCCATCTTTACATACCAAGGCCCCTTCGTGCCTCGAAAAGTAAGTTAAGCCGTTGTTGGTCCGGCTGTCATTCATGGATCTTTGACAGTCAGTGACAGTTTATTTATTTTGTGTTTGATGAAATTGCATTATGAAACTGCACATAACTAGCTATATAAACTCTCGGATTGGTCATTCGTGTTTTAATAACCCTCTAACTATTTCATACTTAGGTACTATTATGTTTAGACGATGTTAGTCATTTGTTGCTTCAATTTAATTTTATGCTGTGGCAAGGGACTTGGATCGTGTCAGTGTAGCTTAATCACACTAATATTATAAAGGCGAAAGTTTCTGAGTGTGTGTGTGTGTGTGTGTTTATATGTTAGTTACTTCTTCACGTTCAAACAGCTGGACCAATTTTGATAAAATTTTGTATGGAGGTAGCTGACACCCTGGATTAACATATAGGCTATTTTTTATCCCGATATTCCCACGGGATCGACATTTACGTGGGTGTAACCGCTGGGCGCAGCTAGTTTGGTAATAATTATTAAACACATCAAATATATTTTATATTACACATACCAAATAATATAATTCACAAAAAGCTTTAAAAAAAAATTGGATTTTAAACGATCCCTTTTAGAATATCGGTCATCATTTTTAATTGGTTTAGGATTGTACGCGATTGGGGTATAATTGGACAAGCTGCCAGTCAACCTGAATTAATGAGATTCAGGTGATGTTAACACAATCGTAAGATATAGCTAGGTATGTTTAACGTATTGATTATTATAATGTATGCTGACCAGTGACTTGACATATTTGATTTGTTGCAAATGAATGCACTGTCACAAAAATGTTAACATTTGTCGAATATTCACCGGAAGGCCAAGTAGGTACTTGTTCTTAAAAATTCTCTTTAAGTTTTTGATAAATTAATAATTTGGCCTTCAAATGTAACGTTAACGAAAAAGGATTTAAACGATGCCCTCGTTTAAATATTTTTCGTTAATTCTTTAGCACAATAATATTGGTACGTAGGCTGAGACGGTGGTAGCAAATCCTTCCAATTAAATAAAATTGATTTTGAGATTTAACGAACACTAGTTTTTTGTAATCCAGGCTTGACTAAGTGATTTGACAATCCAAAGAACACAATGAATCTATTCCTATCGCACTTTTAACCCATTGAATGTCGTAATTACAGACACAATTAAAAAGCCATTGTGTCTCGCGTAGATCTACGTTCCGACAGACGAGAGGTTAAGACATATTACTTACACAGCAAATCTTTATAAATATATAAAATTCAAAGTCCTGACTGACTGATATACGAGTATCAACGCACACCCTAAGACGACCCACTGACCCACAGCCTAAACCGCCGGTCCTAGGGACATGAAATTTGGAGGGTGTGTTCTTTGTGAAGAGTAGGTATCCAATAATGGAATTTCGAAAGGGTTTTTCGAAATTCCACCCCTAAGAGGCTGAGGGTGAAATTTCACGCGGACGAAGTCGCGGGCAGAAGCTACTCGTAGTATGGTATACCACAGATTATCTGCAGTATTTTACTCCTCCCGTAATCGCCCATTGTGTCACCCTACATTTATATCAGTAATTTTTATGGCTTACAAAGAGTATTATATCTATCTATCTAATATAATTTCAGATACATGTTTATGTAGTCAGGTACATTATGTTCGCTACTAGGTACAATTAGATACTCAAATAATTCACGGTTGGTTAGCACCTGAATTCGGTTCCATACCAGATGAAAGGGTAGATCCTCTACAACAACGCCTGAACCGTGAAAATTCAAGGTTTCCGTTCCTAATTAGGTGTGTGACAGCAGGTTACATTTAAAACAACCATGCTTCGATTGGCCCACCCAATTACCGGCGTACATAATTTTAAAAGGTACGGTACACGCATTTTCTGTAGGTACAGACGTACTTGCGTAATTTGGGAATTTTCCTGCACGCCCCAATTGGCAAGCGACACGAGCATTCTGTTATCCTAGGCGATTGTTGTTTTAATCAAAATTAATCAATTAGTTTTGAATCAACAAGTAGATTAGTTTTCAATCTGTTCCGAAATCTACTGTATGGCCTAATGTTTTGGATGGTTTTACGAAACGGCACCATTGTCTATATCTGTATTATCAATATCCATAAACATATTATTAAGTAGCAGCGCCCCGCGCTTTCACACACGTAAGTTTCGACCCCGTGGGAATATCGGGATAAAAAGTATATTTAGTGGTAATCCTAGTTATAAACTATATGTGTGCCAGATTTCATCCAAATCCGTTCAGTAATTTTTGCGTGAAAGAGTAACAAACATACAAACACACTCACAAACTTTCGTCTTTATAATATTAGTATGATTATAGTAGGATTAAAATCGCTTTTCGTGTCTTCCTATGTGTTCGCGTTGTTCTCCTAAGCTACGCAACGGATTATGATGCGTTACCATAATTTAGGAAATTAATTCCGAAAGGTTTGTGACTTGTATAATACATATTTTACATTAATCGCTAATGAGACACAATTGATTTTCTATTGTAATGGGCCACTAGCGGCCCGCACCGGGACGGAGCGATTAAACTTAAAAATCACGTTGTTTTTTCAAGTCGTAAAGAAGCAGAGGCGGCTCAGTATTACTTTATTACATAATATTAATAACCTGCCAATCAATGAAGTATAATAATAATATACTTGATTGATAAAAAACGCATTGATAAAGGCTTTTTCAATTCTTAAAAAAAACTAAAGGAATAATTTATTTGATTCGAATCTAATAAAAGCGTCACACAAATCGTTCCTTATCGTTCATCAAACACCGTAATATATCTTAGCATACCATTGACATGTCAGAGCATAAACCATAAATAATTCTCTATGGTAAGCTTTAGAGAACACGCCAACGAACCTGTTGAGTGTAGTGAGATGTTATTCTTGCTTCGTCGGCCGTCGCTGAAGATGCTCTGTACTATTGTCCTGTGCGAGGTATGAAAGCGATGCGATGCGGAGATATAAATAATGGTAGCTATTCCTTCAAAGCCTTGTCTTGCTTGGTCTGATGAAACTGGTCTAACTTCATCATTGGTCTTTCGATTAAGTTTCTCTCTGGTATCCGTTCGGAATAGAAAATAAATGTGAGTTGAAACAACTACCAGTTCTTGGTATTATGTCGGAATAAATCACTTCATCGTTTCAAAGCCAATGAAAACAACTGCCTGTGTTGCAGCGAGTGTTGTAAGAATAGGATGAGCATTTGAGCAACAACGGTCCGATAGCCCAACATCTGTTTGAAACAAAGCTTGTCATGAATTTGCGTAGATGATGTGGATGTCAAAAGGCAAATCTTTTCATGACCAACGATCTTATTACAACCATTTTTTTTTTTTGTAAACACGTAATATTCAAGTTGCATTAAAATATAGCTTCACGTTATTCGAATAGCATCCGTCGCCCACCTAGGACGCTGGAGGAGCTACGCTGCAATACATTAGACGTAAGCCAAGCACTAACGACTTCATTTATTTCCTCTTGTCAGCTCTGAACGCCTGGTAACTTCCCATCGGTAAAGTCGCTGCAAGATATCATTTATCATTTTTAAGCATCAGAGCTTGGAATGAAGAGTGATAAACTGTTAGCATGATCTTTGAGATTATTTTGTTTAGTATTTAACGATGTTTTGATATGACATTCCTTGTCTTTTTTGCTTATTATGGGTAATTTAGATTAAATTCAGGTGTTTTCATCATTTAGATCTATGGCAGTCGGTTTAAGGTGATTTAAAAGTAGGTTATGGCTCTTTTCAATATCGACGCAGAAAATACATAATTTAATCCTACAGGCAGGCACCAACACGTACAACAGCGTCAAAAACGTATTTGATTTTAAATAGCATCTGTGCCTGAGTTTGCTGCAACATTGCATCGGAATAGCCGGACGGTACCATGGAGTCCCCGATCTCGTTTCAGATAGCTCCATCAATCTTCTGCAACAGTGTATCGGCTTCCTATTTTAAAAACGAAACGCGAACGAGTTTTGTTAAACCTTTATCGTTTGTGGAAAACGCTTACGTATCGCCTTCAGTCCGGGTAATGTCGAATCCTTCGCAATTCGATTCGTGGCAGTATAAAAAGATGCCGTTCAAACGATTCAATCACTTTTACAAAAGTTTCACCGCTGGAATTCAATTGAAAAGTAATTCGTTTATTTTTTTTTTCTAATCGCTTTAAAGTTTGAAACTATTTGTGTTTCGTTTAAACAACGGTTCAGTTTTGTTTATTTGTACGGATTACGCTGGAAATCATTTCAGTTAAATATCAACACGAAACTGAGAGCTCGTTATGAGCAACAATTTGTCTTTGTTTCGAAAAAAAGTTGGTTCGAATCTCGACCAATTCCATTAGCAGTTGTTGTGGAAAGTTTATCAAGCTTTACATTCGTTTCGAGTAGCTCCTTATTTGTCCGGGCAGTTTTAAAAGCGTGCCGATTCGCTTCAAAAGTAAATAAATACAAAAGGACTATTTGAAAACGTTTCTAATAACGAATAACTCAATCTGGCCCGGGCGGTTCGCTGAGCTACTCAATCAAGCGGATTGAACCGTATAGGGTGGTTAAGAGCGAATACGTACCACTTGTAACGAATGTATTGTGCTCTTAGTGCTAAAATAAAAAGAACATCAGCAATACTTCCTCCACTGTACCGCAGGAATTGCTCTGATGAACGAGCAGTGCGGTTCTAATAGCAATAGCCTTTTTTCCTCTCGTTGCAAACCCGACGTGAGCGCTTTTATAAGAAAAATTCGAATGGTCGGAACGAAACCAATATATTGTGATACAGTTTTTAATTAATGTTATGTTTTCTGTTACGTGAATGTGCAGTTCCAATACGTTTTAACAGTGATGAGGGAGTTTTAACTTAATGAGAATATGTGGAACTCGTCATCGGAAATTATTTTAAAATTATCCAGATAACAATTTTTTCATTTGTAAATCTCATTATTATTGCTTTGCTCTACACGCAAACAGGGACAGTTCCCTTTTCTATATTTGTGATATTTCCTTTGTGACTTACGACTACTTTAGTTATTAATAACGGAGTATATTTAATACGTAGAATATTATTATTAGAGCTACATGAAGTAAAATCATTAAAATAGAAGGCAAGATATCCTGTGTAATAAATATTCTTTGATTTAAAATAGGACATTAAAAAACTAAATCTAAGGAAATGAAACACGAAACCCCAACAATAAATAATGAAACCACTCGTTAGTTAAACATCGGAACAACAGCGCGATATAAGTACAAATTGTACAACGTATATCCATTTTGTTCACGTGTTTAATCCGATTGTCTGGCTGCACCGCTCCTATCCAATCAGGGTTTTTATTAACCCTCATTATTATTGATTGCTGCGAAACTGCATAAAGCGTATACATGCCGAAGTAAATGTATCGGCCAGTCTTTTTCATTGTCGAAGCTTTCATTTTCCGTGTGTTCGATGTGAAAGAGCTGTTTATTGAAACTTTTATGAGGGTTTTTTTTTGTAGTTTTTCTTTATCATATAGGTTATATTTTGAGTGTGTCGTGCATATTACCTTTTGATTTTATTCTACTAATATTATAAGTGTGAAAGTTTGTGTCTTTGTTACTCAATCACGCAAAAATGGCTGAACGGATTTGGATAAAGTTTTGGCACACCGATAGTTTATAAACTATATTAATACATAGGATATCCCGATAGTACGTTCCCGTGGGAAACTTTATGACATACACGCGGGCGAAACCGTAGGCATAAGCGAGTAGCCTACGTCACCACATGACGCTGGCAGAATAGTCGACATCGGCTCAGTTGCCATTGAAAGGGAAAAAAAACCAGGTACCGACGGGTACCCAATAATTGAGGCAATGATCTAAAAATGCCCTGTCGTGTTAAATCTGCTGTGTTTATCTTCCTATAATATCCTTCTCCTTAAGTAATTTTTAATTTCATGGTCAGTTTGTTATGCGAAACAGCGAAGTGGAGCTTCTTCCTGAATCTTTACTGCCTTAAAGCAACTTGAGCTTTCCAGCTACATTTACCTAACCACATCTTCAAACGAAATCCACGAAACGCTAAACAGTAAACGGAACTACAAGTACGTACGATCACGTTTAGTTTTTCGGGTAGGTATTATCAAATTTAGATTGAACCAGCATCAATCTACCCGCACACCTTGTTCCTCGAATATGTTCCTGGGCACATATCATTCGCGTTAATCATTAGCATTGGCCGGGACCGCAGGACGGTCACATGCGTAAACAACTGGCATCACGATAACCACATTAGTGCCGCGCGGCGTGTCACTAACACACCGCCCGTACCGACACTCTGATCTGCGTCACGACGCACATTGAGATCGCGTCGTTATGGAGAATTAGGGCTTCTACAGATGTTTATATTATTGTTTATTATAATACATCTACTAACAGGACATCGTCTTTGGGATCTGGTTTTTGATCATATAGCCGCTTTAGTGCCGCACGGCGTATCACTAACAGATCACCCGTATTACCGACACTCTGATATGCGTTACGACGCACATTGAGATTGCGTCGTTATGGAGAGATGATAAAATGACTTACATTGTTTTCTATAAGTACCTACCTCGAACTCTTAGCATAATATTTAGTATTTGGTCGGATAACTACATCAGTGCCGCGGTATTTGCCACTAACAGATCGCCCGTATTACCGATACTCCGATAAGCGTCACGACGCACATTAAGACTACATTGTTATGGCAAATTGATAATAAATTGATGTACATTATTTTTTATACCGAGAACGCTTGACATAATCTATAGTGTTTTCTACTTGGTCAGATGACCACATCAGTGCTGCGCGGCGTGTTACTAACACATCGTCCTTATTACTGACACTCTAATCATGCTTCACGCTGCACATTGTGACCGCGTCATAACTGCAAAATGACAACTAAAATGTGGTTCGTTCAGTTTTGTATAAGTACCCGGAGTCTTTGGTATCTGCGTTTTTCAGACGATCGCCACGGTGTATAAGATCACCCTTTTTATTACCTACTCTTTCTAAACCTGACGCGCAAAACCTTAACTATTTTCCACTTAAAATCTTCAATGGAAACGAACAACAACAAACACCATTTCCAATAAGTCTAGAAATAAATCGTAAAGTGAAACAAAAGCTTAGATTGTAAGTAAACACTTTCCTCATCAGATTACAAAATACCTGTGTAATCTACTAAAAACAAATACCCAAAGCTACCTTTACAAAATCAATGAAACCGACCTTTGTTTAGTAGAAAACGAATTAACGAGAGCGGTGTGACACAAACAAATGGAACATGTATTACAGGTACTTTGTTACTGTAGTCATTACCGTTGATGAACCAACATACTCCCCCCATAATGTACTGTGATACTGCTATCTATTTTATAATTTGGATAGAAACAGATTTGTCTACTTTTTGGTGGAGTTTGGTGGTGTTTTATCACTGTTCAAGAAGTGTTATCGACCTTCTGAATGGTGGAATTTTCGCCTTTAATAACAGGCTTAATTTACTGGTAAGTGTCCTAATTTCTATTATCGTCATTGGTTGAAAGAAAAATAACCACAGCCAATCAAAAACCATTTCTGAAAATCCTTCTATGACATTGGGCAAGAATTGAATGTTCTTGAAATAACGAGAATTGCCCCTCAGAATGCGTACCGCGGGGGCTGGTTCGAGGTTGCCCTGGAAAAGAGTTTCTAGAAGGATTTGGGGGAGGCCTTTGCCCAGCACTGGGACATTATAGGCTAACAAACAAAAAACCTAGATAGTAACTACAGTTATCTCTGGTAGTAGGAACCGAAAATTTCCCAATTTTTCCACGTATAATTCCACAAAAATTCACTGTCACCTCTGACCTGGACTAGAGTCAAGAGCAAACCCATTTCAAATAAAAAAAAATGAAGTCGTTAAAATGTCCCTTAATAAACATTATTTTTTTCACGTAATGAAATTTTAAAGAGTCTGTAATTATGTGTCAAGTACACCCAAATGTTTATTAGGTTTACCTTTTCTAATTTGATGAAAATTTATCTCAAATTAAGTCCAGTCTCTTGAAGTCAAGTCTGGGTATAAAATGTTATGTTATTACGATCAAGTTTCACGGAAAGACTTTTCTTGGCTTAAGTCTGTAAGTTGAAGTTAAACTAGGAATATTCTATTAAAGGAGTCAAGCTTGTTCTTCGAAGTTCAGAAAGTAGGCTTGTCTATTCTAATATTGTTACGAGTAGGTATCTCTCAAGAAAAATATAAGTTTCAAGCTAGGAAAATGTAGGTATGAAATTATCTTTGTTTCGAAGCATTTTGAAAGCCGACTTCGGAATCAATTCCTAACTAGGTACTTGATTGTGGTGAGACAACAATCCATTAATTAACTGAATGTGATCAGATACGTGTAATTAATTACTCAAAATAAGATAATGATCTGTCAACATCAGTTTCTGATAATCCTATAGTACGCCATTAATATGAAATAATGTCTGGAAGTAATACTTAGATATCGGCTTAAGGCCAGGTATTCCCAATTTTACATCACTTTGATTTAACAATAAACAAAGAAATCGTGATTTTTTAAATCGAAAAAAAAAACTTGTTCTAGTTTACTTTATGTATTTTGACAATTTGTGGTTCAAAACACGATATCGAAAACTTCACTCGATCAAAAAAAAATCCGAAAAACAGGCTTAATCGATATTTTTTTTATGTTTTTCTTGTTTTACTCATAGTTTATAAATGTTTTACTACTAAAAAATCATATCTAAAAAAAGGCAATAACGTAGAGAAAAGTAATTTGTGGTTGCATTTTACAAAATAGCTTAATTCTTTTAATAATAAATTATTATATAACACAGCGGCTCGCGTTCGTCAATATCCAGCTTTATACTTGAACCGCTCTGCCGCCCGGCCCCCGACAGGACCCCGATTCAGTATTTGTCAGTACCGCTTCGGCTATCAGACGGGGAACCCGTGTCACTTTGCTTGCGCTCAAAAGACCCGATTGACAACGTTTTATGTGCTGAAGAAATTATGTAATAAAGTAAAATGAAATATAGATGTAAAATATAAGGCCTCGTATTTTTATTTTTTCCAAATTTTGTAGTTTTCATTCATAAAATAATTTTTGAAATGGTTTAAAATCGTAATCTCATGTCAATGTCAAAACATTGTCAGAAATTTAGGGAGGTAAACGTACCTATTTTAGACAGTTCCCAATGTGTAATGGTGTTTTCAATATATTCAGCAAAACTATTTTTATAAATATTTTATCTATTTATTGATACAGGGTGTAAAAAGACTTATAGCCGTCGTACATCAAACTAAGTAACATTGCACAAAAGATCTGTGACAAAAGTAATTGCTGGAAATCGACTTTAATTTTTGGTGTGAAATTTTGCTGTATGCGCACTACCACAAACAGCAAATTTTGCACCCGCATGTAACTGTACAGGGGTCCTGGAGGTATTTAAAGTTGTGTTATAATATCAAAACTTGTTTTCATCCATCATACCTACATGTTGCCAGAGTTATGTGATACCAGACATACACGGAATGTGGAAATTAGGGATTTAAGGGAATTCACATAAATGTTCTTGCTTTCGTCATTCTCCTCCTCTTGATTCTTTTTTTTTTAATTTAAATGTTTTCATTAAAAATTAAAAATTTAAAAAACCCCCGACTCAAACAAAAACCTCTAAAAAGTAAAATAATAATATATATTAGCCCTTTAAGTTTAATATAAGTTGCACGAAATATTTTGATCCAATATTTTGTCAGAAATTTAGGGAGGTAAACGTACCTATTTTAGACAGTTCCCAATGTGTAATGGTGTTTTCAATATATTCAGCAAAACTATTTTTATAAATATTTTATCTATTTATTGATACAGGGTGTAAAAAGACTTATAGCCGTCGTACATCAAACTAAGTAACATTGCACAAAAGATCTGTGACAAAAGTAATTGCTGGAAATCGACTTTAATTTTTTGAAATTATACAGAAAGACGATCATTATTGGGCAAAATTCATGAGACCTAAATTAACAAATTTTTACTCATCCATCATACCTACATGTTGCCAGAATAATAATATAAGTTGCACGAAATATTTTGATCCAAGCGTCCTCACGTCGGGGGACGGCTAATGAAAATTGGAAGTTAACAGCAGTTATGTTTCTACTAGATGTAGACGCCGCCTTAAAAATTCTCGGCGGCGCGGCGCGCTGACCAATTTCAATCGGCGGCGGCGTAGCGCCGGCGGCGTAGTTTTCTACTACCTCACAACTAAAACTCGCAATCTACTCCCTATGTTCTTTAAGCCGGCCGTATCGTTTTAGGCGGACGACAGGAAAATGTCAGTCCTATACAGTACAGTAAATACCTTGTCCAGATCAGGTCATCAGGTGCAAAAAAAAAAACAGTTTTCTAAAGGGACACTTTAATAGCCTAGTAAACAATTTTTTAATATAAACACAGATAATAATAATTATAAATTATGTAAGATTGATAATCAATCTTACATCTTACATATTTTATAATTATCATGAATAAATATGATTTTAATACCCCGAATCGAGCTCAAGCGAGATCTTTTGGCCGTAACTGTTAGCCCAGCTACCGAGAATACCCTCTTACTCGGAGTGCTAGTGGCAGGTATACAGAGTAAAGCTCTAGCAAGAGCAGCAAGATGACTTGCTGCTCTTGCTAGAGCCTTACTCTATAAGAAAGAAGCATTTCCTGATGGAAATGCTTCTTTTTTATTATTCCAATAGGATAGTAAATCACCATTTTATGGTTCTGTAGGATCAGCACCAGCAATGTAACGCCAACATTCTTGCTCTATTGGATCACCTTGAATGCCTTGGTATGAACTCTTACTATGTTTCCTTGACAGTTTGTGCAATAATGATGTGTCAATTACATTGCTGGTGCTTGTACTTGCTGCGTTTTCGGCTAAAGCTTCTGGCTCGTTATTAATATTAATGATTTCCCTGATGTACGAGGAAAGGAATGACGTTCTGGTCATATTCCGGTTTTCAAGATATAAATCTATTTCTGATAGACTCATGACACACACACACACACACACACACAGATACGTCAAACTTATAACACCCCGTCGTTTTTGCGTCGGGGGTTAAAAACAACTTATTTTAAAATTCGTTCTATTCCAAACCTCCGTTAAAGCCAAAATGTATGAAACTTTATAATTGACATCAGTCATTCCGATGACGTATTATTATGCGTTATAACCATTGCGCGCTCTTGACAGTGCTGGGTTGCCAGCTGTTTTAGAACCCAATGGCTCGCGACGATTGGAAAAGACCAGACAGATTGACCATAATGCCTTAGAAGTTAGGTCGGCCTTTGGTGTGTGATGCAACATGTATCGACTACCTTGCGCCACCCCATCTTCCTATTACGGTTGGCTGTGCTAGTGCGATTACTGCGGGTGCAGAAAACCTCAAACAGCGCAAATAGATACTCTAATCTTATTCCGACTTATATGTACCAGCCGTTTGGGGCTGATACACTAGGGCCATAAGGTCCGAGTGCCTACTTAATTTTTCGAGAAATCGCCAAGCGATTGGTCGACTCTTCACGTGACCAGAGGACTAGCCTATTTTTTGGCCAAAGATTCAGCAAAAAGAAAGTAATTTTAAGGCTTTGTCATGGCAAAGGATTTTATTACTAATCAAGTTATTTTGAATCTTATTTCAATGAGTTTAGAATTCATGTTACTTTATTTCGATACCACGATGCCGGGAAATGACGCGACGTGCCGCGGGACGCTGCGGCATGACGCAACGCGCCAGGGATGCTGCGGCATGACGTGTCATGCCGTTTCATTCCACGTAATGCCGCGGCGCGCCATTGCATCCCGCGGGACGTGTGGGTCACGTTGTGTCGAGGAATTATGATTGCTAAGCTAGTTGAAATAAGATTGAAACTTGTGCTGCGGTCATTTCGGTTAATGGGACGCAGTCCGGTCTGTGCGGGCTTTTAGCAGGATGCCACGGAACGCCGCGGGATGCCGCAGCACAACCTGCCGTGGCACGCTGTCAGTGAGCTGAGCGCCGGCTCTATTTGGCTGTCGATGTCTTATGGTGACAAATATATGGCGATAGAGCAATGGTCTTTGGTCGGTCATAGAACACTAATGAAGTAGGTACTTATATTGCGGATTTCGATGTAAACTGTATTTGCTATGCGAATGATGAGTGTCTCATGTTTGTTTTGTTATACCTACTTATTATTTACCTGCCCATTTAAAAGAATTTTATATATACTATACATAAAATGTGAATGTAATAAATTAATGTTAAGTTTAATCATTTTATTTCTTGACATCCTTCCAACAATAGTTCAGTTCACCCTAACTGAATCAGTATGTCAGTGCGAGTGGGATAGAATGATACATAGCGCGGGGAAGTGGGGACAAAATCTGAATTTTAGCTGAACTATTACCAGCCCTTAAGTGAGTAATATCTGTAACCGTTACATCTACGTTGTTATAGGAACAAGCGTGGAATTAGTGATGAATAATAGAGATGTAGTCACCAGTAACAAGAAATCGCTCTCAATCGCCGCCTCACTGTAAGCGGGTGCGACCGCTCCCCGTTTAGTGTGGCGTGGCCCATTCTCACCGCTCCAAATAAACTGTCATCTTATCATTAGGTATCATGCTTTGAAATATTTGGTAACAATGAATGTAGGTACTTTCTCTTAAATAGAAACAGCAACCTAATTGCGCAACACGCTTTCAAGCACAATCTGAATGATTTTGAAGGAAATCCATTTTTTCATAATAATATATTCAAAAAATTTGTCTGCTCAACAACGTAAATAACGCAATGTTGTTGCACTGTCAAAAGGAAAGCCATTGCTACTGTTAGTGTGTTTCGCAATTACCCCCAGGTGACTCTTTTTCTCTTTTTACACATCATGAATTCATGATAAAACTCCACACACACCTTTAAAAATAGAAAAGTAAGAAATGGTGACTTCTTATTAACCGACTTCATAAAAGGAGGTTCTGTATTCGACCCGTATGTATGTATGTTTGTATGTCCGCGTTTTTCTCAAAACCTATTGAACCGATTTTGATGATTCTTTCATTAGTGTGATATACATACTGTCAGGAAGGATTTAATATATAATACAGTAGATAATTATTCTTATGTACGAAGTTATATGCATAAATGTAATGCTTCTCCGGCATTTCTTTGCGAAATTTGATGATTGTTCTAGTCGGTGTCTTCAATTCTTCAATGCACTAGTGTTAATTGAATTTGTGTGGGGTAGGTACAACTAAAAAGCGGAAAATAAAAACTTTTTTACAAAAAAAAAACAACCGACTAAAAAAAAACTACAAAGTGATAAATAACTTTAATTTCGGAAGTCGGTGTCAAAAAAACGAAAATTCGGAACAAACGACACCGACTTCCGAAATTAAAGTTATTTATCAGTTTGTACTTTTTTTTTTTTGAAGTCCGTTGTTTTTTTTTATGGATTTAATCCAAAAAGAGAACTCAAACCCAAACTAAAATAAATAAAAGAAGTTTATGAATACCAGCCTTAAGTCCCAAACTCTTACTTTTCGGCTTAAATCAACTAAGTCCACGTCCTCGCGTCTCCATCATTTATCATTAAAGTTAATTACGTTGAACGGCTCAGTCCATTCAACTAATTAGTATCTTCCAAAAAAATCGAGGATAATTGCTAAGAGTGATTGCCAGGATTTTCTTTCTTAGAAGGACACTGGCTGATAAATTACATACCTTTGCTTCGGCCGGTGTTCATTATTCTTTGTTTGTGGAGGTGATAAAGAAATATACGAAGCGTTAGTTTTGTTTTTCGTTATTATAATTTGAGGTAATGTTACCTGACAATGTAATGTTAGCTACCTAATCAAAAACAAGACAGTCCGGTATGTTATGTGGTTTATTTAATTAAGAGGAAACATCAACATTTTCATTTCTTCCGTGGTCCACTTGGGAGTCCCTGAACCGACTCTGGACATAAGTGGGAAGAAGTAACTCCAACCTGGTAAAGTGGGGCTACCTCGACGGAACGGCAGTAGGGTGTGGTTGTGGAGCTATGTCGCAAACCATGCTCCACCTCCTATCCTACCCTCTTCTCCATACGAAAACTACCTTTTGGAAGGGGCTACTAGAATCAATTCTATTTTAATGTAATTTTAGACGTTCAAAAGTGCCTTTTATGCGCCTATTTGAAATAAATGCTTTGACTTTGTGTCCCAAAACATGCAGATATGCAAAGTGATTGACATCTGGCCCGCAACCCAGTTTTTGCGTGGGCGAGATGTCCCATAACCCGCGCTACCACCGATGACGCCGTGGAAGTTACGAAATTTTGGGCCATCAATCGGATCTAACACAACATGTTCATTGTTCATTCACCAACCCGCACTATGCCCGCGTGGTGGATTACAGTCCACTTCCTCACCCTGAGAAGTGGCATGTACCCCAGCAGTGGGAAAGTTATAGGGGTCTTTGGTCAACTGGACCCACTCGAACTGGAACCGCGCGTCCAGTCGACCAAGTCAAATTTTCCCCGGGTCCAGTTCGAGTGGGTCCAGTTGACCAAAGACTCGTTATAGGCTGATTATGCTTATGCTACTTATACTGATACTAGCATACTTAAAACAAAACTAGATATTTCTAGTTACCTTTGTGAAGCAAACAAACTATAAGGCCCGTTGTACACGGCACAGTTTATTTACGGTATAAGCCGCGCTGTAGTAAAAACGTGTCCGTCAACAAGCTTCCATAGTGACCAAACTGTTATATGAATTAATAGCCTCCCGACCGGTTTCGGTCACGGTGGCCAATCTCAACGGAGATTAGCCAGGTACGCAGAAGATATTCTCTCTGTTCCTTTACTCTCATAGTCCGATGGGACGGCAATCCGTCACAACCGGGGAGAGATCGTAGGACCAACGGCTTTACGTGCTTTCCGAGGCACGGGGGTATTAAACCGCCCACTTCCAAACTCCGGACTGTTACTAAGAAATTCCTAATGGAAAACCCAAAAACCCAATAGCCCTTTGTCCGACCCGGGTATCGAACCCAGGACCCCACGCTCAGCAGCCGCGCTTGCAACCACGAGACCAACGGGGCAGTCAGTTATATGGATTACCATGGAAGCGTACTGACGACTGTGCCTGCACACGGCGAATAAACCATAGTTTTTCTCAACAAGAAAAACATGTGTGTACAAAGGGCCTTATTTGCTTCACAGAGATAACTAGAAAAATCTGGCTGTTGTTTTGGTTTACCAATTTTTATTTCAAAGCTAAAATACTTCATACTTAATGATGTTTTTTTTTTCCTAATGATGTACCTATTTTTCTTGTTCAAAGAGAACGGTACCTATTTCTACGAAACTAATATAAAAGTAGGTACGTACAACAGAAAAAATAACAACATGGAAAAAGATACTTCTCAATCAAACACAACATTTCATTTTATAGGTCGAATATGTTCCAAATAAATCTAGAATCATGAACAAGTAAAATGAAAACATTTTAGCATTTTTTCAATAAACAGAGCGTTTTCATAAGTCGTGAAAAATATAGGAAAGATGTCAATATTAAATTAATAGTTCAGTTTTATTTCGCAAGTGTGCGAGTTTTTATGGGCGAGGCCATAACAGCGGCTATTTGCTTTTATGGCCTATACTGGCCGCGACGATTGACAAAAGATTGAAGCGGGCCACAAGATAAAGCAGTGTTAGTCAAGGGGTGAGGCAGCAGTGGGTTGGGGGTGTTGAATATTGTTAGAGATCTGGGGGAAGGGTATATTGCTAGAGGACCATTTTCACGTATTTTCAACAAAAGATATTAGAATAGTTTTTTATTAAGCTATTGCATAGCTTTTATCGCGGGCTTTGAGTGCGGCGACCGAATCAAGAAATTCCGTAACGAAATTTAACCTAACACCCCCCACTCCGACCGGCAAAGCTATGTGGCGTTGAAAGCCGTGCATTGTCTAACGTCGTTTCAGTTCGGCAGACTTCGGCACGTTATTTGCACAGAAAGTAGGTACATGTTCAGTTAATGTTTTATTTAAAATGATCCTATACTAACTACCTTAACTAAGGCATGCAAACAGTTTGAATCATTAAAGGTCGATGATTAATCATCGACCTGTAATGATTCAATGAATATTTATAAGGAACTAATTATCGATAATGTTCTATGTCAGAGCATTAATTTCAATTACGAGTCCAAAACTATCGAATATAATCCAATTATGTTTGAATGTAAATTAGTTTATGTCATAGATAAAATTTACTACTAGCTGCTGCCCGCGACTTCGTCCGCGTGAAATCCTATCCTAACTAAAAGTTTTTTCTTCTAAAATAAATGTAGCCTTAGTTACTCCTTATTACATCAGCTATCTGCCAGTGAAATTCCCGTCAAAATCGGTCTAGCCATTTCAAAGATTAGCCGCAACAGACCGACAGATAAAAATTGTAAAAAAAAAGTTATTTTGGTATAATTATGTAGGTACCGTGTATACATCCATATGCATTTGGTAAAAAGCGGTTATTTTAATATTACAAACAGACACTCCAATTTTATTTATTTGTATAGATAGGAAGGTACAGTCGATCTCGTATAGATTTATCGCCCTAAGATTATATGTCATGAAACAAAAAGTAGGTCAAGATTCCCGCAATTAAAAATGTTCTAAATCTTGTCGCAATTTCATCTCAGCGACAATCAATGTCAAAAACTTGTAAAAAGTGATATAAAAATTATAGGAATTTTTGGGATGACCTAAAGAATGCCAGAGATGCCGCAATCAACGTGGCCACCTACTGGACTCAAACACAATATTATTATAACAAAAAAAAAAAGTGGCACTCCGGGAGTGCCGATAGAAGTGAAAACTTGAACAATTACGTGTGTATTTTTTGAATCGTCATATAAACAAAACCAAAACAGAATACTTTGCCATCACTCACTGACATATTTGAAATACATTAAAACTGAGTACATCCCGAGGACAGCCGAACACATCCGAATGTATTGCGGTGTCGGTAACAGTGTGGCGAGTTCAATGGTTTTTTCCCATCTCAAAAATGCCCAACGCGTCTAAAGAAGTTTTCACTTCGAAAAAACAACGCCTACCATCGACACGAATAGAACAAGAAAAAGGCATTTTGGGAGATTAAGACTTGAGTGTAGAATGCGAACATTCTTAAAAATACGGGAATTGCCCCACTAGTCTGTTTGCCTATGCATCAGTAAGATAGATTCACTATAGAGTTTCAATTAACTGGGAATTGTTGTCAAAAGTAATAAAGCTATTACGCAATAGATTGTACCTACTCGTATCTACTTAAATACACATCTAACCCTGTGCCACTAGCTTACGGGTGATTATGAAGTCGTCAGGATTCAACATGCCTACCCACATAACTTTACATACATAATATAATAATATGCGGGCAGTCCGCTTCAGGGATGTGTAAATACAATCCGGAGTTTGCATTCTAAACATCACGTAATTATTCAATTGTACAGGTAATGGATACGTTCTATAGTAAATTACAGCCAGGTACATAATTTATGTATGTTTGTAATGAAACTATTTTGTTACGTGCGGTGGAATTGCGTCTGTTTAAAATTATTGTAATTTTACTTCGACACCTAATTATAAATAGAAAACTTTTAAAGTGGGTCAAATAACATTAACACGCGTTTTTTAAAAAAAACGAGAAAATAGGAGGAATAGTATGTAATAATAAATTATTACATACTATTCCTCCTATTTTCTCTTTATAGAAAACAAAGACAATAAAAAAAACAGTCTTTCTTAATTTAGAACATCAAATTATAAAACCTCAAACTTAATTTCTTTTCATCCCGCAAAACCTCAGTAGCCTGCAACCTAATTGGGTAACACGCTATGAATCATAATCCGAATCATTTTGAAGGATATTGCTAATCCATAGCTTCATTTGTTCGAAGAATTTGTCTGCTCAACAACGTAAATAACGCAATGAATGTTATTGAACTGTCAAAAAACTTTTTAACAAAAAAATTAAACCTCCGAAAAAACTGAAAAGCAAAAAATAAAAACCTTTTTTATTTTACCTTAATAAATAAGTTCTTAAACTAATTCAAGTATACCTAACTAATTTTGAGTCGGCGCCAAACAAGCAACTTAATATCGTTGCGAGTGGTCGTGCGGAGAGCGCATTTTTTGTTTGGAATGTTAATATTAGGTCCTTACATATGAAATTGGCGTTTTGTATGGAAGGAACAAAAAGTCGAATATTTTTTAATATAATATATTTAATTAATCAAAGTATGAACCATTGTTTTCAATGCACTTTTGCCATCTTATAGGTAGTTCATTGATCCCTTTACTAAAAAAACCAGTCGGACGGGAATCAATAAAATCTTTGAAGGCGATTTGGACTGCCCCATCGGAGTTGAATTTTTTCCCTTGCAAAAAGTTATCCAAATTGCGAAAAAAATGGTAATCTGTTGGAGCAAGGTCCGGGGAGTACGGAGGATGTCTAAGACATTCCAATTCAAGCTCTTCTAATTTGGTAGCCGTCTGTTGCGCAGTGTGTGGTCTGGCGTTGTCGTGCTTTCAAGCTTTTTAATCTTCCCAATTTGCTTCAAGTGAATTAAAACAGTTTTATCACTAACATCGAAGCCTGCAGCTAACTCGGACGTGGTTTGCGATGGGTCCGCTTCCACAATAGCCTTCAATTCTCCATTATCAACTTGGGTCTCAGGCCGTCCACGGGGCTTGTTCTGCAGGTCGAAATTTCCAGAACGAAAACGTTGGAACCAAAAACGAACTGTGTTTTCTTTTGCAACATGACCGCCATACACATCATTCACCCTTCGAGTCGTTTCCGCAGCACTAGTGCCACGGCGGAACTCGTACTCGTAAATAATGCGATATTTTAAATTTTCCATTTTGTAAAATGAGTGACGCAAACAGAAAAAACAGAAGAAAAAAAACAAATGAATGACGGTCATCGAAGCACAAATACATGAGTAAATAGCTGTACAAATTTGAATTTGGAATTCCTTACCAAAGAGGAGAAATTCGTGATTAAAGTGGCCAGTACGAAAAACGCCAATTTCATATGTAAGGACCTAATATTTAGCGCTGGAGATTTTACGCTGCATTATTAATTTAAGGAAATTTAGTGATCTTTGTTCATTGATTGTTTGGCGCCGACTCAAAATTTTTTAGGTATACTTGAATTAGTTTAAGAACTTATTTATTAAGGTAAAATAAAAAAGGTTTTTATTTTTTGCTTTTCAGTTTTTTCGGAGGTTTAATTTTTTTGTTAAAAAGTTTTTATTTTATAATTTTTTGAGGCTATAATTTACTTATTACTGCATGCTTAATTTTTGATTACTTTTAAAATGGCTACCTACCTTACTTTAGATATTAACTGTTATATAATCCTACTTTAACTAATATTTTTGTATAGTAAAATACTTAAAAAAACAGGCTTTATATACCAACATAAATAGGTCTTTCATTTTAATTGTAATACACAGCTCAGCATTAAAATCTGTGAATGAACAACAAATCACCCCTATTTTCCCACCCTTAGGGTAAGAATTTTTTTTCCAAATTTACATGGGACCAACTTCGAGGTATGTTCTATCCATTAAAGAAAGAATTATCAAAATCGGACTAATCTGTAAAAAGTTATGCGTGGTCATACATTACAATCAGTGAGTGAACTATCAATCATCCCCTGTTTTCCTACCCTTAGGGTTGGATTTTTTTTTCAAAATTTATATGGGACCACCTTCGGGGTATATCCTTTCTAATCAAAAAAGAATTATCAAAATCGGACTGCTCTGTCAAAAGTTATGCGTGATCATACATAAAAAAAAAAAAAAAAAAAAAAAAAAAAAAAAAAAAAAAATATATATATACGCGTCGAATTGATAACCTCCTCCGTTTTTTCGTCGGTTAAAAATGAAAGCCATTCCTACTGTTAGTGCGTAACGCAATTACCCCGAGATCTAGATAAAGTGGATAAGACAGAGACTAAAACAGAAGAATAACTAGCACGGTATACGGGGGGGGGGGGTTAGGGGATCACACCGGAACAAATAAAAAAAACTCTTATTTATTTTACAAACCAATGTCTTAAAGAATGTAATATTAACAAAATGCTAATAACAAGCCTCCACATAGGTATAGATAAGGAACAACTTACTATGAAAAAGTGCCTTTACCCTGCAGTGAAACATTACTATAAGATTTTAATTTAATCACTCAACGCTAATCTAAAAAAATGCAGCAATTTAATCAAGTAAAATGTCCCGCAAAGATTTCAGTAAATCTTATTCCAGAGAAACACTATTCTGTACGCCAATGAAATGACTTTCGCTCCCGTATCTCGCACTTACTTTCCTTAAGACACCAATCCTTGGTCATAGAACGAAATGAAAATTAATGGCAGTCGTGAGTATTTTTTCATGTCGGTTTGAGTACACACCATTAGTTCCGTTTTTGGCGCTGAACCCTCATTTATTATGTAAGTTGGTCGGTAAAATGTTATACGCAAAAATGCAGATGGTATGGCGAAACGAGCTTATTTCCGACGCTAAGTAAATTAAGTAAGTATGTCTTTCACACACATCTCTCCGTTAGGTAAGCTTTGATGTTCCAGCTGCAATAATATATTGAAGTAGTTCATTGAAATGAAAGAGGGAAGTCTTTCCTCACCTAACGTGCTCTATGAGTAGGTCGAGTAAGCTTTTAGAAATAATTAGGTTATGGATGGTCCCTTGTTGGATTAAAAATATATTTAATTAAAAAAGTAATTTAAACAATGGCTTATTTTCCAATACATCCCAGGAGTCCCTAGGGTGTTCGGAAATTTACGTGATTTTTCTTGATTCCACCTAATTGGATTGATGAAGCGGCCCTCACAAATCTGTCAGCTGAAGATAATGAACGGCCCGGCGAAATGAACTTTGTCAAGTTAGCCTAGTATCATACGTAAAAGGGCAATAACCGACATTTTCATCGTCGTGAAACACAGGCTATAAATTAATTATGGCTGTTATAGAACAAGCAAGTTAATCGGCTTATTGTATTTGTAGTTCCAAATATAAAATACGTTGACGCGGTACTTTGATAACGACAAAAATGGGATCGCATTTTGTACAGGATTTTTATCTCACGAAGCGACGCGCGCTTTACTCGTGGTAACCAAGTGTCGAAACACGCTGTGAATGTGTGGGCGACAGCGTTAGCACAAACAATTTCAACTTTGCCATCGTCTCGGAAAGTACCTCCTGTGCTTAGACACACATTCACAGCGTTGTACACTTGGTGACCACTAGTAAAACGCGCGTCGCTTTGTGAGATAAAAGTAGGTTGGTGAATGTTGAAGCAACTTAGCTTACGTACATATGTTTGTAGGTAAATAAGGTCGTTGTAGCGTTCCGTATCTTGACAGTGATTGGATGAAATTAGAGGATCGTAAACACACGTGATCTGGAGCGTTGTTTGCACATCCTCTCTCTTGAATAGGCCGGTCCGTGGAGCCCTTTCAGCGGTTGATGAAACACAAACTGTGTCACTAGGTACTGCCGAAATTTCGGATGGTGTTTGTAGTCGCAAACGAACTGCCTTGTGTGCCGGTAATGGGGTTTCTGAACATGTCTAAGTGAGTTTGTATCTACCCAGAGTAGGTACGCCTACCCCCGGCAGATTAAAGATAACCAATTCCAAGTTGAAAGCCTTAGCACGTAATACCTCTTTTGTATGGGTACTGTATCGAATAAAAGCTTTAGGTTTAATACTAAATATAGTTACATTGAAAGACCATTCTATGTATGAGTTTCATCTGTTGAAAGTAGAGGCAGTTTTATAGAATAATATGTTTGCTAAAATACTTTGTTGGATAAAATGGACCAGCACTCTAATTTTGTAACACACTATCAATCATAATCTGAATCATTTTGAAAGATATTGCTAATCCATTGCTTTATTATATGTTCGAAAAATGTTGTCTACTCAACAGCGAAATTATAACACAATGAATGTTGTTGAACTGTCAAAAAGACAGCCATTACTACTGATAGTGTTATGGGATGCATGAAGAAGCCTCCTCGTGTAGCGCAGTTTGTTCCGCCAGTTACTCAACTGAACCGAGCGCTTGGCGCATCCTGGACAGTCACACCCAACATCTTATTTGACTGGCCAATTCTTCCCTTGCGGTGGTAGGGCTAACGCCCGCCTGGCTTGCGACCACCCTCCCACCGGAGTCCGGCGTCAAGCAGCCTGCTGTGTTTCGTCGATGCGTGGGAGATCCAGTGCCTTAGGCATCTTCTGGGCACGCTCGTTCCATTATAGACCTCATCCATAGCTTTCCATCAGGCGTAATCGAGGTCAAGGGCGGGCCCATTCAGCAATAAAAAAAAAAAAAAATGTGTTTCGCACTTACCTCGCTGGAAAAAGATAGAAAAATAAAACATATAAATCTGGGTGGCATACAACGATGTACCTATTGGCCGATAGATAAATGATTTATTTCTGTAAGTAGGTTTGTACAAACACTTTTACAAGTCAATCATATTTTTTTAAAGCTAGATGAGGTCGGCGTTACCTATCTGACTACTCTGAGAAGAAAGGCCGAAACAAACTCAGAGGTTACAGTCTCTTTTAAAGTCAAAATCAAAACACAAAATCAATCAATGTAGACAAAATCTTGGTCAGATCATGTGAAGACCAAGTAGATTGGTGTCGGAAATGGTCTTTTGAGGAAAGAACCACACAGATTGAGCGGACCTGTCCAGTCAGTTCACGCATTTGTCAAAAATTGTGCAGCTCAACTCAAAACTTGAGGAGCTCAACGATTCGACGAACAATACCAAAGAAAGGACATTTGTTTAGGCCGCGTAAATTACACAAACTGCCAGATCATGATTAAAACTAACTAAGAAGGAAAAAAGAAATACAGAAAAAAGAAATGACCCATATAGTCCTCACATAGAAAATTCGTACATGTGTATTAACACAAAATGATATCACAGCAGCCTTCAGCACTCAATTAGCTAAACAACTACTCGACAAGTTTAAACAGCAAATCACAACACATTCCATCAAGAGTTTGAGAAGAGCCGTCATATCTGAATAGTGGCGCAATTTCATTTATCATAATTCACCTCTAGTGAGGGAACTAGGTAACGTGGGGTACTTCCGAGGCACATGATTTGCATAATAACCGAACTAAGTGTACAATATCTTACTTAAGGTCGAATCTAAACCATAAATTCGGTATAATAAGGGCTGTTTTACATAAGCCGAGGGAACCGAATTGCTCTACGTCCGATCAATTCTCACACACGGATTCAAAGACATTTGAACATATTAGGGGAATGTTAATAGGTAATAGTTGCTCTAGAACTACGATATAGGGATTAATATAGATTTTGATTTGCGTTTAGAGTGTTTCGTTGAATAGTTTAACAAGCTGTGTGGAGTTTAGCGTAAGGGGCTGTATTTTGACGTGGCTGGCCTATGCTGATAATGCACAGGATTAATAACGTGAAGCATCTGAATATCATGAATTGAGGTGTTTTAGTTAGGAATATCTAGTTGTGTGTGATAAAGTTGAAGTTGTGATCGATATGTTGCATTGAAGCGGACATGTAGGCTCTCTACATTGTCTTTCCATTTTGGAATCGATAAAATATCAACTTATAACTGAAAATAAATTCATATACATACAATCCGGATAAAGGCTCAATAGGGATCACAATTCTCGCCAGCGAGGGGGGAACATGTTAGGAAAAAGAGGGACTTAAATCAACCATAAAAGAAATCACTCGACAATATTCGCAAGTTAGCACAAGCCCTTATAACAACAACTTAGCACATCGTTTGTCAAAAACTAACTAAGCTCATTTCATATTCACTTTACATTAACGGCAACCCTACTTACAAAAAATGCAAGGCCGATAGTGAAGCCGATAGGCAAATACCCACCCCAAATCATGACCTAATATCGGGCAATTTATCACCGACAGACCTTTGTGCCTCTGCCATCAATCTTGAGCTTCCTTCGCACTCAACACTCCAACTAATTATTGTCACGACAGTTTGCTTGCGGATTTCAGCATTTTTTCAACACCGAATTGATATTTGACGTACGATTTGAGATAAATTAATGTTCTCTCAAACGAATAATTAAGCAATTTTGGAGGGTGAAAATGTAAACACTAGCAATCAGTCAAGCGGTGATGGTTCTTAATAGACGAATGCTGGGGTACAGATCACTTGAAGGAAAGGGGAAGGAAATGAAATCATCCATTACAGGCAAGACGGACAACTCGGAGGCGGATGGTAACGGCAGTCGAGGAGATTTCCCTCAGTACTGGGAATTGAGTGAAACGACCGCTCCCGTGTGTTAATAATGAAACAATACGCACCATACGTTACGTACCTACATCATAAACAACACAACAATACACGTTCATTTGTTTTTGTTTCCTCTATGACAGCTACTCTGGCACTCTACATAACGCTAATGCCGCAATATTTCACAAAGACAACATCTGATAAGAACACAGTAATTTTCACGTGTTGCTTGACTAAACGAACGCCTTTTTCACCGCAAAAGAAAAATATCCAGGTAGATTTATTTACGTACAGGAAGTAACATAGGAACATTAAGTTAATAAAGCATAAAAATATTTTACAGCGACTCATGGAGTGGCATCCACACGCGAGTAGGGAAGAAGGGCCATTTGGTTTATTACATTTACATCATACGCCCGTTAAAGCAGCCAACTGTACAAAATGTTGCATAAAATCGGTTCTCGTGTCGCGATTGATCTTTTACTTCCTTTCAAATAATGTTTCCTTTGGGTATACATATGTACCGTCGCGTTGAATCACGTTCACAAACATTTTTTTCTATGTTCGCGTTCCTCTCAATTTGGGCGTCTTGAATGTGGACCCAAAATTATTGAAATAGCTCTTTAACGTCACCGGGTGTTCTGGAAAATACATATTTTATCATATGTGAATGAGATAAAGCTAAAAATATGAGGAAAACCTTTTACTTAAGGAAACGGTCAGGATACCTACAAACGAATTTCTGGGAAAATATTTCCCTTGTCGAAGATTTCCATTACCTAAGTAATTATTCTAAAATAATGTTTTGCTGCAAAGTGTTAAAGTTTTCAATTCTGTCTTTCTCTTAGAAAAAAATTAAAAACGTAAATAAATGGTAATAATAAAAATATTTATAGCATAAAGGGTATTTGTAGTATGTACATATTAAAGTTAAATAATTAAGCAAGCGTAGAACTTATACTAACAAATATTTGTAGGGGTGAACTACTGTCAGGTATCTGTGCAACCTGTATGAAGGAGAAACAGTTTGCCTCCCTATAATGATAATAAAGAAAATATTACGTTTATTTACAAAAAAAAAGACGGGTTGCACTCCGGGAGTGCCGGTAAAAGTGAAAACTTGAATATTAACGTTGAAATAAATCAATTATTAATTGAATTAATATAACTAAGTTTTTTTCACTATTTCTGCGTCACTTTTTTCATTAATCGATGCACTTTGTTCAATTTCCATTTTTTTAAACACTTTATATACAAGAATTTTACGAATACACACATACACAGCAGTGTGGCTACTACACAGACGGTCGAGCCATCAGCTGTCCATCCATCCATCCACGTCCACGTCCACGTCCACGTCCACGTCCACGTCCACGTCCACGTCCGCGTCCACCATCACCGTCACCGTCACCGTCACCGTCACCGTCACCGTCACCGTCACCGTCACCGTCACCGTCACCGTCACCGTCACCGTCACCGCCACCGTCACCGTCACCGGCACCGTCACCGCCACCGTCACCGTCACCGTCACCGTCACCGCCACCGTCACCGTCACCGTCACCGTCACCGTCACCGTCCGTCCGTCCGTCCGTCCGTCCATCCATCCATCCATCCATCCATTATCGTGTCTCACTTGGTTCACTTCGGTTGGCGCCGCCGTAGAAAGAGAGGGGGGGGGGGGAATCTCTCCTGATGGTCACGTGTCCTGACGCGAGTTTAACATTTTTTACCCATTACAAAAAGTGCGCAACGCCGCTAAAGAAGTTTTCACTTCAAAAAAAAAACATTCGATCGGCGAATGTAACATTGCCTTTTATTCGGAAAAGTTGCAAAAACAAAATTATGTATGCCTGTGACGATACGCACGTACATAATAATGGTTTCCTTGTCCCGATCATAACTTTTCATTATGACGGCTAAGTTCACATGCGTACCACCTATGCTCAATGTATAAGAAATAACAAGCCGCCATGGATGTATGTATGTTATGCAATATGACCGGGTCAATGAAGAAATATCGTTCAATCTGTTATTTTTCCGAAAGTATGATAAAAAGTTAATTTAGTACCAGAAGAGAGAGAGAGAGAGTTTCTACTGAGAACATATTTTTGTGCCTCCTATGAGAGGAACTAATTGTAAAAGTTCCTGAAAAAACTAACGACCGAAAACGAACCCTCAAATTGCATTTTGTTTACAAACCAACGCTGTACAGTTGAAACGCAAAGAGAAGAAAGTTCCGCAGCACATATAGAAACACGGACGTAATATTAGAGAATACGAAGCGATTGTGTTTGGTTAAGCGAATGGCCGCAGGACGTGCCGCTACGCAACACCGAACGTGCGTTGCGGCTGGATTTTTCAGAACCAATCCGTGGAACAGAACAACGTGAGCAAACAGGCAGCTGACATTGGCTTTGGTCGCTGATATTTGCCGAAAACACACCGAAAACTAGTGTGAGCGTGAATACAACTATTCTCAGTCTCCAATACACAGGCAGCACTTACAGGCGCAAATAAAAATTGAAAAATCCACGCTCGCAAATCCCCGGAGGGTCGGGACTCTCACGTTCCTCACGCAACGATCCCTCCTCCCACAAAGAGCTTGAACAGCGACATTATTTATTTAATTATTTATTTATAAAAGCTCCGACAAACTCTCGAAATATTTCGCTACGTTACGGTAACGACTGTGTGGTACATAATCTATGATGTCATAATATTCAGGTCGTGGGTAGATAAGTATATTTTGCACGCTGTTATACTTATTTTCTGCCTTGAATGTATTATACCAAAATTACGATAGGGACGCCAGAAAATAATTGCAAAGGAGTCTGTTTCAAAGGAACATTAATTACTTATGTAGGTATGTTTAGGCGATGTACATAAATTAGTTCTGAAAATCTATAAAAGAACATTTATATAAATATTTTCAACTCTTCTTTGCGACTAGACTTTCTCTTTATACAATAAAAGCTTTTGTCCGCGGCTTTGCCCGCGTGGAGATCGCAAATTATTTACCGAAAATTCAAACCCCCATTTCACCCTCTTAGAGCTGGAATTTCGAAAAACCCTTTCTTATTGGATACCTACTCTTCAAAAAGAACAAACCCTCCAAATTACAGGTCTCTAGGACCAGCGGTTTGGGCTGTGCGTTGATATATGTATGTATGAGTCAGTCAGGACTTTGAATTTTATATATACTTATAGATTCAGGTAATTAGGAGTTTGTTGGTTCCAAGTAATATGTTTAGGCTACATATTAGGAATAAAATCTTTTGATATAAATTCACAGGTATTCACAATTTATTTTGAATATTAGGTACAAAGGTACAGACGCTAGCACATCAAGCTACTACAATCTGTCAAATTTCTTTAATAGATTTGTAACTTTATCGCTAAAGTATAAGGTTCAAAGTTGATTGGGAAAATTCGACAGTTTCGGGTAGCTCGATGTGCTGGCGTCTGTACATTAAGTAATTTTATTTGTTTGGTTATTCGTTTTGTTTAAGCTCGTATTTAGAAAAACAGCTGGATGATTAATGATTGTTCGATTACTCATCTAGTTAGTCTTACAAACGACAAACAACTAGTCATTGACACTAATGTGTTCGAGGTATTCACTGTACATTTTTATTTAACCATTTATGTACACACATATTATATAAACAGACAGGAAAAAAAGAACAGAAAAAAGGTACAAACGTTTTATCACAATTTTATTTACCGTCCCAATATGCGTTTTTATAATTTCTGACGTGTCGATATTATCGTGGTCCACGTCACGCATCGTGATAACACAAGGAAGCAAAAAGAAAAATGTATGGAAATATGTATAGAAAACAGTTAAGTATTTGGCCCTTTGTACACACGTTTTTCTTGCCGTGAAAAACTAGAGTTTATTCGCCGCGTGTAGGCTCGTGCTGCGTACAGCGAATAAACCATATTATCAGACTTATAAACTGTGTTGACACTATGAAAGCTTGTTGACAGACACTTTTTTCTACGGCGCGACTTATACGCCGTACCCGTTGTACAAAGGGCCTAACAGTACGATGTACGTATTACCATACATGTTGCGGGCAGACACGATACATGACGATATACTCGTACGTCCACGATAATATCGTCACGTCAGAAATTATAAAAGCTGACAATGTCTTCAAACATTCGAAAATTACGTTATTTACGTTATCTGCACATCCACAAATCATATTAAAGGGTTCGAAGTTTAAACTGTTTCCGTCACCATAGCAACGACCCTCACAATTTCCTAATAGCATAACAAATCACTTTTAATTTTGTTTACTGCCGCCTTGAGAATGACTCGCTATAACTTCATCCAAAATATGCCTATTAAGAACGAAAAGTGGATGTAAACATTCATTAAATTATTCAGTAAATGTATTGTAGATAGTAATTATAATAAGACATCATTAACAAATGACTGTTGACATCTTTGCCCACTTTACTCAGCAACAGTAACATCCTACTAAGGGCTAATTTTTCAATCGGCAGATAATTTTTATTCGTGGGATAAAATTGACATCTGAAAGTTTTTGTGTGGAAGAACTGTCAAAAATTCAAAATTATTCTTGGATAAAATTATCTGGCGTTGGAAAAATCAGTCTTTAATATTATAAATGTAAATCCATACTTAACATTGTACATTCGAAAGTAACTCTGTCTGTCTGTATGTTACCTTTTCACGCCTAAACCACTGAACCGATTTAGATGAAATTTGGTATAGAGATAGTTTGAGTCCCGGGGAAGAACAAAGGATAGTTTTTATCCCGATATTCCCACGGGATCGACACTTATGCAGGTGAAACCGCGGGGCGCAGCTAGTTATTAATAAACGTTATTTAAAGTTAAGAGACGTTTAAACGTCAAAAATGTAGGTATGTTTTAAAAGACGTCAATCACTACTTAACTTTAAGCAATGTTTATAAATAAAGCGGACAACATTTAATTTTCTTGTGCTATATTCTTACTAGTGCTTAGGCCTTTCATTAAACCGGCTTCAGACAGATTCAATGCATCTTGCGTTAACAATAATTTGACTGTCATTAGTCCAGTAAATTACTTCATTAGTTATGGTATAAATATAGTACCTATATAGTATCATAATGAGATTGACAATTTAGAGCATTAGCATAACGATAATGACCTAAAGATGTGTCAACTAAGATTGATATACCCATTTTACCGATCATTCTGTATCATCTGCCTAACCTTTTCCCAACTATGTTGAGGTCGGCTTCCAGTCTTACCGGATGCAGCTGAAAACCAGTATTTTACATAGAGCGACTGCCCATCTGACCTCCACAACCCAGTTATTGGGTAATACGATACCTCTTGGTAAGACGGGTTGTCAGACTTTTGTAACGTAACGACTGTCAAAGATCCATGAATGACAGACGGGACCAATGGTTTAACGTGCTTTCCGAGGCACGGGGGGGTCTTGATATGTAAAGATGGTCACCCATCCACGGACCAACCGCGGCAAGCGAAGCTTAACCTGATCGATCGAACCGTGCGGCTGTTAGTACTTAGCCACAAGCACTGATTACCTGTAACATGCGTAAGGACCTACCTACCTAAATGTTGTTCTTGTTTCAATGTTTGCTTGTTTTGTCAAAAAACCAGAGCAATGACCGATACAATAAACAAAATAAACATAAAAACATTACTGATACAAATAATACGCGTGTACAGATAACATGGCTAAGTACTTATCAAGAAGTAAAACAATAGCAACGTGCCAAAATTATAGTTCCATAAATACATGTTCATGAGCGGCCGCGTACAATGTCTTGAAAATAATGGCAGTGTTAACACTAGCAACAATACGAGGCACAGATAACCAAACAGTATTACCACGGTATAATTATCTATACAGTATTCATCTTCATACAAACGGTCGGAACGCGAGTCATACCTACGCGCCTCGAGTTCGGTTTACACTCGGTTAACAAACAGTCTCGAATGCTCCGCAGTGACAAACGGACGCCGGTCTGTGTGATGGTTTTGTAAGCAGCAGTAAGCGTGCGATTTGTGACAAATACTATATGTATATATGGCAAAGAGCAATTATAGATATTGTGCGGTTTTTAGTTGTTTGAATTCGTCAATAAGTTTTTTTAAAATTAAATCTACTAATCAAAAACATAACATGTATTTTTATTGAACTCTTCATATTTCATTCACAACGAATTCCATTTTTTTAAATAAAAAAAGACGGGTTGCACTCCGGGAGTGCCGGCAGAAGTGAAAACTTGAATATTAACGTTGAAATAAATCAATTATTAATTGAATTAATATAACTCATTTTTTTTCACTATTTCTGCGTCCCTTTTTTCATTTAATAGATGCACTTTGTTCAATTTCCATATTTTAAACACTTTATATACACGAATGTTACGAATACACAGCAGTGTGTCCACGTCCACTTCCACTTCCACTTCGACTTCGACTTCGACTTTGACTTTGACTTTGACTTTGACTTTGACTTTGACTTTGACTTTGACTTTGACTTTGACTTTGACTTTGACTTCGACTTCGACTTCGACTTTGACTTTGACTTTGACTTTGACTTTGACTTTGACTTTGACTTTGACTTCGACTTCGACTTTGACTTTGACTTTGACTTCGACTTCGACTCCGACTTCGACTTCGACTTCGACTTCCACTTCCACTTCCACTTCCGCTTCCACTTCCACTTCCACTTCGACTTCCACTTCCACTTCCACTCCATCCATCCATCCATCCATCCATCCATCCATCCATTGTCGTGTGTCACTAAACTTGGTTCACTTCGGTTGGCGCCGCCGTAGAAAGAGAGGGGGGGGGGGAAATCTCTCCTGACGGTCACGTGTCCTGACGCGATGCCCTGACGCGAATTTAACATTTTTTACCCATTACAAAAAATGTTCAACGCCGCTAAAGAAGTTTTCATTTCAAAAAAATATAATTATTTACCTACACAATCACAAAACTAGAAAGAAACTCAAGTAGCTTGATGAAATTAAAATACTGTAGGCGGGCAGCCCTCTCGCGTGTTTACGTACCGCGCGGCTATAGGTAATTATTTCTAGAACAGGGCCGAGTCACAATACTGTATAGATAATAATACCGCGATATTACCCCTATATTTAATTAACCGCTTGCGACGATATATTTTATCATGGTGCACAGTTGGTAAAATACCATTTCGACTACCTTCAACTTAGGCCGTTCATCAGTTTAATGTTGCCACATCCTCTTTGTATCAATTCCAAAGTCCTCATTTGCGTCCACCATAAGTTTTGCTTTGCTTCGCACAAATTCTAGTTCACTGCATGCGATATTAAGACTAATAGATAAGTAAACAGGAACTATATTTGCTGAGCTAACAGACTTTCTTACTGACCTGTTTATGTTAGCCCCTATATCCTTTCTTACACGTACTAAGTTCTTGTTCTTCGTAGTATATGGCTTGCTTACAGAGGCTACTTTATTTTTGTTCTAAGTAAAAGAAAATCAGGAAATAGTTTGTCGCATGAGACTTCAGAAGCCCGTAATTTACTTTATGTGATGTCTCGTACTATCCTACCCAAAGTCTGTAGGTAATGCATTCCCGGAATAAAAGGATGACGCCCTTCCAAATGAAAATTCTTTGTGAATGTTGCACTATTCTTTAATTTTGTAACATTATGAGTTTATTTTCAGTACATACTAAAAACCTACCTAATCTGCGCTCGTGATTTAGTTTCCAAACATGTAAACAAATATGAGTTATTGGAAAAATAACTTTAATACCTACTCAATAAAGTTCAGTTTACGCTACAACTTCAAACATTTTTATAACTTTTTCAATAGTCACTCTGAAATCAACTTAATTCTCACTAAAATTAAGATGTTGTTTAACTTGAAATAACATCAATTGGAAACATGAATTTGAATAGACCTTACTTTAAACTTACTATAACATAATCACACTTGTATGAAATCTTTCATTCCAATCAATTACCTACTGAAACAGTGCAAACTTAAACAAACATTCGTGTTCAGCTTTACATTATAAAATAACATCACACCAATATTTCGCCGTTATCTATAACGTAAATACCGCCCGTGATACTGCGCGCGCGATCGCTGGATAGATAAAGAATCAGGTCGGCGACCTCCTCGCTTTCCGCCATTTTACCGAGCGGATACAATGAGCTGCGGCTTTTGTATAATTCCGAAACTTGTTCTTTGGTAAAACCAGCTGTTTCTGCGAACGATGTGTTTGTACCGCCCGGGTTGACTGAGTTGACGCGAACACCATGACGACCCAACTCCACTGCGACACACTTCGTAAATTGGTCCAGAGCCGCTTTCGATACGCAGTACGGCAGGTAATCCACGTCCTTGATAGGTCGTAAGGCCGCCACGCTCGATACGTTCACAATGCTCCCCTTTGTCTTGATGAGATGCGGCGCCGCTAAACTTGTCAGGTGGTACACTGCACGCAAATTAGTTGCCATAGCACGGTCAAGTAACTCTACACCTTCCAAAATGCTTCCTCGAACTCCTACTCCAGCATTGTTAACAAGGACATCAATGCGACCAAATTTGTCTATTGTCTGTGTAACAATTTTCTTCACATCGTCGTCAAGCGACAACTCTGCCTTGATAATCAGAGGTTTAATACTTTTTGTATCTTCACATTGTTTCGCAACTTTGTTCAAAGATTCTTCATTTCTTCCAACTAACACAACTTTGGCAGACTGCTTGGCGTACAATAGCGCGGCAGCTGCTCCGATGCCGGAACTCGCGCCGGTGATCACGATAACTTTGTTGTCGAAGTCCATCGTCGCCCGCGCCGCGATTGCAACTAACGGGTTTACATTTTTATCTGTCAGTTTTAAGCAGCAACTTAGATAAACAACATGACCTTCGACATTCCACAGCTAAATGACTTTTAATTAACTAGAGCCGAGACCCAAATCGACGAAACTTTTGTATACCTTCCGTAGGTATATAGATTCCAAGTGCTAGAGTTTCTGTTAGAAACTTATTACTTTCTAATTGCCTACACTTAAATGCTACGCTAATTTTAACCACCGTTATTAAACTTCCAAGTGCATGCAAAATCATAATACCTGCTATAACTCGTAATCAGAACATTAGCCAGTGTGCAGTGGTTATAACGTTAAGCTAAGCATGTACCTACAGTACGCCTGACTTGGCAAAGCGAGAATGGGACTACGAGCCGTGAGCAGCACGTAATAAAAATTTTCGGTTATATGGACGCGTCATATTCTGATGATAAAGTGAATGTTTTTTAACGAAATATTTCAGCAATGACAGAGCGGGCCCCGGCCGCCACGGGGAGACGTGTGCATCACACAAGCCGTCGCGCGTACCACGAATATTTCTGTACGTTAGCCTGTCATTTCATTATATCAGTGGACTCCCGGGAAAATTATTCGCAACGCTCTTTTTATACAAAAATGACACGGATGTTTTAGTATAAAATATTAATATTTTACTTAATCAAAATTATGATTTATTATTATAATAAATCCATCTCATTAACATATCGAGTAGCCTCACTGAGTATCTAATATAGGCATCAAAATATGGGTTTTATGCCGGCATTAACAACGCAGGATTCGGTTAATCCATTCATCCTGACTTGCCTCTCGTATCGAGGGCAAACTACGTAATGTTGGTTCCGAGGCATGCCATTTACATGAATGATTATTCGGGCGAATAGATGCTCGCGTGCGATTCTGGCCCCTGGTTTTAACGGATGTGAGGTGGTTTTTGTGTGACAGATTTCTGAGACCATTCCGAAGTTTATCTGTGCAAGCCGCGTGGAAAGCATTGTCCGGACCCGTTAGCCTATGTTAACACGACGCTTCCCCAGTTGGTAGACACAACGGTAAACATAAATCGAATTTCTTCAAATATTATGTTTTGAGTCGAAATTCCCTTTTTGTTGTTTGGGTTTAGGTTTGTACCGACGATGTATCGGCTCACAGGATAAATGGTTCATGTTTTCCGGAAATTGTTCAAGGTATTTGAGTAAAAATAATTTAGTTTATAGTAAGACGAAATCGGTATATTTTTATTACATGATATGAAGACCTATAATAGGATTTTTCTGAAGGCCATATGTCATGTTTCATTATTCGAACATAATTTTAACTTTTACTTGCTTACGTTCATGCTAGTTTCTGATGAAAATACAATTTGTGACGAAAAAGAGAAACTCGAAGAAAACGAGTAGGTAAGTTAAGTTTATACTTTACCAAGAATTTTGGCAGCAAGCTGTTACTTAATTCCGTATATATGAACTACCAAAAATGACAAGTAACGTATCACAAAAAAAAAAAAAAAACGAGTGTGCTTATGACCACACGACTGAAGTGAAACTTCAAATGTATTTGGCCATGAGAGGAAGAGAGAAAGAAAATGTGCGCGCGCACTGATTTCTCTTGCTTATATCCCCCACTCAACTCCCCTTCGCCTCGCCCGTAGACATGGGTCGTACTTGCAAAATCGAGTACCAGGGCTTCCAAGTACGTCCACCTTAAGAAACCAGGCCCTAAAACCAGGGCTCGAGATACTTTCAAGTATTTTCTATCTGCATCAAAAATTGATCTATAACTTCACACAAATAAGAAGTACAATCGCGTAATCAAACAAAAGCCCAGTTGGAAGTAAAAAGTACTTGCATAGGAAATTGACCCGTGAATTCCTATAAATAAGGAGCACAATCGCGTTTACAAATAAATACTTTTACAAACCATTAAAGTAAAAATACTTGCATACGAAATTGTTCCGTAAACTCTTACGGAGTTGTATGGAGTGTCCGAGGTGTAGTAAGAGTCTTACCACACCTCGGACACTCCATACAACGCTCGCAAAATAATTACCTAGTACTACTACATAAACAAATGACGTTTGTATACGTGCAAATGTGTGCGTGAAATCTAGTAGCGTAAAAAAAATGGCGCGGTAAGCAATTTGTGTCGAGGAACCGAACGACGACGGCGGCGGCGCTGCCCGAACGTGTGCATTATTATGAAGTGACCATGTAGTTCAATTGTTTATTTATATAGTCGGGTTCGTAATGAAATAAAAACACTAAAATAGTTTAGTTTAAATGACTTGTCTGTAAGTAATCGGTTATTAAATCGCGTGTTATTAAAAATGCGAAATCTTACAAACAGTTTATGTAAATACGAATTCGGAAAAGCATCACAATATCCAACCATCGTGATTAAAACTCAAATAAAACTTTTCGTGTCAGCAATACAGCGCTGCGGTTCGCGAGCGCCCTTGCTAAAGAGTCGGCGACGAATACCTCGAAGTGCGGGGTGAGGTGCGGTATCTGATATGAGGGCGAAGAAGGGAGTGTCCTTTCTGTACGTAGTACTATTAAGTATTCCGTGCTCTTACTGATAAAGAGCATGATCGCATTTGCGAAAACTATTTGAACTATTTGAGTACCTACGTACTCGAGGGTCGAGGCACGACGGAGCGAGATACTTTCAAGTATTTTCTATCTGCATAGAAAATTGATCCATGACTTCATACAGATAAGAAGTACAATCGCGTATTCAAAAGCCCCGATGGAAGTAAAACTACTTGCATAGGAAATTGATCAATGACTTCCTATAAATAAGGAGCAAAATCGCGTTTACAAATAAATACTTGCAAACCATTAAAGTAAAAAATACTTGCATACGAAATTGTTCCGAAGACTCTTACTGATAAGGAGCATGATCGTATTTGCGAAAACTAACGCGGTTGAGTACCTACGTATTTGAGCGAGTAGCCGTATAAGGTACTTTATAGTCTTGCAAGTATTTTGAGTCGGTACCTGGTGTGCGTACTTGGAAGCAAAAACCTGGTCGAGTAAATACGTACCTTCCCTACTTGCCCGATCACACTTTTCGTAACGCTTACGTCACGCGTTCGCCAGCTTACTCTCCAAGTCAAGTGTGCGTAAAGAAGTTTCACGTAAATAATTTTGACACAACAAAAATTGAATTTGACAATCGCGACTCGTCGACACGTGGTACAGACGCCAGCACGTCAACCTACCCGAAACTATCAAATTTTCCCAATCAACTTTGAACCTTATTCTTTAGTAATAAAGTTGAAAATCTATTAAAGAAATCTGACAGATTGTAGTAGGTTGATGTGCTGGCGTCTGTACTTATTTGCCCTAACCCCGTGTATTGTTTTTTAGAGCCGCAGGCGCGGAGGGGGCGGCCTTGGCGTGTTTTTTAAGGAATTTTTCACTTTTTGTATGGAAAATATGAAAAATTATTACCTACATGTTGAGTTTTAGGAGTTTATGGGTTTCATAAAGGGGGTCGAAATTTTCATTATTTTTGCGATAGGACGCACCATTTTCGAGATAGGTATAAGCAAAAGAAAAAAAACTTAATACGTATTTGGCTATGAGAGGAAGAGAGAAAGAAAACGTACGCGCACACTGCTTTGTCTTGCTTATATCCCCCACTCAACTCCCGTTCACCTCACCCGATCACACGTTTTCGTAACGCATTCGCCAGTTTACTCCCCAAGTCAAGCGCGCCTAAAGAAGTTTCACTTCAATAATGAAACAGAAAACTAAACAAACCAAATTAATAATATTACAATAAACAGGGTCAAATTAAATTAGCTAGGGAAACTCCGCAGACGTGATGGGAATCGATATCTAAATAATAATAAGATAATTTATTTTGGGGTCAACGAGCGCTGATAGTGTTGTTGTTACATGAAGTTTAGTTGAGAAAATCTGTTTTATTTTGTGTTTAGACATCGATACCCATCACGTAACCCTGTATAGGCTATCATTTCACTTTCACATCACAAACCGACCATACAAAATAAATCTGCACAATTTTACAAACGATTTGTAAAGCTTTCATGAATCGCCAAATGAGTTTCTAACCTGTAATTAATGCAAAATGTAATGCGGCATTACAGGAGGTCAGCCGCCTCACTAATTTGTACTGATTACTTGTTAATCTGCCGCAGAATGTTAACATAGCCCGGTAATGTTAACTTTGCAAAAATTACGCTCGAATGTGTTGCTCAAAGGAAAAATGTGGGAGAATAACGGGCTGAATATTAACTTTTGTGCGATTGTGGTGAGAGTAGTTTCAACGGTTGTTTTGTGGGTTTTTAATGATTAGGTTTTCAGGTGTTTCGTGTAGTCGATTTTGTTTGTTTTTGGGCACTTACACGGCAGTCAAATTATCTTATTTAAAGTTAATTTCACAAAAAGTATTTAAGTATTTTAGTTTTATACTTCACATATTGATATTTTTCTCTTCTTGTTCTCACACACTATGGTCTACTTTTCTTTTTCCTTTCGCAGATCGGATGGAAAAAAAATTCTTAAGAAATAAGCAGATACTTGGTATTCAAACTATAATTATGTCGTATGTATTTTACTGTCTGTACATACATAATAAAATAAATAAATAAAGACTGATATTGTAGATAGATGTTCACTGAGTCATTTGACACAGGATACTGACTTCTCTTAAAAATAACCTCCGACAACATTTTACGGGTTAGACAAGATAGAGAAATGATGTTCGAAGTAGGTGACCCTTACTCCACGGGAACTGGGAGCCAAGACGTTGCGCAGTGGGTGGTGACATCCGTAAGTTGGGCTCTTATCATAAATCTTCGTGGGCCTGCAATGGATCACTCTCACCACCCCCAACTCGCCCCTCATCATTTACACTTTATTATTGGAGGCTTACGTAGCTGAAACCCTTTGAAACATTCAAATATGATCGCCTTGAAGAATTCGTAATTGTGTCCATCGGTTTGAGGCGTAAAAAGTGTTGAGCAAAAAAAGGCACGTTCGTCAAATCCAATCAATCGAACTTGAAAAAATAAATTGCCATCTGGGATTCAATAAAAGCGTGATATCTACCTACCATTCGTAGGTATCATAATGTCACACCAATTTGATGAAGATTAGTATGTCAATTTAAATTCACAACCAGTAACACAATTTTCGACAAAATTGGATTGTCATCAACTAACGAATATTGTCACACGACAACTAATCGTGTACAGTAAAATTTAAATTGTCATTTTACGGGAAATATCAAACTGACGAGCGACAGGAAACCAAAGTTTCACACGAGCGCAGTACCCGATGAATTTATGAATTAATTAAACGTCAATAACTAAAGCTGTCAATATTCAAATTCGTGTGGCATACAACCTAAATATACCAGCGAACAGGCCACGGCATGAAGTTAGAGTTCTCGTTCCATTGCGCGTTACAATATTTCTTCGGTGCCATTTAACTGACAGCAGACTGCAATGTACTGTAAAATGAAACTGGAAACCTCGTATTTCGTTGAAGGCTTTTTGGGTTTGAAACTATATTATGTGGTTCATTTCAGAACTGTGTTCGACGTGTGCTAGGAATAAACTACATCCATGGAGTGGGTTAGTCTATTGTTGGCTGTGTTATTAAAGTTAGACTGCAGTTTCGTAGACTAAAATAACTGATAACAGCACATCGCAACATCATGCATTACTAGAAAATGTTTGAACTACCTTCTGATAAGCAAACAGGCGGTATAGTTACGATATCTCAGTCATGTCATCATCTGCCTAGCCTTTTCCCAACTATGTTGAAGTCGGCTTCCAGTTTGACCGGATGCAGCTGAATACTAGTATTTTACATGGAGCGACTGCCCATCTGACCTCCACAACCCACCACCACCACACCCACCACCAAGGGGTATCGTATTACCACTGGGTAATACGATACCCCTTGGTAAGACTGGTTGTCAGACTTTCGGGCTATATTATCTGTCATGTAATCTAAATAATAAAATATCACGCCTGTAATTCCCGAAGGAGTAGTCAGAGGTGTACCTATAGTACACCCACATTTCGCCAGTTATGTTTAAGTTAGTGGGGTGATAGGGGGCGAGCCTATTGCCGTGAAGTAGGTGCGAATCTGGCTCGGAGCTGCTACTGAGAAATTCCTGATGTAAAAACCCAATAACACTTTGCTCAACCTGGGAATCGAACCCAAGACCTCATCAGCTCAGCTCGCTCAGCTTAGCGCTACCACAAGACCAACGAGACAGGTAATCGTAAACAGATAGTGTAGGTATTAACTTCGCAAGCATAAGCAAAATCTATCATACTATCGAAGAACCAAGGTATCGACTTAAGTCAATACGATTCTGAAGCAACCAGCGCTGCACCGCATCGCTTAGCGCTTTTTTACGCGGAAATCGCAGACGGAGATACTCGGTTCAAGGAAATCAATCAGCCAACCATTGGCCACGGCTCAAAGCGGATGCGGTTGATGATAAGCGCTTAACTCATTATTTGGCTGCGGAACAACAAGATCGATGTGCCAAAAATACTCCAATACAAAGGTTTAAGCTTGCGTCGCGTTCCCGGGGATTAATGTTATGAACGGAATTTTCGGTGGAGAATTTTTCAGAGATGTTTTTGCGGTCATGAGCGAATTAACGGCTGATCTAATAAGCAGTAATAATGCTACTATGTGCTAGCGATAGTTTCTGGAGGTCCATTACTGAGTGTGCACGACACCCCCTGCTATTTTTCCGTAAAAAATATGTTATCATTGGTCAGGCCGGGAATGTGGTCCTCCTAAGTGACCCAACCACTATAGCCACCCAAGCCCATAGCCCAATATATTTGTTTCCATATTCTGCAAAAGTCCTACACAGACCGGGGATTATCCTTGGGTGCACTTGCATAGAGCATACAGGGATAATCGTCGGTTGGTGCCTCGTTCCATTTAAAATTGTCTAAGGGGCCTCTGCGAGTTGGCTTCGGCCCCTCGTAAGCCTTCCAAAGGACCGGTACTCCATCGTCCCGAGATACGTAAAGATAGTAAGTATAGTAGTCGTAGTAGTAGTAGTACCTAATATTAGGTAATAGTGTAATTTCAGTGTGTGCAAATATTTTCACTTAGCCAACGAAAATGTTTGTGACTGTCGAGATGACCATTTCATAACGTATTTAGAACAGAATACCATATCTATCTTAAGTTCTCTAATAATATCATTACTCATTATATTTTTATCAGTCTAGATTTAAAGGAAATTTTAATTGTATTAGTGAATAAATTGTTTCATTTTTAAATGACATGTTCACCCAAAAGCCTAACCCGTGTACAAAATGTAATATATTAGTATCAAATCGAAAATAAAAATAAACGATTGCTCCTAAAATTCCTCAGCCACATCACCGGCAGACGTTGTATTTCCACACACGCTATAAACGTGAAATGCGGAACATTTTCAAGAAAATTTCATCGTATTCAGAGCATTCAGAAGATTTTCACTTATTTTCATAGATCCAGTCACGAGCATACTTACGCAAAATTCAAAAGAGATTCCTCGTAAAATAATGATTGTAACTTTGAGAAAAGACCTATTTCATAATACATAGTATGGTTTCCAGAATACTATGTTCGTAACACTTCAAAATTTCTATCTATACTTTACAAGAAAATTGCTTTTGAATCTTGCACGGTTTTATTACAGTACGTACCGTGCCGTAGAAAAATCGTGTCCGTATACAAGTTTCCATAATGATCCATACAACATTGACGAACCCTGCCTGCACACGGCGTATAAGCCGCGCGCAGAAAAAACGTATCCGTGTACTAGTTTCCATAGTGATCTATACAACACTGACGAACCGTGCCTACACACGGCGAATAAACCGCGCCGTAGAAAAATCGTGTCCGTGTAAAAGCTTCCATAGTGATCCATACAACACTGACGGCCGTGCCAACACACGATGAATAAACCGTAGTTTTTCACGGCGAGAAAAACGTGTGTGTAAAAAGGGCCTATGGATAATGTATTGAAGAGTATCGTGTAACGTATTTATGATCGTGACTGTAGACAGTAGAAATGTTTTATTCAATACGCACTTGAAAAAATTTGACAAGACGATGATGAATGGCCGGAGGTCTCGAAAACGTTGAAAGCTGGAAATGGGTCAGGCATAGTATGTGGGGTTAACAAATATTGCACAATGTTTGGACATCAAAGTGCGCTTTTATCGGGCTCGCGATGCAAAGGCTCTGAGTAAATATAGGTAATATTCTAGTGTGAATTTATTTTATTTGACCAGCTGTTTTGGTACCTATTCAAAATGTACTTGGCGATATATATACAGTATGGAAACCACATATATACAATAAATTATAACACATACTTGTTATAGCCTTTTCTGACAATATACAAAAAATGAACGAAATCGGTTGCGAAAAAAAATCAGCTGTTCCCTACATTTTGACGAGTTATGCGAAGAAAGAGAAGTAGGGAACAGCAGATTTTTTATCGCGACCGATTTCGTTAATTTTTTGATCGTTAAGGTAATCCATCAACCGGGCTAAAATCCAGACATCCAGAATATTTAGTCAAAAAATATGTGGAAAGCGTAAAGCCATGGTGCAGCTGTGAAGTGGACATACAAATTGTTAATCGGTATGAATCTCCAAAAACAACGTAACGAAACAAGGTATCGTATACTTGAACAATATGTGGACACTTTTTTGTAAATTCCACGTAAAGCTTTTTAAAGTCTTTGACATTTTTACGCTTTTCGGACATTAAAAGCACTTCAGCTTTTAGTCCAAAAATATTATTAAAAGCTTTTCCGTTGAAATTCACATTAGCCTGTAAATTCCACTGCACTGCTTTCAACATTTAATAAATGGTATCCCTATCTTGCTTTTACTTTTATTGCTATGATCGCTGTATCACAGTTTTTGAAGTGAAAAGTTCTTTAGGCGCGTTGTGCATTTTTTGTGATGGGAAAAAACCATTGAACTCGCGACACTGTTACCGTAACCGACACCTCTGTATATAAGTATGTACATAATAATATATTGTGTATGTACGTACATAGATACACAATACATGCATGTTAGCATTTTTTGAGATGAAAAAAGCATTGAACTCGAGACACTGCTACCGTTACCGTAACCGACACCAAATAAATATTTCTTTAATATTTCCTGACGATTCAAACAATACACACGTAATTGTTCAAGTTTTCACTTCTGTCGGCACTCCCGGAGTGCCATTGTTTTTTTTTAATAATACAACTATACGGATTGGCGCAAAAACGACTGAAAATATTTAGATGGGCACACAGACAGTTTATAACCTGAATATCCAAGCGGGCGAAGCTGCGAGCAAAAGCTAGTGTTTTTTTTTTATAAAACAACGTTTGATTCTCGAACCAATATCTCTTAAATGAAGACGTGGTATATCCTATGCCGTGAAGCATTTAGCACACAGTTTAATTAAAATAATACTAAAATAAATGTTTTACCTACATAAAGGTAGAAGTTGTCCTATACATACGCGGTTATATAATAACAGCAAACACGCTCGCCATCCATCAGACCCTCAAGGCCTATGACAAGAAGGCTTACTTCCCTCATGAATATTTATCACCCTGTTTATTTCCCAAACCAAGTGGCTTGAAAAAAAAGACATTATGTTTACCGCCAATTCACTTGGAAATTCAACCTGTACTTAGAAACGCTTTGAAGACGAAAATGCGCGTACGTAGTCTAAAAAAAATTTTTAGCTAAACGATCAAAGGTTAAACGGTCTAATTTGTGTTATTTATGTTCCGGGTTCGTAGACCCACGAATGGCAAATTATTTAAGCTAAATTTTGTCGCATGAACCTCATGAATAACTTATTTTGTCTGTCGTCGAACGACAGGCGTTCTTTCGAAAACAAAAAGAATGTTGATCTTGATACAGACATGAGTTTGATATGTCTGACGGCTGAATATAGAAAAACAAATACGATAATAAATAAAACTTGTCAGTTTTTCCCAGAAATAATGTCTAGTATTTTCAATTTGAATGTCTGGCTGCCTAACAACAAGCACAGCCTCAAGTCATAACATAATGGAAACGTCCACAAAAAATACGGATAAATAATTGATAAAAAAGTTTTGCGTAACTTTTGGACAACGAAGAAGTCTGACTTCTTAAAAGCCTTCAATAGGCTATCCAAAAAATTCTTTGACAAAAGACGGCTTTGTTACGGGATCTGTCTTTGTTTTGGCCAAGTTCTTTGATCAATCATGACAAATTGTATTTTGTTATAAGAGCCGCCCGTCACGAAGTTTGACAGTTCTCGGCGAGAAGTTTCGTTTCGTGGAAAAAAAACGAGTACGAATTAGTTCTTGATGATAAATCAATCAATGTTGGCAAAAACTTTAATGTCAATGTATATTCTTATGCGAAGTACGTCTACATTCCCACTTCGATTTGAATTAGGGAAGTTTTTCTCTCTTGTCGCTTTCAGGAGAGATTAGAGGTGTACCGAAAAGTTTCTTAATTTAAGACCTCATCCGCACGATTAATTTATTGATCGAGCAAAGTATTGGGAAACTCTGCAATTAACAGTCCTCTTCTTCCTTATCGGCTCTAGCTATATGAGAATAATCAATGTCGCGTTCCGAGTGAAAACATTAACATCTTCTTAGTTGGATGTTTAGCATCGTAAATGGAATATTTAGTAGAAAAAAACACGCATTTTGTTCAAATTCCTGACAGAAATACATTAGCAGTAATGAAAATAATGACATTTTTTTCTGCCTTCTGAAATTAAAAGAATGTTACCAAAAAAACAGTGACCCTATTTCTGTCCCAGACATTTAGGCACAATATGGAACGGTACAATTTTGACGCATAACTTCACCCGAACAAACTGTTGCGATAAAAGATAAAAGAAGTGCAATAAAAAAGGCGAAAGGCCAGTGCTACGAGCATCCCATCGCCGTCAAAAGTTCTTCAATATATCGTGTCAGTAATATCATAATATCTGTTCTGTCGTCCTTCAAGTTTCACAATATTTTACCCTGGTGCCATAAATGCCTTGGAGGCGCGCAAAAATATGGAGAGCAATAAAAATGTCAAGTCAGGTCATCAGAATGGAAAGCCAAAGGCGTTTTGTCGCCAGATGTGGCACTGAATCAATGAAAAAGTGTTTTCTTCCGTGGCTCACATCGGCGATATATCTTGATGCGCCGACCGGGTCCCGAGTCGCGAGGTGAGGGAGACTACGCAACTGTAATAATGGCCGCTGTTATGTTTGCTGACGGGACAAACTCAGAGCGAGCACCTGCTTGCGCTGACACGCGAAATATGTGTATTCACGATAAATATATATTGTGGATTTATCCTTGTACTGTTTAATAAAAATGTCGCCTTTTTGAAGCGAATATAAAAGCAGTGAATATGGGAATGCGGCAATAAGACACGTCACGTTAATACCCGTCTTTTGTACAATGCTATTGTATATGCTATTGTATGAAAATATTGTCGTCTCTGACAGCTTCGTAAACAAAGGAAACAATCTAAATCTCAACAATACCAGCAGGTCTTAATCCAAATTTACGGAAACGGGTTGCTTCCTATCGGCCGTGTTTATCCGTACACAGTATTTTAAAGAGTCGAGCCGATGGGGAGAACAATGAGTTCGGAACAGTTTTCATGTCGGAAGTGGCATTACACTTAACATTAGCTTGGGCGATAAGGCGCCAGCACAAATTGGTCCGGGCACGCGAACACTGCGAGCGCATTAGAAGAAAGCGCGGTCTTAGGAATTGGGGAACTCGGTTGTGACAGACCGTGTGAGCCACAGTGCCTCGGAAATAGGTCTAGGTTTTATGAGCTAAATGACCGTAAAATATCCTCGTAATGGACGGTTGGGATTATTTAGGACACTGTTTATGTGTTGGTTTACGACGTTTATGGACCTTGCACGAGTTCTTGTAAAATATGTCTAAGTACTGGGTGTAATTTTCTAGATTGGATTCGGTTATACAGCAACTTAATCTTAAACGAGTGGTCACAAAGGGTGGTCGTAAATTAGTTGGAAACCCTGCGTAAATGTACGCGAATCTATCTTACGTTTATTCAGTATCTACGTGTGCGCGTCAGTATGAAAACTTCAGCAGTAAGGTAGCACAATAAAAATAATAAAAAACTTCAAAACGCTTTTCCATTCACAAGTAGCCAAGCATAAGTTGCTTTTAACTTCAAACACGACCTTCTTAGAATTAAAAACTACACTCGAGCACAAAATTAATAAGTCACATGTAAATTCCGCAGATACAGCTTTGTACAGGAAGCTGTTATTCAGCGCCCTCTGCTGGATCGGCAATAAATTAACAACGGGCAGGATAAATCCATTGAGCACTTCGATCTACGATGGCAACTGCACTGAGACTGCATTTGAATAATGTACGTTAGAATGTATTACCCCATAATTTACCGTCTTTGTACATTTCCCTCTAAGAAGTTTTATCAAGAGTCAGGTATAAATTATGTAGGAACCCCATAAGTTCGCTATAGCAAGATATATTTCTATTTGATGATGCTCTGAATTGTATTGATGGCTCAACGTTACCCTTGTGTTGTAAAAATCATGTTATCGAAATGGAACACGTTAGGGTTGATACGTAATAAAAACGGACTTAACACTAAATAAGCGCTATAACAATTTTCGCCCTAGCACATTATTGCTGTTCGGATTTACGTGGCACGAACATACTCGTAAATTGTATTAAATTGTGCACGTGATTTTAGTTGCAAAATCCTTTAATATTTTTTTTCTTTTCTTTTTTGGTACTAAGTAAGTATAATTTATTTGAGTTATCTCTAGAGAACTCTATTACTAAGCCTCCGCTGTCCGTCCGTCCGTATGAGTGTCAGCGGGCTGTAAGTATCTCATGAACCGTAATAGGTAGATAGTTGAAATTTTCACAGTGTGTATTTCTATTGCCGGTATAACAAAAAAATAATAAAATATAGTTATTAAAAATTAAGGGGTCTCCATACAAGAAACGCGTTTTTTTGCCTTGTGGTACGTAACCCTTCGTGTACGAGTCAGACTCTCACTTGGCCGGTTTTTTATATGCACTTGTTTCTGTGACAATAAACCAATTTTTCTTTCTTTCGTCATGAAGGAATATGACATATGTATAAAACCAGATATCTAGAGAACGGGCGACAACGGACCCGTTAACATTTATGTAAGTTCCCTTGAGTAATTCGAGTCCAAAGCGCCTCGGGCTCATTCCCGCCCCGCTATCTGTAAGCAATCAAACAAACGGTAGGTAATGACGTTTGAACTTACGGAGATTCCCTTACATTTGCTGACATCTATATTATGTCACCGGAGCTATAAGAGAAGCAGATAAAGCTTTGTTCGAGGGAAAAGTAATAATCGTATTTATGGGCCATCATATGACCTATATTATGATGAAGCGTAACGAAGCACCTACGTTTTGTTTTATGAGACAATTATTTTCATGCGGTGAAATCAACGGTTTATGTTCATTCAGGACTAAAGATCGACATGACATTATGCCAGTATTCTTCAATGCGTAGACAGAGGTGCACCTAAGGACTCATTTACACGAGTGGAACCCGTTAACGACGTATACTACACCCACATTTCGCCAGTTATGTTTAATTTTCATGTTATGGGAAGCCTGCCACTAACCGGGCACAAATCCAGGCTCTGGGCTGCTACTGAGAAATTCCTGATGAAAAACCCAATAACACTCGCCCGACCCGGGAATCAATCCCAGGACCTCGTGCTCAACAGTAGCGCTTGCGACCACTAGACCAACGAGGCAGATCGACTAATAATAATGGTTTATTTGTTAATATTTGGTATTTTCAAGGCAGATGTGGGTGGGACGCCCTAGGAGGACATATAGCCTTATTGGTGATGTTCTTCAGAAAGGTCAGCTGCGTAGAACTCGCAACCGGCGTTAGTGTATGACCAGATGTATGAACGTAAATGAGGCAAAAGGAAAACTCGCCGTGTGGGGTTCATACAAAACCAAGGGTGACTGATGCAGCAGCGCCGCGGCGGCGGCGGCGGCGGCGGCGGTGGCGGCAGCGGTGCCGCTGCAGCTGTAAGTATTCTTCTCTTACATGTAAGAAAAAGCTTAATTCGATGGCTCATTCAATCTATCATTTACCCTATCGTTAAAATAAGTCATAATACTGCCTATAAATGAAACAACTTTAATTACCTACAATAAAAACTTTCTTCATTCCCAAAGTTCTAGAAACGATGTTGTACACACCTACAATGGACCAAAAGGCCTTATCCATGTTTTTCACAAGCACTTGGTAACTTGGTAAAAATTCCCCTCACGCGTATTCAATTTTAGCAAGTATTAGTTAGACAGTTTTATCTATCGTCCTCGAAACAAAAGTACTTAGTACTCGAGATTACTTTGTTCCCTTTTGTTCTTCTTATATTGTACTCCTTGATGAATTATTATGACAATAATAATGGTGTGAAGTTGGGGATCCGTTAGGTTATTCCAGATTTTTCCTTTTTTTTTTTGGGAATGGCATCTCGTTGGTCAACCTAGAAGACTGTCGTCTGCTTAACCGGGCATGCCTGTGGGTGCCTCAATAAATAAAGGCCTCCAGCCAGGCCTGGTTATTCTAGTTTTGAGACAAACTTTTAAGGAGAATGTGAGAGAAGAGTTTGATGTGATTTGTGTTTGTGTGTTTAGTTTGAAAGGAGAATGTCCCAATTATAACATCAGGGAAAAGCTGACAAATTAACAGGTACTTCAATGTAATGTACAGCTACTAATACTTAGTCTTATCATCGAATCTCATGGGGATTTGCGCCAGATTATTGCCTACAGAAATTGCCAAGCTAATGTTTGCTTGATTCTGGATCAGATCGCACTGTAATTAACACAAATAACATACATATGCATGTTAACATTTGGTTTAGATTATCGAGTCGAAATCCCGTCCCTATTTGAACGTACGTATATTATCCAGCAAAATAGAGAAGACCTACTCCACCCGCGCTTTTCGTAAAAAGTGAAAAAGGAATTCTGCCAAAAAGATAGCAGAGAGTTTTGGTATGCTAATTGGTCGGTCGGAAATTGGCCATGAGTGGTGGAATTTCATATATTCGATTTTTACCGGTCCTACTCAGTGGAAGCATAATTATGTGCTGTGACACCTTAAGGGGGATGCGCTAGGTAGCCCGAGAAAATTAAAATTGTCTTACGTTTTTTTGCAATATGCAGGTCAGTGTCAGATTTTATGTTGATTAAAATGTGATTTGCGACCGTAACAAATATCATCATCATCATCAGCCTATAATGTTTCCACTGCTGGGACACAGGCCTCCTCTCTGTGAGAGGGAGTGGGCCGTAATCCACCACGCGGGCCCAGTGCGGGTTGGTAGATGTCACATGTCTTTGAATTTTTGGTTCTAGGACATGCCGGTTTCCTCACGATGTTTTCCTTCATCGTAACAAATATGACTTTACAAAATTTCTATCATTAGAATCAGTAGGTAATACAACTCCTTCAGTTAGAATTGACCTCAATTGCCATGATTTCATGAAATAGTCATTCAATAGGGTAATTTAACCAGTCAAGCGTCGCGGTTCGCCGATCGGCGACGAAACAATAGAAAATCAATTATGTCTCATTAGCGGCGCTTGACAGATTAAACTTAGAGAGTGTTGTATTAATGATTTTTATGATAATAATTCTGCCGCGGCCGCGAATCTTATTTAGATCAACATACAACCTGCTACTGACCTGTAAATTGCAAACGACGTAATAAAATTTTAATTTCGCAGACTAGCCTGCGCTTTCGCCTTAACATAAACACCCCGTTTAAAACACCAAATCCAAAACACCGAACATACTCCAAACCTATAGCAATTATCATCGAATAGGATTCGGATCCCAACAATTTATCCTCATAATTAACACCCACACATTGCCAAAAAAAACTCATTAACGCCTTACAAGCTAAAACGGCGTAGATCATAATATATAGAGATGCGACGTGTCACGCTGAAATGTGAGTGAGTGGGACAATCGAACGTCATTAGGCCAATAGGTCGGCTATGTCACGCGCGGAATGACGATCAATGGACAAATATTTTCATTATTGAACCTCCCCTCGTGTGTCAATAAATGCTGTAATTACCTCTGGGTTTAGGGATGTGCGATCTTTATTCTAATTGAATGTGGTTTTTTGCTTATTGACAATTTTAGGGCGGAAATTTAGTTAACAGAGTTGAATTTAAAAAAGTTTATTCTACACTTTATCGCTAAAGTTAACAAGTGTTTTGTAAAAAAAAATCTTTTTACAAGAACTCGTTGGTTTTGCAAAAAATCTCTATGATTAGTGTTAGTAGCCTCCCGTTTCAGTGATTTATACGGTCAAGCCCCGCGCGTTACCGATCGGTGACGAAACAATAGAAAATCAATTGTGTCTCATTAGCGGAGCTTGACAGATTAAAGATATTTGTTCGTAGGCACTGCTACGAGTATATTACATTGTTCTTAGGTATAGGAAGAACTGCAATATAGGTAATAAGTACCTATTTTCAAGACGCATGTCTAAGTAATAATGAATAATAGGGAGCAGTGGTGGCTCGGTGATAACACCCGCGACTTACGATTTGTAGGTCGTAGGTTCGAACCAAGACAGGTGCTTTACTTTGTGTAAATTATTTTATCACCACTGCTCTCAAAACGATGAAGAAAAACATCATGAAGAAACAGGCATGTCTTAGAACCAAAAATTCGAAGACGTGCTTTGTATGATTACGGGCCACTCCCTCTTATCGAGAGGAGGCCTGTGTCCCAGCAGTGGGAACATTATAGGCTGATTATACATGTCTAATTCACTCCCAAATATGATTAGCTCAAACTAGGTTATACATCCCTTAGCTATGAGATTATCAATAGGATGAGTAACAATCGACTGACCTGTAACTATAACAATCATGGTACGTTCGCTTCACAATCTACGTGCAAAATGGTAATTATGGAAATGTACGTACACTGGTTGTTTGTTATATAATAGGTATACGGGAAACCAATGTCCAGTACTGGACGTTAACGGGCCAGTATGAAATATAATGCCTCGGTAAACTGTTTCTTTGCGGAACGGGCTGCACTATCAGTATAAATGGTTTTTAACGAAAATTGCTTTTGAGAATTATGGCCTCTATGTGAATAGAAGTATTCGCTCATTCGCAGATTCTACATTCCGTAACAATTTTTTTTTACCATCGTTAGTTGAAACTATCTGTATCATAATACAGATAGTTTACTATACCTACTAGCGTCTGCTCGCGATTTCGTCCGCGTGAAATTTCGGCCTCCAATCCACCGTATCGCATCGCATCGCCCGCTCGCGATGTTACGAGTACTTCGCTTTCTCTTATCGTTCTTTCTGACTTTTCTTGCGTTTTGCTTGGGTCTTTAGGGCCGTAGTGTGATGTTAAATGCCTTTAACCTTCCTCAAGAAATGGGCTATAAAATTAAGAGATTAGAGCGTTCAAAAAAAAAAAAAAACAAACTCTTGAGCTTTAATATACTAATAGAATAGAATGTTCAAAGTCGAATTACAAATGTAACACTGTTGTGCACTAGAAATAGGACTCTAGCTATTACCAAAGTTATTATTAATAATTATAAATGAGGAAATTTGCCGATATTTACTCATTAATAATTCACGTAGATAGGTACGTTTTAGTCTAAACATCCTACCTACATAATGTTATGCGGCTTTGTGTGTAGATAATGTATAACTTTACACTGCAAACAGTGGTGCTGGTCCAATAAATACAAACGTAGATTGCAATTTGTGAACTTTAATAGCTAATGTTACTAATGGCTTTATCTCTGATTGAAAATTTACAAGTGTATGTACAGTATAGATCGCGATATCATAAATTCTGTTAAAAATATTGTCCGACCGAATGTTCGGTTACGGTTTCGGCCAAAAAGTGGCCGAATCTTCCCGACCAAAACTGGCGTATGGCGTTCGTGAACTTTGATTGAATGTGAAAGACTGACAGATAGTACCGCAAAACGGGGCTACTTTGACTTCCAGGGTTACTTTGACAGATCTTGGAGCTACTTTAACAGAGCGCCAAAATGGGTTTCACGTGTGCTCAGCAAGTGTGCGTGACTCGAGTAATATTGCGCGAGGCGCGGGGTGTGGAGAACGCGTCACAGCGTTGTGATCGGCCTGGTAAAAGTAGCCCCGCCTGTTCAAAGTAGCCCCGTTTTACTGTACCTAAGTATAGACTTAGTAATGGGGTCCCGTTTGCATCCTTTTTGTACAAAACCAAAAAAGTAAGTGTTTTCTTGTAAATAAAAGTCAAACTCCTTACCAGATATGCTCATAAACGCCAGTTTCAGTTCAGGGCCCAAGATTCGGCCGCTTTTTAGCCGAAACCGGACCTGTGGCCGTAACCTGATTTTTGGCCGAAACTGGCAGAAACCGAAACCGAACCGGTCGGACAATAATAGGAAAGCACCTATTTATATATGACCTGCTCTATGGAGACCATGTATACGTCGCAGGATAATTGGAAAAATCCAATATTTACGAAAATCCTAGGATTTATTTAAAGACTAGATTATTGGAAACTTGAAAGAGTTTCGTAATAATACAAGATAATATCAGGATTTTTGTAAAAACAGTTTATCTTAGGTTAACCGTGAACAACACTGACTCGCTGCTATGAACTTTTTGCTTTGACGGATGCACTGGATACAAGTTGACTGCCAGGCAACAGACACAATAGAAAATCTATTGTTTGCGCTCACTGTTGACCGCGGTGGCAGTCAATGTCTTAAATGGTACATTCGAGCTATATTCTGACCAACCCGAATAAAAATACTGATAATTGACTCTTACTAGCCAATCAGCCTTCAGATTTTCAATCGTCGTAATGCAAGAGTTTGAGAATCATATTTAACATACAACCTGATACTTACTGACCTGATAATTGCAAAAAACGTAAGAAAATTTGAATTTCGCGGGCTACCCTGACGCTTTCGTCTTAACAGACTACTTTTTTTTTTTGCCTAAATCCCGATATTTTACTCAGATCATATTTAACCTCTTTCAACGCGTAAATACAAAGTCCCCTTTAGATCGAAATCCCAGTAAAAAATAAAAAGCAAACAACGTTAATACATCCGCAGCGCCCTACACATTGACCACTGGACTGTCCCGACGACTATATTTCATCTTTTCAGCGTTTATCGCACTCCACGCGCGAGAAAGCGCGGACAATTGAGTAACTCTTGTACATATACAAATAAAAGTGTTTAGAAGGGTGCCGAGGGTGATGTAGTTGATAAGATAACGGGGAAATATATTTTATTTTGCAAAAAAAAGAATTGCGAATGTGATATTGCGTGAGTCGGTTTTGGTGTGGCAGATGTTTAGAAAAAGTATTTAGAATAGAAATAGAAAATATTTATTGTTCAGGTAGTACAATAAGCAGGTTCATTAGTTAACAGCAAGTTGAGACGACATGAGAAGCTTAACATACTAGCTACAGCAGCAAATTCCAAAGTGGAGACTAGAGAGGTGATTTCAGGTATGGTATGGTACGTGTGTACTCGTATGTGTAATTTTTGTGTGATGTGTGTGGTGTGTGTTTTTTAGAACGTAAGTTTAAGAGAAATCCTTGTGTTTATTTTGTGGAAGGTTTTAAAATAACCTAACAACTGCATAATGATATACTCGTACCACTATTTAAAGCGTGAATTCGACAATGTTTCCTCACGCAAATTCTCTTTTCCCCCTCCTTAACTGTGGTTAGTAGGTAAAGCTAATATGAGAATCTTTCATCTAATAACAACTACTTAGAACATTATTTTAAGACGCGTACAACCTTTGTCAACATGTCAAAAACATACATTAAAACTTCAATGTTAGAAACAACAACCTCTAATGAAACCGTTTCCTCACGAGTCCGCAACACATGTCATCATGGCTTCAAAGGAAACGGAGAAATTCCGTCCGGAAACATTTACAAAGAATATTTTGGTTATTACTTAATTCGCGTACCTACTTTTTGAAAAACGTAAACGTAACATGAACGTGCTTTTATAATGTGAGAGCGACGTTTCCTCGGTTTTCTACATAGTTACCTCCCGTCTGCGGCACTCAATGATATACATGAATGGAGTGTCCGGCGGTAGGTCTTTTCATCGTTTATCGTATAGCACGGCTGAGGGAGCGAGCACAATCGGCGGGGCCTGAATACCTCGCCAGGTAAATCGAGCTTTTGTAAATACGCGCCCGCTCCTGAGCTAAATTCTTTATCTTAACAACTATTTATCTGAGCGCGCTCGTAGGCTTACGTTACATAATGATGGCTTAAATAGCACCTAATATTAAATTGGACCCTTTCAGTATTCTCTTAGAGCAAAGATTATCGTTAAAGATAAAGGGTCTGTATCGAGGTCCGTAAAAGGGCTAATGTTATGTGGGCCGTGCAAGCTGATGGCGGGATAAACAATATCTGTAAATAACAACCAGTTATTTTAAAGGCGAGATATTGTATAATAAACTTATTTGCAAGAAAAAATATGCAATATCAATCAAAATGTTACTGGTGACCAAAGACTCTATAGCGCGATAAGATTTCAAGAGAGAGGGCTTCATTTTTATTCCGCAATATTTTAAGAATACCTAGTTCAGTTTTAAAATTCTGAAGTTTCATAGGTCCATGTCAGTTTATGTAAGACCGCTTCTGTCTGCAAATTTCTTGTTTCCCTGACCCGCCGCGTCGCATCGTATCGCCTCCCTTCGCTACTACTTCGTTTTCGCTTAGCGTTCTTTCTAACATTTTTCTTTTTGCTCGGCTACTAAGGGACTTAGCGTGATGTGACATAGCCTATAGCCTTCCTCAAGAATTGGGCTATCAAATCCAAAAATATTTTTTCCGACAAATCCGACTGGTAGTTCCAGAGATTAACTTGCGTGGGAGATTAGATTGCGTTCAAACAAACAAGCTCTTCAGCTTTATTATTAGTATAAATACAATAAATATTTTTTTATTTTTCATTTTAGTTCCCAAGTAAAAGCAATTAAGTGAATAATTAAAACAACAATGTTTTTGTGTGGTAGTTTTTGTCTGCTTCTAGATTTTGCCCTAGGTCGAGCGATGTAATTCGGGTTAACTGTTACGGAAATTTTCATTCAAATTGTGCCGCAGGTAGACCGTCCTTTTACATACCTACCTACTAAACATTAGCACAGTAAAATTTCACAAAAGTAAACCGTTTTAATGGTTTGTTTTTAACTAAATCATCATCATTATCATAATCAGCCTATAATGATCCCACTGCTGGGATACATGCCTCCTCTCTGTGAGAGGGAGTGGGCTGTAATACACCACGCGGGCTCAATGCTGGTTGGTTTAACTAAATGATGGATGTCAAAAGAAGTCTTCATCCTGCTTTTACGAAGTCAAAAAGGCATAGCAATAAAATTTTAACCCTACAACTCTCAGCTCTAAGATCTTCGGAATACAAATGCCAAATAAAAATTCATACGATAGTAGGTAAGTGACCAACGGCGGCTAACAGCTCTTGAGTACATTTTTAGCAGGTGGCTTGGCCGCATCGATATGCTAATGCCTCCGTTGCGGCATGACGTAACATGATATTCGTTCTACCTGCGACGAGCAATTTGCAAGCGAAATGCCGAGGAGCGCAGTCTATAGAGTTTTATCTACTCTTTAGTATGCTGGTGTTTGCTTTCGAATATTAGTGTTATGAGCATGCCGGTATAAGTCGAGTGTAATGTTATTTAATATGTTGTTCACCAAGACTCCACGGAGATACACTCATCTAAAGCGCTTTGAAAGCTGAGAATGACTCCGAGCACAATATAAACCTTGGTTATTTTGAGTTTCGAATCCTTAATTTATGACCCAGCTGTGAATAGCAAAGGCTGTCTTGAATATTATACGACGCTTTAAATATTCAAAATTAGAACTAGCAATAAAACCAGACCACAATACTAAAACCTAAACTAGACAGGCCTACGCCAAAACAAAACGTACAAATAAACTAATAAAAGGAGAAAACCCTTCTCCGAAAAACGTGACTAGAATTTTAATTGTTTGGTTCCTTCAAGAAAATGGACAAAAAATCACCACTGTTCTTATATTCAGGAAAAATGTAGACAGACATACAGCCCCACGTTTATACGGCAAGGCGGGGCAGTAGTAAATCATTTTAATAATTGATCCCGCTTGAAATATTCATGAAGTTCCAACTGAAGGTGTACCGAGAGGAAAACGGATGAAAAATGTTTCGGCCCACGCTAATATTTCACAACAACTGACCGTTTTTCTAGCGGACCCTGAAACAATGTTTTATGTTGTTATGCACAGATGTGAAATGTGCTCCACTTATACGGATGTGTGTCAGTTTAATTGAATATCTACCTATTTAATATTTTCGACTTCATTGTTGTTTATTTTTTATTAGCCATTTATATCCCACAGCTGGGCAAAGACCTAATCTCTTTTCACCTCTCTCTGTCCAGAGCTGCCAAATAATGGGATGAGCTGTACTCTTTTAATATTATTGTTTTGACAAAGAATAATCTTGAAATTATTTAAATTGTAGATATGAATAAAATTTTCAGTTAAAAACGATTTCTGAATTATTATTATTAAGAGGAAATGCGGTCAGAGAGACTTTCTGGAAAAGCCTAAGTAGAAAGTCATAATTCGATGTTTGGCTCTCGCCTATTTCCTCCTCCAATATTGTTCAATTTAAAAGATATTTCATGAACTGCATAAGAAGGATATTTGCTGTGTCCTATGTTTTTCATTTTTCATTTATAATTGTCAAATTTTGTACACTAGGCCTCGGTTGACAGCGGTTTAAATCGGTATTTTTGAGGGTTCTAGTGCTTAAAAAAATTATGTATCATAAAAAAGGAAAACATAGGGACATAAAAGTAGTTAATATTTATTATTATTTTCTTCATACTCTTAACACAGAAGTTTATTACTATTTGGAAAAAATAATTGGTGTGACAAATTAAGCTACTTTTACATATTTTCTGCTTATTAGCATTAAATTATACAGATCGGACTAACTTACCTAGTGACGTCCGATCCTTAATTATGTGAAGTAATCTAATCCTCATTGTATACTATGTAAGTCGCACCATTTCGTGCGCACACCCGTCACAATATTTAAAGATGAAATTCAAATTTTTTCATCCTAAAGAAAAACAAATGTTGTCTGTGGTCCAGTCGTTGGCGCGGTCTCCTGACATCTGTCAATCATTCTTTCAAAGCATAAGAATGGGACTTCACGATGACCTACATGGGCATCGTATAGTCCCGGCATACAGCACAACACAACTTCTAGAAGGGGTTTAATAAGGCAATCCAATATACCCAAAGTATAGGATGATTATCTGGGAAGGGTTGGGATACAATGAGGATTAGATTACTTCACATAATTAAGGATCGGACGTCACTAGGTAAGTTAGTCCGATCTGTATAATTATGCTTCGTAATCTAATCCTCATTGTATACTATGTAGATGTTCAAAGAATAAAGTTGTGTTGGTCATCATAGGTACATAAAATGAGCATTGTTCAATAATTGAACATTGTAACTTAACATGCTATTCTATGTTTGTTAGGTACTTACTAATTGTAATGCATTTCTATTAAGAATCAGTGTACCATTAAGGTAAATAGTTACCTAACTTAATTTATAATTCTCTAATTACTATTAGATTCTGGAAATATAATCAGTTTTGAATCAACTAGTTTAATTAATAATCCCATATGGCACACATCAATTTCTTATAATCAGACAATTAACATTGACATGTAATAAGTTCTATGTACAACCACTCTATAGAGCACACAGCTGGTGCAAAAGCATTAGAATCACTAATAAAAAGGTCTCTTATAAAACCGAGTAAGGGTTGAGAAATTTGTGGTCCAACCAGCATAATGACACCTTCTTCAGAGCCCTTTGAAGTAGAGGCATGTCTGTATATGTGAATTTAGAAATAATAATATCTATTCCACTCTTACTTGAAATTTGTTTTATCCATCTATTATTGGTTACAGTAGAGGTTGCATCATAAGGCTTTCTTATAGTTATAATTAATGATTTACAATTTTGTCTTATACTCTTACCTAGTAAAATCTAGATAGGACAATTTAGGGGTTGTGGCAGTACAGAAAGATAAATTATCTTTAAAAAATGGTAGAATCAAGTTGAGTTCGGATCTACCAGGTTTTAATTATATCTGGATTTTTATGTTAATATTGTCCTCATTATAAGAAGTGTACTAATGAGTGACCAGGTTTGAATTTTGTGTGCAGTTACAAGAGCTATTATCGTTACTAATTGTTTGGTTAGAAATTCTAAACCAAGGGTTTGATTGGGAAATAAATTAATCTGTCGAACTCCGCTAATGAGACACAATTGATTTTCCATTGTCTCGTCGCCAACAGGCGACGCGCGGTGCTTGGCCGGTTAAATAATGCAAAACGATACTAGGGTCCCACTAACTTCATATTTGGGATTCTTTGGTCTTAATATAAATATATCCGTGAGAAACCTTGTCGCTCTGTCATTTTTGTGTCAATGTGGCGGCCAAAAACTACAGAATTTGCTGATTATTATATAGCTCACTCAATACCATTAGGATATCATACATCATTAAACTTAGTGGTAAAAATTATATGACTATCATGACTGAGCCTAGGGGTCAATATCTTGTGTCTAACAGAAGAGAGTCTACTGATCTAGAGCAAAGCTAACACTATATTAATTGAGGGATCAGTCTTTCTCCTATCAGGAAAGCGTCCCTGATAATATGGCAGCAAACAGTGACTCCTGTGCATTGGGTGTCGAGATCCCAATAGATCTACAGAACATACTTGGATCAGGGAGCCATGATATGTTGATATTTAGTATTAGACCTGATTGTAAACAGGTCAATCGGGGGCTGGCCCAGTACAGCACACCCCCCCCCCTGCTTGCATAGGTATATCTTTACTTAGAAGTAGGTCCCTATGTAGGGTTTCAAAGTTGTACAAGTTGCTGCAATTTTTTTTTTTTTTTTTTTAGCAACAATTGACTTGTAGGCTATATCACATCACTTCCATTTAATTTCTATGTTAGGAAGCCTAGATTCAATTTCCCATACTGTTTTCTTTGGAACTAATATAAAATGCATAAACCCGTATTTGTCATTCCTTGCACCGTTGCCAAGATTGTTAAGCCAAGCTATTCAGATGAGTAAAATGAGTACCACCCATCTTACTGACACAGGATATGGCCGTTGTGATATCTTTTCTAAGTCCTCACAGTAACTGAGTTTGCTTGCAAATGTTTTGAGCCCCATAAATGCTGCTAATAGTTCAAGGTAAGGTAAGGAACTTTTCAACATTAACCTTTCGTATGCCGGAACGTAGATCTACACGAGACACAATGGCTTTTTAATTGTGTCTGTAATTACGGCATACAACCGGTTAACTGTCCAGTGCCTGTGGATGTTGATATCATTACATACCAGACCCCAGTCAGTGTGGGACAATATTTCGAGAACAAAATCAAATTGTTTAATTCTATTGTGGTTTGTTGAAATGTAAGGTAACCAACAATCTCTGCAAATAAATGATTTTTAATTTGTTTCTAGTTTGTTGTATTTGTAAATCAGTGATTTTTAACCTAGTTTGGTATAAAGTTAACCATATTCATATACAGATGCAGCTACTAGAATACCTAGTAATTAGACACACTCTATTATTTATATCTCATTTCAGACTTAATATTCTTTATAGACTACAGGGTAAAGTCTATATTTTCCTGAGGAAGTGAAATGGCAAACTGGACTGAACCCAACTAATATCCTAGACATTGGCAGCACTGTCTGGGCACTCTTTTCAGTTTTAATAATAAATCCTAGATATTTAACACAGTTTGAGTATCAGACATATTTTCTAAACACTGCATATAGATCGGCAGGGCACAGAATATAATTGTCAAGATGTATGACAAAAGGCAACCGTAGTGACCTCCGGTGACAGACAACTGGCTTTATGATGTTTGTGAATACATATGGAGCGGTGCTAAGTCCAAATACGAGGCATGTAAACTGTTATAACTTATAACATATTTTGAAATAGAAACTGGGGATATCTCCTGACATATTTTCATATAGATAATTGATATGAATTTTTTAAATCAATGTAATATTGTAGGCAAAAAACTTATATACCTAGTAACATACTACATATTAAGTTTTTATTTAATATGTATCTCCAAGCACCATGCGATTTTGGTACAATTATACCAGATAAAATTACTTATTTGACAGGAGCACATGTTTCTATAGCACCTAATGTAAGAGATTATTCCATGGGGATAGATTGCTTTCTTTCTGAATGAAGTTGTTATTCAGAGGTTTGAATTGGAAACTCAGTAAAAGGTAGTTTATAACCCTTGATCCACTCATGTATGGTTGGATTAGTAGTAATACCATACTTCAGAGAAATATTGTAATCTACCAGTCTGTACCTGAGCTAGTGATGTTGCTGGTTCTGGCAACGGTTGTTGGCATTGGATTTATCTTGAAGCTTATAGATAGCTATTCTGAATTGGTGTGTAGAATAGGTATTTTGATATTGGTGTTTACTCACATCAATTCTTGAATTTCCTCATGGCTAGGTAGGATTAAGGATCTCAGATTATTGCAATTTTCATGATAAATTAATGTCACACTCAGTCTAGCTCAGTAACTTAATGTTTCGATTTGATTCGCACTATACAAACGCTTGGGAGGCTATTAGACTGTTATGAACTTTTCCCAATGAATGTAATAGTAGCGGCCACTGTAGTTCGCTGCCCCCTGATTGTGTGGTCCCATTTGATTCCACTTCCATTTACTGCTGTCACCCTTCCTTTTTAAATTTTGGTGGGTTCAATAGGCTACAAATTATGAATGTTTCATACTTCTTTTAAATGTTTAACTTCATCTCCACATTTAGTCCATTATCATAATTGACCACCGTGTGGCCAGACTGCCATGCAGTTCTACAGGTAAAGTAGCTAACTGTACCCCAGCATCTCACAAGTAGATTTTCAATACTTGAACTTAGGACTTCACGTTGGGTATGTATATCGTTCCACTCTCAGCCTCCTTTCGGCTGTATTTTAGTAGAATTGAAGTACTAACATAGCTTATATAAGTTAAATTGTATATTAACACCCTCACTGAGAGGAGGCCTGTGTCCCAGCAGTGGGAACATTATAGGCTGATTATGTGTTATGTATGTATATTAACATCTAGAATATAAAGTATTTTGGAATTAGATTATAATTAACGGCATTGAGTATGGGTATTCCCAATCCGGCTGCGTTGGCTTCGGTCACATAACACACAGTCCAACTGTAGTCTTCCATGGAAGAGGGCTCCGTACTCATCTACGAAGACTAATTAGAGTTAGGTCCCAGACTGCTTAGATCTAAATCCATGGCTAACCTCACGTGATAGCTCTAGGAATGCAGGAGGGATGTGTTTTTACCACTGGACGTATAGACTGGTTTATATCTGATTTTATTTGATTTAACCTGAAATAAATGGATTATTATTATAGAACATTGACTAACCTCTCGTGAGTCTGTGTGGAGTTGATGGCACAGTTGAATGTTCTCATGGTTCACCTCGCGTGAGAACACTTAGAGACGGCCAAAGATCCTCAGAACACTGAACGTATATACCATCGGCTAGCATCGCGTGATAGCTCATGTGGTGTCGTTCTTATGTAAGTATACAGCACAGTTACGTTCTCATGGTTGACCTCACAGTGAAAACTAGAGACTGCTGTGTGTATTACGGCATCCTATGTCGGCCAAAGATCCTCCGAACACTGAACGTATATACCATCGGCTAGCATCGCGTGGTAGCTCATGTGGTATCGTTCTTGTGTAAGTATACGGCACAGTTACGTTCTCATGGTTGACCTCACAGTGAAAACTCTAGATACTGCTGTGCGTATAACGGCATCCCTTTAATAGGGAGCATGATTTCAATAGTCTTTGATTTCAATTGCCGACAACTGAGTTTCGATGACGGCTCCGCTTTGCTTTTTCAAGCGATTTTCCAGTTCTCGCAGGCGTACGGTCAGCTCCTACATTCCATCGTCTCGTTTTCTTCTGTTTTCCCATCTTGTTAAAACTTTTCTGAACTTTTATATACGAAAACGTGATCAGTGCGCGGCACAAAAAAGTACAATGATTGACAGATGTCAGGAGACCGCGCCAACAACTGGACCACAGACAACATTTGTTTTTCTTTAGGATGAAAAAATTTGAATTTCATCTTTAAATATTGTGACGGGTGTGCGCACGAAATGGTGCGACTTACATAGTATACAATGAGGATTAGATTACGAAGCATAATTATACATTTTCTGGTGTGTCGTGTACTTTTTGTTGTTGTATTACATTGATGATGATAGTGCTTTTGATAGATACTATCCTGATCAAACTTCACTGAACACACAGGAATCGCTAATAACCCAAACTTCATAACGGAAATGGAAGCAAAAAACGAAAAGGGCCCATCGAGTCCCATTTCCCGCGTTACCAAATGGAACTTCCCAATCCGAGTTGACATAGATATCGCCCCATCCATTTTCAAATTCTCAAGTTGCAATAAAACAGGAAGTGGGTTCAAAAACAACGTCTCGGTTACAGTCTCTAAGGAAATTCGGTAAGGAAATTCTGATGGCGGCTAGGGTCGGCAGGCGTACGTGTCGCTGAATAAAATGCTGAAACATTAAGTCAGGTCACTGGGGCATAAACCTACTTAGAGCCACATGCCGAAGTGCTTCAGCGATAGCCTCGCTTGATTGCGTTTTGACCCTCTCCGATCGACTTAAGTGACGCGAAAGGCGTCAAAGATCAACATCGTCAATACTTAACTATCAACCCTGAAACATGGGTAACTTATGCTTCTACTTTTTCATTTTTCGATATACAAAAATAGAATAAGATTTATTTTCGTATGTGTTCGAAGACATGTGACTTCCGCCAACCCGCACTGGACCCGTGTGGTGGATTATTATTCTCCACTCCCTCTCATCGAGAGGAGGCCTGTGTCCCAGCAGTGGGAACATTATAGGCTGATTTATGCTTATACTTATGCCTTGTATGTTTGCGTAAGTATGTATATGTCAAATACAACGTCACACAATTTTGTCTGTAATCTATTTGATACACACAGGTTAGGTAAAGTCTATTATGTTGGGAAAGCTATAATGAAACTGAATTATACTCGTGGCTTCGGGCGGAACTCGCGCTGTCTGTAATGCCTGTATGTAGTCTACCCGTGTTTGTGTTAGATCACTGTATAGACTTCATTAATCTCAGGTTAAATCATTAGGCTGTCTTCTAATGATGCACAAATAATAGTAGTGAACATTACTTAACTGAATTAGTCATCATTGTAGAAATACGTTGATTTCTGTTCAATACTTCCGCGTGATATATTTCCGTGCCTCGGAATGTTGGTCCCGATTGTCATTCGTGGATCTTTGACAATCGTTACGGGTAGTCAGAAGCCCGAAAGTCTGATAACCAGTCTTACCAAGGAGTATTACCCAGTAACTGGGTTGTGGAGGTCAAATAGGCAGTTGTTCCATGTAAAATACTGGTATTCAGCTGCATCCGGTTAGACTGGAAGCCGATACCAAGATAGTTGGGAAAAGGCTGGGCAGATGATGATGACTTCCGCGTGATATACTTTTGAACTAGGGCTCCATTCGAGACAAGTTTAGACGAATAATTTATAAGCACTTGTTTCTGTGACAAATAAAAGTATTTTCCATTTAATGAACTAAAGGAAATAATAATTATTCAAATATTCAAATATTCAAATAATTATGTTAATACATAATTATTTGAATATTTGAATAATTATTAATCGCTTGTTGTTTGTTATTATATTAATTATTAATTTAGTGTAATCGCGAAAAAACATAATAGTAAGTAAGTAATCATTTATTTACTAAAAGACTTAGCCTAGGTAACATCAGTATTGTTTCAATAAGGGATGGGTATGCTATTACATATTATGAGCAAGACCCCTGGCCCTTCAAACTAGGAATTCCCGTACCTTGAAAGACAGTAGGACAAATTAGCTCAACTGTCACTAATGAGACACAATTACCTACTTTTTCTATTGTTACCGATCTCTAAGAGATTTCTTGACAGTTGAAGAGCTACTGAGTTATGTATAAGAACCTACCCTTAAAATCAGGAGAGGAAGTTCAATACAGCAATTTGCAATTCAAAAACTAGTACTTATTGTTTATTTAAATATCAATATTCAATTTCAATAAATTAGAGAGCCAACATGTCTTACTTCCTGCATTTCCTAGCATCATAAGCAGGAAATAAATTCACGTCTGAAAATGACGTGAATGAATAATTAATTTACGATTTGAATAACAATGGGCAAATTGCTTGCCTACGTGACAGAGAGAGATGGGGCTACTGAGAGGGTTCCGATCCTCCGAGCAACCTGCATAAGTCAGACTGTTTGAGTAGCCTTCATTTAAATTTTCTAATATAAATACCTTTGAACGAGCAAAATACTTCAACATGACATGTTACCTTTTACTGGAATTTGCCTTGCCAATATTGTTGGTTACATTTTATTATGATTCTGTTGAGAATTCATAGGAAAATTAAAAGAATTCATTTATTTTTGTAGTTAGTTAATTAGTAATTAAATTTAGTACCTAGTGTAAATATGTAGTTGTGTTAAATATTGTAAAAGTTATTTAAGTGAACCAATAAAAAATAAAAAGATACTTAATCGAAGAAAAAAACATGATGAAGTCTTTGGGCATGAGGATTCTATGTCGAAAGTAAAATCAAAACTGTATTTTTAATTTTACTTTGAAAGCTTATGACTCCTTTTACAAATTCCTCTGTTAGTTTTAGTTTCAATTTTCACTCTGCAATCCCAACTCTAAAAACTCACCCAGTTTAGAAAGTTTCAAAACCACCACCATACTTCTTGAAAACTTGAAAAAAACAGAAATTCTTTATTTATGGTAACCGTTTACAAGCACATAAAAACAATCAAGATTCTACTTCAAAAGTAGGTTAGCAGTTCTAAAACAGTTTTTCCTGCCATGTAAAGCAATCTAGGAACAAAAGGAAAAAAAAAATACAGCGAATCAGTTGCCTATCTTCGCGTGCAAGTTGCTAGAGGCAGTGGAAGAAAATGTATTACTGCAGTGTTTGTGGACGATGACCTGACAGGCCGTCACTAGGTACCGTTGCAGTCTTTGAGCCTAGAGCATTTCAAACGGGCCGAACAATCGTGCCTCGTTTGGCCTAGTTATGGAAATTGACGGATTTTGCTTTGGGATAGTACGGTAGTAACTATTCAGATTTTCCGATTTAGTTTCATGGTTATCTTTGGATTAAACTTTAAATGTGTTTAGTTACTGGTTTTATTGTGATCTAATATTTTTTTCTGTATGCTCCGATGGTCTAGTGGTCGCTAGTGCTACTGCTGAGCATGAGGTTCTGGGTTCGATTCCCGGGTCGGGCAAAGTGTTATTGGGTTTTTCCATTTGGAATTTCTCAGTAGCAGCCCGAAGCCTGATTTTGTGCCCGGTTGATGGCAATAGGCTCGCCCCCTATTACATGGGATTTAAACATAACTGACGAAATGTGGCTGTACTATAGGTACACCTCTGCCTAACCCTTCAGAGGAATACAGGCGTGATGTACTGCTTTGTTATTTTATATATTTTCCTTTTGTATGGTTCAGAATGCATTTTTAACCGACGAAAAAACGGAGGAGGTTATCAATTCGACGCGTATATTTTTAACCGACGAAAAAACGGAGGAGGTTATCAATTCGACGCGTATATTTTTTGTTTTTTTTTTTTTTTTTTTTTTATGTATGATCACGCATAACTTTTTACAGAGCAGTCCGATTTTGATAATTCTTTTTCTGTTGGAAAGGATATACCCCGAAGTTGGTCCCATATAAATTTGGAAAAGAAAATCCAACCCTAAGGGTAGGAAAACAGGGGATGATTGATTGTTCACTCACTGATTGTAATGTATGAGCACGCATAACTTTTTACAGAGTAGTCCGATTTTGATAATTCTTTTTTTATTGGATAGAACATACCTCGAAGTTGGTCCCGTGTAAATTTGGAAAAAAAATTCCTACCCTAAGGGTGGGAAAATAGGGGTGATTTCTTGTTCATTCACAGATTTTAATGCTGAGCTTTATAAAGCCTGTTTTTTAAGTATTTTATTATACAAAAAATAATAATTAAATTAAGATTATATAACAGGTAATATCTAAAGTAGGGTAGGTAGCTAATTTAAAAGTAATAAAAAATTAAGCATGTAGTAATTAGTAAATTATAGCCTCAAAAAATTATAAAATAAAAACTTTTTAACAAAAAAATTAAACCTCCGAAAAAACTGAAAAGCAAAAAATAAAAACATTTTTTATTTTACCTTAATAAATAAGTTCTTAAACTAATGCAAGTATACCTAAGAAATTTTGAGTCGGCGCCAAACAATCAATGAACAAAGATCACTAAATTACCTTAAATTTAAAGAAATAACCAAATCAAATTAATAATGCAACGTGAAATCTCCAGCGATAAATATAACATTCCAAACAAAAAATGCGCTCTCCGCACGACCACTTGCAACGATATTAAGTTGCTTGTTTGGCGCCGACTTAAAATTACTTAGGTATACTTGCATTAGTTTAAGAACTTATTTATTAAGGTAAAATAAAAAATGTTTTTATTTTTTGCTTTTCAGTTTTTTCGGAGGTTTAATTTTTTTTAGCTTAAAACAATTCTTTAAAAAAATTAGTATGAGTTGCAACACCTGAAGGCCAATTCTCGTAATTTAAAATGTTCAAAGTCTAGTGGCAGTCACATCTCGTCGACCACCAAATGTCAAAAACTTGTCAAAATGTAGGGAAATTAGAGATATTTTTGACAGGTTGAGACTGAAATCAGATTGTGAACGTTTTTAAAATTTACGAGAATTGCCCCCCCCCCCTGTTTATCTACTTAAATATCAACTCCTGAACATGGACACGTATCGATAAAGGACTTTATTATTGCAATGCGATAGAGCATTAAATATTAAAACCTCACGCAATATGTAAAGGCGCAGGTGTCACCGGAGCTCGTGTTATGTTTGTACTGCTAATGGCGACCCCGCACTTGCTAGGAAATGAGCGATCCCTAGCCTACGTAAGGCGCGTTTAACTTGAATATTGTATTAGCACCACGTTTTAGTACCCGGCTTTATTTTATTTTTATCATGCTGATGCTGAATGGACGGGTTGTGAGCACACTTCACTGGAAAGTCAATGCACGGGTGGGAGTAAATGGCCTTCCGTCTGACTATGAAAAAGCTTAGGGATATTAATTTATCGGCTAGTAGAAACTTTGGCGTATGTTTAGAATAATAAAAGTAGACAAATGAATACAATCTAAAAATATTTTTAAAAAAACCAAACCAAATAAATCCTGCACCCTAATTGCGTAACACGTGATCACACAATTTGAATGATTTTGAAGGACATTGCCAATCAATTGCTTCTTATCTTCGAAAAATTTGTCTGCTCAAAAACGTAAATAACGCAATGAATGTTGTTGAACTGTCAAAATGACATCCATTGCTACTATTAGCGTGTTATGCAATTACCCCGTTGGTTTGCTTTTTAGTGAAGACTATGTTACATGTCATTTATTGGTACATCGCTGTGATTTTCCTCTTTCGTAAGCAGACCAACTTGAAAATAAGTAGTCACCCTCATTTTTTATGTTAGCAAAATGAATCACCTTCTTTCATATTTCCGGATTATTATATGACAATTTATTTAGGTATTCCCAAAAAAAAGGCATACATTCCAGTAACTCGCCCAATTCAAACGCAGCTCAAGCGCCATCACAATAGCTCTAGCGGTTTCGTTGACAAAGTTTACAAAGCTTTGTTCGGTACCTCGCTACGTAATAAGTAAGTATACATATAGCTTATATTTGACATGTCACCGCTAATGGAAGAAAGTATATTTAGGCTTACTTGACATCATGACCCAATTCGCTTTTGATAACAAACGTTGGTAATCACTACGTTCGTACTAGAAGATTGATGTCGTAGGTGTAAGTAATACTCCCAGTTTCAATTTACGAAGGTGTTTTTAACTAATGTAAACATTGTATTTCAAGTAGAATAAATTGGTAGGTATTTACTTTTCTTTTCTTTTCAACGTACCATAAGTAATTGATACGCTGACTTGCATTCGTACAGTCGTAGATATACAAACTTTAATTAAAAAATGCCTAATCTATAACAATATAGTTCATTCAACAACAAATTAACCGCATAGACAACACATAATTAATCCAAAAACCGTGTAACATTTTAATTTCAACCTTCATACTCTTTCGATTAATTCGTTGTCAATAATATCATATTGGGGCAGTGGTAGCCCAGCGGTAACGGCCGCGACTTATGCGCTGTAGGTCGTAGGTTCGAACCACGTCAGGCGCTTTAGTTTGTTTAAATTCTTTCATCATCACTGCTCTCAAAACGGTGAAGGAAAACATCGTGAGGAAACGGGCATGAATCAAAAATTTTAAGATATGTGATATCTACCAACCCACACTGGGCTCGAGTGGTGGATTACGGCCCACTCCTTCTCAAAGATAAGAGGCCTGCGTCCCAGCAGTGGGAACATTATAGGCTGGTTATGCTAAAGGTTATTGATAAGCCGATTTGTTCACGTCGTATAAAAACTCATACTATCAAAATACGTTAATTTATCAACCATCAAACCACACAGGTACACTTTAATTATACACAATACGTATTTATTCTAAATACCATAATTTATTTTTAATATCAGCTCGTTCCGTTCGTTGTCTATAATGCCACCTATTTTGTCATTAATAAATCACGTTTGTAACACGTGTTTATGCCACATTCCAGACCTTCACCAAGGGCATTGACACTGTTTAGAATAAAATAAAATAGGCACCTACGTAAGGCTGTGTTTCCACCAGAGATGTGCGAGGATACGTAGCGAGGGATGTGTTTGAAACAAACCAATAACATCGCTTCATTTTCATAGCTTGAACTAAGTTAGCGTTGTTATTGGTTAGTTTTACACACATTCCTCGCTACGCATCCTCGCTTATCTCTGGTGGTAACGCAGCCTTACGGCCCATTCGCAGTTATTTTACTTCTGACAGCAGCAACCTAACAACAACCTTACTGCAATGACAATAAAGATCACAGTGATTTTGACAGAACTGTCAGTGGCAGCAACCGAACAGCAATCTTATTAAAATGAGGATAAAGATCACTGTAACGTTGACAGTGATGCAAAATCAGAGGTAAAATAACTGTGAAAGGACTGTATGTAAAAATGGCAGTCTCTTTTGAATTTATAGGTCACATTTACCTAAGGAGGTCGCCATTGAAAATATGAAAATACATTTTTAACCCCCGACGCAAAAATGACGGGGTGTTATAAGTTTGACTTGTCTGTGTTTGTGTGTGTGTCTGTCTGTGGCATCGTAGCTCCCGAACGGATCAACCGATTTTGATTTTGTTTTTTTTTTTTGTTTGAAAGGTGAATTAGTGGCAAGTGTTCTTAGCTATGTTTGATGAAAATCGGTCCAAGATGGCCGCCGCCACAAAATGGCGGATTACATATTTTTTCACAACTCCCTTAATATTGTTAAGAAATTCTTGAGATGAAATTCTATTTAGGCAGATACAGGTACTCGTAGTTAAACTAAACTGCAGCGGAAAACCAAACAACATAGATCGTTAAAAAAAGGTTTACCATTCCCATCGTCAACAAAATACATAAACTTTAACAACTTACTCCCCTAAATTCTATCGGAGAAAAAGTCCCAAAACTCTATAAACTTGAGTTATGAGTGCTTGGACGATTTACGTCGAAGAGATTGACTTTATTCGTTAGCCCATTCCAGTAAGAGCGTCTATTAAAGAGGTATTCTACACAAAATTGTGTTATCAGCGCGGGGAGGGGAGATAAGGCGCGGAAATAGGCCCGTCCACTTATCGCACGCCACCCTACTGAGACCGAATTAATCCTGCCATTATGTCATAAAACAGTAATTAAGAGATTTATATGGGAATAAGTAAGTCACCCAAAAAGACAATTTTTTAATACGTCTTTCTAAACAACATGTGAAAAGTGACGAAACGAAAAAGAAAAGTAGGTACGTTTCGGTAAAGTGATATCGAAATATGCTCTAGTACGGTCGAACAAGCTATTTGGTATACAGGCAGCTAACTTGCAACTGCTTTTAAACAACGGTGTGCTGACTTAGTCAATTCTTTTATACCACTCTATTTAATCAAGGATGCTATACTTAAGCTGAAAAAGTTATAACGCACAAAATAAAACTAAATATTGGCAGTGTAGTGGAAAGGTGAATTTTTTTGTATGTATACCAAATAGCTTATTCGACCATACGAAGCCCTTTATTATGGATTTAATTAGTTATAAACCGAAAATTGAAAACATAAAGTTTTGCGGTTTCCATACACAGAAACGGTGTTAACTTTAGAAGCGCGAAAGCGGTTTAATTGTTAGGTGTAAAGTTAAAAGTCAACCAGTTTCTAAATGTAGGCTTACCTACATAATCACCTTACCGCTTACATTTCGTAATAGAATACATATTTATAATCTATGCTTCTATTTATGGCACTCGATTTATTTTCGCATGCATTAAAATAGCATACACGCGTGGTGACATTTATCTGCACCTATACCTACCCACGCCGCGCCGTATGCACGTTGTAGTTACAATAAGTTACAGTTTAATATAGAAACCTTGCTCGCTAGCTAATAGTTTAACCTCGACGTGAGCTATTTTCATATACGTTTTCGTTCCACTATGAGAGATGATTTACTTCTTCTGTCTAAATCCTGCCTGAACACTTATCATAATGTGTGGAAAAATATCTCGCGCCAAACGTGACGCCCCAGTTCAATAGTGTTCAAACCTTTAAAACGCTTCCTATTATCCTCCGCCAACGTTTCGCAGATAGTCAGGGAGCGGTACTAAATTACGTAAATCCCGATCGCGTATACAGAGCAAGTGAACCGGCGAAGTGACACGGAATTGCGCACGCACTATATCAAAGTAAAGTATACTATTTTTATATGTAAATTCTATAAAAAAGGGATTCGACGAACGTAAAAACTTGGGAGTTGGAAGGAACGATAGCCGGATCTGGAGAGCAATCATAGAAGGCCCTTGCGCAGTAAATCATGCAATAAATTATAGGGCATGAAATATTCAAAACGCCTCAACATACGGCAGGGTGTGAAGAACAATGGGAAATGTTCGCCTTACCACGGTCCATAGGGATGGAATAAAACCTGTAACTATGGTAGCACTTAATGCAAATTTATGTTTTAAGCCTTATGGAAAGTATGGGATTACGGAACGGAATCCTTGCCTGTTTAAATTGCTGATAATGATAATATGTTGTAGTAGCAATGTTATTTTAGTTTTGTACTACCTACGTATTGGAATCGTTTATTTTTGTAGAAACCTTATGTTGAAGTATAGCTTCCATTTAGCGGTTTAGGGGGCCCTTTGTCTGGCAATTTTGTCGATGCATAGTCAACTCTTGGAGTGTATAATGTGCCTGTAATATCACCAGCACCCTTACTTAAACATATCGTTGGTGGTTGGCGATAGAAATAAGGTTTGAAACGAGTACCTAATGATCTCGATCAGCATTTTTACACGGACAAAAATATTAAAACAAAATATAGGATCACGGGCAGTCAAAATATTATGACCAATGTGGATACTTCATGCATTACTGTACCAAAACTAAAATAATCCAAATTATGTACTGTATTGATTAATACCCACATTTTCATGTAGCGTCTGAAACCGCAGTAGGGCTTCAGCGCAGCCCTATTCGCGTGCAGTTTCGATGGCGATCCTCCAGCCGTGTTAATTTTCTGTTATTCGATGATCGCCCCACTGAACTCACTGAACTTTAATTAACTATTACGTTCAGCATTTCCAATTTTAACGTCACCTCGTATCTTTAAAAATATCAATTTTAAAGCCAATACGTTTCTGTTTTCACACTTCTGAATGGGAGTTATTTTGAAAGGGATCGTTGGGAGTGTTTGAGTGGTGTTTGTAGATAATTTTGGTATTTTTTAATTCAGCACTATTTATGACGAAATATAACAGCTGTTAAAAAACATGGCTTTGAAACACTGAATATAAAGAGCATTCCATTCACAACCCAGGCATTGAAGGATTTATATCTATAATTTTGTTTTTCTGAAAAACAACACTACTAAATATAGATACCTCAAGTTAGAATTCTACCTGAATGACACCTACATACCCATCCCGTTCTCAGTTAATATGATTAGCAGTGGGTACTTGACATACTGCCATAATATTTACCTATCTCAATTTAGGAAGATGTTCTTTTTTTCTCCAAGAAAAACATCCATACAAAAGGTGTACATATATTCATACACGAAATATTTTAAGAGAAACATCTATAGGTGGTAAAGAAGCCATAGCAACGAAAACATGTTTTTTATCCATGTGTAAGTTTTTACGTAATTATTATAATTTGAAAATTGCTTGAGACATTTTACATAAAACCTTTACTCCGCTTCAATATCAGTAAATACCACGTGGAAACTAGCGTAATGGCTTTGAAAAATAAGAAAGAGCCAGTATTTGTTATGTGTGTCAAGTAATTTAAACATATATGATTTTTAAATAAATTAAATATGTCGGAGTCATTTGTTTGACTATTCGGGACTCCAGCGCCAGGCGGCGCCGGCGCTCGACATAGTCTAGCCTGAGTTTGTGGGAGTCGACGACAGCGCTACAGAGCGGTGTGGAACTCTCTTGATCATTGGACATCGAACGGACAACATGTGCTCAAAAACTGTCTCGCATTCCGTATCGTCGTGTCGTGTACCTACAGTGTGTGATTCGCTAGTGTGACTAACTTGTTTGTATAAATTATAATCTGATATGAACTGCAAACGGTTTTTCTATTGCGCAATAACCAACACTACCCATAGAACGCCCACAGTAATTAAAATAATAACGAGAGCCATGTACCTTCTCCCTCAATACTCAAACAGATAAAAATGATTTCGTTTCTATGGCTTCTTTGCCCCCTAGATAAATGTATGAATAGATATATTGAGTAAAACCAAGTAAAACGCATTACCGTTATTCTAATAATAATAATTACGAATCTAGGCTGTCGAAAGTCAAAAATACAATATCTACAATACTGCTGCTCTGACCAACTTAAGTTAAACATAGATTGGGGCCGCAAAACTATCTCATGCAAGCTTCTAACCAGCCTTACATGAAATCGCCTTTAACATTTATCCTATATTAATACTCGGAGTTTTCAATAGTTACTTAATAGATGCCATCCGAACTGCATCTAATTCGGACTATCAGAAATTCTGGAACACTATCAGCCAATTTATCTATGGGACTGATCGTGCTGCAGAATTTCTGGACTGGGTGTGGAAATACTATTTCGAATCACATTCGAATATCAAATTCAGAATGATTTCATTTTGACAAAATGAAAACCAGACTGTGCTAGGAGATCTTATAATACGTTATAAGGATCTAAGAATACTCAGATTTGCTACTACACCCTGAACCACCACACAATGTAGGTATAGTTACAGCCAAAATATGTTGGGGCTGAAGGGCTATTTTTGTCTGCTCATTGCAGGATAAAATTTGCTTTATCGACTCAGCATACATTCCAAAATGCACAAGGATGAGTTCACTGGAACCACATTATGGTGGCATTATGGCAATACCATCAATTGTCTTCTCATGTCCATTATCCTCTATCCAGTGATTCGTTTGCGATAGAATACGCTCCACGCACATATGTAGGTACAGGGTGTTAAAAACGTTTTCCAATACTTACTAATATTATCGAAAGTAACTCTGTCTGTCTGTCTGTATGTTACCCTTTCACGCCTAAACCACTGAACCGATTTAGATGGATATTGAGATAGTTTGAGTCCCAGGACCTTTCCTGTGGATAAAAACAACCCTATGTCCTTACATAAGGTAGTTTTTATCCCGATATTCCCACGGGATCGAAACTTATGCGGGTGAAACCGCGAGTTGCATCTAGTGTATGTATCTACATTGCGCCGTAATATCAATACTTCCATTAAATTATATTCAGCTATCTCATCCCCTACTGAAAATCCATCAGCTAATATGTAATAGATGGTCACCCATCCACGAACCGACCGCGGTAAGCAAAGCTTAACCTTCGAGCGACCCGTGCGGCAGCTATCATTTAGAGAGGAGACTCACAAACTCTAGCAGTACCTACCGACAGGTTTCCACTTAGAACCGCATACCTATACTTAGTTCATAAAAATCTCAAGTAAAATGTAAAAGAGATTCAGTAATAATTCCCGCAGAGTTCCCGTACTAATAGCAGGTTGGGGTTGTTGAGTCGATCACTCTCGTTCCGTACAGCGAATAAATTGAATTCTAATTTTCAATTTCAATAACAATGCCGTGCGAAGATTCAAGCGTTAACATAAGCGGCGCTCGAAGAGATTTCTTAAATATATTGTGTACTAGCGTTCCACTTCGGCTTCGTTCGTGAGTTTTCGTCAATTGATATAATGTAGAAGGAATATTCTGCGTGTAGGTATGTGTAGATTTATGTAGTTTAGAGGGATCTTGTCTTGGATTTACTTTGATTTTTGAAAGTGAACATCGATTTTTTGGTACAAATTCGACTTAGTGATAAGTTATTTGTGACTTAGTGACTTTGTTCTGTAGGAAAGATAGACAAAGCCTAATTCTGTATCAGACTACAGGAATGGCTAGTACCGTGCATGCCTTGCAATGCTTTTTTTTTTTTGTAAGAAACTTTCTCCGGCCCGTTCACAACAAATTACCAAAGTTTCATCACAATCGGTCGAGCCATTTTGGAGTTTTTACTAATGCACGGCAGTTGATTTTTATATATAGATATACATATATAAATGTAACAGTAACGAAGCTAAGCGTAAACTGAAATGATGTTAAAATTTCATAAGTACCTTTTTTTTTGGGTTGAAAATTATCAAATAACTTCTCCCGCTCTGAGCGGAGCGGGAGGGCCTAATAATAAAGTACCTAATCTACATCCGCGATTTATTTGCCAAAAATGTAAACAAATTTAAGTTTATGGTAAAATAACTTTAAATCCTACACAAAAGGTTCAGTGTACGCTACAACTTCAAACATTTTTATAAGTTTTTTCAATAGTATTAGTCACTCTGAAATCAACTTAATTGCCATTAAAATAAAGTTGATATTTGTTTAATTTGAAATCATATTAATTTGAAACATGAGTTTGAATAGACAATAGGTAGGTAATCATTTTAACTGAACTGAAATCGAATATAGGACACCCTACAGCACCCCAGTGGCGTAACACACTTTCTACAACAATCCAAAGGATTTTGAAGAAAATTCTTAATCCATTGCTCCATATGTTCGAAAAATTTGTCTGTTTGACAACGTAAATTACGCAACGAATGATGTTGAACTGTCAAAATGGCATTGCCATTGTAAGCGTGTTACGCAATTACCCCGCAGGAGGATAACAAACTAGAAACGGTCATCATAATATCATAGGCCATTAACTGCCAAATTGTTGAACGAACTGTTATTTTTTCAACAAAAAAATTCAATACCATATCTGCGAATACCATTCAGTATTCGGTAATCCAACTACACAATTGATTAATAAAACTCGCGCAAACAAATTCACAAAAACTGTTAATCTGTATAAAAGGCTTTTAAAAAATACTCATAGCTGTATTTCTAAAACAAACTACACAACATGTATCAGAAAGGTATGGTCATATTTAAGGGTGTGGTACTGACCATCAAACTAAAAGAAAGAAAGAAAAATATTTTATGTGGTTTTCACTTAAGAAATACAAATACTTAATAAAAAAATAAGCATTTAAAACTAACAAAGTTACATCACAAACAACCAAAACAACGTAACTAAACCAAAAAAAAACAGTGCGAGGCCAAAAAGGTTCCTATCTCAGCATAATGCTAACTGAAAAACTTTCTCCATGAGACCAACAAATAGTAATCGCGAATAAATATCATCCGTCCTATAAAGTGCCATCTCTCCCATGGGTTGAAATAAATTTAAATAAAATAGTCTAACATAGTTCTTATGTTTTTGTCAACCTCCGCTAATGAGACACAATTGATTTTCTATTGTTTCGTCGCCAATGGGCGACGCGCGCCGCTTGACCGGTTAACACAATGAGTCCTTGTTACTTTATTAAAGAAATTTATTATTATTATACATTTGGGTCTAATACGTATGAAGTTTTCAAAGTTGTCACACTAATATTATAATGGTGAAAGTTTGTGTGTGTGTATGTGTGTTTATATGTTTGTTGCTTCTTCACGCTCAAACGGCTGGACCAATTTTGATAAAATTTTGTATGGAGGTAGCTGACACCATGGATTAACACATAGGCTACTTTTTATCCCGATATTCCCACGGGATCGACACTTATGCGGGTAAAAAGGCGGGCCGCAGCAGTAGTTTGTAATGTTTTCCGATAACAATGTTGGTTCCATGGAGAAATTCGTTCAGTTTGATAGGATGTACCACACCCTTAACCTTTCGTATGCTTAAACGTGGATCCACGCGACACAATGGCTTTTTAATTTTGTCTGTAATTACGGCATTCAACCGGGTAAATATGACCTCTAATACATGCTTTATATTAAAATGTGTGTGCAAAGATAATGAAATTAAGTGAAACTGAACACTTCTATTTCTTTTAGTAGGGGATGAGTTACAGCTATCCAAGTGTTGATCGTTCGCATAACACTAGTTTAAATGCTGTTTTACTGCCAACGGGTTTTTTTAGTTTTGTTGTCAGCCTTTTCACCACCAAAAACATTGTTTGTCGTTTCAGATTCTTCAGAGAACCTATTTGCTAGTTAATTACCCAGTTATCTAAAGAAGTCTCGCAAATGTTTCTTCAAACCACAAATTAAACCTACTTTAATACTTTTAGTTAAAGATGGGTAATAAACAAAAGAACCGAAAACTGGAATACATCAAAGTTTTAATAACATTGTTACAACATGTTTTATTACATTACTTCTAGAACAAAACTTGATGGCTTGCGAAGTTTGCAACTTAAAATTTTCATTAACACAACACTCAACAACTACAGATTGTAACAAAGAGCTCTTGACAGAGAAATAACTACTAACAACCCTTTATTATAAACAACAGAATCGTACAAACCGAAGAGTTTTCATTAAAATTTTTTCTTCTAATTTCCTAAGTTTGTCATTCTCGCGAGTTTTAGGCTGCCATTTAAAGAACATTGGGTATCGGGGTGTGTAGGCCGGGGGTGTGCGGGGGTGTGCGGCGGTTCAGCGGGGCAATAAGTGCCCCCTTCTATTTCACCGGCACTTTAACTCGGGTGCACTGATTTGATAACGCCGTTTGTTTCAAGTACCACTCGCGAATGCCATCATTTTTAAGACCGTTTTTTTTTTTTTTTTGAGAAATTGATACAGGCAGTGAATTTTTAAATTGAAAGCCATTCATTCATTCCATTCATTTTTCAAATGTGTTGCATATTTTTTAAGCATTGTAGATTTGACTTGTTTGGGAGAATTTAACTAAGTAAGCGTGTAGCTTAATCACGTACTTTTACAATATGTATATACATATTGTAAAAGTATTATAGTAAAAGTAGCTCTGAAATAGGACGATTCTTGATGGATAATAACGTCGATACCTAAAGGTAAAGGAATAGTAAGACTTCGCAGAATTAAACACGTGTAGGTAAAACGATCGTTTTAACCTATGACCTTTGAAATAATTTTATTCACCTGAATACCTAAGTACCTATATAATATGAATTCAGGAAAATATCAGGTCCCTACACTTTTCTTTGAAAGCACTTCGTCTATCTTCCTATAAGCCTAGACACAAGCCGACTTGGAGTAGGTAACTGGAACTGCAAGTAGGTATAGATCATCAAATACAGTCTTTATTTAATTCTCGATAAAAATTAACATGTGTGAAACAGTGTTGTGGTAACGGCCACAATTTACGAGTTTAGTTCGTAGGTTCGAAACCAGGCAGGCGCTTTACTTTGTGTAAATTATTTCATCACCACTGCTCTCAAAACGGTGAAAGAAAACATCGTGAGGAAACCGGCATGTCCTGGAACCAAAAAATCGAAGACATGTGATATCTACCAACCCGTACTGGGCCCGCGAGGTGGATTACGGCCTACTCCCTCTCACTGAGAGGACGCCTGTGTCCCAGCAGTGGGAATATGCATATATACAGCTCCTAAGACAATACAAATCTATAATTACGAGCATAAAATAGAAATAGTCAACCTCGATCATCGTCGATCCTCAGTCATCTCAAACTCAAGTTAATTTCAGTGACCTCTCCCAAATAACATAGCAAAGGATACAGATACAAAATAAAGTCATCCACCTTTAAGGAAACATCGACATATTATTTCAGGCTTGATCTTTAACGTTTGAACAATAACATTAACGGGACAGTGAAGCACGCTCGCGAAGGGGACCGGTACAAATTGAAACGTAACTGCCACCAACATCGGACGGACTCGCATCGCAAGCTCTTCAATTTTATAGCTCTGCATTTTATTTGAAGATCTCCCCGATTCTCCGATTGTATTGCTGACCTACATTTTTTCTAGTTTCGATGAAAAATTGCGATACTTTTAATCGACGACCCGGAAAATTTATGTATTGTCGTTTTTTTTTCAATTAGGCTTTAGTACCGTAGTTTTTTGCTTTGAAATGTACTGGCAAGTTACATGTGACGTGTCATCAGCGTACCGTCCTCTATCTCGATTTTTTTTTTACAATTTGAATAGGTAGGTACCTATTGAAATATGTTGCTTAAGAAATTTAATAATGATTAGTTAATTTATTGTAAAATGTAATCAGGATGAGTAAAGTATGATGCAGTACCTATCGCTTTCCTTCGAATATTCAGTACAAAGCATTTTTTTTTTTTGTTTATGCTAACCAACCAATTAAGATAAGTAGATAACCCTCATAATTGCCGGCGTAGTATATTAATGTATAACGGCCGCGACTCACGAGTTGTAGGTCGTAAGTTCGATCCCAGACAGGCAAACTGTGAAGCAAAACATCGTGAGTACACCGGCACGTCCTAAAACCTAAAATTTGATGACATGTGACATCCACTAACCCGCACTGGACCCGCGTGGTGGATAAGAGCCTGTATCCCAGCAGTTTGAATCCAACCGACCGCCCATTGTCTCCCCTTGCAAAATATCTTATATCTGTTACTAGCTGCGCCCCGCGGTTTCACCCGCATAAGAATCGAACCCGTGGGAATTTCGGGATAAAAAGTATCCTGTGTCCTTTCCCGGGATTCAAGCTATCTCTATACCAAATTTCATCTAAATCGGCTCAGCGGTTTAGGCGTGAAAAGGTAACATACAAACGGACAGACAGAGTTACTTTCGAATTTATAATATTAGTCTGGATTCTTGTGATGTACATAAAGGAATATTCTTTCTATCTATCTAACATTATAGGCTAATTACTGATAATTATTTTGTTTGCTCTAAAACGAATATTGAAGTAACAACATCTAACAAACAATGCATAACATAAACAGGACAATTTACGCACATAACTCGTACTTATGTATTTATGAAATAATTAACAATATCCTTTGTAACATGATTGTCAGTGCGTATTGTCGCAAGCGACTAATTGTCGGGCCGCGACCAGCTACGCCCGCCATTCAAAATGTATCGGCCCACGATCATCCCTTTTTGTTATTACACGTACATTCGAAACAGTCCTGACTCCTGACCCAATTATTTAACAGTCCGTCCTATTGTTTGATTTAGGTTAAATTAGTGATCAATAATCTGCACTATTTTGGTGACATAATTGTTTGCCAACAATCTGGAAGCGAAAGAAGAAGGGTTTCTTTTGATTATTTCTATTGCCATCGTTATGTAAGGAATATGAATGTAACATGAAGCCGTAAAAATAACCATTTCTTTTTATTCACGACTCCCGTTATATATTGTAGGAAGTGTATGTATAACGAAGTCATAATTTATACGAGGGTTTAAAGTGAATTTTTAAGTAAAGTGTAATCTGCACGGTCACTAAGTTACCCTACACCTAAATGCTGTAAGTGGGTCGACCCGGATGCGGTTTACATGGAAATAAAAAGTGGTCTTTCAAATTCTTGTGAGTCGTAAGTGTGTGCCGTCTCTTTTTCAGGGGCTGAGACTGAAAGTGACAGCACGAGCTTTGTCATGTAAATATTATCATTATAATTAAAAGGGATAAACCTCGTTTACGGGAAAGTTTTAAAGCCTCCGTCTGCGAATGAAGTTTTAAGCCTTATTGAGTTGGTAATATGTGTGCAGAGAATCCTTTTTGAATTTATCTTGCGACGAAACTCGATGGCCTACATCCTGCGTCGGGGCGTGTTTTCATTTCGGATTTACTCGAAGTTGGCGCCAAATCCGAGCAGCTGCGCTATTCCTACAGGATATTTTCTTTTCCTTCTCCGACATGCGATCTTGACGACTGGCTTTTGTGATTTAAAAAGATTTTCGCAGGCAAAACCGCTTAGCGTTACTTGGATGCGCGGCACATCGCCTATGAGCGATATTTATTGTATTCTCGATACATGCTGCGCATATTTAGAAGGCTTCGAGCATTGCAACGCAGGTGAGCATGCTGACATAAATGCGAAGACGTATACATGTGAACATACTATAGAAATGTGGAGTTATGTATGTTGTCGCATTTTAAATATGAATAAAAGTAACAATTAAGATCTATTATTCACGAGGTAAAGTTACCCACACTGGGCCCGCATGGTGGATTATGGCCCACTCCCTCTCACAGAGAAGAGGCCTGTGTCCTAGCAGTGGGAACATTATAGGCTGATTATGCTACACAAAATGTTCTTTCGACCATCTCATTTATAAACGCTTATGGAAATTAAACATTAGTTTAACATGTAATCACGAAGCTTTTTACAGCTTAATAATATACCAGTTTCAAGAAGAAACTAGCAACCAAGATGACTAGGTCAACCTGCAGGCTGACTTATTACATATTTGCAAGAAAACGCAAATACAAATCCTATAAGATTGAGCAAATCATCGCAGCAAGACTTTTAAATAAAGAACCCTTGACCTCTAAAACTAACTTAATTGTAACTTACTAAGAAGATTCATCTTAACTTACAAAACTCCTGGTTTGTTATGAAAACAATGTACTTAGCTATTTCATGCAGGACTGAAAACAGGCATAACTGTTATTAGTGCTCCCTTATAAGGAAATGAGGTAACCTCGCGTTTATGGATGGACCAAGATCTGCCGATCTTTTCTGTAAAAATCTCATTCTCGGAAACTTAGCTTGAAGTGAGTTGTCAATAGTGTCAATCCGTAGCACCAGGTGGAGTAACAGCTTATTTCATGCTTACTTCACCTAAGTATTCGGGGTGAGATTTTTACAGAATAGCCCGGCTGGTGTAATTAAGGGTGAAATATCTATTAAAAAGCATGCCTGTTTTTCTAGCAAGTACTATGCTCATTTACAGCACGCTCTCCATGTGTGAAAAATGATCATAATCAATATTAATTAGCATGCTTTTTGCTGCTACATAGCAAGTGCATTCCAGGCTTTACATTGATATAAATCACAGTCCGTCACTTCTTTGATTCTTTTATTAATACGTGGACGATGGTGTGGGTTGCGTGTTTGTTACCATAATTGAAGAATTTTATGTGATTATAATATATAAAAAATTCAAAGTCCTGACTGACTGATATAGCAACTATCAACACCTAAACCGCCTAAACCGCTGGTCCTAGAGGCTTGGAATTTGGAGGGTGTGTTCTTTGTGAAGACTAGGTATCCAATAAAAAAGGGTTTTTCAAAAAATCCACCCCTAAGAAGGTGAATGGGGGGAGGGTGAAATTTCACGCGGACGAAGACGCGGGCAGAAGCTATATCTACTATAGATATACGAGTTACTAACTGTTTTTTTTCCGCAAGTAAAATTATAGATCGCTGCAATGATTGTGACAGAATATCGCCATGATCACTACTCTTGGCAGAAAAAGTGAAATATTAACGCGTATTGTCATTTTATGACAGGACTAGCTTCTGCCCGCGACTTCATCGACGGCGACATGAAATTTCGGACCCCGATCCATCGCATCGCATCCCATCGCCCGCAAGCGCTATCGCTTCGTTTTCTGACTTTTTTTCTTTTTGCTCGACTCCTTAGGGTTGTAGCTTGATGTTAAATAGCCTAACCTTCCTCAAGAATTAGGCTATCAAAAGCAAAAAAAATAAAAACTGACTGGTAGCTCCAGAGATTAACGCATTCAAAAAAACAAACAAATTCTTTAGCTCTATTATTAGTACATAGATAATGCTGCGTAATTACCCGAAGAATAAAAATGTTGGATTTAAAAATCGAGAAGGAGGTAGAAAACTTTTTGTAGAATTTTGCGATTCCCTTATTTTTGGTACTCGTTCTTTCAGCGTGAGCCCAAAAGACGTATTCCTATATTGTATGCTTCGTTGTAAATCTTTACTGGCGCCTTCTGACAGTATCTTGAATAAAAATCTTATATCATGATTACATTTGCGTATTGGGTATTTCGAGCAACGTTAGGTACCTACTGTTTTCACATGAATGAGTAAAACGGTTATATAGTGACACAATTCCGAATTTTTCTTACATGCATTACATAAAGATGTAATTTTTCTCTTCGTTGATATTTTCTTTTTAGCTTTTATTTTAATGGTGTAGGTAGGCTTTATCAGGTCCTCATACGTGTCTTAAATAAGGTAGGTTAGTGAGTTACATAATTTTAAGCTGCTTCCACAACATCCCACGATAGTTCATCTTCACAGACCATCCAGGTATTTCCTCCTTTCTGTACCAGATGTCCAGTTTAGTTGACATTTGCCCCAATAACGGCTAATATCATGCATCCAGAATGGCCTATAGTAGATATACCTGGCTGTTGATATACAAACAATAAAAATATAACTAAGTACATCGTATGCTAACTTATCCCGTAGATTATTTTATAAGATAAAGCATATAAACAGAATAACAGATGTTTTAAAGAAGTAATATAATAATTCCATTCTTCTCAGGAACCTAGAATAGAGAAGAAAGTAGTAGGTACATCAAAAAAAGAAATCATAACAGAAATGTAAATGAAAAACATTTGAAATGTTAATTCACACTTACCCTTATAAATAAACTCGTACATCGTCTCGCGGGCGGCTGTCGGCAGTATCCACAGTAAAGAATCCACGGGAATCAAATACTTTAACTACACTGAGACATTTCACATACTACATCAAAAATCTCACGGAATGTTTACGGTATTTCTTGAATGTATTTACATTCTTGACGTAAATATTGGGGGGGTGGTAGCACTCGCGTGTGCAGTGTGTGCAGGGTGTGCGACGCACGGTGCACGCGTGTGTCAGTGGACAGTGTTGTTGAGACGTTCGTGTTGTGTCGCGGTGTGTGCGGCAGGTGTGAGGACGCGAGGGTGCCGGCGACGTGGCGCGGCGGCGGCGGCGCGGGTGCGACTGACTCGGGGCGGGGGAGCACGCGACCCGTCGTCAGACTGCGCGCCGCCCGCCCAGGCCGAGACGCCGATACAAAATTAATACTTGTTTTCCTAAAAGCGATTTCGATTTGTCGACCCCCGAATTGAGAAAGTTAGAAGGATCTTGTTAACGATAAAGGGTTCTCTAATCAACACCAGGTTTTCACATCAATGTTCGTTACTTTAATCTTTAATAGAGTCGTTAAAACCACTCGCGAACTTGACTTCCGGTTAACAAGTTTCAATGTGTTTTTGAATATGAAAAAGTTCGCAGCAAACTTTAAGTTCAATCGAAATACCTGCATTACATGTATAAATAAAATTCCATTATTATTGAAAAGGTTTTCGACTCTTAAGTACGTTACCGCATAAAGCTGAATGTAAAGCTTCTTTGTAGCCTACAAGCGGATATTTTCCTTTCAAGTCATTACGGGAAACTCAAATATATTTACTTATTATTTACGAAAATATATTGTTAGATACATATAAATATTTGCAGCACATTTATATTTCCTCTGAAACAACAACGCCAATACGTAATATAAAATTTTGAGTTCCAATCTAAGCTGCGGAAAATATTTGAAATTTAAACATTTCTAAGCTGAAAAGAGGATTATAGGGTAGGTAACGGCACGGTCTAATGTGTGACGACGGAGTCCCGAGCACTGAGTTCAGAGAAGACAAATATTGTGACAAAAGCCTAACATACACGGGGAAGTTTTGAAGGCGGACAGTGTAGTGCAAACAAACCGAAAGGGATTCGTCCCTGCGCCGAGTGGACCCTGTACCGCGTACCGTGTACCGTGGGCCGTTATTTTGTCTCTAACTTGTTTCACGGTAGTTTTGAAGCACGAGCTCGTTCGGCTTTGTAAATGATACGATAATAACATTTTTGGTACATGTCCGAGTATTGTTGACGTGAAAGCTATTTAAATTAGGCCAGTAGTGCATGTTGTGATGTGTGTATTGTTACTGGTAATGGCTTTGAAAGGCTTGCGGCTTTATGCATACCTCGTAGGTCGGTCTGTGCACCGTGATCTAGTTATGATGGCTTTGATTATTGCACTTTCCTTCTTTATGCGAGAAAAAGCTTTTTCCGTGCAGGAGGACTTTATGCCTTCGGAATTCGACTGGTTGAACAATAAGAGCACTTCCATCCAATTGCAATTTATGAATTTCCTTGACTTTACACACTTAGAAAGAAAGAAAAATAGGTTTATTGTCACAGAAACACGTGCATACTAAAAGATAATTGATTCTAATAAGAAGGAAAAATAAAAACAAAATATATATCTACAATTACGATCACAAGGCAGGGATAGTCGGTCATGACTGTGATAAGAAGGCTTCCATTCAGCATGATGCTCTGCTATGGGGACGCACAGCACAGCGCTGATTTTCACTGGTTACCCGAAAACTTACACTCAGCTTTTGTATTTAAAATATCGACAAAAAATCCCTACACTAAATATAAGTAGGTAGGAAAATGCAGGGTCAAAAAATGAATGTATTTTCCTCTAAAAGCATAAAAGAGTTGTTACTCAAATTTCATGGGAATCAATTGAAGCAAATAAGGCGATGTCAACACGACGCTCGCGGCACTGTTCTGATGCCTCTTTTTATCTGAATGGTGTAAATGTTTGTTTAATTCTTTATTGTTATGGAGGACCAAAATCGCGTTTTTCTGTGTTTTCAATTCGGTACATTCAGGTGTTATACATGGTTGATGTAACGTACACTTTTTAGCTTTTTAGGTTTTAACCCAAAAACTGACAATGCTTATAAGTATTGTGTGCAACTCAACTCACTTCTAAAGGTTTGTTACACGAATGAAGGGAAAACATAGCTTCAGCAATTAGAAATCATACGATTGTAAGGCGAATTGTTTGGGCCACAAAATATGTGTAGGGCAAGTTTTTACCCGACTGCACCAGAAGGAGGGTTATGTTACTACACATGTTTTAATTTCATTACCTAAACGTCATTTTTTATTTACAATTTTATAAAATAGCATCTTGGATCGACTTGTCCTTGAAATACTGTAGCGCAGGGGTATTTGCCGGCATCACGGATCATAACATCGCATCAATGAAATTAAAACGAATAATGTGCAAAGAGTAGGCGAATTGAAGGAAAAAAAGCCAGCCCTACGTCGGCGAGTAGCGCAGGCGGTAGTTTTCAAATTACGAATTATTTTATGTTGTTATAATTTTTATGATTACTGGCCACTAGCCCTACCCGATGTGTTAAATTAATATCGCCATTGTAGTGGAACGTTGTATAGGTAATATTATTGACCAGGCATTTTATAATCTAAAAGAAAAACGTCTTCAATCGCGGTTGGTCATCCCCAGTACGTAGTATATCTATAATGTCTTCAAATTAGTTTCGATCTGTGACATTAACGTCATTTATATAAAATATATAACTAGTAACCCGGCCTTGCTTTGCACGGGTGCAATCTACTAATGTGGAGGACGAGTTATGACATCGAGATTTCTGTAACCATATCTAAGTTAAATATTAACGTATTAACTATGCACATAAACCTTCCCGAATAAATTCTCAAAATTCACTATGTAGTTTAGAAGCTAAGCGGTCACACAGACAGATACGAAAAACGACTTTGTTTAGTACCATTTATAGAATAAACAAAGGGTTCTAACGGAGCAACACAACCAGACAATTTTCCCGGAAACTAGACTAGTGACTAGGCCAATTGCGAAGTTTAATAATAACAATCGATTTAAACTATTAATTACTTTAGTATTACAAACATTATTATTATTTAGTAGACACTCCAGTTTTATTTATACTACTTTAGTCCATTTTAAGGCACCAAAATTATACATAGATAGTCTGTTAATTTTATATGAATGAAAGAAAGAAAGAAAATACGTTTATTTGCGGTGAAAATGACGCAAAAAAGAACATAAACACAAAAAATAAAATTAAAAGGTAGGGGAAAACATGCGTCACATCCACGCAAAACGGCTGTCGCTCAGCATTATTCTGCGACCCTATGCAAGACAGAGCCCCAGCGCTGGTTTTCAGCGACAGCCGGCGCTGACGTAATGACGTCGTCCGGTGCAGCAAATAATTATTAGAACACTGTACTGGTACAATGTACTTAAAGAAAAATAATTGAATCACGCTAACACTACTACGCCATTTATTTACGCTAGCTACATACTCAGCGAAATCAGCCTATAATGTTCCCTCTGCTGGGACACAGACCTCCTCTCTGTGAGAGGGAGTGGGCCGTAATCCACCACACGCGGGTTGGTAGATGTCACATGTCTTCGAATTTTTGGTTCTAGGACATGCCGTTTTCCTCATGATGTTTTCTTTCACCGTTTTGAGAACAGTTTTAAGGAATTATTTTACACCAAAGTAAAGCACATGTCTGGGTCCGAACCTGCGACCACAACTCGTAAGCCGCGGCCGTTACCACTGGGCCACCAGTGCTCTCCTATACTTAGTGCTTGACATAAAACATACATAAAATGCAGTAGGTTTAAAATAACTAAAGAACCAATTTCCAGTAATAGGAATAAATTATAGTCATGCTCTTGGCACTACATGGATAATAAATTATGTATTCTACGAGATAAGCATTAGTTCGCTTCTCTACCTAGTCAAAGCTCAAAGAAAGTACTACTTTTCAATTCAACGTATTTCTACTTTGCCTTTTTCTTTAAAGGGAAAACTTAAGTTTTAGACTAGCATAATTGTGGGACCTACCGACCTAAGAAACTTTCACTGAATAGATTACTCTATTCAACTAGGACGAGTCCTCTTGTCTTGGATTTCTTTTGTTTTTGTTTTACAGGCAGTTTGTTCAATCACATAAACTGTGTTCTTTCGTTTATCGGATTTATTTTAATGTATGGGCATGTGGTTCGTGGTTAAATAATATCAGCCACACGGGTTGATCGAAAGTTAAGCTACGCTTGCCGCGGTCGATTCGTGGATGGGTGACCATCCATTACATATTGAGATCCCTCCGTTAAGCACGTTTTGCCGTTGGTCCTGGCTGTCATTCGTAGATCTTTGAAAAAAATTACGGGTAGTCAGAACCCCATAGTCCGACCACCAGTCTTACAGTCTGTTATAACGTGTTACCAAGTAACTGGATTGTGAAGGTCAGATAGGCAGTCGCCCCATGTAAAATACTGGTACTCATCTGCATCCGGTTAGACTGGAAGCCGACCCCAACATAGTTAAGAAAAGGCATTGCAGATTGATTGTTCGGACACAAGTGTAAAAGCAAATTTCGTAGCGGTTCGTAGCAGCTACGGCTACGAAAGCGTTGCGGTAGAAATAATTATTATTTCTTCTTTTTTTTAATCCATTTTTCAAAAGTGCAAATAAAAAAATATCTCATTAATATAGTAGGTATATATTTATACTATTTAATATCTCGATGAGTCTTGCTGAAGCGCACAGTCCAATAACAGGTTTATGTCGGCTTAATTAATATTATTACACAATCCTTGTGATGAAAATATAGTTCATCATAATAATGTTTATTATAATACCGTAGGACGGAAATAATAATAAGGATCATTATGACGGACAGCGTTGATAAGTAAATAATTAACCACTTATTATTAGTTATTATAACTCTTATTTATTAATGACCACATTATTACTACGTAATCATATCGGTGCTTCTCTTTAGAAACAAAATCCTTACTTACTTTCATAATCCTACTCCCAAACAAGCCAACATCGAAACCCAATTATTAAATTCCATCTAAAGTAATGTCAGTACATCTGTCGGTATTGAAAATGAGGTGTACGGAGCCGGGTATTTCATCAAACAGGCCAGTTGACCCGGTTCGCCCGAGCGAAGCCGCGCCGCGATATAATGTGGTCACAGCTGCCGGCCTTACCCCGTATACAATTGGATTTTTAACTGTGGGCCTCATCGGACAGTACAATTGTCTTTATTGGATTAGGGCAATAATAGAACGAAAGGGGTGACTATGTCAGTGAAGTTCACCTAGATAGGTTTTTCGTAAGCCTGAAATCTACATCGTGATTGGTGCATTTGTCCATGCGATAACAATTACATAGAAGAAGTTTATTTAAATATTATTTAAAAGAATGATTCAAACAGATTCAATAAAAAATTTGGATATAAGATGTGTATCCTCCCAAACAAGAATCTAAACAGTTTTACCTGGCACTATTTCCGCTGAATCTGCCAGAAAATATTGGAGTACATACAGGCGAGTTTCGCTTATTCGCATTGTGTAATAGAAAACGTAAACAATAGTATGTAATAGTGCGGTCCTTTCGGTGTGCGAGCGAGCGGAAGGCTGACCCAATCGGTTCGCGTCAGCTCAATATGACGGCAGCAATAATGCGGTCGTGCCGGCTTCCTACACGATTAAATTTTCAACATTTTCTCACGCAACATCATAAAAAACCCACAAGCCTTTAACGCGCATCGTACATACCTACCTAACTTTTTAAAATCCAAAACATTTCACCCATTTATCAGACAACCCACATATCATACGGACTCATACCGTTTATATAAAGAGACGATGCTTTGTTGGCAAAGCTGATACAATTGAAACAAATGCACGTTTCAACCGACCAACTTGACAATGTACCTATAAATTTAACCCGTTGAGTGGGTTAATGGAGTAAATCTATTGTCTTCCCATGTCACCTAGTAAATAAATTAAATGAGTAGAATTTTCTGGAGGCTGTCCTATATTGTTTTAAATGTAAAACTAGATAGTTTATGCGTGAGAGCATGTTCCAAATCGTTTTAAGTCTACGTCTAAATGTTAGGTCTCCATCGTACCATGTTAATGTTGTACCTATCTTACCTCCTTCTCTTTTAGACGTTTTAGTCAAACTGACGTTTGAGTGAGGTCCTGAAATTGCCAAGCGTTCCTTTCTCATATAGAATTTAAGATGAGAGAGTTGAAGCGTACTCGTGTGCGATATGACGCGTTGACGCGGAGGTGTCGGCACGGCTGGATGGCGGGCTGGCGGGATGGCGTCATGAGTACAATTGGCAGGACATTAGCATAACGAGGCGGTCCCGGCCCGCTCCTAATGAATGGTCTTGCAATTGAAACAATAGTGGATTAGCGCCAACTCCCTTATCTGCTTATGTAAATCAGGGCTGCGGCCGGATCGTTTTGCTACAGCTGATTCTCCGAGATGCTGAAATGTTACTGGCTGTTTATCGATGTTTGTTTGATTTGGAATAATTAGGCCTAGGATATATTGACATTGTGCCAGCTTATAGTTTTCCCTTTGTTCGTTGCATAACTAGCTAGGTATAGGGGTGACCCTTTCTTTGTTGATTTTGAAGAGACAGTTTCACCTTCTTAGATAGGTACATATATTTGAATATTTTTGGATAAAGTGGATGTTGTTGCATATCAATTAGAAATCTGACGACAACAAATCAATTAAATCAGCCTCTTTCACGTATTTCTTAAATGTGACGTGTGTGTGTGTGTGTGTGTGTATTTGTGTGAGTGTGGTCTATTTCAATAACCACTAATACTTTATAGGTATCATTAGACTATTGTTTATGACTTCTTTAAACAAATCTAATTCCCCTAACATGCCATGTAAGCTGTATTAGTACCAGTGTTTGCAGCTTTTGTGACACGTATTACCATGTACGCGTGTAAACGATCACACACGTCCGTACGAGTGAGCAGTATATCACCTCGTATCACCGTACGATACCCATGTTCATACGATATGTATGTTCGTACGATATGATATGTTACATCCGCAACTTGTAATAGCTCGCACGCAACTGCTGTAAAAAACGCAACGGTGAAACAAAGTGACGTTAACAATTTATGTATTGTCATCGTATAGTATTTTATTGAAAGGGTGTATGTGATAGATTTATAGATTGACAACATATTTTGTTGTTGTCTATGATTACCTATTCTTGAAAAAGGTAATAATCAAGTTCAACACCAATGAGATGTAATATTATAAAGCTGTTCGATTTCACATTATTGAGGATAAGCCTTTTCCAGCTTGTTACACGCCAAATCAATCAATTATCTGTCAAAAAGATTTGATTTTGTCTATAATAACATTATTGTTTTTATTTTCCTTATTTTCGAGAGCCTGCCGACCTAATTACCTACAAAGGACAGCACCGTAAACATACACCAAAAAACAGAGTTCATTATCTACGTCAGCTGGACCGTCAAACAAATTTTAATATCAGCACAGCACGAAACATGAGGGCCGTAACAATTCACAAAACGTTCGCTTGTTAGTAATTTCCGGCTTCGCTAATTTACTGCGTCGCTTTCGACAACGAAGCCAAGCCGTAAGCTTTAAAACAGTGTCATTAAAACATAGGAGCGTCTTTCTCGTTTGTTTATGGTAATCGAGTGGGCAAGTTGCGAAGCTTTGATTCCGGCGCTGACCCGTGCCCGACACGCCACAGTTTACTTTACTACATTAACGATGCGACCTTTCACAAAATTCGACAGTTCCTTAGTTTTAACGAACTTCAGTTTTGCCTTTCAAAGCAACCTTAGTACACACTACGTCCCAATTTTCTACCTCCAGGAAAATTGCCTGCACCTCAAAGCTGCACCGTCGTAGTTATCGGATCACTTGATCTCGTTAATATAGAGCCAACGCTTTTCTTTAGCTTTTGGTCCTAAATATTTTTGGCTTTAAACGGGTATTCTAGCCAAGCTTACGTCAGTGAAATAAGGAAATGTTAATACAAAATGAAATGTAAAAGTTAAGGCAGAAATTCAAAGAAATGTGTATTAAAATAAAACAATTCTTGAGCCTGCAATAATGCTAACAATGATTAAGACTACGCTGGCAGCACCTCCTCCGCTGAACAGTTTGAACCCTCTCCAAGTTTTAAACGAATTTCATTGCGCGAAATAAAAGCATACGGCCGTCTGAGCGAGTGGGTATGCTATATTTCTGACGTCACGACACTCGATAATGCCATCCGTATTTTATTATTCCTGAAACATTTTTCTGTTGGGGATGTTCGCGCAAAAATTTATGACGGCTGCCGAGTGTCCGAGAGTAATCCATTAGCTTCGAAAACAACAGAATGGTCGAAGTTTGTAATGCTCCACGACTACCTTTCGAGAGTAGGTACCCAGAACCCACGTCACTGATAGGCTAAGTGTGAAGTTTTCCAATTTATCTCTGATCTCAAGTTTCCAGTGGTAGGTCAATCCCCGATGAATACTTACTGGAAACGTTATTCGCTAGGTAATATACATCTGATCAAAGGGGAGGCTCGCCCGCTGTACCCGTAGGCGTAAATCTTGCCTTTACGGCCTCACCTGTCGATGGAATAATTTACTGCCGGCTTAAAACTTCCTCCCAAAAGGAAATCCCAAACACTTCTCAAGAAATAACTGAATAAGAAATTGTCGATTGTACGCACGACGCGGCGCGACGCGGTGCGGCGCGCCGCCCCTCCTGACAAAGAGGAAATTCAAACTTAAACCTCCTCTAATAGAATAAATAAAATTCCGAACACTTTCCCACGATAACAGATTTAACGTAAAGATTTATGTGACAATGTACTTGTTGATTTATCCCTAAAATCACACGCCTAGACGCTGAAAACACAATCTGCCCAAACGAATTTGACAGTGAGTTACGCGCCCTATATCTAGTAACACGGGGGACTAAATATCTGTATGCGGTTATATTTTATGTTGTAGCGTGAGGTGGACCGCTGGCATCCCGATATCGATGGATATAAGCAATTTGCAAGTAAAATGCGAATGTCGGATGCACGGGCGGCAGCGGCGTCGAACATCCATTCTTTTATTATTTTCATGGAATTTCATGCATGAATATTGTACAACTACGCTTTTAAGTAACAGCTATTATATGAAAAAAAAATATTGGGAAAGCGTAAATAGTATGAGAAGACGTGTTTATTGCTCTAAGAACGTTTGGAAAACACATTATTTTGTTTCAAAAAGCGCGTGTTTCAGTTTATGTGGTCATGAATGTAAATTGATTCGAGTAGGGAGTTTACAATTTGGCAAATTGTATAACAAACTGTGTTGGCAGGTGTACAGTAGAGATAATTCAATGTGAGCGACGTTAGTTACGATCGCTCTAAGAATGGGTGGTGTTCAGTTTAGTAGATTATCTTGGCTGGAGGCTGGCCGCGTGCAGCAGTGTGTATAGGCACCAGTCCAACTGGCACAGACCACACTTAGCTGGCGAACAATCCATTAGTATGTCGGATTTGCTACCGCCGAGATTTATATCCTAAGTTACAGGCAATACTGAAACTTTTTTGTTCGACTAATGTTTAGACTTTTAGCTATTAGTTATTCTCGCTAGCTTTATTATTATTGTAGCTAAAAAAAATGTAATAACGGAATTTTCTGTTGCCTAGTCATCGGTTTGGAAAAAACACTAAGGCGAAAGTTTTCGAAAAGTTTTTCCTATTTTTTTTCCTTCTAGCGTTAGATTATCAAAATTTGTTGATCCTGTTTGTTCGTTACAGATCTACTTATTAGTTTATGGATACGGCATGTATCAGAATTTAAGGGTGTGGTACAGACCATCAAACTGGACAACTTTCTCCATGGGACCAACATCGTAATCACGGAAAAATTATCAACCGTCCCATACAAAACTTCTACACATCACACCACACTCGACTCAAATGGACGGCTGATTATTTTTTCTTAACGTGCTGTAAATGCTTCACTTCACAATGTTGTTTTTGGCAAGACAAAATGCATTTGCAATCATTTAGACATCTGAGTTTACAAACAAATTATAACACACAGAAACAAAGTAAATTGGTAAGCCTGGCTCCTTAATAGAACATTATGAAGCTACACGCGCCATGTTATTAAACGAGAACATTTTTCAATACCCTCCATAAAAATGTAAATGGGTGAACCAACACTTTGGTAGTATGAAGGCAAGATATTCATAACAATAGTGCGAGCGGCGCGGGCGTTGGCGGGCGCATGGCACGCGAGCTTCGCAGCCTCGCCACAGAGTAGATAGGTTCAGAAGACTGGCTCCATGCAACGGGCGGAAACAGGCGCATGCACATAATGATGCGTAGTACAGCGATATTAACGGGGATGCGCCAAAGTAACCCGCGAAATTCAAATTTTCTTACGTTTTTTTATAATTTGCAGTCAGTTGGTTAGTATTAGCGTCGCGAATCATATTTTAATCAATATACAACCTGATTCAGACCTGAAACTTGCAAAAACGCAAAAAAATTTGAATTTCGCGGGCTACCCTGACATTTTCGTCTCGGTCACGAGTGCGCTTGCACTCGCTGTACGTACATGCGTTTCAATGTGTGCGTGAGTTTTCTCTCGATGTATGTAGCCCGCATTCTGTACTTATCTATTCCATGGTCGCAGCCTCGCTTCGCATGGGAAAACACATTCCTACTTATAACACGTCCACTGTGAGATAATGTAATTATTTCGCGTGTATGCCCCCACTCACCGATTATCCCGCATTTTTACCGTACTAATTAACATTCGCGGTTCAGTTTACTAAAGCTTATCGTGGAAACTTCGTTCCACGCGTTTTGACGCGGAATTAATTTGGTCAAACAGATTTAGATTACAGCCATGTTTAACATACAATTTGATACCGCAATCCGATGCTGATGTGTATTGCTGGTATGTTGCCGTTTGTGGATACCGAACTATACCTACGTAGATTTATTTTGTAACCTTCACCCTTTATGGTTGTATTTGTTTAACTAACTATCCTAGATACTAAACACACTATGTGTACAAACGTGATTACTGTTACTGTTAGCTTATATCAACCCCCTGCCGTGGAAAGGCCTTTACCCTTGCTTTCCAGAGACGGCTTAACGAGACCCAGTCGATATTATACTTAATACATATAGCATCAATACAACCGACGCCGCGTTCGCTTTTGCGGTTTGCTGTGACACGAGTTCGATGCTTCATGAATTGCAAAATAATATCACTTTTTTTCATGAATGTTATATACACATATAATTACTTGTCACTAATTAATAATGGTGGCTCAGAAACCTCACTGAAACCCACAAACAAAATGACAATAATTAAAATAAATCAAATACATAAATAAGGGAACAAGGGTGGATCTGAGCAAGACATCTGGCACACTTTAATTTGTTTTGTACCATTGTTATGCGAAATTAATATTCCAATTTATTCCATTTCTGTATCGAGGAGTGTAAATCAATATTTGGTGGCAATCGCGATCCTCTGAGCCGACGCCACGTCTTAAGCACCCCAGCAGATAGGCGCCGAGATAATTGGAATGCTACGCCCCAGTAATTATATGAATTGTGTGACGATTTATGTGCTTCACCGAATTACTGCTAAACGGTTAATATGTTTGATTTCGCCACCTGTGATGGATCCGAATTCAGAAATTCTAAGAATTTCAATGTTAGTGTGTCAATGTCACATTCAATTTACTCAGAATTCGTAAGTTGTATACCTACCTGAAGCTACCTAAGAAGAACATTAAAAAAAAAAAAAAAATTCTGGGTAAAACTTTATCGAAAACTTTTGCCTAGTACTTAAGAAAATCTTTCCAAACCGATGACTAGGCAACAGAAAACTCCGTTATTACGAGTACGTTTTTATAAATAATATAATAAACTGGGAAAATTTCATATCACCGCTAATATCGCAGTGGTATACTTTACTCATATTGTTGTTTAGGATATATAATGTATTTTCAGGCACCTAAATAATTTCTTAGTCTCTTATGTATAATTCTACCACCGTTTGCACCTGTTGTTAGGCAACACCAGTGCACTGTGTTACACCTATTGAAAAAAGTTCTAGACTCTAAAAAAACTCAAGATACACAAAGCGGATTAAATACGTATTATCGAAGCTAACACAAAAAATACGCAAGCAAATTTAATCAAATTTATATAGGACCGCATTCGAAATCGAAATCGATCCACAATTGCCGGAGAAATCGCGTAACACTATATACACAAAAAGAATAATAAAAAACAGAATCGAAATGAGGACCTCCTCCTTTTTGAAGTCGGAATGGCTGAACTACACAGACATGCCAACACATTGCCAACATAACTATTTTAATTTACAAACAAACCACAAAATGTCGGACATATTTTTACCGCCGTTTCTTTACATGCATTTTTAAAATTACTAACTAAACAAAGTACAACCAAACAGATAATAATAATGTTATGAAGGGTGTATTACTAAGTTTCAAGCATGTCAGCACTCATAACTTAACGCTTATTTATTATACAGCATTCACGTACAAATAACAAATTGTATGAAAATGTAGGATTGCGTTGCGTGCTATCCTCGATTTAAACGTAACCTTATCAAAATATGTATGCTGTTTTAATTTTTTTATCAAAATACATGAGTTTGTGTGTTTGACTTAATAAAATATGTGTAGTTGGAATAAAAAACATTGGCCTCATAAAAGTTGAAACTCGTCACGCATGTGTTCCCATTACGAATAGGTACGATTCATAGATATCCGAACGTTACAGGTTATTTTTAAACAGTGCGCTAACCAACCACCGCGAAACATAACTGTAACCATGAATTCAGCATAATTATGATTCTGGAAACCCCTAGCGTAGAATTTTTTCGTCGTCGTCTTATAAAAAAAATATTGGTTGTTCCATACATTTTGACCGCGTTGGTATTGGACTTGTAAATTATTTCAACACCACTGCTCTCAAACCAGTGGAATTCCACATACCTACAAAGATACATAGTTAAGTACGCAAAAAACATAACCCTGTCCTGTCATGTATTCGGGTAAATAGTGCATGACACTGTACATAACTAGGTATTCCTCGGTTATTTAACAGTTTCATAAACTACTAATTCGATAATCGAATGCGTTTTGATTACCTCGCATATTTGGAAAACTCCGTCAAGTCTTCTCGTCGCCTATCCCGCAGTGTTTGAAGACTAAGGTCTTCAACCAGTGCGTCCTGCCCGTCATGACATACGGTGCTGAAACGTGGACACTGACGGTCGGGCTGGTCCTCAGCGCGCTATGGAGCGCGCTATGCTCGGAGTCTCTTTGAAGGATAAAATCAGGAATGGAATTATCCGGAAAAGAACCGGGGTTACCGACATAACTTGCAGAGTAAGCAAACTGAAGTGGCAGTGGGCTGGCCATGTCTATAGGAGGACCGATGGCCGGTGGAGCAGACAAGTCTTGGAGTGGAGACCGCGTATCGGCAAGCGTAGTGTGGGACGCCCCCCAGCTAGATGGACCGACGACCTAAAGAAGGTGGCTGGGGTAGATAGATGCGGAAGGCGGAGGACAGGGTGCTGTGGCGCAGTCTGGGAGAGGCCTATGTCCAGCAGTGATCTGCGATAGGCTGAGTTGATTGATTGATTGACCCCACAGTAGGTGCGAAAAGTAGAGTATTCTCCTCGGGAATAAGGGTGTCTTCGTCTTGGGCAAGCTTGAATCCCTCACTGCTGCTCGGAGCTGTGTCGCTACGCTCGGGAGCCCTAGATTCCTTCGTTTCATTCAGGATTCAAAATAGCGCCCGCGACATTAAGACACTGCGTTATCCTAAACTGAATAATCTACTATTAATTTGGGTATAGAAGTTCGTTATTTTTGCCGATGAGAATCCCATATGGCACATAACTGGTAAAGTATCTTTTAATACAGAGACCAACAAATTTAATATTGATTGGCGTAGCTTGTGGTTTCAGGAACGGCGTCGTTACACACTGTAATTCAGAAGGGGTAGAGTGAAGTGTACTTTCTCTGTTCCCAAATGACCGTATTAAGTTTCAAAGTGGAAGGGGACGATTGTATCAACATTTGTAGAATACCAGGATGGCAAAATGAATCAATGACTATCCCTATAAAAAGAAATTATTTCTTGGCTTTGAGACAAACAAACAAAAAAATTCTATGATTGTTTTATTAATTCAAACACAGACTGTCCATATGGCTAAAATAATTTGAGCCATATAGACACCGGTACACATTTCTTAATGTCATAATATTATATATTTATGTGAATGCCACTGTTTCCTGAATTCATTCTTTTATAAGATTACGGAATTAGAAGATGCGACATTTATTCCACCTAAAACATGTACAATACTTCCTTATTTTAATATTCAATGAGGTTCTTTACTGCGAAACTCCAGCACAAGATAAAAGAAGTCACTGGCGACCTTCCCGTCGACATTCTTGAGGGAGATAGTTAATTAAATAAATGGTCTGAGACGATACCCCTCATTATTCTCTCCTGCGCCCTACATAAGACCGTATTGTTGTGTAACTCGGCCTTTTATTGGGTTTTTACACTACCTTTGTATTTATTTGTTCTGAAGAAAGGCGATGGTAAATAAGGGCGGTACACATGCTTTAGGTGTAAGGTTGAGAAGGCTCAACAATAGATGTGAATGAATAGATGGTCTACTTTTGTATGTTTGTCGCCTTAATGTAAAAGCTGATTAGGAGGAACTTGTTACTTCGGTTATCTATTGCTTCGCAGATCTGATTGAGGTACTCGTGAAATTGGAATTTCTTGGTAAAGTTAGTTCTCAGTTTGTTTGCAATGCTGCAATTGAATCTTACCGTGATGGGTTTGGTGGTAAATACCTGCCTATTAAAACAAAGCCTGGTGGCGTAATCATGTAACGGGTAGGTAAACTAACAATTATGTATAACTCTTGAAAAATTTCCTTGAGAAATAGGCTAACTGTCGGATTGATATGATTGTATTAGTTAAGGATATTATGATCAGTCCTTGTATACGATTACCCTTTTACTATTGCAAACATTCTCCATTATTGACAGGAAATGATCAAGGTTAATGCAAAGCAATTTTAATAGTATTGATCATTCTTATATAGGTAATTAACTAATCAAATTATTAAGTAGATATATTCGGAAATGGAATTCCAGATCAAAAATGTAAACAAAGGTATCTCATTGCCAAAGTGACGTTTTAGGGGTATTCAACATTTCCCAAGTCATTATAGTTATTTAATGTTATTAAATTTCGTGCTTTTGAAATCACACTGAAGCGGCGCGGCGTCTCAAAATTAAACATTTTATAGCCTAAGGTCTAAAGTGGACGGTCGTAAACTAATAAAAATAAAAGATCAATCACCTAAAGACCAATATTGACCTTCGGACACAGACATAAGTAGCAGTGCGTTGTCACTTTTTTAGGTAGTGATCACGGATATCTATGGTAGTGATAGAATATCCTTTTTGTTCGACGGCCCTGGCTAAGCATCTATAGGTAATAAGAACGACCAGACTATGTTTACGTTACTACACAAAAATTAGACTAATTAAATTCAATTTTAAAGGTTTAATAGCGTTATTTCAAACTGTTTTATATAAAACATATTAATAGTATTGAGGTTGGTATATTTCTTAATTGCCAAGTCATAAATTATAGCATGGCCTTCGAACGAAAATCACATTGCAAAATGCCATTATTACTGGCCATAATTATTTGGTACAAATCGACATTATTCTCCTGCCCTCGTATTTATTTGAGGACGGCGCAACATGACTTTTTCTTCCATACTTCTCTATTAGTCGTCATCTCGGTCATACCTATTGCTAATAATAATGTCGATTTTTAATGAAAGTTTTACTGTCCACAAAGTAGACACAATAGGTAAAGAATCAACCTGGACCAAATGTAGTTCATAGGACAGGGAATGGGTTAACACGTACATAATTATATACCTACACTAGCTTCTGCCCGCGACTTCGTCCGCGTGAAATTTCACCGTCCCCCCATTCTCCCTCTTTGGGGTGGAATTTCGAAAAACCCTTCCTTAGTGGATACCTACTCTTCACAAAGAACGCTCTCCGAATTTCATGTCTCTAGGACCAGCGGTTTAGGCTGTGCGTTGACATATCAGCCAGTCAGGACTTTGAATTTTATATTGTATACATATAGATAATATGTACATGTTAATTAAACACCTAATGGCAACAACAACGCAGAACAACATAATATTGCATAAAGCGCTATTACTTCACTAAAAATAGTAGGGTATTGGGACTTGTGGCTAGGTAATAACAGCCGTAGGGGTCGATCGAGCCGCAGGGGACGGAGAGTAATGGGTAGCTCGACGTCCGATCAGGACCAGGCCCGTGCCGGACGGCGCGTACGTATTCCACGCGCGCCTCAAAGAGATGTCAGCATAAAGGAAGGGGCCTGGCAGGGCCGAAGTCTGCCGGGGGTGCGGGATTGTCCGAAAGGGTTACCGCTACCCCGGAACATAAAAGGCTAAGGAAGGATCACGGATGGGTTTTAGTCAGTAAGAGTCTGACACTCCCTTCCGCTCCACCCAGAGCGGGAGAGGTCATTTGATGATTTCCGATCCATAAAAAAAAAATTAAAAAAGGCGTCGATCGATCAGGTTAAGCTACGCTTGCCGCGATTGGCCCGTGGATGGGTGACTATCTTTACATACCAAGACCCCTACGTGCCTCGGAATGCACGTTAAGCCGTTGGTCCCGGCTGTCATTCGTGGATCTTTGACAGTCGTTACGGGTCGTCAGAAGCCTGAAAGACTGACAACCAGTCTTACCACGGGGTTTTATATTAACTAATAACTGGGTTGTGGAGGTCAGATAGACAGTCGCTCCTTGTAAAATACTGGTACTTGGCTGCATCCGGTTAGACTGGAGGCCAACCCCAACATAGTAGGAGAAAGGCTAGGCAGATGATGACTGCCCTAAAAATAGTATGCATAAAATTAACGAACAGAACGATATTTAATATAACCCTCCGCGCACGTGTAATTACAATAATTAAATGATATAAAATACGGGCCTCGTTAATAACTCCACTATCTACGTTTCTCTATAAATTGAGGGAACTCCCGACGGGCGCCCATTTACCAGAGAAAAATGGCTTCGCAATAAAACACGATAGAATGAGTCATTATTTTTCCAGATTATCCACTACGATTACACTGTGGTATTGATAAATTTTTGATAAAGCTTCAAGGAAAATATTTGGGGGAAATTGTACCTATCGCTATATATATAGCTTTTATTTCTTCAGAGGAACCCGGAAAAGTGCGAACTTTCAGCGCCGTATAAAAGTATTGAAATATGTTCTTTTGACTTTGTTTACGCATTATTCGCTTAGTTGTGCTGATACGAGCCATATTTATTTTAGCCAAAAAGCCTCTTATCCATTAGACCATCTCGTGGAAAATTAAATCGCTATATCTCTTTTTAAGATGTTTTGCAGTACAATTTTTAAGGCCGAGACCATACCAAGGCTGCGAATGCTCCGATTACACACAATTTTGAACCGGAGCCGAAAACCATGATTTTGATCCAATTTGTACGGAAACCGGAGACTACAAGAACTTTGTACTCTACCGAAAGAATGTCCATGCTCAGAGACTCTCATATTTTGCATTACCAGGACTTGGCATTCACAATATTGACTGCCTCGTTGGCATAGTGGTCGCAAGCGCCGATTCCCGGGTCGGTCAAAGTGCTATTGGGTTTTCCATCTGGAATTTCTCAGTAGTAGCCAGGAGTCTGGATTTGCGCCCGGTTAATGGCAATAGGCTCGCACCGTATTACATGAAAGTCTTGGGACTTAAACATAACTGGCAAAATGCGAGTGTACTAAAGATACACCCTGCCTGACCCTTTCGGGAACACAGGCGTAATGTAAGTGATATTTACCAATACAAACTCTAATAATAATCGACAATACTAAAATATAAACAGACTATTCAATATACAGCTGGATATATCTGTCTATTCGTTTAGGAAGTCCTTTTATGAAATCGGAACTCCGGAAATGTCAATTCATGGCCGAACCAAAACGGAGATGAATAAATGTGAGACGAACGTTAAGATAATATAGCAGCCTTGGTATGTTTTTCTGATTTATTAAACGAAATTAATGGACATTTGTATGTTAAAACATAGGCATAAGGCCCGCCCTGCACCTACAATAACATTGTGCAATAATATTGAATCACCACTTGCACTCAAACGATCAATTATACGGCTCATTAGACTGTTCAGCGTCGATTGTTTCGCTTGAGGTCAACCTAGGTAGTTGTCGACTGCTTTACCCGACTATCTTCTGGATGCCTTTCACAAAAAATAAGGCTTCTAGCCAGGCTTAAAAATGTTGCGCGATACTAATCCTAAACGGTGCAATGGAGAAAAATAGTACATTTTAATTATCAATGCACACGCGTATCATACGACGTTTTTCAACACACTTGTGAGGAAAAAAACTGACTTGTATTGTTAAATATTAACTTGTATGGATAATGGCGGGCTTGGTTTGTCATTCCGCGCGCCGCGCTGACGTGCGCGCGCAGGTTTACCCATAGAGTAAGTAATTGTCATTCCTACACCTGCGCGCGCACACTGACGTATAACGTCAGTGCGCGCGCATTGCTAGCGCGGCGCGCGTTTATTTACTTAAAGGCAAAGTCAAAACCGATATACAGCCTATAGAAAAAATATAATAAACACAAAATAATGTTAAGACTGATCGTAGTGTTGTCGTATGTCAAATTGTAGTTTAGTTAGTATGGAATTAGAAAGTACTATTTGCATAGAGAAAATTAATTCAGTGAGAATCCGCAATAATAGAACGCCAGTGGTCTTTTCCGTTTGGTTACGGGAGGGACGACGGAAAATTATAAGGTGCATCCAGACAGAGCGATCCATGCGCCGCAAGTGCTTTTTTTGTATGTTAGATGCCTCAGCCTGAGGCAACCATACATTTAAAAAAATCATTTGCGGCACATGCCTCGCTATGTGTGGATGCACCCTTAGGTGAATGCGCAGTGGTAGACCGCGAAATTTTTTTTTTTTAAGTTTTTTACAATTTGCAGGTCAGTATCAGGTTGTATCTTGATCAAAATGTATATTTATATAATAGATATGTATTTAAAGAATTATAGTCATTAGAATCATTAATATGTATATATATTTAAGTTAGATTTGTTCCCTAAGAACTTTTCCATCCATCTAACTTAGAAAGATGTATTTAATGATTCTAATGATTATAATTCTGTAAATACGTATCTGTTATAGTCGCGAATCATATTTTGATCAAGATACAACCTGACACTGACCTGAAAATTGCGAAAAACGTTAGAAAAATTTAATTTCGTGGGCTACAACTGCGCATTCATCTTAAGGTAAATAAATTTTAGTTCATCTTGGGACCAAGGACAATTCAGACTATTTAAAAAAAAAAAGTAAAATATGGCTCGCGGATTCTTTTTGGCATGAAGTCTCTTTGAAGAGATTAAAAAAAAAACGCACTTCTCCGACCTCCGACTAGTAAATTAAATAGTTATCTGTGGAAATAAAGCACAAGTACCGTAACGTAAAGAAAAAGCACGCGTTTGTAATACACTGCATTATGGATCTAAAAGCTGTGTATTAAGAGCCATTTTACGAGCAAGTGTGTTGAAAAAAATTAAACTCGCTCAAACTTTTGTTCAATCACTGCGCAATCTTTACTACTAACCCTAGACGATCAAAAACATTGCGCAATTCGTTATATTGTGCAATATATTTGATTGTTTAGGGCCCTCCTAAGAATATTATTTAAATTTCGCTAAGATTACTTTCAAGTGGATTGTTTTTAGACCTCACACTATGATTCCATGTGTTGTAAGATCCAGGCTCCTTCGTACCGTTAACATTTTTTATAAAAATATGTAGTTTAACCCTTCGTATGCTTAAACGTGGATCCACGCGAGACACAATGGCTTTTTAATTGTGTCTGTAATTACGGCATTCAACCGGTTAAAAAAACAAAAAACAAGGTTAAATCGCGCTTATATCAAAATTATAAAGTAGAGCGCTCCACGCATTTTTAATAATTTTATAAATTTTAGTGTAATATGTAATAATAATTATATTATTTATAATAATATATTGGACTCATCAAAACGAATCATATGACCCCAAACTCGAGGGGTTTACTAATAGTTACTGAAGAAATCCACTATCCACCTCCTCACTCCATCATCAGATCAGCTCCAAGATACCAAATTATAGTTTTGTCATCCGAACTTCATATACATAGAAAGTTTCATTTCAGTACGACAATTAGAAGTAGGTTAAATTGACTTCTAAGATTTTATTACATTGTACAAGTGAAGCTAATAAAAGCGTGGTAATAATTAAACGCATGTAAAAAGGTACATTTTCAAAACATAAAATATGTAATTAATGTGTGATTTGTGTTCCATGTGATGTTGTTGTAAGTGTCTGTGTGTTATACGTATGTTAGTGCATACTAAGGTATATTACAAAAACATTTCAATGTTTCATATTAGCTAGCGGCGAGATATATGAGGTTGACATTTGCGGCCAAGTTGCTGCAAAGTGGACACCTGCAACATCCCAACGGACTTGCCGATGCCTTGCCAAAGAAATAAAGTTAAAATGACTTATGTGCCTGCAATTTCAACTGTATCCCCTTCAACTTGCAGAATAGAAATGCTGTTTTCTGCATCAGAAAGAAAAAGACACATAATTAAGATTGTACTTCCAAGTCTATTTATTATTATTATTTATCTATTTGACATTATTAGATACCCTATTTTTATTTTAATATACCTTGCAAAGAACGGAAAACTGTTATAAAGGTTAGTACAGACAAACGCTTTGACCCTGCCGCAACCACACTGCATCCACACCGCAATCACGCCGGACCGTTGCATGTCGAGTGCACATGACAGCCTACGGACGAATAGAAAATAATTAAGATATATAGCGGCAACTGGAATGACAGTTGAAACAATGGAAAACAATAACAACGAAATAAAAACTATAAAATATTTAAATGTTTATATTTGCTTCCATTCTTGTTTTTTTAGTAAAATGGTGTGTAGATTTTGATTTTGATGCCACTAATGTGTTAAATAGGGTTAATTCAGCAAAAGATTTAAAGCAGTTTTTAATTTAATACATGTAACCGTACCGATAGGCTTCTTACAATTAATTGTTAATACGATCAAACTTAATTTAAAGTGTGGAATGGTTGCGAAATACAATCTAGGTACCTTATAGCAAATAAATGGTTCTAGGCGCCAGGCAAAGGTGTAAGTCTGCGGTCGCTGCTGCGGCTTTTATGCACAATTACGCATAGCAACGTCGCTCCGTGCCGCAATTTTATTGTCAGCCTGCTGTGATGTCTACACATGCCTTTATGTTGCACTCATTACCAGTGATTTGCCTTTAACAAATAAATATAATATATGTTTCTCTCATAGATATCTGAGTTTCTCCGAAGGGTTAGGCAGTGGTATGCCTATAGGACACCCAGATTTCGCCAGTTATCATTAAGTCCTGTGTAATACGGGGCGAGCCTATTGCCATCAACCGGGCACAAATCCAGGCTCCAGATGGAAAAACTTAATAACACTTTGCCCGTAGCAGTACCGCTTGCGAATACTACATCAACGAGGCAATCAATAAATAATAAATAAACCTTTAATAAATAAACATGTATCGCATTTTTTTTTTAATACATTTACTAGACTATCTGAATAAGGGTAAGGTAGGTATAGGTATGCCTAGATGTATTTGTAAACCTGTTTGTATTTGTATAATGTCGTCACATAAAGACGCGTGCATGACGAATACAGATCTAGGACAACTAGCTTGATAACTTAGTTACTTAGTCACCTATAGGTGCACTGTGAAGCTCTCTACGAGCTGTCAGGGTACCGGGACGAATCAATTAAACTACGGTTTTTCAAGTATGTTGTTCAATAATAAATTATTCCTAGAAATTATTCTACGTAATTTACATCTTTTTCCTTTGCCTTGTCAGCCAAATCTGACACCTAAAAGTCTTCTAATCTTAAACTACGTTAATGTTTGTTTCGTATTTCATGCCAATAAATGAAAAGTGCTAGTCTGTTAAAACAGACTCGTGGAGGTTACATGTCAAAGTCAAAGTCAAATAATTTCAAATAGGCACATTAAACGCGCTTTTGAACGTCAAAAATTACAATAAAATAAAATTGATTCTAGTCGCCCCTTCCAAAAGGTAGTGTTTGTAAGAAACTCCACCGTTACTCATGTAAGCACTAAATAGGCTGTATCTTCTACAGTACCTAAACACTGGTTTGTCGAATACATTGTGAGATATGGAAAGATAATTTACGATCAAGGAAAAACATTTATAGAAGAAGAAAACGAAGTCGTCGTGAAAATTCTACATTAAAATGAATCTCATCTAATCAGGGCTCTCGACCGAAAGATAATGAATTTAAATATGGGTGAGGTGTCACAAAAAATCCTAATAGATATTAATTGAGCTCTTAAAGCAACGAGCACACTGAACAGATCGGCAATTAGGTGGTATTCATCTTGAGCCTGCTCACGGAAAGGAAAAAGTAATTATAAGAAATGACGATGACGTCTTGCGGACAACTCTAGAAATACGGGCTCGAATTCGGTGTTGGGATAGGAATCTGTCGGAATAGTAAGCGATTTCTCTGCTAAATCATAGTAAAGGTAACGAAAGTATAGTAAATTACGAAAACACTCAAGTAATTGGGCTTCTATTTAGAGATCGGTGGAGAACTCTCCAGGAAATTCACGAAATTATTAACAAAAAATCAATAAAATAATTTAAATTCAGGGCTGTTGTATAGTGTACTACCTGACATGACAGGAACTAACATAATGTCAACACTACTTTAGCTTCATATACTTATATGGGTATGTTTGTCTTTGTGCAATCTCGAGGATTTTGTAATTGAATGTTATCACGGAAAATCTTAATGAGCATTGACATAAAGGTCAAAGTCACTCTGCGGTATCTATCTTAAGATTTTGCATCGTTAATTAAAAGCAAAATCGTTTATTTCCTAAACTGACGTTTTGATCAACTACACACAAGAGTCAAAAGTTGTTAAAGTTGGAATGTCACTATCATAACTTAACATCACCATAAAACAATATCAGATCCAACTTTTTACGTAAACGACCAGCGTTTACCTACATCACTTGCACACAACACTCACTTTTACACTAAGCAAACTTGAGTTCTTTTATCAAAACCCGTTACTGCAGAAATTAATGAGTGCAAAGCCTGCAGCGCTGCTCTGAATATACATGAAAATTCCCATCTGAACACGTAATAAGGATGCGAGACGACCAGCCACGTCCGACGGCGTTAAAAGAAATCATAATTAATCGTTCTATTCCCCGCCCGCTCGTCTTAATAGAGAGCTTTCCACCGCTTTCCATGTTTTCTCAGCGACGTAATAAATTAATCTCCATTCGCAGTTTTCCTCTAAGGAAGGCAACAAACAAAACAATGGGCTGGGTAGTAACTTCCCAGCTAGTGGCCGCACTTCGAGCTCCGTGCGTGCGCCAACACAATATGGTGGAACTGTACAAAAGATAATAACGGCATTTTATGGAATAGTTGGGATTATTAATATTGCTCTTTATTTGATTGGATAGTATGGATTTATGAGTTAAAATACTCGGATATTTTCATGGTAGAATCGATCAAACGACCTGTGCGAACAAAGGAATGTGCTGTATCTACATACATATCTGCCATTTTAAAATTAATACCTTCAATTTCATACATCGCACTTTTCGGTTTTTTTTTTGTGCATTTTAGTACGTGGTAAACATGTGTTGTCTTTCTTTCTTTTCTTTTTTTCAATTCTACGCTTTATTTTTGAGACACCTGATAGGTTAGGAGTATTTTCATGTGGACTGTTTTGGATGTATGTATTCACCGGCCAGATTACAGGAACTGATGGACGCTAGTTATGGCGCCAAACAAGTAGCCAAATTGTGGGCCGAGTCCATTTAGATTGCTATCGACACGGTAAGAAGAAGACCGGCCAGATTTTCTTAGAACCGGTAGCTCTATGTACTTCTTGCTAAGGCTTTCTAATGGACTGATGTTTCGTCTTGTAAAAATTTTATGCTTGCACTTAGTTCTACTCGTAATAAGTACCTCAAAATGAGTCTCTTAAACAATTACATGCAAGAGCTATACCATTACATCTAACCCAGGTACGCTCGACGACATATCAAGCAATATATTCCAGGATAAGCTGACTTCTTATTGCACGAAAAGCCTGTACAATGCGAGGTCATATAAAAATGGAAAATATAACGTGATATATCGTCGAGTGTACGGTCGCACACCCACTCACCTATCCGCATTAAGGACTTTATTTCCTCACAAAACAAAGTGGAATAACTGGGAAGTACTTAACCTTTCTTTTACTTCGAATTAGTTACTCTCACAATACGCATGTATGTAGGCAAAGTTTTTTTTTTCCTTTTATGTAAGTTTCTTGCCCGAGCATTGGTACCTACCTACCTTGTTATTGCGCACGCTAACGGTTTTCCTTATAGAAGTTGCATAAGTACTAGGCTGTTTGTCTATTTATCATAGTGAGAATGACTTAATGTCTTATAGTCTGTTCCAAAAGTGTTTGATCAAAATGTAAACAAATGGATTCGGAAACGTACCTGTGGATGCCAATTTGTAGTGCCACTTACTCGTATAACGTTACGTCAGTTACAAATTGAGTGCTTTAATTTGATTATTATTTGAATATTTAAACCAGAAATTCTAAATTAAAATTACCTTTAATGTGTTTTTCTTTTGACAATATAGGTACTTTTCATAACCTAAATTATGAGGTCTATTTCATAACCTCAATTTTCTTCTATGATTTTTCATTACAATTTGATTATGTTATTTAAACAATAATTGTTGGAAACAGTGGTAAAATATAAAATTGAATGTGTCACTAATACTGTTTAACTCCGTTTAGTAAGTGACCGCATAAGAATTGTACATAGTACAGGGTTTGTTTACACTTTCATCAGATAATTTTGGAACAGACTATAGAGATGTTTACGTAGACATTTCTTCGGGTTTGTGGGTGCATTTACAATAAAAAAATATTAAGTATTTTCAAAGTTAATGTTTTTGAGCTGAAATTTTGTACAGAGATTCTAGACCAGATACACTCTTCAATCCGTTTGTATTGATATACCCTTTCCGTAACACCCTGTATAGTGTACCAACGTGTTGCTTAAGCCTTAAGACTAAAAAAAAAAACAAATAAATACGTTCATTTATGCTTTTTATTAATTTTATAACTAGCTAGAGCAGACTCATCTTTATTATACGAGGGTAAACCATCACCGGTAAAATCTTTGTAAAATAAACCGTTGGTGTTAAAATAACCTTATGAAGTTTTCGTTTAATTTCCTGTAAATTATTTTACCAAAATATTTATTACACAGAACGATGTAAATTATTTACTTAATAAGTGGTTAAATAATACGTAATATTTAGTACTTTAAACTTTCTCATTTATTGGCATTTCTTTTTTTGTTTGTACTTATATCCACATTAATTTAATCTTGTATACATATAAATAAAAATGAAATGCTGTTTGTTCCGCCCGACCGATTTGGCTATTTTTGTTTCAAAATGTTTGTAATAGTCCGAAAAAGGTTTTTCAGAAAAAAAAAAAAACTTGTGCGGTCGAGAGACCCCCGTCAGGAACGAAGTTCCGCGATACTCGTATGCACACACGTTTTTCAACTGAAATCAATTTAGAAATCAGTCGTCGCCATCTTGGATTTTCATTTTGACCGAGTTATCGGCTTTAGCACCTCCAAAAACCATGAAAACGACACCCATGACGAAAAATTTGAAGGCTTTCGCAATTTCCCGTGTGTTGTACAACCATTTCATACAACTGTCGTCAAAGAATACATTTTGACAAACAATTTATTTTCCGGACTTAACGTCTTCTTATTTCTCGAATTCTTCGACTAAACAAAAATACCTTCATCAGAATACATAAAAACATGGCATAAGTTGCTGCTGCTGCACTGCTGGGACAGACGCCTCCTCTCTGTGAGAGGAAGTGGGCTGTAATCTACCACGCGGGCCCAGTGCGGGTTGGTAGATGTCATATGACTTCGAATTTTTGGTTGTAGGACATGCCGGTTTCCTCACGATGTTTTCTTTTACCGTTTCGAGAACAGTGTTGATGAAAAAATTTATTTTGTTTTATTTGTTAGGGACAAAAACAGTTACATGCCAAGCTTAACTAGAGACTCTTAAATTAGCACAATACTTAGAAATACATTTATACACAATCTATTCCATATTTATGTTACTACACACGTACTAACCCACAACATAGTCCACGAGTTCACAAAAAAAAAGTGAAAAGAAAAATTTACACAAAGTAAAGTGCCTGCTTGGGTTGGAACCCACGACCCTCGTAAGTCACGGCTGTTACCACTGGGCCACCACTACTCATAAAAACATAGGCACATATAAATCATAACATAAAAAAAATAAGGAAGCACCGTCACCTAAATTGGACACCAGCCTGTGCGGATGTAATTAATCAAAGAAAATGTACCTACTGCAAACAAAACTACTGGCGGACACGCAAAAACTTAGTTCAGGGGGAAGTAAAACTAACACTCGGTTATATCGCAAAGCTCGTTTTTGGACGAAGAAAAACAGCCGGCTTTTTATTTCCACAAAGAAGGATGCTCTGTAGCTCTTTGAAACTACCTGCTGGAAAATTGTGGAGGATAATTTCTTAGCACTAAAGTTCTTTTCATAATTCCGAGAGGCAATGTTTAAGGTTGATATTTGCGCGTATTATATTAGGTACAGACAGGAAATTTAGTTATTAATCAAAAGGACTACTACGTCAATTTGCCGTTTTATAGCCATTTCATGCAACTGTCAAAAAATGTCTCACGTTCAATGATTCACGATAATATTGCAGTCATTTATAGAGTTGGATGTGGATTCATGCAAGTCTAATACTTTTTGTTAGAATACTGCTCAGAAATTGTGCACAGCGATTCGTGAACAAAATACCGTCTTGTTTGCATGCAACGTTCTACAAAGTATCCTTTGTCCCTAAACCCGGTCATGGTCTACCCATGTGCCAAATTTCATCTAAATCCTTACAGCTGGTTTAGCGTGAAAGCGTAACAACTCACTTTCATATTTATAATATTATAACTAGCTGACCCGGCGAACTTCGTATCTCCTCAGATTTCTTTTTTCGTGATTTTTTCTCATCCTTTAACAGTTATTCTGCTATTCGGGGCGGAGACAAATCCAACAAATCAAAGATCATAAAAATCGGTCCAGCCTTTCTTGAGTTATAAATGGTGTAACTAACCCGACTTTGTTTTATTTATATAATTATAGATAGATAGATATTAGTTACTCGTAGGTTAATAAGTATTTTCTCACCATTGAACAACCAGACACAAATTATTTAGTGGGACCAATAGGAATTCTAAATAAAATCACTAAATTATCCGTTTATTCCACTTTATATTGTCAGTGGGATGAACTGGAATAAATTTAATATTATTTATTAAATTCCCGGTCGTCCCACCAGTGGGACTACGGCCAGTGGGACGAATAAGTTTGCACGGTTAATCGATTATTAATAGTTTTTCCGTCTATAACTTTATCTTATCGTATTGCTTACTTACCAATTTTGTCATGGCTAATTGGTGTTGTGGAAACATTTTAGAGCCATTCTATCCGATAACTTAAATAGCTTCCATTTTTTTCTTAAATACAAGTGTTATAAAATAATCAAGTTGATTTACTCACTACAGTGATACAGTGTATCCATTTTTTGATGACAGGGTGCCGAGATGGGACTGTTTTCTGGGCATGATAAATAAATACACGGTGCCGAGATGGGACTAAACCACTTTTCCAGTCGATAGGTTATTAAAAATCAGGAAAATGTCGGTGTAAAAAGCTGATTATACTTAACACTTAATTCCAGGAATAAAATAATACTACCACCAATTCCTTGAATTCCTCAGTAGTAGCCAGAAATCTGGGTTTGCCCTAAACATAACTGACGAAATGTGTTTGACTTAAACATAACTGACGAAATGTGGGTGTACTATAGGTAGGCCTAACCCTTTGCGGCTAACAGAGGGGCAATTCTTGTAATTTTAAGAACGTTCACAATCTGATCTCAGTCTTAATCTGTCAAAAATACCTATAATTTTCCTACATTTTTGACAAGTTTTTGACATTGATTGTCGCTGAGATGATATTGCGACTAGATTTTTAACGTTTTTAATTAAGGGGATTGGCGTTCAGGATTAATGTTACGTCATTTTAAGTGAGAATACCAGCAAACTGTCGTTATCACAGAAAATGACATAAAGTTTCATTATCATGGAAAGGAAATCATTGATCCCCCTATAATTGAACTTTACCATAAAGTTTGCCTTCGTTTGTCTTGTTAAAAATGAACTATAACACTAACAACAAAGCGGAAAACTAATATATCTCTACAAAGTGCCTTTCGAAAGGCGTATCTACATCCTATACTTAAACTGTTTTTGTGCTGGGCCTCGATAGTAGCGTTGTGAAACAACTACATAACAAATACTGGGCCACGCACTGACTTACCAAGTATTTATGATAACTGTCCACTGTTGGGTAATACGAACTTATGTTATACTAGCAGTGCCCCGCGTTTTCACCTGCATAAGTGTCGATCCCGTGGGAATATCGGGATAAAAACTATCCTATGTTCTTTTCCGGGACTCAAACTATCTCTATACCAAATTTTATCTACATCGGTTCAGCGGTTTAAGTATGAAGAGGTAACAGACAGACACACTTTCGCATTTATAATATTAGTATGAATACGTACGCGATCGTGGAATAAATTGTATTTTATTTTATTTCAATTAATTTTCTACCGAAGGGATTGGCCTGCATACGCAGCAAGTGTGTGGAAAATTAAGCCTTTGCTTTGCATGACAACACAGCTTATCTAGCCACACATAAACGCAAATTGATAACATATTGTGATTTATTTGTTTTTATTTGTGAAAACATTATATACTCAATTAAATATAACTTGATATTGAAGCAACTAGAGCACCTGAAAATACTACTATCTATATCTTTTTTTGATTCAAAATACTATTAGTTGATTAGCTACCTAACTACTAGTAATTTTAGGGATAGAACAGGTAGGCCTACCTTTAAATATGTATAACATTTTGCCACAAATAATCAATTAAATCACAATAATATGTTGTCAACTTGTGCTGTGTGTCTGTGTTGTGCTATGACTATTGCCAACACACACAAAATTCAAGCGAAGATTCTTACAAAATAATAATAACCATACCTAATGTAAAAATAAAATGCCCGGTCAGTGTGAGGTAATATAAGTTGACTTACGACACCCACCCTAATTAAGTAATGTTTGTAACACATAACAAAATTAAACGGACTAATTAAAACTACCGGAAGTCAGCCTTAACGGTATTTTCTATGTAGAAAACATATAAACTAATGCTTGGTCTCTGTGTTCATAAAGTAGGTACAAAATAACTATGCAGTCAATACCTAGCTAAAAAAGTGACGTATTCAATTATTCATATCCGCAACAGGTATACCTACATTTTAATGTACAACTTTCCAAGTAGTAATAATAATTAGGGAATTGTCTGTCACCGTACATTCGACGACAAAAGATATTCATAATTTTATATTTTTTGAAATACTAATATTAAAAAAGTCCTTTGAATGACAAAACATTTAAAAAATAAGTCCGAAAAATCTTGGCTACTCCCTAATTATTGAAATATATGAAAATCTTCATAAGCAACCTCATCTTCTAAAACCAATTTACTGAAATAAAGAAAAAAGTAATGTCTTCTTTAGCGTACATTCTTCGTCAAGATCCAAGTTTACAGATTGATAATTTGAACCTAACACACAACTATCTATCCCGACCTATACAGATTAATTGCGAGCAAAATGCATTTGAATGTTTGAATGTTTAATATTTTCTAGCCCCATCCACGAGTGAAAAGCCAATCTAAAGTCCTTCATGCACGAACATGATCCTTCTTTGTTAGTTAACTAAACTTTTAAAGTACCCAAGTTGACGGCCGAATTTTCAAGTGTAACCCAATTTGCGACCATTTCTCATGCTTAAATGACCTTATGCTGCCACGAATGTTCGTTGCAGAATAATTTGCCTCTAACAATTTTAGATATTGTCGTGCGTCTTATAAAAGTATTAGATACCATTACCACAATGGTATACCAAGTTGTCCATATTATATACTCCTCCAGACCGTATTTCGGCCATGACGGCCAATCTTAACATTCTGGACGGAGACTAGTCTTCTTTGCAGGAGATATTATAGTGCACAAGTGTGTGCGCAGATACACGTGCACTTTCTCTTCCCTCATTCTCCTATGAGTCCTATGGGACGGCAATCCGACACCACCGGAGAGAGTTCAGGCGCAGGACCAACGGCTTAACGTGCTTTCCGAGCCACGGGGGTATCACACCGCGCTGGCTTCCAAACTCTGGGCTGTTACTAAGAAATCCCTAATCTAAAAACCCAATAACACTTGATCAGCAGTCGCGCTTGCAACACCGAGATTGTCCACACTGTACAAGTACCTTCACAGCCAAGGTAGGTTACATTAGACACATCAGAGCACACGCCCGTAACCTATGTCGTCAAAAACGAAACAGAAACAATCACCGTGTGCTATATTATTATTATAATTAAGTACTATTTTAAAATTCGTGGTCTATAGCTTTTTGCACGAAACAGTACCAGCTACATACAGTCTAAATTCCGAAAGAAACCAATGCGTCAGAGTTAAATAGGTGGAATTCTGAGCCGCATGCCTTCTCGGTTCGACCAGACCTTGATCGCGGGCAACCACTGACCTTTTGGTGAACACTCGACTCGAACAAGTACCACACGTACTTGTCGTAGATTCATATTAATTAGAGCAAGTGTATGCATAGGTATTGAATTACTTATTGAGACTGAATATGGCAGTGATTATATCTCGTCACGGCCGACCGCAACGTTTAGAAAACGTCGTTTTGAAAAATTACGTCGATATATGTTTTGAAGCAGTACGTTGCCTTTTTTAGATGGATTGCTGAAAATAATTATTTTTAGTCAATATTAATCCAAACAAGAGGACGACCATACAAAATATAGATGAATTATGTGAGGTACTCATACTCTGCCTATAATGTTCCCACTGCTGGGACAAAGGCCTCCTCTCTGTGAGACAAGTGATAAATTAGTTTTTTTTTTAATTTACGAATTTTGTTTTCCCTTCTACTCTTACACACGCTGTCTATATATATTTTTACCTACTCTCTTATCGCAGGTATGCTGTACATATTTTTCTGTTACTTTCTTCTTGTCTATTTATGTGTGTACATAAATGGTTAAATTAATAAGCTGATTCTAGGTGACTGGAACGCATGGAAGAGAAACAAATTATTGAGTCGAAGAAAACGAAGACTAGAAAAAGCGAAAAAGACAATAAAAAACAAAAACCAAGCAGGTATATTAAAAACAAAAAACTATTATTTCATGGTTTCTGTCATAAGCTAAGTAGTAGTGTATCTATGTATAATATATTCTTGTATTTTATAGTCATTTCCTACTTCCTAGCTACTTATCCTGTATGTTGCACCTGCCATGTTTTGTCTCTGCATCACCCTAAGGTTGACTGGTAGAAAATGCCTCAGGCATTAAGTCCGCCTTTGTACAGTATTTTTTTTACTGGTGCATAAAGTTTTAATTAAAAAAATATATATATAAAAAGAAGAATCCAGATCTTCCAACACAGTAAACCCAGGCAGTGGGCGATCGTCGATAGACATTAAATCATCAACACTGCATCTCGTACATCTCGTACTTATGTCATCCGAAGGCAAACTAGTCGAGTAGTCAGTGCAAGTTATATCACAGCGTTCGCAGTAGATTAAATCTTAATCCACTGGAATTAATACTTGTTTAATAAACACTTACTTCAGAACTTATCGAACGGGTCTTCAAATGCATCGATAAATAGAGACTCTACTTGCTAGTAGGTACCTAAGTAAAGTAGGTAGTAAGTTTGAAGAATTTGCAGAACGAGATGACAAAGTGTAAAATATGAGCCGAAACTTAGCAAACATACCCAAATACCCGTTCCACACAATGATACCTCAATGCTATGACTGACGTTGATATTATACGAGTTCTTTTTGGGGATAATGTTGCATCACACAAAACTACAATTGGTAAACAAAGTATTAGGCTTTTGGGTACAAGGACCACTATTTAGTAAGAAGGTAGAACATTTAAAGCAAACTCGACGACTAGCGTAAATTACGCAGTCTTACAATTTAAATCCACATCGTCACCATCTAGAGCTAGACTGGAATACATAAACACTGCCTCGTACTGGTCCAGTTACATAAGCAGTCAGTTCCAAGTCATAACTTAAGGCACGCAGACAAGGTCGCTATTCACGTGCTTGTACAGGAAGTGTTACTTTACTTGCAAAAGAAAGGTAGGTTTAAAAATATATGTGACCGCTGGAACAGGATTCTCATTGCAATTGGTATTAGTTTGCATGTATGGACTAACTTTTACACCATAAAATATATTACAGAATACCTATAAATGTAGAAATTTTGCAAGGGGTGACACAATAGGCGATGTTATCGCTAAAACCCATCTTTTAAAGACAAGCTTTGGATGGATTAAGAGGGAAAGGAGAGACAATACTGCAAGTAATCTGCGGTATACCATTTACCTACGTATATAAATAAAAACATATACTTATCTATAATAATAGTTTTTGGTAGAGATTAATTGTTTTCTAATAATGAACGATGTAGCCAAGATGTTTTGGGATTATTAATCTAGAAGCCACCGTCGGTTTCGGGAAACAATATATCACTTAGGAGAATCTTTTCTAAGTGACTTTCTTTACGTACGTCGCGAATAGATTAGTCAGTAATGACCGATGACGTCTCCCTTACGTGCCTACGTCAGCTGCCGTAAAGATGTAAGTAGGTACGATGTGGATAAAGAATTTTTTATACGATCTTTCAGCTCTGACAATCACATTTCTAATATCAATCAAAAGGGCAATTCTCGTAATTTTAAGAACGTTCACAATCTTATCTCAATCTGTCAAAAATACATTTTTGACATTTGTTTGTCGTCGAGATGAGGCTGCGACTTGATTTTGAAAGTTTTAAATTATGAGTATTGACCTTCAGTTTTCAGGTAACCTAAAAATCTCAGTCCAAATCAGTTTGTTGTCTGGTCGCCCGTAATAGAACCCCAATAAATATTAGTAATTTGAGAACATAACAATGATATTAAATTTTAATTGAAATCACGAGTGTATAACAAGTTCATATTAATTACTGTAGTAACAATTAGCTTATGTACAGTCACCAAAAAAGATAAGTAACCAGAGTCGTCGGATTTAGTTGAAGTTTAGTAAGAAACCCATGGATGTTTTCGAATAAAATGTTATTTAATTAAAGAAAACAAACACTTCATTTATCAAATTAAATTTCATTTCAAATCATCTATCGGTTTCTTACTATAATAACAAATGAGTAAAATAAAAATATTTAGCTACATACATTTCCTTCCAACAGTCTATAAACATCGTACATTATTCCCGGTGCTCAATATCTACCGTGCTATCTACATTACGATTAACACATTTCTAATAGCAACGTACACAAATGTACGATTGACATCATCATGTTTACAAGATGTACAATTCCTTAAAATTCTCACCGTGAAAACATAGGTGAGCATTCAATAGTGTCAATCCCTTATACCATCTGATGGAATGACAGCTCACTTCAAACTCACTTCATCTAAGATTTTAGGCGAGATTTTTACTGAATGGATCAGCAGTAGCTCATGCTGTGTTAATTTGGTCATTACGAACTAGGCAGCAAGGTTCATAGCGCGGCCGGGCTGACTACCACAGCAGACTCGGCGTCCCACGGCATGATCTCATGAATGAATCTAAATTGCCACCCAGGCATGGGTGTTGGGTTGCAACATCAGTGATTTAAAGAACTGAGAGTCGTGGCTTTGGAGTAGGCAACTTATCTGACTAGCGAGATCAGGACCCTTAAATGATTTTACGTTATATTACTTTAATCAAAAAAAAAAAAAGAAGATAAATGTGATTTTATTTTTGTAAGTAGGTTTGTACAAACAATGTACAAGTCAATATCATTTTAAAAACTAATTGAGGTCGGTGTCTCCTGCGGAGCACCGCCGTGCCCTCGCAGAGGCGATCGGCAGCGGCGGCGACCTCTCGCGTCCGGCCCTGGTTCAAGCCATGGTCCGGGGCGAGAGGGAGTGGGAGGCAGTCGCCTCCTTCTGCAAAGCAGTCATGCTAGCGTAGGAGGTGGCGGGACGGCTGAGGGAGAGAGCCTCACGTCCCAGCCGCCGCGGAAGACGCTCCGGGCGTCGGGAGCCGCGTGACGACTCTCGGCCACCGTAGGCGAGGGCCTGCGGACGGAGAGGGGCAGCTCACCATCCGATCAGGACCAGGCCCATGCCGGACGGCGCGTACGTGTTCCACGCGCGCCTCAAAGAAATGTCAGCAAAAAGGAAGGGGCCTGCCAGGGCCGAAGCCTGCCGGGGGTGCGGGATTGTCCGAAAGGGTTACCGCTACCCCGGAACATAAAGGGCTAAGGAAGGAACACGGATGGGTTTTAGTCAGTAAGAGTCTGACACTCCCTTCCGCTCCACCCAGAGCGGGAGGGGTCATTTGATGATTTCCCATCCTTAAAAAAAAAAAAAAAGGTCGGTGTCTCCTATCCGACTGCTCTGAGGAGACATACTAGCTAGCTGCCGGCAATCTTCGTATCGTATGAGAAAATGTATGTAAATCTTTATTATTATATTTTTCGTGTATTTTTCTCATATTTCAATAGTTAGGTATTCTGCTTCTCGGGGCAAATCCAACAAATCAAAGATCATAAAAATCGGTCCAGCCGTTCTTGAGTTAAAAATGGTGTAGTAACCCGACTTTGTGTCTAAGTAGTCCCTATTGATACAATAAAACAAAAATCGACTCTTACTTTAGCGTTCCGCAATATTAAATAGATCGGAGCGTAGCGCTTTTTCTACATAGTTGTGATTCTATTAACAATACAATGTCAATCTATACGATCAATTATAACGATAGTGTTATTGCATTATTTTATCTATAATCAATGATCATTGCGACTTATGAATGGCTTGCTTACTCCATGGTCTATAACATCTTATGTAACACAAAGAGTTCAATTGGGCCTATTAAATCGATAGCTTCACGCTCGCTTTCATCAACGGTGTGAGACAATTAATTTTAACATACCACATACTATTATCTAACGTACGTATAGGTACATTGAATTGCCCATAATTGGTGATTCAAAAAGAGTTGCAGTATAAGAAAAAGTAAACCAACTACTATTCTTCGAAATAAAGCCGAAGCTATTACATCTTCTATCTATCTATGCTAATAAAAAAGCTTATGGAACTATTCTACTATCTCAGTAACTACTAGTCGGATTAGAAAAAATCTTTTTGAATTTGATAGCTCAATTCTTGGGAAAGGCTATAGGGTACTTAACATCTCGCTAGGACTCTTAGGAACCGAGCAAAAACAAAATCAAAGAACGCTAACCGAAGACGAAGGCGACGGGGTGGGTCGGAAGAACAAGAATTTTCACGCGGACGGTGTCGCAGCATCTACATAAAGATAATAATAGTCCGCTAATGCCGTGAACATAGTTTTTATAGAGTTCTTAAAAGCTGAGTCACCAACTACAGAATTAGCGCCGCCAATTCATGATCTAAAAAGCCGTACGTCCTTGACAGGTCAGTTTACGTAAACCTCATAGTTATTCCGGTTGAATGTAATAAGCGTTACAATTCAAATTATGCGCCTAATTCTAACGAATTAAACATAACAACAAAGCACCATAAAAAAACCAACGCGACAGTCTTACGTAAACTGGCTGTGAGAACTGCAATAGATTAGTGTGGACTAATGTTAAGCAGAACAAAAGAATTAAGTACTAAGTTATCATAAGAAGGCTTGAAGGAAATTGCGAAAGTAATGTTCCACTTGTACATGTGTTATGTTATCATTGCCTTGTATCGCTGGTGTGAAGCTGACGGGTTATCGTTCATCGATGATTGCAGAGGCTGCATTTACACGTTATATATGTATGTGCTAATTACGTCCTTTGGGTATTTTCTTCTTTCACTTTACCCCATAGTTATGCTATTATGCTTGCAATTTTTAGTACTGTAATCTTTACTTCTGATATACCAATCAAAATTGTTTTTATTCTATCACCGTCATGGCTCGGGAATTCAGGAAATTCCCTCCTTGATCATCACATTATTCACAAAAATTAAGAATTTATTAAACGCTTTTTTAAATGTATACATGCATTCAATTTAATCAAATTTATGAATTACCAACTTAATTACTATCAAATTATAATTGAGTCGACCACAGGTATGCATTACATGACAGCTATGCGACCACCGGATACGCTAATTGTCACGGATCGACAATTTCATCTGCAACTTGAAATTCGAAATATATTTCGACGTTTCAAACTGTACATTTTGCAATGTAATATTCATTTTGACGATACTGGCCAAAAGTTATTTCCTAAACAATAAAACATGCAACGATGTAACTATTCAAATACAAAAAGCTTGGTTTAAAACCACCGACACCGACGTACTCGTTGACATTTACACAGGGCCGATCCCATTCCGATGGACGCCACCTGCTCTCTTCACCTTAATGTCACTTCCCTGATGTATACCATGCATCCGAGCCTGGCTCGAGCTTGTATGAATAAGATTTTCGCGGTCGAACCCGTGAGCCCTTCCAATACACGTCAAGGCCTCTACTCGCCGTATATAATAAGTTCACCCGCCCGCAACGACACACTTTGTTACTTTCACGCGAGCAGTGCACGTTTTGAACCGTCAAAATGTACAGGCTCATTATATCAGCCTTTGTGATCGCAGCCGCGACGTGCCAACAGCAGGAGGGAGGCAGACGAGTCCCCAAATACGCGGGTGACCCGAAGACAGCAGCCATCGTGCAGGAAGCGCGGTACCTCAGCGGAAACGGAGCTTTCGGTGCCGCCTACCAACAGGAAGATGGAATTAACTTCAAAGAGGAAACTGACGCCGACGGCAACAGGAGAGGCAGCTACTCCTACATCGACCCCAGCGGTCAGAGGAAAACAGTGAACTACGTCGCGGGCAAGAACGGCTTCCAGGCCAGCGGTGACCACATCCCGACCGCGCCTCAAGCCGCCGCACCCACTCCCGGATACACCCCGGACCCCCGTTACAACTCACCGGATTACAAATCTCAACAATACAGTGCTCCCCAACAATACGTGCAGCCTGAGCCAGCCCGAAACTATGGCGGCAAACCCAATGAGGATGACGGTCAGTACCACCCGGAGTTGTACGAGCAGAACTACCAGGCCCCCCAGCAGCAGTACCAACCTCAGCAGCAGTACCAGACTCAGGCGCGGTACGAGCCGGCGCCTCAGCCTCAGTACCAGCCGCAGTCACAGTACCAGGCGGAGCCCCAATACCAGTCCAACAACATCTACCCAGGCACGCACCAGGCGCAGTACAGCGGCCTGCCATCGTCGCAGCAGCAGTATTCCCAGCCCGCTCAGTACTCGCAGCCCCAGCCTGCTCGCCAACAGTACTACGACGAGCCCACGACGCAGCAGCCCAGAAATTTCTTCCCCCCCGGCAAATTCAGTCTGAACAGAGCACCCGACGGCTACACCTACTCCTTCCACAAAGTATAAACCTAATATAACCTATAAAGAGGGCTCCGGCGATTTGTAAAGGCCGAAACAAGTAAAAAGCACGCATCAATTAGCAACTCGCCGAGTCATCGAGGGGCGGCTGTGTGCGTACTCCGCTCAAAAGCATTTCTTAATTGTTGTTTGCTGTGATATTGTGAGTTAATGGACAGGATACATGTGTGGTTCCTTTTTGTTGCTTAGGAAGGTTAGCGGGCCGAATGCGCGTCAGTTGACAAAAACTGAACTTTGTAAATAAACTTAGACTTACACAAGAAAAACTGTTTTTCATTTACAAATGATGGTCACAAACATTTTGTTGACCGTACCCCATTTACATAATTGCTTATTTACGAAAGTATCACCCGAATCCCTTGCTGTTATAGCAGAATCATAATGATTATGCAGTTATGTTAATGCCTTTACTTTTATTGCTTTAATCCCACTCGATGCAAGAAAAATAAATCCAAGTAAGATAAAAAACGAGAGCCCGGACACTTCCTAGTGCACGGGTATAAGGCAGGGTGTGGGCAGCGTCCGCATTCTACTGTACTTGCACAAACCACCTCAAGCCTCGACCAACTAGATCACCTTACTGCTAACACAAGGATATTTCGCTACCAAACCGGTCTGGCCCTGCCACGCCTTCCTTTCCATTTACCGACTCCATTATTAGTTCAAATACCGACAGTTCAATAATATACAAAGGCCTGTACTTGTAAACGGAACATTTACTCTAAAGCCGAAACAATATCAGTGAGAAACTTTACACTTGATCAACCAAATTAAACGTATTAAAGGTTTATGAAATGAAAACCGATACTTTATTTATTAATTTACTTGGTTATTGTTCACAGACTGGCCTTAAACGTTTATAACAGATACAAATACCACGTCGCATATACTCATATACCTTTTAAACCACCTGCACAATAGCAAAGTTAATATTACTTATGAAATAAAATCAAAATTCCGAAACTGTGAGGTATCAATTATTGAATCTACATTGACCTAACAATTTGTATTGGTGTAATATTGGAGGAATAATTGCATTGTTTTATATCCGATCCAACCACAATAGAACAATGATGAAATCGCATGTTATTCGATAACAATTTCGACGCCATTTCGTTGTCGAAAACACAATTGACGATCAATTTGTAAAATTGACCGCGGCGGCCACATTGTCTTAAATCACGAGATTGTTAAAATAACATTTATCATTGAATTCAGTATTGCTAAAACATAAATAATGTCTTTGTGGACTTGATTTATTAACTTTGAAAAGCTTGCAATATTCGTAATCACACTAATGACAATAAATTGATAAACTACTACTAACGGTGCAGGATAGCCTTTACCAGAAGTGGTCCTGTCATCGTATTATTAGTTCAGCAGCTTCAATATCCTTAGAATTGTACCGGAATATAGCAGTTTGTCGTAGACGTGGTAAGAAAGTGGCTCACTTGACATCGTCTTTGTCGTCAGAAGACAGCTGCCATGGAACCATCGTTGCGATGCTCTGCTCGAGTGACAATAATCAGCCTGTGTCACTCAAGACCTTTTCGGTGATGCCTCTAGTAACTTTCTACTGGTAACTTCGTAACAAAACAAAGTGGCGCCATGTGCTGCGCCGTCATGTTCTCGTATTTACACGAAATCTTAACAAAGAAGGTTCTCTTTAATACACGAGCTCACAGCACTGGGACGATTAAATGAAACCACAGTTTATCAAATACTTCGATAATTATTATTCCTAGAAAATAGTTCTCCGTTTTAACATGTTTATCCTTGTCCCTTGGCTTGTCAGCCAAATCTGACGCCTACTGTTTTATGTTCTTATTATTTTTATAAATCAGTTTTATTCGTATTTCTGCCATCTACTTTTCGGAGTATTCATAAAGGTTACATTTAAGAACCAAATAGGCTATAATCTCTACAATACTATCTAAGTAGGTAGCTAAGAGCGAATTCCATCAAACTTTTATACCAGAATAAGTTTTATCCGGAGAATAAATTTTGAATTTTTGACAGTTTTTCTATACTAGAACTGTCAGACGTCAATTTTATTCGACGTATAAAAGATATCTGACTTTGGTAATATCAGCCCTAAGAAATCAATTCAAGAATGCACATAGTGACGCATAATCTTAAGAAACAAATAAAGTATGTAAGGTCAATTAAATTAAATTAATAGCAAGGCTTTTATTCTAAAAGATAAATTGCAAAACAAGAGTACGCAACAAACTCTATTTAAAATGTGCGAACATTTTACAATAATGAATTAAGTTAAGTGGCGTGAAGTTAAGAGTCATACAGTGTTTAAATGAAGCAACATCATAGAATTTACTGTGTTTGTTGTAATAAATTATGTATTTAATAAAAATGTGTTACATTTTATTTATTGTACTGTCAAAGTGCATGAAACTTCCACTATTTCTATATTTAGATAACGCCGAAGGACATGAATGCCTTTATAATTACGATGCTCCTGTATGCCTTTGCTTTTGTCACAAAAGTACCTATGTAACCCTCAAAATATCTTCATCTAGATTTTTTTTTTATTTCATATATGGCTTTTGAGATTTTGACTGCATGTTGTTGTTTCGAGAGATCATAGATAGGTATCTTATACAGTAATTAGGTATTCCCGTTTTCACTAACACTATGACACACCTAAATGTATTACCTAATAAAAGTGTTGGATCTTTAAAACTTGGCTCAGCGCCGAAAGCGAAAGTTGAAACTCCAACAGTGCGATTTTATATGCCATTATTTATTACACAAAAATGAACAAAATATAATTAAGAATCGCTAGATAAAGTAATTGCTACGTATCATGAACACGTTCCATCGTTGCTCAAGATTCAATGTTACTCCTAAAACTGCATGCAATTACGAATTTAAGATTTTCGCTATGATAACTGCTTCGGGGATATTTTGTTTTAATTTTTATTTGCCTACATTGTCCCACTGCTGAGTAAAGGCTTCCCCCAAATTCTTCCAGGCATCCTTGTCTAGAACCAACTCGATCTAACCCTTTCGGTGTGCATCTAGGTCGTCTCGCCGCCTCATCCTGGGCCGGCCTCGGCGGCAGAGTCCATCCTCAGGCACCCACCGTGTGGAGATTGTTGCCCAAAGGTCACTGTGCATGCGGCTGACGTGACCCACCCAATCCCGTTTCAACTTGACATCCTTTTTGCCTACATCTAGGAACCCCTTTTTGGAGGAATTATATATGTCTTCGGGGAATTATATTGCATCAAATTGCATGCTTTTAAAACGTAGACCCAAACGATATCTATAAGGTAGGGTAGTATTTTGTCAATTGACAAACCAAATGTACAAAGTGTTGTCAGGTATTTCCTGTACTTTTTTATTTCCTCATCCTCTGCACTTACAAACGTTATAAAACTGGAGCACTCCATTACTGAACTGAGCATTGCTAAATCTTATTGATAATATCATTATTTCTTACGCAGGAGTAGGACAAAGGCATCTTCTCACGTTGTATCGAAATGATTTAATTTCGGAAGAGTCATACTACCTTCTTTAATTGTACGTGCAACATTTATTTTCAGTGCATATTTTCACAATTAAGTAAGATAAGTTCGGAACAATCAAACAATTAAAATAACTACAACAGAATATTATCAAAATCTACAGTTTAAAACAGACCATCTTTATAATCCTTGACTTAATTTCTGCAGTCCGAGAAAAAATATCGCGACTCGACTACAAGATAACGAAGAACTCTTAGCTTTAACTTCACTTCAGCAAACTTGTACAATTTAATTACAATGGGAAATGGAAATCTAAATGCACCTGGTAAGAAATAAAATGCAAAAGTCAATCTAGACTCGCCGTAAAAAGCGGAAAGTGGGCCAATCTATAAACTCATTTATTTCAACGGTAACTGGCATAAATGGGACATCAAATGCAGTCGCTTTTTAACTCAGTTCTATTTTGTAAATAAAATGGAGTGCCCTGGTTAACATAGATTGCTAATTAGGAAATGAGCAAATATTTTTTCAACTTTATTTTGCGACGTTTCTCTCGTGATTTGATTACCTAATTTAAAAAGTGGAAACGTGTATATACTTCCATGAGATTCATTTAAATTACAAATACTTAGCAATTAATTTTATGAGCGAAACTATTTAATTTAAAATCCGTGTTTTATTAAAACGCCCGCGCCGTTGCATCACGTAAAAAATTCAATCGAACTTTCTTTGAACTACCTACTCGTATTAGTGATTTTTTTCTTTTCTGCAAAACTTGACTAGAACATCGTTTCAAAAATTTTATAAAATGATTAAATATTTTTATCGAACTTGTTAACCGGAGCAACTTTTATATGAAACTAAAATGAAGTGTGCGATTTTTTGCTTAACATAAGTTGCAACTTAGCGATAACATTTTAACTGAAAGCAGTTTCAACCGTGCTAAGTGAGCTGTCGAAGAAAAGTTTAATCTATGAGCAGTAAAGCGCTGCGCCGCGCCGGTCAAGTTTCACAACACTTCCAATTAAGATTTTCTAGAGCAATTATTTTAAAGCATATGAATAAGTAGACTACATATTAAAGTGTATGTAGTATTTGATGAAATACAAAGTAAATCTTATTGAAACAAAGTCATAATTCTAAAACAAAGAAAACCATTTGTGCACTGTCCTTTTGCCAAAAAACATTAATCCGGGGTGGACTGCAAACATACGGACACATTCTCGTCTATACCAATCTTCGAATGAATCAGTCTTTGTCGCAGCCTCCGTAACAATCTGAGGCAGGATATACCGGAGGAAGGAAAAATCACGACTGACTGAATCCGCAGTTCACTTTGTATGCATTGTGCATCCCTTTCGATGCATTCGAGTGCAGATCACGACGGCCCGGCGCACACACTCCGCACCAATACGACAAACACTCCCCAATTGGCAACTCTCGCCTCGTGATTTTGTTTTACCCCGTTCGTATTGAATTTAGGAACGAAATTGAGAAAAAAAAATTACGACTACTCTACTCCAGTTTGCTCATTTCTACGGGGTATTGAACTGTTAAGGACTTGTCGTCTTCAGTCATTATTGGATTTGAAGAGAATTCGTGATCTCAATTTTTCTGTTTTGTTACGCCTACGCAGTTGGTTTCAATTAGCATTTAATAAAATTCTATTGTAATGCCACTGTAGATTATAAGTTCATTAAAATAAATATTGGCGCTATAGAGGCAGGAATTGTTTTAATTTATCCCCAATGTGTTGCAGCAACCGTAGTTTTGGTTACACTTAATTAATCCGTCGGAACGTGACACATTTTAAGGAAATAAGACAGAAGAGACATGACACATTCTAAAGCCAAGAAATACGCCTTAGTGGTTAAGAATTCGCCCCGCTTACTGACATTTCATTGCCCACTTCCCAAGTACAGTCACGATACCTCTTAGAGCAATATCACAAAAATCAAATTATAGCTAGTTACATTGCAATAAAGATAGCTACTATCGTAAAACGTAAGACCGCGAAACAAAATATACAGAAGACTTATTCCATATAGGTACAGATAAAGCAACAAAACTAAATTTTCAATTTTATTGGCCAAGAGTAACTTACACGAAACTACATAGCTTGCAAGAATAATACTTACGAGACGAAATAAAAGCTTGTAAAAACAAAACACAGTCTACAAATTGCGCAAACTAAGTACCGCAAAAATAATTCAAGGACGCTTCCTACGTCACGTAGCAACAACTAGCAATGTGCCAAATTCTAAATTCCCTTTTATTACCAGAGGACCTTCTCTGTCTTTTTATACAATGGTAATAAGACGACGGTATCGTGTATCCAGGTCCATGCAAGTACCCAGAGCCGGACACCGGTTCCCTCGGGACCTTGCCCCGGGTAAGGAGCGGTTTTCCACGGGAATAATAATGCAGAAGCTTCTGCTAGACAAGATCGATAAAATGTTATTCCATTTATGTAACGTTGTATAACTGTTTTGTTGGATGGATGAGAAGCGATTAGGCTTAGCTCTTAGTGTAAGTTAAATCTGTAGAAGAAATTGTCAGAAATCATTTCTATGGGTGATGATGGTGGTGGTCGTGATTTATGGCATAATAACTTCATTCCGATCACAAAAATATCAAAACGTTATGGCCAATAACACGAACTCATAATTATTCAGTAGGTAGTGTAGGTACCAAAGAGGTACAAGCAAAATAAATCGCACCTTCAAAGAGATATGTGTACCTATATCTATCACTAGCTGATTCCCGCGACTTTGTCTGCGATCAAGGATGAAAAGCTGAATAGACATATAGCCTATGTCCTGCTCCAGGTTATTGGTTATCCATGTGCCAAATTTCATCTAAATCCGTTCAGCCTTTTTAGCGTAAAAGTGTAATAAACAAACATAAAAATCAAATATTTTCTCTTTAAGTATAATATTAGTTTATTATATAATATTAGATTACCTAAAAATACTCTCTTTAAAGGCAGTTCCTGCCAGTAGCTAAAAAATATAAGTACTGACATACAAAACGTAAATGAGCATGCAGACAGGTATCAATCATTCATCCAGCCCTCACTTCAGTTACTGAACGAGTCTATCCCCGAAGCCTACTCATTACACCGCCGTCATTCATTCGAAATGACAGATCACTATCACGTTAACAACCGATCCGCCATAATTTAGCAGTTAGTACGCTAGTGCCAGAACTTTAATACGACGGTCTCCAACTACGAATCATCGGTACCTACGTCTAAACTTAGCCCAAAGTAATCTTCCTAGGAACAAAAAACGGGTCTTGTCCAATCGAAAACTTAATCTAAAATGCTCAGAGATAGAAGAAATTTACGATATTATCTGGCCCCGAGTATTATTTTATTGAGAAAATTATATCGTAAGTTAAACCATACGTAATCTCTCTGTCTTCCCTTTTATGTCTCCAGAGAATTATTATTCCCCTGGTGGAGTCTGCTTTCCTTATTTGCTCCTTCCACTTCGTTCGCTTTAACGCTTCATCTTCGCGACTGCAATTTATGAAAACTCTATTGATAAATCGCTCTGAAGTATTACGAAATAATGTTTTTATTAAACATCTGAGATACGGGAATCAAGCAAATAAACTTAATATTCCTCATAACATTTAAAGAAAACACGATACTCAGGTAAATCAAATAACTAACGTAGAACGAATTTCAAAGGAATTTCTGATTCTATATTTGTTTCATGCAATGGGCTTGAATACAAATCAAATACCAAGAAACAGCTCTCGTCCAATCGCTACACAGAGTTGAGACGGCTTGAACCATTTTAAAAGTCGAACCTCAACATATTTTTATTCTAGAATCGAACACTGTAAAGACTGTTGGGTGCACATTATTGGAGCGAGCACAGTTGGGAATCGTTTAGCAGTCGTTAAGTGGAAGTCAGGTTTAGTGGCCGTAAACGCTTGGGCTGTAAAAGGGAGCCTTTCCGTCAGAACATAACTGTCTAACTTCATTACTGACGCACTACTCGACGGGAAGACGTTTACGCCCTTTTAAATTGTTCGGAAAACATCAAAGCTGATGTTGTTTAATTCATGACCCGAATAATTTTAAAAGGAAATTGAAACAGAGAGCTTTGGCTGTTTATTTTAAAAGGAAGGTTTATTATATTTTGCATTTTATAAAAAAAACCTTGAATATATATTTATTTTCCTTTAAAATCTGTAAATGCGTTTCAGCATACAGTTCTCCCTCGTAAGTTTATTTAAACGAAATTTCACTTTGCCCCATAATTATAATTACCGATAGCCACCGTCCACCTGGCATCTCCATCATGCAGATAGCCATCGCTAAGCAAACTCCGCTATTACAGGCTACAGGCGGTCAGTAGGACGTTTTTATCGAGGGGCGTTTGTGTGCGACTCACGGCCCGGATATAAATCCGAACGGGACGTGCCTCACCACACGAAAAATTAACTCCGACCAATGTCCTGTTTTTATAGCGGGCCAATAATGCAGTTTAGTGTTCATTCCTCTTTGAACGTGCGAACACTTGTAGTATTCCGACTAACTTCGATGGAGTTCATAACTTTGGGTTTTTTTTTCTATACTGTTTTACGACTGTTATTCTCCTACGACTTTTCTATAGAGCGGTTTTATAGAAGGCTTTTACAGCAGTGGTTTTTTTTTTCAGCAGTGCGTTGATATAGAACAGTTTTTTCTATGAACACCTCTGTTAACACAGTAAAGTGAACTGATTGCTTGAAAGTGCGGAAACATTTGATTGTAATTGAGTGCTTACAGTCAATTGTTTCAACTAGAAGAAAATAGAGGTTTATTGTGAATACAACAGGGAATTATACGGTTTCCGAATCAGTAAGAATCATACGTATAGGTACGTTATTCTCACGGCCTAAGGTGATCCTAGAGGCAATTTCAGTTCTGTTTACTGAGCTCAGACCGTGAGATAATGTTTGTATGTGAGTTAGGCAAATGCTAACAATTGGAATCCTTGCATAGCTAACCTCGCTACCAGACATGGTTTTCTACACATTTCCAAGAACAAATGAATAATAGAAGTAATCATAAGTAGGTATGCTTATTGTGCGCCATTGTATGCCTCAGTGGTTTTTAAATTGGATACAATAGTTTTTTAAATCTCCTTCGACCAATTGAAATTCCTGTTCTTTACTTTCATTGTGTTAATCATAAATCGTCATCATGTTTTATTATCATTAGATAATGAAGCAATGATATCTCGTCTTTTTCTTCAGATATTTTGCTCAAAGCATAACCTAAAAATAATCAAATTTAAAAAAAAATATAAATACGAGAAAGATTCAGATTTCAGAGAGTTTTCATTAGAAATAAGCATCTCCATTGTACCTATTTTTCTGTTCTTTTTTTTTTCTTGTCTGTTTATTTAGGTGTGTACATGAATGGTTAAATAAATAAATTAAAAGGCTGCATAGAGCAACCCTTACAACACCACACCCACACACCACATCCACATCCTGACATCAAAATCATCTACTAAAAGAGAAAATGGACAAACGTCTTCAAACAACTGACATTACTGTTTTCAAAATGATCAAAATTCTATTCAGTCCATGTGAATATACTTTAATAAAATGCCGCAAGACTATGGCATCTCCGGTATTCCACAGTATGACTTATGACATCTTTAATTAGTACCGAAGAATGGCGAGCGCCGCTTCGTTTCCTATGCCGCATGCTTCGTCCGCTTCATTAAACTGATGGAGGCCTATTTATGTAATTATTTTATTCTTTCAATAATGAAAAAACAGCCAGTATATCTCACTGCAGAACGCATACAAAACCGCATTTCATGAGAGATGGAACGAGTATTTGTAAGCACGCTCGTCAAATTTTCCACAGGATGTTTTCCTTCACCGAAAGTCAGATATTTTTTAGACTACAGTGCGGCCGACGAGAGAATACGTTTTTGACACCTGTCAGTTCCATATAAGCGAATATGTGTTTTGCGAATTTGATTTTACTACTAGAATTGTCGCACTGACATGTGTCAGGTGTCGCAGGTCCTCACCGGACATGGATGTTTCGAGAGGTTCCTGCACATCATCAGGCGGGAGGAGACGCCCGGGTGTCACCATTGCGAGGATCACCCAGAGGACACGGTGGAGCATACGGTGGAGGTCTGCCCCGCTTGAGCGGATCACCGCCGTGTCCTCGTAGAGGCGATCGGCAGCGGCGGCAACCTCTCGCGTCGGGCCCTGGTTTAAGTCATGGTCCGCCGGAGCGAGACGGAGTGGGAGGCAGTCACCTCCTTCTGCGAAGCAGTCATGCTAGCGAAGGAGGTGGCGGGATGGCTGAGGGAGAGAGCCTCACGTCCCAGCCGCCGCGGGAGACGCTCCGGGCGTCGGGAGCCGCGTGAAGACTCCCAGCCACCTTAGGCGCGGGCCTGTGGACGGAGAGTAAGGGGTAGCTCACCGTCCGATCAGGACCAGCACCTTAATTGCGTAACACACTATCAATCGGAATTTGAATCATTTTGAAGCCAATTGCTAATCCATTGCTTCATAAGTTCGAATAATTTGTCTGCTCAACGCGTAAATAACGCAATGAATGTTGTTGAACTGTCAAAATGAAACCGATTCCGATTGATAGTGTTACGCAATTGCCCCGCAGGCCCGTGCCGGACGGCGCGTATGTGTTCCACGCGCGCCTCAAAGAGATGTCAGCATAAAGGAAGGGGCCTGTTAGGGCCGAAGCCTGCCGGGGTTGCGGGATTGTCCGAAAGGTTTACCTCTACCCCGGAACATAAAGGGCTAAGGAAGGAACACGGGTGGGTTTTAGTCAGTAAGAGTCTGACACTCCCTTCCGCTCCACCCAGAGCAGGAGGGGTTATTTGATGATTTCCCATCCACAAAAAAAGGTGTCAGAATGGTATTCTTACAACGGCCGGACTGTAAGTGAACAGTACCTAGACCTAGGTCTATAAAATACTTGAAATACTTCAAAAAATATTTTTGTATCATGATGACGATGTTGGTTTTACCTACATCCACAACCAGAAAGCCAATTCTAGTAATTTAAAACGTTCAAAATCTAGTTGCAGTCTCATCTCGGTGACAAAAAAATATAAGGAAATCAGAGGTATTTTTGACAGATTGAAACTGAGATTAGCTTGTGAATATTCTTAAAATTACGGGAATTGCCCCTCTGGTTTCGCAAAACGACGAGCCTGACTATCAAAATCAAATATTACCTTTTGAAATAACTTAACCTTCCAAACAATTATTACTATTGGTCATGTCAATGATATTCCATTTTGTTTCATAATGTAATTGTATTGTATGTATTGTCAACTTAGGAATTTTGATTTAACTTGTATCTGTTTTTAAATTATTTGATAGATATCTGCCAAGGTATAGATAGTACATACTAATTCCATGGCCAAGGTAATATTTGACAATAACATTATTGACATTAAAGAATTCATTTCCTGAAGATTTTCAATGGAGGAATGTTCCTACGGATACCCGATAAAAGGCCAATTCTCGTAATTTAAAACGTTCAAAATCTAGTCGCAGTCACATCTTGGCGACAAAAAAATGACAAAAACTTGTCAAAATGTACGGAAATTAGAGGTATTTTTGACAGATTGGGATTGAGATCAGACTATGAACGATCTTAAAATTATGAGAATTACTCCTCAGATAACAGTATTTAGTATGTAGAATCTTCCTATCCATAAAATACAATGTAAAAATATGATAAAGTACTGCCTGATGATGTGGTACATACCTCATCCTTTACAATATGAAAAAATATGTATGTTTAGGTTAAGGTGGTACATATAATTTCAATGTCTTTGGGTTAAGGTTAAATTTTATCTATGGGCCTGTGTCGCCTGAAATAAATATATAATTATTATTTACTGCTAGGAGTGTTTTATTCGATGGAATTTTACGACTGGAGCTCATTACGAGCAGTGTGTATTCAGCTGTAGTTGCGGTAGTCGTCCTACATCTTACTTTAGGACTAACAGAAAAATCGGAAAAACCGGTCATAAAGGACTAAAATTTAGTTTAAAAAACACGCTTATCCAATCTATTGTAGTTGTCAAAACAAATCATATGATCCCAGACTCGTTTCAAAAATTTACTAGTAACAACTGAAGAGGTCCACTACCCACCTCCTGGCTTCATCATAAGGTCAGCTCCAAGATACCAAATTATAGTTTTGCCATCCGAACATACAAATATGAACATACAAAGTTTCATTTCGATACGACGATTATTTCGATACGACGATTAGAAGTAGGTTAAAATTGACCTCTAAGATTTATATTATATTGTTTGTTAGTTAGTTACAAGGAAGATCAAAAAGCGTGTTAATTAAAAAAACCAACTTATACATGAAGGGTGAACTATTACAAGTTCATACTAAGAACAGTGAAATATATACAAAGGCCAGTTTTATGGAATGACTTACGATAAGCCTCGTATATAACAGACAAAACAGACACCTACTCGAAGAACAAACGAATAACAACAAACCATTGCTCATAATGACATAAGAACAGCTCACAACCCGCTCATTGTACCACGGTCCGTATAGCCGGCAGGTAAACGGGGATACTGCCGCGATCCCTAACACATCCGGTGCCGGCACAAACCGGGTAACAGGGAAATTAGCGCGCCGTCCGGACATACTGACGCCTCGCGAACCGGATCTGATTTTTTGTTATGTTTCCTTTTTAGCAGTGAGAATGTTTATGGTTACGTTATGTGTTGCTCAACTGTTTGTTTTATGGGCTGTGACTTGTGAATGACTTGAGATCGTTTTGAGTGCTACAAATGTTTAATTTTCATATCAAACCCCCTTCCCCTTTGTGGTGGTTGGTTAGGTAATATAAATCATTCTGGACATTCAAAACATGAGAATAACCCAGAGCCCAACCACCAAGCACAGTCACATACAGAAACATACACACAAAATACAACACACATGCATAAAAAACCCAACACACAAACGCACGCACAATACAAAAGCATGCACTAAAATCTCTTTATTCGACTTTGTTTTAATTTTATTGCATACATTGTTAATGTTCCACAAACGGGTGAAGTCAGTGACTCCTGTATCGCAGGCACCATCTAGGTCAGGTTTAATTGAAAATAAAACACCCTGCTTTATGTCAACAAACCATTTTATTATTATCGCCTCAGAAGCAGTAAGCCGTTTCATACAAAATGTATCAGAAAATGAATTATCTTCATTATTTTTAATATCGTGAATTTTCCAAGGTTTTAATAGCTATTCTGCTATTCGGGACAGAGACAAATCCAACAAATCAAATATAAAAATCGGTCCAGCCGTTCTCGAGTTATAAATGGTGTAACTAACCCGACTTTGTTTTATTTATATAGATTTTAACTTGCGGCTATAGATTTGGAGAAATCGGAAATTCTGATGTGTCGGTGGGGCGACATGGGTGTTATAATTGGTGCGAAGATCCAGACGACGTACTAACACTTCACGACTTTAAACTTGGAAAGTAAATGGAGACGTTTAGTAAATCAACAACACCAAATGATTAAATAGCCACGCAGAATGGTCCACCAGTGCGGAAACCAAACTCTCTAACATAAAACTGAACATAAATGATTAAATAACAAGCTAAGACAACTTGTAAAAGAAATAAGGAGTGCAAAGACTAGTTACCTTTCATTACCAGCTTCAACCCAGCTGGTTAGCAACAAGTCTAGTCTATATCGTAGTTATTAATTCCACTAATTAAGTCTAAGCTGTATTTTACAATACGTTATGTAAAGTCAAGTTCGCGCCAATCCTTGGAATTATCGTTTGGGTCAATAGAATTCATCTTCACTGAGAGAACTTGTCTGCAAGCAATTTTAAAATACATAACCCTTTTAACATGTGTAGTATGCTCTTAGTGATATTTATGTAAACATGAAATATACTTTGTAAAATAAAATAATTGCGGAATGACATGCTTAAAACGACTGACCGATGCTCATGTTGTATAAATAATGTCACCACCACTGCTCTCAAAACGATGAAGGAAAACATCGTGAGGAAACCGGCATGTCCTAGAACCAAAAATTCGAAGACATGTGACATCTAACAACCCACACTGAGCCCGCGTGGTAGATTACAGCCCAGTCAACCCACTCCCTCTCGAAGAGACTAGGCCTGTGTCCCACCGATGGGAACATTATAGGTTATAGAAAAAAATCTTAATACAGATGACCTGCCACTGGAGAAACAATATCCAGCATTGGATTGCTATAGGTAGGTAGACGACAAAGACATGATTTTCCCAAAAGCAAAATGGCTTTGAGGCGCTGCCCAAACATATGACACCAAAAGGCTTAGTTTTTGTCACACAGTTAGGCGTATTGGTTCATGTGACAACCCAAAATGTTGTGTACCTATTGTCAAATGTTCAAAGAAAAGTCTAATTCAAAAATATTTCATAAAAATAAAATGACAAAACAATCGAAAAACAGAGCTCAAAAAACTTGTTTTCGTCTCATAATTCTCATAATTTTGAGCATAACCTACCATTTTATGTAATGATAATAAAGGAATTCAATCAACTAAAGAAATACCTTAAAATTATTCCACTAATTTATTTTTTAATTTAATTAAAACTGCAAAATTACTTTTATTTTGGTGGTTATTCGATTCAACTAACAAACATCAAACGCATCACTGTTTTGAACCTTATTTGTTGCCGCGACCTGAAAATTTGCTTCTTACCGCGCCTTAATAGGGGATTTAATTCGGGGATTTTCCTGCCCAAAACGGCTTCAGAACCAGTGGCCGTTGTAACCGCAAAAAATAAATACAACACCCAGTCTTGAGTAGCTGCTACATAACTAAGTTCACTTTATATTTAACATTACGCAGTACTACAAGTCAGTGCACGTACACGTCGGTTCAAATAAAGTGCACCGTTTGTTTAGTCGGGAAGATTATTTCCTTGCGCACACAGTATCGTCTTACCACGACACACGTAGTTTGAACCCCAGTGGAATTACCTACTTGTTCCGCTTTCATTTTACTTTCAGCCCCCTTATTCACAAACACTCGATATGCTTCCGTATCGTATCGAACATTAATCATTGTTATCGTAGGAGTCTTCTTAACGCTGGTTGCAAGTCTAAAACCCGAAAATTTTGTCAGTTTAAATCAAATAGACGCCCGCGATTCTTCCAACAGCTATTTGCTGTGGAGGGGAAGTCAAATTAGGTTATCGAAATGTCAGGTTTTCGATACGATAGCCTGTCGTATGGTTGTGAATCAGGGCTCTGGTCTGACGCAGTGCATTAGTGGATGGTCAACTGAAACTGCACTTGGCGCGGAGACCAGAGGGGCAATTCTCGTAATTTTAAGAACGTTTACAGTCTGATCTCAGTCTCAATCTGTCGAAAATTCTTCTAATTTCCCCATATTTTTGACAAGATTTTGTCATTTATTTGTCGCCGAGATGAGACTGCGACTACCTTTTGAATGTTTTAAATTACGAGAATTGACCTTCAGATCATTACAAAATTCAATTCTTAGATGAACTGTTCAGAACCGAAGAAGTTCACATTACCCATACCTATCTTTTAATTGAGAGCTAAAAAATTATGTGTTTTATTTATCTAACACTAGCTTCTGCCAGCGACTACGTCCGTTTGAAATTTTCTTGTTCCCCCGACCCACCCCGTCGCATTGCATCGCCTGCCCGCGCAATTACTTCGATTTCGCTTAGCGTTCTTTCTGCCTTTTTCTAATTGCTCGGCTCCTAGCGTGATGTTAAATAACCTTCCCCAACAGTTGGGCTATCGAACGCAAAAATAATTTTTCAAATCCGACCATTACTTTCAGAGATCAGCGCGTTCAAACAAACTCTTCAGCTTTATTATTAGTATAGACTAGCTTCTGCCCGCGACTTTGTCCGCGTAAAATGTCACCCTCCCCTCATTCACTCTCGTGATACCTAGGTACTCTTCACAAAGAACACACCCTCCAAATTTCGTGTCTCTAGGACCAGCGGTTTAGGCTGTGCGTTGATATATCAGTCATTCAGTATAGATAAGTATACCAGCATTTCCATAAATTCATAAAAAGTAAGGCACTCTATATCCTTAATCTTTTAAAACTGCTCTCCTTTCCAAGCTCGATTCTATCAAAGCTCTCCATAATCCATTTACCTACGAACACCAATAAGTATCTTAGAAATAGATATCGCTAAGGAACGGTCGACGTCTAACTGGCAGTAAGCCAGCCACCGTAAGAACATCGGAGCGTGGCTGCGTGGCTAGCACAACGGTGGTGCCATATGGTGGTGATATCATTGAGTTGCCCCAGAAGCGCGCTGGTCGGATTCCCACACTATTTTGTTTGCAACGACGTCTCACTGCACCTTCTGTTTACTACTTTAATTGCTCTAGCCATTAATCCCCGTCGTTTGGGCCACGTTCAGGCACGGAATGTGGGTAGGTATACGCGATAACATGGAAAATATAACGACAATAAATCATTGGCCCGGTCATAAGCGCTTCGTTAAGCGTAGGTACGGCGGGTTTTCGTAATTTTAAAGGGGAAACTTACCGTGTTGGGTTAAACTAACAAGTCATTACATGTTCGGTGTAAAATAACGATCATTAACGCGTCTGCCTGTTTCATACTTAAAATAGTAAAATATTAAAAAGTGTTGAAGGAAAAATCGCAGACCTCTACATATTACTCTCTTTCTAAAACTTTCTGGATTAATCACTCGCATCCAGTCAGCAATAGCACAAAGAATCAAACTGACCTAGATTTAGACAGATTATGGAAGTCATGATGTGCAACAACTACTTATCATAGCACTCGACAGAGCAGAAAGTATTGCAGAAAGATAACTGCCTTTAGAAGACAGTCGAAGCAACAACGTAACAACCTAGTTTAGTATTACGAGTATTATTTTCCTTCAATAATTGCACCTCTTAAATGCTACACGTTATTACTCCAAATGTCAACATTAAATGAGCGAAAAGAAAAAGTATTTTTTATATTGCTACATCGTAGATCATTATTGTCTCCCTTTTATGTAATTTTCCGTTTCCCCGTTCCAAGCATACCCCGACCTGACGAGGCCGTCGTACTCCATGGTTACAACGATTTTTATGAAATTACAATGGTAATGTGACGGATAAAGGAATTGAGAAGAATTGAGTTGTCACGTATCTTATAAGTATTATACTTATTTATTACGTATAGCGTAAGCAAGTACCTTTGTTCTGTAGTCACGCATAAACAGCATTCCCTTAGTCCGTCCCTGTTGACATGGTCAGCTGTCGCATTCACAGAGTGTTTTTGCACCTTCGGACATACCCCTGCTTGCTTCTTCGCTACCCCTGCTTGCCCCCGCGCTGCCCCTGGTTGCCCTGCCTTGCCCCTCGCGTCGCTAAATTGTTTTCTTGCGGCATTTCGGTATTGCGCCATTTGTGCTAACGACTATTGGAACGCCTGAAATGCGGTTGTGTTACAAACGAGAATATTAACGTGAAAATGGTGGTTCAGTGCTTTTAAATTAAGATTTTTCATTTTCTTACAAAGCAATAAGCGGAACCAAACAAGTAAGAAAGGATTATGGATGGGAAACAATATCCTCTACTGGAATAATAACAACATTCTCCGACTACCTGTCCATTTTTTACGAGTGTCTGTTTTGTTTATATTATTTCAAGGAAATACCAACATAAGAAACTATGGCAATAGCGATAAGCCAAAAACCCTTACTGGCTCTAATTTTCATAAGCCAACTACACGGTATCTTTTGAAAACGCATTTACAGATTGTCATTGCAACAACCGTCATGAATAATCTAATCACACTGAAACAGGATAACAAAAAGACAGTATTTATAACTAGAACACAAATTCAGAATATAGGGAACGATTACGAGATCCATAGAAATATTTTCGTAGCACCACCACGCGGTGCAATTAAAGTTTTTGCGCTCCACGGGGAAGTGCATCCGTGGCACGTCCTGGAGTTATGAGGCGCTCGTGACTCCGAACCACACTGTACAGCAAAACAAAGAGATTGGTATACAGGCAGCTACAACGATATTTACAACATCAATCATCATTTTTCGACGCGTGGGCAAAATCGGAACATTCGGAACTAACGTCGCCATCTTGTCTTTTTTTTTTTCAATACAATTTCTATTCAATTTAATTGTATAAACAAATGTTTACCAACAACCCTCTCCTGTCAATGTCATTCAGGCGCCAAATTGTAGCATTCTAAGTTGTTAGTGTTCTGACATCACTGACATTTGACATCTTATAAGTCAAGGTTTCTTCACACTTTCACTGACCGGTGCAATATAGTGTACAACGATTGGATGAGAGACACAATTCTTATATTTCTCATTATTTCGCAGGCAGATTGTATGATTCGTCATTTATTATACATACGGCGCCATCCGTTTCCATACTGTCGCCGTTATGTATAATGCCTAAGGTAAATTGATGACGCTTCCGATCGCATCCATTTAGAGTGTCAGAGTCATATGTTACGGTAACCATGATTATTAACAAGTTCGGCAGTAAAAACTGAGCAGTAAACTAAATAAAATAAAACCGATCAAGTGCGAGTCGAACTCGCGCACCGAGGGCTCCGTACAAATTTGTAGGTATGTAAATAGTTTTGAAATTATTATTTTTTGTAATGTAACTACTTTACGGGTTTCGGATGTTTTCTTTTACTTCTGCTACATGACATTGCTTCTTGCCAAATTTCATGATTCTAGGTCAACGAGATGTAAGTTTTGATTTCGGAACATAAACGCCCGTATCTTTTGATTGCGTTGACTTAGAAGTTTGATTTATTTCACTGCTTCAACGGATTGCAGCTTTGAGTATTTGATATTAATTTCCACTTCATAACTCCACGCATTCCTGAGAAAAAGGGTCTTGACTGACGGACAGACAGACGGACAAAGAAATGATCTTATTAGGGTTCCGATTTTCCTTTTGAGGTACGGAACCCTAAAAATGGGTTATAACAAATATTTTAATGGGTAAATAAATAAATATTACGGGCAGTTACATAATATGTAACTGCCCGTAATTTTATTTATAAATATTATGGACAGTTAACAAATCAGAATTAGTCGCTAAGAAATGTACCTGGCTAACTTAGAAGCAGTGTAGTATTTATATAATTCCTAGGCGTTTTAACGGCGACAGTATGCAAATGCTGTATATATAATGACAAGTTATACAATCTGCCTTCGACATCTACATCACACTAAATTTTAAGGTTGTGTTTATTAAAAATAATACTGCCAAAGTAGTGGAAAAATAAATGTATTTACTTGTGAACCTACTAAACTCTTTGGTTTACTGTACCATCGCTGCACCGTACACCGCCACAGTCTCGAAACACGCTCTTTACCGTTTGCTTCCTGAAACTCATTTCATATTTCGAGTTATTACTGGGCAACTGTAAATAAAGGCCAATCAATATTCTCTATCTTGTTAATCTGACACCGACTGAGTTCCTATTCATTGCGTTTTACAGCCCCAAAATTTTGATTAGATCTGTCTTTACCTACTAAGTACTTAATTCCCGTTCAGTTTTTTTTTCTACCTTTCCGTGTATTAACAATTTAAATTGCCGGGTTTACAAAAAAAACCTTCCTTAACACGGATAAATAGATAAATACCTACACATACATTTTAGTATAATTATTTAATCCTACGATTCCAATTGACTTTAAATCTCTAACGTACATTTTCAAAAATAAAATGAGCAATAACTTTTTCTAATTATTATACTTGAACAAGACTTGGCGACGAAGCAATAAAAAGATATAAATTCGGCTGAGTAAATAATATGAAGGAAAAGAGGAAGATGTCAAATATAATAAAAAGCGCTTTATTTCACGAACCTATAAGTACCGTCGAACAAAAAGTGGACGAATCTAGGCAAAGAGAGAGGTTTTTATTGAAGAAACTTAAATTGAACTAGGGAGGGGACATCCCGTCATCGGTCTCGTTTATTTGGCCCGCATTTAAGACTCGAGACGTAAGAATTTTTCATAAGTGTCTAGCTAATTAGTGTTGGCACAAATCTTCAAACTCGAAACTTTTAATGACGACGAATGAAAGTTTACACGCTCCTTAAGTTCTACCACTCGGCGCGCACGAATTTTCTTGGCCTCATTAAGAAGTTGCTGTTCAATTTTAAGCGAAGTTGTTGCCATTATTGATAACGATATGTAGCGTTCTGTTCGTTAAAAATTAAACCGTTCCTCATCCCATTAGTAGATAATAATATTTGTGTATGTTTGAGGATTTCCTCCTTTTTGCCGTGTATCTAATAACATGGGGAAATGGAATCATATCAACGTCTAAAACAAAAACGGATTTAGATCTCTTTGACAGAGCTGATACTTTCGCGTGCTCTGTGAAAAGGGGCTTTAAACATGGGATTGAGATTATCTTTGTACTTTTATTAGAAGAAGGATAATTTTGACTAAATATAAATGGTACCCACCAACCCGCACTGGGCCCGCGAGGTGGATCACTCCCTCCTACAGGGGAGGCCTGTGTCTCAGCTGTGGGAACGTTAGGTATAGGCTGATTGTGATTATGCTATAGAAAGGTATCGAGCACTATCACGACATATTACAAAACAAAGTCGTCCCGCGTCTATCCGACTAAACTCGATAAACAAACCACCATTCACCAATGGTCGGAGTGATTCATGAGGTAGGTTTAACCGGTCAAGCGTCGCGGTTCGCCGATCGGCGACGAAACAATAGAAAATCAATTGTGTCTCATCAACGACGCTTGACAGATGAAGTGTATAATTCATTGAGGTTATGTGTGAATCGGCTGTATTATGACGATGATTGTTGAAGATGTCGGAAAAAGTCATGCTGACCGGAAGCTTTGCTGGCGTGAGTCGCGTACACCAATATGAAAATCCCGCTAACAACCGGTAGTACGTTCCCGTGGTATATTTTTCGACGAAAAGCTAGTCTTAACTAAAATAGAAAGGAATTTTTAACCGACTTCAAAAAGGAAGAGGTTTTCAATTCGACTGTATGTACTTTTATTTTTGTATGTTTGTTCCGCGATATCTCCGGCAATTGTAAATCGATTTCAAAAATTCTATTTTAATGAATGCCTCAGGGTTGGTCCCATTGATGATGTTATAACGACTTTCTGTCACTGAAGTTTACATAATCAAGTAGTGTTACACGAATAACTATTTTACAAAAAAAAAAAAGACGGGTTGCACTCCGGGAGTGCCGGCAGAAGTGAAAACTTGAATATTAACGTTGAAATAAATCAATTTTTAATTTAATTAATATTACTCATAAACGCTTCATAAACGTTCTATAACTAGAATGTCCTACAACTTCTAAATGTTGCCATTATAATGAAGTCATCCAACAAATTGGCCAACACATTAAATCGGCATACGAGAATATCTGTCTACGAACCGAATATTTGTGTCCATAGACATTATTACGTATAAAAAACTAATTTATTGTCTACAGTTTCAACAGTTTTGACGCGACAACGTCATGGTCGTCATGGAAACAATATGAATATGTCAATGAATGAATTTGATATTGTATGTGTCAAACTAAAAAACTTTTGAATATTTTTTTTGTATTTAAAATAAATGAAATTAAGACCGGAGACTAGTTGCAATAAAGGGCAAAGAATTGAATATTGGTTGGAGGAGGATAAGGTGTGTGTGTACCTACTGTTACAGCTAAAATGTGTTCAAAGTAAGTTATGTTTTGTAAACATTCTCAATTACTTATACTTATGCTTGCTTTTGCTTCTAATCCTTAGATTTTTTGGAAGAATTGGTCAGGGAGAGGTCTCCATAATAGAAAATAAAAACACTGACACAAGCACTAACGCTAAACAGGGGCAGCCTGGCATGATTTACGAATTAGGTGCCTATCCAATTTACAATTTTACGAAGAACTTCGTTTGCCTGTACAAAACTCATTGTAACAAAAAAAAAACCCGCCATAAGAATAATAATGACTGTTATTTTGATGCCGCTACTAATTAATTAAATCAGTATAAATAAGATAATGAAGAGAATTTATAACATTAGTTTTGTATTTCAGGTCAATAGGACTAGTAAGGATGGTGCTTCACTGCGAATAGCAGAAAATGAAACGGCCTACAGAAGAGATGGCACAGATGGCAAATGAAAAACAAACATTTTAAAAATGTTGTTCTGCTTGCACAAATTTTAGAAGCCAAATTAAAGTTTAGAGTATTGTTCAGCCGTGAACAGGCAAGAGTTACATATGCCAGCGTCAGCATCAAGAGCGACATACATTCGCTCCACATAAATTAGTAATTAGTAAATGAATAAATTAGTCATCAAGCTGGAGTAGAGTTTGATTCATCTTCCATAATTCCTCTCACTATGGCCAAGACACCTTTAACCATAACCAGTTCTATGAGTCTGTGGGACCGGCAATGACAAAACTATTTCCTGTGTACACATTGCACGACGTACATAAACCCCTATTCCTACCCAAATTCTGTCTGTTCCCGTAGGTCTCCCGTAGGCTTGTATGATAGGTTAGGGTGTTAGGATAACTACGGTGTTAAGTAGTTGCTGTAGGTTTATAATCAGTAGGGTGAGGTAACCATAGATACCAGGCTCAATTGTTACAAACTTAGCCACACTGTATGCATTTAGAATAACAGCCGTACTAAGCTGTAAGTCCCGGTGCGTACAAGTATTATAAAAATAAACTGATATTTGTATACAAGCTTTTTATTAATGAACTACTCCCTATATTTCTTCTCTTTTACTTTAGATCTTGTTGGCTCAAAATATTGCCACTTCCACGTTGTCGTCGGTGGCAGCGCAGAGGTCACTTTGACTGCATGTTTTGGGTAGGACAAATAAGGCAGGATAGGACGTGGAACATGTTTTGCAACATAGCTTCACAGCCACACCCTACTGGAGCATCTCCATGCAGGGTGTAAACTTCCGTGGGCGACACGGAAGCATTGTTTTCACACAAAAGCAGCAATGTCCCACAGTATTTCTTGTTGCTATAATGTGCTTCGTTATATTTTTCGTCGCTTCTATTTTGTATTGTAGGTAGGTATATAATAATAAACTAAATTGGTTAAACAGAAGTTCAAAATAAATTAAATACAACTGCGGCTCCTCGAAGTACTATTGTTTACGAAACTGACTTTTCAAACATTTGTACGTCAAATGTCATTTTCTTCGGCCATCTTTGTCGTGTCTCACTTGGTTCACTTCGGTTGGCGCCGCCGTAGAAAGAGATGGGGGGGGGGGGGGGGGGAATCTCTTCTGACGGTCACGTGTCCTGACGCGATACCCTGACGCGAGTTTAACATTTTTTACCCATTACAAAAAGTGTTCAACGCCGCTAAAGAAGTTTTCACTTCAAAAAACCGACTTCCAGAAATGACACTACGAAGTGAAAAATAACTTTATACGTATAAAACCCTATTGGTCAAAAATAAATCAATTGAAACAAGTATGGATATTTACTGACCGTTTAAAATCGTCTTGTCCTTGATCTTTGTCGGCCTTATACTCGACCCATCTTTTTTACCACACCGACACAATCACAGTCCCATATTCCGACTTTCCATTATCTTATTTCAGTAAGTTGTTAATATTTCAATCTTAAAAAAATATCCTGTAAAACCAGCAGATCAAAGATAAGACCATCTCATCTCACTGTATCATCTCAGATTACAGTTCTATCGCTACCCACACTCGTGTAAAAGGGGCAATAACGTGTGAAAATATCCCGCGGCACCTCGTGTCAATATCGCGCGATCAAATTCCATTAAGGCGTGCGATCTTCGCCTGAGAACTCTATAAAAGCCAGCGGAATAGCCCCCCATCTCGACTGGTTCACGGCCAGTGGAGAACAGCTAATAGGAGCGAATAACTATGTGTTCTGCAGCTTAGAAAGCAGATTTTACATCAACATTCAATACGCTTATAATATCTTAGAACTCTGGTATGTTTTCTCATTTGGTTAGCTAGATTTTAAACTTAGGAGTAAATTAAATGTCTTACAGAACTTGGATTTCTAATTTAATTAATGTAAAGGCAAGGACACGCTTTAGTTAGTAGTCGGATTACATGTTGTAACACTGAAATAAATGCTGGCAGGTAAATCCTAATGTTTTTCACCCTCAGAAAACAATGCGAAATTTTCTTACAGTTAAACCGTACCTATGTTTTGTCTCCTGAACAAAATCGTGCCGTTATTTAACGTAATTAAAATCAGTCATAAATATGTCTTTAATTTTAATTAACTTTTGTATAACAACGTAACGTAAATTACAGTATCAAGCGACTATTTACGAAGCGTACAAATAATGTGATTTCCCGTGAAATATATCCTCCGGCAGCAATTTATCAATTCATTAAGCTTTATTGAAGCGCGACTCGAATTACACGTAATTGATAACATTTTGATAATACTATTCACTGGTGCACAATCACATACGGATTTTATTCCTTGGGGTGGTAGAAATTTAAATACTGCCGTGCAAAATGTCCCGTTGGTAATTTTTAAATTAGTACTTTTAATTACATCACTAAATAAAACTCTCGAAAATAAATTCTACATCTACAATAACATTTATGTAAAATGTATCGTAGTAGGTACCTCAGGAAGGAGAAATATAATTTATGCGCTATTAACCTCATTCAAGTAAATCATACAACATATTCGGGATGAAAACGCGAAAATAACACGTAAAAAAATGTATAAACTTTCCACATTCCGCGTCATATCTCACGATATAACGACAATGTGTTTACGGCCCATATATTTTCTAATAAACCATAAAATGTCATTGTTTTATTTGTCTCTTTTTGACACAAGCCAGGATAAAATATAGGAAAGAAACGTCGTCCCAGATACGTAATTTAATCTGCATTATTCGACAAAGGAGCACTTGCTACTTTGCGTAATTACGTAACAAAAACTTGTACCTATAGCAAAACTTGTGGCAACGATGACGTAATAAGGTCCTAGATGGCACGCAAATTGAACGTTAAAGTTTCTGCGGTGCGGCAATAGAAAACGTCAGGCAACTCGCAGAAAGGCTATTAATTATGAGAAAGGAAATTGAAACCCCAGTGGAAATGGAAAAGTAATAAAATGCAACAGCGATTGCAAGATGAGTGCTAGTGCCGCCCGCTTGCGCCGCCCGAGCTCGGTTCAAACTGGGGCAATCTCGCCGCTCTGCCTTTACATTTTATAAGTACTTAGTTAGCCATCATTTAACTTGGAGCCGCCTGTGGTTTTGTCTGTTTGTGCAAACAATAATTTATGCGTGTAAAACGGAACTCCCGGCAATATAAAACCAGTGTTTTCGGCTTAAGCTCTGTCGTTTAAATAGACGACTTCTTTTGACATTTTAATGACTAACAAACTCATATAACATAATTTCTATGAACCCCTAAGGTGGTTGACATCTAAGAACTATTCAAACAAATATTTAGTAGGGTCAACAATGGACGCGTAAATTCAAAATACACAATGAAAAATTAAGCCGCGCGGCAGGTGCGATAGTCGCGAAACAAAAACAGAGCTCGATTTATGTATTGTCTACGTTATAGCTATCAGTGATTCGGTTTAGAATTTTTGCAAACAATGGCGTACAAAACAAATGAACAACGGCACAGACGATGCGTCGGCGAAATGTTCAATGGGAGCATGGAAGCCATTTATTCGTACGTACGATGGCGTTTCATTAGCAATTTGTTATCGTCTACCTTCACGGCGGGTCTCTTGCGGCCGGCGCCCTGTGAACTACGATCTTTGCTTCTATATTTTACCTACTGATGTACTTACGTGTATATTTTGTGAAAAGGATAGGCCGCTAGCATCTTGATTGCTGCGATCGCTAATCCGTTTTCCAAGAGTGACAAATTTCATTATGCGGTCTGTTAAAAGCCCACAGCCCGATGGCTGTGAGTTTTTTGTCACGTTAGTTACTAGATATATCAATATACAAAGGTACAGACGCCAGCACATCAACCTACCCGAAACTGCCAGATTTTCCCAATCAACTTTGAACCTTATGCTTTAGTGATAAAGTTGAAAATCTATTAAAGAAATTTGACAGATTGTAGTAGATTGATATGCTGGCGTCTGTACATAAAAAGTCAAGCCTATTTTCCCCAAAAGGTGAGAGAAAGGTGTACCATAGTTCACCCACATTTCACCAGTACAGTTTAAGTCCCATGTAACAGGGGGCGAGCCTATTGCTAATCAATAAAAAGATAAATTAATATGTAAACTATGAACTAATAGACGGAGCAAAGTAAATTGTGCCAACGATCTAAAAGCGAGATAAAGGAGGAGTGATGAAAATAAGCAATAAATATGCACACAATATACTCATACATAACGGGGAAGATAACGCTGACCTTGTTATAAACCATTGTTATCCGATTTTCCCAACAAAACTATATTTCGGCAAAGAAATCTTTAAAGATCCAACGGGCTGATATTGAGGCTGAATCTATGTAGATCCCCTAATATCGGGCGTGACAAAAAAGCACAAAATTTCCCAGTCCATGACCCGGTTAATCGCATATTTCATTACCAAGCAAAAAATAGACCTACGGTACGAAAAAAAATATTTGTAAAAATGTTGTTTTTACGAGCGTGATCCAGGATGAAGCTGAAGCCTGAAATACACATTATGTACGGTATAAACGATTCAGTGATGTAGCAAATACGAAAAACGTTACGTGAAATATTATTGTAACGTTACTGGGCTTTGACTCTGAGAGAGACGTCATCCGTGACATTTATAACTTTGCGCCACCAGTTAGTGACGTACCTACCAAATTAATTTGGATTTTATACAGGCTGTCCCAGGAAACCTGTACCAGCGAAGGTCTGTGGTCAGGGATACTAATACCCATCGATTGGACCCCTATGTATGTTCCGCGACATTTTGTAGTTTTCGAGAAATTATAAACTCTCCAACAGAAATTTTAACCTTGTAATCAAATTCTGAGCTACTAGTTGTTAGAATTTGGGTGTTTTGAGTTATATAACATGTGAATACACATTCTAGCCACAAGACTGATAAAAAAATCTCAAAGAAACACCACTCAGAAAAAGTTATGACTAAAACCACCTACAATTTAATCTAGAAATAAAACAAAAAGAATAATTTCTCGAAAACTACGAAATATTGCGGAACATATGTATTGTCCATAGGAGTTCAATCGATTGGTATTAGTGTCCCCTGACCACAGACCTTCGCTGGCACAGGTTTCCTGGGACACCCTGTATAATAGGTACTAACTACCTGACAGACGTTGTCCTGTCGAAATTTCAATATGGTCTCGAGTTTATACCAAAATCATCAGTTTATCCCAATTTATTTGGGGTCGGCGCAACATGTAGGTATAGTTTCTTCCATACTTCTCTATTAGTCGTAATCTCGGTAGTCACCCTCTTTCTAACCATATCGTCATTCACACACTCCATTCATCGTTGCTTTGGTCTTCCCCTACTCTTATAGCCATCGACATTCATACTCAAAACTTTCCTCTAAAGAGTACATACCAAAAACCCATAGAAAAAGGCATTTTCAGTTTTTCCGAAAACTTTCAAATTTTTCGGGCAACGTTTCCAATTTTTCTTTCCATATAAACCTAATTCGAGATATTATAATCGTTTTAAAACAAAAAAATAGCCAAATTGGTCCAGCCGTTCTCAAGTGATGCGCTTACCAACGAACAGCATTTCATTTTTATTTATACCCTTATTCATAATCCTATTTTATCTCTATTTTAGCTAAAATAGGTTTATAGAGAACGTTTGTCTTTATCTGTCACGTTGTCATTTCTGTGTGTAAGAAAGAGACAAACCCCATTTTAACTGAAATAGGTTTGATAAGTTTTATGAATAAGGGGGTTAGTTTTAAAATCTTATGGCTTCTTTTTTCACAGTCATAAACAATTCTCTTTTCAAACCACTTTAGAGTAACCTATCAGAGGGGCAATTCCCGTATTTTTATGAAAGTTCGCATTCTAATCTGTCTCAATTTCTCAAAAATATAATCAACTAGCAGCACCCCGCGGTTTCACCCGCATAAGTGTCGATCCCGTGGGAATATCGGGATAAAAACTATCCTATGTCTCTATACCAAATTTCATCTAAGTCAGTTCAGCGGTTTAAGCGTGAATAGGTAATAGACAGACACATTCGCATTTATAATATTATTATGGATATTAGTATGGATTTCCCTATACAGGGTGAAATTGAACACATGCGACAAATCGAAATGGGAGATTATACTCATCATTATGAACAACTTTTACTATGGGACCAAACCTGAAATCGAGAAAAAAAAATCAGCTGTTCCCTACATTTTGGCGAGTTATGCGAACATAAATGTAGGGAACAGCTGATTTTTTTTTCGCGATTTCAGGTTTGGTCCCATAGTAAAAGTTGTTCATAATGACGAGTACAATCTCCCATTTCGATTTGTCGCATGTGTTCAATTTCACCCTGTATAGGGTCCCATTAAAATAGATGGACAAATTTTAACACAGCGCTCAGTACGTCTAACCAAAGATATCCAAGCAAAAAAAAAACACTGATTAAAGTGATTTTATTTTGACCTAAAATAATAAATTGCCGGCACATTAGTGTATTTCCGTTAGCTGATTATTTTTCTTGTAAGTATCTAATAAGTTTTTCTTATATATTTTTTTACCATCGTCCTTATATGGTGGTCTGAATGATTTCTAAAAGTTTGTCCATCTATTTTAATGGGACCTTATATTTTTGACAATGATTGTGAGTTTTTTACATTGATTGTCGATGAGATGAGATTGCGACTTGAATTTGAACGTTTTTTAAGTATGAGAATTGGTCGTCTGATCTATATTTATGATAAAAAATGGAGACATTATTTATTTTCTGGTGTACAATAAAGTATTATGTATGTATAAATAAATAAATAATGGATAAATTATTAAAAAGTGAAAGAAAAGCGTTAGCAAATCGCAACGTCCTTCAAAGATAATGGCGTCAAACGTTAAACAAAACAGCAAAATTTTACAAATATAAAGCTCTTGTGAGGATCACGTAAAAGCGTTGTTAAAATTACATCACGTTTCTTATTAAATTACAGAACAGAACAGAACAGAATCGGCTAACAAAGCGACAAGAGCGCTCCCTAAGGATGAGCCGACAATTTTCTAGGCCAACACTGCATTTTATTATTTGCTTATTTTATTAAAATGTTCGTCAGGATAGTAAATGTTTTAGTGTCGTCCTTGTCAAGTTCTCTGTTTCAGTTTTCATGCTTTGGTTAGGTGCAAACTCGGGTTTCTTGTTTCTAGTTTTATTTTTGAAAAGGTTGGTACTTACTGCGTTATTAAATAGGTATGGCGTTCAGACTAGGTTGTTTGTCTTATAATCTTAACCATGATGGCCACCGACAGGATAGTTATTGCTTAGTTACTATACTCTATGGTTATTGCCTGCTACTAAGGCCGAGATGTATAGACATTACTTGGCACGTACTTAGGCTAAGCATTATTCCTGTCACTTTCGCACAACTGGAAAACTACAAGTGTAAAATAGAAACGAAAACATGTCTAAGCCAAAGCACGAGCTAAGTATAGTTTACAGATCTCGGTCTTAATGATTGGTAGCATGTTATCTAGAAAAGGATTTTTTCAGCTCATGCCTTGCCCAGATGAACATACATGTTCTGATGACTTATCGTCACACACACCCAAAGACTTCAACGAGAAGTATTTCAACCTTTAATTGCTTGAGTACGAGACTTTTGGCTACTATGCATATGTGTATTTTATAGATTTTTTTTGTAATGCGCGTTTTGTTTTTAGTAATAAACAATTTTTCTTTCTTTTTTCTTTCTAGTTATCAAATTAAATTCTTACAAAACGGATGCCTAGTGTTGAAATCAATACATACTCGACTTGTGTGCATAAATCGTCGACCGAGTATCCAGCATCAATGTTCATGTTTTTGAAATTTATACGGACACTCCGCATAAAGGTTCAATTAGCTCCCGGAACCATTTAATCCGGATTTGCTTACCAACCAAAGGGACATCGCAAACGTTTATTTCGGGATTTACAGCTCAAGTGTTGCTTTACGCCAAAGCTTTAGTAACGAGGACACGTTCGATATATTTTGTTAAAAATGTCGCTGAATACTATTGGAAAACGTTGAAGATTAATGAAAGCGCTTTTTATCGGTTCTACAGTGTGGTAAGTTATAAAATGTTTTGCATTTTAGTTGTCACATACTAACATGCCTAGATTTCTCACGTTGTACCTACACCTACGAGAATAGCTCATGTCGTGGTGATAAGACGCGTTCATAAACATTAGCATCTTATTAGATTGGTCTTGTGACATTAATGACTAATATTTTTGTAACAATATCATTTAAAAGAGTGTCCATGAAGTTTCTTGCCCGTTCTTCTCCATAGGTACCTACTACGCTTTGGAATGGGCAACTAGCTTCATATTTTCTGAATGACCGACTCCTTCACAGTTCAAAAGTGCCTGTAAATGGTTTAATTGAAATAAATGCTTTCAGTTTGGCTACATAATAATATGTAGGTATGAGGAAGGATCAAGACACCTAGAGAGCTCAGTTGCTTTTTAACCGACTTCTAAAAAAGGAGGAGGTTCTCAATTCGAATGTTTGTATTTTTTTTTTTTTGTGTTTGTTCGCGCATAACTCCGTCGTTTGCCAACCGATTTGAAAAATTCTTTTTTTGTTAGAAAGGGTATACTTTCTAAATGGTCCCATGAAAATTTTATCGAAATCGGATGAGCGGTTTTTGAAAAATCAACAAAAATCTAAAAATTTATCTACATTGTCTACATTAACGATCTTTTTACCGACTTCACAAAAAGGAGGAGGTACTATGTTCGGCTGTTTGTATGTTTTTTTTTTTTATCATCATCATTATTATTTTTATTTTGTATGTTTGTTCATCGAATACTCCGCCAATTGTCGATGGATTTTCAAAATTCTTTTTTTGTTCGAAAGTAGATAGTTCTGAGGTGGTCCCATTGTCACCAAGTTAGGATCTGATGATGGGATCTTAGAGAAATCGAGGGCAACCCTCAAATTTTATAGGCTCACTTATTGTTTTTCGCATATTTTATGAAGTATCTTGTTTATTTGCGTATGGTTGTCACCATCTCAGGTAGCTGGGCTGATGATGGAAGGTACAACTCCTTAACAGTAAGAAGTTACTCAAACAGGCAAGGACTGTTTTAGTAAATTGTTTTGATGTTTGATAGGGCATTTGTCACATTTGGTCTCATGATCATCAAGTCATGACCTGATGCTGCAGTCAGGATACTCTGCAGAGTACCTAACTCCTCGACACTAACAGCAGATATATCGTGTTTAGGCTCATTGAAAAGGGCTCGATGTGTGGATAAACGTACTGTTAATGAGGAACACCGAAGTACATAGAGACCTGATGCTGAAGCCAGGAGCATCAGAAAAAGTACAAACCTTGAAATAACAGCACCGTAGTCGTGTTTGGGCTCATTTTAAACAGGACTAAATTTTAAGTTCAATGCAATGTTGACATAAGTCTGGCCTGATGCTGCAGCCAGGATTATCAGCTTCTAGTCTAAAAACATCAGGTCAGGATTTGATGATGAGATCCTGGAGAAATCGAAGGAACTCTTCAAATATTATAGGCACACCTATAGCGATTTGAGTATTTTTTATAGTAACTCGGAAAGCACCATTTGGTGAAGTGGTGCTGATGATGAAGACCACAGATGGCCACCGGAACTACTCAATAATATCTAAGTATTTCACGGGTTGCGATTCGATTACTTTAATATGGTTGCTAAGCAGTTCATGCTCGTCACAATGTGAATGGTGATATGGAGTTGATGGTGGACCTGGAGAACTCCTCAACAATTAACTTCCCTGCATCGGGAAAAGCAATATTTTGTTTGTAAAAGGCGATGATCACTAGGCTATTGTTTTGTAACTTAGATAAATTATAAGCAGACCCACTAAAAAGCGTGAAATAAAAACTTTTTAAGAAAAAAAAAACCGACTTCCAAAAAAACACTACAAAGTGAAAAATAACTTTAATTTCGGAAGTCGGTGGCAAAAAACTAAAATACAGATCCAAAGACACCGACTTCCGAAATTAAAGTTATTTTTCACTTTGTAGTGTTTTTTTGGAAGTCGGTTTTTTTTTGTTTACTTTTTTGTGGGGTAGGTACAACTAAAAAGTGAAAAATAAAAACTTTTTTACAAAAAAAAAAACAACCGACTTCAAAAAAAACACTACAAAGTGATAAATAACTTTAATTTCGGAAGTCGGTGTCAAAAAACGAAAATGCGGAATCAACGACACCGACTTCCGAAATTAAAGTTATTTATCACTTTGTAGTGTTTTTTTTTGAAGTCGGTTGTTTTTTTTTTTGTAAAAAAGTTTTTTCTAGGTTAGGCACCATAAACACTGATGTTTGATATAGCATGCTCATCTCATATCGTCGAGTAGTTCCTAGCCATCTTTTACGACTCTCTTGTGAAGAGAGATCTCAAGATGTTTAAATTATTTATAAATACTCAGGCGTCACACCTGAACCGGCTATAAAATATAAAATACATCCAAAGCCCAATGTGCTCTTAATAAATTACATTTATTTGAACAAAAGCATTTATAAAACAAACTCCGTAATACCAAAGTAAACATTTCACTCATAAATATATCTGGAATCCGAGATAATTGACTAGCTACCTATTACTTTAATTTATAACCCCTTAAAATAAGTTTTATCCCTCGGAGAACGAGTACGCCGCAGTCCAATTTAAAGCTTTAACTTTAAGTTAAACTTCGCCATATCTTCCGCGGCCCCAGATTTAGATTATGGGGTAATTGAAGTAGCTTATATCGTGTCCTCTTTTCTGTACCAACAAGCTTTTATATTTGTTTTGTAAGGAGTTTTTGTGTCGTTATTCTGTTTTATTGCTGCTTCTGTTTGTTAATAAGTGGTACATTTGTCTTTTGGTGTAGTGTAGGGTATTAGACAAATTTACAGTCGGAAAATCACATCACACTATCACACTAAAATCACACTAATATTATAAAGGCGAAACTTTGTTTGAGTGTGTGTGTTTTATATGTTTGTTACTTCTTCACGCTCAAACGGCTGGACCAATTTTGATTAAATTTTGTATGGAGGTAGCTGACACCCTGGATTAACATATAGGCTACTTTTTATCCCGATATTCCCACGGGATCGACATTTACGCGGGTGAAACCGCGGGGCGCAGCTAGTTATATATAATAGGGTAGTTTCCTGGGTAAAAAAATAATAGGTAATTCTAATTAGTCCGTCAGTTAGATTATCGAAAAATAATAGACCCTTATTTTTTCTTTTGTCAATCAAACAAAAAATGAAAAAGATAAAGCGCGTCAAAATTTGGGAGTGGGGGGTCGTGACGTCACGCCGTGCTAAAAAGTGTCGCACGGCGTGACGTCACGCGGAATCTTAACAGGCGATATCTTCATCATTTTTTATATAATTGACAAAAGAAAAAATATGGGTCCAATATTTTTTGATAATCTAACTGACGGACTAATTGGAATTTTTTAGGAAACTAGCCTATTGTGCGCCATGAACTGATTTAGTTATATGAATTTAAGAGGCTCGTAAGCAATAAGTAATCCCTATTACCTGAATTGGTGATACGTTGTAGGTACATCAATGTTTACTCAAAAATATATACGATATTTTAAGAAAAAAATGTTGTGAATGCGTTACAATTATATAAATCTGAGAGTTATAAAGGCATGTACATACTTATATCTACAGGGTGTTACGGAAAGGGTATATCAATACAAAGGCCCTGGATGAAGAGTGTATCTGGTCTAGAATCTCTGTACAAAATTTACTGTATATACGACGCAAAATTATTCAGCACCTATAAAAATATTCCACACCCTTAGAAAAGTAATCTAAATCTGTAAACAAAACACCTTCGAGCGGCATTTAGGTATCTAATGAGCCACACTCGCCAACCTATAAGTATTTGTTGCTACTTTATTTCTAAACGGAATGCCGTAGGGACATAATGAAAAATGTATTGAGAGATACATAATACATAACCAGCCTATAATGTTCCCACTGCTGGGACACAGGCTTCCTCTCGGTGAGAGGGAGTGGGCCGTAATCCACCACGCGGGCCCAACCCGTAGAATTTTTGATTTTAGGCTATGCCGGTTTCCTCATGATGTTTTCCTTCACCGTTTCTGAGAGAAGTGGTGATGAAAAATGAGAATTACCTACATCAATGTTTACTCAATAATTTTTCCAAAATCAGTGCCATAAAGGTATTCAAAATTTTTGTAGATGCCGTAAAATATTGTATAAACGTGACAGTCATAGAGACGTCCGACAAAAGTTATTGAGCACCTATAAAAATATTCCACGCTATTAGAAAACTAAAGTAAATCTGTAAACGAAACACCTTCGGGCGGCACTTATCTGATGAGCCGCACTTGCCACTCTAGCCGAACCTGACCCAAATAAAACAGCGCACTATCTACGGAGACGTCGCCGCGGGTTTGTTGGCGAGCAAAGAATTTAGTGCTGCCCCCTGTCGGACGCAACCCCGCAACGACTGCGCATCGCCCGCAACCGTCGCCAAAACACTGGATTTATTCGGAGGAGTAAGTGTGCCTAATCTTGGATGTAATTGAAAGGTGGATGGACTTTTGTAGTTTTACTATGATTTTAGCTCGTTTAATTCATAGCTCAGTAAATAGAGAGAAACTTTTGTTTACGCATTTACTATAACTAACCATTGTTTCCCATTTATGGTTGATAAACTTTTAACCAAATTCACATCATTGACAAAAAAATAATAATAAGTAAATGTGTATTTTAGAAAATTTGCTCTCAACAAAATATACATACAAGCACCTGACTTCAAAGCTTCAAAGCTTCAAAAATTTTTTTCATGAAAAACAACGCGTGCGCGGATTCCTTGAGCTTGTTCTATTCCAAACATGGCGGTATGTTTACAACGCCCGAGTGCGAACATTTAACGGCGTCGCTTGCCCGTAGAACGTGTGACAACATAACTTTTTGTTCACTTTTGTTGGAACACACCTGAAAAACGACAAAAAAACGACCAGCGTCCGCAGCCAGTAATTCACTGCCGTCATGACATGCAAACCCCAGTACTACTCGTAGCTGAGTAATCACATTTCGTGTTATCCTTTTGTTGCTTCGGTTAGGCCGACAACGCTGTGATTTCACCGGTATTATAGACGAAATAAAAGTCGTCGCACGCGGGACATTGGTGATAGCGCCGACATTTTGACAAGATTTATTTTTTTATCGTAATTTTATATTTTCACACTTACATATTTTATACCTAAAGCCCTATTGATAAAATGCTTTAACATGTAAGAATTTTCCATAAGTACCTAATTCAAGAAAGTGTTCGGATTTTATTTTCCGCAGTTAATAGGAGTAGAATTAGTAGTAGCATGTTATTCAATAAACTGGAATGCAATTTGCGGATATAGGTATTCAGAGAACATTCCTGATAGGACACAAACTCTTGGATTATCGCCAGTGGCCTGACGTGGATTTGTTACACGAGTAGAAAATTCAGTGTTCACCCGCCTTAAGACTTGCCTTTTGGGAACATAGAGGCACGGAGTTTCCTTATCTTCATTTATTTACGTTCAGAGTAGAGGAAGCACGTAACCGTAAGTGATCTTAGATACTATACTACTCTATTAAGGACAGTTTAATATTACAAATATGTCACTACCTACATTCAAGTATTCGTGATTTGATTCTACTAGTTAGGCATCTAATGATGAATGTATTGCAAACAACAACCAATGTACATCAATCATTTACATAACACTTCCTTGTTGAATAATATGCCTACAATTAGGTACCTAAATGTTTATAAATTGCGTGTGTTTGATACTAAAATGCAAATGAGCAACTCCATAGTTTCCGGTGCGCACTATTCGGCATAGAGAGGGGCGCACCTACATCGGGAAACTGTCGGATTACGCGCTCCTGGCTCAAACGAAAACTTTTATCCTTCACTGTTTTTATATTCCCCAACTTGTGCCTACATTACAGTCCTACTTGAAAAATTAAGCAAGTTCCCGTGTTGTTTACGATGTCTTGTATATTCTGTGTCCCTGCATACGAAATAAGCTGGCTTTTTGAAGACATTTAATGACGTATTTACCGACCCCTTGCTCTTCAGACTTACGGCCCAGACGACGTCAACATTTAATCCAGTCTGGAGACCGGCCAGCCTACCCTACCCACGGGTTTTATTTCTCTTATAAATAAAATTGACATAATACTTTATAACATTTACGAGAAAAAACGTTATTACGTAGGCAACATTATTTTGGATAATTAAAAAATAAAATCCTTATAAACTCAAAGGCACTTTTCTGCTTGACGAGAACGTAAAAGAACGTAATTTCTGCTGTAAAAGGGGTTAAAAAGACTTTATAATACATGGAAGGGTCATTACACGGCTGTTGAGTTCACAGCACACGTGCAAAAACAACCTCAAAATATTCGTATGAAACGTAGGCACGTGTTTAGTACCTTTAGGGGTGTGAGAGCCACTCAGCCCAGGGCTGAGCCGCACCGCGCTTCTTGAGATAGTTAATTTCCTTAGATAGGAGGTACGTTTAATTACATAATGTTTCGTCAGTACACGAGATCTTGCACCTATTTTAACATGGGGTTTGAATTTGCTTTATGAAAGTTATTTTCTTCTTTAAAATACAACATGCGTCACAGAATTTTGCAGAGTAACAACAAATTACTTATGCGTGACTTTATTTTCTGAACATGATTACTTATTATTTTATGTGAATAGCTGAAATTGCTTTAAAACCTTTTAACATACTAGAAAACTAAACCTAAACAGACATTTTCTGTAGATATATCTCATCCATCGCTTTCCAACAAGCTAGAAAGTTGTCAACAGCAGGCCCATAGAGTTTCAATAAAAAATTCATGACATTACAACCACCCCATAAAAACATCATAAAACCGTCCACGTCCCACATGACATGACACAACTCAAACAAATATTCACCCGACCATTCCTACGCACCAAATAGGTCAGCTAGCTTCCAAACTAATCGTCACAATGCAAAACAACGGTATTACTGGCATGTCCAATTATTCCCCGACACGTTCGCTCTACGCATAGTTAAAATATTGAAGGACTGGGCCCAATCCGTCTATGTCCACAACCCCTGCTCTCTGACTAGGATTAATGGGTAACGTAATTAAAGTAGTTACCAGCAGGTGTGCCTATTGCTCGCATTGAGCATAATGCGTCTGTAAACGGGCGGCTGGAAAAGTATTCATTAGTAAACAAAGCGAATGAACATACATAATGCTAAGGAAATGTTTAAGAAATGTTATTTGTTATGTTATTATATGTTTTTATGTTGTGACATGTTTAATAGTAAGCCCTCACTTAACACTACATAAAGATATTAAGTATTTAAGTTATAAAGTATTTAAGTACGATTTAACATTTAAAATTAAGGGGGACGCACTAAAATAGCCCGCAAGACTCTCTTTTAATTTTCATTCCAACAAACGTAGGCCATAATTATAAATTAACAAAAGATGTTCAAGTATTTAGGAATAGAATAGATATCCGCATTAAAAATGACAGCAATATGACACCGCATGTTTTTCAGATAATGTTAACCTGGAAACGCAACACCTTAATTAGTATTCTGAATTATGATAACAAGACGATAAACATTTGAGTTATCGTACCTACTAATTAACAATCGATTTTCAGACATCATTGCAATAAGTAGGCACCACAGAGGTTCAAAAAACGTAATGACATATCAATTTCAGCCTTTATAAGTTGCAAAAAGTCCCAAAGGAGAATGCCATGGGACGGTACCACGGATATCTATGGACCGTACCAACTTGCGTGTCACAACCAAATGTATCCTATTTTTTTATATTATATTTACGTTTTTGTGATTTCGGACATCAAAAATAAAAGTATGTTTATTTACTTTTGTGCGTATTTTCTCTTATGATTATCACACTACTATGGTACTTTATTTCCAGATGTTGCTACTACGTAATAAAGGTACCTGCCAACAAACATTTAAATGAAGAAGATGATTTGTAAGTACTATAGTAGCCGTGCTACTGGGGTCGTAGCTGCAGAGGCGCTGACGACCAATAATTAAGACACTCTAAGCTTTTTACAGCATTTATTGCATAAGAACCACCTCTTACAATAGCAAGTTTTAAACTCAATATAAAAAACACTAGAAGAATATTTGACACTCGCTTGAAATATCGAATGGAACATACTTTAAAATATAACCAGCCAGTCTTGTAGAGGTGTAGCGTTCCAGCCAGCCTCGCATTTAGAGCCGGCCTCTACATGAGCTACGCCCACCCTTGAATAACAGTCTGGGCATAGGTCATGACTTTTATTCACACCATTCGACTTTCCAAGCCCTATTCACCTATCCTATCGAATGTCTACCTATGTCGGGATAGAATTTACACGATGAGGTCCGTCTCTTACAGGAGAAAGCTTAAGTCAGGACAAACGAAACGCGAATCCAACACCACGCTAGGTGTCAGGTAAGTTAACATTTACATGTGCCAACGTGCACTCAAACAAACTAACGCTGCCATGCTTAAGCCTCGTCGGGTCAAAACCCGACTAAAAGGCTCGACGCGGCCTCCTAATAAGAACAACTGATGTGAAAGTTCACATCGACCTGGAAGAGGCTTAAGAGAATTAAACGATCTTAGCATCAGATTCTTTTAACTCCATCGGACGGGATTGAGCCAGAGGGAGGGAAAAGTTTAAGAGGCCAGGGTTCATAGAAGAAAATTAACATGCTTTTACTCCAGCAAAGAATGTCAAATACCTATTTCGAAAATCAATTATTTAATATCAAAACTGTTGGTCCTCAAACACAAGTTGAACCGAAAGTGTCAACCAAACACGCTTTGCAAGGGTTATACCCCTGTTAGCAAAGTCGGTGACAACTTATGCTGAGTGTCTGTCACCCCCCCTTCTATAGGAGTGACCACAGTTATAAGAGTGACTTTCCTCCCATAATTCGCGTCAAAATATGCTGGGGTAAGAGCAATCTATTTGATCCCTAAACAATGGAGCCGACGATTTATTCAAGCCTCCCTTTGGCCCGTTGCAGGTGTGAGGGCGCACCTCACAGCCCTCTGGGAGGTGCGGATACCTCACACGCTCCGGGCCGCGTCCGATGTATTTTCTCACAGCATATGTAACACACAAATGGACACATATTAATAAATTGTAACAATCATACAAACAAAAATAATGCACTAAAATATGATGTTTACATTCAAGTGACATATTTACATTACATGACAAGATACATGACAATTAAAAAAAACAACAACTATTAACACACTAATAAGAAAAAGTTTTAATTAAATAATCTGAATTAAAAAGGTTTCTATCTCTAAACTTTCTTTTTCTGAATTTATATTTTAAAATTGAAAACTTCTTTATAAAATGATGTTTCTTTACAAAAAATGTTTTTATAAAATTATCAATTATTAAAAAACTTTTTGGAAATAATATTTTAGTTTTCGCTTTTTTAATCAATGGGATTCTTTTCTTCTTTCGTGCTTTTCTTTTATTGTTTGCAGCACATTGCGAAAAAACCTTATTTATTTTGGGGATATCTACATAATGTAATATAAAATCACTACAACTAAGAACTACAACCTCATCCGTAGGAAAACTAAATGAGTTTATCAACTGTGCGGAGTTGTTCGACGCTGCATCTTCATCTCTGACCGCATCCACGTTCATATTATCCTCAACTAACTCATCACTAATCATCTTATCATTATTATTCACGTCGATAATGAAGTGATCTTTCTTCTCTATTTTGGAAAAATCGAAATGACCATTCTCCTTCATTTCGGACGAATCGATCGACACATTATCCACATCAAAATGATCAGCGGCGATGTTAATTTTATTTATTCCCACATCGCGATCATCGTGCTCATTCTGTGGCTCTGAAACATTGCTAATTACGTTAATAATTGGACAGAACTGACCCGATTTGTTATTTTCATCCGTGTGTTCCCTCTCGAACACTTCTAACGGCTCCTGTAGCCGTGCTACTGGGGTCGTAGCTGCAGAGGCGCTGACGACCAATAATTAAGACACTCTAAGCTTTTTACAGCATTTATTGCATAAGAACCACCTCTTACAATAGCAAGTTTTAAACTCAATATAAAAAACACTAGAAGAATATTTGACACTCGCTTGAAATATCGAATGGAACATACTTTAAAATATAACCAGCCAGTCTTGTAGAGGTGTAGCGTTCCAGCCAGCCTCGCATTTAGAGCCGGCCTCTACAGTACCTACCGACACCAATTTGCTTGTTTTTTTGCTTTTCATTTTTTTACTTTAATTTCGGAAGTCGTTGGATAAAAAACTAAAAAATACAGATCCAAAGACACCGAATTCTGAAATTAAAGTTATTTTTCATTTTCTAGTGTTTTTTTGGAAGTCGGTTTTTTTTTGTTAAAAAGTTTTTTATGTGGTACTTAATCCTTAAAGATGCCTCCATCATGCATCGTCATCGTTCATTCGTCATTTTCTTGAACGTAACCTCAAAATATTAAGTAGGTAAATGGCTAATAAATACGAATTGCGGGAATCTATGTAAAAAATAGTTAGCAATATAGGAAGGGCATTATATTCTCCTCCTAATACACTAGGTTTGGTTGTGACAGCAGATTTTTAGTTTGGTACAGGGCGCCCTATATTTGACGGCATTCTCCTTTCCACAACCGATTAAAGATACCAGGAAAACCCAATAATTGGATCAGGTTGCAATTGCCTCAAGAGCAATATTGATCTTCAGATAAGGAATTTAAATCGCTCTTAACAAAGTTGAGAAAAAGTAAGGATGATTATATCATTATAAAAATCAAAAATATCCAAATTACGTATGGTACGAACAAACATGTCACGTATTTTGGGGTTTATTTATAAACGATATTAAAGTTAAGTGATGTTTAGACGTCAAAAATATATGGTGAAACAGTCTTTAATCACTACATAACTTTAAGCAATGTTTATAAATAAAGGGCTTTATGTTTAAGTACGGACGCCAGCACATCAAGCTACAACAATCTGTCCTTTAAAAGGTTTTCAACTTTATCGCATTAGGTTCAAAGTTCATTGGCAAAATTTCAGTCAGTTTCGGGTAGCTTGATGTGCTGGCGTCTGTACATCTTGAATTGAAGCACAGATAGATTAGATTGGCTACTCTAATTTTAATTCAGTTATCAAAACGTAATCTTTCTTTCTAATCTTTTTAATCGAGCGGATAAGTACTTAATCAACACATGTCCATCAATTCATAACGTGTTTTGTCCGATCGCAATGTAAATCAAAACAAAAAAAAAACGCGGAATAAAATAACCGTTTTTTGGCGTACATAGCTTTGCTAACTCATTCCGAAGAAATTATATATCTGAAATATATTATACACCCGGTTTCTCGAACGAAAATTGTCGGCGCGTCAAAATCAAGTGATGCAATTCGTTGTTGATAATTAATTCAACCAATCACAGCAGGTGCTTGACAATTTTTTAGCTAAGTTTTATGTGGATTTTCTTTCCAGAAACCGGTGATAATCTCAGAAGACAAAGAATAATATCGAAAAAGAAATTTAAATAAGCAGTACCTCTGTACTCAATACCTACTTTTATGTCATATCTGTGTCTATGTCATAAATAATAAAATGTATAGAATAGTACAAAAAACATCGCACATAACGTTGCATGTAAATAAATCATGATTTTTCCGAAGGCAGGTAAACTTACACTACGGAAGCAAACCCGAGAAAAAAAGCTAGTGAAGACATAACTCGTAGCACAGTGTCCATTGAAGTTGTACAAGTAAATAAAGCGGGAAAGATTAGCGCAGGGAATTTATTAGGCAATTATTTAGCTTCTTGGCTAAAACAAGCGAACAAAAATGGTGGCCGCTCTAAACAAATACTTAGCTATAATTCAAGTTAACGCTTGAATAGATATCGTACCTAGTTCCTACCTGGAATATTTACGTATGATAGTTTTTGCAGCTTCTAGGTATATGTTAATGTAACCCTGTATCTTTAAAGGCGCTTTTCCTTCATTTTCGCAGATAAAATAAAGAGAATTACTGAAATACTAGGCGGTTTTAGACGTCATTATTTTTACACACTACTTCACTGAAAAACCGCAAAAAGCATGTCTGTATTCAAAGGACACAGTACACATTAAAATATTTTGTTCAAAAGGAGTTCCATTTTGTTAACGTAAGCTCCCGTGAACTTTGTCTATGGCAACGAGATACACACGCCACTTATAAAAAGTTTTAATTACAATTTACAGATATCTACAAGTTTTTCGATAACCCGAATGTTTAAAGTTTTGTGGAGGAATTACTTGAAAATTTCGTCTGTCTCATATGAAGGATTAAATCCACTTCTGTAAGCGTTTACGGAATAGAAATAAGGGCCGAGGGTTTGGCCGAGATTCATTTTGATTACGAACAGGATTAAGACTTAAGATCCGTGGGACAGGACACACGATGACACGGGCGCCCGTTTAATCTACTACGATTAAGCACATGACCTTACTCAAAGGGAAATTGATAGACTTTTAGTAATTAGTGGAAGCCGTCGGCTAGCAGTGAGACGAACGTCGGGAAAATTGATTCAGATATTTATGTTTAAAAATATCCGCAGCTTGGAGCAACAAACTTAATTCGAAATTGTTCTTGCTGTCAATCCGGATTTTGGACACTTGAGTCCAGCTACTAGCTGCCAGTATAGCTATACCAATGTAGATTTTCCCTTGAGTGAACTAAGTAATGGAAGTCTTTATCACCTTTGTATTATAAGAGGAAATCGTAACTTTAATAGATTTCTAAAAATTCTATGACGTGTAATTTGAATTTCCCGCCTCTCACAAACGATGTATGAGAACGTCGTGAGAAAATACGTTTAATATTCTAAACATATCTAATGCTTTGAGAACAACTGTTGAAAGTACCACCTGTCACTTTAAGGAAGGAACAACAACTTTAAATAGGTGTGTTATCGATTTTCTGGCACACTCCTGCTAATGAAGTTAGAAACGACAATTTGTTGAAGCTCTCGTACCTATCGAGTCTGATGGGTGATTTTTATCAAAAGGCAAAGATTGAAAATTAATTAACAAAAGGTTATAGAAAAGACATCATTATTTAAATAGTTACAAAAATAGAAACATTTTAATCACCAAAAACATTCTTATACTTCTTCTCATTTCTGTTGGACACTACTATTGCCGCCATCCAAAATGGCCGCTGCCCCAGTCCCCATAGTAACAAAATATATAATAACATATATATACGCTGAGCAGTAAATTTAGTCAACGGCTATAAAACACTCGCGAGCCAAAGACATCGAGTGGAACACATCCCCGTGGACGAATTTACCGACGAGGGGTGTAAACTACCCTGCACTCCATGAAAATGCAGCGCGAACATGTCCAGCTACAATATATAAACACAGCCATATACGCAACTGAGAATGTAGTATTCTTTCGATTTTATAGACACATTTGCTGGTGGAAATGGGAACCTGAGAAAGACTTGATGTCGGTCGACTAGAAAATGAGTGTCGCCAGGCCAAAGGCTTGTCGGATTTTATATTCTGATGCTTTTGGAATCAGAAACAATGTGCTAGCTTTTATTTTCACTAAAAATGAGCGTATGCGTAATGCTAAGGTGTGATTATGCTAATAGGTAAATATCCCCTTACATAATAGGCCCTGAAGTAATTATCCTCGTATTATTCACTCATATCCGTCCAGGTAGGTCCTTTAGAAGAAATACCCAGTAATTGGTACATGCAATGAATAATACGACAGCAATTACTACAGCTTTAATGTGCTATCACACTCTGAACCTACCGATGGTCTTCACGCAGTGAGCAATTAACAAGAGCGAGGCAGTGAATGTTCACGAGGCACAAAAGTTTTTTCACATTTTGTTTTTTTTTGTTGTTCGATGGCATGGGTAGCTTCATGTTATTTACTCCGGCTACATTGTCGCTATAATGTGAACGCGCTCTCTGTTGTACAGACGCCAGCACATCAACCTACTACAATCTGTCAAATTTCTTTAATAGATTTTCAACTTTATCACCAAAACATAAGGTTCAAAGTTGATTGGGAAAATGTGACAGATTCGGGTAGGTTGATGTGCTGGCGTCTGTACAGTGAGACGTCGAACAGTGTGCGAGAAAAAGCACGCGAAGCGTAGTTCGCGTTATCGCGACAATGTAGCCGTAGCATTAAAACGCAACATTTTCACAAATGACATCTTAAGTCGACTGATTGTTATCTCAAATCAGCAATATTTACTTTATTGTGTTGTTCATGAAATGCACAGTTTTTCTTAAATTCTAAAATATATTTTTTTTATTCCACCGAGTGGTGCCTGAGTCTTAACAGAATACCAGTAGGCCTAGCCAAGTTACAAACGTTTCATATCGAATATCTTTCTACAATCGTTAACGCTTCGGCGTAAGCGATTATAGAAAACGATATGGGATGTAGCGATCTACGTTGTAGAAACGATTACATTCTATTCTAACATTTTGAACGAGTAAACTTGGCTACGAATTTTCTATTCGTTTGTACTGACCACGTGACTTAACGATGAGATGATGTCATTCCTATACATTTAATTAGTTTTCTACTAGCGTTAACGATTGTAGATTGTCAACTTGGCTAAGCCTACAGTACTGCGACGCTAGCGACATTAGTTTTTACATGACGCAGCATCATGCTGGGAGACCTTTTGTCCTCGACCAGATTTGTAATACCTAGTACCCTGTGAAAATAATGCTTTAAAATAAGTTTTCTCTATACGAGTAAAATGCAGTTTTAATCATTTTAGAAGGAATTAAGCGATATCTATGGTAGAGGCTGCTGGAGCGTACCTTGCCATATTAACGTTATTGAGTTTTTGATAAAATTACTAGTAAGATAACGACGATGATTTTTGTTATAGTAGTGTACATAACTGCACATAACTAGGTACTAAAAGTACTGTAGTACTGTGTGATACTATTATAAGCCTAGCCTGCGGCAACGGCTTTAATAAGCCCTGGTATGTGTAACTGTTTCTCATACTTAGGGCGAATTTCACCAAACTTTTATACCTTGAATAAGTTATACTTATAACCTGAGCGTAAATATTGAATTCTTGACAGTTTTTCAATACTAGAACTGTCAGACGTCAATTTTATCCACGGATAAAAGATATCTGACTTTGGTAAAATAAGCTTTTAGTAGTTTATGGAACCGTTTCTACGGTCTTTATTAGGTAAACAATTAAAAATTATGGTTTTCTCTATACAAAACAAAAGCCAACCGAAATTGCGATTGACGGAAGATTCCTACCATTTTGTTTTTAACGAACTTTGGTCCGTTTTTCCTATTGAGAGGGGCCTGTGGCTAAATAATAACAGCCGCACAGGTCGATCGATCAGGTTAAGCTACGCTGGCCGCGGTTGGTCTGTGGATGGGTGACCATCTTTACATACCGAGACCCTGAACCCGAGAACTGTCGTTACTGGTCGTCAGAAGCCCGAAAGTCTGACAACCAGTCTTACCAAGGGGTATCGTATTATCCAGTACGGACTGGGTTGTAGAGGTCAGATAGGCAGTCGCTCCATGAAAAATACCGGTATTCAGCTGCATCCGGTTAGACTGGAAGCCGACCCTAACACAGTTGGGAAAAGGCTAGGCAGATGATGGTCCGTTTTTCCTATTGTATTATTTTCACTAGTAATTAATTATTTACGAGCAAAAAAATGCTCCAAACAATTAACCGTTGAAACTTAAAATAACTTCAAAAGCACCAAAAAAGATCGTGAATCTTCATGGTAATAGTTAAAAAGTTTCCCTTCTTTTGTTCCGGTATTTTGTACCAAAGTAAAAAGTCCCACTTTTGTAACAATACCAACAATAGTGGTCCAGTATTTCGCCGTAGATTTGTCGTTGGAGTCGAAAATTTAGTGCAACCTCTTTTAAACTTGACCTGTTACCGGGAATAATGACATCGATGGAGTAGCTTATGGCGAAAAATATTTTTGAAAATGATTTAACTTTTTTAGTCAGTCGAATAATTTTATAATTCTTAAGTTTCTATTGCACTAAAGTGATTTTTTTTAACTTTACACAAACATTTGTCAATCTTTTATTCAGTTAAAATTGAGTTGTTATAATATGAGATGGTTTCCGTTTGTCCTGAATACAGCGAAAAATAATCATTTATAAAATAACGCGAAGTTGAGTAGGTAGGAAATTGTAGATAAATATTCACATGAGAACTTGTTATGTTTAAGACTATTTTGATTTAATGCTTTTTCTACTGTAGGTAATATTAGTATTTGCAATATAAACAGTATTAAAAACTAGCGAACCCCAAAAATCATCCAACCAACTCATTAATAAAAAAAAATATTGCAATAAAGAAAGGCTCCACAGCTCTCGAGAGAAAGTGTCGGGTGCTACGTCCTCCGCTAGGGCGGATTACACGCCGCCCGCCCGCCGCAGCCCGCGCCCGTCCTCGCGCCGCCCGCTTTGTATTATCTCCTACAAGATTTTTCCTTTGTAAAAACAACGGGTATAACTTTGCCTTTTTTAAATTCCTGCACTTCCGTGCATCCGTTAATTGTACGCGATAACATTAGCTACAGGAAAAAGAACAAAGTATTGCTCCTAACTTTAAAGATTGCTTTGAAAGCTACACTCCTGTTTCTATTCTGGGCAACTATATAAGGGTCTTGAGCGCAATACTCAAGTCTTGTTTTAATGTAACTCATCTAGGTTTTTAGACTAAGACTAAAGAATGTAAAACTTATGCTATCAAGCACAAGAATGTGAAAATGTAAACGTATGCTTAATATGTAAATTTATTGTAAATTTTTCAAGAATCAAAATTATCTCTCTATTACTTCTTGCGCTCCATAATACATAACTTACACACATGACATACATTTACTAAACGCTCAAGACAAAGCGTGCTAACGATGAAAAATGCAATGCAACTACAACTGCAATTTAAAAACCATTCAACAACAACAAAACTTCAACAAGCTTATTACAAAAATCTATAAATCACACGTTGCGAGGCAAACTTCAGCGAACTGAAAGTTCCAAATAGAAAAGGAACTTTACACCTATTCACTTCCGAAGGAATGTAAAGTAAAAACTCAGTTACTAGTTCAGTATAGGTGTTGCAGTTAGCATAAGCCACTGAGGAGACTTCCCGCGTCGCAAGTCAACCCTCCCTTCAGCGGTGCCTTTGATGCCTTCCTGACCTACTTCCAAGTTCACACTTACACTTCACATTTCTATTCACATGATTATTTGCGCGAAAAACTGCAGCTTTTAGAGAAACATTGGTACTCGTAGCTTGAAATTGGGTTGTGACACATTTCGTCCGTTTAGAAAAGAGGTGTTCGTTTTTGTTAATCATATATAATAGCACTGTTTTATCATCTGGGATTAACTAAAATCTTCTTATAAATAAAAAAAAATTAAATTCTGCTCGTTGGTAAATGCATTACTTGAGAACGGCTAGACCGATTTGGCTATTTTTTATTTTCAAATGTTCGTAATAGTCCGAATTAGTTTTTTTTTTTGGAAAGAAACATTTGGAAAGTTTGTAGAAAAATTTTCAAATTCGTCAATAACTGAACGTCCTTTTTTCTATAGGATTTTTGTATGAACTATTAAAATCTGGACATGACAACGTCTGTCAAGTCAGCTAGTATAAGATAATGAACACAATCTTGTCGCATTTTTTCCAGTTCTAAACTGCATTCTTAGTTCAACAAGTATGACTTACACAGACTTACTGTAGCGCCATTATTTACAAATGAAATAATAACGCTACAGTGAGTCTGTGTCATAATTATGGAATATAATTAGCTGCAGCAGAGGCCGCCTCCGCCCTACGAGTTAAAACTTTAATCCTATCTGTATTCACAGGCCGAGAACTGCGACTACACCGCAACACTCTAATGAACTCTCTTTGATTTCAATCTCTTTGTGAGCACATGCACAATCCGCAGTCAGGCTTACATTGAATAACATCTTGATTTCAACTAATTGAAATTATCAACCCACTTGTGTTTGTCCTATTTATTGATTATTCAGCAGTAAAAACATGATAGTATCAGGTAAGTAATGTGTTTTCTTCAGACGGTACATTATATGAAAAATACGTTCAAATGTAGCGAATGTAATGCAATGTAGAGAGCAGTGGTGGCCCAGTGGTATCGGCCGCGACTTTACGAGTTGTAGGTCGTAGGTTCGAACCCAGACAGGCGCTTTACTTTGTGTAAATTATTTCATCATCACTGCTCTCAAAACGGTGAAGGAAAACATCGTGAGGAAACCGGCATGTCCTAGAACCAAAAATTCGAAGACATGTGACATCTACCAACCCGCACTGGGCCCGCGTGGTGGATTACGGCCCATTTCCTCTCACAGAGAGAAGGCCTGTGTCCCAGCAGTGGGAACGTTATAGGCTGATTATGACGTTCAAATGTTTGTTATTTATTGATATCTAGGCCTAATCAACAAACGATTCATGCTGTCATATCTACAGTTCTATAGTTAATTGGGTAAAATACAAAATTTTACTGTTATGTGATACAAGTATAATTACTTGTATCACATTGAGATTTGTATAATCTATTTAAAAGCTTAAATTACCTACCTTTGACCAGTAGTTCCTTTATATCCTTGTGTGCAAGAAGTAGCGAAGAGACAAATGAGACATGGTCGAGAACGAAGGGCAGTTTGAAAGATATCACAACCACACTTTAGTTGTAATGGTTGTACAGTTGAAACAAAAGAATTGAAAATAAATCATCACAAAATGTACTACTTACAGGAAATAAAATTAACCAATGCGAAAACTGTAACCATGAATTCAGCATAATTACGATTCTAGACATAGCGTAGAAATTTATGGTCGGTTATCAAAAAAAACCGGTGTTTTATAGGTACGCGGTCAAAATGTATGGACCAACTAATTTTTTTCAATAATCGACACGATATATCACGATATACTGTCGTATCGATTATATTATAACTAATTATAATATAATTGATACGACAGTTAGAAGTAGGTTAAAATTGACTTAAGATTTTATTATATTGTTTGTTAGTTACAAGTGAAGCTAATAAAAGCGTGTTTATAAAGTACTGTTTTGACTTCGATACTATTTTATTATATGTAGGTATATATTATTATGCACCATAATGTTTTTTAATTAAGTTATTAAAATGAGTATGAGTGTAGTTGAAAGATGTATGTCTAAGATGTGTGTGATGTATGTATGATGTATGTGATTTATCGCCTATTAGTGACGAAACAATAGAAAATCAATTGTGTCGCATTAGCGGAGCTCGACAGATTAATTAAGCTATTTGTTTTCTGAAGACAAACACGAATTATCGTTCTAATTCATTGACCGATGTGTCATTTATTATCAGCACAGATTTAGATTAGACAAAATGGACTAGGTGATAAAGTGGTAATCATTATACTATAAATAATGCTTCCCTTTATGAAAATAGTCATTGGCTAGTCTGATTTGTATAAAAAATGAAACTGTTTATCGGAGTGTGCTTGGCTTTGGCCGTAGCTGTATCTGCAGTGGAGATCGGTACTCCTGAACCCAACAGCCCAGTCTTTGGCTACCACACTCGGTTTGGTATTCCTGAGGCTGCAAGAATCAAGAAATTAGAAGAAGCTGCAGTAGAAGATACAGGAATCAGCGGTCAAAGAATCGTCGGCGGAGCCTTAACCAACATCTCCGTGACTCCATACCAAGTAACAATTTGTTTTAATTACTTATTTTTATGGTTCAGTGTCAATTTTACAATATATATCTATAACTTTATACTCGCAGGGGTTATATTTAGATTCGGAGTCTGCATGCATTACAGACTTATCTACACCGGAATAATCTTGGCGATAGTTACATCGAGCAACATTTATCTTGCCATTAACATTTTCATACCTAACAATAACATTTTGCCTAGAGATTCACAGATACATGGCCATTGCAGTCTTATTAACAAAAAAAAAGAATTTTGCATATCGGCTTATAAATAACGGAGTTCTGAGTTAAGACATAAAAAAAAATCAACCGAATTGATAACGTCCTCCTTTTTTTGAAGTCGGTTAAAAATAGAGCTAAACTGCTTCAATAATTCTATTTGCTATTTAGGAAACATCAGTTATACCAACATATTTTACATAATTTTTATTCTACTTTATCCAGGCTGGTCTCGTCATCTCAGTTTTGGTCATCTTCCAATCCGTGTGCGGCGCATCCCTGATCTCTCCCACACGCTTAGTGACCGCTGCTCACTGTAACGGTGACGGTATCCTCACGGCTAACTCCTTCACTGTTGTCCTCGGCTCCAACACTTTATTCTCCGGTGGCACCCGGATCTCCACCACCAACATCGTCATGCACCCCAACTGGACTCCTGCCACCGCTGCTAATGACATCGCTATCCTTCGTATCAACCCTGTTACTTACAGCAGTAAGTATTTTATAATTACTTTTCCGGCTTAGGATTTTTTTTTAAACGTTAATGTGGGCATGGAGGACCTTTTGACTAAGTGATATAATAATAGGTATATGAATAAAGGCTTTAATGATTATTTTACTTAATTTTAAAGACTCGTTTGGTTTCTTTTTTTTCATATTTCTTGTTTGTTTCTAGGCGTTATCCAGCCAATCGCTCTTCCCAGCGGCAGCGACCTCTCCAGTGACTTCAACGGCGCGAGCGCTCTCGCTTCCGGATTCGGCCTCACTGTCGACGGTAAGTGATATATAGATATATATATACGGAGGGGCTTGTGCTAAGTAATAACAGCCGCACGGATCGATCGATCAGGTTAAGCTACGCTTGCCGCGGTTGGTCCGTCTTCACACACCGAGACTCATCCGTGCCTCGGAAAGCACGTTAAACGTTGGTCTCGGCTGTCATTTGTGGATCTTTGACAATTGTTACGGGTTGTCAGAAGCCCGAAAATCTGACAACAACTCTTACCAAGGGGTATCGTATTACCCAGTAACTGGGTTGTGGAGGTCAGATAGGCAGTCGCTCTATGTAAAATAATGATATTCAGCTGCATCCGTTTAGACTGGAAGCTGACCCCAACATAGTTGGGAAAAGGCTAGGCAAATGATGTCGACGATAAGTGGTTAGTAGTTGTGGTGCGGTAAGTGGTTGTAATTGACCAATCATATTCTTTTATTCAAATAATTTATTACTTTATTATTATTTACCTTTGAAAATACTCTGAAAGCAAACTCTGTAAACATTCCTAAAAAAGGGTCGTCTCTACGTAATTCTATGAAAACTAAGCTTTAAGCGTAGTTTTCTTGTTTGTAGTAAGTTCAAACGGTTTGTTATACCCTAAATTCTCAGGTGGTAGCATCAGTGTCACCCAACAGCTGAGCTCCGTCACTCTGCCCGTCATCACGAATGCAGAATGTGCTGCTGTCTATGGCCCGTGGGTGCACAACACCAACATTTGTACCAGCGGCGCTGGCGGCAGGGGCACCTGCAGCGGTGACTCTGGCGGCCCTCTCGTCGTAACCAGCAATGGCAATCAGATCTTGGTAAAGATTAGCTCAAACCCAAATGTTGCATTATTGTATCCGTTAATGTTGTTACCAAAAGTGCCAGTTCCATTACAATAAGGTTACATTTTATAAGTATTTGTTTTAATTTCCGTATTTTGCTTACAGGTCGGTGTAACTTCATTCGGTGCCGCGGACGGATGTGCACTTGGGTTCCCTGCTGCTTTTGCCAGAGTCACTTCATACGTCAGCTGGCTCCAATCGCAGTAATCTCCTTCTACAATCTTAAACAGAAAATGCTCAAAATAAATATTTTTTTCTATTGACATACGAGTACGTTATTTATTTTTTTTCCAGCTTGCAACTCAAACGATTTAAAAATAAATTTTTATTACAATAAGCTTCTTTTATCATCCATTTCTGGACTAAATGTGAAAGTGTCGAAACGCAAAGCTATATTCCGAAAGAATACATTTCTCTTTTCATTTTGTACTAGGGAACCAAACCTGTAGGGCCATTCTCCGTCCAGTTACACGGGTTCAAAAAAAAACACTTTTTCATACTTACATATTTGTAAAGGGTCTTTGGTTAACTGGACCCACTCGAACTGGAACCGCGGGTCCAGTCGACCAAGTCAAATCTATTTTATAGACAATTGAACTGCTAAAACGAAAACTGTCTGAGAAAATAAATGATTCTGATTGTATTGCCATGTGGCTAATCGTTGTGTGTGCGGACATCGTCATTGTTTTACACTTTTACCCAATTAATTGCAGATATCGTGACAACATAATCCTTTGTTGATTCGATCTGGACAGAAACATTTTTGTGTTAATGGTGTTAAAACAGTAATAATTTAAATAAATAGTAAGAGAGATGACCAAGTGGTAACGGCCGCGACTTACGAGTTGTAGGTCGTAGGTTCAAACCCAGACAGGCGCTTTACTTTGCGTAAATTATTTAATCACCACTTCTCTCAAAACGGTGAAAGAAAACATCGTGAGGAAACCGGCATGTCCTAGAACCAAAAATTCGAAAACATGTGACATCTGCCAACCCGCACTGGGCCCGCTTGGTGGATTACGGCCCACTCCCTCTCACCGAGAGGAGGCCCGTATCCCAGCAGAGGGAAAATTATTAGATGATTATGATGAAAGAGAGTATAATAACCATAACAACAGTGGAAAATTTATAGTTAGGCTAAAAGCTTTTAGACCTATTGCCACATGGTCGTGAACTTAGAGCAACTGTTTGAAGATTGGAAGGTGTTTGTTGTGTCATACTTTTACCTAATCAGAGCGATATATCAAAACAGATTTAGATTGGATGTAATTAACTAGATGATAAGGTAATAATTATGTTATAAATAACGCTTTCTCATATGAAAAAAGTCACTGGCTAGTCTGGTTTGTTTCAAAAATGAAACTGTCTCTCGGAGTGTGCTTGGCTTTGGCCGTAGCTGTATCTGCAGTGGAGATCGGTACTCCTGAACCCAACAGCCCAGTCTTTGGCTACCACACTCGGTTTGGTATTCCTGAGGCTGCAAGAATCAAGAAGTTAGAAGAAGCTTCAGAAGAAGATGCAGGTGTCACCGGCCAGAGAATCGTCGGTGGATCCATATCAGACATAGGCGACACTCCATACCAGGTAATATTTTGTTTCGATTTTATTATTTTCCTTGTTGTGGAATAATTCCAAACCAATAAAAAAGAAGGCAATACCTACACGTTAGAGCTTATTTACACGCATTTTGAACTGACTGACTGAACCAGCATGTTCATTTAATTCTTTTAAAGTTTACGCTCAATTCCATCCTATAAAAAGAAAGTGAGACTGGTAATTGTGGCCACACCTGCAAGAATATTATATCCATCATTTTGTAAGTACTCATGATAACAACCAATTTATCATCTGTTTGGTCTAGGCTGGTCTCGTCATACAAGTTATGCTCTTCTTCCAATCCGTGTGCGGCGCTTCCCTCATCTCTAACACCCTCCTTGTGACCGCTGCTCACTGCAACAATGACGGGTCGACCACGGCTAACTCCTTCACTGTTGTCCTCGGCTCCAATACTATATTCTCCGGTGGTACCCGCATCACAACCAGAAACGTCGTCATGCACCCCAACTGGACTCCTGCCACCGCTGCTAATGACATCGCTGTCCTTCGTATCAGCACTGTTTCTTACAGCAGTAAGTATTTTTTAAATTACTACTCCGGGTTAGGAACTTTTTTAAACATTAAGGCTTTAGTGATTATTTCTACATGATTTTTAAATCCTAATTAATTAAGCTACGATTTTTCTTTTTTATTCTTGTCTTCCTCATCAACTCTGTTTCTTATAACAGTAAGTGTTCATTGATTACATAATCAGCCTATAAAATATAATATACCCACTGTTGGAACACAGGCCTCCTCTCGGTGAGTGAGAGTGAGCCGTAATCCACCACATGGGCTTAGTGCCGGATGGTAGATGTCACATGTCTTCGATTTTTTTTTTTTTAAGACATTTTTTTTTTTATTATTTGTTAATCAAAACAAGAACAGTTTACAATTGTGTTAGTTAAACATACCACACAAACCATCGCGGGTTTAACAGCAGTATGGCAGACACGGCAACTCGGTGCCAGCCGGTCGATTCTGTAAAAATCTCACCGTGAAAACTTGCGTGAAGTGAGCTGTCAGTGTCATCCCACTGATGCTAGGGATTGACCAAGCAAACATTTACAATCATAATCGAGATTTTAATAATAGATTTTATGCTAATTCTATTGATCATTTTATATAATTTCAAAGCTAGTATTTTAGTGGTCAAAACATTAATATTATTATTATTTATTTATTTATATATACTTTATTGTACACCACAAAAATAATAATAATAATTACAATCATTAATACATCTTTTTAAGTTAGATTTCTATCGTTAAGAACAAATCTCATATATGGAAAAGTGTTTATGGTAGAAATCTAACATAAGGAGATATATTAATGATTCTAATGACTATGATTCTGTAAATACATGTCTATTATAGTCGCAAATCACATTTTGATCAAGATCCTGAACCTGACACTGATCTGCAAATTGCAAAAAACGTAAGAAAATTTAAATTTCGCGGTCTGCCATGTCACATTCACCTTAACCGGTCAAGCGGCGCGCGTCGCCCATGATTGGCGAGTGGCGACGAAACCGTAGCCAATGAGCGACGCGCGCGAAGTGATGTTGCCATGGTTACCGTGGAGTGAAATATGGAACATTCCGAATCGCACTGTAATCGATTACAACGTGCTTACACTTTGACCCCAATTATTCTGTATGGTATAAATTACCTATTATTCCCCGCATAATCTTACCATGCCGTACGGTTGTCAAGAGTGGTATTTTGACAGTTCAAACCGGTTTCGTTAAACTAACGTGGCATTTTCGAAATTGTGCTTCCGGCTACAGTCGCCACCTTACCAAAGGATAAGAAATTCGTGGTGTAAAAAAACAAACAAATAAATACTATAATCTAACCGTGAATAAATAATCAAGTGAAATAGTTTTGACTCTCAGCTGCCATAGTGGTGATTTATCTAAATGGGAACGCAAATTATTTATGTGAGAGTTGTGGGCGATGATGGCCTAATTCGGAATGATCCATATTTCACGCAGCGCACTGCGCATGCGTAGGTATCGTCGTAGTCGTTATCAAGTGAACTTTTTTTTTGCTTTCATGCCATTGACGACCATGTACAACTCGTTTATAGAGAGTAGTATATTCCTTGGTGTAGAATGTACATAAGCCTGTACGTATTCGAGTACAGTGACAATAATTAGTTCCTAATTATTTAATGCTGTTAGAGATTTTAATGTCTAAATCCAACTGTTTTTGTACATCGAAAAAGTCAATTTAGTCAGCCTACATTTCAGACAATATAATATAATATAAGAAATCGTGCTAAGCAAGTATTCAGTGATTGGTGTAATGTTCGTTTTCATAAGTACATAATACGTAAAAGCACATATAGGTTTTTTTTATATCATCTCTAGATAAACTACACGTACAATATACAAACCTTATACCATAAATATTTAGGCATATTATTAATCTAGTGACGATTGCTGTTAGGACACACAAATTGCATTATTCATGTATACGCATGTTTTGGGCTGCCTAATTTTAGTTTTGCTGTATACTGTTTACACACTGTGTCTACGTTTCTCAGCCAACTCTCCTGTCGCAGATCTGCTGAAAGAAATTACTAAGTAAATGATGAAAGCAGTTCCTCTATCTTTATGTAGTTTACTTTATTATGTATTTAGTGTGTACATAAATAAATATATTACATTTTTTAATTTGTATCACATTAAAAAAAATTGCTAATACATTTTTTCTACTGAGTCGGCTGCTTCCTGAGGTGCAACTTCTTAATGCCGGGAACGGAGGGACATTGGATGTGTGTCGGCTGCACCCCCACTGCAAAAAGCTGGAAATAATGGTAATAATTTGTTACTAAGTATTTGATTTATTTAATTCTTACACATCAGCACATCTGCAGCTAATGTATTTACTTTCAATAAGAATAGCGGTATGATTTATTAAGAACAGCGTCTGATCAAATAAAATCAATTGAATGGGCCAATATTATTACTATATATTTAGAGCACAACGAGTTTCTACATTTCTTAATTCCATGCTCCGTGCCTGTCTGTGTCCCAATTTATTTGTTCCCTATTGTGTTTATCAAAAATAGTGTTTGAATTAATGAATACTTGCCTCAGACCGCCACGCATGACACAGCCGGGAGCGATGTGATCAAATCAAATAGAGGCAGTGTTCTTTTATTGTCTTCTGTCCCTTTAATGACTTAGCAACTGCAGGGTCGATAAGGCTCATCTGCTGAAAGATAGAATATATCAGTTTAATAAAATTCACTTGCTTTTGTGTGCCTATACTTTTGTGTTTTTATTTTAGTTATCCTATGTTGTCCCACAGCTGGGCACGGTCTCCCCCATACTTTTCCAGTTTTCCTTATGTTGTGCCTTCTTCGGCCAATTGGTCAGGAACGTGTCAGTGACGACGCCCGCCTTGTCTTCAGGCAACCTTTGTTACTGAGTGACACGCGTCTGTGACATGCCTACGTCTTTTACATTAATTACATATTATTATCATCAAGTCGGTACTATTTTGGCATACCTGACAGACCACCACTCGTCCTTGCAAAGCTAACCACCTGACTGATCATCTAATTCATATAAGTACCTAATTATGAACAGTAACACAGGAACTGTGGAGTAGGTAGAGGAATTAAATTTTAAATTAGAAAAACTTTCACCAATAGGTACATGCCAACATTATGTCATATTACTATTACATTCACCATTATAATATCGTGCTAGCCATTGTCACTGAAAAACTAATTCAAAGTAGGTACTAAGATAAAACTTTCATTTGTTTATTTACAATTATTTATTTTGAAACTGCAGACAAAAAGTTTATTTTGTATCGGAAAGCCCCATAGACAGCAGTAGACAGCACATGTTCACCACAGATGATGAATATTAGTTAGTCATTTTTTCTATCGATAAATAGAAAAGTCACTGACAAACTATAATCACAGAATACTTAAAATTCAAAGTATGACAACCCACTGACCTAAGTACTAAATTCAAACTAAGAACCAACAGTATTGTCAAAAATTTTTTGATAAAAGAGACGTTCAATAGATGTATGGGGCTTGATACTAAAATAATTAAAAATTTAAACAGCTTTCTGAGCTTTATAGGCTGAAAGAGGGTAATTATTTTAATGTCTTATGGCGTTTTTTTTTAAACAAGTGTTGAAAAATAAAATGCTTGCATCATTACATTACATTTAACCGTTCGTGGGCGAGCGTCCCCGTTTGTCACCTACCGGCGCGCACCCGTCAGGGGCTACCGACACCATTTGTCACCACCCGATTCACGCGGCTTCAACCTCTATTATTACTGTTAAATAAAATACGGTCTAATATCCTGTGCAACAGTTTGAGTCTATGGTCCGGTAGATAAACTAATCGACTAAATGATTCAAAACGAAAAATATGGGTTGGCAATATTGGAAAAAAAAGTTAATTAAACTACAAACATTATTTATATTTTAGGGTTGGCAGCCCTGTGGCAAATGATGTGACAATGACAATGTCGGTCGGCACGGCACGGCTGACTGCAAAGACCATATTTACTCGCTGACTGACATTGACATTGTCATTTCTCATTGTCAATATCATAGAAATAAGTGGCTATTATACATACTTGTACTTTATTATGTACATGCTTGTGCATTTATTGACGTATTTTCCTACATCTAAATACACTACGCCTCGCGGACTTGTACCAGTGGCTATGGTTTTTTTTTTTTTTATTTCAACCTTATTCTGACATTAGACTTTTGAACTTTTTTCGACACGTTTTGATATTGCATTGCCATAATAATCAATATTTTTGTCTCAATGTCATGGAGCTGCAGCTGAAATTATAATAAAATCTCAAAGTATTAAATAGAAACGGAAACTAATCAACCTACCCGAAACTGTCAGATTTTCCCAATCAACTTTAAACCTTATGCTTTAGTGATAAAGTTGAAAATCTATTAAAGAAATTTGACAGATTGTAGTAGCTTGATGTGCTAGCGTCTGTTCGTCATAATATTTACCGTGTATATAATCAAAGATATTTACCTACCAATTTAAAATGCTTAAGACCTCATATTTATAATAACATTGTACTTACCTCATTTTTGCAGAATTCACTGTTTTATTCACTTTAAGTAAATTTTTAAAATTTTCAAAAGGGCTAATTCGCGCGTCTTGTCAGTTGTCTAACGAAGAAGACATTAAAAAAAAATTCGCGGCTGCTCTTTGGTCGCACCTTCGGTGCAACAAAGTCACAACAGCTCATTTTTAAATTATTTTGTTTGCTATAGTTTTACGTTAATAATCTTATAGTTTACAATTTGGCATACTTACCCCAATTTTGCAGTTTTGGCTATTTGTGACTTAGTTGCACCGAAGGTGCGATTTTATCATCTGTGTTTAAATAATTGTAAATAAACAAATGAAAGTTTTATCTTAGTACCTACTTTGAATTAGTTTTTCAGTGACAATGGCTAGCACGATATTATAATGGTGAATCAAAATGTTGGCATGTACCTATTGGTGAAAGTTTTTCTAATTTAAAAATGAATTCCTCTACCTACTCCACAGTTCCTGTGTTACTGTTCATAATTAGGTACTTATATGAATTAGATGATCAGTGAGGTGGTTAGCTTTGCAAGGACGAGTGGTGGTCTGTCAGGTATGCCAAAATAGTACCGACTTGATGATAATAATATGTAATTAATGTAAAAGACGTAGGCATGTCACAGACGCGTGTCACTCAGTAACAAAGGTTGCCTGAAGACAAGGCGGGCGTCGTCACTGACACGTTCCTGACCAATTGGCCGAAGAAGGCACAACATAAGGAAAACTGGAAAAGTATGGGGGAGACCGTGCCCAGCTGTGGGACAACATAGGATAACTAAAATAAAAACACAAAAGTATAGGCACACAAAAGCAAGTGAATTTTATTAATCTGATATATTCTATCTTTCAGCAGATGAGCCTTATCGACCCTGCAGTTGCTAAGTCATTAAAGGGACAGAAGACAATAAAAGAACACTGCCTCTATTTGATTTGATCACATCGCTCCCGGCTGTGTCATGCGTGGCGGTCTGAGGCAAGTATTCATTAATTCACACACTATTTTTGATAAACACAATAGGGAACAAATAAATTGGGACACAGACAGGCACGGAGCATGGAATTAAGAAATGTAGAAACTCATTGTGCTCTAAATATATAGTAATAATATTGGCCCATTCAATTGATTTTATTTGATCAGACGCTGTTCTTAATAAATCATACCGCTATTCTTATTGAAAGTAAATACATTAGCTGCAGATGTGCTGATGTGTAGGAATTAAATAAATCAAATACTTAGTAACAAATTATTACCATTATTTCCAGCTTTTTGCAGTGGGGGTGCAGCCGACACACATCCAATGTCCCTCCGTTCCCGGCATTAAGAAGTTGCACCCCAGGAAGCAGCCGACTCAGTAGAAAAAATGTATTAGCAATTTTTTTTAATGTGATACAAATTAAAAAATGTAATATATTTATTTATGTACACACTAAATACATAATAAAGTAAACTACATAAAGATAGAGGAACTGCTTTCATCATTTACTTAGTAATTTCTTTCAGCAGATCTGCGACAGGAGAGTTGGCTGAGAAACGTAGACACAGTGTGTAAACAGTATACAGCAAAACTAAAATTAGGCAGCCCAAAACATGCGTATAGGTACATGAATAATGCAATTTGTGTGTCCTAACAGCAATCGTCACTAGATTAATAATATGCCTAAATATTTATGGTATAAGGTTTGTATATTGTACGTGTAGTTTATCTAGAGATGATATAAAAAAAACCTATATGTGCTTTTACGTATTATGTACTTATGAAAACGAACATTACACCAATCACTGAATACTTGCTTAGCACGATTTCTTATATTATATTATATTGTCTGAAATGTAGGCTGACTAAATTGACTTTTTCGATGTACAAAAACAGTTGGATTTAGACATTAAAATCTCTAACAGCATTAAATAATTAGGAACTAATTATTGTCACTGTACTCGAATACGTACAGGCTTATGTACATTCTACACCAAGGAATATACTACTCTCTATAAACGAGTTGTACATGGTCGTCAATGGCATGAAAGCAAAAAAAAAGTTCACTTGATAACGACTACGACGATACCTACGCATGCGCAGTGCGCTGCGTGAAATATGGATCATTCCGAATTAGGCCATCATCGCCCACAACTCTCACATAAATAATTTGCGTTCCCATTTAGATAAATCACCACTATGGCAGCTGAGAGTCAAAACTATTTCACTTGATTATTTATTCACGGTTAGATTATAGTATTTATTTGTTTGTTTTTTTACACCACGAATTTCTTATCCTTTGGTAAGGTGGCGACTGTAGCCGGAAGCACAATTTCGAAAATGCCACGTTAGTTTAACGAAACCGGTTTGAACTGTCAAAATACCACTCTTGACAACCGTACGGCATGGTAAGATTATGCGGGGAATAATAGGTAATTTATACCATACAGAATAATTGGGGTCAAAGTGTAAGCACGTTGTAATCGATTACAGTGCGATTCGGAATGTTCCATATTTCACTCCACGGTAACCATGGCAACATCACTTCGCGCGCGTCGCTCATTGGCTACGGTTTCGTCGCCACTCGCCAATCATGGGCGACGCGCGCCGCTTGACCGTGCATCATAAATACGGATCTTAGTTATTTAGTATCTATCTACAATAATGTTATATTTGCACGCGTTACAGGTTAAATAAGTAGTCTGTAACTAGTTAATACAAAATCTGGTTAATTGTTGAAAACAAAATGCACACAACTGACTTTTTAAATGTACAAACACGGTTGGATTTAGACATAACATCTAAAAGCGTTGAAATAAATAGGAACTAATTTCTGAACTCGATTACGAACAGGCTTACGACCATGGTCGTCAATTATAGAAATAAATAAATAAAAACTGAATTTAATATTAATGACAGCGCCTAACGCGCAAGCACTTCACGCAATCCACATCAAAATAATCTACAATGTGATAATGACAGTGACTAACGCGCAAGCGCGGCGTGAAGTGTTCACTTCACTCGATTCACGACATTAAATGTCGTGAATCAGGTGAAGTGAACACTTCACGCAATCCACATCAAAATAATCTTCTATGTGATAATGACAGTGACTAACGCGCAAGCGCGGCGTGAAGTGTTCACTTCACCCGATTCTCGACATTTAATGTTGTGATTCGGGTGAAGTGAACACTTGCGTGACGCGCTCGCGCCTCAGGCTGTATTGACTACCTAGTCAGTCTAGGAAAAAAAGAAAAAAAAAACAACATTGAGTTTCTGGCTAAGTTTCTGTTTTGCTATTTTATTGTAAAACCCCACAAAATATTAATGTTCTGACCACTAAAATACCTACTAGCTTTGAAATTATATAAAACGATCAATAGAATTAGCATAAAAATTATTATTAAAATCTCGATTATGATTGTAAATGTATGCTTGGTCAATCCCTAGTATCAGGTGGGATGACACTGATAGCTCACTCCACGCTCACTTCGCCTAAGTTTTCACGGTGAGACGGTTACAGAATCGCACGGCAGTACATATTAATTATTACTTAATGAGCAATTTTGATTTTGTTTTTTTTTTTTTTTTTTTCCTAGATCGCACTGCAATGCCGGTTTCCTCACGATGTTTTCCTTCACAGTTTTGAAAGCAGTGGTGATAAAATTATTTATTTAATTTATTTTATTTGGGAAACAAATAGATGCCTTAGCAAACATAAACACAAAGTTAAGCGCCTGTCTGGGTTCAAACCTCCGGCCTACAACTCGTAAGTCGCAGCCGTTACCATTGGGTCACCACTGCTCTCATTAGGCCACCACAGCTCTTCATTAATTGACTGTTCTCGATTAGAAACATCGAGATGATCGAGAATGTATTCCTTATTCCTTATTGGTTTCTAGACGTGATCCAGCCCATCGCCCTTCCCAGCGGCAACGAACTCTCTAACAACTTTAACGGCATGAACGCGCTCGCCTCCGGATTTGGCCTCACTTCTGACGGTAAGTTTACATACACATAAAAATTAGCCCGAGGTCCATAATTCCTAATTGTTATTTATTTTCGATTGCTTACTAGTCCTTAGGAAATTTTCTAAAGGTAACCTGTAAATACTTCTGAAAGATGAATGGCTCCCCTCTCCATGTTACACTATGAAAACTACGCTGACACGGTTTTACGTGTAATCCATTACGGGCGATAACTCAGAAATCATACAATTTTTACTTTTCGCGATAGCATTTGCGATTACTTAAGTTGATCCTTTAGCTGCTTAACGCATTTCTCCGGTGTAACAGTTGAATATCCCTCAATCTCCAGGTGGTAGCATCAGTAACAACCAACGCCTGAGCTCAGTGATCCTTCCCATCATCACGAATGCTGAATGCGCTGCCGTGTATGGCCCATGGGTGCACAACAGCAACATATGCACCAGTGGTGCCGGCGGCAGAGGCACCTGCAGAGGCGATTCCGGCGGCCCTCTCGTCGCTACCAGCAACAATAGGAAGATCTTGGTAAGGAGAACCCAAATGTTGTTACAAAATGTGCCAAACATGAACCCTAAAAAAGTTTAAATAAGGTTCAATTTATAAATGACTCTTATTACATTTCCGTACTTTTCTTACAGGTCGGTGTGACTTCATTCGGTGCCGCGGACGGTTGTGCCATAGGCTTACCCGCTGCTTACGCCAGAGTCACCGCATACGTCAGCTGGATCCAGTCAAAATAATGTCTTTCTACACTGTTAGGCACAAAATGCTCAAAATAAATTATTTTTCCATCGTCAATCAACATGCGTTAATTTAATTTACTTGTCGGCAACACAATAGATACATATCCCTTCAGGAATTTATGTAAATTGTATCGTTAAAATTGACTGAGTAATATTTTTTTATTTTATTTAATCAAATAACAACAAATGTTAACTTTGATAAAAAAATACGATGTTCATAATGTCGGTCACAGTCTGTACACCACAGGTTACACCTATTTCCACATATCTTCTCGTTCGCGATTAATTCCTCGTACGCTTTATGCAATTCACTACCGAAATAGCAGCTTTACAACCTAGAAGGTGAGATCCACCTTCTTAGCTTCTTAAGCTGATATTTCGCAGCCCCTTTTGTCCTTGAGTCGTTTTTGACCGTGATCATTTCACAGCGGTTATTTATTTTCGTTTGAAGTATGATAAAGCATGCAAACCTCCGACAGATAGACCAGACATACGTAATTACGCTCACAATTTACCTGAATGCAACGTTGCATTTGATTTCATAACTGATTGGTTTACGCCACACTCGACGCGACGCAGGAAGCCTCAATTCAAGGGATCATAATTTCCCGACTCATTCATCTTCTTCTTCTTCTTAGTCACACGGCAATTCTTTCTAGGTGTGTTTCCAGGTTGTCGGTAATGCAACTCATATTAATGCTTATCCGGCCCTTACCAAGAACCAGAACGTTGTATAATAAAATTCGTAAAACAAACTGATCAATTTGAATTTTTTTAATCAAAATAATTAAAAAGATACCAATAATCAAGATTTTATGATAATAAATATTTACGCAGTAAGTACGATTGCCAATCGAGCAATCGAACGGGTTGGGGAATCCCACGAAAAATTAGATTCTGTGTTGCGTTGTCAGACAGACAGATTACGACTACGTTCTACTATTATGGAGGTTACATGCTCTGTGATTATGAATACAGAAATATAAGGAACAACAAACAAACGCAATTTAATTAAACAAGTTCAACTTGACCGATAAGTTGGCCCAGTATGATTAATTTATTCAACTTTTATATAAATAGTAGTAGTTAATAAATATCTACATAATTCCTACGAATACTTGCCGATTTTATCAATAGATATGATTTAGGTAGGATTAAATTATTACATTCGTTCCGTGATAAGATTTAAAATATTATATAAGTTGATACATTTTACATATAATTCAAGTTTGGTTTTCATAATGAGACTGTTTATTGGAACTGTATGCTTGGCTTTGACAGTAGCTGCCTCTGCAGCAGAGATAACACCTAAAGGCAATCCTGTGTACGACTATCACAGACTTGTTGGTATACCTAAAGCCCTAAAGATACAAAATTTAGAAGCTAACAAAATCGTTGGAGGACACGTACATGATGTGTCCAAAACTCCTTATATGGTATGTCTTTTAGTGTCACCTTTATTTTGGTTGTTTCGGTTATATATACCTAAAGATATTTAATATTTTTATGTTTTACAAAATTGAATACAACATATTCATAACATTATTTTATGTCATTATTCAGTCCGCTAAACTAAACAATTTGAATTTGTTCTTTGTAACATCACTATTTACTACATTATGCATAATGTCTTTCAGGCTGGAATCGTAGTCCAAATTCTATCGTTCTTCCAATCAGTTTGTGGAGGTACCCTCATTTCGCATACCCGTCTGTTGACTGCTGCTCACTGCCAAAATGATGGTGTCTTCAACGCTCTATTCTTCACCGTCGTCCTGGGATCAAACACCTTATTCAGTGGTGGACTCCGTATTGTAACCGATAATGTCGCGGTTCATCCTGGTTGGGATCCCTCGAACACTGCTAATGATATCGCTGTCATACGTGTCAGCGCGGTCACTTTTACCGGTAAGTGTCCATGAAATTCTTTTAAAATACAAAATATGTTTTTCCTGAAATTCCCAAGTAGTCATGTTCATAGTTCATTCTTTATGTTCAGTGTTACCAATAAAATCGTTTCAACTTGTCTATTTATATTTTCGTTGATTTCGATTGCCCACAATTTGTAAATATTTTCCAGAATCCATCCAGCCTATCAGTCTCCCCAAAGGCGGTGAGATCAACAACGACTTCGTCGGCTGGAACGCCGTTGCTTCTGGATTCGGCCTTACTAGCACTGGTAAGTAAAATAACGTTCTATGAATTCTCAAATGTTTCTCTTGTTATTGCATGTCTAGTATAGTCATGCGCACTTATATGTGTATACACTTAGCAAAGTTCAAAAGCAATTCTCTCGTGGAATAACGAATGCAAGTTTGAGATAAGACCGATGTCACTGTTGCAGACGTGGATGCAGCTTCATAGTAGCGCATCCCCTCGTATTATGTAATATTTTGCGTTTTTATTTTATTAGTTTTCGTTTTGGACGACATGTGTATGTATTTTAATTTTATTTTTATTGCTTTGATTGACATTTGTATGTATTTTAAATTTTATTTAATTTGAATGACGTGTGTGTATTTTAATTTTATTTGATTTTAATGTCTTATTGTATTATTTTATTGCAAATGTGTGATTATTATTGTATACAAGTTGTTTTCAAGAGTCGTCACGAATCCGAAGTCCGAAGAGTATAATCGGCCCCTATGTCTTGCCTTTGTGGACTCTGAGAAAGCTTTTGACTCTATCGAGACCTGGTCTGTTTTGGAGTTTCTGCAGCGATGCCAAGTCGACTGGTGATACATCCAAGTGCTGAGATGTCTTTATGAAAACGCGCAATGACCGTCCAAACTCAGGGCCAGCGAACTGAACATATCCCCCTGCGCCGTGGGGTGAGACAAGGAGACGTAATTTCCCCGAAATTGTTCTCTAACGCATTGGAGGATGTGTTTAGGGGGTGTGTAATGTTTGGTATAATATTAGGTTAGGAATTTGCACAAATTTGAAACGGAAGAGCAACGACAAGCTAGACATAGTACTCGTAGAAAAGACTTGCCCTATACAATTCAACCAAAATTAAAAGTGGTTCGACATAGTCCCAGATATCAATCCGTCTTGTTATTATACAACAAGTTGCCGTTGGAATTTAAAACCATAACTAGTGCAAATTTATTCAAAAACAAATTAAGGACATATTTATTGAGGAAGGGCTATTATAGTATTGAAGAGTTCATGAGTTGACATATGATAATAATGTATATAATGTATTTACGTTTTATTTTATTTTTTAATGTGATAATTATTTACATTTTATTCAGAATTTTAATTTTAAGATTAAGTGACTATTAATTTTATTATTTTCATCTTGACATTATTATTTATTTTTTTAAGATTATTATTATTATTCTTTATTTTTATTTTTATTGTAAAAGTTAGTTATTGTTATTATTATTTTTTCTTTATTTTAGCATCATAATTTTTCTACACAATGAATTTTGTTAAGAAATAAATTACTTATGACTTATGACTTAATAACAAATGCACTAATTTCACTTGAAATAACGTTCATATAATATAATTTTCATATGCTATAATATCAAATAACCTAAACTCATATGACTTAATGTTTTATATCATATAATTTTCTTTTAATATAATAACATTTAGTATAACGTTCATTTTATATAATTTTCAATATATATAATATTCTTTTTATATAACGTTCATTTGACCTAATGTTCTTTTGACCTAATTTTCATGTTTAATGGTCACAGTTCTAAACTAACTCAAATGGCACCAAAACCAAACCTTAAAATATTGTATGCATGGTCGTGGGTGGGCTTAGTCGACGGAGCCCCGCTTCGCGGGGCTCCTACTTCTGGGTGGTTTATAAAAAAATAACCACGAAGCTTCTAACCTAACCTGTCCGAGTCGGGGTGCCCTAAAGTCCAGATTGCATCCAGTTTCTCCTGTTAAAAATAGTTGAAGGTGGCAGCTGCATAGGGTATAAAGCGAAGAAAAAAAAACTTAAATTATATTAAAAGTTACTTAGAGATTATGAATATTATAGTAAATGAATAATATACTAAATGAATATTATGTCAAATGAGCATTATAGGAAAAGTTCATTATATCATAAGAAATTAGGTAAAATGAAATTATATCAACAATTCATTAGCTCAACTAATCATTATATTAAACAAAAGTATAATAACTAAAATTAGGTCAAGTGAACGTTAGATTTTTGGTTATTATATCAACCGTTACACACCCCTTCAATCAGTGCGTCTTGCCAGTTATGACTTACGGAGCTGAAACGTGGACACTCACGGTACGGCTGGTCCATAAATTCAAGGTCGCTCAGCGATGCTATGGAACGGGCTATGCTTAGAATCTAGGGATCGAATCCGCAACGAGGTGATCCGACAGAGTACCAAAGTTGTCAACATAGCTCACAGAATAAGCACGCTGAAGTGGCAATGGGCCGGTTATATTAGCCGTAGAAACGATAGCCGCTGGGGTAGACGTGTTCTTGAATGGAGACCGCGAATCGGTAAACGTAACGTGGGACACCCTCAGACTAGGTGGAGCGATGATCTTCGCAGGATGGCTGGTAGCAGCTGGATGAGAGTTACTGAAAATCGAGTTGAATGGCGTGCAATAGGAGAGGCCTATGTCCAGCAGTGGACTGCTATTAGCTGATGATAATGATTACTAAATTATAATCATGTGATGATGTGTGATTATTATATCAATTTTATGTTTTTATTGTAATGGAATGAACTTTGAAAATAAATGAATTATTATTATTATATAAGTATGAGTTTAAAAATGCTGTGTTTGTGATAACATAGAACTACGATCAATACAGTACGAGAAAATCACTTATAATAACAACTACAATTATCAATAAAGGACAAGCTCTTTGGTATTGTCACAGAATAACTAATAGTACCCCAAAAAAAAAAAAACCAGATTTTTTTAAAGTAATTCAATTGTTATCTATCTACTAAAATTATCTGTTGAGATCAGAATATATCGGGTTTAAGGGGAAGCAGAAATTAATACTTTGAGCCTATATTAATTTGTCTATCTCGACTGGATCGGAACCTGATAAAGTCGACTAGATCCCATTGAGTCATGAAAAAATCTGCTTTTAATATCAGACATCTATAGCTCCATCATTATAATTATTCACTTGTACGTAATATTATAATTATTATATACCTAATTGATGGTATGATGTTTTTAAATTGCAGGTGGCAGCATCCCTAACTACCAGCCAATCAGCTCTGTTACTTTGCCAGTAATCTCCAACAACGAGTGCAACCAGGTGTTCATGGGTTTGGTGCGAAATACTAACATCTGTACCAGTGGTGCCAATGGCAAAGGAACCTGCAGAGGTGACTCCGGTGGACCTCTCGTCGTACACACTAAACGCAGAAGCTTTGTGGTAAGTATTATCAACCTATAATTTACCCACTGCTGGGACACAGGACTCTGTGAGAGCCAGTAAACCAAATACACAACGCGGGCAGCCGCCGAGTGGTAAGATAAAGCAGTCGTTTGTGATCACTAAACCGCCGCGGTTGGTTTTGATTCCCATATTGAAAAACCTTTTATTTTTCGATGGTTTTTAATGGGATTTGTGCCCAGTTAGTGGCAATAGGCTCGCCCCAGTCGCCCTCTATCATGGGACTTATACAACTGGTGATAAATGTGGGCATATATAAAGGCATCCTTTACATAAGTATTTATGTGTGTGTGGTATGGAATGGGATTCTACTCTTCCGAAAAGGGCCAACTATTTAATTTACCGACGTACAAAAATGTTAGCAGTAACATATGTACAAAGCCGTCGTCGTATTGTTCAAAAGGGTCCATCATTGGTTAAATGTTTTGTTTTCCGTTTCCGGTTTTGTGGTTAAACAAGTTTTTAATTATAGAGAAAAAAATGGGAACTAACTAAGTAATCTGTTCGTCTATTCTGCACAAAGCTCACCGTGAGGACTTAGGTGAAGTTCATGAGCTGTCAATTGTGCCAATCCCTAGCGTTAGGTAGAATGACGCTTCACTTCACCTACGTTTTCACAATGAGATTTTTACAAAATATACCGACAGACCTTGATTTTGCCATATTTTTACTTTTTACAGATTGGTGTGACTTCATTCGGTGCAAGTGCCGGTTGCGAGGCTGGTCTACCTTCCGCCTACAGCAGAGTCACCTCCTACATCAACTGGATAAATTCTCAATAAATCTGGCTTTAATTTCTTATTTATATTTTATCCGCTGAACATTTTCGACAGTTGTAGTTTATGACACCAAATATATTCAAGTTAATTTGTGTGTTACTTTACAGACCCACCATAGCTTATTTCAAAATGTTGATCAGTTTTTGGATTGTACTCTCATTTAAGATAATTACCCTATAACCAAGAACCTCAAATGGCGCCTAATCGAAATAAACCGAATTAATGACATTCGGAAGTACCGAACTGACCGTAGTATAACTATTTAGTAAAGAAAATTGTATGATTTTAAATGAAGAATATTAGATTATTCAATAAGGGGATAAAGCAGTCTTAATGTTACGGGCGCTGTTTTGAATCCCGAACGTCGCTGTGCTGGGGAGAGATGAGTTAATGAATACCATAAATACTCGTATGACGCCCAAATGCAACATTCTAACGCACAATACAGCAATTTAGTATAGGTACTGTATGTAAAATAGTAGGGAAAATTTTCATATTATTTTATTAAGTTGAGGTTCCAAATTAAAATTTCATTATGCACCAGCGCGTCATAATAAAATCTAGTACAATATTAATGCCCGGCTAGGGCCTATAATGACTTGCTTTAGGTTAAGTTTTCACATAGACATAGAAAATGGTCTGAGCGTTAGCCTCACAAAATTTACCACTTTCTAGAAAGAGACAAAGCGACTGTGCGGTCAATACCTGTCCTTATTCTGCAAGCATGTAATAATAAAGACGCACTGTACCAATTTTAATTAATAGAAAAACATTGAAAATTACAGTGACTAATAAAAGAAAAAGTAGACATTTCTAAATGTTACTAATTATTATTTCTAGACTTTACTGGCTTAGGTTCGAGACTGAAAGATTTCCTTTATCAATATTTTTTCTTCACAAGAGATGTTGAGACAATTAAAAATTAATATTGAAATAGTAGATTGTACAACTAGTGCATAAAAGAAGTCAGTTTACCCCGAGACGTGGCGAGGGTGGATAGTTAAGTCGAGGGGTAAAAAGGCTCGTTTACGGCTGAGTTATAAATTCTGCTTTTCACTTGCGAGAAAATGAAATGGGCATAAAGTATACATATAACGGAGAAGGCATGTGTGTCTCGTTATTATCAGCCATATTTTAACTATTGTGGGCGAACACTGTGGGTATAATGTTGGTTATTGCCCAATAGAAAAACGGTTTGCAGTTCAAATCAGATTATAATTTCACGAACAATTTACTTACACTAGCAAATCACACACTATAGGTACTTACACGATACAACCAGATACGGAACGCGGGACAGTTTCTGAGCACATGATGTTCCTATGATGTCCGATGTCCAAGAGGGCTGCTCCACCTCGCTGCACGCTCTCTTGTACCCCCACGAACTCAGGCTAGACTCTGTCGAGCACCGCCAGATGGCGCTGGCGTTCCTAATAGTCAAACGAATGACCGGATGCGACACATATAACAGTATTTTCACTGTTCAAAAATGTTGCAAAATTGAAGAAGAGAATGTCTAATTCCCGCCACGATACTTTTTAAAAGTCTTTTTTTTATTCAACATGGTGTCATTCGACTTGGTTAAATTAAATAATAGGTAGATGGCAACAATTTTATCTCGTGTTATTAAATGAACGATAGGAAACACGGAAGTGATATAAATTAAAGAAAATGAAGTAAAATAACAGCAGTGGTTGCCCAGTGGTAATGGCCGCGACTTACGAGTTGTAGGTCGTAGGTTCGAATCCAGACAGGCGCTTTACTTTGTGTAAATTATTTCATCACCACTGCTCTCATAACGGTGAAGGAAAACATCGTGAGGAAACCGGCATGTCCTAGAACCAAAAATTCTAAGACATGTGACATCTACCAACCCGCACTGGGCCCGCGTGGTGGGAACATTATAGGCTGATTATGTTAAGTAAAATAACGACTTTAAACTGCGACATTTTATTGTTGGTGTGGTTGTTGGGCCTGATTATCTCAGTCTTAGGAAAAAAAATACTTTATGCACTAGCTAGAGCATAAAAAGCGACTTTATGTCGCCCGCGCACAACATACAGACCAACTTTTAGAGCATGACAAGTGAAAACATTTTTTTTATAATAATAATAGAAAAATGATTTGTTTTTCTATTAATGCGATCTAAGTCTTGATTGCTTTATTTGATTGATACATAAAAACATCGATTAAACAAAGATTATACCTACTGATATTTTACAAGCATGATTATACAGGATGAAATTTAATACTTGCGCCAAATTGAAATTGGAGGTATGGTAACTGATATTATAATCGTTATAAAAGGTCACTTCTCAGATCTAAATTCTCGAAAAAATCGTGTTATTATCGTTTTAGATAGTGCAAACTAAGTCATTGCCTTCAAGTAGACACGAATTATCGTCGTTCAAGTAAAACGATTTTTTTTTTCAAAATTATCAAAACAAGAAAATTTTAGCGCGCGCTTATCAAACAATTCATTCATTGCAGAGTTCACAAAATGAAGCGAGTTGGCAACGCGTTGAACTAGCGGTATTTACCTAATTATGACCGTTCCTACGAAAAAAAGAATGCGCGATGTCGTTCCCAAATCGCCCGTCTACGCACACGTATGTGGATCCGTTTCCTTAGGGCCTAAACACATAACCGCGTTGCGGCGAAAGTTCGAGATAACAAGTTCGGACTTTTCTTCCAGATTTCGGCGTTGCGGTGCCGCAACGCGGTTATGTGTTTCGGCCCTTAATGACATGCTCTAAATTTATAACACGTTGAATTAGATATTTTAATTTCGCGCACCTATTCATTTTCACCCTGTATCTATAGGTCCATTAAAGTCAAAACATCATTGTACCATTCAGAATTCTAGAAAGAGACAACTCGCTTCGCATTATCTGTCTCGTACTTTTCCGTTTATATTCCCTGCACAACTGAATATGTATATGGATTTGCATGACATATAATTGGACATTAGCGAGCAGGTGGTGTGAAAAAGATTTACTCCATTCGTTACCACTCGACATTATCCATGATTTTGACCATACGTTGATTGACCTATACCTTGATGGCAATTCAACAAAGCTAATCAAAAACCGGGAGATTGAATCAAACCTGAGCAGTGTAGATTCAGGCGATCATAAGAAATTCAACACACAAGCAGAAGCCTATTAACCTACTAGCGCAAATCTGTAATGAAGCATACACTTACACATAACCATGTTACCGTTTGTATTTACACGTTCTACTGAGAGCAACCCCAAGTCTGTCGGCGTACATTATAAATGGCTCTAAAAGCGGTCGCCGCAGCTCCTGCACTTAGTGAAACGAGGTAGTACCGTACGTGCCCCAATTAGCCAATATTCCTCTAATAGTTTATATGAAGCATTAGGAATAATGCGGCGGTCGTCCACATCCATTTAATCTTCAAGATCTGATACGACTTGTACCTGCGTCTTAGCTTTTAAATGATGTAGCGCTGGCTAGTAACTGTGGTTCTTGAAATTCTGTCTGAGATACACTAGGACCTGTTGGTTATATTGTAGCTAGTGCTTATTGCTCCTAGCTCGTTTACTATGAAATCAGTTGCAGAAACATTACATTATTTTATTCATTTAATACCTACCCTATCTAATAACGAAAAGATGTTGTCATTCAATAATTTTATTTGAAAAGATCAATTGCAATTGTCCATGTTTACGTGATTGATGCGCAAAATAATCTCTCTACAAAATGTAATTGAAGCGATTGACAATAGTACTATTTTTATAATTTTATCAATTGCAATCGCAATTGATAAAATTGCAATTAGTGGTTTCGGGGACCCTTAGTATTCAGAAAAATCACATTGTAATGACTGCGAGTGACTCATTCCGTCGCAATAGCCTACACAAGTACGCACCCTGTTTTATCAAAATCCAACGTTACGCAGCGTATTAACTAGATAAAACCCATAATCACTGATAATTAATTAATTACTCTTTATCATAATGGGAGGTCTCGATTTAAAAACAAGGCGTTGCTGTGGTAAATTCATTTCAGGAGAAACCAGTGCGTCAATATGAAAATTGTGTTTGGAGTGATTTTATTTTGTGTGGCAGTTGCAAGGGCTGCTGAGGAGCCCAATCCCCTAGAAAATGGTGTATATGACTACCACCGTAGATTTGGAATACCTGAAGCATCCAGGATTAGAAAATTTGAAAGTGAATCTTCTGAAGCCCAGGGCAGAATTATTGGTGGATCCACTACGACTATTTGGTCAGTGCCATACCAGGTAAATTGATTTGATTTTTCATAAATTGAAATGTATAATGGACTAATTATGTGCTCTTAAACTGGCTAGTTTTGGCATACGATCGTGCGTATGCGATGCGTAAAATACTCGATCTCAAGCTCGTATAAAAAGCTGGTAAATAAGAATAATATGAACCTGAGATTTATATTTGATGGTTCCAAACTACGCACAGTTTAGGGGCTCTAGGTACTTTATTTTATTATGTTTAACATTCTTTTTAAAACATAATGTAATAAAACTATTCTTGTTTTTATTCCAGGCAGGACTGATTCTAAGAGTATTGATATTCACATCAGTTTGTGGAGGTACCATAATCTCTGACTCCAGGATACTCACAGCAGCTCACTGTATCAATGATGGCAATAACATTGCTCAGTCCGTACAAGTCATCCTTGGATCTAACTTCCTCTTCTCTGGAGGTACTAGGCTTGAAACAAACAACGTCGTGCTGTTCCCAGGGTACAACCCCTGGATCGCTGCTAATGATATCGCAATCATCCGCATTTCCAGGGTTACCTTTTCGTGTAAGTAGCGGTTTTACTTAGTTTGTTCCAGAAACCAGGACCCCTGAGTTTTATTTGGCATTTCTTCTCAGAGGTAGATAGGAAATTTAACCAACTAGTTTTTAAACAAAAGACGTGTAAAAGTGATTTTGGTTTCTGAATAAATATTTCCATTTGATCGTTCCAAGCGAATTTAGGCAGAAAATATTTGACTTTTATAATCAAGTCAAAAATTGACGCTTCATTTATTTGTAATACCAGCCTACTACTGTCCTACTGCAGGGTAAAGGCCTCTTCTCCCACAGAGAAGCCATGAGCATTGATCAGCACGCTTGCTCAAGACGAGTTTGAATTATGCTTATACACTGAAAAATCTTGCAGCTATATCTGCATTGTTATTCTGTTTAATTCATCAAAGAGGATCCCATTCCGATAAGTAAATATTATTTGTGTTTATTTTTCAGCGGCAATTCAACCAATTAACTTGCCATCGGGAAGCGAACTCAACTCGGATTACGTTGGAACCGTCGCTCTCGCCTCCGGCTTTGGAATAACTAGAGACGGTTTGTGTTTTATCAATCTCATAGTACTATCTTTTATTTTGAACCCGCCAATCAGTGTTGACATGCATTCGGTTCCCTTAAAAAATCAAATGCTAATCTTTGTTTCTTATAATTTGGTCTATCTATTTAGGTTCTGTGCTCGTCTCAAACTGTATTTTAGGATACCTTCTATTTTATTAGCTGGTATTCGTTTTGGAACGAATAAATCTCCAATAGTTATAAATTTTATTTATATTAATATTACATTACTTTTGTAAGGTGCTCGTGGCTAAGTAATAACAGCCGCATGGGTCGAACGTTCAGGTTAAGCTACGCTTGCCGCGGTCGGTCCGTGGTGACTATCTTTACATACCGAGACCCCTCCGTGCCTCGGAAAGCACGTTAACCTGAAGGCCAATTCTCGTAATTTAAAACGTTCAAAATCTAGTCGCAGTCTCATCTCGGCGACAAACAAATGTCAAAAACTTGTCAAAATGTAGGGGAAATTAGAGGTATTTTTGACAGATTGAGACTGAGATCAGACCATGAACGTTCTTAAAATTACGAGAATTGCCCCTCTGGTCTCGGCTGTCATTCGTGGATCTTTGACAGTCGTTACGGGTCGTCAGAAGCCCGAAAGTCTGACAATCAGTCTTACCAAGGGGTATCGAATTACCGAGTAACGGGGTTGTGGGGTCAGATAGGAAGTCGTTCCACGTAAATATTCAAAATTCAGTTTTCAAAATAGTTGGGAAAAGTCTAGGCAGATGATGTTGATTGCATTACTTCTGTATCTAATTTATTCTGTATGCAACAATTTCAGGTGACAGCGTCAGCTTGACACAAACGATAAAATCGGTGAACTTGCAAGTGCTCAGCAACGCAATCTGCGCAAATACCTACAATGTCATCCAAGGCCACCACCTGTGCACCAACGGCGCTGGAGGAATTGGCATCTGCGGTGGAGACACCGGTGGGCCACTCGTCGCCACTGTCAATAGCAGGAGGATCTTGGTATGTATTACAACTCTGTGTGATATCTATGCTCCTGTAATTGCTGCCAAGAGATGAGTGCGACTGACAAGCTTATGTGGTATTCGCATAATCGCTATACTTTGCAAGATCATTCATTATGCTTAGTTGAAGATGAAGTCGACTCAGCTCAGCATGCTTGTAATATAAGTAGGTGGATTCAGAAGTTCGTTTCAATTGTGCTACAGATTGGTTTTGATCTCTTACTACTGTCAGCCCGACGTCTTAACCGTTGGCCTGGTTTATAACCTTTACTGTCCCACAGCTGGGCAAATGTCTCCCCTTATTTCGCCATTCATCTTTGCCTGCTGCCTTCCCCGGCCAATCAGTTAAGAAAGAGTAGGTCGTCGCGCCAGCATTTTTAGGCCTGCCTCAGTGACGACGCCCTTCTTCAGGCACCCACTGCTCGACTACCTTGGCCTATCTGTGCTGATGCATCCTGAATCTTTAACAATTTAAAATAATATTACAACACAATAATGATTCAACTTTTTAATCATTTATTTTCTTTACAGATCGGTGTAGGCTCCTTTACGGCTAATTCTGGATGCCAAGCCGGACTGCCGTCAGGATTCACAAGAGTCACTTCCTTTGTTTCTTGGATTCATTCCCAATAATTACATCGATTGCATCGCTGTGTAGCCACAGCTAAATAAAATTTCGATTAAAATAGTACTGGGTTTATTTTACCAACATTCTACAACACAAAACTCTGATGTTCCCTTCATTAATATAAATAGTACTAAAGACATTTCGTTAATTTGCTGATTTACATTGATCAATTTCAATCCATGTATCTAGCGTTCAATGAAACTCAGGCTAAGAAACTAAGCGTTATGATTGAACATTCAAAAGACATTAAACAAACAAAAGACCAGCAGATAAAAACCGTAATAAATAACAAAACCTATACAAGATAGGATGTCGTTTAGCAAATCACTCTCCCTCACAACAAATACATCAATATCCGAAAAACAGGCGAGCGATCCGTTTGAAAAATGAATGAAGTTATCAATCCTGAGGAGGGAATAATTGAGAGTGGGCACAATCGAGATATGATTGATCTAACACCTCACGGGCCCATCAAATCGCTCTTCAAAGGGTAAATCTATATTTAAGTGGGCAAACTTCCCACTTGTAATTACATTTTTATGTTGTCGAAGACCCGCGCTTCGCTAATGCCTCTTACAAATGCGAATATAATAGAGTTGCTGCGGTTTGGACGCGAGATCTCTTTCAGGGTCCGAGCCTTTTCGATGTATCTATACGTTTTACAGAAACATCAGGTAACAGGATAGCAAATTCATTTTGTAAAGAGTGTTTTTGCTAAGTCAAATAGAGGAGTGAGTCAAAAACTTAATCTGTACCTAAATCGATAGAATTTATGTATGTAGCAGCAAGATGATTGAAGCCGTAAAATAACCGCTATACGGTATATAGCTATTTCCCTAGGGATATAGCTATATATACCGTAATATAGTTATATAACTATGGCACCAGCACGATCTAGTAATATAACTATCTTAGTAGACTAATTTACTGCAACCATTTTACTACGACATGTATGTATTTTTGACGAGTAATTGCTTAAAGTTCTCAGTAGGCGCTAAGAAAACCCAGCCATTTATATTCTGCAGACCTTTCCATATCACACCAATAAAACTAAGTTACATGAGTGTGTATTATAGCTTGTCAACTTATTACACGAACACACTGAGCTGTACACGCTAAACTAAGTTAAAGCTTGCATTAAAGCCTACTAAAGCCAGGGTAAGCAGGTTACAAGTAAACACTACCTAAGTAATAGACCATAATTCCTCTTAATCCGACAGTCTGGAGTTTTTTTTCTAACAATCTCTAGGGTTGGCAAGGAGCCTAAGTATTGTTGTACAGACACCAGCACATCAACCTACCCGAAACTGTCAGATTTTCCCAATCAACTTTGAACCTTATGTTTTAGTGATAAAGTTGAAAATCTATTAAAGAAATTTGACAGATCGTAGTAGGTTGATGTGCTGGCGTCTGTACAAGGATCTTTTGACTCCTGAATGATATTGACAGGGGGGCGTGTTGGTAAATATGTGTGAAATTGTAAAGACAAAAACAAAATGGCGGCTTTAGTACAAATTTTGGCCACGCGCCAAAAGAACCTTATTGCATACCTATATGAGTTTGAGTGGGAAAAGGAGGTCTCAGCCCTATGTTCTAAGATGTTCCAGAACCTTGACACATCAAGGTTCTGGAACATCTTAGAATGATAAACAATGATACCTATCTAAATTAAAATAATGATTGTAATAAAGAGAAAAGATTTGATTTTGTGTATGTTTGTTTGTTAAGCTTTCACGGTGAAACGTCTGAACCGATTTGGATGAAATTTGGTACATGACCTGGATTAGGACATTGGATCATTTTTATCCTGATATTCTTACAGGATCGTGACTTATGCGGGTGAAACCGCGGGCGCAGCTAGTACCTAATTATTTGCGGTTACAAGTTACAATATTACAACAACAAGGTACTTAAATAAGAATAATAATATTATGCTTGATTTGTCCATAAGTCAAAAGTGAGTTAGGTAATCAATTATACTTTAATCACATACTAGTTTTCAGTCCGTAACTATAAAATCATTTTAGCATTGTATTACGGCCATAGATACAAATGTCTATGATTACGACTATGGCTCTTCGGGTTCGGGCAGGAGTTGATGATTCTTCCAAATCCTGTTTAGCTGATGACAAACATCTCATCATCATCATCATCATTTCAGCCGAAAGACGTCCACTGCTGAACATAGGCCTCCCACAAACACCTCCACTTCGACCGGTTCTGTGTTTCTCGCATCCAACGGGTTCATGCGGCCTTCACAAGGTCGTCGGTCCACCTTGTGGGAGGCCTTGCAACACTACGTCTTCCGGTACGCGGTCGCCACTCCAGAAACTTTCGGCCCCATCGGCCATCTGTTCTGCGAGCAATGTGCCCTGCCCACTGCCTCTTAAGTTTTGCAACTCTTCGGGCTATGTCGGTTACCTTGGTTCTCCTGCGGATCTCCTCATTTCTGATTCGGTCACGCAAGGAAACTCCAAACACAGCCCTCTCCATTGCCCTTCAAACAAACATCTACAAAACCAAAAAATCTCTAAACTATTCATTTTTTCTAAATTTATTTTTTTTTGTTTTTTCTGTGCCCTACAAGATCCATAATTGTACTTTAGCTTTTTTCGTTTTTTTTTTTTGAAGTGTAAACTTCTTTAGCGGCGTTGCACACTTTTTTGTAATGGGTAAAAAATATTAAACTCGCGTCAGGACATCGCGTCAGGACACGTGACCGTCAGGAGAGACTACTACGGCGCGGCGCCAACCGATGTGAACCAAGTGACACACGACAATGGATGGATGGATGGATGGATGGGTGTGGGTGTGGGTGTGGATGTGGGTGTGGGTGTGGGTGTGGGTGTGAGTCTGGGTGTGGGTGTGAGTGTGGGTGTGGGTGTGGTTGTGGGTGTGGGTATGCGTGTGAGTGTGAGTGTGAGTGCGGGTGTGGGTGTGGGTGTGAGTGTGAGTGTGAGTGTGGGTGTGGGTGTGGGTGTGGTTGTGAGTGTGAGTGTGGGTGTGGGTGTAAGTGTGGGTGTGGGTGTGGGTGTATGGATGGATGGATGGACAGCTGATGGCTCGACCGTCTGTGTAGTACCTACACTGCTGTGTATTCGTAAAATTCTTGTATATAGTGTTTAAAATATGGAAATTGAACAAAGTGCATCTAATAATGAAAAAAGTGACGCAGAAATAGTGAAAAAAAAAATGAGTTATATTAATTCAATTAATAATTGATTTATTTCAACGTTAATATTCAAGTTTTCACTTCTGCCGGCACTCCCGCAGTGCAACCCGTCTTTTTTTTACTTAGCTTTAAGCCATTGTAACAACTTCTTAACATCATGGAACGCAATTAAAGGTACGAATGTAAATAAACTTTTGCTAATCCAATATAAGTGAAATTATAGTATGCGGTAACCCTGAATGAAACCGTACGACAGTGTCTGGCTGGTGGCGACATAGCATTGTTTCGCACACACAACACAACTGTTTCTTTTTATTTCAATTTCATTAATTTAACTGCAATTTGATTGGTTAATATCATTGTTTCCCTCGGCTTCGACAGTCGGTCAATCAATCATTATGATGTGCAATGATCGTTTAATTTAAATGGAATAATTAACTAGTATTTGTTTAAAGGTCAAGGAAAAAAACAGAAAACACAAAAAAAAAACCTAAACATAACATCTGGGCTGTGGACTGCTACTGAGAAATTCCTGATGGAAAAACGTAACACACTTTGCCCGACCTGGCAATCAAACCCAGGACACCATGCACAGCAGTACTCTTGCAACAACAAGAACAACGAGCTATCAAAAATTATAGCTGTCTCTGCGACTCTGCTAAAGTCTGTACCTATCACTTAGGTATTTATTACTCACAAATTTGAATATAAACTATTGAATGCAAATACAAAACAGTCGCCTTCGCAATGTATGCAAATAGGACAGACTACAAATAAATTTATTGATAAATAAACGGTGTCAATTACTTATCACAGATATTATTTAGTGGCGCTCTATCCTATATTAGATACTTACTAAAAATGTTTTTGAAATTGAAGGAAATACCCCTTAAGCACCTTCACGGCACAGTTTCATTATGGTACGGCGTATAAACCGCGCCGTAGAAAAAACGTGTCCGTGTAGAAGCTTCCATCGTGACCCATCGATCGTGCCTACACACGGCGAATAAACCGTCGTTTATCACGGCAAGAAAAACGTGTGTGTACAAAGGGCCTACCCCTTCTAGGGTATACAAGCATGTTGTTAGTACCTACTTAAGTAGTTCTTGCAGTAATAGGTTTTCTTTTTTTTTTCGGTGAGTGCAATAAATATTATGGATTTGATAACTGATGTGTCGTTTTGTCGCTGCTGGGAATATTGGATACATTGGAAAATAAGAACTCTGGAAACGTTTGCAAGTAAAATTCCAAATATTCCTGATAACGTCAGATCACTGAATTGAATCTCATCTCATCAATACATATACCTAGTAATTTTTAGAAGTAAAAAACATTTATTCCTTTTTTTCAACACTGTGAAAGTCTGTTCTATTCAATCATATTATAATTTGTGAGTCTTCGTTTAAAACTTGCTTGGAATTTTCTTAAATGGCTTTAGAGTTTTAATATCTTGCAATTACATAGATCATAATCATAAAAACGTTGCAGCAACATCTTACTACAAGCATTTTAATAATTTACTTCGTTCTTATGTGTTTCCAGTTACAAATTCGTATCTAATTCATTTTTTACGTGTTTGCCGTCAAAAATACTCGTGTATGTAAATAAGGACACAATGCCAACAGTCCCCGCACTGGTCAGTAGGGTCGGTGACCGCCAAGTACTTGTTGTCAAAGTCAACTTTCTCTAAAGCCGTAGACACACTTTCAAACTTGAGATTAACCGCTTGTGCAACAAACGAGGATTGAGCATCATCTTGGAATAATGTTCGGATTCGTTATTTTCAAAAGCATGAACAATCTATATTTTTATACATTGTACTGTAGGGTCTTTGACATTTAACGCAAGAATCTACCTATCCCAATAGTATGAATCAAATAGACATAATTTCGTCAGACATTAGAGTAAGAGAGCAACATACGTACGTTGCCATTTTCTAATGTGTATCCATTTATTAGGCAGCTATGAACAATAGCATTGTTTGTGAGGCAACATCGTAAGGTCGCGCTTGGCTGCCCCACAATAGTTTCCAGTCTACCGACCCCCGAACTTATTAATAAGCACGATAATGAACACACACATTAATGTAACAGACAAATTATTCGATAGTTACTGTACAAACAAAAATCGAGTTAGGTAAAGCTCATTAAAATTGTGTTATGAGAAAGGTAAACAGTGATGCTCATTATTATGTCATTAAACGTGTACAACTATTAAGTCAGTACAATATTATTATTGATAGAGCCCAATAATAAATAATTCTGATTAGTTATCATAAAACATTATGAAATGCATCCAATCGTGTTTGCGTATCGTACAGCAGTTCATAACCCGGCATCGCTGCAGGCACACGCTCGCACAAAAACATGTAAATCGAGGTCATGATCAATGACTCGTGTGTACTCACAGAATATGTCTGGTTCTTACGAAACTATCGTGTCGTCAGCGCTATGGTTACCTCATAACATCTACCTATTATTAGATAGCTACGTAAGCCGGCTCCATTTACGCCCTAGTAACCAACAAACTGTGCGGCAACTCGTACGCGTCCGCATCGAAAATGACAAAACACACAATTTTCGTTTTCTTTTTCATCGCGAGCATATTCGCTACGGACAGTTACAAAATCCTCGGTATCTTCCCGTCGCTGGATCGCAACAACTACCTCACTTACCGCGGACTGTTTCGGGAATTGGCGGATCGCGACCATGAGGTGACTCTCATCAGCCATTTCCAAATGCAAGATGCACCGGCTACCTACAAAGATATATTATTGAGTGACAGTTTACACCAAGTGTACAAAGGGTTATCTTATGAATCTGTGATAGTGAACGAAGTGTCGCGAGTGCCGTTCGAAACGTTAGTGGCGACTAAAGCCGGCAACGACGACTGCAAGACTCTAATGAACAACCACCAAGTGCTGCACATGATTAGCACGCGGCCTCGCTACGACGTAATACTAGTCGAGTCATACAACAGTGACTGCGGCCTGGCACTGGCCGCAAACCTGAGTGCACCTTATATTGCCTTCAACCCGCAGCCTCTACAAGCATGGCAGTATAACAGATTGGGTATTAATTACAATCCTGCGTATGTAAGTCAATCTGGCCTGTCCTACGGAAAGGAACCTTGGTATTTTGAGCGTCTAAAGAGTTACGTGCTGTATCATCTTACGAACTGGGTATATTACGTGGGTTCACAAGTGACGGACCATGTGTACCTGTATAAGTATCTGGGCGATGCACTGCCATCTCTAGAAAGTATTGCATCGAACGCGAGCCTGGTGTTTGTAAACACACATCAGTCAGTGTATGGCGGTGTTGCCAGACCTGATAATGTAATTGATATTGGTGGTATTCATGTGAGACCACCGAAAATTATTCCGACGGTGAGTAATTTTGTCAATCTCTATGTAAAATAAGTGATGACTTAATGAGTATTCACGTTTTCATTGTGGCACACCACTGAGCATATTGGAAGCGGTATCTTGATTGTATATGCAGATAACAACAACATTACGTTAATCATCTTTTAATGCAAGGCCCTACTAGCAACCACGTGTGGCATAATTACAAATTATTCGAATGAATAATTGAATTACGTAGCTTGAGAACTATTATCTAGCCGCTGACGTAATCGATATTTTTCTTTAGTGAGCTCAGACATAGTTCCGTTGGGCCGCGATCGCAGCGTTGCGTGACGTGAGCCTCTTGCCAGCCAACTCAAAAGGCAGAACGCTAACGCTTTCCCATTGCAAGCGTGCACCACACTTGTGCGTGTCAATAAAAATATTTCAATAATTAAGAAGTCTCCTCGGTCAGAACGTTACGGTTTAACTTCCGTATGTACAGATTTAGAAATAACGCAAAAAAGGAACATAATTCGCCCGTATTCACAAGCACCAATAGTACAAAATGGTTGCACAATCAACTCATCTTTCAATGTTATCACTTTACAGGAAATAGAGAGATTTATAAACGAGGCCGAACATGGTGTTATATACGTGAACCTCGGTTCTACGGTAAAGGACTCCACGCTTGCCGGTGATAAATTAAACGAACTGTTATCAACGTTCGGTAAATTGCCTCTGAGGGTCCTCTGGAAATGGGACGGAGGCAATCTGCAACTGCCGAGAAATGTTATAACCATGAGATGGTTCCCACAATACGATATTTTGAGTAAGTATACGCACACATGTGTTTGTTTAGTAGGTAATAAGGGTGACGGTTGTGGGTTGAGCAGCTTAGTATTTAACTATTTATGTATTAAAAGAAAAGCTTATGTACAGTCACCAAAGGAGATAAGTATCCAGGGTCGTCGGATATAGTTGAACTTTAATAAGAAACCGATAAATGTTTTCGAATAAAATTTAATTTAATTAATAGAAAACAAACAGTTCATTTATCAAATTAAATTTCATTCGAAAACATCAATCGGTTTCTTAGTAAACTTCAGCTATATCTGTCGACTCTGGTTACTTATCTCCTTTAGTGACCGTACAAAGGCAAGTTTAACCCAGAAATGTACATATGTATATATGTATCTGTGTATGTGTGTATATGTGTATATATGTATTTATTCTTATACCTTAGTTATAAATATTTTCTTTTTTTTTCTGTTATTGCACCTACTGTGTGTTGTCTCTGCATCACCCTAAGGTAGACTGGTAGAAAATGCCCAAGGCATCAAGTCCGCCTTTGTACAGTTTTTTTACTTGTGCATAAAGTTTTAATAAATAAATAAATAAATGTGTTTTCTGACTATACATATCGATACTGCATAGTTTCGCTAACTAATTTAATTAGTTAGCGAAACTATGCAGTATCGATATGTAAACAATATAATTGACCTAACTTTTTTTAAGCCTGGAGGTAAAAATATTATTTTTGTCACAAACGTGATTACACAATACACAGCATGATATTTAATAATAGACGAATTTCCGGTGATTCTATTGAATTGACTACCTAGTATATTTTATGCCTTAAGATATGAATATCTCAATAACAATTAAAATATCAAATCACTCATCTGTTTCCCTGCGACTAGGCACTCCTTTTTTTTATCGTGTGGAAATCCTCATGGATGTCCACCACCTTGGGGTGGGTGGAGGGGCCTATCAGGCGACTAGGCACTCCTTGCTGTTCTCCTCATCGCTGTCACTGTGGCGAAGATGTCAACAGCCTCGAACACTACGGCCTGTCTTGCAGCCGAAGTGCGGATCGCTTAGCGCGGCGCGGATAATCTCTTGTCACCGACGGCGTTCCCGCTGTACTAGAACCCAATGGCTTGGCACGCAATGATGGCAAGAGACTGGACGATATGTCTTTATTTCCATAGAAGGCGGGTAGGCCTTTAGTGTGGGACACAACGTTTGTCGATACCAAAGACTCGTCGATACACTTGCGCGATCCTATCTTCCTGGCTCGGCATGCTGTGCTGGCGCTGCTGCTGCGGTGGCGGAAAATCTCAAGCGGTGAAAATATAATACTCTTATCGGAAATTATATTTTCGAGCCGTTTGGTGTTGAAACCGTCGCACGGTGGGCTGAAAATCGGCTTTCATAGACTTAGGCATTTTATTTTGCAAGTGCCAGTTTTTATGCCGGATATCACTTCTATTAGTTATAACAATATACAAAAATGACACCAGAATGGATTCTGCACAAAAACGAAGGAATTATAATTTTTTTACGAAAATTTTGTATGGAGCTAGTATGATAAATCGAAATATCTCTAAAACGGCAGGGATGACCGTAATATCCTTATAGGAGGTTATAGTACTAATTATTTATGATTTTTTGACATACGTTACATAATGGTTGTAGATGCCGTTTTTTTTTTTTAAAAATCGTCAAAATATTTTTATTTATTTTTACATATGAAACTGTTCAAAACGATCCGTGAATTGTGTCAAAGTTAAGAACATCGTTAGGAAGCATGCTTTTTCCCCAAATATTAAGAATATGTGATAAAAAATAGACTGTAAATATATACTTTTATTGATAGGTAATTTAAATAAAACAAAAGTAACAAAAATAATATCTAAGTGCTATAAATTCAATTATACAAAATATTTGAAACAATAATCTATGAAATTATTAACTAAACATATTGGTACAATAAACTAACATAACAAATAATTAAATTTTACAAATTTTCTTTACAACTTTCGTTGTCGGACTCCAATTCCGAGTCAGAATCCAGATTGGATATACCTACAAACTCGAACTCAGTTTCCGGAAACTGTATTAGGTCGAGAGTTTCAGCAAAAAAGGTTGTCTTCCTTTTTAACCGACTTCAAAAAAAGGAGGAGGTTCTCAATTCGACGGTATGTTTATTACTTTTTTTTGTAGGTATGTTTGTTACGCGATTACTCCGTCAATTGTGGACCGATTTTCAAAATTATTTTTTTGTTCGAAAGGAGATACTTCTGAAGTGGTCCCATAGTCACCAAGCCAGGATCTGATGATTGGATCCTGGAGAAATCGAAGGAACTCTTCAAATATTATAGGCACACCTATAGCGATTTGGGTATTTTTTATAGTAATTCTTGCATTTGCTCTCGGAAAGTACCATTTGGTGAAGTGGAACTGATGATGAAGACCACAGATGAACACCGGAACTACTCAATAATATTTAAGTATTTCACGGGTTGCGATTCGATTACTTTAATATAATTGCTAAGCAATTTATGCTCGCCACGATGTGAATGGTAATATGGAGCTGATGGTGGACCAGGAGAACTCCACCACCACCAGCACCATCAAATCCCCACTTCGATATCAGCTTTAACTGCTTATTTTCCACATTATCAGAAAGACTTTGAAGAATCCGCTTCACCGTGATGTCAAGTAAAGCTTGAAGTGTAATTCTAGCTGATGAATCCGTAACTGACACTGATTGATTAGGAGGGTAGCATGCAAGCTTAGTTTGTTGCAGTTGATAGTAGGATGGGTAAATATCCTTAGCACCTTCCCGAATGGCAGTCTCTCGCAACGTAATATTTTGCCACTTTGAAAGCTTAAGTGATAGAAGCAATCCAAGTGCTTTCTCTGGTGTAAATATTACTGTTTTCACTGGTATCTTAATGCTTTCATAGATTTTAACGGCAGCTTCTGGATTTTTGATCATATATTCGATTACAGATGCGATATCTTCATACCCTTCATCTTTTAAACGTGCCGCAGCTGCATATGCCAATTCAAAGGAATCCTCGCCTATGTGCTCACTAGATCTTCTCTTTTTCTGTTTGCTTCCCAGATCTTTGAATGGTTTTCGGGACCTTTTTGTCATTGTGCCAACAGTCGATGATGTCGAAGGTTCTGGAGAGACTGAACGTGCTCTTGGTATCTCATCAATAGTTGGTTCTTGATTTATTAAAGTTTGCACGCAACTTGGCCAATCAATATTTGCTTGCAGCCACTCTCCGTACGCATTTCACATTCAACAACAAACAATTTTATTCCCCTATCTTTCAAAAAGAAGCGTCAGCATGGGCACTTTGACACTGATATTCAACTATTTGGTATTGTTGGAAATCTTACAAGATCAACAAGATACTACACACCTCTGTCTAGTCCTTCAGGTCTATAGGGGTGATGCTATTTTATGTTAAGACTTGTTAAAGCTCTGAATTCTTCAACTTAAACACTAAAAAGAACGTTTCATATGTAAAAATAAATAAAAATATTTTGTCGATTTTTAAAAAAAAAAACGGCATCTACAACCATTATGTAACGTATGTCAAAAAATCTTAAATAATTAGTACTATAACCTCCTATAAGGATATTACGGTTATCCCTGCCGTTTTAGAGATATTTCGATTTTTCATACTAGCTCCATACAAATTTTTCGTAAAAAAATTATAATTCCTTCGTTTTTGTGCAGAATCCATTCTGGTGTCATTTTTGTATATTGTTATAACTAATAGAAGTGATATCCGGCATAAAAACTGGTACTTGCAAAATAAAATGCCTAAGTCTATGAAAGCCGATTTTCAGCCCACCGTGCGTCGGGCCGCAGGGTCCGGGTGCTCATGGTCTTTTTAAGGCTGGCTTCACAGCTATCCGGGAGACCCGTACGGGCCGACCGTACACGGGAGACCCGTACGGGTAGTACCCGCAGTGCTCTGAAACGATGATTCAGTACGATACGGTTGCTAGCAGGAGACAGATGCGCTGTACGGGCTCAACTCGGAGCGGGTCGTGTACGGATCAAGCCGCGTCGCTGTGAAACGATGTTTTAGCGCCTAACATGTGCTCCCGCTCCGGGCGCCCATACTGACAGCCCGTACAAGTCTCCGGGATAGCTGTGAAGCCAGCCTAAGGAAATTTCGAAACGGCTAGTTGACACTTCCCGTGACCCAAGAGCTGGCTTTTACCTTGACCAGAGGCTAAGCATTGCCATACAACGTGGTAATGCCACCAGTCTCCTGGGTACATTACCAGTCGACAGCGATGCGGATGAATTTTTCGACGCTATATTTTAATTTGTGTATAGTTTTAGTTAAGTTACGATTTCATTTTGTTATTATTATTAATTAATTAGGTATTAGTTATTATTTGCTTACTTACTATACAATTTCGAACTAATATTATAAAGAGTATACAAATTATTAAATGCTGATCTAAGGTAAAAAACAATAAAAAAAAAATAACATCACTTGGTATTTGATCCGATCGTATCTAAAAAGCTAATTAGAACAGGAGCTACGAGGCGGCCGAAAACTACCTATCTCTTAGTAGCCTGTAGAAGTGCGATTAGAAGAAAAGAAAACAACTCTGTAGTCTTGATTGTCACGAAACAATTCCCCTAAATACAACAACAAACACCTCGTATAACATCACGCTTATTATCCGCGAAGGGTTAGCCAGTAGTGTACCTATAAAATACACCCACACTTACAATATATTTTCTCTACGTTTCAGAACATGAGAACGTGAAGGCTTTCGTGTCTCACGCAGGCATCCTCAGCACAATCGAAGCAGTGGACGCTGGTGTTCCAGTCGTGGCCATCCCTCTCTTTGGAGACCAGTACGGCAACGCAGCGGCGCTACAAGACGCTGGCGTGGCCACCATCGTCCACTACCAAGATCTGAAGAAGGAGTATTTGTTAGATGCCATCAATGATGTTCTGGACCCAGTGTAAGTGGACCTACGTTTAGTTTTACAATAGTGACGTAATAGATGATGGAAAAAAATATCGCCTAACATTCATTTCAAAATTCACAGAGAAAAGCATAATATTTAGTATCTCAAATGACGTCTACAGTCCCAAATAAGCCAAAAAACGTAGGTCACACGATTGTTTTCAAACACAGTTTTGAATCCACCGTTCTATGTGGTACCTACCTAAAAACAGAAATTAGCGAATTTTTCTCTTTTGTTATAGGTATTAAAAGTTAAACCCAACCAAGCGAGTAGAAAAAATTGAACAGAATAAATTCATATTCTGTTAGATAGTTTACATTTGAAACTTTTAATGTCACACATATCTGTGTGTGTATGAACTAACCAACGTTGTTAAGATAACATTACCTAATTGAAAGTAGATCAAACTGGGTCTAGTTCGAAATGCACTGCTAAGCTTATGTCAAAGACTAATCTAAGATACTTGGTGGATGATGGACACACACACATTAGATATTTTGTATGTTGCTTCATTTGTCACTAATCTATTTCCATTAGCATTATCATAGAGTCATTAATACAAAAATTAGAAAAATAAACAAAGCCCACTATATATATTTAGCCTCCCTATCACTGCACGAACCGGTCCGAGTCGCTGCAATATATTTTTCTGGCCCATGACTATTTGTCAGCTCTGCTGAGGTCCTTAGGCTTTGACATTTAATATTCTGTAACTGCCTGCTGATAGACCAGTTACAGAAAAACGGTTCATGAATTGGTCTAGAATTCTAGATTTACTGTCACCGACACAGCTTGTTTCGTTTCGTCGTTGATCGGGCACAGTTCCAAATTCTTATTTATAATGGATAATTATTGTTTCATGAAAAATAAATATAGTTTTAGCCTGGCCTCGGATTCAAACTAAACAGTATAATGTAGTCTAGAGCTATCTTAGGTTTCACAAAAGGAGCGATGAGCTCTAAACACAGAATACAGATTCCTTTGTACCTACTACCAATCATTAAGCCAATAAGGGCTAAGACTAAAACACTCGTGTTGCCTAAATCAAAGCGTTAGTATACAGAGTGTTGGGACACCCTACCAAACCAAGAAATTATATTTTCGTTTTATTTCTAGATTTTTTAAATTTTAGGCGGTTTTAGTCATAACTTTTTCTGAGTGGTGTTTCTTTAAGATTTTTTTGTCAATATTATGTGTAGAATGTGTATTCACATGTTGTAAAACACAAAACACCCAAATTCTAACTACTAGTAGCTCAGAATTTGATCGCAAGATTAAAATTTATGTTGGAGAGAATAATTTTTCTAAAACTACAAAATAACGCGGAACATAATGGGTCCAATCGATGGGTATTAGTGTCCCCTGACCACAGACCTTCGCTGGCACAGGTTTCCTGGGACACTCTGTATATCTCATATAAAAAAACCTATCAATGTAATTTTTTACGTCACAGCATTTTTGAGGAATTTTTTTATATATCAGCAACAAAAACTATGATTGGTAAGCCAAACGATCGTATGCAAAATACGCGCATTGACGCGGAGTTGCGGACATAGGAATTAGAGCATAACTGTCCTTTTGTAACGGTAACATGACTTGTGACCAGGCATTGATTAGCCAGCAGTTAGGTAATCATTTTGGCAATAAATAGCATAATAGGTGCTTATCATGAAGTCCGTGAATAAAAACATACACTGATACATATTCTACATTAATTTTTGTCTTATCTTATTGTCATTACAGATGGCAGCAACGTGCGAAACTAGTATCAAGATTATGGCACGACCGACCAATGTCACCTTCAGAATCTGCTATCTATTGGATAGAATACGTGGCTCGTTATCAGGGAGCACCAAATCTCCAACCAGCAGCGCCTAAAGTACCCCTGTACCAACAGCTTCAGCTTGATGTCCTAGCATTTATTGGACTGGTTCTGTACATCCTGAGCTATGTGGTGTACAAGATTCTGTCTGTACTCTGCTGCTGCTGTTGTCAAAAAGACGCACAATCAGAGTTTGTAGAAGAAGAAAGAAGATCATCCAAAAGAGTGAAGTTTGAATGAGAAGTTTGCAAAATTTGTTTGTAAAAAAAATATTGTTAATAAAGTCACGGTGAGATGCAGCAGGAAAAAATTTCTAACTTTAACGCTTGACTGGTATAATTTAGGATTTTTCATTTCGTTATTTATTATTTGTTAATTAAAATAACCGAAAATAATTTTCAGTTTGTTTTTTTTTTTCGGCCACCATCGAATAGTTTATATACCCAGTTGTGTTTTCATTCTGACTTGTCAATAGTAAGTGCCGGATATTCAGTTACCTTCATGTAATTCTACTCGTTGATTCTAGGAAGCATTTGGATCAGTATCCTTGTAATTTAATTTTTTTTAAACTGATGTATTTAACTAGTTTTAACACTTATCTATTTCACGATACACTAGTCGATTTGATCATGCCCAAATGTCATTTTCAAAATTCTAATTCATTTATTGTTGTGTTATCTGAGTAGAATTGTTAATCACTGTGTTTATTTACTGTTGATAACACTTCATCCAATCCAAGTAGAGCGGGAGCCTTATCTGTATAAACCGACTGCGGCTTGTTAATACTTCAGTAGGCCGAACATACTAGCAGTGTGTTCATCAATGAACGCACTGTCGTTAGAATCTCGCGATTAATTTGCGTCTAGTTTTGACAATAATAAAATGAAGTTAAATAATATACTAGTTCTGTTCATCAGTGTTCTCTTCAACCAAGTACTAACGCTTAACATATTAGGAGTGTTCCCATACGAAGGCAAAAGCCATTTTTACGTATTCGCACCATACCTTCGGGAGTTAGCGAACAGAGGTCACAATTTGACAGTGATATCGTACTTCCCCCAGGAAAAACCAATAGAAAACTATCATGATATAAGTTTGGCTGGGAAAACAAAAATATTAGAAGATGTTTTCCCAATAGACAGGTCGTATTTGACCATCATACAAATTGCTTTTTTCATAACCAATTCGGGAAGAGAAAACTGTAAAACTTTACTGGAAGATGAGAATGTGCAAAATCTGTGGAAATCTAAAGCAAAATTCGATTTAGTGCTTGTGGAACAGTTTAACAATGATTGTGCGTTGGGGCTTGCCCACGTGCTGGGAGCACCAGTAGTTGGCCTGACGTCCCACGTGCTGATGCCCTGGCACTACGAGGACTACGGGGTTCAATATAACCCAGCATACGTGCCTCTCCTGTTGTTGGAAGGTGGTACAAAGCCTACATTATATCAACGAATCGAAAGGAGCATTTTTCAAAATTTCATGACTTATTTAAATAAATACGCTGGCCGGAAATACAATCAAAACACTCTAGCACAATATTTTGACAATACACCGCCGTTGGAAGAATTGGCTCGAAGTATTAAATGTTTGTTGCTGTACACAAATTACGTGCTGTCTGGCCCTGGTCTGTACCCACCAAATATCCATGAAGTGGGTGGATACCACGTTGCTAAACCAAAAGAACTGCCTAAGGTAAGTGACTAAGTGGATTTATACTTAATACACATTTAGCTATAAAATTCAATTAAAATCAAATCAAAGCCATTGTCATTAGATCCCAAATTCTCAAACCACAATTTCAGATAAATAATATTTGTTAGTATAATACCTATTTAATCATACCTCCAGTCCAAATGTTTGGCAACGTCTTCGTTCCAATCTTCCCATTTCCTATGGTTGGTATCTATCTGTTGCGATCCAACTTCTAATGAGTTATAGTCTAATTCATCTCACCATCTTTGCCTGCACCTGGCTTTTTGTCCTTTTTAGATCTTTTTTAAGATCCATTCTGAAGTCATTTTTTTTGCATAGAAAACACTGAACATTATTTTTTTGCCAAATACCATTTCAGTTTGACGGTTTTTATCTCACATTGCCAATTTTTACCAAGAAACGCATTTAATGTATTTCGTACACTATCTACAACATACATTTTGCGTTCCATGTGTCGCTAGTAAATAGCGGTTATGCACTTCTGATCGTTTGTATAAGACCGTAGTCGTGGCAATATTCATTTGTATGGGAAAGATACAGTACAGGTAACATTAAATTATACAATAAATTAATAATACATGTTGCAGACATCGCTTGTATCATATAATCAAATTGTTAAGTGAATGGTAACAAGCAGTACACCATGTAACAAACCTACTAATCATGCTTATATCATTATTACCTACGTAAAGTGTGTGACCGGAGGACTGTAAACATACTCTTTAGCAGTTTCTGCTTGTCATTACAACAAATCAGTAAATGGCATAACAACAATACTGATAAAATCTTTGACCTTAGGAGATAAGGTTTTACTCGCCATTTACCTACTTGAGTAATTAAATCAAAGGTGATTGCATCGGAACGTCTTAGCCAACCAATCAGACCAAAAATTTTCAGGCCTGACGGTCCTACTTAAAATTTATTACAAGGTGTTGCCCTTAATCCATAGTATATACCTTCCTAATTTATTACTGCGTATGATTTCGTAATAGATATGCGTATGATAAACATTATTTCCACGTGTAAAAGATAGTCTATACTAGCTGCGCCCCGCTGTTTCACCCGCATAAGTCTCGATCCCGTAGGAATATCGGGATAAAAAGTATCCTATGTCCTTTTCCGGGACTCAAGATATCTCTATACCAAATTTCATCAAAATTGGTCCAGCCGTTTGAGCGTGAAGAAGTAACAAACATATAAACACACACACACACACACACACTCACAAACTTTCGCCTTTATAATATTAGTGTGATTTTTTCTAGGACTTAAAAAAATTCATAGAAGAATCAGAACATGGCGTAATTTACATAAGTTTTGGATCGATGTTACGAGCCACATCAACGCCCAAAGATAAATTGGAAGCCATCATCGGGGCTGTATCACAGTTACCACAGAGAATCATTTGGAAGTGGGAGGAGAAGACTTTGCCAGGGAACCCGAAAAATACGAGTATTTACATATCAAACTGGCTGCCTCAAAACGATATATTAGGTATAGTATTCTTATTCATGTGCCTTTATCTATATACCAAAGTTCAGGTAGAACAAATTAGCCTATTTTATAAGATTAAACCACAACAACATATATATTGCACAATTATATCAATTCGGTGATAATTAATGCTTGTAATTTCGACAAGGTGCAATAACCCCTAAATGCAACCGGAATCAGCTGCACAAGAAACAACAAAAAAAATTTTTTAAACAGCCAAGTACATCCAAGGAATAAAAATCCTATGATACGACCAAGATTCTTTGCCATAACTAAACTGTATATGGAGTACCATATCTTGATATGCAGGCTGACTGATTTGATGACCGACATATCCAAGGTGGGATCAGTATTTAGCTCTTGTGTTTACAAAAGTAAAAGTAGGAGCTCAATATTTGACCTAATTATGCAATAGACTAAATAATACGTCAAAGTTTTACCCGTCCTAACCCAATTTAGATCATTCCTTATCCAAATGCAGACGCCTGCATGTGCGCTTTGGGATCTTAACACAAGACTTTCATAGACATATTCTTGGCGAATAATTCGTCACATGTGGCCGTAAATTATCGACGTGTCCTCGAATGTGTTCCTTGTTTAACCGTTCATACTGTACAGTACTCGTAAATAACGAATACTACAGAAGCTATGATCACATCTAGCCTTTTCCCAGTTATGTTGAGGTCCGCTAATTCACGGCTATTTTATATTGCTATTCCATTGCGATTTCCCCTCAGGATAGATTGTAATAAGATATCTCGTTACTCGGCGCCGAAGGGAAAACCCTTTCACCAAAACACTATCGTCAATACGAAGAAAAAATGTAGGCTCAAATCCTGTAGGTTTCTGATTTCGATCTAAAAAGATAAGTTTATATATCGATATAATGATATAAGTACAGTGTGTTAGGTTAAACGAGGGTCATTCGTTAAGGGAGTGTAGTACATATAGGTAGGGAATGCAGAACCGGGATTTTTGGGACCTTCTGGCTAAAGAAGCGGGATTCCCGGTACTTTCGATACTTTCGGGAAATGATACTTCGCGTTTAGAATATTTCTAATTTGGCGTGGAATACACTTGCTACGTAGAAGTAGAGTTGAAAGTGTTGAAACGGACAAAGTAAGAGAAAGACGAAATGACAGGGCAAGATAAAAACATTTCGCGATCCCGGTTCCCAGATTTCCCGGGACTATTCACTAAGTACATATTGATCGCAAAAGTATAATTGCACTTTGTAGGGAACAGCTGATTTTTTTTTATATTTCAGAGTTTTAATAAAATTGTTTTTTTATGTCCTTTGCTTAACGTAACATCTTGTATCTCGAGGTGATAGTGATGATATATGTTCTGGCACGTATCTACAATTTATCAATCATGTCATGTGACATAATTCGTGACGTATATTGTCACAAATTATTTTAGAGTAGGTATCTTGAGATTGTCGTCAACTTCCGCAACTCTGACAGTATCTAGTAATCTGCTCATTCACGTTCAATCAGTTTCATCAGCAATTTCTGCTTGACCAGCCAGGGTTAGCAATCTTGCTTGTTTATATGTTACAGATTTAAGAACCTTACACCTAGTTTAAGCTGGCTCCAACCAGATGCAGGTTGTAGATGGTTTATTTAACTTAAGTGTTATGCTCAAGACTATTCCACTGACTTCAAATAGGTGTGGTAAACAAAATGATATCACCTTTATTGTATAATTATTCATTCATTGTATTCATTATTTCAGCGCATCCAAATGTTCTGGCGTTCTATTCTCATTGCGGCATGTTGGGCTCTACGGAGGCGATTCATCATGGAGTACCTATGATTGGCATGCCAATTTTCGGAGACCAGCCAGGAAATGCTGCAGCCGTTGAAGAAAGCGGGTTAGGCGTTCAGATCCACTTCAGAGAATTGACTACAGAGCTATTATTGGAGAAAATCAAAACTGTCCTTCATCCTGAGTGAGTATTGAATTGAATCAGAAATATCTGTATTGTGTAACTACGAAAAATATCCAGCGGGGACGTACTGCAGGGATTAAAAGTACCCTATACAGGGTGAATTTTTCAAGTGGGCGTGGATGGCCAAATCCGAAACTATGAGGACTAGCGAAAAACACTCAAAGGAGTCGCGGGCTCGATTTTGATGAAAACTAAAACTGCATCATTGGATTTTTGAAAAATCAATATTTCTAGCCAGGAATCGAACCTGTTGATTTTGAAAAAAAAAACACACTGTAATATTACACCATTCTATAGTGTCGCTAATAAGGATCGAATTCTGGGAAGTAATGACATACGGCAAACTAAAGGAAAGAGCTCATTTTTAACAAAATATTTTTTTTTCTTATGTTACCTACCTCATCATCATCTGCCTAGCCTTTTCCCAACTATGTTGGGGTCGGCTTCCATTCTAACCGGATGCAGCTGAATACCTCGGTATGTAAAGATGGTTACCCACCCACAGATCAACCGCGGCAAGCGTAGCTTAACCTGATGGATTGACCTGTGTGACTGTTATTATTTAGCCGGGCCCGGGTTATGTTACCTACCTACTAAACCTTAACTGATTAATTGTTCAAAATGATGACCATTGTTTTCAATACATAGCTAGATTCGACGTCTCAAGGATTGTACTGCATTCAGCATTACAATATTATTGATTCCATTAGAATATTTTCCAAAGATCGTAATAGAAATTTGAATTTAGAACCTAATGTTGTGAAGGTGACTGCGCTGCGGGTGTGTTAATAAAAATATTGAGCATCATTTCGAACAAGGTACGTAATGTATGTATGAATACTCTAAAATAAGAAGCAATTTATTAAAATTCAACATTTTCCTTAAGTTTGCCGTATGTCATTTCTTCCCAGAATTTGATCCTTATTAGGGACACTATCGAATAGTGTAATAATACAGTATGTGTTTTTTTTTTCAAAATCAACAGGTTCGATTCCTGGCTAGAAATATTGATTTTTCAAAAATCTAATGATGCAGTTTTAGTTTTCATCAAAATCGAGCCCGCGACTCCTTTGAGTACTTTTCGCTAGTCCTCATAGTTTCGGATTTGGCCATCCACGCCCACTTGGAAAATTCACCCTGTATATGTGTTATCCCAGGCTATAAACTGTCTGTGTGCCAAATTACATCCAAATCCGTTCAGCCATTTTTGCGTCAATCCGGAATATACATCCAGACAAACAGACAAACGGACAAAAAATCTAAGAACTATATTGTAGCATCAGAGTCGTTCACACAATTACTTTTTTCAAAAATCTTCAATGTAGGTAGAATTTTGACTTCGTTACTATTTTATTATACGTATATATAAACTTAAATGTAGGTTATCTTAAGACTTATGGTATAATAGCAAACATAGATGAAATTATAGCACTTAATACTTTACAAGTTAGTATTATATTTCCCTGTAATGACTGCATTAAAGCTCTACCGTACTTACAGCGAAAAGAGCATTTGGCGACAAACTTGTTTTAATCAATGATCATTTACTTAACAAGTGTCAATTTTATTTCAGATTCAGGAGAAAGGTTAAGGACCTGTCCAGAGTATGGCACGACCGTCCACAATCAGCCATGGATAGTGCAATTTACTGGACGGAGTTTACAGCTCGTACTAGTAACTACACCTTCCGGACTCCGGCAAGCGCAGTGCCCTTGTACCAATACAGGTCATGGGATATCATAGTTGTATTTGGAAGCATCATATTTGCAATCCTCTACTCTTTGAAAATGATCATCGCTTGGCTTACGAAGAGCAAACCTCAACACCTCCAACGTAAAATTAAAACTAAATAAGTTTCTCATTAAAGTTTTGGTTAGTCATAAATTACGTTTAACATAACAAAATTGTTATTCTTTTTGTAAATAAAAATATATGGTAATGACAATAGGTGTGAGTTTATTAGTGTTTTTCTGTGATCTAGAAATAGTTATCCCCAATGTTCAAAATTTTGAATGTCAATAAAATTATAGATAATAGCGAACTGAAACGAAATACCTAACATAGTTTTTATCGCAACGGTTAGATTAATCTCAACAAATAAATAAAATTATAATAATATGCAACTACATATAGGTACCTATAGGTACATATTCGTAAGCACATAGTCGGATAAAAATGATTTCACGTTATAGCTATCAGCTATAACGTGAAATCATTTTTAACCGACTTCAAAAAAGGAGGTTCTGTATTCGACCCGTATGTATGTATGTTTGTATGTCCGCGATTTTCTCAAAAACTAATGAACAAATTTTGATAATTCTTTCACAAATGTGATCTACACAGTTTCAGGAAGGTTTTAGTATATAAAACATTAGGTAATAATTAATTTGGGTATATTTGGTTTTTGGTTCTTTTTTTGTTTATATGGTGTACATAATAAAGAGTATTCTATTCTATTCTTATGTACGAAGTTATATGCATAAATGTACTGCATCTCCGGCATTTCTATACGAATTTTGATGATTCATCTAGTCGGTGTCTTCAATTCTTCATTGCACTAGTGTTTATTGAATTTGTGCGGGGTAGGTAGGTACAACTAAAAAGTGAGAAATATTTTTTTTTACAAAAACAAACAACCGACTTCAAAAAAAAAACACTACAAAGCGATAAAATAACTTTAATTTCGGAAGTCGGTGTCAAAAAACTACAATGCGGAACCAACGACACCGACTTCCGAAAGAAGTCGGTTGTTTTTTTTTTTTGTTAAAATGTTTTTATTTTTCACTTTTTAGTTGTACCTACCCCACACAAATTCAATTAACACTAGTGGTCGGTAGTCAGTTGTTTTTTTTTTTCTGAATAAAATAAAAATAATGTGCACTGCCTGGTGAGTTAAAATGCCATCTATGGCGTATGGTAAGAACTACCTCCCAGCCATGGAGACTACAATAGGAATGGAAGTATAAAAGCGAGTGTAGAGGGCGTTCTCGACAATTTAGCGTACAGTTGGTAAGTTCATAAGTTTTATGTTTAGACGGCCTCACAGAGTACTTTTTGATAGACTGGACGGCCTGACTGGGGCTTTCACAGCTATCCGGAAGACCCGTACGGGCTGTCAGTACGGGCGCCCGGAGCGAGAGCACATGTTAGGCGCTAGAACATCGTTTTACAGCGACGCGGCTTGATCCGTACACGACCCGCTCCTTGTGGGCGAGTGGTGCCATATATACAGATTTCTCCGTATTTATGTGGTATTTATACAGATTTTCGATGTGTGATACAGATTAGCACTGGATACAGATTTTCATACAGAATTTTCTAACTCTATTGATTAAATTACCTCAACTTAAAATATAATTAAAATAAATGACTTAGATATCGCGTTACACACACCATTGTATGATCCTATTCTTTATGGTTAATTTATTTTTTTCACAAACAACGTAAATTTTTAGTATGGCAGCATTATAAGTTTCAATCGCTTTGCTCGGGAAATCCCCCAAAGTTCTGCGTGCTTTCCAAGGTACTCTCGCATTCGTCTTGTAGTGCGTGCGTGAAATACGTCAATAATTATTAATAACATAGGCATAGGTACAGACGCCAGCACATCAACCTACACCTAACTGTCACATTTTCCCAATCAACTTTCCGTCGTGCGCCCCGGAGTAAGCCGGTCGTCTCGTTATTACCCAAATACAGTAATAAGTTTATGCGCGTAACAGTGCGTGTGTGGCTAATTACCCATCGGTGTTATCGTTAACCTTTGTCCTCGTGTGCGAACCTATTTACCTGTGCCTATTGACATAGTGTAGTGTTGCGGTCTGAGACATGAATACAATTAACAGCACCTACGAACATATCACTGAAGTCGACGATCCATCTGGTGATATGAGTGTGGATGGTTCCTTGATAGATAAGGAGTCCCCTCCTCCTTACGTCACATTTCGCAAAGGGATGTCGTGCAGTAAGGAGCCAGACTTGCGCGACGAACTTAAAGATTTCCAAGCAAATATAAAATCTATGCTCGAGACTTATTTAACAAAGCATGATACTAAATTTTCATTGCTTTTATCCGAATTTGAGGGTGTGAAGTCATCTATACAATTTATTAGCGATAAGTATGATTGTCTGGAAGAGAAGTCGAAGGAACTGGCCTCACGTGTTTCGAAGCTCGAGGAAAAAACTTCTTGTCCCCTTGCAGTTCAACAAAGAATTGCTACTCTAGAAGCAAAGTTAGAAACCGCAGAACAAAAATCCCGTAATTGCAATATTGAGATAAGTAATCTACCGGAGAAGCGTGGCGAAAATCTAATGTCGATCCTTGAAAATATATCGACTTTAATCACACAACCGTTATCGCCACGTGACGTCATTGCTATTCACCGTGTTCCTCTAATGAACCCAAAGTCTGCACGGCCAAGAAACATAGTGATCAAACTTTCCAGCCAAATACTACGTGATAACTTTATTGCTTCAGCTCGCCTCAAAAAGGGAATTACATCTGAAGATCTACAATTGAGTGGCAATCCACAAAAAATTTACATAAATGAGCATCTTACGCTACAGAATAAGAAATTGTTTCGTCAAACTAAGGAGATTGCGAAACAAAACGGATATCGGTTTGTTTGGATTAAACACGGTGTTATACTCGTTCGGGCTGACGTCCCCGAAGCGGCTTTCACTATTCGTTCTGAAGAGGATTTATCTAAACTCAAACCCTATAATAAAGCATCTGGATAAAGTTTTAAATAAGTGCAATAACATCTGCGTAATAGCGCAGTTCTATTCATTTTTCTTAACTCGTAACTTGTTATTTTGTCTACCTTACATTCTGTGTTCTCTGACTCATATATTGCGAGTACTTCGAGTTGTTTACGTAGTTTGTGCTAATAAAGCGAGCGCGAATTATTTTGCAATGACCCTAAAGTATCTAAATAATTATACCGATAACTTAAAATATAATATATATCTGAACTGTTTTGTGCTGTTTACCTGTAAACATGGCTTAATTTTTGCGGTGTTTGTTAAATTAGCATTTTACTATAAAATAAATGGAACCGTCTCATTATCATCTTACCTACATTATAACCAATTATTATTGTGTTTGCAATTGTTGAGTACATATTTAGTTATTTTCTGTGCTTACCCTTTCCGTGTTATTTATTTTAATTTGCTTAAGTCTGAATATGTGATTGAACTTGACTCCAGGCTTTGTTTTGGTAGCGTTTTCTACATTTTTTCCAATTCCAATGGATAAATACAATCTAACAGTTTATTACCAAAACTGTCGAGGACTGCGTACCAAGCTACATACATTATTTATGAATATATTGTCTTTTTCCTATGACGTAATCATTCTTACAGAGACTTGGCTCATACCGACCATATCCGACGGTGAGTTTATTGATGACCGATACTTAGTGTTCAGATGTGACCGTGACCGCTGCACCACGGGGAAACGCGACGGCGGCGGGGTCCTGATAGCCGTTCTACGCACATTACGACCAACTAGCATTTTGATGCGCTCTTCTCGCGCTGATATCGAACACGTATTGGTGCAGCTGCCGGGGTCACGTCCTACTAAACGTCATATCATTAGTGCAGCCTATATACCGCCGCGTTCTTCGGACGACTTGTACACATCACACCTAAATGAATTGCTGGATGTGATTAATGAGACTAGTACTGACACATTCTTTTTAACAGGTGATTACAATTTACCAGGTATTAACTGGTTGGATCGTAATGGATGTAACTATGTTGTTCCACAACCCACTGATAATTTGAGCTACCATTTATGTAACTTTATTTCCTTAACTAATATTTCTCAATATAACACACTTAGGAATGATTTAGGGCGTATACTGGATTTGTTCTTATCTAACGTTGACTGTGAAAATAAAATGTGTACACCATTGCTACCGCCTGATGTTCACCACCCGCCTTTCTCAATATTAACATCACTTATTACGAACTGTGTGCCAATGAAACGTCACTTATCTACGAGGCACAATTTTTATAAAGCCAACTATGAGGTTATTAATAAAGAATTGAGTGCATTGGACTGGAACCAATTGTTTTATGACCTTTCGGCTGAACAATCTGTTAACGCATTCTATGATCAAATCTACAGTATAATTAAAACTCATATTCCCTTATCTCGTCTCAGAAATTCACGTTTTCCCCTGTGGTTTTCTCCTTCGCTCATACGTATTTTCAGAAATAAAGAAAAAGCTTGGTTAAAATGGAAAACATACTGTAATGCATCGGACTATGAATGTTTTTCTACTCATCGTAAACGCTTTAAATCTGAATGTGACAAATGTTTTGATAAATACATGAAATCGGTTGAAGACAGTATTCCACTTAGCATTAAACATTTCTGGACTTATGTTTCCAGCAGGAAGGGCCGGGCGGAGATTCCAGCAAATATATTTTTTGAAAATCTTACCTCAAACAACCCAACTGATATATGTAACATGTTCTCAAGTTTTTTCGCCTCTGTTTATGAACCCACGAATTTTAACCCCGCGATGTGGCAGCCACCTAATACATATGCAGATAGTTCGTCCTGTATCTCTGACATCTATTTGCCAGTAGATGTCGTACACAAAGCGATATTGCAATTGGACTTAAATAAAGGTCCGGGTCCCGATAACTTGCCACCAGTCTTCATAAAAAAGACTGTAGAAACTATAGTATTTCCACTTTATATTATATTTAATAAATGTTTATGTGAAGGCACCTTTCCTGATATTTGGAAACGTGCTCATATTACTCCGGTGTTCAAGAGTGGTAATAAAAACAATGTACAAAATTATCGCCCTATCTCTATACTGTCCACCTTGTCGAAGCTTTTCGAGAGTCTTGTACACAGTGAAGTTTATTCTCACATTCATAACCTCGTTATTGATGAGCAGCATGGGTTTGTTAAACGACGCTCGACGAATACCAATCTTATGTTATTCGCAGATTTTTTATTCAATAGCATGGATGAACGCGTTCAGGTTGACGCTGTGTACACAGATTTTCGGAAGGCTTTTGACAGGGTGGACCACAAACTACTCCTAGACAAAATTGCTTACAACGGAATCCGTGGTAATTTATTACGTTGGTTCATGGCGTATATATACAATAGATCGCAAAAGATAGTTATTAATGGTTTCCAATCAAATACAATCATTGTTACTTCTGGGGTGCCCCAGGGCTCAATTTTGGGGCCCCTACTCTTTATTTTGTTTATCAATGACATTAAGAAATGCTTCATTCATTCCCGTTTTCTAATGTATGCTGATGACATCAAAATTTACAAGTCGTGCAAGAACACACAAGATTGCCTACTTTTGCAGGAGGACCTTGATAGACTTTCTCGATATTGTTCACATAACAAACTTCAGCTTAGTTTGCCAAAATGCAATGCAATCAGTTTCACTAAAAAGAAAAACATTATAAAATTTGATTATAGTCTACTGGGTTGCTTTCTGCAGAGAGTTGACCATATTCGAGATCTTGGTGTTGTAATGGACTCGAAATTGCATTTCAATCTTCATATTGATAACATCGTTAATAAGGCGTATCGTATGTTTGGTTTCGTCATGCGTTCTTCAAACGACTTTAAAAGACCGACTACTTTTTTACTTCTATTCAAAGCTTTGGTCCGTTCTCAATTGGAATTTGCAGTACCGGTTTGGAGTCCCATTTTTGATGTTTACATAAAAGGAATAGAAATGGTTCAAAAAAAATTTTTACGTGCTATGCACTACAGATGCACTAAGTCTAAATTACCATACACCCAATTATTAATGCGTTATAAACTACTAAGCCTGGAGTCAAGACGAAGCCTGCTTATGGCCATGATGCTTCATGGTCTGTGTAATAACAGGTTCGATTGTTCAGATATTACCAACAAACTATGTTACATTGTGCCTAGAACTGTGATGCGTCGAGAGGCGCGTGTGCCGCGGCTGTTCCACACCGCAAGATGCAGAACTCACGCTGGTGCACGGGCGCCTCTCCGACGCATTGTAGATACGTATAACTCCCACTTCATCGATTTGGATATATTTGCGCTTACACACTTCAAGTTCAAAAAGATGGCTATTGAATCCTTAAAATAGCTATCTTAAACCTAATATTCCAGAAATATTAACGAGAACTTCTTACTCTTTTCCAAAATCAGTGCACGCATTATACTATGTGTCTTTAAACTATTATTTCGCGGACATTGGTGTGGGTTACACGTTTACATAGCTTTTAATTTATTTTGTCACACTAAAATTGTAATGTGTAACTGTTGAATGTCCCAATAAAGTAAAATAAAAAAAATAAAATAAAACTTTGAACCTTATGGTTCAGTGATAAAGTTGAAAATCTATTAAAGAAATTTGACAGATTGTAGTAGGTTGATGTGCTGGCGTCTGTACAAACTTTTACTTAATTTTAATATTCATATTGATAGTGTTTTTGTGAACCATTATGGCATCTAAAAAACCCAGAGTGATGCAAAAGTTTAATCGGAACTGGATTACTGGATGGAAGATTATTCATATAAGGCGTGGTTGAGACCTAGTAATAAAGGTGATTATTTTGCTTTCTGTACATTTTGTAATACAGATCTTTCAGTTGGAAGTGCTGGAAAGAATGATCTCTTTAGACACGCGAAAACAAACAAACACCAAAATTCAAGTCCTGGTGGATCTAGCTCGCAAACATTATTGACAGATTTATTTTCAAACAAAAATATCGAAGCAGTCAAAAGAGGAGAGATTTTGCTCGCAGCGTTTATAGCTGAACATAATATTCCCATGAACGTGATGGAACACTTGCCACGATTGATAAAAAACGTGTGTCCGGATTCACAAATCGCAAAAAGTATTAGTTGCGACAGAACAAAAACTACAGCTATTGTAAAAAATGTGACAGGCTTAACTGCAAAACAGATGATAATAGAAAAGTTACAAAAACTTAAATTTTCTTTAATTGTCTATGAAAGTACAGATAGAGGATGTGTTAAGCATTTATGCATATTAGCACGTTTTTTTGAAAACAAAGTTGACGATGCATTTGTTTGTCTTATACTTACCACTTGAAGAGGCTACTGCTGAAAAGCTATACCAACATATTAAAAAAGTTTTGAGTGACAATAATATCCCAATGGACAATCTTATCGGATTTGCAGCTAATGGGGCGAATGCCATGATGGGACAGCACAACTCATTATCGTCCCGTCTAGTTGCCGAAAACCCTCACCTGTTTGTATTGAAGTGTGTATGTCACTCTTTCCATCTTTGTGCATCGTATGCGTGTTTAAAATTGTCAAGAGAGCCACAAACTCTTATACGAGACATTTATAATTATTTTAATAACAGCCCCAAAAGAACTGGTATTCTAAAAGAGTTTCAGCAGTTTTTAGATCTAAAGCCTCATAAAATCCTCCATCCAGCTCAAACTCGATGGCTTCCGCTTAGAGCAGCAGTTTGCCGTATTCTAGAACAGTATGACGCCCTAAAATTATATTTCACCGAAGCCGCTCTTACGGACCACTTGAATGCTGATTCAATTTTGTTCAGATTAAAAAATCCATACAATAAGCTTTATTTAGAGTTTTTGGAATTTTCGTTAGCGATATTTAATAACATGAACAAGCTGATGCAGTCAGAGCGGCCGCAAATTCATAAAATGCATGAAAACTTGGTGACTGTTTTTAAAACTTTATTAGAATGTTATATGGACGACGGATGTTTCGCGAAGTCGGATTAATTCAGATTGACAATCCACGTCATTACAAATCATTAAATAACCTTTACCTACGAGCAAAGGTTTCAGCCTCCCTTGTCTCTACGAGTTGAAACGCTCTAAATCAAGAAGATATTGAAACATTCAAACTCAAATGCCTTGACTTTTTTGTTGAAGGGGCAAAACAGGTAAAAAAAGGTACGATTTCACCAATGATGTAATTAAACAAATGCAGTTTCTTGACCCACAAGATGTCAAGTCTCGTAGAATTGATTCATTGGTTACTTTGGCAGTAAAGTTTCCAAAGGAGAACGAGTAAGACCGTACCCAGAGACAAAGTTAATTGTAGCATTATGGACTATGTCGGTATTTGTTAACCTCATAGAGTAGTTTAATTAATCCTAAGACAGCATATCTGAATTCAATTGGAGAAAAAAGATATTTAAGGAAGTTAAATTGGTTTGAGAAGACGGTACCCAGAGACAAGGTTAATTGTAGCATTATGAACTATGTCGGTATTTGTTGACCTCATGGAGTAGTTTAATTAATCCTAAGACAGCATGTCTGAATTCACTTGGAGAAAAAAGATATTTAAGGAAGTTAAATTGGTTTTGAGAAGACCGTACCCAGAGACAAGGTTAATTGTAGCATCACGAACTATGTCGGTATTTGTTGACCTCATGGAGTAGTTTAATTAATCTTAAGACAGCATGTCTGAATTCACTTGGAGAAAAAAGATATTTAAGGAAGTTAAATAGTTTTATTAAATAGAATAAAATAAAAGAATAGAACGTTATTTATTCTCATTAATTATTATGTTAACTCCTTTGTTTCATTATACATGTTTATACAAATTATATTTTTAAATATTAGAACATAAAAGCATTTAAAAATATCAAAAAGTTGTAGCCCACTGGTATCGGGAACAGGTCCAAGCTATCGGCAATCAGGGCTCCAGAGAGAAGAACTTCCTAATAATGTGGGTCGTGTCGAGAACTTCCGCTTTCTGAATCAAGTCCTTGATCCAGCTGCCCAACGAGAGCCTCCTCAGGTTCTAGTCGACGTTTTTGGCTATTAAGCCATAGGCTGTCACGACTATCGGCACAATGATCGCTGAGTCCACATTCCACGTTTAACAACCTCGTTGTTAATATGTTTATCTTTCCCGGCACACAAGAGGGTCGCAATCATGCAGTAACGTGCACAGAGATTGCAGACAGGGTATGCACAAAAAAAAAACTACATCAATCAACCGTTTGAAAATGTTTCTATTTAAACATACTTCACCAGCAGGTCTTACAGGTATAATTTTCCATTTTTACAATAATCTTACTAAATAATAATTACTCGACAGTCAATCACTTGCGCCATATCTCATATTAGGACTTGGTTCTACGCATACCTCTATAGAGTACCAACATGCCTCTTCGCAAATGCTCGGACACGTATGATTTTGCGAGTTTTAATTGGTATGTGCCTAAACTAAACATGATAAGTTCCTCCTCGTTGAGGTTAGGAAATGGTACATTGCTTTCTTCCATCGCTGTGAAACGTACCCTTTGGCGGTTGATATTACAGTCCACAACATATTAGTCACCAAATCTGTTGGAAACGTTAATTCTGTCTTTTATTATTTCGACAATGTTGTTAGCATGTGGATTATTCTACAATGGATCACGGAACGTGTTCAATAAGGCTCCAGCTATTTAGAAAATTAACAGAACTTGATTAAAAATTAATTAAAAAATTGATTTAGAACTTGTATTGTGTTTTGTTTTTATTTCTTTTTGTATCTCATTTTATGCTGCATTGTCGGTTGCCAGCAGACATGCTGACTAAGGATTAATTAAAGTACTCCATGAGGGCAACGAATACTGATATAGCTCATAATGCTACAGTCATCTTTTTTTTTGGGTACGGGGCCCATACAACTTTACCCATTGTTCTTTGATCTCAGTTAATGAACTGCAAGAACTAGACACAGAGTGGCGGTTTTTGCGAAATAATAAAGACCTAACGCCTGATGATTCAGAAGACCTCGAAACCTTCTGGTGTAAAGTCATTGCAGCCCGTGATCCTGCTAACTACAGCAATCAATTATACCCAACGCTGTCCAAATTTGTTTCTGCAATCCTAAGTCTACCTCATTCTAGTGCTGCCGTAGAGAGGATCTTCTCGTCTATAAATTTAATAAAGACAAAACAACGCAATATAGACTTAATACAAATACTATTGAAGGTCTTTTGCATACAAAGCAATTGATTGGTGAAAAACCTTGCTATAACCTAGAGGTTGATAATAAATTACTGTTATTTAACAAAAATATGTACCTATGACTAAAAAAGTAATTTTTATTTCGTTTGTTGCAATTGTTTAAATTTTAAAGAAAGAAAGAAAGAAAGAAATCATTTATTTGCTGATAATGTAGGTATACATATAAGTTGGAATATTTGATAAGTGTCCCGATACATTTTACCTTACGGCATGCAAAATATTAGGTTTGAATTGAATAGTACTATAGATACAGCTATCGATACGATTATTATTAGCCATAGTCAAATTTAATATGTAGTTACAGATCAGATTACAAAAAAAAAATAATAATAATAAATTAATGTACATAAATAAATAAACGAAATAATAATCAAAATAATCAATGAATTAAATAGAAATCTCTCGCAAATCATGTAATGAAGAATATATGTCGTAATGTGTAATGTTACAAAGCTTAATGTCAAAATAATCCAAAACATTAACGACAATCACAATTATTACTAGTTATAATCTTTACATATTCTGGTAATGTCAAAATCTGTTTGTCAAATTACAATACAGCAACAACCATTAAAAATAATAAATAAATAACAATGTCATTATTATAATCTGAAACATTCTAAATTGCAGAGACAACGTACATTTATCGATAATATTTTCCTATATAGTTTTGTCATTTAAAAAGTCCTTAATTGTGTAATAGCATTTCTCCAGCAATAGTTTTGTTAATTGATTTTTAAACATTTTTATGGGAAGGTCTTTTAAAGTTTCAGGTAATTTATTATATACAAGTGGTCCCATGGAAAAGATGCTATTTTTTAATAAGGCTGTTTTATGACCACCTGTGCACAATTGGTTTTTATACTGGGACCTCATTGGTGCTGTGCGTTGCCTTATGTCAATCATTGAGGTAAATAGGTGTTTATTTAATTTAACGAATAGAGCAACTTCTAGTATATATAAACAAGGTAATGTCAAAATATTTAGGGATATAAATACAGGTTGACAACTTTCAGTAACAAAAGCGCGGGAATCATCGAATTTGGCGGGCGTGATTTTTCTTTCGTTTTTCATAAAATAATAAAAAACGTTTGCGATTGGAGATAAGTTGTGTAGATTTATGTAAATATTCATTAGATTAGTTAGTGTAAGTGTTTGTAGATTTAATTCTTCTTATTTAGGGTAAGTTTTTTTATATTTTATTTTTTCTGGCCAGTGGCCACAATGGACAGTGAACCGCCTGATCCGGGGGGCACAGTCCCCTCGGTGGGGCATAATGTTACAATTTGTGAATCCAGTATGGACACAGATTCGTCCTTAACCAGATCGGAGCGGAAAAGGACTAGAGCTCCACGCAAAATTTGTAAAAATTGCAATAAAAGAAGGCGAAATGGTCACTCAACAGGAAGAAATAGTAATTTAGAAACAAATTGTCACTGTGAAAATGACTCAGTAGTCACATCAGACGTACCGGTACAATCAATTTTAATTCATCAAGAAGCCACTCCACGTTCTGTGGATGGTCCCCAGTCTGAAAACCTCTTAAAGTCAGATCTTCCCCAGAAGGCGCCACAGGTTGCTAGGGCTTTGTACGAAGCCACAGACCTGTCGCCATACGTTGTGCACATCCAAAAAATTGTTGACACACAAAACTCGGCTCAAATATTACACCCAATAACTTTAGGGCACTTTCTTAAAAAACGCAGGTTCAATAATATAATTAACGGTTCATTAAAACGCATTGGTCGAAATAGAATTTCACTAAGCTTCTCCCGTTACGTAGATGCAAACTCCTTTTTAAATGACCCAAGTTTGGCCAATGAGAAATTGAAGGCATTTGTTCCATCAATTAATGTGTGTCGTATTGGAATTGTTAAAGGCGTACCCACCGAATGGTCTCCTGAGGAAATAATGGAAAATATATCTGTCCCCGCTGGATGCGGGAAAGTCATCAAAGCAAGGCGTCTCAATTATAAAACACACGAACCGACCCCTGTGTGGAAACCATCCCAAACAGTCGTGCTCACCTTTGACGGACAAATTTTACCAAAGCGTGTGTTTTGTTGCTACAATTCCATGCCAGTGGAATTGTATACATTCCCAACAATTCAATGTTTCAATTGTTGTCGTTTTGGCCATACAAAGGTACAATGTAGGTCGAACCCTCAGTGCTTCAAGTGTGGGGAGAAACACTCTGCTGACACTTGCAGTATTGAAGACGAGAGTAGTAGTAAATGCTGTCATTGCGGTGGCATTCATTACGCCATCAATAAAAAATGCCCAGAATTTGAGAGACAGAAATCAATTAAACATTATATGGCCCATAGCTGCGTGTCGTATGCTGAAGCGTCCCAGCTACATCCACCAATCTCAAAATTGTATGCAGATGTGGTAACATCTGCTCCATCACATACCACTAAAAACTCCTTCTTTACACAATCTTCGCCACAATCACGTAACACACCAATTGTCTCCTCACAAAGAAAAACGGTCTTCTTGAAACCACGGGATCCCCCAAAAACAGCTAAGGGGTATGACCGGGCAGCTCATCAGGCATTAATCAGTAATGAAGTTTCTGTGTCAGGGAATGGTGTTGCATTTCAAAATAAAACAACAAATAATAATGAGAGTCAAATTTTAAATTTAATAATCATGCTAATTAATACCTTATCTAAAAATAATAATATTGAACCGTCCAACGTTGCCACTGTAATTGATACTCTGTCTAACTTATTTAACCATCATAATGGATCCAAATCTATCCAAGATTGTCCAGTGGAACAGCCGCAGCATTGTGAATAAAAAATCTGATCTGTCCTACATATTGAACAAATACGAACCCTTTGCAGTCGCTCTCTGTGAGACATGGCTTAAACCAGGGTTCTCTTTTAGAATTCCTGGCTATGCGTGTCTAAGAACAGACAGAAGCGATGGGTATGGCGGTGTCGCCATACTTATTAAAAATAACTTGTCTTTTCAATCTTTTCCTCTTCCAAGACTCAGCGACGACATATCTGCTGTCGCTGCTATTGTAAATAAAATCTGTCTAGTATGTATATATTATCCTCGTCCCACTGTAAATATTCTTTCTGAAATAAGTAATCTTCTATCAGTTTTACCTAAACCATTTTTGGTAATGGGCGACTTTAATACACAACATCAGTCCTGGGGTAGTTCTAGTTCCAATTACTATGGGGAAAAGTTATTAGAAATTATAGACTCAAATAATTTGTGTATTTTAAATACATGTCTCCCAACACGCCAATCGAATCCAGATGAGGGAATAAGTGCCCCTGACCTCTCAATCTGCACACCTGAGTTAGCATCAACATTATCTTGGTCTCCTTTACCGTCTTCTTATGGTAGTGATCATTACCCTTTAATCATTTCTTTTCCACATAAAAAACCAGCTGCTTGCAATCAAACACCACGATTAAAGTACAGACTTCAAAATGCAGATTGGGATACATACAAAAATTGTGTAGAAGAAAGAATCCTCGCTTTAACTAACCCCTTACAACTACATGATCCTCAGTTATTATCTAATCAAATAACAAGAATTTTAATAGAGGTTGCAGATAATACTTTCCCTATTAAGAATGGTGCTTCAGGCAAAATTCCTTCACCACCTTGGTGGGATGCTGAGTGCACTGAGGCCATTAAAAAAAGAAAAGAAGCAGAGAAAAATTATGGTCATACTATGACTCGTCACAATTTTGAGATATACCTAGATGCTGCTCGTACAACTCGTAAGCTCCTCAGGAAAAAGAAATTTGAAGGTTGGCAAAGATTCTGTGCATCTATCTCACCAGAAGTTAACGCATCTCTAGTATGGCAAAATATCAGGAGATTCAGGTCAGCATTCAGTGACACAACAGCCTCTAAACTCTCACTAGAATTAGCCAATGAGTTTATGGATCATTTAGCTCCTCCTTCAGTCCCAGAACAGAGATCTTTAATGCACTTTCCCTATGTTCCTATTGCTAATTCTGAGTTGAATTCCCTGTTCACACTAAGTGAGTTGAAGGGAGTCCTGACACATGTTAAGGATTCAGCTCCCGGTGAAGATGGTATACCATATTCATTTATAGTTAATCTGTCTGACTCTGTTCTTTTAATATATTTAAATCTCCTCAATACAGCTTTGATATCTGGCAACATTCCATCAAGTTGGAAGTCTCAAACAATTATTCCTATTCTGAAACCAAACAAACCTTCTTCTAAGGTTACTTCTTATCGACCAATTGCACTTTCTACAGTTCTTGCTAAAATTGCTGAACATCTCATTAAGAATCGTTTGGAGTGGTTTTTGGAAAGCAAAAACTTGCTAGCGCCATCACAGTTTGGTTTTAGGAAGGGTAAAAGTACGATGGACAGCCTAAGTGTGTTCACAACTGATATTCGCTTAGCCTTCTCTTCTAATAACTCTGTAATTGCTGCTTTCCTTGATATTAGCTCAGCATACGATAATGTCCTGGTATCAATCCTAGAACAAAAGCTGAACTCATTACAAGTTCCAACAATGCTGTCCAAGTTCATAATTAACATGCTTTCAGAGAGATCTTTAAATCTTCATATTGAAGGGAACACATTTACCCGTTTAGTATGGAAAGGTCTTCCTCAAGGTTCTGTACTTAGTCCGATTCTCTACAATATTTACACTTATGATTTGGAATCTTCTCTAAATGGGTCAGTGCAAGTCCTTCAATATGCAGACGATTTACTTCTATATTTATCTGGTCATTCTGTTGCAAATAATTGTACTTCTTTAACCTCTTCTTTATGCTTACTGAAGAATTGGCTAGAAACCAATGGTCTACACCTGTCAATTGACAAAAGCAATATTGTCTTGTTTACTAGAATGCGTAAGCCTCCTATAGTTACAATAAGGTATAATAATACCCCTATGCCCGTTAAAAACCAGGTTAAATTTTTAGGCCTTATTTTGGATACACAGCTTACTGGTTTACCACACTGTGATTATATAGCTGCTAAATGCGAACGAAATATCAACATAATTAGATGTCTTGCTGGTGTTTGGTGGGGAGCACATCCTTTTTCATTAAAACTACTGTACAACACCTTGATTAGAAGCGTATTGGATTATGGGACATTTTTGCTGGAACCTGCTAATGTTGCTGGTCTCAAAAAACTGGACAGTGTTCAGTCCAAGGCACTTAGAGTGGTTTCAGGTGCAATGAAAAGCAGTCCTATTAATTGTCTTCAGGTGGAATGTGGAGACCCTCCACTTCATTTGCGACGTCAATTTTTAGCTGATAGATTTATGGCTCGGTGCTTCCAATTTACATATCATCCTTTGCGAAATAAACTTTTCACTCTCTCTGAAGAAGTAAATTCATCCACTTACTGGAGCCACAAAGCTACTCCGTGCTTAGTTAAAAGCTTTAGAAAATACAATTTAATTGAAGCTCCTTGTCACCAATCTGAATTTCTTCCTATATTTCACTGTAATTACAGTTCATTAATTAAATCACCAAATATACAATATAACCTTAACATTTACCGAGATGACGTATCTCATAACCATAACTTCAACTTCACTATGGATAGAGACTGGAAGGGCTATCAGCTCTTGTTTACAGATGCTTCGAAGCATGGAAGAGACTCATGTGTGGGAGTAGGAGTATACCACTCTCAATATAATATCGTCCAAAAAATAAAGCTCCCGCCCGAATCATCTGTATTTACGGGAGAATGTTACGCTCTATTCAAAGCTGTCGAATATATACTTACGATGGGCTTACAGAATTCACTCATATTGACTGATGCAAGGAGTGCCTTACAATCTTTGGCCAGATTCCCTTTCTATTCTCATAATCCTTATATTATATTTGAAACACGTGAACTCCTTTTAGGTGTTCTGTTAAGGGGTATTCAGTGCATTTTGCGTGGATACCCTCGCATTGTGGCATTTTAGGTAATGAGAGAGCTGACCAGTTAGCTAAAGATGCCGTTTTGTGTGGAGACTTGTTTCCGTACAAAAATAACACCCAAGATCTGGCAGCTCTGCCCAAAGTTTATCTACAGGAATCCTGGGGTCAGTCTACTCCCTAAGCACGAAGTCCGTCGTTTCGGCCTTCGTAACGGGCGTTTCCTACTCCCTATGACCTACGGACGGATGGTTCGTTCGGGGCCCGAGCGAAGAATGAATGACAACGCGATTTGACTGTTGTCCCTACTCCCGATGTGTTTTTGCCCGTCCGAACAGTTGAACATGACACTGGTTTTGTCGGATAGTTATGTCAGTTGATACGACACCAAAATAGTTCTCGTGCTATCGACGAAAGTCACTCAAATAAACAATTTCAAACTATGGCTGCTTTTTTATTGATTGAAGAAGCTTTACAAGAAGAGCGGAGGCAACGTCGGTCGAATATACGCCGAAACTTTAGGTTGGCGAGTATTCCCGACGTTGAGTTCATAGGGAACTATAGGCTCACCCGGGAATTATTCGAGGACTTATGTGCCGATTTATTACCTCTTTTGCCTCAACACATACGCCGAAGTGGTGTTGATCCAAGAATGAAGGTAAGGACATACCTATTAATGATTCTGTATTACCAATCCGTCCCACCCATTTACTGTGGTTTTTGTTTACTTTTAGATCCTCGCTGTTCTTAATTTTTATGCCCGGGGGAGCTACCAAGGATCCGTGGGCCTCAGTAGTGATGTGCCAATGGCACAACAGACTGTGTCACGCTGTGTGCGGCATGTCACTAATGCACTCAACAGCCCCTCAATATTACAAAAATATATAAAGTTTCCACAGAATTTGGCTGAGAGGAACCTTATAAAAAGACAGTAAGTTTAAAAGCTTTATACCATTTTTCTTCTAAAACAAATCTAGGTATTTTTCTAAATTTAATATAGCCTTAATTGCTTAAAACGGAAACATGCCATTTGGACAATGACTACCTACCTTTGCTTTGAAGTGTGTTTATACCTAAACTTAAGGAGTGCAATAAAATAGATTGTATCATTTTAAATTTTAATAAGCTTTATGTTCACAGATTTTATGACAAATATGGCCTGCCAGGTGTAGTCGGCTGCATTGACTGCACACATGTGGCATTGGTAAAACCCAATGAACATGAGGAGCGCTTCTTTAACAGGAAACATTTTCACTCCTTAAATGTTCAAGCTGTAAGTACCAATGTTATTATGTAAAAAGTTGTTCTAAGATAAATAGGTAAATATAAAGTAAAAAATATTAATTTTTATAATATACTAACTTTTGCCCGCGTGGTGGTCAGAAATTATTCCACTGGAACATACTACAGGGATAAAAAGTATCCAATTTCCTAACTCAATTAATGGTTTACCCATGTGCAACAACAACAAACAAACAAACCCACTTTCTCATTTATAATATTAGTTAGTATAACAAAGCTAAGCTAGTCGTGTGAATTCACTCATGTAGTAGGCTCATGAGAATAGGTCTGTCATTAATAATTATATTTGAGTGCTTGTTAATGAATCTAAGATCTCATAATATTTAATTTTAATGGTATGTCTTACAGATATGTGATGCAGAATGCACAATTTTAAATGTTGATGCGTCCTATGGTGGAGCTACCCACGATTCTTTCATTTGGTCGCACCATGAAATTAAAACTCACCTGGAGAGTCTACAACAGGAGACAGTATGTCTATTGGGTATGTTATAAAATCTTTTTTTTTTTTCTGCTGGCTTTAATTGTATTTTTTACAAAAGTTAAAACTAAAAGAGTTCAAGGTGTTGCCTGTGGCAGATTTATTATACAGCGATTGTTTACTAAAATGTTTGTTACAGGGGATTCTGGTTACCCACTTCGGAAATTCATGATGACTCCAATAGACAATGCTGTCGAAGATTCTCCAGAAGGGAGATACAATCATGTACAAAAACGTGCTCGCTCCACTATAGAGCGTACATTTGGAATTTTAAAAGGCCGATGGAGATGCCTCTTAGCAGCAAGAGAGCTGCATTATGCACCGGTCACAGCAGGTATTTGTCACAATTTATACTATAGCTATGTTTTTCTTATATCGTATTGAACTGTTGAACGGTATATTATTTTTTTCAGGTAAAATTGTCATTGCCTGCTGTGTTTTACACAATATGTGTAATCGGGTGGGCTTAGAAGCACCTCCCCTCAGCGAGGAAGACCTGCAATTGGAGCGCAATAGACAGGGAGATGTGTCTACCTCTACGGCGATATCCTCTCATCAAGCTCTTCAGCAAGGGCAAAGAGCGAGAGACACATTAGTGCAATTGTTGGAAAGAAATAGGTACTTATGCAGTCTTACAAGAAAACTTTCCAATTAAATCATGTCAATAAATGCATAGGGTATTTATATTATTGTTTTGGGTATTTATTTTATAAACTTTTTTATTTTGCTTACAGGACTTAATGGGTGTTGGGACTGGTGGAAGACATACAGACATATACAGATTTCATTTTATTCTAGACTAATCTCAAATTAAAAACCAACATAAATAATCAATGTATATTTTTTTCAATCAACACCTAATTCCTAGTAAAGGGCGCTACACACGGCTAAGATACTATAATATTTTATCTTAAGATACAATATCGCTCGCCATACAATTCAATGGACGAACATAACGACACCCATTGAATTGTATGGCGAGCGATATTGTATCTTAAGATAAAATATTATAGTATCTTAGCCGTGTGTAGCACCCTTTACAGACAAGTTTTCGTTGAGTTGGAAGACCAGAGACTCCAAGCAACAAAAGAAATAAGGAGCTCGGAAAATAAAGGTTGTAACATTGTGAACTGAGAGTAAGCGGGGATTCATCCCACTGCTGGACAAAGGCCTCTGCTTCAAGACTTTGGCAATTTAAGTGCTTCTATTATTATTCAAGTGTTCCCGTACCAAGGTACAAAGTTCTACTAAAGCAACCTTTATTTCACCGAGCACCTCATTTCTCCTGGTTTCCAGTACTAGCCTCTTTTCTTCCACCTCAACAATTCGACTTCTTGCGTCGGCAGGGAGGTGTCGCCGAACACGTGTACGTGCACGACGAGGGTTTGACGCTGTAAATAAAATAAATAATTTTTTGTCACTTTTAAGTAATTTTTTGAAACATGATATACGTAATCTCTTTTCTACTGAACGATAATACTTACTTCGCTGACTTTGCAATGGCATCTCAGGGGTTGCCAATGCAACTCCACTCGGAGTCCACTGTGGCAATGAAGTAGGCTCCGGTGCCTCAGTGGATGTAGAGGCTTGCTCCTGGGAGAATGGGTCGGCAGGTGTAGCAGCATGGGTGGGTGAGGTGGCTACTGGCTCTCTTACAGGTGGAAGCTGTACAGCAAAAACTGAATATTATTGACGGATACAACAAAAAATATGTAATTGCTTTTAGTTTTTTACCACTGAGACAAACTTACTGTCATTAATTATAAATGTAATTCTTACCCATGGAAAAGCTGCTACTCTTGCCTCGGTTTCCGGCTCTCCAAAACCCTCTCCCATTATCGATAATATCTTTAATTCTACTTGGGAGAGGGTTGGTGCTACTGATGGGCCTCCACCTGTAGCACTTGCTGACCTTCTGGCAGCTCCAGCAGCCTTTTTAGCCAGGTGTTTTTTGTCAGACCACACCTAAAATTTGAATATTTAGTTATTTTATAAAGCTATATAAAAACCACTATACTCGTAAGTACTCCTACACATAAGTATTTGGAGGTTGACTGATTATTATCATTCCTCCTTAAAATCATATTAATATTGACGAGTAATGTATTAAACTCACCCTTTGCCACTGCTCGACGGACTTAATGCAACTTCCCATGGAGTTGAGGGAGTTGCAGAGGTTTACCCAAAGACGCTTTGAGCGAACTCTCCCGTCGGCACCCCTCAGTAACCCGCGAGCCAATTCACGATTCTCGCCCATAAAGTCGAGAAGGGCCTCAATTTGCTCGTGTGTTGCTGCAGCGGTTGGGGGCATTTTAAGCAATTAACTAAAAAGCTAAATAGGTATGTAGAAAATTTTAAAACTTCCCGGCTAATTTGACGTTTTGACATTTCATTTGAAAATTTCCTTCAAAAAGTAAACAGGCAAAGGTATCAACAGGATGATGCCGGTTTCCGGACAAAAATGGCAAAAATAATAATTAAAGACATAATATAAAGTATCGTTTAAGAGATGTGGTCATTATCTACGACAAAAGTATTATTTTTTGTTAAATAAGCTAAAAAACTACAAAATAAGTAAACCGGTAATCGACCGGTAAAATAGTGCAACTCTATAGCCATGCGTCTTTCGTTCACGAATATTGTCTATGATTCCGTTCGAAACTGATGAATCCGAAATCGTTAGGGAGTAGAGTTCAGTCCGACGTATCGGACTACTGTCGGACGGGCTCGTTGCTTCGTTGACGGACTTAGGGAGTAGACCCTCGTCCTGATCGGACGGTGAGCTACCCATTACTCTCCGTCCGCAGGCCCGCGCCTACGGTGGCCGGGAGTCGTCACGCGGCTCCCGACGGCGACGCCCGGAGCGTCTCCCGCGGCGGCTGGGGTGTGAGGCTCTCTCCCTCAGCCGTTCGCCTAAAGTACCCCTGTACCAACAGCTTCAGCTTGATGTCCTAGCATTTATTGGACTGGTTCTGTAGATCCTGAGCTATGTGGTGTACAAGATTCTGTCTGTACTCTGCTGCTGCTGTTGTCAAAATGACGCACAATCAGAGTTTGTAGAAGAAGAAAGAAGATCATCCAAAAGAGTGAAGTTTGAATGAGAAGTTTCATAATTCGTGTGTAATTTTTTTTTTAAAGTCACTCGTGAGATGCAGCAGGAAAACATTTATAATTTTAACGCTTGACTGGTATAATTTAGGATTTTTCATTTCGTTATTTATTATTTGTTAATTAAAATAACCGAAAATAATTTTCAGTTTCTTTTTTTTTTTCGGCCACCATCGAATAGTTTATATACCCAGTTGTGTTTTCATTCTGACTTGTCAATAGTAAGTGCCGGATATTCAGTTACCTTCATGTAATTCTACTCGTTGATTCTAGGAAGCATTTGGATCAATATCCTTGTAATTTAATTTTTTTTTAAACTGATGTAGGTAACTAGTTTTAACACTTATCTATTTCATGATACACTAGTCGATTTGATCATGCCCAAATGTCATTTTCAAAATAAATTCTAATTCATTTATTGTTGTGTTATCTGAGTAGAATTGTTAATCACTGTGTCTATTTACTGTTGATAACACTTCATCCAATCCAAGTAGAGCGGGAGCCTTAAGGGGCGTTTTACAGTCCACTAGCGCCGCCAATCGAAAAAATGTCATAACTCGTAAATAGCATCAAAAATACAAAATGTGGTCTATTATTACTGTAGAAAAGGCAATAACGTAATTTTATAACACATTGTCAACACTTGAAATATAGCTGTTTAGCTAAATCGTGCGTTTGTAACAAAAACGGCCGTTTATGTTTTGAATGCACGATTTAGCTAAACAGCTATATTTCAAGTGTTGATAAGGTGTTATACAATTACGTTATTGCCTTTTCCACAGTAATAATAGAACATATTTTGTATTTTTGATTCTATTTACGAGTTATGACATTTTTTCGATTGGCGGCGCTAGTGGACTGTAAGAGGCCTCTTAAGGTGAACGCAGACTTGGCCGCACCGCACGCACCGCAGTCACCGCAGTCATCGCTTTTGTTAATGGCCTCGCACACCTGTCCGCTCCGCAGTCACCGCATTCGTTCCTGTCGCCGCACGCATCGCACTGGATTTCTTTAATTCAGTTTCTAATTTAAGTATGATGAATGCGAATGAAGACACTCGCGCCGCGCCGGCCGCAGCGTCCGATACCGGCGGGCCGGCGTTGGTGACGTCATCAGCTGTGGCTTGGGGAGTTCGGCCGCTTTAGGTACTGCGGCGACTGCGGCGCGGGTGGGTGTGCCGTGTGCGAGATTGCATAGAACGTCATATGAAGAATTCAAATGCAGCGACTGCGGCGAGTGCGGTGCGGCCAAGTCCGCGTTCACCTTTATATGTATAAACCGACTGCGGCTTGATAATAGTTGTTAAGGTGATTGGATACTGACACTTTTTCATACATTCTTTCGGGGTACAAATCTCGAAAAATAAACGATTTTTGCAGAATAAAAGCACGTATATTAAGTTGTTATGACTTATTATTGACGCATATCGACAAAAACCTATAAAAAAAACACTATTTCCAGGATATCTAGGCCTGACAAAATCGATAAATTTTTCTATGTGTGCGCGGCCGGAACACGCCCTCTGCAGGATATTTCAAAGAACTATCGAGAAACAGAACACAAATTTTTGCTAAGGTTATCAACAACAATTGATCTTGCTCGTTAGATGGCGTTGTTTGTCAATGTCAAACAGGTTGGCCAATTTTATAATAAATCGTTGAATTATGCGTGTTTTTTTTGACAAGTTGCGAATCGTTGGTAGGTATGCAATATTTCTTACAAGGCTGGCGCGGTGGCTCTGCCCGCGCAGTTATATATTAAATCAATTTATCAATTGAATCATGAAGTGCGAAAAAATGCTTTACCTACTTATTGATAGTATTTGCGATCTACCCTGGGTTCGATATTACTGTATTGAATGTATGTACCTACATACTAAGTTTATGTACCTAAGTACCTACATAAATGTAAGTACTAACTTACACTTGAACTGTCTTCGAGAAATTTTCTGAATTAAAAATCTTTCTGCATTAGGCTGGTAAGTACCTATTGAGAGAGCCCTTCCCAGTTCCCACTGTTCCCAGACCGTCTATCCTATCGTCAACGCGGGCATAGTCAAAAGCTTGTTCACAGAACACTATTACCTTTCCCTAGCGGAGCTAAGCTTGTTTTTGTTGTTCAATCCAGCGCATTGTTTGAAAAAGAGGCAAAGCAAAAAGAGAGAGATAGCGCCTGAACGCTCGGTTGGCGTTCGGTTCGGGTTCGGTAACTTCCGCCGCTCACTCGCAGGCGGCAGCATGGACTTTGGGCGGCAGGCCCGGCCGGCACTATTCATATTGGAGGAGCGCTTGGGTGGGTTAGCCATTCATTCATGATGTCGCATCGCACCTCGCACGCGCCTCGCTACTTGGCCGCGCGCATAAATGCACTAGTTTTGTAAATTGCTCTGCATGCAGGTACATATAACTACATACCTATAGTACGGACGAAGCGCTTGGCCCCGCGCCGGGGAGATGTGTGTTTGAATTTTTATCAATCTAGGTACCTACCGAACTAGCGTTATTTTTGACTATATGGAAATTATTTATAATATACACAAATACTTTAGCTTTTTCATATTATGTTTGTTCCTAACTAATATTATAAATGCGCAATTGACTTTGTTTGTTCCACTTTCACGCTAAAACGGCTGAGCTGAACGGATTTACTTAGATGAAATTTGGCACATGGGTAGACCATGACCTGCGGGGTAATTGCGTAACACACTATCAGTAGCAATGGCTTTCATTTTGACAGTTCAACAACATTCATTGCATCATTTACGTTTTTGAGCAAAAACATTTTTCGAACCATAGAAATGATATACATATGTTTCGAACATAGGTAATGCAAAGCAATGGATTAGCAATATTCTTCAAAATGATTCAGATTGAGATTGATAATGATTGTGTTACGTAGGTAGGTAATTAGAATGCTGGGTTAGGATTACGACATAGGATACTTTTTATTCCGGTAGTACGATTCCGTGGGATAATCTCCGACATCCACGCGGGCGAAGCTGCGGGAAAAATCTAGTACCTCCATAAAGTACGAAAAAGTAAAAGTAAATAATTTTATTCTACCTATGGAGTAGAGTAGCAGTACCTACCTAAATAAATTCTTAATTCCGCGTTCCGTTACCTAATCTCAACTTCTTCAATAGACGTATTGAAGAAGTTGAAATTAGGCAACGGACTTGTATAAAATGTAGGTACGTACCGTATATAAATGTAATACCTAGTACCTACTTGTACCGCGCAGTACCTACAGGCACAAAATATAGAGAGTACCTACAGACTGCCATCCGCGCGAGACACGCGTAGCTGTGAAGTGCAAAAATGGAGTAACAAAAAACCGGCCAAGTGCGAGTCGGACTCGCCCATGAAGGGTTCCGTAGCAGCAAGTAACATAATATAAAAGTTCTTGTAGTTCGTTGTAACTTTGTGAAAGGTAAATTGCGGTTTTTGATTTATGACGTATTAAAAAAAAACTACTTACTAGATCTCGTTCAAACCAATTTTCGGTGGAAGTTTACATGGTAATGTACATTATCTATATTTTTTTAATTTTATCATTCTCTTATTTTAGAAGTTAGAGGGGGGAGGGACACACATTTTACCACTTTGGAAGTGTCTCTCGCGCAAACTATTCAGTTCAGAAAAAAATGATATTAGAAACCTCAATATCATTTTTGAAGACCTATCCATAGATACCCCACACGTACAGGTTTGATGAAAAAAAATTTTGGAGTTTCAGTTGTAAGTATGGGAAACCCCAAAATTTATTGTTTTTTTTCTATTTTTGTGTGAAAATCTTACTGCGGTTCACAGAATACATCTACTTACCAAGTTTCAACAGTATAGTTCTTATAGTTTCGGAAAAAAGTGGCTGTGACATACGGACGGACTTATTGTAGTACCTATAAGCTAAAAAATACGATCATTTCCTTTCTTGCTGTTTCATTCTCAACAATGAATCAAATAACTAGATACGAGTACCACTACTACACTAGTTTTTTGTGTTTTTTGTTTTGTGTGTTTTTTGCCAAAGTTGACAACCCCAGCGCGACCGCCGAGCGTAGGTATGAAAAGTGCAAGTACCAAATTACCTTTCTGTTTTGTGCGGTTGATCAAATAAAGTAATCTGAATACAGTCATTTATATTTACGGTACCTACTTTGAACAAAAAACATTTGTTGTTAATTTTTGTCTCTGTCTGTTTATTCCGGCTAATCTCCGAAACGGCTAGACTGATTTTGACGAGACTTCCACTGGCAGATAGCTGATGTTATAAGTTCCGCGAAAAAAAATAGGTGAAAATGAATGAAATTCAATACGTACAGACGCAAGTACATCAATCTACTACCGCGGTAATATTACCTATTATGCGAGTCATACCTACGCGCCGCGAGTTCGGTTTACACTCGGTAAACAAACAGTCTCGAATGCTCCACAGTGACGAACGGACGCCGGACGATGTGATGGTTTTGTACGCAGTTACGAGCGTAGACCATATAGGTACATACCTACTGTTTGACAAATTGTACAGAAGACCGAGGAGTACAGTCAGCCACTGTGTATGGCATTTGTGGACTACGAGAAAGCCTTCGATTCCATCGAAGTATGGGCAGTTCTGGCCTCTCTGCAATGATGTCGAATTGACTGGTGCTACATCGAAGTGTTGAGATGTTTGTATGATGCTGCAACGATGACTTTCCAGATCCAGGATCAGAAAACCAGCCCCATCCAACTGCTCAGGGGGGTGATACAGGGGGATGTCATATCCCCTAAATTGTTTGTGAAATACTAGAAGAAATACTAAAATTCACGGCAGTAGTACTTATATGTCACGAAATCAAAATCACAGCTGAGTAGACTTTACGAGTAATAGTCGACCAACTTTTAGTTGCAATGTATGGGAGGACATGATTTTCAACTACAATGTTAAGCTTGTTCTTGGGATAAATTCATTTCGACTACGGAACTCTTCATTGTGGTCCGACATGGACTTGGCCGGTTTTTCCTTGCTAATTTTAATGTACCTAACTTAGGGTGTAAATAAGTACCTAATAAAAGATGTATAGAATCTTCAAAACAAAGTCGGTACCAACAAAGCTCAATTATCGAAGAGAGAGAAGAGTTCAATAAACTTTATTTGCAACTAGCTGCGCCCAGCGGTTTCACCCGCATAAGTTTCGATCCCGTGGGAATATCGGGATAAAAACTATCCTATGTCCTTCCCCATACCTACCAAATTTCTTCTAAATCGGTTCAGTGGTTTAGGCGTGAATAGGTAACATACAGACAGACAGGCAGAGTTACTTTCGAATTTATAATATTAGTATGGATATAATATAGTATAAGTATATACAGGGTTATTGGAACAACACTAACATGGTCATTGTACTCATCATTATGAACAATTTTTTTTACTATAGGACCAAACCTGAAATCGCGAAAAAAAATCAGCTGTTCCCTACATTTATGTTCGTATAGGTAACTCGTCAAAATGTAGGGAACAGCTGATTTTTTTTCATTTTCTCATTTGAAATTGGAATTGTTGGTTTGAGTGGACGCTGGTGTATGTGAATTTGTTGGTTTTTAGGCTAAACATACAAACACACGTAAATAGTAAACACATAATACATATTACACATAACACTTATATACATATACATACACATACACACAACAGTAATAAAATTACACTAATAATTAAATACCCACAACCGTGTGTACACGGCCTAATAATTTCACGCGTCTGTACACTGCCTTACTGCCTGCGACGGCGGGCACGCTGGGCTGCGGTTGAATGATACATTATTATTATACCTACGAGTGACCGAAATTCGCGGAATTCCGTCGCGCCGCTGCATCTCTCGCGCACGACTCAAATAAACATTTTATATATTTTGTTTTATAGTAGCGTTTAATTATACAAAGAATCTTAACTGTCCCGTTGGTTTCGTGGTCACAAGTGCATCTGCCGTTCTCGGGGTCCTGGGTTCGATTCTCAGGTCGGACAGTGTTATTAAAAATGGGTTTTTCCCGTTAGGAGTTGCTTTACTCTTTTTCTTTTTTTTTTGCCCGGAGTTTGGAAATTGGTGGCGTAATAACCCCGTGCCTCGGAAAGCACGTAAAGCCGTTGGTCCTGCGCCTATTCTCTCTCCTGTATTTGCGCACACACTTGTGCACTATAATATCTCCTGCAAACCTGGCTAATCTTCTTTGAAATTGGCCACCGTGACCGAAATCGGTCAGGGGATTTATTATTATTTTATTATTTTTAAACCTAAACCTACCCTAACACACTACAAAAGCACCCTTAGAATAATTGAATAAGCAACTGACAACCCTTGTAGCAATCAAGTATTCTTTTCTTCGGTTTTTACTATAAAAAGTACGCTTTTCTTTAGAGAATGAAGGACAGTCATAAAAATATTTTCGTAAAAATATTTTATTTTAATTAACGCCACCTCTGGAAAACAAGTTCACATACCAAGTTTATGAATACAACGCCATCTAGTTATATCGCAAGTAAAACTATACACGTAGTGTGTAACTGTACATGTGTGTGTAAAGACATAGTAAAGATATAAAGTGAAACGGCTAAATGTTTAGGGGTACAAATCTTTGTATGTGACGAGTTAACAAGCAAAGTGAATATCTAAAAAGATTATGTTAATGCGTTAGTTGACGCATATAATAAAGTTGTTTCGCAAAGCTTTCTGAGTTAGGCGTAAAAATTGAAAATGTTCGAAGTGCGAATGTGCCGCCATCTAGCGATAAAGTGGCTGGGAGATCATGTATCGAATAGCCTTAATACTTCAGTAGGCCGAACTAGAGATGTTATATTAGGGTCATTATTAGGTAATCCTATTATTGAATATATTAGTTTTTAGTTAACGCATGTGTGCAGTCAATGCAGCCGACTACACCTGGCAGGCCATATTTGTCATAAAATCTGTGAACATAAAGCTTATTAAAATTTAAAATGATACAATCTATTTTATTGCACTCCTTAAGTTTAGGTATAAACACACTTCAAAGCAAAGGTAGGTAGTCATTGTCCAAATGGCATGTTTCCGTTTTAAGCAATTAAGGCTATATTAAATTTAGAAAAATACCTAGATTTGTTTTAGAAGAAAAATGGTATAAAGCTTTTAAACTTACTGTCTTTTTATAAGGTTCCTCTCAGCCAAATTCTGTGGAAACTTTATATATTTTTGTAATATTGAGGGGCTGTTGAGTGCATTAGTGACATGCCGCACACAGCGTGACACAGTCTGTTGTGCCATTGGCACATCACTACTGAGGCCCACGGATCCTTGGTAGCTCCCCCGGGCATAAAAATTAAGAACAGCGAGGATCTAAAAGTAAACAAAAACCACAGTAAATGGGTGGGACGGATTGGTAATACAGAATCATTAATAGGTATGTCCTTACCTTCATTCTTGGATCAACACCACTTCGGCGTATGTGTTGAGGCAAAAGAGGTAATAAATCGGCACATAAGTCCTCGAATAATTCCCGGGTGAGCCTATAGTTCCCTATGAACTCAACGTCGGGAATACTCGCCAACCTAAAGTTTCGGCGTATATTCGACCGACGTTGCCTCCGCTCTTCTTGTAAAGCTTCTTCAATCAATAAAAAAGCAGCCATAGTTTGAAATTGTTTATTTGAGTGACTTTCGTCGATAGCACGAGAACTATTTTGGTGTCGTATCAACTGACATAACTATCCGACAAAACCAGTGTCATGTTCAACTGTTCGGACGGGCAAAAACACATCGGGAGTAGGGACAACAGTCAAATCGCGTTGTCATTCATTCTTCGCTCGGGCCCCGAACGAACCATCCGTCCGTAGGTCATAGGGAGTAGGAAACGCCCGTTACGAAGGCCGAAACGACGGACTTCGTGCTTAGGGAGTAGACCCCATGATCCCATACCTATTACTGGATATTAGTCAAATATTAGTGAACCGATTCATTATAGCTACTCAATCTAATATGCATATCTGCGTAATATCGGTAATAGTCTCCATAATAATTAATATGAAATACGAGATTTTGCACGTTTATTATTCAAGAAGTGAAACTGTAATTATTCCTTCATACTTTAAACAGGCTTAGGACTGTCAGTCAACGTTGATTATGTTGGCGTCTAGTCATCCTCGCTCACTCGTCAGGCGCCGAGACAACCGTGAGTGAGTGAGATGACCGCGGTTGGCAAAATAATAATAGCGCATCCGCATAGCGAGCGGCGGAGCTAGCTAGGCGAGTCGCCGCGATGCGCGATCGCCGTCGGCGGCGTCGGCGCTATCAATCGCCGCGATCAGTCGCCTCGCTATTACGGGTCCCTATTATTTGACTAATATCTGGTAACCTATTATTCTATATTCGCATATCCTAATATGAATATACATGGCTTGTATTATGATACCTTTACCTATTACGAATATATTAGTAACACCTCTAGGCCGAACGTACTAGTAGCAGTGTGTTCATCAATGAACGCACTGTTGTCGTTAGAATCTCGCGACTAATTTGCGTCTAGTTTTGACAATAGTAAAATGAAGTTAAATAATATACTAGTTCTGTTCATCAGTGTTCTCTTCAACCAAGTACTAACGCTTAACATATTAGGAGTGTTCCCATACGAAGGCAAAAGCCATTTTTACGTATTCGCACCATACCTTCGGGAGTTAGCGAACAGAGGTCACAATTTGACAGTGATATCGTACTTCCCCCAGGAAAAACCAATAGAAAACTATCATGATATAAGTTTAGCTGGGAAAACGAAAACAAAAATATTTGAAGATGTTTTCCCAATAGACAGGTCGTATTTGACCATCATACAAATTGCTTTTTTCATAACCAATTCGGGAAGAGAAAACTGTAAAACTTTACTGGAAGATGAGAATGTGCAAAATCTGTGGAAATCTAAAGCAAAATTCGATTTAGTGCTTGTGGAACAGTTTAACAATGATTGTGCGTTGGGGCTTGCCCACGTGCTGGGAGCACCAGTAGTTGGCCTGACGTCCCACGTGCTGATGCCCTGGCACTACGAGGACTACGGGGTTCAATATAACCCAGCATACGTGCCTCTCCCGTTGTTGGAAGGTGGTACAAAGCCTACATTATATCAACGAATCGAAAGGAGCATTTTTCAAAATTTCATGACTTATTTAAATAAATACGCTGGCCGGAAATACAATCAAAACACTCTAGCACAATACTTTGACAATATACCGCCGTTGGAAGAATTGGCTCGAAGAATTAAATGTTTGTTGCTGTACACAAATTACGTGCTGTCTGGCCCTGGTCTGTACCCACCAAATATCCATGAAGTGGGTGGATACCACGTTGCTAAACCAAAAGAACTGCCTAAGGTAAGTGACTAAGTGGATTTAATACACATTTAGCTATAAAATTCAATTAAAATCAAATCAAAGCCATTGTCATTAGATCCCAAATTCTCAAACCACAATTTCAGATAAATAATATTTGTTAGTATAATACCTATTTAATCATACCTCCAGTCCCAATGTTGGGCAACGTCTTCCTTCCAATCTTCCCATTTCCTATGGTTGGTATCCATCTGTTGCGATCCAACTTCTAATGAGTTGTAGTCTAACATCTCACCATCTTTGACTGCACCTGGCTTGTTGTCCTTTTTAGATCTTTTTTAAGATCCATTCTGAAGTCATTTTTTTGCATAGAAAACACTGAACATTATTTTTTTTGCCAAATACCATTTCAGTTTGGCGGTTTTTATCTCACATTGCCAATTTTTACCAAGAAACGCATTTAATGTATTTCGTACACTACCTACAACATACATTTTGCGTTCCATGTGTCGCTAGCAAATAGCGGTTATGCACTTCTGATCGTTTGTATAAGACCGTAGTTGTGGCAATATTCATTTGTATGGGAAAGATACACTACAGGTAACATTAAATTGCAGACATCGCTTGTATCATATAATCAAATTGTTAAGTGAATAGTAACAAGCAGTACACCATGTAACAAACCTACTAATCATGCTTATATCATTATTACCTGCGTAAAGTGTGTGACCGGAGGACTGTAAACATACTCTTTAGCAGTTTCTGCTTGTCATTACAACAAATCAGTAAATGGCATAACAACAATACTGATAAAATCTTTGACCTTAGGAGATAAGGTTTTACTCGCCATTTACCTACTTGAGTAATTAAATTAAAGGTGATTGCATCGGAACGTCTTAGCCAACCAATCAGACCAAAAAGTTTCAGGCCTGACGGTCCTACTTAAAATTTATTACAAGGTGTTGCCCTTAATCCATAGTATATACCTTCCTAATTTATTACTGCGTATGATTTCGTAATAGATATGCGTATGATAAACATTATTTCCATGTGTAAAAGATAGACTATATTTTTTCTAGGACTTAAAAAAATTCATAGAAGAATCAGAACATGGTGTAATTTACATAAGTTTTGGATCGATGTTACGAGCCACATCAACGCCCAAAGATAAATTGGAAGCCATCATCGGGGCTGTATCACAGTTACCACAGAGAATCATTTGGAAGTGGGAGGAGAAGACTTTGCCAGGGAACCCGAAAAATACGAGTATTTACATATCAAACTGGCTGCCTCAAAACGATATATTAGGTATAGTATTCTTATTCATGTGCCTTTATCTAATACCAAAGTTCACGTAGAACAAATTAGCCTATTTTATAAGATTAAACCACAACAACATAAATATTGCACAATTATATCAATTCGGTGATAATGCTTGTAATTTCGACAAGGTGCAATAACCCCTAAATGCAACGGGAATCAGCTGCACAAGAAGAAACAAAAAAAATTTTTAAACAGCCAAGTACATCCAAGGAATAAAAATCCTATGATACGACCAAGATTCTTTGCCATAACTAAACTGTATATGGAGTACCATATCTTGATATGCAGGCTGACTGATTTGATGACCGACATATCCAAGGTGGGATCAGTATTTAGCTCTTGTGTTTACAAAAAGTAGGAGCTCAATATTTGACCTAATTATGCAATAGGCTAATGTATAATTATATAATAATACGACAAAGTTTTGCCCGTCCTAACCCAATCTAGATCATTCCTTATCCGGTTAAAATTTCCATTAGAGGACCATTGATTTATGGAGTGGTGAGGGGGGGAAGGGGGAGGCGGGCTGCCCCCTGTACCACCCCGAACCCGCGGAGCCCCATGGTTATGGAGATATCCATGGTTAAAGTTTTGAGGTTAGAATAAAAAATTCCAGGCTAAAATTTCCATTAAAGGACCATCGATTTGGAAGCTCATTTTTTTTTTGTAGATAGTACTCATAAATAGAAAGCTTTTTACAAAATTTCAAACCGCGGAGTATCACAGTTTACGAGATATAATTTTTTAAAGTTTCCATACAAATTGGAAAATAGCTCGCCATTTGCAAATTTTTAGGTTAGATAAATTGTCATGGTAGACGTCAAAGTTGACATTTCACGTTCCGTTGACGGTAGAGGTGTATTTAATTCAATTTTATGTCATACTTTTTATTTAAATTTTATTTTATTTTCATATATTCACATATTATATTTGGTGTGTAATTAATGTGCACAATAATCGTGCTGTATTAAGCAATTACATTCGACTTTTTTACACAAAAAATAATTAATTTTTGTTTAGACTGTGGAACGGAACGTAAAGCGACGCCAAAATTTTTTGTGTTTTATTCTCATTATGAATATCCGAAAAATACCCAAAACCGAATCAGAGCACCCCACTTTCCACGTGGTCTTGTCTGCCCTACCCCTAGAGTGTATATAAAAAACCGGAGGCGCGGAGGGAGAGCAGCCTTCGCCCGCTGTGACTTGTCACGCAAGGGCGGAAGGGCTGCTCTTCCCGCAGCGCCGGAGATAAGGCGGAGTCAAACTAGGGGAAAAGGGAAGCTCTCCCCCTAGTTTGACTAAATAGCGCTATTCTAACCTAAAAACTTTAACCATGGATATCTCCATAACCATGGGGCTCCGCGGGTTGGGGGTGGTACAGGGGGCAGCCCCCCTCCCCCCTCCCCCTTCCCCCCCTCACCACCCCATAAATCAATGGTCCTCTAATGGAAATTTTAACCAAATTCCATTTTTATGTCCATCGAATTATGGTACGGGAAGGCCCGGCTACCCCCCTATACCATCCCCATCCCGCAGAACCACATGGTTATGGAGATATCCATGGTTGAAGTTTTTAGGTTAGAATAGCGCTATTTAGTCAAACTTGGGGGACAGCTTCCCTTTTCCCCTAGTTTGACTCCGCCTTATCTCCGGCGCTGCGGGAAGAGCAGCCCTTCCGCCCGCGTGACGAAGCACGGTCACTCATGCTCGGCTCCGCAGCTTCGGCTTGTTGGTCGCCGTCAACCGCTTCACCTCGCATGGTTCCCGCGCTTCGTCACAGCGGGCGAGGGCTGCTCTCCCTCCGCGCCTTCGGTTTTTTATATACACTCTAGGGGTAGGGCAGACAAGACCACGTGGAAAGTGGGGTGCTCTGATTCGGTTTTGGGTATTTTTCGGATATTCATAATGAGAATAAAACACAAAAAAATTTGGCGTCGCTTTACGTTCCGTTCCACAGTCTAAACAAAAATTAATTATTTTTTGTGTAAAAAAGTCGAATGTAATTGCATAATACAGTACGATTATTGTGCACATTAATTACACACCAAATATAATATGTGAATATATGAAAATAAAATAAAATTTAAATAAAAAGTATGACATAAAATTGAACGTGAAATGTCAACTTTGACGTCTACCATGACAATTTATCTAACCTAAAAATTTGAAAATGGCGAGCTATTTTCCAATTTGTATGGAAACTTTAAAAAATTATGTCTCGTAAACTGTGATACTCCGCGGTTTGAAATTTTGTAAAAAGTTTTCTATTTATGAGTACTATCTACAAAAAAAAAATGAACTTCCAAATCGATGGTCCTTTAAGGCGATTATAGCCTCGAATGTCCTTGAGCGTTTGGGCGGAGCATAGGCGAACCCAGTGCCTCACCCCGCGCGCCCGCTTACCTCCCCAATGTCAAAGAGTGTCGTACTCGTACGTAGCGCATGCAGATGCGTCGTGGGATGCATTTTGTCTTAGGCAGTTTTATGATGCTACCTACTTACTGAGTGTAGATGGATCGAGAATACGTACAATATTTATGTTGTGAGTATGAATGCTATTGTACTTACAGTAAAAATACTGCTTTCTTAGAGACAAATAAATAATAATAATAATATCAATAAAAAACGTTTATTCAGTATACAGTTCGTTTTTTCACGTATACAGATTATAAAAAAATACAATTATGAAAAAAAAAAACTTACTTATGACTAATACCGCTTTTAACAGTGGTAGTTTTTAGGGTTCCGTACCCAAAGGGTAAAAACGGGACCTTATTACTAAGACTCCTCTGTCCGTCTGTCTGTCTGTCACCGGGCTGTATCTCACGAACCGTGATTGCCAGAAGAATACCATTATTATAGTTACAAACTCAAATGGGTCCCGCCTGCTTCCAACTTTTATTTAATTTAAAATGGGCTTGTTTTTAGCTTTTCAGTTAGTTTTAGTATAAGGTTGCAGTCGGGTTTTGTAATTTTTTTATTTCCTGCTTTTTAGTTTACAAATGTGAAAGATTTCGCTGACGATTTAGTTCTTGGTAGGTGTTTTTTACGATTTGTCACTTTGAATTAGTTTTTACCATATTATAAATTGTATATATTTTTGTAATCACCTTTTAAAACCTTTTATTTTGATACCCCACTCGATAGGTTATGAGAAAAAAAAAGACGGGTTGCACTCCGGGAGTGCCGGCAGAAGTGAAAACTTGAATATTAACGTTGAAATAAATCAATTATTAATCGAATTAATATAACTCATTTTTTTCACTATTTCTGCGTCACTTTTTTCATTAATAGATGCACTTTGTTCAATTTCCATATTTTAAACACTATACGAGTATACACGAATTTTACGAATACACAGCAGTGTAGGTACTATACAGACGGTCGAGCCATCAGCTGTCCATCCATCCATCCGTACATCCACACCCACACACACACCCACACACACCCCCACACCCACACCCACACACACGCCCACACCCACACCCACACACCCACACCCACACCCACAGCCACACACACACCCACACCCACACCCATACCCACACCCATACTCACACCCACATCCACACACACACCCCACACCCACACCCACACCCACATCCACACCCACACCCATCCATCCATCCATCCATCCATCCATCCATTGTCGTGTGTCACTTGGTTCACTTCGGTTGGCGCCGCCGTAGAAAGAGAGGGGGATACTTAGTAGTTAGGAGTAGTAGTTCTCCCCTGTGAAATCTCTCCTGACGGTCACGTGTCCTGACGCGACCATTGTTTTCAATACATAGCTGGATTCGACGTCTCAAGGATTGTACTGCCATTCAGCATTACAATATTAGTGATTCCATTAGAATATTTTCCAAAGATCGTAAAAGAAATTTGAATTTGGAACATAATGTTGTGAAGGTGACTGCGCTGCGGGTGTGTTAGTAAAATAAAAATATTGAGCATCATTTCGAACAAGGTACGTAATCGAGGTATGAATACTTTAAAATAAGAAGCAGTTTATTAAGATTCAACATTTTCCTTAAGTTTGCCGTATATCATTACTTCCCAGAATTTGATCCTTATTAGGGACACTATCGAATGGTGTAATAATACAGTGTGTGTTTTTTTTTTTCAAAATCAACAGGTTCGATTCCTGGCTAGAAATATTGATTTTTCAAAAATCCAATGATTCAGTTTTAGTTTTCATCAAAATCGAGCCCGCGACTCCTTTGAGTATTTTTCGCTATTCCTCATAGTATAGAATTTGGCCATCCACGCCCACTTGAAAAATTCACCCTGTATATTATATACTCTCGAAAAACATAACCCTTCTTCTGGCTATCACGGTTCGTGAGATACAGCCTGGTGACAGACAGACAGACGGAGAGAGGACTCTTAGTAATAAGGTCCCGTTTTTACCCTTTGGGTACGGAACCCTAAAAACTACCACTGTTAAGAGCGGTATTAGTCATAAGTTAGTTTTAATTATTTTTTTTGTAATTGTATTTTTTATAGTTTGTATATGTGAATAAACGATCTGTATACTGAATAAACGTGTTTTATTGATATTATATTAGTATTCAATAGACAATAATATATCGTCCACTCGCAAACAAACTATCACTACTACTAATACTATCAACGTCCAAGCGTAAACGAACAGTCCGAGTGTACTATCTGCGCTATTTAGTCTTTGCTACAAAAATGCAGATCGGAGCGAGCCGACATGCGACACAACCTCCCCGTGCGAACGCTACAGCGAGACTGACCGGGCGGCTGCTGCCCGCGCCCGTATAGGTAAAACCATGGTGTTACTGATTTTTTCCCACTTAAATAATAATTATTAAAAAAAACAAACTTAATTTTTATAAACCATTAAATTTGCTATAATTTGGTGAAAGAATCATCAAAATCGCTTCAGGCGTTTGGAAGTAGAAAGAAAATTCTTGCGTAAAATAAGAGGATGGATATGATTTTTTATTGTTAAAACTAACAGTAATATTAAAAAAATCAAACTTAAATTATATTTGTAAACATATGTCACATATCATATATTTTTTTTAATATATTTGGGCTATCCATTTGGGAGAAGTAGGCCTTCAAAGAGAGGTCTACTTTGAAGTTTGGCGTAACCATTCGCCTTAATGGAAATTTTAGCCAATAATTCGTCACCTGTGACCGTAAATTATCGACGTGTCCTCGAATGTGTTCCTCGTTTACTGTACAGTACTCGTAAATAACGAATACTACAGAAGTTATGATCACATCTAGCCTTTTCCCAGTTATGTTGAGGTCCGCTAATTCACGGCTATTTTATATTGCTATTCCATTGCGATTTCCCCTCAGGATAGATTGTAATAAGATATCTCGTTACTCGGCGCCGAAGGGAAAACCCTTTCAAATACGAAGAAAAAATGTAGGCTCAAATCCTGTAGGTTTTCGATTTCGATCTAAAAAGATAAGTTTATATAATGATATAAGTACAGTGTGTTAGGTTAAACGAGGGACATTCGTTAAGGGAGTGTATCGCGAAGGTATAATTGCACTTTGTAGGGAACAGCTGATTTTTTTTTAACCAACTTTAAAAAAGGAGGTTCTGTATTCGACCCGTATGTATGTATGTATGTTTGTATGTCCGCGATTATCTCAAAAACTACTGAACCGATTTTGATAATTCTTTCATTAGTGTGATCTACATACTTTCAGGAAGGTTTTAGTATATAATACATTAGGTAATTATGCTTATGTACGAAGTTATATGCATAAGTGTACTGCATCTCCGGCATTTCTATGCGAATTTTGATAATTCTTCGAGTCGTGTCTTCAATTCTTCAATGCACTAGTGTTAATTGAATTTGTGTGGGGTAGGTACAACTAAAAAGTGAAAAATAAAAACTTTTTTACAAAAAAAACAACCGACTTCAAAAAAAAACACTACAAAGTGAAAAATAACTTTAATTTCGGAAGTCGGTGTAATAACGAAAATGCTGAACCAACGACACCGCCTTCCGAAATTAAAGTTATTTTTCACTTTGTAGTGTTTTTTTTGAAGTCGGTTGTTTTTTTATATTTCAGAGTTGGTTGCATATTAAAAGTTGTTAATTGTTTTTTGTATGTCCTTCGCTTAACATACCATCTTGTATCTCGAGGTGATAGTGATGATATATGTTCTGGCACGTATCTACAATTTATCAATCATGTCATGTGACATAATCCGTGACGTATATTATCACAAATTATTTTAGAGTAGGTATCTGGAGATTTTCGTCAACTTCCGCAACTCTGACAGTATCTAGTAATCTGCTCATTCACGTTCAATGAGTTTCATCAGCAAATTCTGCTTGACCAGGCAGGGTTAGCAATCTTGCTTGTTTATATGTTACAGATTTAAGAACCTTACACCTAGTTTAAGCTGTATCCAACCAGATGCAGGTTGTAAGTGGTTTATTTAACTTAGGTGTTATGCTCAAGACTATTCCACTGACTTCAAATAGGTGTGGTAAACAAAATGATATCACCTTTATTGTACCTACTTATTGATATGTCAATATTTTTATGAAAGTATCTGGATGCAAGTGAGTGGCAGACATTAATGACAATATAGAGATAAGAAATCATATATCTACACGATAAAACCAACGACAGTATAATTATACAGAGTTGATACGACAGAGGGGCTTTCCTTTAAACTGCCTATACTAGGTACAATTTTCAAGCTCTGTACCAAAAATCAATTAAAAAGCAGCAGTAGTTTAGTCGCAAATGATTTTTTAAGTTTTTACCCCGTTTGAACACGATGTATCTTTCGTAACAGCTGAGTATGTCTAACGCATAGGTCATGCACCTTAAAACGATAAATCTGAGTATAATCTACAATATGTTGTTGCCGCTCTGACACAAGTCACAAGTACAACCAAATATTTCACAAAAAAGTTGGCAATGCAAACAAGGAAGCAATAAATACACATACTTGCACTTTCATTAGAGCAAGATTACACGCTCATTCTGGCGTCATTCTGATCCATCAGTCTGGTCAGAATGATGGGAGAATGATCGTGTAACCCACGGATTGACAGAATGATGGTCCAGAATGATGAAAATTAAATGTTTTAAATAATTCCGTCAGTCTCGTTTTGAATGATGAAATATTGATGGGAGAATGATCGTGTAACCCGCTCGTATCATTCTGGCGTCAGTCATCGTCAGCGACGCATTGCAGAAGGACGAGTGAAGCGACATAACCAGTGTTGCCAACTCAATTTTTTAAAGAGAGCTAGATCACCTTCGAAAAAGAGCTAAAATAGAAAAAAAAGAGCAAAAATAAAAGAAAGTTTAAAAATCAAAACTTTAATTATTGATAAAGAAAAACGTAACATGATATTATATCTTGTTAGATTAATAAGAGAAATATTTAAAAATACGATTATTCGTTGTCAGAACTATCGAAATTGTGTGTCAAATTCACTCATTCTAATCCATTTGGGCTTGGTCCAGAGTTTTCCACATCCTAAGTTGCCATGGTAACAATTTTTTTTAATTCTCACTATAAATAAACAAATAACCAACACAGTACTCCACCACGATCGTACATCAAACCAAAATCAATGAATGAATGATCGAACGAAACGAAGTACTTAAATGAAACGAACGAAATAAAACAATACGAGGATTCCCCGTAGTTCAAGTCGTATACTAAATATGGCTCTATGTTTTAAAATTAAAGAGCTAGAGCTAAAATAGTTTTGGAGCTAATTCATTGAAGAAAGAGCTGAATTTAGCTCTAATAGAGCTAAATTGGCAACACTGGACATAACTACGAGCGCGCCGCAAGCGCCGCCGCCCCCCCCCCCCTAACACCTCCGCCCCTGCCCCCGCCGCCACGTACTTTTCATCAGTCTGCTGTAATTCTAGATTGACCGTGTAACCGTCGAAAATCCTCCATCATTCTGGCATCAGTCACGTCAATCCAGAACGATGGACCAGAATGACGCCAGAATGAGCGTGTAACCTTGCTCTTATTACCTTGCTCTTACGAGAGTGACAATCATAGCAAAACATCCCGCGCGTAAAAGAAATAGAAATAGGTCAGTGTGTTGCTATTGCATCCTAGAGATCCTTGCGATCGATAAGTGGGGCTTCCCGGCCTCTAAAAAACATGTTTTTTCAGTGCGCCGACGCCACCCTTTCGGAACGTGCGTTATGTAACACGGAAGCTCCTGCGCCACTTTTGTTTTGTCGAACTCGCGCGCTGACAATTATTATTGTGATTTTGTTTAGTTATTGTGATTAAAAATTTACCCCCTTATTCATAAAACTTATCAAACCTATTTTAGTTAAAATGGGGTTTGTCTCTTTCTTACACACAGAAATGACAACGTGACAGATAAAGACAAACGTTCTATAAACCTATTTTAGCTAAAATAGAGATAAAATAGGATTATGAATAAGGGGGTTAGTGTTTTTGTTGTGCGCGTACTTCAAAACCTTACCTAACATAAAAGCCGCCGCCCGCGCCACTGCCGGCGTCGGACGCTCGCCTTGACACGAGATAACCACTGACGTATAAATCATATACAGAGTTGATATGACAGAGGGGATTTTAAATTACAGTACGTAACTATAGGTGTTTAGTATTAATTCAATACGGTCTAAAAATAAAAAGCGCCAAAAACAAGAATTTGTTTTTTTCAAACAAACTAAATAGCTTACAAATTAGAGTAAAACGCAACAGCCTTTGTAAATAAAGTTGACTGAACTTAGATACCTGGGTAACAAAAATGGCAACGTCGCGCCTCGCGCGTGTGCCTATCTCGTGTCGAGGCGGGCGGCGGGCGTCCGACGCCGGCAGTGACTTGGCGCGGGCGGCGGCTTTTATGTTAGGTACAGGGCACATCAACCTACTACAAGCTGTCAAATTTCTTTAATAAATTTTCAACTTTATTGCTAAATTAAAAGGTTCAAAATTGATTGGGAAAATTTTACAGTTTCGGGTAGGTTGATGTGCTGGCGTCTGTACCTAAGGTTTTGAAGTACGCGCACAACAATCACAAAAAAAACACTAAATTTTTAAATTCTCGATGTGTCCTCCATTCACATTAATGCACAAATCATACCGACACGGAGAAGATTGTTATTTATTTTTCTAATTAAATCACTGTCCGTCGCTAAGAATGCTAAAATAATCCTATTTTTTAGTTCAAATACTGTCTTAAACTTATAATTTAGTGTCCTATCACAATAACTAAACAAAATCACAATAATAATTGTCAGCGCGCGAGTTTGACAAAAGTGGCGCGGAAGCTCCCGTGTTACAGTCATAACGCACCGCACGCTCCGAAAGGGTGCCGTTGGCGCACTGAAAAAACATGTTTTTTAGAGGTCGGGAAGCCCCACTTATCGATCGCAAGGATCTAGGATGCAATAGCAACACACTGACCTATTTCTATTTCTTTTACGCGCGGGATGTTTTGCTATGATTGTCACTTTCGTAATGAAAGAGCAAGTATGTGTATTTATTGCTTCCTTGTTTGCATTGCCAACTTTTTTGTGAAATATTTGGTTGTACTTGTGACTTGCGTCAGAGCGGCAACAACGTAACTCAGATTTATCGTTTTAAGGTGCATGACCTATGCGTTAGACATACTCAGCTGTTACGAAAGATACATCGTGTTCAAACGGGGTAAAAACTTAAAAAATCATTTGCGACTAAACTACTGCTGCTATTTAATTGATTTTTGGTACAGAGCTTGGAAATGGTACCTAGTATAAGCAGTTTAAAGGAAAGCCCCTCTGTCGTATCAACTCTGTATACGTCAGTGGAGATAACACACGCCGCGCTCCGGCGCACGCGGGACGTTGCCACTTTTGTTACCCAGGTATCTAAGTTCAGTCAACTTTATTTACAAAGGCTATTGCGTTTTACTCTAATTTGTAAGCCATTTAGTTTGTTTGAAAAAAAAAATTCTAGTTTTTGGCGCTTTTTATTTTTAGACCGTATTGAATTAAGGACGCTATAACATTTTTCCACGAATAACAGTGCTTTTCAGGTACCATTTTAATGAACAGGAGTCACAACCGCGAGGATATCTTGGTTTCAAATTAAAGATAATGTATTCATCTCCAGAATGGCCCCATAACAATTAAATAGCACCATCACAATAATCGCAAAAAATCAAATAAACAGAGGTCTGAATAGGAACCTGTATAGCTAAATCCACCGCATATTTTAACTTAAAAATAATAAGACATTGTTACTTATATAGTCCTCTATACGTTAAGTTAAATATTTTGTAGATAAATAAATAACTTTTTCATTTATGAGACAAATAAGAAACGCTCTCAAATTTCTCCATACATTTTCAACCCGCGGACACTTGCGGTTGGTCATTCCGCGCTCTGACGCGCTCGTGGAAGCACGCCTGTATCGCTTTCTCGCAAAAAATAATTACGTAAAAATGTGAGTTCCGAGTTGTGTACTGAGGTTGGACAAAGTTGATACTTTTTCGGATCGAAATAAAAATAAGTACGATTATTGAAATTTGTTTTAGAAATAAATACTTAGTTGTAATTTTTTGTAGATGACGGATAAATATTGTATAAATATTTATGTTATTATTTTATAATCAAATTAAAATGATGGAAATAATCATTTTTTTTAGACATTCGATATTAATAGTCGATTTTGGGGTTTTTGGGGGTGATGATTATGAATATAATATCCATTTTTTGTTCAAGATGGCGGGTGTATTTTTTAAATAAAAAATCAACATTGGTATCAATTGTGGAGGCGTTTGGGGTAGTGTTTACGAATATACCATCCAATTTTTTATTCTATGTGGCGTATTTTTTTTGTGACATATCGGCTTACGGCCAATTTCTTCATAATACCAGTCTATTCAGTTGTCATGCTACGTCACAGTTGTACTCTTCAATTTAGCAACTTTTTTGATGAATTATAAAGTTGCTAAATTGAAGAATACAACTGTGACGTAGCATGACAACAGATTGAATAGACTGGTATTACGTTTAGTCGTTCAACTAAGTCACGTGGTTTTATTTGCCTTTATTTAACTACCTAAACCTATGGAGTATAGTACTGTATACAATGAAGTATTTTCTAAGTGAACAGACAGCTGTGCTGCTGGGCAGTTTGTTGCGCCACTTCTTCCCAGCGAAAGCACTAGGAAGTGGTGAAGGGCGGGCGCTTAGGGGGACTGTCTTTTGTAATTTTGACGTTCGAAAAGTGCTGATTCTTAGCCTAATTTGAATAAATGACTTTTGATTTACTTTTGTTTGAATTTTTAAGTAAGTAAAATACTTACTGTTTTCATAAGGGAATAATTATTTTTAAATTTTACAACGAATCTCTACGATCCCAGGCTAGTATTTGATTATGTAATGCTCCAACGATTCGCACCTTCAGAATGGTAGTGACTTAACTCAAAAATCTAAGAAATCGAGTTACGATCATAGAGGGTCACTAAAAGGTACGCACTTTTAGGGGAATATTAAAGAAGTGACGTTTTTATGGTAGAATAATTATTCTAATAATAACAAAAACAATATTTCAATGTACTTAGGTACATCTTTTCAAACTAACAGCAGACTGGGGTATAAGCGTAGATGTTCCTTGTAATACTAAAATGTTAAAAGGTCGCTTTTGGGTACCTAGTAATGTACGTATTGACTGATGAACTTCAACAATACTAAAAACATGATTATCACGCAGATAGTAAGTACTAATAACATTTACCAAATTCGATTGCGAACTTACAACTAACTACTCAATAAATACCAGTAAAATTAAAAAAAATATATATATTTTCAAGTACCAAGATTAGTTAAGTAACGTATAAAAATCGAGCGAACAATGGTTTCAATGGGTGCGTGCGCGTAATGTTGCTATGTTGCGATTCAGATACCTAAACTTGAGTGAGTTAAAAATGTGATAGCGTCCTTAATACTAAACACCTATAGTTACGTAGTGTAATTTAATATCCCCTCTGTCATATCAACTCTGTATAATCAAAATTGCTATGGGCTAATTAATGCAGCAAGACACGTTCGTAAATGATATCATAATCCTAGTAACTCTATCAATTAAATCTTTCGTTTTGGACCTTGGACCCCAGCTTTCGTAAGGTATAATAATATTAATTATTCATTCATTGTATTCATTATTTCAGCGCATCCAAATGTTCTGGCGTTCTATTCTCATTGCGGCATGTTGGGCTCTACGGAGGCGATTCATCATGGAGTACCTATGATTGGCATGCCAATTTTCGGAGACCAGCCAGGAAATGCTGCAGCCGTTGAAGAAAGCGGGTTAGGCGTTCAGATCCACTTCAGAGAGTTGACTACAGAGCTATTATTGGAGAAAATCAAAACTGTCCTTCATCCTGAGTGAGTATTGAATTGAATCAGAAATATCTGTATTGTGTAACTACGAAAAATATCCAGCGGGGACGTACTGCAGGGATTAAAAGTACCCTATATATGTGTTATCCCAGGCTATAAACTGTCTGTGTGCCAAATTACATCCAAATCCGTTCAGCCATTTTTGCGTCAATCCGGAATATACATCCAGACAAACAGACAAACGGACAAAAAATTTAAAAACTATATTTTAGCATCAGAGTCATTCACACAATTACTTTCTTCAAAAATCTTCAATGTAAGTAGGTACAATTTTGACTATTTTATTATACATATATATAAACTAAATAAACTAAACTAAACTTAAATGTAGGTTATCTTAAGACTTATGGTATAATAGCAAACATAGATAAAATTATAGCACTTAATACTTTACAAGTTAGTATTATATTTCCCTGTAAAGACTGCATTAAAGCTCTACCGTACTTACAGCGAAAAGAGCATTTGGCGACAAACTTGTTTTAATCAATGATCATTTACTTAACAAGTGTCAATTTTATTTCAGATTCAGGAGAAAGGTTAAGGACCTGTCCAGAGTATGGCACGACCGTCCACAATCAGCCATGGATATTGCAATTTACTGGACGGAGTTTACAGCTCGTACTAGTAACTACACCTTCCGGACTCCGGCAAGCGCAGTGCCCCTGTACCAATACAGGTCATGGGATATCATAGTTGTGTTTGGAAGCATCATATTTGCAATCCTCTACTCTTTGAAAATGATTATCGCTTGGCTTACGAAGAGCAAACCTCAGCAAATCCAACGTAAAATTAAAACTAAATAAATAAGTTTCTCATTGAAGTTTTGGTTAGTAATAAATTTTTTAATAAATTTTTAAATATAAGAAAGGCCCTGATGTAATACTCCCTATTAATTTAGGTGGAACTAATTTAAAAATAGTTAAAAAATTTAAATATCTCGGGCATATTGTAACAGAAAACTTATCGGATGATGATGATTTGGAATGACAAAGATGCAGTATCGCTTGTAAAAGCAATATGCTAGCTAGACGTTTTTATCACTGCTCGAATCAAGTTAAGGTGACTGTGGTGGTGGTGGTTCAGGGCCTACTGTCAGTCGTTATACACCAGCCAACTTTGGTACCGGTACACGAGGAGTGCGTATAACACTCTTCGTGTACAATATAATAATGCCTACCAGGCTATGATGAACTTGCCCTGGCGGTGCAGTGCGACTGACATGTTCGCCGTGAGCAACGTTGCCGGCTTTTCCACACTGCTAAGTAGGCTCAGAGTGTCATTCTACACAAGGGTTACCCTGAGTAATAATGAAATTGTAAAAGCTGTGTACCGTGTCGTCCATCTTGCAAGAGTAAAAGACTTTTAATATTATATTTTATTTTATGTGAATTTTATAATGTTAATTGCCTATAGTAGTATTTAAGTGTATGTGTCTGTATGGTATGGGTTTAATAATTGCCTGAAATAAATGATATCTAATTTAATTTTTAATAAATTACGTTTAACAAAATTGTTATTCATTTTGTAAATAAAAATATATGGTAATGACAATAGGTGTGAGTTTATTAGTGTTTTTCTGTGATCTAGAAATAGTTATCCCCAATGTTCAAAATTTTCTGTTACTCCTTTGAAAAAAAAAGTGTTGTGTGTTTGAATGTCAATAAATAGATAATAGCGAACTGAAACGAAATACCTAACATAGTTTTTATCGCAACGGCTAGATTAATCTCACCAACTAAATAAAATTATAATAATATGCAACTACATATAGGTAACTATACATATTCGTAAGCATGATACCTGTAACGTGAAATAATTTTTAACCGACTTCAAAAAAGGAGGTTCTGTATTCGACCCGTATGTATGTTTGTATGTCCGCGATTTTCTCAAAAACTCATGAACAAATTTTAATAATTCTTTCACTAATGTGATCTACACAGTTTCAGCAAGGTTTTAGTATATAATACATTAGGTAATAATTCTTATGTTCGAAGTTATATGCATAAATGTACTGCATCTTCGGCATTTCTATACGAATTTTGATGATTCTTCTAGTCGGTGTCTACAATTCTTCATTGCACTAGTGTTAATTGAATTTGTGTGGGGTAGGTACAACTAAAAAGTAAAAAAAACAACCGACTTCAAAAAAAAACACTACAAAGTGAAAAATAACTTTAATTTCGGAAGTCGGTGTCGTTGGTTCAGCATTTTCGTTATTTGACACCGACTTCCGAAATTAAAGTTATTTTTCACTTTGTAGTGTTTTTTTTTTTGAAGTCGGTTGTTTTTTTTGTAAAAAAAGTTTTTATTTTTCACTTTTTAGTTGTACTTACCCCACACAAATTCAATTAACACTAGTGCATTGAAGAATTGAAGACACGACTCGAAGAATTATCAAAATTCGCATAGAAATGCCGGAGATGCAGTACATTTATGCATATAACTTCTTACATAAGCATAATTACCTAATGTATATACTAAAACCTTCCTGAAAGTATGTAGATCACACTAATGAAAGAATTATCAAAATCGGTTCAGTAGTTTTTGAGATAATCGCGGACATACAAACATACATACATACGGGTCGAATACAGAACCTCCTTTTTTAAAGTCGGTTAAAAAACAAAAACTTTTTTACAAAAAAAAACAACCTAATTAAAAAAAAAAACTACAAAGTGATATTACGAACGATACGAACTTTAATTTCGGAAGTCGGTGTCAAAACACGAAAACGCAGAATCAACGACACCGACTTCCGAAATTCAAGTTATTTATCACTAATATCACTTTATAGTTTTGTGTTGAAGACGGTTGTTTTTTTTTTTCCGAATAAAAATATTGTACACTGCCTGGTGAGTTAAAGTGCCATCTATGGTGCATGGTAAGAACTACCTCCCAGCCATGGAGACTACAATAGGAATGGATGTATAAAAGCGTGTGTAGAGGGCGTTCTCAACAATTTAGCGTAGAGTTGGTAAGTTCAGAAGTTTTATGTTTAGACGGCCTGACTGGAGGCCTTCATTTATTAAGGCATCAAACAGCATACAATAGCCTGGTTAAGCAGCCGACAGCCTCATAAGATGACCTGCGAGCTGCCATACAGAACTCCACGGAAACGACAATACCTAATTACTTACTGGAAGTTAAAATATCAGAATTGTTTACCAAATGGAATAATAAGTAAGTACTACTAATAATACTTATACTAATAATAATACATACATACATACTCGTATAAAAATTCATTCCTTCCCATGGGGTTGGGCAGAAACTAGAGAACGCCACCTGCTACGATCCTAACATAGGTAAGTACTCCTTTTGCTTCGTTTACGGAATAATAAAATAATATTACCATGTAACGTAATAATAAATAAATTGATAATTGAACCTTTGCAAAGTACTAATTCGTATTTTCATCTACCTATCTTCTAATTGATGTAGGTCGCAGGATATCGCTGGATGAGAGAAGCACAGACTCACAGAGCCGGTCGAAGTGGCGGTGCATTTTCATAGTGATTATTGCAAGACAGGAAAACACTACAATTTAGCTAAACTAAAATCAATTAAAATAAAATAAAAACTTAAATAAAATATACATTTCCATCAGCGTCTGTTCTGAGAGAGCGTATCTGTATCTGTTAGAGAGTAGGGGTGTGTTTGGGTAGGTGTGTGTGTGTTGAGAACGTAGGAGTATATAAAAATCATCAATCCTCTTTCAAAAATATAGGTTTATAATGGTTTTTAAATATCTACAGCATAAAGTTGAATATATTTCCGTTAAAGTCATCGAAATCATATATCTATGGTTAAAGTGCTATGTGCTATGCGTCATGTTCGTGTGATCGGGCGCCCCGTCAGTAGGTACCACAATCTCTTAGCTGCCGCCGCTTATTTAATTTAATATTTGTTTTGTTTTCTTTTTATTACGGACCCTTTTTAACGTTCTGCATTCACACGCATAATTTCAACATGAATGACCAATATTTTGGAACCATACTTTGATTTAAAATAGTGTCCATGGAGTTTCTTGCCCGTTCTTCTCCATAGGTACCTAGTGTACCTATCTACTACACTTTGGAATAGGCAAGAAGCTTCATCTTTCTGTCTGACCGACCCCTTGACAATTGAAAAGTGCTTGTAAAATTGGTAAAAAAAAACTATCAAACTATTTATTATCTTTCATCCATCTTCTCACAAAATCCGATATAATAGGTAAACCGTAAATCTATCCATCTCACGGCAAACAAGTCACGCTCCAGTGTTGATGTTAGAAGAGCATTGAGCATAGTGAGGGCCCGAACGAGGGGCGAGTGAGCTCGTGATACTGTGTATGCTGATGGTACGGCTCATAGAAATGTAATATATCTATGGTACGGCTAGTAGCCGGTGACTTCGCGGCCTGAGTTGTTCTTCTTCTTAGCGTGTCGATAGCAATCTAAATGGACTCGGCACAGAATTCGGCTACTTGTTTGGCCTGAGTTGTTGTTTGGGGACAACTGGGATAAAACGCCTTACCAACTGCGCCACCTGTTCCTGGCAATCAGACTCACCCCGCATAATAACGGCAGGCGGTGATAAGCAGGAAGTACTTACGCCTTACTTCAAGAGAATTAAAATTTAGGACACCGAACAAAAATTTTGTAGGATAAAGGAAGGGATAGTATTTGAAGAGTTTTTTATACGGAAATCTAAGAAAGGCCTTCTGAACTTTTAAAGATTGCTTAGCTTGGAACTTTCTTAGCTATTTTCGTAGAGTAGGGAAAATGGCTTAAAAATCATTTCTGGAATGCGCTCTAACCTAAGACTATGTGTGAGGCATATCTGGGACGAACACCAATACTCTACTCTCAAGACAAACTCCAATACTCTACGACCGAGGCAATTGAATACATAAGTAATTATGTTTGTTTTAGGTTTGCGAAAACATTTTGCATTCCGTATGACAAAACCGAGTGTCTTAGCTTAGACGCTTTTTTGACAATATTGTCCATGTGGGGAATAAATGTCAGCTTGCGTTCAAGAAGGACCCCCAAGTCTTTTTACTTTAGTTAGGCACGTACCGTTCATACTATAATTGAAATCGATAAAATGTAACTGCCGAACGGTATTTCAAATTGCATATTATCCTTACACCATTTCAAAAGTCTATTCGCGTCTTCTTGAAATAATGCTGAATCGGCTTGAGAATCTATTACGAACTATGTACTTGCAAATCATCGGCGAATAAGAATGAAGAATATCGTTAACAAAAATAATAAAGATTAGATCTAGGCGGGAACCCTGCGGAACCCCAGAGGTTATAATCAGGATTCGAAACAGTGGCAAGCGGGTCACTAGTTTATCACACTAATATTATAAAGACGAAAGTTTGTGAGTGTGTGTATGTGTGTTTACACGTTTGTTACTTCTTCACGCTCAAACGCCTGGACCAATTTTTATAAAATTTTGTATGGAGGTAGCTGACACCCTGGATTAACATTATAGGCTACTTTTTATCCCGTTATCCCACGGGACTGACATTTACGCGGGTAAAATTGCGGGGCGCAGCTAGTTATAAAATAAATCTTAAAATCTAAGCAAGTTCATAAAATTATGTTGGTGTTGTTGCTTATGTTTGAACGCACAACATATTGTTGCCTTATTTTATCGGCCGTTTTCCTGAACCTTGAAAGCCTTTTGTCGTCTTCATGACATTTTGATAATATAATTACATAATTACACCAATATCTATGTTAAACATACATATGTTTAACATAGATATTGGTGATATCAAGTGTTTACCTAAATACCTACCAATCTATATCTACTAATGATAAAGCTGGAAAGTTTGTTTGTTTAAACGCGCTTATCACTTTTTCATTTGATAGCCCAATTCTTAAGGAAGGCTATAGGCTATTTAACATCACGCTATGACCCTTAGGACACGAGCAAAAAAAAAAAAAAAACTTTTATACAAAAAAAAAAACAACTGACTTAAAAAAAACACTACAAAGTGATAAATAACTTTAATTTCGGATGTTGGTGTCGGTTGATCCGCATTTTCGTTTTTTGAGAACGACTTCCGAAATTAAAGTTATTTATCACTTTGTAGTTTTTTTTTTGTTTGAATTCGGTTTTTTTTTTTGTAATAAAGTTTTTATTTTTCGCTTTTTAGTTGTACCTACCCCACACCATTGAAGTCACCGACTAGAAGAATTATCAAAATTCGTATAGAAATGCCGGAGATGCAGTACATTTATGCATATAACTTCGTACATAAGAACAATTACCTAATGTATTATATATTAAAATCTTCCTGAAAGTATGTAGATCATATTAATGAAAGAATTATCAAAATTGGTTCGTTAGTTTTTGAGAAAATCGCCGACATACATACGGGTCGAATATAGAACCTCCTTTTTTGAAGTCGGTTAAAAATCAGGAATATCGTTAAGCAAAAACGAAGTAACAGCCCGAAATGTATTTTTTATGTATTTTAAAATTTTATATGTATTTAAACAACAAAATTTATGAAGTTGTGTAACGTTTCGTTACAGCAGGTATTACGGTTGTTATTCAACGGAGTTTGTGGCGAACAAAATATTTCACGCGGACAAGATCGCGGGCAGAAGCTAATTTAGCTAATAATAATTTGTAAAAGCAAGGCCATGTCGGTCGCTATCAAGTAGAATAAGGTGCCTATCATATTCAAGAATAAACATGAGTTGAAAGATAACTGTGTACCTATAATTTTATCATCCCATTGATTAATTGTATTTTAGCAAAATATACAAGCACGTTTGAATTCCGTCTAGTCATCGTGCTTTGATAGAATACATATTATTATGTGTTCTGTGGGTATGACACTCGTTTAGCCGTTCACTAGTCACTAGTCAGTCCGGTGCCGGGGGCCGCCGAGTAAACACCGGCGCGGGTACCATTTGAGCGAACTCACACCACGGCAACGGCCACGGCCTTCAAGTTCTCAAACATGAAACTGAGTGTTTTAATCGCTACATTATCTTTACTAGTGTTAACGGACTACGCTTGTAGTCTTAATATCCTTGGAATATTTCCGTACCAAGGCAAAAGTCATTTTATCGTTTTCCGTGTTTTTTTACGTGAACTCGCCAAAAGAGGCCACAATGTGACCGTTATTTCGCACTTCCCCGAACAAGATCCACCGGCGAATTATCATGACATCAGTTTAGCCGGAAGCATTAAAGCCATAGAAGGCGAGGCACCTTTTGAGAGCTCATATCTGGTACTGTTTTTTATCAGTCTCTTCCTTGCAAATGCCGGAATAGAAAACTGCAATGTAATGTTGGCCAATGACCGAGTGCAAAGTTTAATTAATGAAAAACCGAAGTTTGATGTAATAGTTGTGGAGCAGTTCAACAGTGATTGTGCACTTGGTATCGCCCACAAGCTTCAAGCACCGGTAGTCGGTATAATGTCCCACATAATGATGCCCTATCATTATCAAAGATTAGGTGTGCCTTACAATCCTGCTTATGTTCCTTTCCATTTCTTAGAGGGGGGAACCAAACCCACACTATTTCAAAGAGTAGAAAGGACAATATTGGACTTTTATTTTAGACAACTTAACCACTACTACACCCAAAGAAGCAACCAAAATACTCTTGCAAAATATTTCGATGATATCCCGCCGCTAGAAGATTTAGCTCGAGAAATAAAGTTTCTTCTATTGTATCATCACTTTACTCTAACTGGATCGAGACTGTTTCCTTCTAATGTCATCGAAATTGGAGGTTTTCATGTAATTGATGCGAAACCACTGAATGGCGTAAGTATTAACATTGATCACTTTATTATTATTTTGTTGAGGCATGAAAACTGCTCCCTCCCACCGAGAGGAGGCCTGTGTCCCAGCAGTGCGAACATTATAGGCTGATTATGTTATGTTATAAGCAGTGATCGGAATAGGTAGAGCTATTTAGGTTCATTGACCGCAAACATTGATGTTAATATGTATATTCCACGGGATTCCAACTGATACTACGGGATTTTTGTCATATAAATTCGCTTCACTAACATCAACAGATGTTGAACGCTCGTTTTCCACATATAAATAAATGGGTGTTAGATGTAAAAAGAAATAGATTAAAATTAGATAATTTAGAAAAAATAATTTTGATTTATTTTATTTACTCTGGTCATACTCAGTCTTCTAGTGAAGCTGAAGACGAACCAGGCCAATGACATTTTTTGTTTAAATAAGAGAATTATTGTTGAAGCGTTTTGATTATTTTAATTAAATTTTATTGTAAATACAAATTTTTGTATGGTAATGTTTTTGTACAACTTCAGAATAAAAATGTTTAAATGATTGTTGATTCTTGAATAAGAAATTGGTGCCGATTATCTTGTACACCGAACTAAACTATCACTAAAATTCCTTACTTTTTGCTACATTATGAGAATCTTACAGCTATTCTGCATAAAAAATTCTCTAAATTTAAAAATAATTTTGACACAACAAAAATCGAATTTGACAATCGCGACTCGTCGACACGTGGTACTTATTTTCCCTACCCCGTGAATTGATTTTTAGAGCCGCAGGTGCGGAGGGTGCAGCCTTGACGTGTTTTTTAAGGAATTTTTCACTTTTTGTATGGAAAATATGAAAAATGATCACCTACATGTTGAGTTTTAGGAGTTTATGGGCTTTATAAAGGGGGTCGAAATTTTCATTATTTTTGCGATAGGACGCACCATTTTCGAGATATAAGCAAAAGAAAAAAAAAAGATACAGACAGTACTGTTTTTGCACCTGAAGTCGAGGTGTTGGTGTGAATTTCTATTCATGACAAGTAATTTTATTCCACACCTTTTTAATCGCGATTAAAAATAGTGAGATTTAGTTAGACAATCAAAAGTTTAGGTGAAAAACGTGAAATTCAGAATAGCAAAATTGCCATCACACTAATATTCTAAAGGCGAAAGTTTGTGAGTGTGTGTGTGTGTGTGTTTATATGTTTGTTACATCTTCACGCCTAAACCACTGAACCGATTTAGATGAAATTTGGTATAGAGATAGTTTGAGTCCCGGAAAAGGACATAGGATAGTTTTTATCCCGATATTCCCACGGGATCGACATTTACGCGGGTGAAACCGCGGGGCGCAGCTAGTATTCAATATATTAATAACTCAGTGCCAGCTTAGTGCTGTCAAACTAAAATATAGTTAAGTTGCGTCACTTTAGTCAATTTCAGAATGGGAAATTGTTGCTTGACAGGGATAAATTAAATTTTAGTGACTTTTAGTCTAGTTTAGAGGCATTTGTGACCAGAAAATCGGCACCATTGTTACGTAAAAAAATATATATGTTGTTTAATGAATCAAGTTTATCTATTTATTATACTATCTTTAATCCCGTCCTTCTTATATTTACCCGTCAGAAAGGAAGTGTAATCTTTCATCAGTCCCGAAGGCGTGAATAGTTTTTATGATTTTACTACTTAAAAACCAAATCCCGGGACTCGGGGAATATCCATGTTATTCTAACCAACCAATTATTCTAAGCAAGTACGTAAAACAGCTCTACCTATTCCGATCTATGGTTATAAGAAAACTACTTGTTGACTTGAAGCACTGGCGCCACATCACCGTGGATCAGCAAAAATTATTCTGCGATTATCCCTTTTATCCTATTAGGTTGTTTATATTATATAATTTTTTTATTTTATCCCTTTTCTTACTGGGCTATTGACAAGGATCCCACACTTTTGTTTAATGCAGAAGGCCATAGTGTAGCAATTACCTTTACTCTCAACGAACGAACAAAATGACGATGTAGCGTTCTCTGAGGCAGATTAAAAGGGTCAGGCAGCTGTCTGGCAGACTGGGCTAGTATTTTTCGAAGCACCTTTGTAGTAACAATAATAGTATATTTGAATATAATGTGAATAATTTAGTATTTATATTTCATTTTTATGAATTCCAGGATCTTAAAAAGTTTTTCGATGAGGCGGAACACGGTGTAATTTACATTAGTTTTGGCTCCGTCGTGAAGGCTTCCACGATGCCGGCTGACAAAGTACAGGAAGTTTTAAATGTCATGAAGCGATTGCCACAAAGATTCATCTGGAAATGGGAGGACAAAACTTTAGTGGTTGACAAAAATAAACTTTACACTAACAGTTGGCTACCCCAAGTGGATATTTTAGGTAGGTTTTAAATAAATCTAAAGTACAAATATCATAATCATAACAAATAAATAGAAATGACAGCGAACAGAAATAAAAATTCTCCTGGTCTTAGATTAACTTAAAGCGGAAGATCTTGATCACAGTACGCGGTCCTATTGAACCAAGTTCAATAGACACAGTTGCACTCAGTCACATGCGGACCATCGGCTAAACAATAGCGCATGTCAATACAGCACAATAATTTTAGATTGTGTGTATAAATACGCATCAAAATACCTTCTTGAGTATTTAGTAAGAGCTCTAATTATTTAAGAAATAAAAATAAGACACACGTGATTACTTTTCACGCTACGTAAGTACAGCCAACAAATATAATTTTCAACAAGAGTGAGATAGATATACAAAACCAATGTTATGATGTTATTCATAATCGTAAACATTGCCGGGTCCTATTTCTATCCTTGTCTATCGATAACTGTAAGTATGCAACTGTGATCACAGATGTGTGAGCTTAAGCTCGTTGTCTATATTTAGCTTAAACAATAAAATTGTGAGAACCAAAACGCACGTGCCACTATCTTTTGAAGGATGAGAAAAATTTCCATAATTACAAATGACTAGTGGACGAAAGGAAAAGGAAGTGGAGGTGCTTGGGGGAGGCCTATGTCCAGCAGTGGACGTCTTTCGGCTGAAATGATGATGATGAAATTACTAGTAAAATTAGCACCTAAGTCACATGAGGTCGAGTAATTTAAGTCACCTTGTAAAATTTCAGCACATCCGAAAACCCTAGCATTTTTGTCCCACGCTGGAAACGGTGGTACGACAGAAGCCATACACTATGGAGTGCCAATGGTAGCCATGCCGGTGGTAGGGGACCAGCCTGCTAACGCCGCAGCCATCGAAGAAAGCGGCCTTGGAGTGCATGTACAAGTTAGAGACTTAACGGCGGAAAACCTACTGAATGCTTTCAAAAAAGTATTGGATCCCAAGTTAGTATATTATACAAGTAAAGTCAAATAAAAAAACGAGACGTGCTTACTAAGTACAATCCTTACACAAACTTTTGGCGTCGTCCACGTTCGCACATGCGCAGGTTGCGAGTAGACTAGACTACCTTTTTGAAGGACTAACTAAGGAAGGGTTAACAAGGTCAGTGATGTCATTCTAGGGCGCAGCCCTCCTAGCATTTCAGAAAGATTAAATATCATCGTGTTATTAAAAGAATTGAGGCATACAAATTGAGACCTTATACCATTCGTGGATCTTTGGCAGTCGTTACGGGTCGTCAGAAACCCGAAAATCTGACAACCATCTTACGAAAGGATATCGTATTACCCAGTAACTGGGTTGTGGAGGTCAGATAAGCCGTCGCTCCATGTAAAATACTGGTATTTAGCTGCATCCGGTTAGACTGGAAGCCGACCCCAACATAGTTGGGAAAAGGCTAGGCAGATGATGGAGATATAAATAAATGTTATCTGCACGTGTCTTACGGGAACTTTGACTCCTAGGCATATCTAGTAGTTTCTGGTTTTCACGACAAAAATCAATAAATATTGAAATATGATAACTAAGGTCAGTTCAATAAGCACATACCTAATAGGATGTTTCATTACCGTGGAATGCATATTTATCATGCTCCAAAACAACTAAATGAGATGTCACAGTTTGTTGAATTTTCACGAAATAACAATAAGTAACTCAGTAATTAGCAACTTGATTGTGAAAACAATGAATTTGACAGAAGACAATACTTGTGCATTTTTATTCCAAAACACAAATCCATGTGCCAACTTAGTAAAAAAAAATTACAATATTTTAGGTACCTACCTACATAAATATACGATAAGATATAAGATGTTAATTCTTGCATAATATTGCGATGTTCTCTATATCAAATTGAGATAATTGCACGTGCCTTAATAAAAAGCAGCCGACTGCGAGTCGTACTCGCCCGTGAAGGGTTCCGTAACTTCCGTAGCAGCAAGTAAAAATTAAATGTTTTTTTTTATATTTGAGTTGATTGAATGAAAGTTAAATTGCGGATTACGATTTATGACGTATTAAAAAAAAAAACTACTTACTAGATCTCGTTCAAACCAATTTTCGGTGGAAGTTTACATGGTAATGTACATCATATATTTTTTTTAGTTTTATCATTCTCTTATTTTAGAAGTTACAGGGACACACACACACATTTTACCACTTTGGAAGTGTCTCTCGCGCAAACTATTCAGTTTAGAAAAAAAATATATTAGAAACCTCAATATCATTTTTGAAGACCTATCCATAGATACCCCACGAGAATGGGTTTGATGAAAAAAAATGTTGAGTTTCAGTTCTAAGTATGGGGAACCCCATTTATTGTTTTTTTTTTTCTATTTTTGTGTGAATACATCTACTTACCAAGTTTCAACAGTATAGTTCTTATAGTTTCGGAAAAAAGTGGCTGTGACATACGGACGGACAGAGAGACAGACATGACGAATCCATAAGGGTTCCGTTTTTTGCCATTTGGCTACGGAACCCTAAAAACGGTCACAACGGCAAAGATAACATGTTAGTTTAGCTGAGATTGTGTGCTCCTATCAATTATTTCGAAAGTTTTCAAAACAATTTCATTGTTTTTCAGATTTCGGCAGAGAGTGAAGGAAGTATCAAGAGCGTGGCATGATCGTCCAATGTCTCCCATGGACACCGCTGTGTATTGGACAGAATATGCTGCTAAGCATCCAAACTTCAACTTCAGAACGGCTGCAGCTGATGTACCATTTTACCAATACATCAACCTAGATGTGGCGTTGGTTTTAATCACAATGTTTAGTATATATCTTATTCTAGTTATAGCACTCCTAAAAAAATGCTGTGGATCGAAGAAAATTATAAAAACAACAAAGACAAAGACTGAAAAGAAAAAGCGAGCGTAGATTTTTAATAGGGTCGTATTTTAATAGAACAAGTAACTGGAACCACCACACCACCCACTTATACGCAATAAAAAACTCTAGTAGGTAATGTGATATTACGACACTCATTATGTAAGAGCATGAACCAAAATAAAATTGTATTAGTGGCAAAGATTTTTCAACGGAGAAAATAATTCTTATTCAAAAATAATTGATTGGATTTGGACCATTGATGACGTAAAGGCACAAAATAAGTGCACACTTTATTTTAAAATTGAAATGTTGTTTCCAAAGCTAAATGAAAATATTTCAGCTTTGTTTATGTTTGTCTGGATAGTGCAATCATTATAGTTAATAGTTCGGTTACCTTTGTTAAAACTCTTGTATTTTTGTAAGTAAGTATTAAATAAATTCTAACTTGGGATTTATTTCATCCGTATTTTAATTCTAATCTATCTTCCTTCTCTTTAGTTTCTGTTTTCCAAAGAGTGCTTTCAAAACCAGCGATAATACTTTACATAGAATATAAGCCAATACAACCACTGACGATGTCATTATAAGGACAACATCAAGCATCAAGTATTGATAGAGGGGCATGTCAACAGTCGGCGGCTTCATATTGACTGTTCCTTTATTTCTGGCTACATATTGAATCCAGAATATCGCTGTATCCATCGGGGATAGTGGCCTGTCCTTCCAGACTCGAGACAATTCCTTCGCCTTCTTTTGATACCTGTAAGAATTCAAATAAGATTTTTTTTTTTTGTTCAAGATTCAGTCTTGCATTGGATATGATTGGATTACGACTGATGAGAAAGCCCTGTCAATATACAGGATGAATTTTGCAAGTGGGCGTGGATGGCCAAATTCTAAACTATGAGGAATAGCGAAAAGTGCCCAAAGGAGTCGCGAGCTCGATTTTGATGAAAACTAAAACTGCATCATTAGATTTTTGAAAAATCAAAATTTCTAGCCAGGAATCGAACCTGTTGATTTTGAAAAAAAAAACACTGTATTATTACACCATTCGATAGTGTCCCTAATAAGGATCAAATTCTGGGAAGTAATGACATACGGCCATGGAGAAACGGCAAACTTAAGGAAAATGTTGAATTTTAATAAACTGCTTCTTATTTTAAAGTATTCATACCTACATTACGTATTGTTCGAAATTATGCTCAATATTTTTATTAACACACCCGCAGCGCAGTGCGCAGTCACCTTCACAACATTATGTTCTAAATTCAAATTTCTATTACAATCTTTGGAAAATATTCTAATGGAATCAATAATATTGTAATGCTGAATGCAGTACAATCCTTGAGACGTTGAATCCAGCTATGTATTGAAAACAATGGTCATCATTTTGAACAATTAATCAGTTAAGGTTTAGTAGGTAGGTTACATAACCCGGGCCCAGCTAAATAATAACAGCCGCACAGGTCAATCCATCAGGTTAAGCTACGCTTGTCGCGGTTGGTCTGTGGATGGGTGACTATCTTTACATACCGAGGTATTCAGCTGGATCCAGTTAGACTGGAAACTGACCCCAACATAGTTGGGAAAAGGCTAGGCAGATGATGATGAGGTAGGTAACATAAGAAAAAAAAAAGTATTTTGTTAAAAATGAGCTCTTTCCTTGAGTTTGCCGTATGTCATTACTTCCCAGAATTCGATCCTTAATAGCAACATTATCGAAGGTGTAGTAATACAGCGTGTGTGTTTTTTTTTTTCAAAATCAACAGGTTCGTTTCCTGGCTAGAAATATTGATTTTTCAAAAATCCAATGATGCAGTTTTAGTTTTCATCAAAATTGAGCCCGCGATTCCTTTAAGTACTTTTCGCTAGTCCTCTTAGTTTCGGATTTCTCCATCCACGCCCAATTGAAAAATTCACCCTGTATATTTAAGCTTGTGTGTCTTGAAATGCATTCAGAACAAAGTGTATATGTTACAGTCATAGTGATTAAACAGCTATCATACATAATGACTGGTCATTATATTATATAATAGCAAAATTGACTAGACAATGTGATAAATTAATCACTTTATCCGGATATTATTCATAATAGTGGGTCAAAGTTAGCCAAAGTAATAAATACGGTCTAACTGACTTTACCCCTCCCGCTCTTCAATAAATTTTGTTTTATGGCTAGTAAGCTTTAAATTTACTTTATAAATTAAAGTTAAATAACTTTATAACAATGTTAATTAACGTAGAATTATTATCTATGACAATGTTATTTTAATTCTTAAAATAAACATTATATTTATTACTTTTCAAATAACAGTATAATATACCTAATCTTTACCTATACCGACTTATTTTATTACATTATCCAAGTCTTCGAAGATATTATATAAAATTGCTAGTTAATGTGATTAATTCTGTGTCAATTATCACTCTATCTAAATTGAGTAGACATTATAAATAATGGCTAGATAATATATACAACATTATTTTTAGTATATGCGAAACCCGAAACACGTGTCTAGTATTTTTATGTAAAGAATCTATGTACAAAATTTCAAAACTGTATCATGAATAATCACCAAGTTATAAGCTTGTTATGTTACCTGTTTGTCCGTCCAAAAACATGGTCTCCCCCACCGCGTGCCGTTCGGTACGGCGGCGCGGCGATTTTATTGTAATTAACTGGTGATAACATTTTCCATCACACTTGCAGGCTTTGGACTGTCGTAATGGTCAAGTGTAGGTAGTTATTATAATGTACTTTATTCGTAAATAAATGCAGCCGTAAGCTACGAATAAGTAATTACTTATTCGTAAGCCGTAAGTGATACAATGTAGTCAATGCGATTTGTTGCACCTTAATAACTTTCTACAATTAACCATCTTGGCGTGTTTAAAAATGTTACACGACACTTTTTACATACGATAGGTACACGATCAACCGAAACACAACTGGGCCCGCGGCGGCCGCGCGCTCGCGATTATGCAGTTGGACGGGAACGCGAACACGTGCGCGCCAACCTGTGGTACCCGGGCGACTGAAGGGGTTGCTGCACCCCCGCCCCGGTCGCCCCGCTCGCTGTGCGCCCGCGCCGCTATTGTTGTACCTACTTAGTGTCGCTCCTCGAACACAGAGTACACTATAATATACCTCCTCGAACGCGTCGCTCTCGTGGTGTCCAAGCTTTAACCTTTTTTAAATATTTTTGGGCCAAAATATAACATGGGGTAAAAATTATTGGAATCGATTCAGTTACTTATTCTGAACAAACTATATTCAGGTTTCGCATATACTAAAAATAATGTTGTATAATATCCGGATTTATTACTTTGGCTGTAACATATATATGGGAGCTTGTATTACAGCTTGAAGGTGATATTTCTCCTATAAGTATATTAATCTAAATAAAAGGTCGAACACTTACTGATCTTGAAGTATCGTTTGCAAAGCACCTTTTAGCACTTCTTCATTAAGAGTCAATATATCCAATGAAACTCCCAAACCACTTTCAACAGCTGACTTTCCATTCGCAAACTGTTCTCCAAATAGCGGCACACTAATAATGGGCACCCCACAATGTATAGCCTCCGAGGTACTCAACATTCCAGAATGCGAAATAAAACCAATTACATTTGGATGACCTGGAAATAGAAAAAAACCCAATTCACACCCAACAATGAATGCTTACCTATTATTAACACTAAAGAATTATGTAAATATACATCTACATTTCTAGATTAACTACAAACGTAGCAGATGCAGCGCTATTTTTAACCAGAGAATTGTACATAAATATTCTACTATTAATCCAACTACACTTACATAAGACTGCTGCTTGTGGCAACCATTTCCCTAGAAACACGTTGCTAGGTGGAATCCAATCCAAAATATCTGTTTTCCAAACAAATCGAATGTTGCTCTTCTCGACCAATTTCGTAATTTCATCTGATATTTTGCGAGGAAAGTTTGATGCTACGCTTCCAAAGCTAATATAAACCACTCCATTATCTGCAGAATCCAAAAAATTTAGTAAACGCTGTAAAATAAACAGTTTATTAATTTAATTAATGATTCTGTTTCGGATCTTGTATGAAATGGAAACATAATGAAGGTCAAAAGCTATCGTAACTCGTAAGGCACATGAATGTTTTGTCACGACATCATCACATGATTTTAGGCAATTAATAAACACGCTAGTAACAACGTGTTTTAACAGTATGTATGAGTAACTATGGAGTTTCTTGTCCATTCTTCTCCATAAGAAACGACCTTTTGTAAGGGGCGCGTAGAATCAATCATATTTTCTTGTAAATGTCGTTTAAAAGTTAATCCCCTTTAATGGCCTACTAAATTTTATTTAAAATAAATAACAAAATTAAAACCTAACTTAACTAAAACTCTACACAAACTAAAATATAGCGGCCTACATGAAATAAATGATTTGGCTTTGTATGAAATGCAAAACACAAAATTATTATTTTGTAGGTAGGTACTACTACGAATTCCCATACCTAGATTTTAAATTACTTGACGAATCTTCGAGTGGCAGATCTTAGAGATTCAATATCATAGCAGTTTTTGAAGTGAAAACTTCTTTAGCGGCGTTGCGCACTTTTTTGTAATGGGTCAAAAATGTTAAACTCGCGTCAGGACATCGCGTCAAGACACGTGACCGCCAGGAGAGACTACACAGGGGAGAACTACTACTCCTAACTACTAAGTATCCCCCTACTAAGTATCCTCTTTCTACGGCGGCGCCAACCGAAGTGAACCAAGTGACACACGACAATGGATGGATGGATGGATGGATGTGGATGTAAATGCGGATGTGGATGTAAATGCGGATGTAGATGTGGATGTGGATGGATGGATGTATGAATGGATGGATGGATGGATGGATGGATGAATGGACAGCTGATGGCTCGACCGTCTGTGTAGTAGCCACACTGCTGTGTATTCGTAAAATTCGTGTAGGTATATAAAGTGTTTAAAATATGAAATTGAACAAAGTGCATCTATTAATGAAAAAAGTGACGCAGAAATAGTGAAAAAAAAAACCGAGTGTGCTTATGACCACACGACTGAAGTGAAACTTCAAACGTATTTGGCTATGAGAGGAAGAGAGAAAGAAAATGTGCGCGCGCACTGCTTTCTCTTGCTTATATCACCCATTCAACTCCCGTTCGCCTCGCTCGTAGCCCGTAGACATGGGTCGTACTTGCAAAATCGAGTACCGGGGCTTCCAAGTACGTCCACTTTAAGAAACCAGGGCCTAAAACCAGGGCTCGAGATACTTTCAAGTATTTTCTATCTGCATCGAAAATTGATCCATAACTTCATACAAATAAGAAGTACAATAGCGTAATCAAACAAAAGCCCTGTTGGAAGTAAAAAGTACTTGCATAGGAAATTGACCCGTGAATTCCTATAAATAAGGAGCACAATCGCGTTTACAAATAAATACTTTTACAAACCATTAAAGTAAAAATACTTGCATACGAAATTGTTCCGTAGACTCTTACCACACCTCGGACACTCCATACAACGCTCGCAAAATAATTACCTTTGTACTACATAAACAAATGAAAATGCGAAATCTTACAAACAGTTTATGTAAATACGAATTCGGAAAAGCATCACAATATCCAACCATCGTGATTAAAACTTAAATAAAACTTTTAAATCGCATAATTGTGTGTTCGTATCAGCAATACAGCGCTGCGGTTCGCGAGCGCCCTTGCTAAAGAGTCGGCGACGAATACCTCGAAGTGCGGGGTGAGGTGCGGTATCTGATATGAGGGCGAGGAAGAGAGTGTCCTTTCTGTACGTAGTACATACTATTAAGTATTCTGTGCTCTCACTGATAAGGAGCATGATCGCATTTGCAAAAACAAACGCGGTTGTTGAACTATTTGAGTACCTACGTACTCGAGCGCTGAGGCACGTCGGAGCGAGATACTTTCAAGTATTTTCTATCTGCATAGAAAATTGATCCATAACTTCATACAGATAAGAAGTACAATCGCGTATTCAAAAGCCCCGTTGGAAGTAAAACTACTTGCATAGGAAATTGATCAATGAATTTCTATAAATAAGGAGCAAAATCGCGTTTACAAATAAATACTTGCAAACCATTAAAGTAAAAAATACTTGCATACGAAATTGTTCCGTAGACTCTTACTGATAAGGAGAATGATCGTATTTGGGAAAACTAACGCGGTTGAGTACCTACGTATTTGAGCGAGTAGCCGTATAAGATACGTTTACGTCACGCGTTCGCCAGCTTACTCTCCAAGTCAAGTGTGCGTAAAGAAGTTTCACTTCAATAATTTTGACACAACAAAAATCGAATTTGACAATCGCGACTCGTCGACACGTGGTACTTATTTGCCCTACCCCGTGAATTTTTTTTAGAGCCGCAGGCGCGGAGGGGGCGGCCTTGGCGTGTTTTTTAAGGAATTTTTCACTTTTTGTATGGAAAATATGAAAAATGATTACCTACATGTTGAGTTTTAGGAGTTTACGGGTTTTATAAAGGGGGTCGAAAGGGGTTTGAAGGTTTTGGCCCTAAAATCAGCCGCCATTTTGATTTTTTTTCAGAATCGCGGTGCACAACAAAAGTTATATATTTAGATAGAGGACACTTATACAAACAAAAAATGTTATGTAACATAATATCCTAAAGCGTCAGGTTTCGGAGTAATTCACCGAAATATAAGTCGAAAACAACAAGAATTTTTGGTTTTTTTTCCCTCCATGTAAGCATATTGAACTATTGAGGTAATAGAAACGTTATGAAACCTTTATGGAGAAGAAACAAATGAAGAATAGACATTTTTTAAATAAATAATTAAACACGGCAATTTATAGTTCGTTTTTTTAATCCCAGAGACTATACTAAAAAAAAACGAAAACACAAAAGACTTAAATGTCAGATTAGTCTCTGGGATTAAAAAACGAACTATAAATACATACATACATAATTAGCCTATAATGTTCCCACTGCTGGCAGGGCCGTCTTTAACCTATTGGAGGCCCCGAGCACATAAGGATCACGGGGCCCCTGTGTAGATAAGGGACAATAAGAGAAAGTTTTGCCATTGAATCGGGTACTAATAATGCGTAAAATGGAACGGCGGCGGCGCGGCGGCGGCGGCTGCAAATAATGTTTTTTAATGAGAGCAGGCCGGGGCCCCCGAAGATCGCGGGGCCCTGGGCACTTGCCCAAAGTGCCCAATGGAAAAGAAAGGCCTGACTGCTGGGACACAGGCCTCCTCGGTGAGAGGGAGTGGGCCGTAATCCACCATGCGGGCCCAGTGCGGGTTGGCAGATGTCACATGTCTTTGAATTTTTGGTTCTAGGACATGCCGGTTTCCTCGCGATGTTTTCCTTCACCGTTTTGAGAGCAGTGGTGATGAAATAATTTACACAAAGTAAAGCGCCTATCTGGGTCCGAACCTACGATCTACAACTTGTAAGTCGCGGCTGTTACCACTTGGCCACCACTGTTAGCAGTTTATAATTACTTATTTATTTTAAAAATGTCTATTCTTCATTTGTTTCTTCTCCATAAAGGTTTCATAACGTTTCTATTACCTCAATAGTTCAATATGCTTACCTGGAGGGAAAAAAAACAAAAAAATCCTTGTTGTTTTCGAATTATATTTCGGTGAATAACTCCGAAACCTGACGCTTTAGGATATTATGTTATATTATATTTTTTGTTTGTATAAGTGTCCTCTATCTAAATATATAACTTTTGTTGTGCACCGCGATTCTGAAAAAAAAACAAAATGGCGACCGACCTTAGGGCCACCCTCCATACAAAAATCTTCTAACCCCTTTCATTATTTTTGCGATAGGACGCACCATTTTCGAGATATAAACAAAAGAAAAAAAAGATACAGACAGTACTGTTTTTGCACCTGAAGTCGAGGTGTTGGTGTGAATTTCTATTCATGACAACTAATTTTATTCCACACCTTTTTAATCACGATTAAAAATAGTCAGATTTAGTTCGATTTAGTTAGACAATCAAAATTTTTGGTTGAGTACCTACGTATTTGAGCGAGTAGCCGTATAAGATACTTTATAGTCTTGCAAGTATTTTCAATCGGTACCTGGTGTAAAAACCCGGTCGCATATTTATGCGACCGGGACCGGGTTTTTACACCAGGTATTTCCAGCTATTTTTTAAGTACCTTCCCTACTCGCGATCACACGTTTTCGTAACGCATTCGCCAGTTTACTCCCCAAGTCAAGCGCGCCTAAAGAAGTTTCACTTCAAAAAACATACAAACAGCCGAACATAGTACCTCCTCCTTTTTGTGAAGTCGGTAAAAAATACTTGCATACGAAATTGTTCCAAAAGGAGCATGATCGCATTTGCGAAAACTGACGCGGTTGAGTACCTACGTATTTGAGCGAGTAGCCGTATAAGATACTTAATAGTCTTGCAGGTATTTTGAGTCGGTACCCGGTGTGCGTACTTGGAAGCAAACACCTGGTGTAAAAACCCGGTCGCATATTTATGCGACCGGGACCGGGTTTTTACACCAGGTATTTCCAGCTATTTTTTACGTACCTTCCCTACTCGCGATCACACGTTTTCGTAACGCATTCGCCAGTTTACTCCCCAAGTCAAGCGCGCCTAAAGAAGTTTCACTTCAAAAATGAGTTATATTAATTCAATTAATAATTGATTTATTTCAACGTTAATATTCAAGTTTTCACTTCTGTTGGCACTCCCGGAGTGCAACCCGTCTTTTTTTAAGTTACAAGGTTACTGATTACTTCATCAAAAACCATGATGAAGGTGGCTATGAACGTCCTAAAGTAATAGGCATTGCAATTCGCAGTTAGCAAGATTTCCTAATCACAATCAAAGAGTACAATGATTATTTGAATTTATTTCGCATCGAAACGGTACCTACCACGAGTATAAACAGTTTAAAGTTACAAACCTTATCTGATATTCGATCATGCTGATTAATGTGCATGCCACCAACTTCTATAACATTAGAGCTATATAAACGCGGACTAGTTAATGGGAAATACTGATTTATCATTATCAAAGACATATTTTTCCCAAGGTCTTCTAAGAGTGGCGTGTCGGGATACACTTCATTCACAATTTCCTGATCACTTCTCTGTATAACATATGTATAGTACATATTCATCCCAAAGTTTATTACTACACTCTTTATTCTATTCAATAGGTTTGGCTTTATTCCAGAACCAAAAAAGTGGTTTGGTACATATGCTGGATTGTTAGGCGCACCTAACCTGGAGTAGGTCCATGGGCTTAAAATATGGGCTGCTATTCCTATTGCAGGCGCATTCAACTTGTAGGCAACAGCCAAGCCACAGTCCGTCACAAATTGCTCAACTATTACCACATCAAAATGCGCCGCCGATGTTATTAGCTCTTGTACTTCTCGATTGTTAATTAGTTTCTTACAATTTGTATTTGCTATATTTTTAAACACCTGAGCAGTAGCATACGCTAAGGACACGTCGGAAATAGACAGGACTTCCATACGTTTCTCTATGTCAACACAAGCACTAGTAGCATTTTCTCTATCCTGGAGAGATATTTGACGTAAAGTGGGTAATTTTTGCACAGGATGGTAGTTTATCACAGTCACATTATGCTGTCGTACTGCTAATTCTTCGACAAGAGGCGTGAAATAAATATGGTGACTTCGTGCACTATGAGGAAATATAGCCAGGATTCTGTAACCATCACAACTGACGATGAAGTAAAAATATAATACGAATATTTTCATTTTTTTTAAATAATTGACGCTAAACTACACGGTTTGTTAGTAACTGAATTATATATTCTAATCTTCTACAGCAACGGGTGACTGTAAGGCTCAGCGCAGACAGAACGGAGCGCAGCGGAGAGGATTTTATTAACGTACTTGAGAAAATAAACTTTAAGGCGCTTACATGAGCTAAACGCAAAAAAACGGTAGTTTTCGAAACAATAAAAGTATATGATCGCCTACAGTAAACAAAATCAGAAAAATATATGATATTCTTCAGGATATTTGCTAGATAGATAGTGTTTTGAAAACACAATACAACTAATTTGGTACGATAGAAAAAAATCATGAACATACCTCTAAAAAACTTTCTTTTTACAATAAAAACCATACTAATATACATACAATCATTCTGATCTTTTGTCAGATTATTCTACAAGTAACATACTAAAATGATAGTGTTTTATTTTTTTATTTAAAACAATAGTTTTTTTGTAAATCGAATATTCATAGTTCCGAACATAAAAAGTGCGCATGTGTGCGTGAACGCCCGTGTAGCGACACTGCCGGCCGAGGCCTGATACTATACGGGCGTGTCGCTCTTTTCGCCGCATTATTTATATGTACATACATTCATTGTTTATTATTACTATTTGCATATCTTCTTTCTGTAAATATTTTTATTTCATGTAAATATAAAATACTTTTAAGTTAAAATAGCGTAATAATTTGCTATCAATTATATCATTTGTAAATATGGGAAATAAAGTGAAACATTCCCTTAGGAGGACTACAAAACGTTCATATAAAACAAACGCCGAACAAAGTAAGAGCATTTTATTATTACTGAATATTTTTTTTTCACTATGAATTTTGGTAGTTTAAGAAAATGCACTTATTACGCATAAGCTCAGTTTTTTCGACGACATACGCAATCGTTACATTGGCTTATGTAGACGACGCGCAGGTTTGTGTTCGAGGGTCCCCGGGTTCGATACGAAATCGATTTAATTTTATTTAAATGTATTTTGAATTTTTAAATATATTTTTATAAATAACTAAAAAAACGTCTACAATGTAATTATCTTTCACAGGAGAAAGAAAGTCGAAAATATCAACACAGAAGTTACTTCTAATGCGTAAGTACCTACACGTTTTCTAAGCCATTGTAACAATAAAAAAAACCTAAATTTATTAACAGACCGCGACTTATTGATAATGTGCATAAAGAAATCACAGATTCATCCGAAAATTGCGATGAAAATTATCACAAGCAAGAGTTTAATTTTTATTGATTGTGTTTATAATAAATAGAAATCATAATAATTATGTATGAATGTTAGGTACGAGTACCTAATCCTTGAGGCCGTTTACACATCGTGCCGCAGCTGCAGCGGCATCGCCGCCGCCGCGGCGCCGCTGCATCAGTCACCCTTGGATTTGTATGAACATACGGCGCCGCCGAGCCGCCGCGCCGCACCGCCGCCGGCGGCGCGGCGCGGCGACGAGTTTTGATAAGATCTATCAAAACTCGCCGCCGCACAGTGGTCTCGAATCGAGCTCCATACTCATAGAAACTTAAAGTACGGAAATAAAAAAACAAAAATTGTAATGGGTCTAGTATACCTCCCTTTACGTAATATTAACGTATGGATGGTATCAGTCGCTCCACGCGTGAGAAAAAAAAGTTTTTTGTTTTTTTTTTTGTATGGGAGAAAAGAAAACACTTAATGTACATTTTTTTGAAACTGAATGGAACTGATAGGCTGGAGCTCACACGAGCTATTGTACCATACACGGCCATCAAGATGACATACAATTCATGCACCGTTGGGCGCCGCTTTGCACGTAGCAAATTTTTGAAATTTTGTGTTTTCGATATGTGATTTTTCAAATCTTTGACGTGAATAAATGAACTTGCCGATCGATTTACTTATACTATCGTTACTTTTAGCCTGCTTATGACCTTTATGATGACAACAATTAAAAATTATGTTGATTATAAGTACCTATACGTTTTTTTTTTTAATTTCATTCCAAGAACTACTTAACTCATTTAATCACCGTTGTAGTGTATCTACTAAATAGATATGTAAACACTGTCTCATTCACACAAGCGGGGTAGCTGCTGTCAGTTATGTTATGTCATCTGTCAGTTACGAGGAATGGCGGGAAACAGACAAAGTGAAGCAGGCTATATACGATGGCGCTTGGTGTGGTAGTGAGCCAGTGAAGTGATATGTTTAACATAAGTACGGAATCAACAGGATTCTACAACCGTGATTATGGTTGAGTTATAATTAGATACTGCTTCAATCTGAGCCTCAATCAGAGCCTGTTCTTCCACGATGTTCAACTTGTTTTCGTTTGAAAACTTAAAATAAATTGGTCAGCAGAACATTGTGGAAGATGGCTTTGGATTCTCCCATACCTTTTCTTCGCCACAAACTAAGCGCAGAGGCACAAAAGATCACATAAACATACTGGAATCGTCTTCGTCTGCCATAGTTTGCTTATACAAACTTTGCCCTGAAGCACCATCAAAGCCATACTTGCATATAATTGTTAACTCTTTGCCATCCAGCGAAGGTTCCACACGTAGGAATTTTCCAAGCTTTGCACAGTTTTATCCAAAATTTAGCTTTACTTTTACCTCTCCTTCCGTGATGTACAATGGTAACTTTTGGAGGGCAGCAGTCCTTCTTCGCCTCAAGGATGGCAGTATAAGAAGGACACAGTGGTACTCCTTCTTCTTTTGCACAAGATCTTAATGTTATATATTGCCACTTCGAAAGCTTCAATGAGGTCAAAATAAATAAAGCTTTATCAGCGGAATATATAGGCACAGTTTCCTTGGGCTTTAACAATTTATCCTTGTAGCCTCTTTGCTCCGAGACTAGTTTAACGATATCTGCTATATTCTTGTCATGTGCTTTCAAACCGGTTGCATGAGCAAGGCTTTCAGTGCTATACGTTAGGAGGTCTTCCGCTCTCCTTCTCTTCTGTAGCGGGCTTAGCTCTTTAAATGATTTTCTCGGCCTCACAACTGATGTTGATGTTCCAACACTGCACGTCTCCGGTGTGTAGGATGTTGATGCACCCTCATTTAAAACAAAGTCAGAACTGGAACGGGTTTGCTGCTCTACTGACACTAAATAAGGGGTCATCTTTCCTTTCATGATCTCAGGCCATATGTACGTCTCGTGCGATTACACGAGATCCATTTGTTTTTTTTCTCACGCGTGGAGCGACTGATACCATCCATACGTTAATATTACGTAAAGGGAGGTATACCTGACCCATTACAATTTTTGTTTTTTTATTTCCGAACTTTAAGTTTCTATGAGTATGGAGCTCGATTTTCAGACCACTGTGCGCCGCCCGCGGTGCCATACTATTATATTCTGTGGCGATGCCGCTGTATTGGTTTCTCTTGGATTTGTATGAGCCCTTGCGGCGCGCCGCCGCGGCGCCGTGTGTTCATACAAATCCAAGGGTGACTGATGCAGCGACGACGCGACGGCGGTGCCGCTGCAGCTGCGGCATAATGTGTAAACGGCCTGAAAGATTAGGTACCTAACATTCATATATAACTATGATTCCTATTTATTATAAACAAAATCAATTTTAAATCTAATTTCTTGCTTTTGATCATTTTCATCGCAATTTTCAGATGAATCTGTTACCTATTTCATTATGCCCATTATCAATAAGTCGCGGTCTGTTAATAAAAACGTTAGGTCAGAATTTTTTTTATTTTTGTAATAGCTTAGGTAACGTGTAGGTACTTGCGCATTAGAAATACCTAACTTCCGTGTTAATATTTTCGACTTTCTTTCTCCTGCAGACTTTTTTTAGTTATTTATAAAAATATTTAATAGATATATTTAAAAATTCAAAATGACATTTAAATAGAAAATTCGATTTCGTAACCTTAGGAATCGAACCCGGGGACTCTCGAATACAAATCTACACGTCGTCCACATACGTCACTGTGACAGTTGTACGTGAAGTCGAAAATACGTACCTTAAGCGTAATGACTGCACTTTCTTAGATGTTTCCAAAATTCATAGTTTTAGAAAAAAAACACTGCAAAGTGATAACTTTTATTTCGGAAGTCGGTGTCGCTGGTTCCGCATTTTCGTTTTTTGACACCGACTTCCGAAATTATAGTTATTTATCACGCTGTAGTGCTTTTTTTGAAGTCGGTTGTTTTTTTTTCTTTCTAATTGTACCTACCCCACAAAAATTCAATTAACACTAGTGCATTGAAGAATCATCAAAATTCGCATAGAAATGCCGGAGATGCAGTACATTTATGCATATTAACTTCGGACATACTACATAAGAATAATTACCTAATGAACCTAATGAATATAGAATAACTACCTAATGAATATACTAAAACCTTCCTGGAAGTATGTAGATCACATTAGTGAAAGAATGATCAAAATTGGTTCATCAGTTTTTTAGAAAATCTACAAATATATATACAAACATACACACATACATACATTACATACATACATACGGGTCGAATACACAAACTCCTTTTTTGAAGTCGGTTAAAAATGTTTTAAATTTCATTGAATCAGTTTTATTTCAAAATCACCCACATCCTTAAGTTTTTCAAGTCACACTCAAAACGAATAAAATTTATTATGTTGTCACACATAACTACATAATTTGTGTTAGATCTTTAACTTATTTGCACATCGTTTCCGCGCCATCTATTAGAATACTAGGGCGTAATCTCACAAAACCGTTACTTCTAAATCTCATGTATGCTTTATGTCATAATTGTGATGGGCGTCGTCGTTAGATGGCGTTTGCGTCGATTTTGCATATGTGTGCATGCGTTTTTCAAGGACACTTAGCTCTAGTAAGCCTCTTAAATTATTAAAACAAAGTGCATAAAATGCTTGAACCTGACGAAAAATGCTCGCGCGTCCTCGAAGATACACGGGAATCCCCGCGCGGCGTTGAGTCGGCGCCCGCGTCGTACGCGTTCTTTCAGTGTTGTCTGACGCCTTATTTTATTAACATGTTCTTCCATTTCTTCTTCTTCCGCCAAAAGCACAATTATAATCATATCCCAGTCCACCATCGTTGACGAACTTTCGCGACAAACTGGCATGTTTACTGTAGAGTGGTAACCAAGAACGGTATACTCGTGCAGGCTCGCGAGGTCGCGCGCAAGCTCGAGCATACACGAGTCACGATCCTTAAAGAAAATGCCCGAGACCACGCGGGGATTATTCCTCTCTGTCTGCGCTGACCCTAAGGAATCTGACGGTTATCTGTCTATGATATTGACCCATTCATTTACCACGCAATAATGATGATTGCCTAATGATTTCAGTAAGGTTATCAATATAAGTCAAACCCAAGAGGAGGCTCGCGCTACGCCGATTTTACGTCACTTGTGTCGTTTCTCTCTGGAGTCATACATGGCTTCGTAGATTAAAACAGTATGGTGTCCTCCTTGAACTTTGGTGAGTTGCGTTTTCTGCAGTTCATGTTTATGTTTTTTTTTTTTTTTTTGCAGGTACAATATACAATTATCGATTGGTACCATAAAAAATCAGCTGTAATTTTTTCGCATTAGTGTTGGTTCGATTCTCGGTTCAGTCCATGTAGAACGCTGGTAACGAGTACGATATAAAAGTGCCGACAAGTTCCTATCTGATTAATTGGTGCCGACCAACTTTAACAACCAGCACTTGTCGGCGCCGACAAGCGCTGGCATATCGGCACCGGTTATCATGTTCTAAAACCGCGATGAGCATTTAGGGTGTATTCAGGGTTACCATCCGTCCGGATTTGTCCGGACATGTCCGGACTTCTAGACTTTTGTCCGGACTTTGTCCGGCTCTTTAATTTATCCGGATTTTTTGGCTTAAATGGAATACGAGTAATAAAACTTATATAAATAATAACAAATTGACCGTGTGGGGCCGGAATTAAAGAATAGCACCACAGAGTTACTTCCCGAGGGTTTCGTAAAAGGCGAATAAGGGGCGTGCTGGAGAATGGGCAGCAGCGTTCTCTATGCATTTTACTAACATACTGCGATCGCCAACCCGCATGCCAAGCGTGGCGATTGTTTGTTTGAAAGCAATAATCTCTGGAACTACCTACCTAGTTGGATTTGAAACATTTTTAAAAAGGCTATTTAAAATCACGCTAGAATACTTAGGAGCCGAGCAAAAAGAAAAAAATGGCGATGCGATGCGACTGGGTGGTTCGGGGGAACAAGAAATTTCACGCGGACGAAGTCGCGGGCAGAAGCTAGTAATTAATAATGACAAACTCTAAAAATAGGTAGAAAATAAAACGGATATAATTTATTTATTTATTTAATTAAACTTTATGCACAAGTAAAAAAAAATAATACTGTACAAAGGCGGACTTAATGCCTGAGGCATTTTCTACCAGTCAACCTTAGGGTGATGCCGAGACAAAACATGGCAGGTGCAACATACAGGAGAACTAGCTAGGAAATGAATATAAAATACAATATATACACAGATACATACATACATACATATAAACCAAATGAACTCTCAGGGGAAAAACGATCGGTAGAGGAGAAAACGAATCCAGCAAATCAGCGCTGGAATGTTACGGCCAACTTCTGCCGAATATGTTCACGTGCCTTCACTTTAAAAGATATATAACCTATGTCAATCCTGAATTTCTTAGACTCTTGTAAATTCTGAGCTAAAAGCCATTATTTAAAAAAAAATGTTATCATTCCCGGTCTACTATTGTTACCAACTGGACCACTGTTATCTAAAAAACCCTACATTATCAATAGTAAAATAGGCCAAAAAACAATCTAAAATAAACCATTTATCCCACGCAATTACAATGATTATTATTCTTCTGTATCGAAATAAGACTGAAGCAATTATTTGCATGATAGTGTTTGTAGCGGTAGTCGAATGTCTCCATCTATTTTGCTGACAAGAAACGGTCCTTCAACGATTGCTGAAGAAACTCTTCTTTCGCCGCTTGAAGAAAGTCTGTATTTAATAGTCTTTTATCAGGCGGAACATGGCCTTTGACGATTGGGTTATATCCGTGGTTGGGTTACATATAGATTCAGACCTTGACGACCTACACTGGACGGTCCGTACATTGCTGACAACTTACCGGATACATCACCCACAGTCATCGGTGAGATTGTATATGCAATGCCATATATGCAGACCTCTACAGTCAAGGATTTTTAAATGCCAGGACCCTCCAAAATCGCGAGATTTGCAGTTTTAGGGAGGATTTCCTAAAAACCATGCAGGTCGGCCGGCGTGTGGTGTGGTCGCAGTTGACTAAGGCCATACCCTGCTCTCCTAGGCTACATAAAACTGCAGTCGCAGGGAGTATGCTGTACACAGGACGCACGTAGGCCAATGCTTCTTCTGCGCCCGATGTAGACTTCTTTGACATCCTATTCTGCCTGCATTTTGGCGACCTCATTGCTGAAACTAAATCAACTGTCGGCTATAATCTGATAAAAGTTTTTTCAGTGTGATTGTGGAAAAACTTATGATGATTAATAGACCAGAGCTATATTACAAAGGACTGAAGGAGACTATTGATATCTGTCGAGCATGCAACCGTCTAGGGCTAGGGATGGCGAACCAAAGGCACGCGTGCCATAGGTGCCACGTAACTAAATAATTTGGGCACGGCATCATTTCAGGAATTTAGGTATCTAAGTCATCTAGTTTGCAACAGCAGTTCAAGTCACACTAATTTGTCATACTCATTTCATTTAAATAAATATAAAACTGTTATTATTAGTCCTTGACCCCCCGGGGGTCCTCCTTGGGTGCACTTGCATAGTGCGAACAGGACACGAACAGCGTCAGTTGGTGTCTCATTTAATTAACCTTTTGAACGCCAGAGTATAAACGTATCGCCGTACCCCTGACGCCAGGCCACTTAAACAAAACAACACACACACACTTAAAACAACCAATTTCTCGATATTGGTGGTTTATTTATATTAGTTTCATGCAATACAATATAGACCGAAGCTTAAACTTTTAAATTATATAAATAAAAACACAAAAGTAATGATTAAATTGTTTATTTCATAATATGGTGCGACCCGTGCGACGTGTATTTTGTCATATTATATTTGTGACGTTGGCGTTCAGGGTAAGATTTCGTTTGTCACATATACTCGTATGTGACAATGGCGTTCAAAAGGTTAAAAATGTCCAACGAGCCTCTGCGAGTTGGTTTCGGTCCCTCGTACGCCTTCCAAAGGACGGGGACCCCAGGGTCCCAAGAAATGTCAAGAGAGATTCATAATTATAACAATAATACGAAAGTAAATACTTTTTTTTTTCAATAATTACTAAGCTAAGATTGTTAGTTGGCACGTCATGGCCGCATGAAATAATATAATATTTATTTGGAAAAAATGGCAGGTAGGTGTATATAGGTTCGCCATCCCTCGTCTAGGGGAATCAATCCGACACACTATCCCTGCATGTTATCGTCAAGCTAACGAAGATTACTTGCACAGGCACAACCTTGTAGCCACGATCATCCAGTAATCAGTTTTTTTTTGTAAGACTCCAAAAGGGACAATAAATTGTCCCTGGGATCGATCTAGCATCACTGACTGGACTATTGTAGCCAATACGTCTGATATAGCGATGATTGATTGATTGACACGTCTCGCAATGATTGTGGGTAGATATAACAGTCCCGCATAACTTATTATTCTCAGCCTTTACAAGGTTCCTAACCTCGAGAAAGCCAAGCAATATGAGGAGAGGAAATCAAATATCTTGGTTTCGCAACATTGTCAAAATGTGCAATTCAAAAGACTGAGAATGCTATATCCATACCTCTCGGAAAACATTTCGGTGGTCACGGTATGCACAAAAGTATTTTAAGTTCAGCACAAACCAAGCTTAAATACAAAATACATACATAGGTCGAATACAGAACCTCATTTATTGAAGTCGGTTAAAAAAATCCATGTCGCATAATCATACGATTTACGCATACCGAATACGGTAATGGAATGTTTATTTAGGAATACTCGGGATTATTTATTATTCTTCATTACTTTTCTTTTGAAGGTGATATTAGAGCGGAAAAAATAAAAATAATACGCATTTTTTAACTGTTCTTTATTCTAATTTAGAATAAATGACAAAAGCTAAATTGTTCGTAATTCTTTTATGAACATTTTTCCTGCTTATTTATTCTTCTTATTATTTCCTTTCTTTAAACTCTTCTGCGTTGGTGATTTTTTTATAAACAATGACAAAGCTAATGACACTAATTTAACTCCTATAAAAATTATTAACGTCAAAACTGATCCTGCGACAAAAACAGCATCAAGCATCAGGTATTGATAGAGCGGCATGTCAACAGTCGGTGGCTTCATATTGACTGCTCCTTTATTTCTGGCTACATATTCAATCCAGAATATCGCTGTATCCATCGGGGACAGAGGCCTGTCCTTCCAAACTCGAGACAGTTCCTTTGCTTTCTTTTGGTATCTAAAAAAACAAGATGAATTTCACTTCAGCAGTGGTTTTATGACAATACTAGCAGCGCCACGCGATTTCACCCGCATAAGTGTCAATCCTGTAAAAATATCAGGATAAAAAGTAACCTATGTTTCATTCTGATCTATAAGCTATATTACTGTAAAAGTTTCATCAAAATCCGTTCAACAGTTTTTGCGTGAAAGAGTAACAAACATCCATCCATCCATCCTCACAAACTTTCGCGTTTATAATTAGTAGGAAGGATAGAATAGGATATATTAGTAGGATACTAGGATAATATTGGGTGATGACTGCCTTGTTGGTCTAGTGCTCGCAAGGGCCACTGCTGAGCATGAGGTCCTGGGTTCAATGCCCAAATCGGGCAAAGTGTTATTGGGTTTTTTCATCAGGAATTTCTCAGTAGCAGCGTCTAGAGATGATAATAAAATTACGGTTTTACAACTTTTTTCAGTTTTAAGTCGAAACCTTTCGTCAAATTCATAGGTCATCGGGCCGTAGTCAATTCTTTTTTATATGTTCTCGGTTCCGTAATTCTATTATTGACCAGATTGTTATTTAGCCCACGTATTTTATTTATTCGCTCCTGGAACGTACGACGTAGAACCGTCAACAGGTGATCCACATAATAATTTGGTACCTTTTCTATTTCACACACACAAACAGACAGTCCTTTTATTTTACTAGCTTTTTATTTTAGCTAAATCTAGGAACGTTTTTGTAATATATCAATGAATGTAGCTACTACGTGAATTCCATTGTTTACATTTTCGACACCAAAGCTGCTACATAATAAAACAATGAAGCAATAGGTACCGTACTTACTTTTCTTGAAGAACTATATTTAAAGAATCTTCAAGCACACGTTTATTAAGAGTTAAAACATCAACAGCCACTCCTAGTCCACTTTCGACAGCCGACTGCGCATTTGAGTACTGCTCTCCAAATAGTGGAATAGCTACAATAGGCACCCCACAATGTATAGCCTCCGAGGTACTCAACATTCCAGAATGTGTTATAAATGCAACCACTTTCGGATGACCTAGAAACAGGATATAAATAATTAAATACTACATTTGCCTCTGCTTGTTGGTTTAGACGTCGAGATATAAAGATACTTAATGAGCTGTAGCTTTAGCATAATCAGCCTATAACGTTCCCACTGCTGGGACACACGCCTCCAATATGTTAGAGGGAGCAGGCCGTTATCCTCCTCGCATGCCCAATGCGGGTTAGTAGATTTCACATGTCTTAGGATTTTATTTTTATTCTAGGACATGCCGGTTTCTTCACGATGTTTTCCTTCACCGTTTTGAGAGCAGTGGTGATGAAATAATTTACACAAAGTAAAGCGCCTGTCTGGGTTCGAACCTACGACCAACAACTCGTAAGTCGGGGCCGATTCCACTGGGCTACCACTGCTGTCAAAACTGTGGCTGTAGATTTAATCGATAGCAATTCATATTATCTTTAAAATTATATCATTAATAAAAATACATGAATTGGTATTAAAAATGTCATCATATAAGACTCACATATGATAGCTTTCTGTGGCATCCATTTCCCAATGAACACATTGCTAGGTGGCACCCAATCTACGAGATCTGTTTTCCAAACAAATAGCAGATTGCTGTTCTCCTTTTCAACAACTTTTTTAATTTCATTTGTTATTTTGCGAGAGACATTCGATGCTACACTTCCAAAACTAATATATACCACACGTTTGTTTGCATTATCCAAAAACTTTTGTAAACCCTGTAACATAAGTTGAGGTAAGTAGAGTACCATTGCATACATTAATAAATACTTTGAGCAAAGGACTACCTTTGATCATCCACAAATGAATTAGAGGCAACATCAGCTATTCGGTGACTACAAACCTTATCTTCAATTTGAACATTTTCTTTTATATGCATGCCACCAACTTCTATTACATTAGAGCTATATAAACGTGGCCCAGTTAAAGGAAAATACTGATTTATCATTATCAAAGACATATTTTTCCCAAGCTCCTCTAAGTGTGGGACATCGGGATACACTTCATTTATAATTTCATGATCAATTCTCTGTGTCACATGTGTATAATAGGTATTCATACCAAAGTTTATGATAGCACTCTTTATTTTATTCCAGATGTTTGGATATGTTCCGGAAGCAAAAAAGTGATTCGGTACATAAGCTGGATTGTTTGGAGCACCTAATCTTGAGTAGGTCCATGGGAACAAAATATGACTGGCCATTCCTACTGCAGGCGCATTCAACTTGTAGGCTACAGCCAAGCCACAGTCCGTCACAAATTGCTCAACTATTACCACATCGAAATGTGCCGCAGATGTTATTAGCTCTTGTACTTCTCGATTGCTCATCAGTTTTTTACAATTTAAGTTCGCTAAGCCTCCACATCCGATAGCTTCCTCGTATGCTACTGAAAAGTCTGATCTGGAGAGGATTTTCAGATGTTCTTCGATATTTACTTGATCACTTTCATTTTCTTTATCCTGTAGGGAAATATGACGTAGAGTAGGCAGTGCCGGCACAGGGTGGTAGTTGATCACTGTCACATCATGCTGCTTCTTAGCTAGTTCTTCAACTAGCGCCGTAAAATATATGTGGTGACTCCGTCCATTATGCGGAAATATAGCCAGTATTTTGAAACTATCACATTTAACAATGAAGTACAACACTAGTATTATTAATATCTTCATTTTAAAACCTAAATTGCTTCCTATTTATAATAGGTACCTACTGACAACTTGAAATTTAAAATGATGAAAGTGTTCGGATCCATTAACGCACACGCATTTGAGTGATCTAGAACAAAGCAATTTCACTAAGATAAGTTGTAATAAAACTGTCTATGAAGCATTTAACACATTAACTTGCGACTATCTATCATTCTCGTTAACACCTGTACTGATGCTTAACTAATACGAAATGAAACGGTGCACGCTAGAGCAACAGACTTTTTGAGATAAGATAAGATAAACATAAATTTATTTGGCTTGTCTGACATAACATTGTGTTTACGAGAAATATTTATATTACTTTTTCAATGACCCATTTCTTAAAAATAATAGGCACTGGGTGCAAGACAGACTAAGCCAGGAGTTTACACTGCACCTAGATATTTTCTTTCCGCTACTACTGATCACGACGACAGGTCGTAGTGGAGCAAAATGAAATGTGAGTGGACTGTATAACATGTGTACTTAATTTAGAAATCACAACGGAGTCACAATTACAACGGTAAAAGGTCAACAAGAACAAGAAAAATATAAACGTTATTCAAACGCGCAAGCGCAGGAGGCGCGGAGGAGTGCGACTGGTGTCGTTCGTGCGTTCGGCTGACTGACCCCCCGCGGTCCCGCACCTCTCGTTCACTGTCGCCAGCGTGCGGCGATGTTGAGAGCAGTGGTCTCAACACTACTATTAGTTTTTTTTACCGGTCCATACCATTGAGAACTGGAAAACCGTCTAGCTATGTCATTAATTTATATAGATATTGAAAGCCAAACTTCCAACTTTTTTTACGTTCTCACAGCCGCTTTTTCTATAACTCCATGCGTCATATTAACGCCCGGGTACTAAATCTCTACCGCACCAAAGCAGTAGAGTATTTTGTAAAACAAAAATATATTATATATCTGCCTTTATGTTATTGACTTACTATTCTATACAAATGAGTTCAAGGTATTTGGTTTTATCAGTTGATAAATAAAACTAGTAGCTATTATTATTTGTAATAATGGTTTTGATCAGAATCATAATAGGTATACATTTAATATTATAGAAAAATGTATTGATGAGTTTATAAAACTATATTTCAACGAGCTCCACAGTGCGTCTTCTGCAATGCATACAAACCTACATCAATACACAGTTGAAGGAACATGACGATATGTAGAGCATCCTAAGTTCGTGCTAAGACTTTCATATCGAAGCAGTTCCAAAACAAAAGCATCCAAAGCCGATGTACCAAGAATTTAAGCCCCATAGATGATACCAAGAACAGTATCGCAATGGAATTCATGCTGAGGGATTATCTTCGATGTTATTAGCTCTTGTACTTCTCGATTATTCATCAGTTTTTTACAATTTGTGTTCGCTAAATATCGACAAGCCTGAGCTCCTCCGTAGGCTACCAAAAACTCTGATCTAGACAGGAATTTCAAATGTTCTTCGATATCAACATGATCACTAGCATTTTCTTCATCCTCTAGGGAAATGTGACGTAGGGTAGGCAGTGCGTAGAGTAGTGATTCACCACTGTCACATCATGCTGCCTCATAATTAATTCCTCAACTAGCGCCGAAAAATACGAGTATATGTGATGACTTCGTCCGCGTTGAGGGAATATTGTTGGTATTTTGTAACTGTCACATTTAACTACATGGAAGAGCAGACTCAATATTGTTAATATCTTTATTTTAAAACCAGAGGAACTTGAGATTTAACTTTTTGTTTACTTTAATAATTAAAACTTATGCCAATCTTCAGTGCGCTACAGTGCAATACTAACTGACCGTGAACCACATACCTATAGGTATATAAAATCCATTACCTTGAAAATGACTATTGTCACAGTAGATATAATATATACTGTGCTATTGTTCTCGTTAATATAAGAAATAAACAGTATTTATTTGTCATAATTTAGAGTTCAAGGTTTTAAAAATAAAAAATACTACACCTACTAAAAATAATTATAATTACGAAGCCTACACGGTGCATGTTTTAATATTTTAGACTTATTTTCTTTACATGAATATTGATTTAAGTCTCTTTTTTTTATATTTATCCTTCTCACAATTCACAATGGGTGAGTATCGAGAAGGGCTCCGTCTGAATCAGGCTAGCGGAGCCTCATGAAATAAAGCCCTTGGCCATGAGAACGTCTGCCGTTATGACAATATTAACACTGTGATAGCCGAGTCCATAGATATCCGTGGCCGAGTCCGAGTCCATATTCTATATGTCGAAAACCACGCGTGCAGTCATAATAATGTCTTCTCTCCTTCTTATAATTACTTATATAAAAATCAATTGCCGTTCGTTAGTCTCGCAAACACTCGAAAATGTCTCGACTGATTGTGATGAAACTTTGATAAGTTGTTGTGTGCGCGCCGGAGAAGGTTCCTAACAAAAAGAAGACCTTGCAACGCATGCCGAGCATAAGCTAGTATGTTATGATTTTGCCTTAGGTTTCACGAGATTCTCGTCAAAAGGCATTGTAAGATTATGCGACGCTCCAATCGATATTGTGGTAGTCAAAATGGTATGGAATAAGTAAGGATGGGTAAAGTAATAATACATTGAGGCACTTATTAGTGAAAGCTTTTATTTTTGTTTCGAGAATAGATAATATTTCAAAAGCACGTTTTTGTTTCATTTCTATCTTATTGAGAAATGCTGCAAGAATAGAATAGAATAAAATACTCTTTATACAGACACCATATAAATTACAGATATTGAAAATATATACAAAAAGTGGAATAATCCAATTTTACATAGTTTTAAAAGTGATCATTAAAGACAATCTTTGGATGGATTAAAAAGGGGAAGGAGAGAGAATATTGTAGGTAGTCTGAGGTTAACCATTTACATATCAATCAATCAAATCAACTCAGCCTATCGCAGTCCACTGCTGGACATAGGCCTCTCCCAGACCATTACACACCACAACATTACATATAAGACCATTTACATGTAAGTACAATAAATACATTCATAAAGCATATACTAATCTATATAAATACAACAACAACTTTTACTATGGGACCAAACATGAAATCGCGAAAAAAACCGACCAAGAGCGTGTCGGGCCACGCTCAGTGTAGGGTTCCGTAGTTTCCCGTCCGTCACAATAAGTGTTCCCACTTATGAGTTTAAAGGTGGGTATCCATTATGTTCGCGCTCCAGCAGCGCTCCACGCTCCTGCAACTGCTCCCGGTAGTGGGTACGTGCGCGAGCACGGAGCGTGCAACATTGCACGCTCCGCGGCAGGCGCTCCGACTCGTGACGGTTTTCAGCGCGAACACAAAGGGGAGCGCAGTGTGTCAAAGGGGAGCGCATGTAGAAGTGCGCGCGACGTATCCATTGGAGCAGTTGCAGGAGCGCGGAGCGCTGCTGGAGCGCGAACATAGTGGTAACCCAACTTAAAAAACCGGCCAAGTGCGAGTCGGACTCGCCCATGAAGGGTTCCGTAGCAGCAAGTAACATAATATAAAAGTTCTTGTAGTTCGTTGTAACTTTGTGAAAGGTAAATTGCGGTTTTCGATTTATGACGTATTAAAAAAAACTACTTACTAGATCTCGTTCAAACCAATTTTCGGTGGAAGTTTACATGGTAATGTACATTATATATTTTTTTAATTTTATCATTCTCTTATTTTAGAAGTTAGAGGGGGGGGGACACACATTTTACCACTTTGGAAATGTCTCTCGCGCAAACTATTCAGTTCAGAAAAAAATGATATTAGAAACCTCAATATCATTTTTGAAGACCTATCCATAGATACCCCACACGTACAGGTTAGATGAAAAAACATTTTTGGAGTTTCAGTTGTAAGTATGGGGAACCCCAAAATTTATTGTTTTTTTTCTATTTTTGTGTGAAAATCTTACTGCGGTTCACAGAATACATCTACTTACCAAGTTTCAACAGTATAGTTCTTATAGTTTCGGAAAAAAGTGGCTGTGACATACGGACGGACGGACAGACAGACAGACAGACATGACGAATCCATAAGGGTTCCGTTTTTTGCTATTTGGCTACGGAACCCTAAAAAGGCTATTTGTTAACTTTTTGTCTTTTTTGTACAAAAACTGTTGTTTCCATCAAGTTCAAAATGATTTTCCTAGAAAGTCCTTATAAAGTTCTACTTTTCAGATTTTTTTCATATTTTCTAAACTTATGGTTCAAAAGTTAGAGGGGGGAGGACACATTGTTTTTTACTTTTGGAGCGATTATTTCCGAAATTATTGACATTATCAAAAAATGATTTGTGTAAACCCCTATTCATTTTCAAATACCTTTCCAATAATATATCACACGTTATTTTCCATTTTTTATTTTACCACTTTGTCGGCGTGATTGATTTACATATTGCTACCAAATTTCAGCTTTCTAGTACTAACGGTCACAGAGATTAAGTGAGGATGGACAGACGGACGGACAGACAGACATGGCGAACTATGTATAAGGATTCCTAGTTGACTACGGAACCCTAAAAATCAGCTGTTCCCTACATTTATATGTTCGCATAACTCGTCAAAATGAAGAAACAGCCCATTCTTTTTTCGCGGTAAAAGGTAATTGGGTTTGGCCGTAAGTAGGTACGTACTTGTCGACAAGCCTACACAGTCCTCGTCCTCCCATACCTATTAACACTGTAATTTGAAAACATTTTTAGAGCCTTTTTTTTTTTAAAGAGTAACCGTGGAGTTACTTGCCGGCTCTTCTCTATACGGAACGACCAATTGGAACCGTGCGCCATATGTAGGTAGGGAGACCGAGGGGATTTGAAACAAAGGTGATTTGAAACAGTACCAATATCTCGGAACTTAAAATCGTTAGCGAGTTGGCAACGTCGCTTTTCAATCCCTTCCCTCCGCCCGCTGACATGTCAGTACGCGTCGGGGACGTAAGACGTGCGGTTGTGGAGTTCTGCGTCCCATGTGACAAAAATCGTGAAAAGTAAGTTTTTAACGTTTTTTTACGATGCCTATATTTTGATAAAGGTTTTGTATTATGGCTTAAGTTATATATGTTTCGAAAGATCATTAACTAAAGATTTATTATATATATTTGGTCCAATTAATTTCTGTGTATTTGCATCCTGATTCTGCATTTAACTAAAATTGGGAGGTTTTTTCTTACTGAGGAGATTTGAAACAGGCTGTTTCAACTCTCCTCGTTTTCAATTTTATATCAGAAAGCAGTCAATAAATAATGGGCACAATTTTTTTGATTGGTTTAAATTGTTTGATTGATGTTTTTTATTTTCATAATATTTTGACATTTGTGAGATTATTGTAACTTAAATATTTGAAGAAATATTTATGAAGACTGATTGTAATACTTAAGAAACGACTGAGAGTTAATAATTATTTTATATAAATGTAAAACATTTTGTTTATCTGACTGTTTAATATAAATGTTACGAATAGGATGTTATAGTAGGTACTTTTAATTACTTTAGGAGTTGATTATTTGTATTTGACCTGTAGTTAACTACTTAACTGATATATCAGTACAAAATACCATTTAAAAAAGTTTGTTTCGTACTTGAAAAGTTTTATTTTATTAAAAACCTTTAAATTATATCATCATTTTTATTTTACGACCCTTAATACTACTCAATAATCATATGTTTCAACTCTCCTCGACCCCTGTTTCATCTTACCTCGGTACCTATGAGGGGAGTTGAAACAAGTTGACTTGTTACGGTTAAGTCGATTTTTCACCACATTATTTAACGCTTACAATTTCTTTAAGTTAGTCATTCGCAAGTGTAAAGAATGACCTATCGATTGGTACTAATATCATACGATTTCTGTCTTTAGTATTTGGTTTATGAAACAAAATGTTAAAATTGTTTCAACTCCCCTCGGTCTCCCTCGTAGGTATATGTGAAATAAAATATTTTGATTTTATAATATTAGTATGGATTTGAATTGATATAATAATTTGTATATTTACATAATTTAAAAAACTAACAATCTTAAAATAATAATATGTACAAGTATATAAAAAGGGAGGCAAAATAATCAAAGGGCATCAAAAGGCATTTTGATTTTTGATTGATGCCGTGATTGATCTTGAAAGTCTAAACTACGTCTGTAAAATTCGCCGGTTAAATTAAAATAGGACCTTTTATAAATTATATAAAATTCTATTGCTTACTTAATATCAATTTTCCTGTCTAATTTTCTTTCTTGGCACTCTTGTTTGTCGGTGTTTTTTTAATAACCAACGATACTACTTTAACTATAATAAATAATAATAACAAAATAACTGATCCTACGACAAAAATGGCATCAAGCATCAAGTATTGATAGAGTGGCATGTCAACAGTCGACGGCTTCAAGTTGACTGCTCCTTTATTTCTGGCTACATATTCAATCCAGAAAATCGCTGTCTCCATCGGGGACAGAGGCCTGTCCTTCCAGACTCGAGACAATTCCTTTGCTTTCTGTTGGTATCTGAGAAAACAAAAAAAAAGTATATTTAGCATCGCACTACCTACCAATAATATACAGGGTGAATTTTCCAAGTGGGCGTGGATGGCCAAATTCTAAACTATGAGGAATAGCGAAAAGTACTCAAAGGAGTCGCGGGCTCGATTTTGATGAAAACTAATACTGCATCATTGGATTTTTGAAAAATCAATATTTCTAGCCAGGAATCGAACCTGTTGATTTTGAAAAAAAAAACACACTCTGTATTATTACACCATTCGATAGTGTCCCTAATAAGGATCAAATTCTGTGAAGTAATGACATTCGGCAAACTTAAGGAAAATGTTGAATTTTAATAAACTGCTTCTTATTTTAGAGTATTCATACATAGGTACGGTCAGCATCAAAAGTTGATTAACACTTCAGTTTTTTTAAACTTAGTTATTGAGCAAAATATTTGTTCAAAATTGCAGCAGAAGAATTTTTTTTAGAATATATACTCTTGTCTATTATGTGAAAAGCTAAAAATCAGTTTATTGAAAAAAGTTGTTGTCAATTTAATAACATGTAAACATGATAGTGTTAATCGACTTTTGATGCTGACTGTACATTACGTACTTGTTCGAAATGATGCTCAATATTTTTATTAACACACCCGCAGCGCTGTCACCTTCACAACATTAGATTCTAAATGCAAATTTCTATTACGATCTTTGGAAAATATTCTAATGGAATCAATAATATTGTAATGCTGAATGCAGTACAATCCTTGAGACGTCGAATCCAGCTATGTATTGAAAACAATGGTCATCATTTTGAACAATTAATCAGTTAAGGTTTAGTAGGTAGGTAACATAACCCGGGCCCGGCTAAATAATAACAGCCACACAGGTCAATCCATCAGGTTAAGCTACGCTTGCCGCGGTTGGTCTGTGGATGGGTGACCATCTTTAAATACAGAGGTATTCAGCTGCATCCGGTTAGAATGGAAGCCGACTCCAACATAGTTGGGAAAAGGCTAGGCAGATGATGATGAGGTAGGTAACATAAGAAAAAGAATACATTTTGTTAAAAATCAGCTCTTTCCTTTAGTTTGCCGTATGTCATTACTTCCCAGAATTCGATCCTTATTAGCGACACTATCGAATGGTGTAATAATACAGTGTGTGTTTTTTTTTCCAAAATCAACAGGTTCGATTCCTGGCTAGAAATATTGATTTTTCAAAAATCCAATGATGCAGTTTTAGTTTTCATCAAAATCGAGCCCGCGACTCCTTTGAGTACTTTTCGCTAGTCCTTATAGTTTCGGATTTGGCCATCCACGCCCATTTGAAAAATTCACCCTGTATATGTATACAGGGTGAAATTGAATAGATGCGACAAATTTAAATATACAATAATACGTGTTGTCAAGAAAATGTAGAACATATCAAATGTAAAATTAAAAAATAATTGATCAGTGTTACGAAAAGCGTTAAAATAATTAAAGTATCAAAGAATTTCGCGTACTACCGTTTTCGTGTAGCACGATTTAGGTACATTATCGCTATGAATGAATCGCGCCGCCCCCGTCCGCCCGCGCATCTCTTTCCCGCGCGCACGATTAAATAAAAGTTTTGTGAAACCAAATTTTCCTTCATACTTTTGTCGGCTTAGGACGATCAAAAATACAATAAAAGTAATAGTGAAAAAATGTTTTAGTATGAGGTACAACCTGAATAATGTTTGTTACAACAACAACAAATCAATTATCGTATTTTTGGCGTATTTAAAAAGTTGGAATCACAGTATTTACAATAATTATTATGAAATCAGTACACTTACGTGTATTTTAGTAATTGTTCAAAATGTCCACCTCCGTTTTGTAAACACAATTGAGCACGGCGCGGGCGCCGCAAAAAGTCTTGTGATTTTACAGTTTCGAATGCACTAATGATTTTGTTTTTTAGTTCGTCTAAAGTTTCGGATTCGCGTTCGTTTAATTTCTCCCCACAAATAAAAGTCCAACGGTGTTAGGTTAATCGAAATCTTCGCTGCGTTTCACGTAGATTTCTTACGGTGTTGTACCACACGACAATATCGAGATACTGCGACTATTTCGTCTCGTCCTAGGCATTGTTATGACACAAACACAAGACAACAACACAAATTATTCGCAATACGTAAAGTAGGATTTGCGGAATGCGCGCGCGACCATGACCTACAAACGTTTTAGGACGACTAATGAACGAAGGAAGGGTGGTGGGCGGCGGGGCGGTCGCCGGGAATTTCCTTAATCTGAGCCGGGAAGGAATGTCATGCGAGGTTTGGCAACGTCGCGGATATTACACTAGAAAATAGGCAAAATTAGGTAAATGACCGCTATGAACGGCAACGTTTAATGACATGAGTACTCCACGACGATTATTGAGCACTGCGATGAGATTTTTTGATACTTTAATTTTTCTTATTTATTTTGCATATTAATTATTTTGCTGGAATACCGATAATTCGTATTTAAATAAAGATAATAACATCAGTGGACCTTTTGAAAACGATAATCACGTAATTTTTTTTAACGATTTAGATTGTAGAAAAAACAGTTTATAATTACTATGTTACTGTAACTGAAGCTCCCATTTCTTTTTGTCGCATTAATTCAAATTCACCCTGTATATATGTATGACACTTTGTCGTAGGTAATAGTTCAATAAGTTTTCTACAAAAAGGAATAATCCGTCAATCTACCGGGGTAATTGTGTAACACACAATACAATAGCAATTTTGACAGTTCAACGACATTCATTGCGTTATATACATTGTTGAGCAGACAAATTCGAACATATGAAGCAATGTCAATGTAGGTATAAGCAATATCCTTTGAAATGATTCAGATTGTGATTGATAGTATGTTACGCAATTAGGGTGCTCTTTTATTTATAGTAGATGCATTCTTTTTTAGTTAGGTATTATAATTTTTTGTCTGTGACATATCTCGGGGTCTTGGGGTCCCGGACCTTTGGAAGACGTACCAGGGGCCGAAGTCAACTCGCAGAGGCCCTTTAGACAATTTTAAATGAAGAGGAGGCACCAACCGACGATTATTCCTATAGGCACTACGCAAGTGCACCCAAGGACAACCCCCGTTTGGTGCAGGCCTATTACAGGATATAGAAACGAAGATATTGCATTATGGGTTTGGGTGGCTAAAGTGAACTAGTAATCGAAGACTATGGAAAGACTATAGCCCCTGTCTGACCAATGTTTTATATAAAGTACACAGATAAAATGGCTGGGGGTCACACTCAATAATGCACGGTCAATAATGGCCCCCCGAAAACTGTCGCTAGCACCAAGGGCAACATGTCCTGAGGAGCTTGTGAGGAATGGAGAGGTATTCCACGGCTATCAGGACAATCCCGGAAGTACGGTCAAGATGTCTACCAGCATCCTACAGAAATACTTCCTTCCTACGAGCACGTTGCTCTTGCGAATCTACTCTCAAGCCGGCCATTAAAAGCAAGAAAGAGGTGGGACCTGTATTCCTCGTCAGTGTTCACTCCAGCTGGCCAATAAAGACAAGCCAAAGGTGAGGAACAAGACTTCTCCCGGGAGATAGGGTCCCTGGGGTCGCTACTGTCCAACAGCTCGCCACATGCTGCCCTGCGGGTTTCTGTATCTCTGTTGGTCTAGCTCTACATCCTAGACCTGTTTCGGCAAAGTCAACTCTACCGACACTGACCCAGAGTTTAGGAGAGCGCAAGCCCAACCACGACGTCAACGTAGAGATTTGCCGGTGGGGTTATTATTCTAATTATTTACAGGCTCACGTTTGACTACTATCTCACCTAAATACCTAGTGTTATAGTAACCTATTTACTTAAACGTTACGAAACTGGTGAGCAAAGCAAAAAGAGATTTACTGTGACATATAATATTTAAACAACTTACTTCTCTTGAAGGATAACATTTAAAGCATCTTCCAGCGCGCGTTGATTAAGAGTATAAATGTCAACAGTAACTCCCAAACCAATTTCTACCGCCGACTGTGCATTCGCGTACTGGTCGCCAAACAGTGGAACACCTACAATAGGCACCCCACAATGCAATGCCTCCGAGGTACTCAACATTCCATAATGTGTTATAAATGCAACCACTTTTGGATGACCTAAGAAAAGACACATAATTAAATTCAGTTCTTATTGGAGTTATAACAATCAGGAACTATAAGGTTTCACCTTTGCAATGTTAATTAATATCTTCGAATTTATACTACAATTCAACATCTAGTACCTACCGCAAGTAAGTTGGTACAAAATCACTCAAATTACATAAAAAATACGCACATAAGATAGCTTTTTGTGGCATCCATTTCCCTATGAACACGTTGCGAGGAGGTACCCAGTCAGTGAGATCTGTTTTCCAAACAAATAGCATAGTGCTGTTTTTCTTTTCAATAACTTTTTTTATTTCATCTGTTATTTTGCGAGGGAAATTCGATGCCACAGTTCCAAAACTTATATAAATCACGCCGTTATTTGCATTATCCAAAAACTGTTGTAAACCCTGTAACATTAGAATATTTTTGTATAGAAAACTAACTCAACGTAAATCAATAAATAATTGAATGAAACCTTTGATTTTGTTCATTCGCAAAGTAATCAGATTTGACAAACCTCATCCTCTATTTGATCATTTTCTTTGATATGCATGCCACCAACTTCTACAACATTAGAACTATATAAACGTGGACCAGTTAATGGAAAATACTGATTTATCATTATCATAGACATATTTTTCCCAAGCTCTTCTAAGAGTGGTACATCGGGATACACTTCATTCACAATCTCCTGATCAATTCTCTGTGTCACATGTGTATAGTACACATTCATTCCAAAGTTTATTAAAGCACTCTTTATTTTATTCCATAAGTTTGGCTTCGTTCCGTAACCAATGACCCGGTTCGGTACATACGCTGGATTGTTAGGTGCACCTAACCTGGAGTAGGTCCATGGCATCAGAATATGAGTGGTGATTCCTATTGCAGGTGCATGCAACTTGTAGGCTACAGCCAAGCCACAGTCCGTCACAAACTGCTCAACTATTACCACATCGAAATGTGCCGCCGATGTTATTAGCTCTTGTACTTCTCGATTGTTCATCAGTTTCTTACAACTTGTATTTGCTTGTAATTGACATGCCCGAGCTCCTTTGTATGCTTTTGAAAAGTCTGATGTAGAAAGGAATTTCAGACGTTTTTCTATATTAACATCATGATCACTGGCGTTTTCTTTATCCTGTAGGGAAATTTGACGCAGGGTAGGTAGTGCCACAGGGTGATGATTGATCACTGTCACGTTATGCTGCCTCGTAGCTAATTCTTCAATTAGAGCCGTAAAATATATGTTATGACTCCGTCCATTGTGCGGAAATATAGCCAGTATTTTGTAACCAGCACAACTAACGATAAAGAATAAAAATAATATGAATTTTTCCATTTTTTTTATAAATTTAAACTGCACAACACCACCACAAAGTCTCTGACGGATATCTGTTCTGTCAATGATCTATTGGCCGCGAAATGGTGATGATTTCCTTATAATTTCCGTTGGTAACGAATTTAAGTCAAGAGCGATGGTGAGTCTAGAAATTTGGGTACGTTAGTTTGATTTTCTGCAGTTTTACCTAAGCACAATGATTATATACCTTTTTAACGACTTCACAAAAAGGAGGATGTTCGGCTGTTTGTATGTTTTTTTTTTGTATCTTTGTTCATCGAGTACTCCGCCAATTGTCGACGGATTTTCAAAATTCTTTTTTTGGTTCCAAAGTAGATAGTTCTGAGGTGGTCTCACTGTCACCAAGTTAGGATCTGATGATGGGATCTTAGAGAAATCGAGGGCAACCCTCAAATTTTATAGGCTCACTTATTGTTTTTCGCATATTTTATGAAGTATCTTGTTTATTTGCGTGTGGTTGTCATAATCTCAGGTAGCTGGGCTGATGATGGAAGGTACAACTCCATAACAGTAAGAAGTTACTCGAACAGGCAAGGACTGTTTTAGTAAATTGTTTTGATGTTTGATAGGGCATTTGCCACATTTGGTCTCATGATCATCAAGTCATGATCTAATGCTGCAGTCAGGATAGTCTGCAGAGTACCTAACTCCTCGACAACTAACAGCAGATATATCGTGTTTAGGCTCATTGAAAGGGCTCGATGTGTGGATAAACGTACTGTTAATGAGGAACCCCGAAGTACATAAAGACCTGATGCTGAAGCCAGGAGCATCAGAAAAAGTACCAACCTTGAAATTACAGCACCGTAGTCGTATTTGGGCTCATTTTAAACAGGACTAAATTTTAAGTTCAATGCAATGTTGACATAAGTCTGGCCTGATGCTGCAGCCAGGATTATAAGCATCTAGTCTAAAAACATCAGGTCAGGATTTGATGATGGGATCCTGGAGAAATCGAAGGAACTCTTCAAATATTATGGGCACACCTATAGCGATTTGGGTATTTTTATAGTAACTCGTGCATTTGCTCTCGGAAAGCACTATTTGGTGATGTGGAACTGATGATGAAGACCACAGATGGCCACCGGAACTACTCAATAATATCTAAGTATTTCACGGGTTGCGATTCGATTACTTTAATATGGTTGCTAAGCAATTTATGCTCGTCACAATGTGAATGGTGATATGGAGCTGATGGTGGACCTGGAGAACTCCTCAACAATTAACTTCCCTGCATCGGGAAAAGCAATATTTTGTTTGTAAAAGGCGATGATCACTAGGCTATTGTAACTTAGATAAATTATAAGCAGACCCACTAAAAAGCGTGAAATAAAAACTTTTTAAGAAAAAAAACCCGACTTCCAAAAAAACACTACAAAGTGAAAAAAAAATAACTTTAATTTCGGAAGTCGGTGGCAAAAAACTAAAATACAGATCCAAAGACACCGACTTCCGAAATTAAAGTTATTTTTCACTTTGTAGTGTTTTTTTGGAAGTCGGTTTTTTTTTTCTTAAAAAGTTTTATGTTTTTCACCGATCACATTTTCGTGTGGGTCAGCTTACGCTGTAACGGCTTTGGATGAATATCTGTATTTAACATGAACCGACAATTACCTTACTGAGCAATCTTGGAATAATCAGCCTATATTGTACCCACTGTTGGGACACAGGCCTACTCTATGTGAGAAGAAGTGGGCCATAATGAACCACGAGGGCCCAGTGCGGATTGGTAGATGTCACAAGTCTTCGAAGTTTTAGTTCTAGGACATGCCGGTTTCCTAACGATGTTTTCCTTCACCGTTTTGAGAGCAGTGGTGATGAAATAATTTACACAAAGTAAAGCGCCTGTCTGGGTTCGAACCTACGACCTACAACTCGTAAGTCGCGGTCGTTATCACTGGGCCACCACTGCTTCAAATTATAAAATTGCAATCTTGGAATAACTTAAGATTAGTATGGTGGTCGGAGTTTCAAACGTCCTACTGACCAGTCTGGTAGGGATAAGTAAGTACTTACATTAAGCCAATTTACTAATAATAGACTATGCCACTAGCTTCAAGTGTCTAAGCAAGGCGTCCCAAACCAGCACTTCAGAGGACATAAAATACGCCTTTGATGCCGATTGAAGTATTTTGAAAAAGTTGTAGATAACTATTATTTTTAAACCTCGGAAACGTCGTATGAAATAAATCCTCCTTTACATCTGTATGGATTTACTTATTTGTTTAACGCTAACGGCTAGCCGAACCTAACATTACCTACACTTGAGTGCAATAAAATCGCATATCGAAGATCATCATCATCATCATCTGCCTAGCCTTTTCCCGACTATGTTGGGGTCGGCTTCCAGTCTAACCGGATGCAGCAGAATCCTTCAGTCTAATCGCATATCCAAGATATTTGCAATTAAATCCAATTTTTACTTAAACCATACGACATTAAGCCTACAACCTTAGCTTTTTAGTGCAACAAAAAATCATTCGCCATTATTTAACAACCAACAAAAGCAAGTACAACAATGTATTGCTTGAAGCATGACAAAATCAAAGTCAAGTCGCTCAACAACTACTTCCGATAAAATACGGGGGAAATGAAAATAACAGCAAGGTACACATTTATCTGGCTGATCTTTTCTTTAATATTAGGTCCTTACATATGAAATTGGCGTTTTTCGTACTGGCCACTTTAATCACGAATTTCTCCTCTTTGGTAAGGAATTCCAAATTAAAATTTGTACAGCTATTTACTCATGTATTTGTGCTTCGATGACCGTCATTCATTTGTTTTTTTTCTTCTGTTTTTTCTGTTTGCGTCACTCATTTTACAAAATGGAAAATTTAAAATATCGCATTATTTACGAGTACGAGTTCCGCCGTGGCACTAGTGCTGCGGAAACGACTCGAAGGGTGAATGATGTGTATGGCGGTCATGTTGCAAAAGAAAACACAGTTCGTTTTTGGTTCCAACGTTTTCGTTCTGGAAATTTCGACCTGCAGAACAAGCCCCGTGGACGGCCTGAGACCCAAGTTGATAATGGAGAATTGAAGGCTATTGTGGAAGCGGACCCATCGCAAACCACGTCCGAGTTAGCTGCAGGCTTCGATGTGATGGAAAAGCTAGCGGCTAAACAACCAAGGCTGGTCAATCGCTCCACGCCACTGCTGCTTCACGACAACGCCAGACCACACACTGCGCAACAGACGGCTACCAAATTAGAAGAGCTTGAATTGGAATGTCTTAGACATCCTCCGTACTCCCCGGACCTTGCTCCAACAGATTACCATTTTTTTCGCAATTTGGATAACTTTTTGCAAGGGAAAAAATTCAACTCCGATGGGGCAGTCCAAATCGCCTTCAAAGATTTAATTGATTCCCGTCCGACTGGTTTTTTTAGTAAAGGGATCAATGAACTACCTATAAGATGGCAAAAGTGCATTGAAAACAATGGTTCATACTTTGATTAATTAAATATATTATATTAAAAAATATTCGACTTTTTGTTCCTTCCATACAAAACGCCAATTTCATATGTAAGGACCTAATATAAACGACATTTGCTATAGCTTTGCAAAGGAGTTTTCAAATTAAATTCTTGTCTTCTTGGGCCTAAATTGTTCAAAATTACTGTTCTTCCTGTCTATTAATTCTTCTTTCTTTTGTCTTTTTTAACACTTTTCTTTATTGGTGACTTTTTCATAACCTATGACACTAATTTGACTCCTATAAATAGTAACAACATGAAAAAAATTTACAATAAAAATGGCATCAAGTATTGATAGAGTGGCATGTCAACTGTCCATGGCGTCAAGTTGACTGCTCCTTTTTTTTCTGGCTACATATTCAATCCAGAATATCGCTGTATCCATCGGGGATATTGGCCTGTCCTTCCAGACTTTAGACAATTCCTTCGCCATCTTTTTGTATCTAAGAACACAAAAAAAAGGTTTACTGTTCAACAGTGATTGTGACAATTGTAGAGGACCACTCACACATTTTGTTAGTAGGTCTTATGTCAATTTATACGCAAATTTTGATGGTTACACTTTATGACTTCACTTAGCTGCCACATAGGTAAGACTAAGAGATTACCTAACTTTGAAATAATTCAATATAAAGTAGATATACCTACCAACTTACTTCTCTTCAAGAATTACGTTTAAGGCATCTTCCAGCACACGCTGATTAAGAGTAAGAATGTCAACAGTGACTCCCAAGCCATTTTCAACAGCCGACTGTGCGTTCGCGTACTTACTAGTCTCCAAACAGTGGAACACCCACAATATGCACCCCACAATGTAAAGCCTCGGAGGTACTAAACATTCCAGAATGTGTTATAAAAGCAACCACTTTTGGATGACCTAGAAAATAAACTTAATTAAATACATGCCTCTTTCGCCCCTGGCTTAAACTTCGATGTAGCTATCAAGAGACATCGAAGTCTAGGTTTATACGATTACTAGCAGGGCCCGCGGGTTCACCCGCATTAGTTTTGATCCCGTGGGAATATCGGTTAACACCCTGGTTATAAACTATCGGTGTGCCAAATTTCATCCAAATCCGTCCAATAGTTTTTACGTGAAAGAGTAACAAACATCCATCCATGCTCACAAACTTTCCCCTTTATAATATTATATATAAAAATATAATATATTAAAATATTAAATAAATATTAAATTAAATACCTATTAATAATTTATATATTTATATTATAATTCATAATTAATAATATATTAATAAGTGTGAAGTGTGATAGGAAAGTAGGAAGTAGGAAGTAGGATAGGATAGTAGGATTAGTCGGTACAAACTGTACTTAAAATTCATAAAATAAGACTCGCATAAGATAGCTTTTTGTGGCATCCATTTCCCTATGAACACATTCCTTGGGGTAGCCAGTCTGTGAAATCTGTTTTCCAAACAAATTGCAATTCGTGGAGTTGCGGACAGCAGCCCGTATTACCTATTACCTACTATTTTCCTTTTCAACAAGCTTTTTTATTTAATTTGTTATGTTGCGGGAGAAATTTGACGCTACCTACACTTCCAAAACTAATATAACCCACTCCTTTGTTTGCATTATCTAGAAAGTTTTGCAGACCGTGGAATATTTAAATCTGTAAGACGTATTATACCTACAGAAAACGGGCGTTGATAAGGCACATGCACTTTTTAGCAGAGAAGACCCGCCCCAATGCCGATCTGTTGTTAAAACTCCGTGTCCATCATATCAACAACCGAATACATAAGTAGTAGAAACATAACATACACTTTTACTTCAATAAATACTTGAAAAACATTTTAATAATTTCTGCCCAATACATTACATACCTTATCTTCTATTTGAATATTTTCTTTTATATGCATGCCACCAACTTCTACAACATCAGAGCTAATAAACGAGACAATAAACGTGGACCAGTTAATGAAAAATACTGATTTATTATTATCATAGAAATATTTTTCCCAAACTCTTCTAAGAGTGGAATATCGGGATACACTTCATCCATTTTGTCTGTATCATTATATGTGTAAACAATCATTCCAAAATTAATTATGGCACCCTTTATTTATTTCCATAAGTTTAGTTTCTTTCCAGAAGCAAAAAAGTGGTTCGGTCATAATAATATGTAATTATTATGCTGGATTATTTGGCGCACCTAACCTTGAATAGGTCCATGGCATCAGAATGTGAGCGGTCATTCCAATCGCGGGCGCATTCAACTTGTAGGCAACAGCCAAGCCACAGCCACAGTCCGTTACAAATTGCTCAACTATGACCACGTTGAAATATGCCGCAGACTTTATTAGCTTTTGTACTTCTTGATTATTCATCAGTTTTTTACAGTTTTTGTTTGCCAAATATTTATATTGTTGCGCGCCACAATTGATGGCGACATTAGCTACCACTAGCGCCATCTAGTATCGAGTAGCAGAACTTATAATTATTCGGGTCCCTTCTAGAAACTTCGATGATAGAACTTTCCAGAACTATCGACGTCTGGTCGGTCAGGTTCGGCATGTACTCCAACATTCTAGATGTTTCTACGGTAGAAGGTTCTGGAACTATCCGAGGATATATAAGGCCGGTGTGCCTGCGAGCCGGCATTCAGTATTGGATAAGCGATACAAGCGAAAACATCGAAGCGATCTTCAAGTGCGACTTTCAAGTGATCTTGTAGTGCGATTGTGTTTTATTGTTAGTGTGTTAAAGGTGTAATTGCTGTTTTTAATTAAAGTGTCTATTTTTGGTTATTAAATCGGCAGTTTTTATTGTCACGAACCCCAAGCTCGTAACAATTGGTGTCAGAAGTGGGATTAAAATCATGCCGATTCTACCGAAGGACGACACGGAGAGTATCCGTACCCGGAGTCAACGCCAGCAAGAGACGGACCAGAGGCGATTCGGTGGAGCAACGCCACAGACGTCGGAGGGACAACTACCAGTCACGGAGGCCGGCCCGTCCACAGCTGCTCCAGCATCATCAGCACCAGATTTTGCTGCTCTGATGATGATGCTGCAGGAGCAGTCTCGCCGTCAGGAGGAACAGGCCCGCCGACAGGACGAACAGGCTCGTCGGTTGGAAGAACAGCTCCAGCGGGATAAGGAGGAGCAGGTGCGCCGCCAGGAAGAGCAGATGCTCCTTATGAAGGACCTTCACGCTGCCTTCGGGAAAGACATGAAGGAGGTGAAGGATAAGGTTGCCCAACATGAGAACCGCCTGTTGGAAGTTGAAACCCGAATCGACCAAGTGAAGGAAACCGTGATGGCTGACGTGAAGAAAACCGTAATGGCTGACGTAAAGAAAACGCTAGATTACCTTAAACTTGAGGATGCAATCGCAGCCCCCGTAGCTACAACACCTTCGCTACGTGGTTTCAAAGTGCCACCGTTCGACGGAACTTCTTCCTGGTCGGCCTACAAAATTCAGTTTGAGGCTGTCATGAAGGCGAACGGGTGGAATAAAAATCAGGCCATGACTGCCCTCACCCTAGGCCTGCGCGACCAGGCCTTAACTGTGCTGGAAGCTCTTGGAAAAGATGTGACTTACGAGCAGCTCCTTGAGGCATTGGAGGCTCGGTATGGTGACGCTCACCTGGAACACGTGTATCGTGCGCAGCTCAAGGATCGTGTGCAACGCAGTAACGAAACCCTGCAGCAGTGGGCCCTTGAAGTGGAGAAGCTGGTTCGGAAAGCATACCAGTCTGTACCTGCGCTTATTGATGGGAACCTGGTGCAGGTATTTATCGACGGCATCCGCGACCTTGAAGTCAGAGCTGCTGTAAGGCTCGGTCATCACGGGACGCTTAAGGACGCCTTGGCCCATGCACTGGAGGTGGAAACTGTGCGGCAGGATCATCGTTCCCATCGCGTCAGAGAGTTTGCAGTGGCTACGGTTCGCGACCGCAATAGAAGATACAGCCCTAGGTGCTACGGCTGTGGGGAAAGGGGCCACCTTCGATCCAGTTGCCCGAAGCGAACTGCAGAAAGGGAAGATGGCTGGTCTCCAGAGGGTAGTGCGGCTAACAGCACCGCCCAGCAGCAGCAGGGAAAACGAGTAATAGCCAGGACTGCGGGGCGGGTGCTGTCTGATGTTCAAAGAGCCCCGAGGATTTCGATCACACAAAACTATGACGGGAAATCTCATGGCAACGCAGATGCACTGTCTAGAAGACCTTGTCCTGAAGACTGCAAGTATGGTACTAGGCAAGAGGGTAAGGAAGTGGTACCTGTGAGGATGCTCAGGACAGACCTCAGCAACGAGTGGAAGGAAAGCCTACAGCGTGCACAGCAGGAAGATTCGGACATCAAGCCGATTCTGGAGTGGATAAAGGCCAGAGCACCTAAGCCCACGTGGAGCGACGTCTCAGCGATGAGTTCGATCACAAAAAGCTATTGGGCCCAATGGGACAGCTTGGTGATTCAGGAAGGAGTCCTGTGCCGTAAATGGGAAAATGCTCGAGGAGACAGCTGTCATTTTCAAATGGTTGTCCCTAAAGCTAAAGTACCTGATGTTCTACAGCTGTACCATAATGGTTGTTCAGGAGGCCATTTGGGAGTTAAACGGACCCTACTGAAGATACGAGAACGGTTTTACTGGGTCCACTGTCGTGACGATGTCGAGGACTGGTGTCGCAAATGTACAAGTTGTGCGGCTGTAAAGGGACCTCAGACGGGTAGTAGCATTGAAATTATACAATGTTGGTGCACCATGGGAGAGGATAGCCCTGGATGTTGCAGGACCATTTCCGGAAAGTGAAAGTGGTAACAAGTATTTCATGGTTGTAATGGATTACTTCACTAAGTGGCCGGAAGTCTTCGCCATTCCAAACCAAGAAGCTTCAACAGTTGCAGATAAATTGGTTCATGAAGTCTTCTGCCGTTTTGGAGTACCTTTAGAGATTCACAGTGATCAAGGAAGGAATTTTGAGTCCCAAATATTCCAGGAAACTTGTCGAGTTATGGATACTCATAAAACGAGAACAACTTCTTACCACCCACAATCGGATGGAATGGTGGAACGATTTAATCAGACATTGGAGAGATACCTGGCAAAAGTTGTGGAAAATCGGCAACGAGATTGGGACAAGCACATACAACCGTTTTTGTTGTCATATCGAAGTGCTGTTCACGAAAGTACATCGGTGACACCACCTTTCGCAAACTTTGGAAGAGAATTACGGCTGCCTGCAGACCTGATCACCGGAATACCACCTGACGCCCCACGCAGTATAACCGATTATGCGAATGACTTGCGGAACAAAATGAATGACATCTATGAGCACGTCAGACAATCGGGCCAGCAAATGTCTGAGAAGATGAAAAACCGTTATGACCGCAAAATGAACAATAAAGGGTTCGACGAAGGTTCACTAGTGTGCTTGCACAATCCAGTCCGCAGCAAAGGGAAATCTCCTAAGCTTCAAGCTAAATGGGACGGACCGTACCGGATTGTGACAAAGATCAATGACGTAACCTACCGGATACAGAAAGGTGCAAGAGGTACTCCTAAGATCGTCCATGTGGATCGACTGGCGCGTTATTATGGGGCCAATAATGCTCGGGACGAGCATGTCTTAGGAGGGGGCAGTGTTGCGCGCCACAATTGATGGCGACATTAGCTACCACTAGCGCCATCTAGTATCGAGTAGCAGAACATATAATTATTCGGGTCCCTTCTAGAAACTTCGATGATAGAACTTTCCAGAACTATCGACGTCTGGTCGGTCGGGTTCGGCATGTACCTACTCGAACATTCTAGATGTTTCTACGGTAGAAGGTTCTGGAACTATCCGAGGATATATAAGGCCGCCCGGCCGGTGTGCCTGCGAGCCGGCATTCAGTATTGGATAAGCGATACAAGCGAAAACATCGAAGCGATCTTCAAGTGCGACTTTCAAGTGATCTTGTAGTGCGATTGTGTTTTATTGTTAGTGTGTTAAAGTTGTAATTGCTGTTTTTAATTAAAGTGTCTATTTTTGGTTATTAAATCGGCAGTTTTTATTGTCACGAACCCCAAGCTCGTAACAATATGAATGAGCTTCATCGAATGCTACTGAGAAGTCTGAAATAGAGAGGAACTTCAAATGTTCTTCGATATTATTAACACCTTAGCTGCGGCAAAAAAATCATAAACTTTCATCTGGTGCGATGGCGGTCAAAATGCACATCCATTGACCTTTTAGACAGTGCGTATTAGTCCTTTTCGACCTGACACCACTAGGCTATCAAAAAGTACTCTGTGCCACTAGGATAGATTAAAGCGCTATAACTTTGCGAATACATGGTGTACACTGTTTTTTTTTATACTGTTAAAATGATCCTGAACCCAGTTTCTTTACGTTCGTTTCGCCCCTGGATCTGCCAAACAAGAAATGAGAAATCAACCAAGGAAAGTGTCAGGCCGATAACGACCGATACCGCACTAGAAAGTACTTTTTTATAGTGATGGGACAGACAAAAATATAGGGTTATATATAAAACAGAATTATAAGAAATAAAAAAGTGTGTATTTCCTAAATCACATAATCCAGACAGAAACAGTAAACTAATTTGGTACGTGTCTTTCTTTATAACACTGCACGCAAAGGGATTGATTGCATTTGTTGCAAAATGTTTTAATTTTTTAACTTTCTTTTTTGCTTCTTTGCACTCTAATGTCTGTCGAATCTTTTCATAGCACCGTACACAATTTCTTCTCTTAGAAAGAATTCTTCTGACCTGTCGATAAAATAACGACACGCACACGTTGGTAGGTAGGTACTGTTTTGTACAGAGCACAACACTGACTGGCGGCTCGAAGCATGCGCGCGCGCTCCGTGCGGCAACAGGTCGGCAACGGTCATAATTATACCACAATAGGCCCGCCGCCGCAGGGAGCGGGTGTTTTTCACCGTCATTGCGATGGTGGTCGAAAAGGGCCCGCCACGATGTTTTGATGCCAAATACCTACATTTGTAACCACGAGCCGAAATCTATATTTCTCTTTGTCGAACTCCTACAAATACCGAAGATAAGTAGTTGTTCCGCACCAGCGAGAAAGATATAGTTTTGACCGTGCGCACCAGCACAAAGCACCGCATCGGGCCGATTTTGGGTGATCCGCAGTGAACGTGCACTAGCATTTTCTTTATCCTGTAGGGAAATTTGACGCAGGGTAGGTTATGCCGGCACGGGGCTCAGTTAAAAGCTTAAGTTTATTAAGCTTTTAAAACTTAAGTGTCCCAATTACCTACACGCACTTGGATCTACAACACGACCAGTTTACTAAGATGTTTAAATAATACTGAATGTGTGAATGACCTTGACCTCACGCACGCGACTTACATGTGAGGCATATAGAATCAAAGGTAGCTAAGTGCCTCCATGTCAAATTTTCAGGAACCGAAAAAAACGTTTTCTAATTTAAGAGTCAGGGGTTTTCATACTCTCCGAGTTTATTCTCCATACTTTGTTAATTTTTTGAAAGTGTGGCGCTTAGCTGCCATTGATTCTATATGCCTCATGTATGCTAAAATAGATAGGTAGGTACCTACGCTACGTGCACGCTGTAGTGAAATACTTCTTTTAATTTTTTTTTTTTTAATTCTTGGCAAGGAAAAAGTTTCCTTTGTAAAACAAAGGAAACTTTTTTCAAGGTCCGGTAAAAAAATGTAGACGTTCGAAGAACGAAAATCTTTGGAATTTTCGATATGCCGTTTTGTCACCTGCATTTTGAAAAGCAAAGTCATGTAGCACAAAAAATTAAAATGTACACTGTGAGCACAACTAAGGAATATTTTTCCTCCTAAAATGTATACAGTAATTTCAATTAAATACCTATCCATCTAATGGATCACACAAAGAAACTTAAACTATGTCCTGCTTCCCGTCTCCAAAAACCCTAAAAGTAAGTAAATCAGTAGCTCATGAGTAGCTCATATTAAACCACTGTACCTAGGTACATATCTGTCAGTTTGTGCCTGACCTATTACCAGGACAATAATTATGCTTTTTAGAACTCGGTTTAGAGTTTGGAGGGAAAGAGCCTCCAGTGTGTTTAAGTATCGTGATCCTTTTGATTATGTTTTCCAAATTATTTCTGATGGTTTTGCTGATAGGTAATATACATACCTATTGATGCTAGCGAAATGAGGTAACATAGGTCTTAATACATTTTTGTGTTTGATATTTGTAAACATGTCTTGTCTTTGTTGCAGATCCATAAATTATAAATATGGCTTGTACTTGTACATGTAGAGATCCTTGTAAAGGTAAGCATCATCTCTCGTAGTTTCCTACATACCTAATATTATATGGAACTGAGGGCCTAAGCTTAATACCGAGCTTTCGATATTTTGTCAGAGAGCCACGAAGAATAAATGATTTAGGTGATTTAGGGCAGTTTAAATGATTTAAGGCAGCTCGCAAACGGCTCGCGAGCTGCACATTCGCGGCATATTCGCCAGATGTGGACGCACCCTTATCAACCTACTTTACAAACGTAACCAACCTTTACCTTTTTTACATGAAATATTTTTGGTGGGGTTTCTTTTTTTTTGTAGGTAAGTAACTAGTATCCGTAAGAAATACTGAATTGCGCCTCTGTTTAAAGGGATTGGAGGCTGAGTAACAGATTTTAAAAAGATTTTGTTTTGTGTGCAAATCCTAGCCTGCAAACCAAATTTCAGCTTTCTATGACTTCGGGAAGTACTTTAGAGGTTTTATTTTATAAACAGACCTGTACCCCCATTACGGGGGGATTGTGTTTAGCCGTGTACCGTTTCACCCGCTAGGACCATGGATGGGAGTGTAACCAACGAAAATGTCTGCCTATACCTAAATATTCTCTTAAATAATACCTCCTTCATGCAAATATTATTTTATTTTATTCAGCTAATAAATCTTCGGCGAGTTGCTTGGGCCGATGCGATCTACCTAAACACAGATGCTTGGACAGAGAGGAAGTAAAACCGGGACCGGTGCCCAAGCATATGGGATGGCTGTACACCGCTAGAAACGCCCCTGAACACCAAGTAAGTTAGTTATAGATTGCGTAGGTATTCTTTAAAATGTTTCCTACTTCAATTGCAGGCAACATAAAATAGTTAGCATTATTTGTTACATTTGACAGTCGCCAAACAGGTGTAAAGTAGGTACTCAATTAATGTTTTCAGTTGAGGTGTGGCTGGCGCCCGGGTCACATCTCCTGCCCAGTTCTCAGAAAGATAGAAGCCCACCACAGTTGTAATAAAACTAGCGAATGCACCCCCATTTGCAATTCAGGGTGTTTCCGCCCATGCTACAAATCATGCTGCGTGCCTCCCAAGTGCGTTACTGTCTGCCCATCGAACCCATCCTGCTGCAAACAACCCCCGTGTGGTGGGCAAGTTCTCATAAGGATCATCAGGCATGCCGGAAACTACAACATCTGCACCAAGCCTTCTAACATTAGCAATGCACCTTCGGGACCCTACCCACTGAAATATGTTCTTAACACAGAGTATGATGAGCCCGAGGTTACTGGACCAACTGAAAAAGGAGCGGCAAGACCAGCAGCTAAATACAGCGTGGAAGCGAAATATAACGACTATCATTTCGATTATACTAGTTCTCAATCATCTTTTGTACTTGATTTTGCGCCACCTGACCAAAAGTGTCCGAGGCTATGCCCGAGGAAAAGCATAATGTGCATGATGTGCAAGTCAGAAAGTACATGTAGGAAGCCTTGCTAAATTACATCATTTTTTAAGAGTTCCATCACAGGGTTGTTTCACTTATGGCATCCATACCGGATACCATACTTTTTTTTTATTTGGCTGAATTATCCCTCTAGTAGCAGTAGTTCGGTTGTTAGTCCGGTTGCCCGAACTACTGAAACTTTCAGTTGCGATAGTTCGGTTCTAACAAAGCATCGAACTACTGAAACTTAAATTTGTACCCTCCCTTTAGTTCGGCAAATATAGTAGGCATATAATGTAAACAAACTAATATCTTATTAGAGAAAGCACAAGTACAATTAACTTGTGGGAAAACTACAGAGATATTTTAGTTTGTTTACATTATATGTCTAGTTTATTTGCCGAACTAAAGGGAGGGTACATATTTAAGTTTCAGTAGTTCGGTGCTTTGTATCGCAACTGAAAGTTTCAGATGTGCGTGTGGATTGAGAGATTTTTTCGAAAAACTCTTCCAATCCCAAACAAATTATAAGAGGATTTAGGAAATAATTGTGAAAACTTCATGGTAAGGTATAAAATTTGTGAAACCTAAACAAAGAAAGTTAGAACTCATTAACTGGATCTCTCAATCTGGACAACTGAAGAAAAAGCCATAACGCGTATCCAAGAATATACTACCTATGTGTTTATAATTTGCATTTTAATTAATTGTGAAGAATTTGTGAAAGCTGCTAAACAAAATTTCGATTCGTTTCAAAGCCACGTTTAAGATTTATAACGATTTAAGTATATTGTTGCGCGCCACAATTGATGGCGACATTAGCTACCACTAGCGCCATCTAGTATCGAGTAGCAGAACTTATAATTATTCGGGTCCCTTCTAGAAACTTCGATGATAGAACTTTCCAGAACTATCGACGTCTGGTCCGTCGGGTTCGGTATGTACTCGAACATTCTAGATGTTTCTACGGTAGAAGGTTCTGGAACTATCCGAGGCCTATATAAGGCCGGTGTGCCTGCGAGCCGGCATTCAGTGTTGGATAAGCGATACAAGCGAAAACATCGAAGCGATCTTCAAGTGCGACTTTCAAGTGATCTTGTAGTGCGATTGTGTTTTATTGTTAGTGTGTTAAAGTTGTAATTGCTGTTTTTAATTAAAGTGTCTATTTTTGGTTTTTAAATCGGCAGTTTTTATTGTCACGAACCCCAAGCTCGTAACAATTGGTGTCAGAAGCAAGGATTAAAATCATGCCGATTCTACCGAAGGACGACACGGAGGGTATCCGTACCCGGAGTCAACGCCAGCAAGAGACGGACCAGAGGCGATTCGGTGGAGCAACGCCACAGACGTCGGAGGGCCAACTACCAATCACGGAGGCCGGCCCGTCCACAGCTGCTCCAGCATCATCAGCACCAGATTTTGCTGCTCTGATGATGATGCTGAAGGAGCAGTCTCGTCGGTTGGAAGAACAGCTCCAGCGGGACAAGGAAGAACAGGCCCGCCGACAGGAGGAACAGGCCCGCCGACAGGAAGAGCAGATGCTCCTTCTGAAGGACCTTCACGCTACCTTCGGGAAAGACATGAAGGAGGTGAAGGATAAGGTTGCTCAACATGACAACCGCCTGTTGGAAGCTGAAACCCGAATCGACCAAGTGAATAATCGGGTTGACAACGTGATGGCTGATGTGAAGGAAACCGTGATAGCTGACGTAAAAAAAACCGTAATGGCTGATGTGAAGAAAACGCTGGATTACCTTAAACTTGAGGACGGAATCGCAGCCCCCGTAGCTACAACACCTTCGCTACGTGGATTTAAAGTGCCACCATTCGACGGAACTTCTTCCTGGTCGGCCTACAAAATTCAGTTTGAGGCTGTTATGAAGGCGAACGGGTGGAATAAGAGTCAGGCCATGACTGCCCTCACCCTAGGCCTGCGCGATCAGGCCTTAACTGTGCTGGAAGCTCTTGGAAAAGAAGTGACTTACGAGCAGCTCCTTGAGGCATTGGAGGCTCGGTATGGCGACGCTCACCTGGAACATGTGTTTCGTGCGCAGCTCAAGGATCGCGTGCAACGCAATAATGAAAACCTGCAGCAGTGGGCCCTTGAAGTTGAGAAGCTGGTTCGGAAAGCATACCAGTCTGTACCTGCGCTTATTGATGGGAACCTGGTGCAGGTATTTATCGACGGCATCCGTGACCTTGAAGTTAGAGCTGCTGTGAGGCTCGGTCACCACGGGACCCTTAAGGACGCCTTGGCCCATGCATTGGAGGTAGAAGCTGTGCGGCAGTATCATCGTTCCCATCGCGTCAGGGAGGTTGCAGCGGCTACAGTTCGCGACCGCAACAAAGGATACAGCCCTAGGTGCTATGGCTGTGGGGAAAGGGGCCACCTTCGATCTAGTTGCCCTAAGCGAACTGAAGAAAGAGTAGACCGAGCTCCAGAGGGTAGTGCGGCTAACAGCACCGCCCAGCACCAGCAGCAGGGAAACGAGTAATAGCCAGGACTGCGGGGCGGGTGCTGGCTGATGCTCAAAGAGCCCCAAGGATTTCGATCACTCAAACCCATGACGGGAACAGCTTAATCATCAAGGGCGAGGTCAACGGAACGCCGTGTAAGCTAACCATAGATACTGGAGCCTCTCGTACGGTCGTCAGTTCCCAACTTATAAGTCGGTTCCTTGGGGACTCCGCATACAACCGAGAACGCATTAATTTGGTAACAGCCACCGGTCAGCGTATACCCGTCCATGGAGAGAAGAAGATGGAGTTGAAGCTAGGCAACAGAATCTACCTGCATAATGTCATCGTGGCTGATATAATGGACGATTGCATCTTGGGCCTTGACTTTATGAGGAAGAATTATTGCGAGATTGACGTCAAGCAAGGTGTTTTGAAATGTGGACAAGAGGAACTTTTTATGGAAGGGGCATTACCAGGGAATGTGTACAGCCTTAAAAAGATTGTTCTTCCGCCGAGATCAGAAACGATTGTGCCGGTTAGTCTTCCTCGGAATCCTGGGCACACTAATCGTTGTGTACTCGTGGAAAGGGTAGACAATGACCTTCCATGGAAAGTGGCACGAACTTTGGTCAGAGCCACCGACATCTCAGGGGTACGTGTGCTGAACCTTTGTGATCAGGAACAGATTATAGAAAAAGGCACACTAGTTGGTACTTGCGAGGAAGTGGATTGGTTACGTCGATGCCAATATCTATCGACTGGGACCCTCAGCAAGGATGCACAAACGAAAGTGTCCACAGTTTTAGAAGACTGCCGCAGCGCTCTGTCCCAAAATGAAATGGTCAAGGCGAAGAAGATGTTACTCAAGTACGCCGGTGTTTTCTCGTCAAACGATGCTGACATTGGGAAGACTGGCTTAGTTCAACACAAAATAAACACAGGAGAAGAATTGCCTATCCGTCAGCGGCCAAGGAGATTGCCGGTAGCACGTGAAAAGGAAGTGGAAACCATGATCGAAGGAATGGTGAAGGATGGTGTTATTGAACCTTCATCTAGTCCATGGTGTTCACCTGTAGTGCTGGTAAGGAAGAAGGACGGCAGCATGCGGTTTTGTGTTGACTATCGTCGTCTGAACGACGTTACGAAGAAGGACAGCTATCCTTTGCCAAGAATTGATGACACGCTGGACATGCTTACTGGAGTAAAGTGGTTTAGCACTCTAGACCTGAAAAGTGGCTACTGGCAAGTTGAAATTGATCCCAAGGACAAGGAGAAAACTGCATTCTCGACAGGAAAGGGTCTTTGGCAATTTAAAGTTATGCCGTTTGGATTGTGCAATGCTCCGGCAACGTTTGAAAGGTTGATGGAACTTGTACTTACCGGGCTAATTGGCGATGCCTGTCTGGTCTACTTGGATGACATCATCATCGTAGGCCGTACGTTTGAAGAACATCTTCAAAATCTGGAACGCGTGCTCATGAAGATCCAGAGTGCCAACCTCAAGTTAAGTCCGAAGAAGTGTTCACTATTCAAACGACAAGTTAGCTTTTTGGGGTATGTAGTGTCGGAAGAAGGTATCCGCACGGATCCAGAGAAAATCGCCGCTGTCAAGAATTGGCCAGTTCCAAAAGATAAGACGCAGGTCAGAGCATTTTTGGGTTTGTGCTCTTATTATCGGCGATTTGTTAAGAACTTTGCGGATATAGCCAAACCCCTGCACAAGCTAACCGAGGAGAAGCGACCTTTCTGCTGGGATGAAAGTTGCAATATCGCATTCCAGGAGTTAAAGGACCGACTGTGCAAAACACCTATTTTGGGGTACCCTGATGCAGGCAAGGAATTTATAGTTGACACAGACGCAAGTGACATAGGACTTGGTGGTGTATTGTCTCAACGGAATGGTGATCAAGAGGTTGTAATAGCGTACTTCAGCAAGTCGTTGTCAAAGCCGGAAAGGAACTATTGTGTCACGAGACGGGAATTGCTTGCTGTGGTAAAGTCATTGCAGCATTTTAGCAAATATCTTCTGGGGCGGAAATTCCACTTACGAACTGACCATGCTGCACTGAAATGGCTATTGCAGTTCAAAAATCCAGAAGGTCAAGTTGCGAGATGGATTGAACTACTGCAGGAATACGACTTCGTGGTCGAACATCGCAACGGAAAATCTCATGGCAACGCGGATGCATTGTCAAGAAGACCTTGTCCTGAAGACTGCAAGCATTGTACTAGGCAAGAAAGTAAAGAAGTCGTACCTGTGAGGATGCTCAAGACAGACCTCAGCAACGAGTGGAAGGAAACCCTACAACGTGCCCAGCAGGAAGATTCAGACCTCAAGCCGATTCTCGAGTGGATAAGGGCCGGTGCACCTAAGCCCACGTGGAGCGACGTCTCAGCGATGAGTTCGATCACAAAAAGCTATTGGGCCCAATGGGACAGCTTGGTGATTCAGGAAGGAGTCCTGTGCCGTAAATGGGAAAATGCTCGAGGAGACAGCTGTCATTTTCAAATGGTTGTCCCTAAAGCTAAAGTACCTGATGTTCTACAGCTGTACCATAATGGTTGTTCAGGAGGTCATCTGGGAGTAAAACGGACTCTACTGAAGATACGAGAACGGTTTTACTGGGTCCACTGTCGGGACGATGTCGAGGACTGGTGTCGGAAATGTACAAGTTGTGCAGCTGTAAAGGGACCTCAGACTCGTAGTAGAGGTGCATTGAAATTGTACAATGTTGGTGCACCATGGGAGAGGATAGCCCTAGATGTTGCGGGACCGTTTCCGGAAAGTGATAGTGGTAACAAGTATTTCATGGTTGTAATGGATTACTTCACTAAGTGGCCGGAAGTCTTCGCCATACCAAATCAAGAAGCTTCGACAGTCGCAGATAAACTAGTCCATGAAGTCTTCTGCCGTTTTGGAGTACCTTTAGAGATTCACAGTGATCAGGGAAGGAATTTTGAGTCCCAAATATTCCAGGAAACTTGCCGAGTAATGGGTACACATAAAACGAGAACAACTTCTTACCACCCACAGTCGGATGGAATGGTAGAACGATTTAATCAGACATTGGAGAGATACCTGGCAAAAGTTGTGGAAAATCGGCAACGAGATTGGGACAAGCACATACAACCGTTTTTGTTGTCATATCGAAGTGCTGTTCACGAAAGTACATCGGTGACACCAGCTTTCGCAAACTTTGGAAGGGAGTTACGGCTGCCTGCAGACCTGATCACTAGAATACCGCCTGATGCCCCACGCAGTATAACCGATTATGCGAATGACTTGCGGAACAAAATGAATGACATCAATGAGCACGTCAGACAATCGGGCCAGCAAATGTCTGAGAAGATGAAAACCCGTTATGACCGCAAAATTAACAATAAAGGGTTCGACGAAGGATCACTAGTGTGGTTGCACAATCCAGTCCGCAGCAAAGGGAAATCTCCTAAGCTTCAAGCTAAATGGGACGGACCGTACCGGATTGTGACAAAGATCAATGACGTAACCTACCGGATACAGAAAGGTGCAAGAGGTACTCCTAAGATCGTCCATGTGGATCGACTGGCGCGTTATTATGGGGCCAATAATGCTCGGGACGAGCATGTCTTAGGAGGGGGCAGTGTTGCGCGCCACAATTGATGGCGACATTAGCTACCACTAGCGCCATCTAGTATCGAGTAGCAGAACATATAATTATTCGGGTCCCTTCTAGAAACTTCGATGATAGAACTTTCCAGAACTATCGACGTCTGGTCGGTCGGGTTCGGCATGTACCTACTCGAACATTCTAGATGTTTCTACGGTAGAAGGTTCTGGAACTATCCGAGGCCTATATAAGGCCGGTGTGCCTGCGAGCCGGCATTCAGTGTTGGATAAGCGATACAAGCGAAAACATCGAAGCGATCTTCAAGTGCGACTTTCAAGTGATCTTGTAGTGCGATTGTGTTTTATTGTTAGTGTGTTAAAGTTGTAATTGCTGTTTTTAATTAAAGTGTCTATTTTTGGTTTTTAAATCGGCAGTTTTTATTGTCACGAACCCCAAGCTCGTAACAATATTATTATGGATCTCTCAGAGTGGACAATTTTCAACTGAGAGATCTTGTAAAACACGACCTAATACTGAAAAAGTATGAATAATTATCATGTTTATTGCAAATTATACTTCTGGGAAAATTTGTGAAACAAAAATCGTGATTGAAATCTTACTGGTTCAAGAGAAAATGAAAATCTTGTTTTTTTTCGATCGTCCCAACTGAGAGATCCTTATTTTGAACTATATTTAATAAACCAAAACTTATAGGTAGAAGGTAGATAGGTACATCAGAAATTGTGAAAAATGTTGTAGGTACTAAAATTTGACGAATCAGTCGTCCTCATTAAAATTTTGTATCTGTAGTGACAAACTAGTGGGTATGGTAATATGAAACAACAACTATCTCAAACACTGTTTATTAAAAAAAACTGTAAACTAATATTAATAACAAAAGTTCACTAAAAACAAATTGTTGCCAGCCAGCTAATAATAAAATATAGAGAGCGAAGGTCGTGGGGGGTTGGAGAAAAACCCTGTACTGTTCCGTTTTAAATGAAATTATTATTTAAGTTAAAAGTTTACTATTACAAAACTAAGGAGAAAGTAACCTTCCAGTTATTGTTTAATTTAAAATCTATTAAATGGGCGCCAGGGACTTTGAGAGTCCCGGATCCCGGAGCCGACGAAGGTGTCCAATACTATTCCGGACGGGGTAGGATGTCGAACCCGAGATCCACAAATTAAATTATGATGCAGGCCGGTTTCCAGTATCGAAAAAAAAATTTTTATACTTAAAAAGATAAATCATTTTTTACAATCCTTGAGGAAAACGTTGAGTAGGGTGACCATATCGCCGGTCGGAATCATTACCGGTACAATTCAAATTATGATGCACTTTAAACGTTTTTATACAAGTAATTTGTGTCTGTTTTCACTGCATAATTTAAATAATATAAAATTACGTTTTTAAATTACAAGTTTCTGCAAAGCTAGGTACTGTAGGTATGTGTAGTGTTCTTACTAAGGAATTCTAAGTTCGTAATTCTAAGTAATTCTTACACACAAAAAGTTCAGAAATTTTAAGGTAAGCAAAAAAAAAAACTTTTTTTTAATTTAAACTTTTTTTAATTTCACTCATAATTACATAAGTAATAGGATGTAACCTAATCAATAAGTCCGTAGGACAAAGTATGTAAAATAACTGGTTCTTCTTTGCTATTATACATTTTTCCCATCAAATCGTCATAACAGACTATTTGGTCGTTATGAACACCATGTCCTCTGTAGTGGCCAATATTATCGGGACTCAATATAAATTCAACACCGCCTAACAATTTGAAGCATCTGTTTCTTACAGAACTTGTATTTGGTACATCTTTCAAATAAACTTTTTCATATGTACGTCATTTTTAATATGTACCACATTTAACCTTTTGAACGCCATTGTCACATATATGTGACAAACGAAATCTTACCCTGCACGCCAACGTCACAAATATATGACAAAATACACGTCGCACGGGTCGCACCATATTATGAAATAAACAATTTAATCATTACTTTTGTGTATTTTTATTTATATAATTTAAAAGTTTAAGCTTCCGTCTATATTGTATTGCATGAAACTAATATAAATAAACAACCAATATCGAGAAATTTGTTGTTTTAAATGTGTGTGTGTGTTGTTTTGTTAAAATAGCCTGGCGTCAGGGGTACGGCGATACGTTTATACTCTGGCGTGCAAAAGGTTAAAAAAACGTTAGTGTGACAAAAATGTACAAATGACAATGACGGTTTGAATATTGAATAAGATACTTACATTGTTATTCACTATCACTAAACGGAAACACTGATTATGTATTATTAATTATAGCACAATAATATTAAAAAAACTTGCATTAATTGCACTGCACAACGCCAGCTTCGCAAATCGCAATGAATATACCTACACAATGTTAGCATGAATAGGGTAGTCGAAAAAAAAAATCGGACAAAATAAAAAAGTATGTTTACCCTACTCAACGTTTTCCTTAAGGATTGTAAAAAATGATTTATCTTTTTAAGTATAACACTTACAGGGACGACTGATTCGTCAAATTTTAGTACAACATTTTTCACAATTTCTGATGTATCTACCTTCTACCCATAAGTTTTGGTTTATTAAATATAGTTCAAAATAAGGATCTCTCAGTTGGGACGATCGACAAAAAACAAGATTTTCATTTTCTCTTGAACCAGTAAGATTTCAATCACGATTTTTGTTTCACAAATTTTCCCAGAAGTATAATTTGCAATAAACATGATAATTATTCATACTTTTTCAGTATTAGGTCGTGTTTTACAAGATCTCTCAGTTGAAAATTGTCCACTCTGAGAGATCCATAATAATATACTTAAATCGTTATAAATCTTAAACGTGGCTTTGAAACGAATCGAAATTTTGTTTAGCAGCTTTCACAAATTCTTCACAATTAATTAAAATGCAAATTATAAACACATAGGCAGTATATTCTTGGATACGCGTTATGGCTTTTTCTTCAGTTGTCCAGATTGAGAGATCCAGTTAAGGCCCGATACTACCTCAGATTGCGAAAATTGCCTTAGCATTAGCGGCTGTAGTTTCAACAGTTCTGCAGTTTTCACTTTGAAATTAATATACGATAAAGATGAGGACTACTGCGAGGTGTTATCGGTTGCGAAAACACGATTGCATACAATTTTCTTGATAGAAAGAAGTCTCAAAGTTACCTCTAAACCGCAAAGTAAAAGGAGAATATTCAAAGAAAATTTTCAAATTAGGCCATGAAAATTTGCAAGCTAATCGAACTATGCATAAAGCAGGTGTCATAGGTTCATTTTTATTTTTTTAATCGTTAAATTTAACGTAAAAAGATGAGATCCGAAATACCAAGCTTTATAACCACTCATACCTTGAACCGCTCTGCCGCCCGGCCCCCGACAGGACCCCTATTCAGTACTTGTCAGTACCGCTTCGGCTATCAGACGGGGAACCCGTGTCACTTCGCTTGCGCTCAAAAGACCCGATTGACAACGTTTTATATTCCGAAGAAATTATATAATAACGTAAAATGAAATTTAGATTTAAAAATAAGGCACCCGTATTTTTATTTTTTCCAAATTTTGTAGTTTTCATTTACAAAATCAAGTTTGAAATGGTTCAAAATCGTAATCTCATGTCAATGTCAAAACATTGTCAAAAATTTACAGAGGTAAACGTACCTATTTTAGACAGTTCCCATGTATGATGTTTTCAAAATATTCAGCAAAACTATTTTTATAAACAATTTTATCTATTTATTGATATAAGGTGTAAAAAGACTCATAGCCGTCGTACATCAAACTAAGTAACATTGCACGAAATTAATTGCTGGGAATAGACTTTAATTTTTGATGTGAAAAGGGGTTTGAAGATTTTTGTATGGAGGGTGGCCCTAAGGTCGGCCGCCATTTTCATTTTTTTTCAGAATCGCGGTGCACAACAAAAATTATATATTTAGATAGAGGACACTTATACAAAGAAAAAATGTTATGTAACATAATATCCTAAAGCGTCAGGTTTCAGAGTTATTCACCAAAATATAAGTCGAAAACAACAAGGATTTTTGTTTTTTTTCCCTACAGGTAAGCATATTGAACTATTGAAACAAATGAAGAATAGATATTTTTTAAATAAATAATTAAACACGGCAATTTATTGTTCCTTTTTTTAATCCCAGAGACTAGTCTTTTGTGTTTTCGTTTTTTTTAGTATAGAAGTTTGACATCACACTTGTCAGATTAGTCTCTGGGATTAAAAAAACGAACTATAAATTGCCGTGTTTAATTATTTATTTAAAAAATGTCTATTCTTCATTTGTTTCTTCTCCATAAAGGTTTCATAACGTTTCTATTACCTCAATAGTTCAATATGCTTACCTGGTAGGAAAAAAACAAAAAAATCCTAGTTGTTTTCGACTTATATTTTGGTGAATAACTCCGAAACCTGACGCTTTAGGATATTAAGTTATAGTACATTTTTTGTTTGTATAAGTGTCCTCTATCTAAATATATATAACTTTTGTTGTGCGCGATTCTGAAAAAAAATCAAAATGGCGGCTGATTTTAGGGCCAAAACCTTCAAACCCCTTTGCTGTTAAGCGCACTACCACAAACAGCAAATTTTACACCCGCATGAAACTGTACAGGGGTCCTGGAGGTATTCAAAGTTGTGTTATAATATCAAAACTTGTTTTCGTACAAAATATCAGTAAAATTTATAATTTTGACCTCAATATCTCCGTAACCAGAAAGTTTCTAGTATGTACAAAGAAATGATTACAATAATGGGGAGTAAAAGTGACTCTCGGCTCGTTGTGTCTTTTTAAACCCGTTATGTTGTAATAGGAGACCAGAAACTATGATCTGCATTATCAAATTTTGAAAAAAAAAAATTACAGTCGGCATAAAATTAGCCAATTTACATAAAACCTTCATATTCTCTACGGTTTTCATTCATCGCAAGTAATCACAAATTACCACTGATAGATTTTGAGAATTATGTACAGAACTACAGACGCCAGCACATCAAGCTACTACAATCTGTCAAATTTCTTTAATAGATTTTCAACTTTATCGCTAAAACATATGGTTCAAAATTTATTGGGAAAATTTAAAAATTTCGGCTAGCTTGATGTGTTGGCTGTGCTTGATACATGTATTTTTTTTTGGTTTAAGTTAATACATTTTTGATCAATATTCGGCCCGGAGGCTGAGTTGTGCCTCTTTTCGTCTTCAGCCTCCGAGTTGACGCAGATGCTAAACAATCTTGGCACGGCAAGCCTAGAGGTTAGACTTCAGATGAATATGTCAAAGACCAAGTTGATGACGAACAGTGCGCATCGCAGGATCACTGTGACGGGTGTGGAGGTCGAATACGTTGATGAGTATCTCTATCTCGGGCAAATAGTCTCTTTCCAGGCAAGACAAAACAAAGAATTTGCAAGAGGCACCGAAAATGCCTGGATGAGCTAATGGGCTATGAAAGATCTAATGAAGGGTGATCTTCCTTTGTCCCTTAAGAGAAGAGTCATTGACGTGTGCATACTTCCCATCCTCACATACGGTGGTCAAACATGGTCTTTGACAAATCAGCAGAGGTCCACGCTCGAGGTTTGCCAGAGGGCTATGGAACGGAGTATTCTGGGTATCAAACTAACGGATCGGATAAGGAATACGACCACCCGTTCCATCACAAAGATAACTAATGTCTCTTGCAACTCCAAAACAGACCAGGTCTCGATAGAGTCAGAAGCTTGTTCATAGAGCACAAACGTAAGATAAAGGGGCCGGTTATACTCTTCGGATTTCTGTATAATTTTTGGCACTGTGTGGATGTGGTCTATTGTGCTGTATCTTCCTCGAAAGCCGTCTGATCCGGTGGCTAAAACTTGGTAGAGTACAGTTCTTCGCGCTAGAAGATTCGTGACGATGCTTGAAAACAATTTATAGACACGTTACTAAAAATTGAAATGGGTCTGTACTTTCTAACCATGGTAATACAAAATAAAAAAAAATTACAAAAAAAAACGACTTCCAAAAAAACTACAAAGTGAAAAAATAACTTATTTTAAATTTCGTTCTATTCTCCTCCTCCTCAAGTCGTACTCCTCATTACTGAGGGTCGTGATCCTCCCTTGAAAACAACTTTTCTCTAACGATGTTTCGCCATCTCTGTCTATCCTTGGCCAAGTGAAGCGCATCATGAAATTTCGTGTCAAGAGAAGAGCTTATCTGGTCAGACCATCGCAAAGGGCTGCGACCTCTTAGTTGTTTACCATCCACCTTGCCGGTAACCATCAGTTGTTCGAGGTTATTGCGTTCTATTCTAAACCATCGTTAAAGCCAAAATGTATGAAACTTTATAATTGACATCAGTCATTCCGATGACGTATTATTATGCGTTATAACCATTGCGTGCTCATGTCAGTGATGGGTTGCCAGCTTAATTGGCCCACTTAATTTTCAGAGAAATCGCCAAGCGATTGGTCGACTCTTCACGTGACCAGAGGACTAGCCTATTTTTGGCCAAAGAATCAGCAAAAAGAAAGTAATTTTAAGGCCGGCGCTCACTGACGGCATGGCACGGCGTGTCATGGCAAAGGATTTTATTACTAATCAAGTTATTTTAAATCTTATTTCAATGAGTTTAGAGTTCATGTTACTTTATTTCGATACCACGATGCCGGGAAATGACGCTACGTGCCGCGGGACGCTGCGGCATGACGCGACGCGCCGAGGGATGCTGCGGCATGACGTGTTATGCCGTTTCATTCCACGTAATGCCGCGGCGCGCCATTGCATCCCGCGGGACGTGTGGGTCACTTTGTGTCGAGGAATTATGATTGCCAAGCTGGTTGAAATAAGGTTGAAACTTGTGCATCGGTCATTTCGGTTAATGGGGCGCAGTCCAGTCAGAGCGGGCTTTCAGCAGGATGCCACGGAACGCCGCGGGATGCCGCAGCACAACCTGCCGTGCCACGCCGTCAGTGAGTGCCGGCTCGTATTTGGCTGTCGCTGTCTTATGGTGACAAATATATGGCGGTAGAGCAATGGTCTTTGGTCGGTCATAGAACACTAATGCAGTAGGTATATTGCGGATTTCGCGGTAAACTTTGCTTGCGTGATGTAGGATTGTGATCTCAAACAAAAGATTGCTGTATTTCGTTTGTAGACGTCGCTACTCAAATATTATGTAGGATAAATAATTTTGTCTTTGCTTTGTATTTGCTATGCGAATGATGAGCGTCCCATGTTTTTTTTTTGTTATTATATTTATTATTTACCTGTCCATTTAAAAGGATTTTATATATACTGCACATAGGTACAATGTGAAAGCTAATTTTTATGTGAATGTAATAAATTAATGTTAAGTTTAATAATTTTATTTCTTGACATCCTTCCAACAATAGTTCGGTTCACCATAACTGAATCAGTATGTCAGTGCGACTGGGATAGAATGATACATAGCGCGGGGAAGTGGGGGCAAAATCTGAATTTGAGCTGAACTATTACAATCCCTTAATGAGTTCTAACTGTCTTTGTTTAGGTTTCACAAATTTTATACCTTACCATGAAGTTTTCACAATTATTTCCTAAATCCTCTTATAATTTGGTTGGGTTTGGAAGAGTTTTTTCGAAAAGATCTCTCAATCCACACGCACATCGCATTATGTACTACCCAAAAACATAATATTTAATATTACGGAAGGCTGTAATATATTAAGTGAAAACATCAAAACAAGCTTAAGCGCATAAGCAGACTTGCTGATCTTTGTACCTACTAGATGTGGCCTCCAAATTAGAAGTAGGTACTGTACTCTCTGTGGGATGGTTGTATAACTTGCATAGAAGGGCGAGAATTAAGCAATCGATGTACATAACAAGAGGAATTGACCTTCATCAAGAAGATAAGAACTTGGTTGGTATTAGGGACGGTCAGCAACGCAAATCGTTAACACTGTTACTTTTACGTGTCAATAATTATGATTTCAAAAACTGAAATGTTGATCTACTTCGTCGTTAATTATACCAACCTACAGTACCTACATATGTATATTATGTAATTTAAAAAAGTTTATGTAAAAAAAAAATTGTGGCGCTCGCTATAAGTCTGAACCTGTTTTATTTATACAGGGTGAAATTGAATTCATGGGCATCCTTTTAAAGGGTCATTGTAATCATCATTATGAACAACTTTTTTTTAAATTACATAATATATGTAGGTACAGACGCCAGCACATCAACCTACACCTAACTGTCACATTTTCCCAATCAACTTTGAACCTTATGTTTCAGTGATAAAGTTGAAAATCTATTAAAGAAAGGACATGGACAAAAAAGTACATTCCAAGTACACATACATAGTAAATAATATTGTATATTAAAAATAGAAAAATGAATTAATACGTTGTTTTTAACCTCTCTGAACTCGTCAGTGTTTATTTCAAAATATTTAGTAATGCATGATGAAATCAAAGTACCGTTTGTCAACTTCCGCCATAGTGGACCATAGAGAAAGATAAATATATTAATGGGCGTTCCATACCATGCATACTACTTGTAGACATGTGACGTGGACGACAAAATGCTCATATTAGGAACATTTTATTCTTACGAAACTATCTTCATTGGTATTTGTTGCATTTAATAAAATTATCTTTTCATAATATTGAAGCGTAAGATAGCTTTTTTTATATTTCACACACAAAAAAAATCTTAAAACGGAACGCGTTTACTTATTTGACAATGACAATGTGCGTTGTCTATGTCGAATGTCAATGTAATGAAAATAATGAAATAATCACAAAGTACTTTTTGATTGGAATTTAATGTTATTGCATATTCTTCATTGCGTACCTACTGTGTTTATGTTTTTGCGAATATTCCTATTTGTCCCCTGCTTATTCCTACGGACTGATACCTTCTACCACTCAATTACCTTGCTATTAACACTGGACTCTGATTTGCATTGCGTTTCGGATTTGTTTTGTGGATCAATATGAGGTGCATCAACTGCGGAATAGCCATGCAAAGGTTGCAGAGGCATCTCATATCCTCGCTTTCTGCACACCATCAAACAAGAGTTTCGCGTTGGATAACCAATGCTCAAACCGAGGAAGCTGTCTGTTGGAAGCTATTTTAGGGTACTATTGTAGTTGCCTTGTAGGAAACAGGACCGTTAGTTGTTGTTGTCACGTTCTGACAATTATCTGGTACCTTGGTTGGGCAAGACACCAAAACAATATCCAAGTTCCAGCTGGATTTTTAGACAACATATTATTAACAGTTCAAGAATATTAAAACAATCTAACAAAAGGCTAATCTTTCTTGAAAACCATAATTACAATTGTAAAACAATAATATATAAATATGCTTGTATTTTTTAACATGTCTGGTTATGTTTAAAGCAGCTATTTATGTAATTACTAAAGTATCACTTATTCATTCTCTGTTGTTGTGAAGTGTCGGCACTTTTATCAACTAACCAATATGGAGTGGGACGATGCAACAGTTATAAAACTAAAAGACCTCTATCATTTAAAAGAAATATTATGGAACCCAAAAAACCGTGACTACAAAAGCCGGCCAAAGCGTTACGACGCATTTAATGAAATTGCTAGTGAATTTGCTACTGATGTTCCGGAAATCGAGAGAAAGATAAAAAATTTAACTAGTCATTATTACCGAGAGAAAAAAAAAGAAGATAATAAATTCAAATAAGTCTGGTGCGGGTACTGATGATATTTATCATAGTAAATGGTTTGCCTACAAATCACTAAATTTTCTGCAGAACAAAAATGTGCCTACTGGAACCACCGATACTGTAAGTAAAGATTTAATTTTTTTTTATTTATAATCAGGCAACTAGGGCCCCATAGACATATAATTATATTAGTTTATTTATTAGTGTACCTTTGTATTTACATTTTAACCCTTTCCCGGGCATTGGCAAAATAGTTGCCACTCAGGTAAAAAAAAATGTGTTTGAAAAAAAAATAATTGAAATGTTGAAGACTTATTCAGTGCCTTTAATAAAATCCATAATAAAAAAATACACAATAAATGTTGATTTTGACTAGATATACTTATTTACATACAACAACAACATAATCAGCCTATAACGTTCCCACTGCTGGGACACAGGCCTCCTCTCTGTGAGAGGGAGTGGGCCGTAATCCACCACGCGGGCCCAGTGCGGGTTGGTCATACTTATTTATTTTTTATTAAATAAAAGTAAAACGGCTAAACGGGCAGTCTTTTTCGTCTTTTTTCGCAGGACACACCGTCGACGAGCCACGATTCACAACGAGATTCACAATCAAATCAAAATGATTTACCACAGATGTCGCCAGAAAATACAACTTGGCAACGAAATAAACGTCCTAAAATCAACCCTAATAAAGAGTTGATATCCGAAGCATTGAATATTATGAAGAATGTCTCCCAACGACCAAATGTGACAAAAGATGAGGGTGGTTTATTTGGAGATTATATTGCGGGTCAGTTAAGACAAATGGACCGACAAATGAAAGCTATTGTGAGACATCGGATCAACAATATAATATTTGAAGCCGAAACTGGATATAGATCCGATACATTTACGGATTTTGCAAGACCAAGTAGTGTTTCTAGTTCACACAGTCATCCAGCAGCCTAATTGCGGAACGCCAAATCGTCAAATGATTCTGATCAGTTGGCTTCATTTCTATCACAATTGGCTTCATTTTACGATTTTCGAATTGTGAATCTCTAGTTTATTATGAAACCAATTATGAACGTTAAGGCCCTGCGCAGAAACTAGAGTTTCGCAATTCGAAAATCGTAAAATGAAGCCAATTGTGATAGAAATGAAGCCAACTGATCAGAATCATTTGACGATTTGGCGTTCCGCAATTAGGCTGCAGGATACTATACAGCATCTTCACTTCAACAGACGGTTGTAAACCCTTCTACAAATAACTTAACTTCTTCTGAATACTCTGCCCAAACAAACCCAGATCCACAAACAATTCAACCTTCGTCACTAGACACATTTGCTGAAGAATACCTAGCTCTAAATCCTTCTGATAGTGTTATAAAGCGACTCATTAAACTTGGCCTAACCCAACACTTTCGTGTGTTGAGGGATCCGCCGATAATAACTCCACAAACTGCTATTATTAAATCACTGTTATCGTCCTCCTCCATGTCAATTAGGTACTGAAAATACTACTTCTGAATTATTCGAAACACACACGTCCAATCTCTACGAGTATTTGGCAATTACTAGAACACCACATGCCACATGCCGCGGCTGTCGTGCCGCCGGCAAAGTCGTTCGGCTTGGACATTCTGAAGCCGCCGCACAGTGGGCCCATATTGAAAATTTGTGGACTTAGGCAACAAAGTTCCAATATTGATGCGATTTTTTTTTATATGACGTGTTATGATATTCCTAACAACTTTTATTCTTATAAAATTTCGTCTAAAGTTGATAGTTTGTCTTGAAAAAAATTTATTAGTTTTTTTTGTATGGAGCGAATCATGTTTCATTTTTTTTCTTCAATTGTACTAATATGTTGAGTGTGTGGCGGTGAGTATATAATAGCTAGGGTCATTCTCTATCCATGAAAAAAAAATCAGCGCCGGCTATCTGCGGCATCGCGAGTAATCATTCGGTAAAAAAAAAATATTTTGTATGAAATTTTTTGCCATTTAATAAATTCAAAGTATATTTTTTGTCTCATTTGGCTGTTTTGACCTTCTTTTTAGTTAAATATATAGTTTTTATAGCGCATAGTTACATATAACTAGTAATTCTGGTAGAGATTTAGTTATTATTGCATGTTATCGGTAGCACCTGCATTGTGATTGATGACTCATTTGTTTGTGCGCTCGGCTAAGCGCATAACTAATGAGTTTTCAAAAATGCTCGTCTCTGATTGGCTGAATACGTTTCACTCACTGTTATGTCCACTACTTGAGTAATTAACACTGACTATAAATATAAAGACATTCATTAAGTCCATCTAGTTTCGCTCTTGTCGCTTATTTGTGAACACAGTGAAATACTTTTATTTTTATATTTACATTAGAACTATGGCTGGATTTTGTACCAACCTAGATCTTTTTGTGAAATTAAGAAGTGGCGGTGATCTGAAAAATCATATGTTTCTATATGAAAGTATCATTTCTGTCTTGACTACCGAAGTTTCTGAAGAAGACAAGAACCGAATCAAGGAGTTCTGTCGACTTTTTTGTGCAAATCTAAATAAAAAGTGGATAGAGTCATGTAGACATCAAAAAACTTTTATGAACCGTGAAAGTAATCGCAAGTGGTTGGAAAAAAACATCAAATGGCCTGTTTGTGACACTGTTGACCTGAGAAGTGAGATGGGCTTTTCAGACGCAGCCTTATCTGAGCCTGTGGATATAGATTCCCATGTTCCTACTCTTGCAGTATGTACTGAGGAAGCGGGAACATCTACAGAAAAGGAGCACAGAAAACCGTTCGAAGACTTAAGTAATAAGCAAAAAAAAAGACGTTCTACTTCCATAGTAGAAGAAAATTCCGAGGAAGAGTTGCAGCACTGGTACATAACAAAATTGAAAGACAACGGCAAAACGAATCTGGCAAAAGTGGTCGAATACCTTTCCAGTAATCCAGATGCGCTATCCGAAGTAGATGAGCGACTATTCAAGAAGCAGAGCTTAAGTACTGTCTCTGAAGATAAGTGTTTAGCTCTTTATACATCACTTGCGCTCTCGAAATGGAAATACTTAGCTCTTCGACAATTTCTGAAAGAAGAAAACTGTGCTGCCTTTCCATCTTATCCAAATCTTGTAAATGCCAAGAAAAGATGTTACCCACCACAAGAGAGTATGGAGATTACTGAAAAAGGAGCTCACATTAAATTGCAAGCGCTATTGGACCACACTGTGAAGAGGATTTTACTAGATATGAATTCTGTTGATAGGTCTCAAAATGAAGAACTCAAGTTAACCTGGAAATGGGGACTTGATGGTTCTTCGTCGCAGAGTAATTATAAACAGAAAACGTCAAACACAGCTACAGAGTTCGATGATTCATCAGTAGTCATGATAAGTATCGTCCCTCTTCGGCTAGTGTCTACTAGCCCATCATCTGGGAATGAAAATATAGTTTGGGAGAACCCCACACCTTGCTCAACTCTTTACAGTACTGTCGACCAGTGAAGTTTACTTTCACTTCAGAGACAGCTGATTTTATAAAGTCTGAAGAGTCTGAGATGAAAAAACAAATTGATGAACGAATATCTACACAGTTTGGAAATATTATTGTATCACATGAATTGCATATGACCATGATTGATGGAAAAGTGGCCAATATTATTGCTGAAGTACCATCATTTGCAACGTGTCCCATTTGCTTGGCAAAACCGAGCGAAATGAATAATTTAGACGCTTTGGCTTCCAAACCACTTCGTGAAGAAATTTACAAACAAGGAATTTCTTCACTGCATATGAAGATTCGGTGTATGGAATGTCTTCTCCATATATCTTATAATCTGGATTTTCAGCGATGGACTGCTCGAGGCGAACATAAGGCTTTGAAACAAGCTAAAAAAAATACCACGCAACAAGAATTTCGTGAGCAAACTGGAATGCTGATTGATATAGTCAAACAGGTATGTATTTAATTTTCGCTCTTTTTATGTTGTTTGTGTATTATATCTCTATATATTGTATATTACAGTATTGTTTTCCCATTTTAGGGTTTTGGAACTACAAATGACGGGAATACTGCGAGGCGCTTTTTCCAAGATTACAAAAGATCTTCCAGAATTGACGAAAATCTGATTTTCAGATTTTCCGTTATTCTACAAGCCATATCATCAGGCAAAAACATTGACTGTGAAAAATTTAGAAGGTACTGTAGAGAAACAGCTGATGTGTACGTGCAACACTATTCGTGGTACTACATGCCAGTTAGTGTACATAAACTTCTAATGCACGGTGCAGACATCTGTAACCACTTTGGTGTTTTGCCAATCGGTAAGTAAAAAATAAATATAGTATGATGTATTATATTTGACTCGATTGCGTTTTGAAATTAAAATGTACATAACTTATTCGTTTTAGGTACCTTATCTGAAGAAGCTTCGGAAGCCCGTAATAAGGACTTCAGAAACGTCAGGGAGAGGCACACTCGGAAAACAGGGAGAATAGCAACAAACGAAGACATCCTTCATGGACTTCTAATAAGCTCTGATCCCCACATATCCTACATAAGGCCTAAAATAACGAAGAAGGTTCATAATGAGTTGTTGCCTGAAGCAATTCAGTTGTTACAGACTACTGAGCCTCCCTGTGGCAGTGAGATTATGGAGGAAGAAGAATGCCTCATAGCAGAGTCCGAAAATTTGCCAGACCCACTAGCACTTCTGGAACAAGAAATAATGTGATCCGGCTCTAGATTATTCCCACAAAAGCCCATCAGGGCTAGGAATATGACAAACAGCCCTTTTCAGGGCTACAATTACTTCACAGTTTCATATTGGTCATACGTACGATAACTTATACTATAATATACATACGCTTGATTATGTAGGTAATTATCAATGACTTGCCCGTACAGATTTAAATTATTTCACCTATCATTAACAAAATTAGTATAACCTGAAACTTATTACGATATTTATTCAACAATAGATAACGTGCAGTTAAAAAAATAACACAGCCAATCAGAGACGAGCATTTTTGAAAACTCATTAGTTATGCGCTTAGCCGAGCGCACAAACAAATGAGTCATCAATCACAATGCAGGTGCTACCGATAACATGCAATAATAACTAAATCTCTACCAGAATTACTAGTTATATGTAACTATGCGCTATTAAAACTATATATTTAACTAAAAAGAAGGTAAAACAGCCAAATGAGACAAAAAATATACTTTGAATTTATTTTAAATGGCAAAAAATTTCATACAAAATATTTTTTTTTTACCGAATGATTACTCGCGATGCCGCAGATAGCCGGCGCTGATTTTTTTTTCATGGATAGAGAATGACCCTAGCTATCATATACTCACCGCCACACACTCAACATATTAGTACAATTGAAGAAAAAAAATGAAACGTGATTCGCTCCATACAAAAAAAACTAATAATTTTTTTTCAAGACAAACTATCAACTTTAGACGAAATTTTATAAGAATAAAAGTTGTTAGGAATATCATAACACGTCATATAAAAAAAAATCGCATCGATATTGGAACTTTGTTGCCTAAGTCCACAAATTTTCAGTATGGGCCCACTGTGCGCCGGGGTTAACCCGCCGGCACTAAGCCGCACTAAGCTGTGCCGCCGGGTCAGCGGCTTTGGTGTGTAGACCGCTTTATGCAGTGTATTACAAACGCGTGCTTTTTCTTTACGTTACGGTACTTGTGTTTTAATTCCACAGATAACTATTTAATTTACTAGTCTGAGGTCGGAGAAGTGGGTTTTTTTTTTAATCTCTTCAAAGAGACTTCATGCCAAAAGGAATCCGCGAGCCATATTTCACTTTTTTTTTTATTAGTCTGAATTGTCTTTCTTTGGTCCCAAAATGAACTAAAGGGGTTTGAAGGTTTTGGCCCTAAAATCAGCCGCCATTTTGATTTTTTTTCAGAATCGGGGTGCACAACAAAAGTTATATATTTAGATAGAGGACACTTATACAAACAAAAACCGAGTGTGCTTATGACCACACGACTGAAGTGAAACTTCAAACGTATTTGGCTATGAGAGGAAGAGAGAAAGAAAATGTGCGCGCGCACTGCTTTCTCTTGCTTATATCCCCCACTCAACTCCCGTTCGCCTCGCCTGTAGCCCTTAGACATGGGTCGTACTTGCAAAATCGAGTACCAGGGCTTCCAAGTACGTCCACCTTAAGAAACCAGGGCCTAAAACCAGGGCTCGAGATACTTTCAAGTATTTTCTATCTGCATCGAAAACTGATCCATAACTTCATACAAATAAGAAGTACAATCGCGTAATCAAACAAAAGCCCTGTTGGAAGTAAAAAGTACTTGCATAGGAAATTGATCCGTGAATTCCTATACATAAGGAGCACAATCGCGTTTACAAATAAATACTTTTACAAACCATTACCTAAAGTAAAAATACTTGCATACGAAATTGTTCCGTAGACTCTTACCACACCTCGGACACTCCATACAACGCTCGCAAAATAATTACCTATTACTACTACATAAACAAATTACGTTTGTATACGTGCAAATGTGTGCGTGAAATCTAGTAGCGTAAAAAAAAATGGCGCGGAAAGCAATTTGTGTCGGGGAACCGAACGACGTCGGCGGCGGCGCTGCCCGAAAGTGTGCATTATTATGAAGTGACCAAGTAGTGCAATTGTTTATTTATATAGACGGGTTCGTAATGAAACAAAAACACTAAAATAGTTTAGTTTAAATGACTTTTCTGTAAATAATGGGTTATTAAATCGCATGTTATTAAAAATGCGAAATCATACAAACAGTATATGTAAATACGAATTCGGAAAAGCATCACAATATCCAACCATCGTGATTAAAACTCAAATAAAACTTTTAAATCGCATAATTGTGTGTCAGCAATACAGCGCTGCGGTTCGCGAGCGCCCTTGCTAAAGAGTCGGCGACGAATACCTCGAAGTGCGGGGTGAGGTGCGGTATCTGATATGAGGGCGAGGAAGGGAGTGTCCTTTCTGTACGTAGTACTATTAAGTATTCTGTGCTCTTACTGATAAGGAGTATGATCGCATTTGCGAAAACAAACGCGGTTGTTGAACTACACACATCAAAGGTGTCTAGGGATCAAGCATTTTTATGCGGATTTCTTGAGATTGAGATGTGGCTTTGTAATAAATTTATGATTTTATAAATTTATATGGATCCTTTTTGGTGCATTTCATAATTTGAATCAGGAACTGTGAATCAAATTCGAGTAAAAGATGAAAATCAGCTGTCAATATTTTCCCTATAAAAACATACAACGCATTGAAGACATTATTAGTGCTACTGTTTCCCTACTACTGATTAAAACCAACGTTATTATGGAGCGTCGACGTCATTTAAGCAGGGAAGAAATGCTCAGAGCCGTGGGAATGATAGAAGCTGGTTCCCGGCAACGTACTGTGGCTTTAGCTCTGAATACAAGTCAGAGTGTTATCAGTCGACTTTGGACACGTTACCGAAGCACTGGTACCGTGGCTGAGCGCCATGGAGGACGGTATCGCTGCACCACACGGAGACAAGACCGATACATTCAAATCTTAACTCGAAGAGCTCCAACAATAACCGCCATGATGTTAGCCGTGAGGCTTCATCACTCTTCAGGGAACTTAATTAGCGACCAAACAGTCAGAAACCGCTTGCATGAAGTGAACCTTCATTCCCGAAGACCGCTACGGGTACCACCTATAGCAATGCACAATCGTAGGATTCGATATCAATGGGCTCTTGAACACAGAAATTGGGCAGAAGAACAATGGCGTTTCGTGTGCTTTTCTGATGAGTCTCGTTTTGGTATACAAGACGTATACGACACTGGAGAACCCCTGGACGCCAACAGCGATTAAAATCCTGCCAGGAAGTCCATCCTTATAGTGGTGGAACCATCATGGTATGGGCGGGTATTTGGATCGTCGGAAGAACTGAGTTGATTTGGATCAGAGGCAACCTCAACGCTCAAATTTATGCTGAGACGATTGTATCAGACGTCATCGTTCCTCTACAAGTGCAAATCGGTCCCTTATTTCAGTTAATGCATGATAATGCACGACCGCACACCGCAAGAGTTGTAAGACAGACTCTCGCCGCAGCTAACATCAATGTCCTGCCCTGGCCTGCTCAGTCGCCAGACTTGAACCCGATTGAGCATGCATGGGATATGCTACAGAGAAGAGCTCTGCCGAATATGGAGGGTATCCAGTCGCAAGAAGACCTTTTTTTGTTGTTGCAACGAACATGGGCGGCCATTCCACAGCGTGATTTGGATGAACTCATTTTGAGTATGCCAAACCGATGTTCTTGTGTTGTTAGTGTTCGCGGTAGAAACACGGATTATTAATTGTTTAAGTTACCCAATAAAATTTTAAAGAAAACTGTTATTTCAGTCTTTTTTTCGAACTTTTGTGTTAGTGGTTCAAATGTCAAAAATCCCTTTATTAGGAAAATGGCAAATTTCTTTATTAATGCAAAGGTGACTTGGTTTATCGTTACTGTGACAAACGAAAACACTTTATTTGATGAATCCTTAAAGAAAATTTTAATTAATATCAATCAGGAGAAAAGTTATTGCAAAAATATATGTTGATCCCTAGACACTTTTGATGTGTGTATTTGAGTACCTACGTACTCGAGCGTCGAGGCACGACGGAGCGAGATACTTTCAAGTATTTTCTATCTGCATAGAAAACTGATCCATAACTTCATACAGATAAGAAATACAATCGCGTATTCAAAAGCCCCGTTGGAAGTAAAACTACTTGCATAGGAAATTGATCAATGACTTCGAATAAATAAGGAGCAAAATCGCGTTTACAAATAAATACTTGCAAACCATTAAAGTAAAAAAAACTTTTTAAGAAAAAAAAACCGACTTCCAAAAAAAACTTTACAAAGTGAAAAATAACTTTAATTTCGGAAGTCGGTGTCTTTGGATCTTTATTTTAGTTTTTTGCCACCGACTTCCGAAATTAAAGATATTTTTCACTTTGTAGTGTTTTTTTGAAAGTCGGTTTTTTTTTTTCTTAAAAAGTTTTTATTTCACGCTTTTTAGTGGGTCTGCTTATAATTTATCTAAGTTACAATAGCCTAGTGATCATCGCCTTTTACAAACAAAATATTGCTTTTCCCGATACAGGGAAGTTAATTGTTGAGGAGTTCTCCAGATCCACCATCAGCTCCGTATCACCATTCACATTGTGACGAGCATAAATTGCTTAGCAACCATATTAAAGTAATCGAATCGCAACCCGTGAAATACTTAGATATTATTGAGTAGTTCCGGTGGCCATCTGTGGTCTTCATCATCAGTTCCACATCACCAAATAGTGCTTTCCGAGAGCAAATGCACGAGTTACTATAAAAAATACCCAAATCGCTATAGGTGTGCCTATAATATTTGAAGAGTTCCTTCGATTTCACCAGGATCCCATCATCAAATCCTGCCCTGATGTTTTTAGACTAGATGCTGATAATCCTGGCTGCAGCATCATGCCAGACTTGTCAACATTGCATTGAACTTAAAATTTAGTCCTGTTTAAAATGAGCCCAAACACGACTACGGTGCTGTAATTTCAAGGTTGGTACTTTTTCTAATGCTCCTGGCTTCAGGATCAGGTCTTTATGTACTTCGGTGTTCCTCATTAACAGTACGTTTATCCACACATCGAGCCCTTTTCAATGAGCCTTAACACGATATACACACATCAAAAGTGTCTAGGGATCAACATATATTTTTGCAATAACTTTTCTCCTGATTGATATTAATTAAAATTTTCTTTAAGGATTCATCAAATAAAGTGTTTTCGTTTGTCACAGTAACGATAAACCAAGTCACCTTTGCATTAATAAAGAAATTTGCCATTTTCCTAATAAAGGGATTTTTGACATTTGAACCACTAACACAAAAGTTCGAAAAAAAGACTGAAATAACAGTTTTCTTTAAAATTTTATTGGGTATTAAACAATTAATAATCCGTGTTTCTACCGCGAACACTAACAACACAAGAACATCGGTTTGGCATACTCAAAATGAGTTCATCCAAATCACGCTGTGGAATGGCCGCCCATGTTCGTTGCAACAACAAAAAAAGGTCTTCTTGCGACTGGATACCCTCCATATTCGGCAGAGCTCTTCTCTGTAGCATATCCCATGCATGCTCAATCGGGTTCAAGTCTGGCGACTGAGCAGGCCAGGGCAGGACATTGATGTTAGCTGCGGCGAGAGTCTGTCTTACAACTCTTGCGGTGTGCGGTCGTGCATTATCATGCATTAACTGAAATAAGGGACCGATTTGCACTTGTAGAGGAACGATGACGTCTGATACAATCGTCTCAGCATAAATTTGAGCGTTGAGGTTGCCTCTGATCCAAATCAACTCATTTCTTCCGCCGATCCAAATACCCGCCCATACCATGATGGTTCCACCACTATAAGGATGGACTTCCTGGCAGGATTTTAATCGCTGTTGGCGTCCAGGGGTTCTCCAGTGTCGTATACGTCTTGTATCCGGTCTCATACCAAAACGAGACTCATAAGAAAAGCACACGAAACGCCATTGTTCTTCTGCCCAATTTCTGTGTTCAAGAGCCCATTGATATCGAATCCTACGATTGTGCATTGCTATAGGTGGTACCCGTAGCGGTCTTCGGGAATGAAGGTTCACTTCATGCAAGCGGTTTCTGACTGTTTGGTCGCTAATTAAGTTCCCTGAAGAGTGATGAAGCCTCACGGCTAACATCATGGCGGTTATTGTTGGAGCTCTTCGAGTTAAGATTTGAAGGTATCGGTCTTGTCTCCGTGTGGTGCAGCGATACCGTCCTCCATGGCGCTCAGCCACGGTACCAGTGCTTCGGTAACGTGTCCAAAGTCGACTGATAACACTCTGACTTGTATTCAGAGCTAAAGCCACAGTACGTTGCCGGGAACCAGCTTCTATCATTCCCACGGCTCTGAGCATTTCTTTCCTGCTTAAATGACGTCGCCGCTCCATAATAACGTTGGTTTTAATCAGTAGTAGGGAAACAGTAGCACTAATAATGTCTTCAATGCGTTGTATGTTTTTATAGGGAAAATATTGACAGCTGATTTTCATCTTTTACTCGAATTTGATTCACAGTTCCTGATTCAAATTATGAAATGCACCAAAAAGGATCCATATAAATTTATAAAATCATAAATTTATTACAAAGCCACATCTCAATCTCAAGAAATCCGCATAAAAATGCTTGATCCCTAGACACTTTTGATGTGTGTATCTGCTGTTAGTTGTCGAGGAGTTAGGTACTCTGCAGACTATCCTGACTGCAGCATCAGGTCATGACTTGATGATCATGAGACCAAATGTGGCAAATGCCCTATCAAACATCAAAACAATTGACTCAAACAGTCCTTGCCTGTTCGAGTAACTTCTTACTGTTAAGGAGTTGTAACTTCCATCATCAGCCCAGCTACCTGAGATGGTGACAATCATACGCAAATACACAAGATACTTCGTAAAATATGCGAAAAACAATAAGTGAGCCTATACAATTTAAAGGTTGCCCTCGATTACTCTAAGATCCCATCATCAGATCCTAACTTGGTGACAGTGGGGCCACCTCAAAACTATCTACTTTGGAACAAAAAAAAGAATTTTGAAAATCCGTCGACAATTGGCGGAGTATTCGATGAACAAACATACAAAAAAAAAAAAAAACCGAGTGTGCTTATGACCACACGACTGAAGTGAAACTTCAAACGTATTTGGCTATGAGAGGAAGAGAGAAAGAAAATGTGCGCGCGCACTGCTTTCTCTTGCTTATATCACCCATTCAACTCCCGTTCGCCTCGCTCGTAGCCCGTAGACATGGGTCGTACTTGCAAAATCGAGTACCGGGGCTTCCAAGTACGTCCACTTTAAGAAACCAGGGCCTAAAACCAGGGCTCGAGATACTTTCAAGTATTTTCTATCTGCATCGAAAATTGATCCATAACTTCATACAAATAAGAAGTACAATAGCGTAATCAAACAAAAGCCCTGTTGGAAGTAAAAAGTACTTGCATAGGAAATTGACCCGTGAATTCCTATAAATAAGGAGCACAATCGCGTTTACAAATAAATACTTTTACAAACCATTAAAGTAAAAATACTTGCATACGAAATTGTTCCGTAGACTCTTACCACACCTCGGACACTCCATACAACGCTCGCAAAATAATTACCTTTGTACTACATAAACAAATGAAAATGCGAAATCTTACAAACAGTTTATGTAAATACGAATTCGGAAAAGCATCACAATATCCAACCATCGTGATTAAAACTTAAATAAAACTTTTAAATCGCATAATTGTGTGTTCGTATCAGCAATACAGCGCTGCGGTTCGCGAGCGCCCTTGCTAAAGAGTCGGCGACGAATACCTCGAAGTGCGGGGTGAGGTGCGGTATCTGATATGAGGGCGAGGAAGAGAGTGTCCTTTCTGTACGTAGTACATACTATTAAGTATTCTGTGCTCTCACTGATAAGGAGCATGATCGCATTTGCAAAAACAAACGCGGTTGTTGAACTATTTGAGTACCTACGTACTCGAGCGCTGAGGCACGTCGGAGCGAGATACTTTCAAGTATTTTCTATCTGCATAGAAAATTGATCCATAACTTCATACAGATAAGAAGTACAATCGCGTATTCAAAAGCCCCGTTGGAAGTAAAACTACTTGCATAGGAAATTGATCAATGAATTTCTATAAATAAGGAGCAAAATCGCGTTTACAAATAAATACTTGCAAACCATTAAAGTAAAAAATACTTGCATACGAAATTGTTCCGTAGACTCTTACTGATAAGGAGAATGATCGTATTTGGGAAAACTAACGCGGTTGAGTACCTACGTATTTGAGCGAGTAGCCGTATAAGATACGTTTACGTCACGCGTTCGCCAGCTTACTCTCCAAGTCAAGTGTGCGTAAAGAAGTTTCACTTCAATAATTTTGACACAACAAAAATCGAATTTGACAATCGCGACTCGTCGACACGTGGTACTTATTTGCCCTACCCCGTGAATTTTTTTTAGAGCCGCAGGCGCGGAGGGGGCGGCCTTGGCGTGTTTTTTAAGGAATTTTTCACTTTTTGTATGGAAAATATGAAAAATGATTACCTACATGTTGAGTTTTAGGAGTTTACGGGTTTTATAAAGGGGGTCGAAAGGGGTTTGAAGGTTTTGGCCCTAAAATCAGCCGCCATTTTGATTTTTTTTCAGAATCGCGGTGCACAACAAAAGTTATATATTTAGATAGAGGACACTTATACAAACAAAAAATGTTATGTAACATAATATCCTAAAGCGTCAGGTTTCGGAGTAATTCACCGAAATATAAGTCGAAAACAACAAGAATTTTTGGTTTTTTTTCCCTCCATGTAAGCATATTGAACTATTGAGGTAATAGAAACGTTATGAAACCTTTATGGAGAAGAAACAAATGAAGAATAGACATTTTTTAAATAAATAATTAAACACGGCAATTTATAGTTCGTTTTTTTAATCCCAGAGACTATACTAAAAAAAAACGAAAACACAAAAGACTTAAATGTCAGATTAGTCTCTGGGATTAAAAAACGAACTATAAATACATACATACATAATTAGCCTATAATGTTCCCACTGCTGGCAGGGCCGTCTTTAACCTATTGGAGGCCCCGAGCACATAAGGATCACGGGGCCCCTGTGTAGATAAGGGACAATAAGAGAAAGTTTTGCCATTGAATCGGGTACTAATAATGCGTAAAATGGAACGGCGGCGGCGCGGCGGCGGCGGCTGCAAATAATGTTTTTTAATGAGAGCAGGCCGGGGCCCCCGAAGATCGCGGGGCCCTGGGCACTTGCCCAAAGTGCCCAATGGAAAAGAAAGGCCTGACTGCTGGGACACAGGCCTCCTCGGTGAGAGGGAGTGGGCCGTAATCCACCATGCGGGCCCAGTGCGGGTTGGCAGATGTCACATGTCTTTGAATTTTTGGTTCTAGGACATGCCGGTTTCCTCGCGATGTTTTCCTTCACCGTTTTGAGAGCAGTGGTGATGAAATAATTTACACAAAGTAAAGCGCCTATCTGGGTCCGAACCTACGATCTACAACTTGTAAGTCGCGGCTGTTACCACTTGGCCACCACTGTTAGCAGTTTATAATTACTTATTTATTTTAAAAATGTCTATTCTTCATTTGTTTCTTCTCCATAAAGGTTTCATAACGTTTCTATTACCTCAATAGTTCAATATGCTTACCTGGAGGGAAAAAAAACAAAAAAATCCTTGTTGTTTTCGAATTATATTTCGGTGAATAACTCCGAAACCTGACGCTTTAGGATATTATGTTATATTATATTTTTTGTTTGTATAAGTGTCCTCTATCTAAATATATAACTTTTGTTGTGCACCGCGATTCTGAAAAAAAAACAAAATGGCGACCGACCTTAGGGCCACCCTCCATACAAAAATCTTCTAACCCCTTTCATTATTTTTGCGATAGGACGCACCATTTTCGAGATATAAACAAAAGAAAAAAAAGATACAGACAGTACTGTTTTTGCACCTGAAGTCGAGGTGTTGGTGTGAATTTCTATTCATGACAACTAATTTTATTCCACACCTTTTTAATCACGATTAAAAATAGTCAGATTTAGTTCGATTTAGTTAGACAATCAAAATTTTTGGTTGAGTACCTACGTATTTGAGCGAGTAGCCGTATAAGATACTTTATAGTCTTGCAAGTATTTTCAATCGGTACCTGGTGTAAAAACCCGGTCGCATATTTATGCGACCGGGACCGGGTTTTTACACCAGGTATTTCCAGCTATTTTTTAAGTACCTTCCCTACTCGCGATCACACGTTTTCGTAACGCATTCGCCAGTTTACTCCCCAAGTCAAGCGCGCCTAAAGAAGTTTCACTTCAAAAAACATACAAACAGCCGAACATAGTACCTCCTCCTTTTTGTGAAGTCGGTAAAAAATACTTGCATACGAAATTGTTCCAAAAGGAGCATGATCGCATTTGCGAAAACTGACGCGGTTGAGTACCTACGTATTTGAGCGAGTAGCCGTATAAGATACTTAATAGTCTTGCAGGTATTTTGAGTCGGTACCCGGTGTGCGTACTTGGAAGCAAACACCTGGTGTAAAAACCCGGTCGCATATTTATGCGACCGGGACCGGGTTTTTACACCAGGTATTTCCAGCTATTTTTTACGTACCTTCCCTACTCGCGATCACACGTTTTCGTAACGCATTCGCCAGTTTACTCCCCAAGTCAAGCGCGCCTAAAGAAGTTTCACTTCAAAAAATGTTACGTAACATAATATCCTAAAGTGTCAGGTTTCGGAGTTAATTACCGAAATATAAGTCGAAAACAACAAGGATTTTTTTTTGTTTTTTTTCCCTCCTGGTAAGCATATTGAACTATTGAGGCAATAGAAACGTTATGAAACCTTTATGGAGAAGAATCAAATGAAGAATAGACATTTTTTAAATAAATAATTAAACACGGCAATTTATAGTTCGTTTTTTAATCCCAGAGACTAATCTGACATGCAAGTCTTTTGTGTTTTCGTATAGAAGTTTGACATTACACTTGTCAGATTAGTCTCTGGGATTAAAAAACGAACTATAAATTGCCGTATTTAAATATTTATTTAAAAAATGTCAATTCTTCATTTGTTTCTTCTCCATAAAGGTTTCATAACGTTTCTATTGTCTCAATAGTTCAATATGCTTACCAGGAGGGAAAAAAAAACAAAAAAATCCTTGTTGTTTTCGACTTATATTTCGGTGAATAACTCCGAAACCTGACACTTTAGGATATTATGTTATGTAACATTTTTGTTTATATAAGTGTCCTCTATCTAAATATATAACTTTTGTTGTGCACCGCGATTGTGAAAAAAAATAAAAATGGCGGCCGACGTTAGGGCCACCCTCCATACAAAAATCTTCAAAGCCCTTTATTTACCTTAAGATGAATGCGCAGTTGTAGCCCGCGAAATTCAATTTTTCTAAGGTTTTTTTGCAATTTTCAGGTCAGTGTCAGGTTGTATCTTGATCAAAATATGATTAGCGACTATAACAGGTATGTATTTACAGAATTATAATCAATAGAATCATTAATACGTCTTTCTAAGTTAGATTTGTTCCATAAGAACAAATCTCTTATGGATAAGTTCTTAGGGAACAAATCTAACTTAAATAGGTATATTATATTAATGATTCTAATGACTATAATTCTGTAAATACATATCTATTATATTTATATACATTTTGATCAAGATACAACCTGATACCTACTGACCTGCGAATTGCAAAAAACTTAAGAAAATTTATATTTCGCGGTCTACCACTGCGCATTCACCTTAGGGTGCATCCAGACAGAGCGAGGCATGCGCCGCAAATTATTTTTTTTTATATGTACAGTTGCCTCAGGCTGAGGCATCTAACATACAAAAAAAGCACTTGCGGCGCATGCCTCGCTCTGTCGTTGTCCGTCGTCCCTCGCGGAACCAAACGGAAAATACCACTGGCGTTCTATTATTGCGGATTCTCACTGAATTAATATTTCTGTATGCCAATAGTACTTTCTAATTCCATACTAACTAAACTACAATTTGACATACGACAACACTACGATCAGTCTAAACATTATTTTGTGTTTATTATATTTTTCCTATAGGCTGTTTATCGGTTTTGTCTGTGCCTTTAAATAAATAAACGTCGTATGATACGCGTGTGCATTGATCATTAAACTCTCAGCTTCCTTATCGCGCTCGCCTACGGCTCGCTCGAATAATACCGCCTCGAGTTTAAGATCAACATAGCACACATGTATCACAAATTCATAATAATACTATTTTGTGTAATAATTCTTATTCTATTGCAAAAAAAAAGTATTATATTACCTACCTTTTTCATAAAGTCAAAGTCAAAGCATAAAGATTATTTTTAATGAGTAATTGTTAATTTTAATTATTTTGAGCAAACATGAGCTATTTTATTTGTCAGTCATTTTATAGGTTAGCTACAGAGGAAACTTACATATGACCCTTCGCCTTTATTTTCGACGGTTAAAAATCACGTGCACACAATGAACACATCTGTTAGCAAGTATTACTATAGCGGCAGTGTGTTGCAAACAAGATTGTCTTTACGGTGTATAGATGTTCGTTTCTCCCATGGTACTTACATAGCATTGATAAATATAGACCAAATCTATTTACTTTACACATTGCCGGTGAACCAGCAGGTATTCTATACAAGCCCTGGGAAATGTATACTACATTACCTAGGCATAGTATGTAACGGACAATAATATTCATAATATTTCATACATTGCCTGGACACCTCAGGTATTCTATACATTGCCTAGGTATTGTATAGAATACCTGAATTATACAGATTACCGGTAACATAATATAAAAAATATAACTCCTGACTGACTGATATATCAACGCACAGCCTAAACCGCAAGTCCTAGAGACATGAAATTTGGAGGGTGTGTTCTTTGTGAAAAGTAGGTATCCACTATATAAGAAAGGGTATTTCTAAATTTCACCCCTAAGAGGGTGAACCCTATCGAACCCTGGCTCTAATATCTCATGCCAGCAAGGTACTGCTACAAATTATAAACAACAGAATTCGTCACTTTCTGGATTGGCAAATCCCTCAAGAACAGGCTGGTTTTGTAAAAGGCAAGGGAACTCGCGAGCAGATCCTCAACGTCCGCCACCTGATAGAGAAGTCATATGAGTTTAACACACCTCTCATTATGTGCTTCATAGACTACAGTAAAGCCTTCGATTGCGTAGTCTGGCAAAGTCTGTGGAAGGTGCTTTTGGAGCTTGGAGTTCCGCATCATCTGGTATCCCTAATTCGAGCCCTATACTCTCAAAATAAAGGCATAGTGAAGGTCGACCAAACCAACTCTAACCCCTTCAGTTTCGGAAAAGGTGTAAGGCAAGGCTGCATTTTATCTCCCATCCTTTTTAACGCATATGGAGAATATATTATCAGACGTATCTGTGAAAACTGGGAAGGTGGTGCGACGATTGGCGGAACCAAGTTAACAAATCTCCGCTACGCTGATGACACTACTCTCTTAGCAGCCTCAGAGTCTGAAATGGTAGAACTCCTTAGAAGGATGGAACGTATCAGCATGGAACTGGGCTTAAAGATCAACCACGCAAAGACCAAACTAATGGTGGTAGACCGAGCACACAAATTAGAGCTTACTGGCGCTCTTAATCTCGAAACGGTCGATGACTTCATTTACCTGGGCTCTAACATATCCAACACAGGCTCTTGCGAAAAAGAAATCCGTAGGCGTATAGGCATGGCCAAGAATGCTATGTCTCAGCTTCAAAAAATATGGAGAGATCGCAACATTTCGCGAAATACCAAAGTGAAATTGGTCAACACGCTGGTCTTTTCAATTTTCGGATACGGAGCAGAAACTTGGACCGTGAGAAAGGCCGACCGAGCTCGTAAAGACGCCTTCGAGATGTGGTGTTGGAGGAAGTTGCTCCAGATACCCTGGACTGCATTCCGCACCGACGAGTCCATCCTACGCGAGCTCAGAATAAAGACCTACGACCTGTCGCCGCAGAGTTTTAGAATTTTTCGGTCACATAGCGAGGAAAGATGGCAATAACCTCGAACAACTGATGGTTACCGGCAAGGTGGATGGTAAACGACCAAGAGGTCGTAGCCCTTTGCGATGGTCTGACCAGATAAGCTCTTCTCTTGACACGAAATTTCATGATGCGTTTCACTTGGCCAAGGATAGACAGAGATGGCGAAACATCGTCAGGGAAAAGTTGTTTTCAAGGGAGGATCACGACCCTCAGTAATGAGGAGTACGATTTGAGGAAGAGGGTGAATGGAGAGTGAAATTTCACGCGGACGAAGTCGCGGGTAGAAGCTAGTATGAAATATTGGATGAAGCAACTGGTCTTATACACAATACACAGTCCTCAGTAAAGCATTGGTGGCTCACGCATTGAATTTTATATCATAGGTAATCAAATCGAACTTCAAATAAGTATTAGGTCCTTACATATGAAATTAGCGTTTTTCGTACTGGCCACTTTAATCACGAATTTCTCCTCTTTGGTAAGGAATTCCAAATTCAAATTTGTACAGCTATTTACTCATGTATTTGTGCTTCGATGACCGTCATTCATTTGTTTTTTTTCTTCTGTTTTTTCTGTTTGCGTCACTCATTTTACAAAATGGAAAATTTAAAATATCGCATTATATACGAGTACGAGTTCCGCCGTGGCACTAGTGCTGCGGAAACGACTCGAAGGGTGAATGATGTGTATGGCGGTCATGTTGCAAAAGAAAACACAGTTCGTTTTTGGTTCCAACGTTTTCGTTCTGGAAATTTCGACCTGCAGAACAAGCCCCGTGGACGGCCTGAGACCCAAGTTGATAATGGAGAATTGAAGGCTATTGTGGAAGCGGACCCATCGCAAACCACGTCCGAGTTAGCTGCAGGCTTCGATGTTAGTGATAAAACTGTTTTAATTCACTTGAAGCAAATTGGGAAGATTAAAAAGCTTGAAAGCACGACAACGCCAGACCACACACTGCGCAACAGACGGCTACCAAATTAGAAGAGCTTGAATTGGAATGTCTTAGACATCCTCCGTACTCCCCGGACCTTGCTCCAACAGATTACCATTTTTTTCGCAATTTGGATAACTTTTTGCAAGGGAAAAAATTCAACTCCGATGGGGCAGTCCAAATCGCCTTCAAAGATTTTATTGATTCCCGTCCGACTGGTTTTTTTAGTAAAGGGATCAATGAACTACCTATAAGATGGCAAAAGTGCATTGAAAACAATGGTTCATACTTTGATTAATTAAATATATTATATTAAAAAATATTCGACTTTTTGTTCCTTCCATACAAAACGCCAATTTCATATGTAAGGACCTAATATTAATTACCCGACTACGGCGAAGCAAAATGAGGGTTATAATTTTGACCGGTATCAATGAATGTATGTATGTATGTTCATCTGTTCCCTCATAACTTCTAAATTAGACAAATAAGGTATCGTTGGAAGCGTCTTGTTGGTCCGCTGGTTATAGGCTATGTGACGTCACATTAAATCGAATATGGCGCCCTCTAACGGACATAAAGTCAAGAGGTAAAAATTTTTTTTTTTAATCATGCCGTTTAGATATCAAATGAAAGGGCTTAATTAGCACATTTAAAAAATATAAATATTACTAAAATAAGCCCCAAAATAATTAAATCCATACTAATATTATAAATTCGAAAGTAACTCGTCTGCCGGTCTGTATGTTACCATTTCACGCCTAAACCACTGAACCGATTTCGATGAAATTTGGTATACAGACAGTTTAAGTCCCGGGGAAGGACATAGGATAGTTTTTATCCCGATATTCCCACGGGATCGACACTTATGCGGGTGGAACCGCGGGGCGCAGCTAGTAAAAAATAAGGATGAAGCAAGAAAGTAGGTATAGTAGGCACGCGATCTGAGTGCAGTCGGGGTATGAGGAGCGGGGCGGGTGCAACTCCCCCCGCCCGTCGACACCTCGCCGCGGCCGCCCGCCTGTAGTTTAGTGCATGTTTAGTGCCGTGCTGACCTTGATTAGCGCATTCCTCAGAGCTGCGCTCCCGCGCTCACGCGCGCGGAGTTGAATTTTTATGTAAAAATCTGCTCACCGCGACGGAGCGCGATGCAGTGTGTGGAGCGCCTTGTGGCCTTACTGTACCTTCCCGTGGTCCGCATGTTACCATAGCTTATAATAAATGTTAGTACAGCGGCATGCGACCACGGAAAGGTACCTACATTCTATTCCTTTTCAGTAGTCGGGTTTTTACAGATTTAACTTTCTTAATGAGTCCCATTACAATTGCAATTTTTATTTGTTTATTTATTTAAACTTTTCGCACAAAAAGGTACAAAGGCGGACTTAATGCCTTAGGCATTCTCTACCAGTCAACCAAGTGGTGAAGAGATTAGATGGCAGGTGCTTTGGTTGAGAGGAACAATGATAAAAAATAAATAAAATTAGGTAAGTACACAAATACATAAATAAGTTATATACACACACATACTATTTACTATAATAAATACTTGTAATATATATATATATGTACATACATACAAATTCAAGGGAGAGAGATGTTGAGATGACTCTACACTATTTGTTTTGAAAATAACTCTGCAATTTCCGCTTAAATGCATACCGACTGGTGGTCGTCTTGATATCAAGAGGAAGTGCATTCCAAAGAAGAATGGACTGAATATGAAAGGAAGAATGAACAAAGTCAGAAGTATGAGAAGGACAGAGTAGGAGAAGACTGTTAGAGGAACGCAGATTCTTAGTGTGAGAAGAACATAGATATTGGAAGTGAGACAAGAGATAAGAAGGAGTGGGAGAGTTGAGAAGGGAGAAAAGCGTGGTCAAAGCGCGCAATCTTCTTCTTTGGCGAATGGACACCCATTTGAGCTCAGACCTATAGCTCGACACATGGTCATATTTCCTAAGGTTGAATATGAACCGGATACCATAGTTGAGCAATCTGTCGAGCTTATCCAGCAAAACCGCATTCAAGTCAAAGTAGCACACGTCACCTTAGTCGATTATAGGGAAAATCAAAGTCTGCACAAGCCTAGTTTTCGTCTTAGTTGGCAAAAAGTTTCTCAGACGATACAGGGATCGCAGAGTACCGTTGACCCTTTGACTAACACTAGAGACCTGGCGTTGCCAGCTAAGTGTAGAGTCAAGATGCAAACCAAGATCTTTCACAGTGGGGGTAATAGGTATAACGTTACCATTGAAAATAAGAGGAGGAAGAGAGCTTAGCGTCACCCTACCCATCATGCGTGAGCTTCCAATTATAATGGCCTGACACTTCGAGGGGTTTACTGACACCCCGAAACTATCAGACCACTTTTTGATAGCATCTAAGTCTCGGTTTACATCTGCTGTAGCGTCCGACAAACCTTCCACCCGCTCAGCAGTGTACGATTAAAGATCATCAGCATATAGATGATACGAACATCGAAGACAGTGAGTTATAAAATTAATGAAGATGGAAAATAACAATGGAGAAATAATACCGCCTTGTGGAACACCAGCATCCAGGTCACGCCAACTCGACGAACTCTCATCAACGCAAACCGACTGCTGACGTCCCCGAAGATAAGAAGAGAACCATTCCAGAGCCTCGGACGAAACCATAAGGTGAGAGAGGATAAAAAGGAGAATATCGTGGCTGACGGCGTTAAAGGCATTAGAGAAATCAATTAAAACCAAAACGGTAACTTTGGTATCCTCCATCGCTTCTCTAATGTCACCAGTCACTTTAAGGAGAGCGGAGGCTGTACTGTGCCCAGGCCTGAACCCAGACTGAAAGGAGCTAACGAGGTTGTTCCGATGAACAAACCCCGTAAACTGCTTGTGTACGCAGGCCTCAAGCACTTTAAGACAGGAAAGGGAGAATGGAAATGGGTCGAAAGTGACTGGGCAGGGAGGGATTTGAAATTTTAGGAAGTGGGCGGACGTAGGCCATACGCCACAGGGATGGGAATTGTCCGGATTCAAGAGAAAAGTTAATGATATGGGTAATCGGAGGGAGTAGGCTATCAAGGATCCAAACGACCATACTACGACTGATGCCGTCATGGCCCACAGCCTTGGATTTTATGGACAGGATGATCTTATTAATATCGTCCAAGGTCACCGGAGAAAAGTGAAATGGTTCTATGATGGGACTCGCTAGGCCTGTAATGAAATCGACCGTCTGGGACAACATTTTGTGGTTGTGAAGTGACGGTTGATATCATCAAGGCCAATTGTATTAGGAAAATCCACATGCCGTGGTCTGCCGATACCAAGAGTACCAAGGAACTTCCAGATATCAGCAGGTGAAGAAGAAGATATGTTCTCGAGAATATGGCGGCGTTTAGCGTTGCGTATCATCTGATTACACCGATTTCTAGCAGCTTTGAAAATGTTACGATTTTCTTCACTGCGTGCGATCCTTTTTAAATTTACGAAAGGCCCGATCCCTGCGCCTCATTGCCATTCGAACCCCAGTCGTCATCCAAGGAGCTGGAGGGTTTTATATTTTTTTTGGAGAGCTACTGGAACCGACAAGTAGGTACTACAGAACGAAGAAGTTTGCAAAATCGTGACAGACATGGGCCACAAGGAACACGTTATAAAATTGTGCACTACATGGAATTGTACCTACGTAATCGGATCTTTCTCGAAGTTGGACCTACCTAACTGGACAGTTTGTCCTAGGTAAATATACTCGTCCACGACTTCGAGTGTAGCGTCTCCGATCTTCATGAGAGTGGGTGTTACATGGGCATTTGACATGACCTTCGTTTTGTCCATGTTCATTTTCAGACCCACTCTTTCAGAGGCTCTACTGAGGTCATCGAGCATTGTACTGAGGTCCTCCATAGTCTCAGCCATGACTACTATATCGTCGGCAAACCGAAGGTGAGTTATGTACTCGCCATTGATATTAATGCCAGCTCCTTTCCAGTCCAGAACCTTGAAGACATCCTCCAGAGCAGCGGTGAACAGTTTCGGAGAGATAACGTCTCCCTGTCTCACACCTCGCTGCAGAAGGTCCAACTTCGAGAAAGAGGTCAACCGTCGAATCCGACTCGGCTGGGCAGCGTTCGGGAAGCTTCGCAATATCTTCTCGTCCCACATACCGCAGTGTCTCAAGACGAAAGTCTTTGACCAGTGCGTGTTGCCAGTGATGACATATGGCACTGAAACGTGGTCGCTCACAATGGGCCTTATTAGAAGGCTGAAAGTCACCCAAAGGGCAATGGAGAGGGCTATGCTTGGAGTTTCCCTGCGGGATCGAATCAGAAATGAAGAGATCCGCAGGAGAACCAAGGTAACCGACGTAGCCCGAAGAATTGCCAAACTTAAGTGGCAGTGGGCAGGGCACATTGCTCGCAGAACAGATGGCCGATGGGGCCGAAAGGTTCTGGAGTGGCGACCGCGTACCGGAAGGCGTAGCGTTGGAAGGCCTCCCACAAGGTGGACCGACGACCTTGTGAAGGCCGCAGGAACTCGTTGGATGCGAGAAGCACAAAACCGGTCGAAGTGGAGGTGCTTGGGGGAGGCCTATGTCCAGCAGTGGACGTCTTTCGGCTGAAATGATGATGATGATGATGAATCGGATCTAAAATCTCATTTTCCAGTAGGTAGGTAGGTACCTATAGAACGGGTGATTTCGTTGTACCTACTAAGTCTGAAATAAATTAATAGGTATTTAGCATTTTTATTGTTGTGGGAAATCCTCATCACACCCTCCGTCTGGTCTAGGGAGAACGGAAGGAAAAAAAATAGTACGGAATAGGTACACATAAAGTCCGTGCAGCCTACGTTCGCGATGTTCCTCGCAACGACAGTCGTCGCCACCCACGGTAACACAATGCCTTGAGTAAATACCACACAGAGACAAAGCTTTAAAATTTTTTACAATTGAGTACCTACCTATTCAGTATGGTTGTTATTCGAGTGACAATCGCGCACGCGAGCAGTCGCGAGACTGTACGAGCACGTTCGCGGATCCGCTGCGTCTCCAGAGATCACGAGGCAGTCGTTCGCGCGGTCGCTCAAGTCACTCAAGTGGATTATTCCGTTCATCCACTCTAACTAAGGTGACACACCTTAGTGGATACGCGGAAACGCATGTCCGACAATCCCACCCTAGGCCCAGTTGGATAAACGGAATTTATAGGGTTTATAGGTTCACCTTAGGGTGGATTTTTTCGGAGATAGAAGAATCTAAAATAATTTTCAATTTACATACATTGCCTAGCTGTGCCCCGCGGTTTCACCCGCGATAAAAGTATTAGTCCTTTTTTATCGACTCCCTTTACAAATCTCCACCCCCCTTTTTACACCCTTAAGGGATAATTTCGGGGATAAAACCTATTCTATATCCTTCCCCACAACTCAAACTATCTCCATACCAAATTTCATATAAATCGGTTCAGCAGTTATTGATTCCCCATACAAACTTCCACCCCCTTAAAGGATGATTTCTGGGATAAAAACTATTCTATGTCCTTCCCCAGGATGCAATCTATCTCTCTGCCAAATTTCATCTAAATCCGTTTAGTGGTTTAGGCGTGAAAAGGTAACATACAGACAGACAGACCGAGTTACTTTCGAATTAATAATATTAGTATGGATTATCAACTTTCGCAAGTTGATTTTTGTGTGACACTGACCATTTGTGTAGGGCCTAAATAAATTTTAATTGCAGTGGAATTTGGAACTTTGTGATGTATGACTTGGATCACAATAGAGTTTTTTTGTTCCAAAACTTTGAGATTGTGAATACAAGTTTAACTTAATACTGCTAGCAAAAGGTGCCTACCAATTTGCTTGATTTTTGATGATTGTTATTGTCGATCAATAAGATCTGCTGCTTCTTGCAAACTTGATTGAAAAATACAATGTTAATAGTCAGTTGCTTATACATTTACTCGATTTTGTTTGATCACACATGTTGAACGTCAAACATTGAGCATATAGTATATTAGTAGACACCTTTATGAAAAGGTAAGAATAAAATTCTCTGAGCTTCATTCAACAGTTTATTTTTCTAACACCCAGGACAAAATCTCTATAACAAAATAAAATAAATACATCATTTATTATTAATGACTAAACTTAACTTTGACCTGTCTTCTGTGCTAAAGCCAACATATTCTCATTAGCAAGCATTTGAAACTCGTGGAATCTTTGTGAAACTCGCTGATTTGTTCTTAAATATTTCTCCATGCAGCTCAGTGTGCATTTATCCTGAAAGAATTAAAGTGAATTTTATCAATTGTATTTGTTATTTTGTTTCTTCTGACTCAGCTTTTTGCACCTTGTATTGAAATTATAAAGGTGCAATGGATAGTGCTGAGGAATCACATTCCAGAATGAGATTTTGAGCTTGCTCAAAATTATAATACATAAACTCAAGCCTTCTTCCCATAGGGTTAGGCGAAAACTACAGAATGCCGCCTACTACGATCCTTACATACTCTTTTTGCCTCAAAAATATAAGCTCGTACAATATAGAGTTTACACAGGGTGACAGGGACATTGACACACAACCTGTTACCATAGATTAAGTACATGATTCTGAAACTTTTCTTTGGTTACAATAAAATAATCTGCTGTTTCACAGAACAGTGTGTTTCAAACCTACGCGGTCAAAATGTATGGCAAAGCAATTTTTATTATGGTTTGATAGTTTCAGTTTGCGCGTCAATGTCCCTGCCACCCTGTAGGTATAGCAATTACTTGATTCTGTTGAAAGCTTAAGTTTTTAATTTGTAGATGATGATGAAACTATGAGAAAGTTAGTTAGTTAATAAATTGTATATTTATTAAAATATACATACCTCAGATGGCTTGAGCGTTCTGGAGGTGAAGTCATGTATGCAGTCATTGAAACATAACTCGGACAGCTTATTATACTGGACCAGGAAATCTTTGAACTGAAAGGAGACCAGATATAGATATGTTTAGAAAACTTGCACCTCCTTACTTTACTAAACACAGTACCTACACTTTACCCAGTGCGATACACGGGTCATATACCCGACTTTGGGTCAGTGGCTCGACTCCGCCCTGGCCTCATTTATAACATATTTAACGCGATTATGAAATTTAACGATGAAATCGACTTACTGTTTTGATTTGGTCAGCCTCACTCATCTCAGGTGAAGACGCCATTTCCACAATTTGGCAAAACAAAGGACCTTAATTAATAGCAATAATTTATCAGTGTAACACACGAAGATATTGATTATAAATAATTAACAAATTAAATGAAAAGGCAATAATGAATGGTTATTCCAATTCAAATTTGAGGTTAAATTTTGAGTCACAAGTGTTGTAAGATCACAAAATCATTTTTAAGGGATTCGAACAAAACAGAACACGAGTTTTATGTTACTAATTATTTTAGCATCATCAATATAATTTTTATCAATAAAATCACAAAGAATTATTCAATAAATATAAATACATTGTAATAATTTAAACACAGGCAACAATAATTGTAAAATATATAATTTATTTTCTTTTCTCTTTTGTAGTTTGTACGGTCAGCAACAGAAGTAGATTTAACACTGTTACTTTTGCATGTGATCTAGATCGAGATCGACCCAAAACTATTCGATTCTTTAAACTACTTTCCAGTATTTCATGTAATCGTAATTACGTCTATCCCATTGACCGAGATTGATAAAATTATTTTTTTTAAAAACCTGTTTAGCCCTTACCGCCCGGTCACGAGTTTTGGCTTAGCGGCAGCGTGGTTTCTTTTGTCTAGCGTTGACGCTGCGAGCGCGGGTGCGTCGTGGCATGGTTCATACCAGAGTTGTTGCGAACATCAGCATCAGCATTAGCATCCGCGGAACTTCAGCATCATTTTCAACATCAGCATCCGCATTGATCGATGCTGATTTTCGAGTCGTGACATGACCGCAGAGGGAGGGAGGCTTATAGCACGGGTTTTTTTGGTTGCGAGTTTTTGACCAATCCAAAGGTCGACCGCGGTGATTGCGAATATTGCGATTGTAAATAAACGCAAACTTACGTTATAATACGTCATTGCAAAACCCACTTGATTGGTGGAGAATCAATGGACAGACGCTAGCACATCAACCTACTACAATCTGTCAAATTTCTTTAATAGATTTTCAACTTTATCACTGAAACATAAGGTTCAAAGTTGATTGGGAAAATGTGACAGTTTCGGGTAGGTTGATGTGCTAGCGTCTGGACATAATTATACGAAATATACATAGATATATCTATCTTTCGTATGATTAATATTGAAAATACCTAGACTATGTAGTGGTACTACATAATTACATATTATGTACAGACACCAGCACATCAACCTACCCGAAACTGTCACATTTTCCCAATCAACTTTGAACCTTATGCTTTAGTGATAAAGTTGAAAATCTATTAAAGAAATTTGACAGATTGTAGTAGGTTGATGTGCTGGCGTCTGTACATGTACTACCACTAGGTTCTTAATTACTAACTAATTATTACTAAACTAGGTATTTAGTTTGATTCTATTTATTATGAAATTTATTATGAAAAGTCACAAAATTATTGAACCAACCGATTATTTCAATACCAAGGAAAATTGTGCAACTTTTAGATATAAATTCATAATGGTCACTACTTTTTTATGAAAATAATTAAAATCAGCATCAGCATCCGCTGATGTCAATGATAAAACATCAAAGATCAGCATCCGCTGATGTGAAAAAAATATGCATCAGCAACAACCCTGGTTCCATACATTTTGGTATAATTTGTTTTTACCGCTCGCCCCGCCCGCGCTAAGCTGCCGCTGATAGCAACGAGTTCGTGGCTAGGCCGTAAAGCCCAGGGATGCCAGATTATGTATTATTTGAATAACATAACTAATCCGTATGAAGAAATCACTATTAGACTTAGACAAAATTTCGTTTAAAAAAATCAAAGCGTTACATCGATTATTTACCGACGTTTGTTTCTGACTGTACATGAACGTGATGATGATGAATGTGATGCTGAGCTGATGTGCGGCGACCGGATACGGCGCTGCTTGTCAAGGAAGATGTCAAAACTCTGCCAAACCCATTGGCCAAACCCCATTTCGATGTTCATGCTAGTTCTCCATTTCGCCACAAGATTCGTAAAAGAGTTTTCATGTCATGTCAGTTTCCATGTATAATTTTATTTTATTATTTTAGTTTCTACGATTTAGATTAGCTATTACTTAAAGTTAAAAATCTAAAATAATTTAACAAAATATAATTTTTGCTCTGTCCTAACAGGGTCTACAACGGCTCTTAGCTCTATCTTGTTTTGCCCGTCTGCGGCGAAGCCCAAAAGGAGGGTTATGTGTTTGACCTGTATGTATGTAACAACAACATGTTAACAACTATGCGTAAATAAGAACGTAAAGTGACGATGCGTTTCGATGGTTTGACAACTTGACAACTTGACTCGAAGAGTAAATGTTCATGTTCCGGCCCTAAGTGATATTTTGTACATTTTGTTGTTTTCATCTCTTTTCCTCTTTCTAACAATTCTGTATCCTCTTTCTCAGTCTAAATAAATTGTAATGTCATGTTGCTTGTTCATGAAATTGGCTGAATATTTGTAGCACAGCGAGGAGCGTTCGTAATATTTTTATTAATTTTGTTCTACTGATTTTGATTAAAATACAAACCAATTTTTTGTATCAGAATGGAAGAAATTGGAATTATATTGCCGGAAAAGGTAATGTTATTCAACAGTGGTGAAGCTAATAGTTTTATAAGCTAACGTTTTACTAACATCAATCATTGTCTTTCAGGATGATCAAGTCACTGATGCAAAGGGATTACCTTTCGCGGGACCGCAATCTTTTGAAGAATTGGAATCTGAAGATCTATACACTAAATACAAGGTATGCCGAACAGTCCTCATATTTACTAAACAGATGTCTATATATTTAAACACCACATTCCTCTATTATATCAGGTATGTACACCAGACAGCGAAATTAAACTTAAACTCATTTCTTGATCATTCAAAAAGAAATCCTCATATTTTGAATTCGTTGATTGTGTAGTAACTATTTGCTAACCCAACACAGCAATAAGTCCTAGCCTCAGGCTCACCATTATTTTAACTAAGTCATTAAATCTTATTCTTATCTTTTATGTTCATATTTCTAGAAACTCCAACGCATGCTAGAATTTTTGGAAGTTCAAGAGGAGTACATAAAAGATGAACAAAGGAACCTGAAGAAAGAATACCTCCATGCTCAAGAGGAAGTGAAGCGCATACAATCTGTACCACTTGTGATTGGACAGTTTCTGGAAGCTGTGGACCAAAATACTGGCATAGGTTGGTCTTGACTTGTTCATTATGCTAAAATAGTATAGTGTAGGGTTATTGGATTTTTCTATCTGGTATTTCTCAGTAGCAACCTGGAGTCTGGATTTGTGACATGTTGATGGCAATAGGGTCAACACCTATTACATGGGACTTACACATATTAACTGGCGAAATGTGGGTGCACTACAAGTAACCCGTTGCCTAACCCATTACAGGCATGATTTATGTTATATCAGATTATGTTGGTTAACATTGTTTTCAACTTAGAAAAAAAAAATTCACACAAAGGTTGGCTTAATAATGAAATCAATTAATTATTTAGACAACCTTTATCTGAAGAGTGCAAGAGTATTTGGACGTAGTTATGTAAAAACGTTCCAACCCACAGCAAGTTCAAACTGAGATAGTGACAATTTAGTATTTGGGCTGTTTTCTTTTTGATGTTAACAGATATGGCTGTGTGATGTATGTCATTTTAAAGAGGTGTATAAAATGATTTTATCATTGGTTTGGTTTCATAATTTGTATTTATATGCTGTACTCCATTTATTATAACATTAGGAAAAAGAGGCTCGCAGAAGCAGGAGTATGAAACCTTTTTATTTTCAAGTTAAGTTTAAACAATTTTAATAAGTAATGTATGTGCTTTTTTTGTAAGTAACAATGTATGGCATACAATAAAGCATATTCTATCTATCTACTCGTCACGATGCTTGGATAGGTACATGAAATGAAACAATTTTTAGTAACAATCAGTTTATTAAAAACAACTTTATATAAACCAACAAAATAAAAAAAAAAACATGTGCTGCCACAACTTATGAAGGGAATAGGTAACATTTTAGATTTGGTAGAGTTATAGTGACATGAAAGACGTTCCCGGTACTGTCCGCCCCTGCTTCTTTTAGATTTTAAACATTGACATGACAATATTTTATGTAAAAACTAAATAATATTAAATGAAAGCCTTGTAATTTCAGAAGGTAGATAGATTAAACAAGTAAAATTAAGTGTGACTGCTGTTATTTAAATTGATTATATTTAACTCCACATCAATCTTGACTGTAATAATATTTGTTGTACTTTTATTACGAAGTGTGCCCCTAAAAGAGCCTTTTTTAACTTCTGTCTAATGCTATAGTAAATCGAGTATAGATATTTCGTAAAAACCAGTATGAAACGATTTGCATAAATCATATCTATATGAACATAGCCTGAAATTTATTTTGCTAAAACATTCCATGTACGGTTGTGCTAAGATTTACGTTAATTATTTAATTTTTATACAAATCTCGTATTTATCGTTTTAGTATAATATACTATATCTATATGACATATATATATATGAGCAGTGGTGGCCCAGTGGTAACGGTCACGACTTACGAGTTGTAGGTCGTAGGTTCGAACCCAGACAGGCGCTTTACTTTGTGTAAATTATTTCATCACCACTGCTCTCAAAACGGTGAAGGAAAACATCGTGAGGAAACCGGCATGTCCTAGAACCAAAAATTCGAAGACATGTGACATCTATCAACCCGCACTGGGCCCGCGTGGTAGATTACGGCCCGTTCCCTCTCACAGAGAGGAGGCCTGTGTCCCAGCAGTGGGAACATTATAGGCTGATTATGTATGTATGTATATATATGAATAGGTAATAAAATTAAACAAGCCAATAATTATAAGAAAGTTTTTATTACTATACTATAAATCTTTATTGTTTAATCTTCAAACTCTAAATCAAAAACTGGATCTTCTTCAAACCCATCAACATCGTCAGAATTTACGTCTGAAGCACTTACATATTTATTCAATTTTAAACAGTCATTGGGAATATATTTAAAGAGAAATTTAAGTTTGGCTAACTTGGCAGGTGCAATTTGCTTGCCATTAGGCCATAAAAGCTGCAAATCTGTTTGGTCTATTAATTGTACTTCTCCCAGGAGAGAGAAGGATATTATAGTGGTTAAAGTATTACTAAAATAGATGTGAGTGTGTGGTAGTATAGTACAATTGGTAGCATGTAGGCTCCCACTGCAGGCTGAATATTGTGAAGTCATCATCTCTTTGTTCCATAGTTGGCAGTACTACAGGCTCCAACTACTATGTCCGCATCCTGTCAACAATCGACCGTGAGCTGTTGAAACCTTCGGCATCGGTGGCTTTGCATAAACACTCGAATGCACTTGTGGATGTGTTGCCGCCAGAAGCTGACAGCTCTATTTCTATGTTGCAAGCTGGTATGTATAATCCTCATTTTATAAATTTTATTGAATTTTTAAAGGCACTCTTTTTAACAATACACTGATGCTTAGATTGGACACTAACTGAATTTCTAATACAACACTTGTTCAACAGATGAGAAGCCCGATGTACAGTACTCCGACATTGGTGGCATGGATACACAGAAACAGGAGATCAGAGAGGCTGTGGAGCTGCCACTCACACATGTGGAGCTGTACCGACAGATTGGTATCGAGCCCCCTCGAGGTGTGCTCATGTACGGACCCCCTGGCTGTGGCAAGACTATGTTGGCTAAAGCTGTAGCTCATCATACTACTGGTTAGTTACATACCACAGATGCAAATTCATTATAATACCAATACCAAGTTTATTATTGTTTTCATACAGAGAAGCAAAGCATTTATCAGCAGGCTTGCTCAAGACGAGTTGGCGATTTCAGACTCGTATTAACTATAAGTCCATGTTTCCTCACCAAGTTTTTCCTTCACCAATGTCACTAATGTCCAAGATAATCTCAGAAAGTACATATGGATTGAAAATGACCCATAAGTACATTTCCCGGATTTGAACCCATAACCTCGAAACAATCTTGCCGGTCCCATTGATTTCCTATCCCATTGAATGAAAATACCATTGATTGCCCCAAATTTAAACTCAACATTTACACACATGATGAAGTGTGTATTTCATAATGCAGCCAATTCAATTTCGAAGACCATCAAAATGGCTAATAGGTTTGGTTTGGTTGATAGGTTATGTTTTAAAGCCTTACTGACAATAAAATTGAAGCGATAAATGACTGGCATCGTTTAAACATTGTTTAGATGGAGCAACATTTCTTGTTACTTCAAGTTATGGTATGCCACAGGCAAGAAACTTGCAATGGGGCTTAACATTAATAAAGATTCGTGTTCGTAATTTCAGCGGCGTTTATCCGCGTGGTGGGTTCCGAGTTCGTACAGAAGTACCTCGGGGAGGGGCCGCGTATGGTTCGAGATGTGTTCCGTCTAGCTAAAGAGAACAGCCCTGCCATCATCTTTATTGACGAGATTGATGCTATCGCCACTAAAAGGTATATATCTTCTTTCAGTTACAACATAATATTATTATGTAGATAGACAGTATTCATTCACTGAGAAGGCAAAATTACTTAACCGCCAAATTAGGCTTTGCCGGTTAGCCGTGTGCCCAATGGGATTTTCCATCGACAATAACGACGTACTTCCAAGCGCACTCATTCCCTGTTTAACCCCTTTGGAGTGAATTTCCAAAAATCTTTCCTTAGTTGCTTGCTAAAAATTAAAGAAACTGGATGTGCCAAATTACTTAATGATTTTTTTTCTTAACTTCAGAGTATGCATTGCCTGTCAGTTAATGAATTTAAGAATGTTAAAAGTTAGTTTATTCCATTATTCACCAGTTTTATTCAATAGGAAACTAAATATCTCAAAGAAACTGGTTGTCACTCGCTATTCTGCTCTGTCATGATCATCACATCAGCCAAAAGACCTCCTCTGCTATACTTAGGCGCCCTGACCCAAAAATTGCCACAACAATTGATCTTATGTTAATCATTTGTTTTGCTTCTAGATTTGACGCACAGACTGGTGCCGACAGAGAAGTACAGAGAATTTTGCTTGAGCTGCTGAACCAGATGGATGGTTTTGATCAAACCACTAATGTCAAGGTAAATATTATCAGTATCATCTAAATCTATATAAATTATGTCTTAGTCGTTTTTCGTGTCTGTTGGTGTGACCGCGTTGTACGTTGTTCTTCTAAACTCCGCAAAAGGATTTTGATGCAGTTTTCACCATTATCATAGATATAGATACACCTAAATAACGCAAGAGCAACTACTTCGCGTGCAAAAAATCGCACCAGCTTACGTACAAAAATCGTAAGTCGCCAATTTCGCGCTCATTCCTGAGTACTGCTGGCTAGGTGAGCCTGAGCGCTGGCGCTAAGCCTCGGGGGTGGGGCAAGACGGTGTCTTTGAATCAATTTGATTTTTTTCCATCACTAAATAGTGCTTGTGACGTCATAGTGGGTATTCAAAAAATGACGCTCTTGGTTTTCATACAGATCGTGATACTTCGTTATCTAGGTCTATCTATATCTGTGACCGAATACAGAACTTATTCCGGAAGGTTTATGTGAATTAACATTACATAAAAAAAGAAATCTCGATGTTTTGTCAAGTCGTGAAAACCGTGCTTCGTTACCTATTTTCGGTTCTCAATTAAAAAAAAAACAAAAAGATAATTATTAATGAGTCAAGTTAAAATAGGTTTCCAACAACACGTCTACAACACGTCTTCTCTATATTATATTTTACTGTTATTTAAGGTAATTATGGCAACAAATCGTGCTGATACTCTGGACCCCGCCCTTCTTAGACCTGGGCGTCTTGACAGGAAGATTGAGTTCCCTCTACCTGACAGGCAAGTACCGTTACGCAATTACCATATACCTCAGGTTCATAGAAATCTTATAATCGACACAAATGTCTACTATACGTAGATTAATTTCAGTCTGTCAAATTACAACCAGTTTAGCCTTGTGTACTTTTAAATACCTACACATAATCCTTTGTGGTCTATATATTACACCCACATTTACACACAGGTGTAAGTGTATCTAAACACCTTTGTTTCTACCCCTCTGGGGGATACAGACAATGATATACTGTAATTAATGTTAAATTTATCTTATGAAACTGAAATTATACGTGTTAACTTTTATTAATTAATATACGATGTATATGCTGTTGACGTACCTAAATAAAACTGACTAACTTTTAATGAAACTTCCACAGGCGTCAAAAGCGTTTGATCTTCTCGACGATCACGACTAAGATGAACCTGTCCGAAGAAGTAGATTTGGAAGAGTTCGTGGCACGACCGGATCGCGTGTCTGGTGCGGACATCAACGCCATCTGTCAAGAAGCTGGCATGCACGCAGTCCGTGAGAATAGGTGAGATATACGATAAATATATTCACTTTTATGACTTATAAGCTGACCCCGGCGAACTTCGTGCCGCCTAAGTATCATTATCGAAATCAGTTAATTCGTTCTCGGGATATTATTAAAAAAAGCCGATCCATCCAACAAAAAATGTATGAGAAAATGAATCATGCTTTTTTTAGTTTACCCATGTTTTAATAGTTATTCTGCTATTCAGGGCGGAGACAAATCCAACAAATCTGAAGGTATGATTCCGATCTCGGCAGCACGCAGCAGTGCTGCCGCGGCAGTGCGGTCGCAGCACTACTGGTCCTCATACATTTTCTATAGGTTTATATAAGATTACATTCCGAGCACGGCAGCAATGCTGCGCGACATTGCTGCGCCACATTGCTGCCGTGCTCGGAATGTGATCTCGTATAAACCCATAGAAAATGTATGAGGACCAGTAGTGCTGCGACCGCACTGCCGCGGCAGCACTGCTGCGTGCTGCCGAGATCGGAATAGTACCTTGGATCATAAAAATCGGTCGAGCCGTTCTTGAGTTATAAAAGGTGTAACTAACCCGACTTTGTTTTATGTATTTTTATTCCATACAACTGGGAAAAATTGCGCACTTGAAATAAAATGAATTATAGTCCTGCTGTCGAGAGCATGCGTTCCTGACACCTGTCAGTTCAACTATTCTAGTAACTAATAAAGATCAAATTCGCAAATCACGCATTCGTTTGTATGAATTTCGCAAGTATCAAGAACGTATTCTCTCGTCAACCGCATTGTAACTGATACGTACATACATATAGTGCTACACTCCCCAGGAAGAGTAATTTTTTGAAAGAATATTAATGTTATTTGCGATCACTCCATGATAATAAATGTCTTATAATGAACTAGGTTATTTAATACTAGACTTAAATTATGTATATCAAACCCTATTCATAGTACCTTTTTACCAATATAAAATACTGATAATACTTTGTTTCAGGTATATTGTTCTGCCCAAGGACTTCGAGAAGGGTTACAAGAATAACATCAAGAAGGATGAGAGTGAATATGAATTTTACAAATAAGTTTCGTCTTCGTCTATATTTCTATTGTTTGAATTTATTGTAATTAATAAACTTAAATACACGTAAAATACTTCTTTTGAATATATTATACCTTCCTAAGAGTAAACTACGGACAAAGTACTCTGTGCTAGATTGTATAGAGCATTGGTTTAAATGGGTTGGGTTTGCGCAGAGGATAGTGTACGTTACCCCAGCAAGAAAGTGTCTCCTAGAGTTATAGGAGTAGAACGTATAATGTGTGCCCTATCTGCTGTAAATGTGCCCCAACATAAAAAATGTGTGCCCCCTGTCGTTTTGGAAAAAAACGGAAAAAACGATTCTTGCTGGGGTAACGTTTTTCTAGCAGGAAAATTCTAAACGAATGATCGGAGAGAGAAAAATTGTGCATGGCCAGAGAGCTTATATGTGTGCCAAAATGTGCCCCCAAAAATAAAATCTGTGCCCCTTCAGGTTTTCGAGATATTGCATTTTCTGCTGGAGTAACGTTTTGATGAATCGTATATCTCTACAACCATTGCATGTGCCCCTGTAGAATAAACATACACGAGTAGCTCTTAATGTGTGCCCCTTTGTGCCCCAATTAGATTTAAGAAAATATTTATAGTTTTCAAGTTATCGCGGTTTTATGAAAACCCGAAAAAACATCGCAGCGCCTAAATTAGACAAGGCACAAGTTCGCTGAAAACTGTATTCGGTCCTTCTTGACGCTAATAATAACCATACAAAGTTTCAAAACTGTTCATGCATGCGTTTTTGAATAATCTCGCTAAAAGTCAAAACGATGGTGTCATAACTTTGACGGCAAAATACAAGGAATCGGCTCAATCCCAGATGTGTAGGTGTAAACCAAAATCATGTGCCTTTAGTCAGAAATATATGGTGAAAATATTCAGCTTGGAATGTTTCGCATTAAGTAAATATAAACAAAAAACCAAAATATGTAAGCAACGGCTGGTTATCCGACCAAATTTGAATGACTACTAAAAAGCGATGGATTCATACATATCGATGACCTTCTTTACTTTACTCACTAACCGGTTCACACGTGTTGTGCCTGAGTACACTGACGTAGAAAAGTAATAAGTAATAAAATAAAGTTGTTATTGGATTATATTCAACTAGCTGTTTCTATGACCTTACACATGATTAAGTACATTATAAATAGTAGCCTAAGTGCTATTCCAAGGTAAGCTATCTTTCGATTCAAAATTTCATTAAATACATCCAGTAATTTATGTGTGAACGAAAGAAATACATCCAGATATTTGCCAGGTCTTTGACCCAAAATTTGATTGGTCCCAATGTTTAAAAAAAAAATGAAATGTGTGATGAATACCTACTACTAAAAAGAGGTACTTAGCTCTTTTTTGTATATAAATAAAAAGCCCGTACTTGTCTTTATATATATATATTTATTGATAAGCCGTAGGTTAGATAAATTAACAGTAAGTTTTTCATCATTAAGGGGGATGCTCCAACCAGCCCGCAAAATTCAAAATTTCTTGCGTTTTTTGCAATTTGCAGGCCAGTGCTAGGTTGTATGTTGATTAAAATATTATTCGCGGCTGTAAGACGTATGTAGTTACAGAATTATAATCATCAAAATCACCAATACAACCCTACAAGTTCATAAAGGCGTAGGAACAAAAAAAACAGAAAAAAATTGAATTTTGCGGGCTGGTTGGAGCATTCACCTTACTTAATAGAAGATTCCCTTTTTTCGCCTCCCCACACCGCTGCATATATCTCTGGCCCCGCGGCATCCGCTGACGTCGTGTCGCAAGGAGTCGCTTTGTCTAGCTTGGAGAAAGTGAGACAGCTAGTACGCGTACGGTGTTAGTGTGACAGAGACAGTTACGTGTAACGTCGCTCTATTATGAATAATAGGTACGAAGTGTTTATTGACTGGGAAGTGCGTTTGGATTTTTTCTTGGTATTGGTAAACAGTTGCAGTTATGTTATGACGCCAAGGACACTGTTACCAACTGTTACGTTGAGTCACGCAGTTGCACTGGGGCCCGATTCTGTAACTTTGAGTTAAGCAACACGCCATTGTCATTCTATCGACACACTACAGACATTATATTGCCACTGTTGCAAATTTGGCATTCTGCAAAAACTTCAATGGCTTTTCAGTGGTGTCTCAGTAGTGTGTCGATTGTATGTCGATTGTGTGGCAGTACAATAGTTTACAGTGTTGCTAACAAAAATCTACCATGCAACCATAGAGGCACACCAAACCTACCACTTTTTAATATCCTATTTTTATCCATTAAATAACTTGACCGTAAATTCGAAGCTTAATTATTTGAGATAGCAACACTGAGGTCCCGCTTATTTCCCTACTCTTTCTACCCTATATATCCTTCTCTTTCGCACATCCCCTACCCTTCACCTCTCCTTCACCACCTGGTGGGGCTCGTCGCTATCAGCGTTCGAGTCTCTTGCTCATTGGCGTTCTGTTTCCCGCTGCATAAGGTTTCGATCACGAACCATATTTCCCTAAAGAATATAATCTAAGTGCGTTACTATTGTTGATAAACGAATTTTATTTGAGTTTAAATAAGTATCAGAAAAGCTGTAAACATCATACATGTGAGTGTTTATTCAATTATTATTTCCTAACAGTTATACTGTTCGTTTCTACATTATAACATAATCTAGCAAATGGTCGGCGATCGTTGCTGATTTGTATGATTTTATTTTTGTCTACCCTCAGATTTTTTATTCCTAAAAAAAAATTCTCTGATTACGTGACGAATTATTTCTATAGCGGATTTCTTTCGATTTGTTTGGTACTAGGATGGATAACCAGGCTGTGCCTTCTGAAATCAATCCTGGTAAAACGTCAGTGGCTCCGAGAACGTCTCGCCACAGATCGACTAGCAGTTCATCCAGTAGTTCTAGTACCACATCGAACTCTAGTAGTACAGGTAACTCGGCGAGCCGCAAACGAAGACGAGCTAGGCGCCACCGTCATAGAAAATCCAAACGTTCTCGACGTACGGGCAGTAGGTACGATAAATTATCCAGAGAAGTAGGTGAGCTTCGTGATTTACTTGCACGTAATAATACATGCAATCCTACCGGTCCTGTCGATTTTTGTAATGAATCGTGTATAGATTTGAACGAAAGTCGCGAATTATTTTTTGATAATAAAGAAAGTGTCGGTAGTGCTAGTGAAGCTGCAAAAGAACCTTCTTTTGAGTTTGCTATTCAGACTAAATTAAAGGATCCATCAGTTCCTGTAGCCCCTGATGACTTTTTAACTACCTTAAACAGTATTCAGCATTTTGATAATAGCCACTGGTGTGAAGTTCGTTATGCCGATACACAAAAAATATATAATCATTCTCCAGGTTTCGTAGAGTTAGAAATTAACGACGAAATTAAAGCCTATGAGGCATCGCGACAATTGGCTCAAGTGGATAGGGCCTATGCTGCTCAAACATTTTGTTTATTGAAAGTTAGAGAAGCCCTGCAAGAAACCATCAAAAGTTTCTTAACATGGTCAAAAGATCAACAAGACTTGAACTTTGAAAATTTACAAGAAAAGATTATTGAGTTATTTTTAAATGGTGATGTACATAAAGTGTCATCCGATTTGTTGCAATTATTATGCGGACACAGAGCCGAGATAATTCAGATGAGACGTGACGGCATAATGAAATTCATACGAGACCCACTTATAAAAACGACCTTGCGTAAAATTCCGCCTTCATGCCAACATCTTTTTAATGCCGACTCCTTCACGGTTGCTCTCGAGAAAATCGGTGGGGTTAAGAAAGCATTTTTTCCACCTAAATCAAACAACGCTAGCCTTGCCTCTCAAGCAGGCCCTAACGGATCTATACATAACAACCGCTTTCCGAAGGGAGCGGGCTATTACAATGGGCCTACACAAGCTAACGTACCCGGATGCTGTCATGCGCAAGCTGAACATCCAAGACACAATGCTCCTCCGAGAGGTAGCTATTCTCAATATCCTCAGGGATATCTAGGCAACAACAACTCGAGTCGACGGGGGACAACCAATACCAGGGGTTCCTTTCGACCACGAGCTGGACACCAAAACCGATCTGTCAATGGCCATTTCAAAAACACAACAAATCAGAGCGCATCCACCGGTGCCTCAAAAAATGACAATTTTAAAAACCGAAGGTTTTGACTCGGGTTACAGGAGCACCGAGTTCAAAGCCGGTCAGTTATCCCGGTTTGTCCATCATTGGGAGAACTTGGGAGCTCCAAAAGTCCTTATCAAAATAATAAAAGGTTATCGAATACCATTTCTTCAAAGGCCTCCGCTAACTGTACCAAACTTGAGAAAGAGTACCTTCGCTATTCCCATTTCGACAGAAATGACGGTTCTCGTAAATCAAATGAAAATGCAGGGTGTTCTCGAGATTGCAGATTTATCCCCAAGCTTTCTATCAACAATCTTCTTGGTTCCGAAAAGCGAAGGTTCTTTTCGGCCAATTTTCAACTTGAAAGCCCTAAACAAGTTTGTTCTCACAGATCGTTTCAAACTTATAAACATCTTTCGGATACCGGATTTTCTCCAGCCTCGAGACTGGCTTTGCAAAATAGACCTTTCCCAGGCATACTTTCATTTGGCAATTACCAAGTCCCAAAGACGGTTTCTCCGACTTATTTACGACGGAGAGTTACTCCAAATGACATGTCTGCCGTTTGGACTAAGCACAGCTCCAAAGGTTTTCGCATCCTTGACCAATTGGGTCGCTCAGACCTTGCGAGAACAAGAAGGCATTCGCGTCGTTGTGTATTTGGACGATTTTTTGATTGCCCATCAGAATATGGACATCCTCAAATCGCAAGTTCAGTTAGTAATAAAAAGACTACAGTACCTAGGTTGGCAAATAAACTTTCCAAAGTCCGAGCTTACTCCTCAAACGAACCTAGTATATCTAGGGATTCATTGGGATCCTTGGCTCAATCAAAAACGTCTTCCATTAGAAAAATATCACAGTCTTTTGACCAAAGTGTCACGAATTCTGAAGGACAAAAGAGTGGGATTAAAGAAACTCCAAAGCCTAGTGGGCCTGCTAAATTTTGCCAGTTTTACAGTCCCAAAAGGCAGACTAAATCATCGGAGTTTGCTGGAGTTCCTAAATTCAATTCCAAAATCGTCAAAGGAGCTACATACGGTTCCAGCAGAAGCACAGACAAATCTGAAGTGGTGGCTACAAAATTACCAGGCCTCGTCACCGATTCACATTGCACCACCAAGTCATTTCCTAACAACAGACGCGTCCGATCTAGCGTGGGGCGCACAGTTGGACAATCGGCCTCTGTCAGGACCATGGAACGAGCAGGAAAGTCTATTGCATTGCAACCAAAAAGAAATGTTAGCCATCTTAAAAGTTCTACAAGGCCATTGTCAGCTCCTGCGATGCTCTACAGTCCTAGTTCAGTCCGACAACCAAACAGTAGTTGCTTACTTGCGCAACGAGGTGGGGACGATATCAAAGCCTCTGATGAACATTACAAAAGAGGTATTCAAAATTCTGGACCAACATTGCATCGTTCTAAAAGTTTTTCATTTACCAGGCAGATTCAATATTCTTGCGGATCGCCTATCTCGGCGTCGAAGCGCTGTGGAATGGCACCTGGTACCTCATTGCACAGAAATGATATTCAGGAAATTCGGGACCCCTGTGATAGACCTTTTTGCATCAGAAACAGCACATGTCGTTGCCAACTATGTATCGTTAGATATGAACGACAAACAAGCAATTCATCACGACGCGTTTTCAATAGACTGGAATTTCCAATTAGCGTGGATATTCCCGCCACCCTGTCTCGTGCCAAGAGTACTAGCGCATCTCAATCGAGCCTCCGGAACTTTCCTCCTGGTAGTTCCTCGGTGGGATCGAGTGTTCTGGAGGGGAGACCTGAAAGCACGAGCAATAGCAGCTCCGTTCACCATACGGAACCTCAGTCATTCCCTAGTGGACACGTCAACGGGCCTTCCACCTCCCAAAGTCCAAGATATAATTCTAGAGGTATGGAAATGTGGGGGTGGGATCAAAATCTATTAGACTGGAATTCTGATCAAATCAATTTATTACAATCTTCCTGGCGGAACTCAACTCGTAAGACCTACAAAGTCGCTTGGTTACGATGGCTTAAATGGGCGGGAGAGCAAAGAATTAACCCTGTCAATCCAGAAGGTTCAGTGGTAGCACGATTTTTGGCAGATTTATTTTTAATTGACAAACTTTCGTTCAAAACTATCCTTTTATATAAGTCTGTAGTTTCTACATTGTGTAATGCCGATGCAGCTGGTCTTTTAAGTTCTCATACCTTAGTTAAGCATGTTCTTAAGTCGATTGCTCTCAAACAACCGGTAGCAAACAGACCCCCTATATGGAATATTGATGATCTTGTGTCTTATCTAAAAAATAGGTCAATCGATTCAAACAATATTTTTGCTACATCAAGACATACAGCTGCATTATTACTTCTTTGTTCTGGTAGAAGAATACACGACCTGACGCTGCTCAGTGTTGATTCAGAACATTTGATTATGTCTACTGATAATATAGTCTTTTGGCCAGTTTTTGGATCCAAGACCGATTCTGCAACTTATAGACAATCGGGCTGGAAATTAACAAAAAACCCAGATAACAGGAATCTTGACCCTGTATATTGGATAAAACAAACTATTGATATTCTCAAGAATAGACGAAGTTTGGCTTCATGCAATAATTTATTTATAAATATTAGAGGTCAAGCAAGACCAGCCTCGCGAGCAGTAATAGCAGGTTGGATTAGATCTCTTTTATTAGAAGCTAATATAATAGCGACTCCCGGTAGTTTTAGGTCCGCGGTTGCATCCAAAAGTTGGTCCGAAAATCTCCCAATCGAAAACATTTTAGCTAAAGGTAACTGGAGAGCTGAAAATACTTTTAAGAAATATTACAAGCGCCAGGTAATGCCAACCGTCTCTAATTCGGGTACTATTGTTAATTTATTTGATCCTGTTAATTGATTGCAGTGAATAATTTGAATTGTATTGTTGTTGAATTGTGTATTATTATTATTATTATAAGTAATATTCTAAGCCTTAAATTATAAGTTCTCAAGGGAGACCGTTATTTTTGTTTTACAAGTGCTTGACACTCTGTGAATGACTTCTTTTTCATTGATAATAATTGTGAATTATTATTATTTTTCTGATTTTTCTTTTGACTACCTAATACCTAAATAAAAATTATTATTATTTTTTCCAAGATGAATTTTAAGTTAAATGATAACTCCCCTCACCTCTTTACATTTGATATACCTTATAGGTGCCTACACATTTCATAACTTGTATTCCATATACACTGAACTATAATTATCTATGCATAAATTGATCATCTTCACATTGGCGTTCTTCACCACCAGGCGATAACAAACACGTCTCAAATAATTAAGCTTCGAATTTACGGTCAAGTTATTTAATAGGACTTAAGATAATTTCTGCCTGTTGATTTTCAACGCAATGAGCAAGAGACTCGAACGCTGATAGCGACGAGCCCCACCAGGTGGTGAAGGAGAGGTGAAGGGTAGGGGATGTGCGAAAGAGAAGGATATATAGGGTAGAAAGAGTAGGGAAATAAGCGGGACCTCAGTGTTGCTATCTCAAATAATTAAGCTTCGAATTTAGGTAAGTAATTTAATATGCGTTTTATTTCAGGAAAAACGCTCCTATTAAATCTTTATATTAAGGGTTTTTTTAATAATATAAAAACGTTTTATTATCAAAAACATCAAATTACACTGAAAAGATGCGTTTATTGAAATATGCGTATAAAAAAATAAGATTTTAATCACGACAATTTTTAGTTTATGCCTTTCTGAAAAAAAAAAACTAACAACTGTCAAAAAACGCGGCAGGATCTAATTTGATTTGATCAAATATAAAACTACTACCTACTATTACTTTAAAGAATTATATTCTTCAAAATATTAATTATTGAGTTCCTTGATTATCCCTAAATCGACGACGATAAGGTAAGTGAATAAATCCGAATTGTTGTTGGGAGAATAATTAAAAAACGTGATGAATTTATAGTAATCTATGTTCGGTGTTCTGAATTGCATTGCAAATATTTTTTCACATTAAGTTTTGAGTAATGATATGAACTTCCACGTAACAACATTTCAGGGTCGGCAACATGGCAAGTGTGACCGTAAACCAGCTCTCGGCTCTCATAGATTTTTTAGAGTCCAACCGAGAGTTGGCTCTTGGCTACTGCAACAGGAGCAAGGAAGGTCGCAGTCAGGCTAGGCGGCTTTGGGAGCAATGCTCCACTGTGCTCAACAGTGTATCGGGAAACTGCGTCCAAAAAACGCCGGATCAATGGAGACTGGTGAGAATGAGATATTGTTGATGTACCTATTATATTATTTTTAGATGGACCTATACCTACATTATTCTTTTTCAGTACTACAACGAGTACAAATCCAAATTAATAAAAAAAATTAAAATGGAGAAAGCGGAAATATCAGCTACAGGTGGGTACATAATAAAAATTTTATATAATTATCACTCCTGTAATAGTTTTCTACAAATTCTACCACAACTTGTTCTCAATCATAATACTTTTGCTTTTAGGAGGGGGACCCTCAAGGAACATAAAGCTGACTCCAATACAGGAAAGGCTTTATAATTTACTTGGACACGACATAGGTGAGCCTTTGCCAGGGGTTCGCCATAATCCTCTGGTTGTGTCACAGTCTGTGAGTTTTATAACTTAAATTTAAAAAATTGAATAGGCATAATTATAGACATGGGACGTGTCGTGGTTTTGCTGGGTACCGGGCATGGTTAACGGTGGGTACCCAACTGCAGCACTGATGACATGCTGTGATGTGAGCGTTCCGCTTGCCTGCCCTTGATGTGAATTCAAAAACTTATGCCGCAGTGGAATGAGATCATTATTTAAGCTCAATGAGTTGGAAGACATACAAATAACACGCACTAAAATTTGGTTTTTCACTTTACAGCAAAACAGTCAAGCTTTAGTGGAGGTGGTGCAGATTCCTCTAGCTGTGAGTTTTTCTTTTTATATTTATTTGAGGAATAGAATGGGTTTGTCAGGGAATTTTCAGTAAGATCTTTCAATCTGTATTTTCTTCCCCTTATTTACAAATGCATGTTAAATGATTTGAAACTTTTATTATTTTTTGTTACAATATAATAATAGCTAGCCATATGAATAATGTTTGGATTTCCATTTTACAGGAAAACAGTCAAATTTCAGATCAAGTGGTGGTGGAAATTGTGAGTTTTCTTTTACATTTAAATTAGCTTTTGCCCGCAACCTTTTACTTTTATTTATTTCATTTGAATTAGATACTAACAAAATTTCACTTTACAGCAAGATGATGATGGGGAACTAATAGACCCTGCAGAGCTGGAGTGGGCAACACCGGAGTTTGAGCCGCAGCCTCAACTGTCCGGAGTAGGACCCGGCATGAGCCAGGAGGCTAACAGGCTGCCAGAACCCAGCCCACCTACTGCTACTCCTGCGCCGCGGGGGACTGTGCCTCCAGCACCGCAGCAGGCTGATTCTCCAGCACCGCGGCAGACTGCGCCTCCAGCACAGCGGCGACGACGACGTCGCGTACAGAGAAGTCCTCGGCTAGTCAACAGCAGCGGTGGGTATCAAAGTTATTCCTATTTAATTAATTAGCCTGCCCCAAATTCTAGTAGCCACAAATGTTCTGTAAAATGTAAAAATTATCTCACAGAGTATGATACTATGCACGAGGCGTCTGCGAGACTGGAGGCCATGGAATATGTGAGTGCAGAGGCTACAAGGGAACATGCCCAAGCCATTAACCGACTGGCAGCTGCATTGAAAGCAGTAGCAGAGAGGCTAAGTGAGCCAATTGTGATTACGCTTCAAAACCCCCCACAAGCTTGAGTATGTATTAAAACTTTATTTACATTAACTTTTTGATTTTGTTCCTTTTCGTATACGAGTAACAACCGTCACAATCAGAAGGTACTGAACAGTAATTGAAGGAGTTCTACAGTGATGGTAATGTCACATTATTTTATTAGTAAGTAGGGAGGCCTGGGGGTGTTAAACCTTGAGGGAGGCCTATGTCTAGTAGTGGATGTTTTTTGGCTGATATGATGATGACGTTAATACATATTACAAAAACAAAACTTGAAACTTTTTAAAATGTTTTTAATTTACTCTCATCTTTTTTTTTAAATTTGATGTTCTCTCCACAGCCTTGAAACAAGTGACTGTTGAATTGCCCGGCCTCTTTGCAGCTCTGGGTTGACACGACGGTTCTCCAGATTCTCCACTGCTCCCACCTGATCTGCAACCTGTGTTAATTATAAGACTGATTAGATTACTTAGATTCATAGTTTAATTAGATTACTTAGAATTATAGATTTTACAGGGTGTTCATTTAATGTGTAACTAAGATTTTACCAATGATAGCTGTTGATACTGATAATTTAGAGAATTTGATTTATTTTGTTTTAAACTTTGTTCATTTTTTTTATTTAAAAAGAATATTAATATACTGATTTTATTTTTTTATTATACTATTTTATTAACAGAATTTGATTTTTGTTTTTAAATTTGTTGATTTTTAACCAACTTCAAAAAAGGAGGTTCTGTATTCAACCCGTATGTATGTATGTTATGTATGTATGTTTGTATGACCGCGATTTACTCAAAAACTCGTGAACCAGTTTTGATAATTCTTTCACTAATGTGATCTAAATACTTTCAGGAAGGTTTTAGTATCTAATACATTAGGTAATTATTCTTATGTACGAAGTTATATGCATAAATGTACTGCATCTCCGGCATTTCTATGCTGGATTTTCATTTCATTTCTAGGCTGTCCTGGCCATGACAGCCTGAGTATTGAGCATCTAAGGCATGCCGGCGTCCACCTGCCCAGAGTTCTTGCCATGTTATATACATTTTGTATAGGACATGCGTACTTACCAGCAGAGATGATGAGGACCGTGGTGGTACCAATTGTGAAGAGTAAAACCGGTGACCTAAGCGACACGAGCAACTACAGGCCAATCTCACTGGCAACAGTGCTTGCTAAGGTTCTTGACAGTTTGCTTAATGCACAGATTGACCGGTACGTAAACACTCATGACAATCAATTTGGTTTTAAACCGGGACTGTCTACTGAGTCAGCTATCTTGTGTTTGAAGCAAACTGTCAGGTACTACTCCGATAGGAGCACACCTATTTATGCCTGTTTTCTCGACCTCTCGAAGGCGTTCGACCTGGTTAGCTATGACATTTTGTGGCAAAAATTAAGTAGTATCTCAATGCCTCTCGAACTTATAGAAATTTTCAAGTACTGGTATCTTAACCAGGTCAATGTCGTTCGATGGTCGGGAGCTCTGTCGGAGCCGTACAGGTTGGAGTGCGGGGTGAGGCAGGGAGGGCTGACCTCGCCGAAACTCTTCAACCTGTACGTGAACGCACTGATAGAGGAGCTCAGCAGCACCCGTGTCGGCTGCCATATTGACGGTGTTTGTGTCAACAATATTAGTTACGCGGACGACATGGTGCTGCTGAGCGCCTCGGTGTGTGGTCTGTCCAGGTTGCTGGGCATCTGCGAGCGTTACGCGCTGGATCACGGGTTGCTCTATAACGCTAGGAAGAGTGAATGCATGGTCTTTCGGGCCAGGGGTCGGAGCTGTCCGGATTATGTTCCACCTATTAGATTGAACGGTGTCAAGTTAAAAAGTGTTCAACAGTTTAAATATCTCGGGCATATCGTGACCTCTGACCTGAGGGACGATGCAGACATCGATAGGGAGCGGAGGGCGTTGTCTGTGAGGGCCAATATGATCGCCCGCAGGTTTGCTCGTTGCTCGGGGGCCGTCAAAATAACTCTTTTCAGAGCGTATTGTACGTCCCTGTACACAGCCAGCCTGTGGGGGTCATATACCCAGAAGCAGTACAACGCTCTCCGTGTTCAGTATAATAATGCGTTCAGGGTGTTGTTGGGGCTGCCCCGGCACTGCAGCGCGTCGGGTATGTTCGCCGACGCCCGTGTCGACTGTTTCTACACGACGATGCGGAAGCGGTGCACATCTCTGGGGCGCAGGCTTCGGACCACTTCCAACACCATCCTGAGCGTATTTGCAAACAGGTTTGATTGTCAGTACATTAACCATTGTTATATGATTAATGTAATGACAAACAAACAAATGACTCAAAGGCAGGCGTATTATTAATAACTTTTACTTTGTTTGATGCTTTTAATTTTATAATTTTGATTTTATCATTTTCATTTTTCATTTTAATTTAATTTATATTATTTATTTTTAAATCTATGTATAATGATTAAGTTTAAATTGAATGTCATTTTAAATGTAGCATATTTATAAATTATGATCAAAAAATGGTTTGGAATAAGTAAATAAGTTTTGTATTTACTAACAGTTTATAAGTTTGTAACTAACACATGGACCTCTGATGTCTGAGAAATAAATAAATTATTATTATTATTATTATGCGAATTTTGATGATTATTCTAGTCGGTGTCTTCAATTCTTCAATGCACTACTTTTAATTGAATTTGTGTGGGGTAGGTACAACTAAAAAGTGAAAAATAAAAAAAATTACAAAAAAAAAAACAACCAACTTCAAAAAAACAGTACAAAGTGAAAAAATAACTTTAATTTCGGAAGTCGGTGTCAATAAAACGAAAATGCGGAACCAACGACATCGACTTCCGAAATTAAAGTTATTTTTCACTTTGTAGTGTTTTTTTGAAGTCTGTTATTTTTTTTGTAAAAATTTTTTATATAAAGAAAACACTAATTTTGTTTTTTTATTATTTGTGTGTTAGTGTCTAAGAGGACTGATTTTACCAGTGATACTCATATTATTAAGAGAATTTGATTTATTTTGTTTTTATCTTTGTTGGTTTTTGTTTTATTTATTTTTTTATTTAGGTAGGTAGTTAAGTTTTAACTGTATTTAAAATATATAATATGACATTAGAATAATCTTGTTTTTATTTATTTTGATTAAGTAAAAAAGACTTGCCTGGTGTTGTAGCTGATTCTCCATTTCTTCTTCCTCGCTCGTGAGCAATGTGATGGGTAGCCTGCTGCGGTTTGCTATGTTATGTAACACGCAGCACGCATTTACTATTTTCCCAGCAGTGATGGGGTCGTAATGCAATGCTCTTGCTGCTAACAAACATCTGAAAACAGATAACGTTTATTATTATTTATCATAAAATACATCATCATATCAACCCATACACATCTCACTCGTTGTCACACGTCTCCTATAAGGAGCGGGTTTAGGTCGTAGTTCACCACACTGGCCTGTGCGGGTGTGGGACTTAACAAATAATATTATGTGACTGTATGGTTGTTTATTATAGGTATTAATTAAAATATTAAACCTGAATCGAGCCTTCAGTACTCCTATACAACGTTCCACTGTGTTGTGTGCTGACACATGAACTTTATAATAATTGTGTGCAGCAGTCCCCTCCCTTGTATCCAAAATTGGTGTCATCATTGTTGACCGTAAAGGATAACCGCTATCACCTAGAAATTGATAGATAGTTGATTACCCCTTTTTTACATTGTTATTACTGCTTATTTAGGTCTGTAATATTATAATAAATACTATGTATTTGGTACCTAATAAAAACACTTCCTCTCCAGCATTAGACACCTCAATTAAATGGCGGTTCAGTGGGTGTGCTTGCCACACCATGGAATCGTGGGCTGACCCCGGGCTGCTTGCATCAACGCACAATATATTTAAATCTGTAACATTGTTTATTATAAGTTAATGCTAACTTTGAATTTGGTAACAACCAATCATTGATCTAAATAGTTGCTTACAATCATGACATTCAGGGAATGGTATCCTTTTCTATTATAATACCGCTCTTCGTGAAGTACAGGCCTCAGTAAAGCAATATGTGTGCCGTCAATACAACCCAGTACACCCGGGAAACCAAAACATGAGTAAAATCTGTAAGAAATAATAACATAAACAAACAACATGAACCATTATTATCTCAAAACTTATTAATTCTGACAAATAACACTCACTTTGCCTTGATTGCATTCCTTTCTTGGGGACGCATTGGCCAAACTATGTGTTTATGATAGATTTCATTCAATGCATTGGTGACTTGTTTCACAGCTCTTGACACTGTAGTCTGTGAGACATTGTGTAATGCGCTTTGGCCAACCAGTGTTTGGTATGACCCTGTGGCGTAGAAACTCAGCGCAATAAGTATCTGAAATGTTTCGAATTATTGTAATTTTAAGGAACAACTTCGGCAATTCATAATTCTGATAGAATAATTTTATCACTTAAATAATTATTCAACATCAGTTTTTTTAAGTTGGGTCGAAGTGTCAAGTAAGGTACCTTCACATACAAACCTTTAATTCAGCAGCGATTCCATTCTGCCGTTGCCGTCTCTGGAGAAAGGGAAAGAGCTCGTCAATTAGCTCCCTTGCTTGCTCCTTACCAAGCCGAAACGTTTTCACAAACTCCGCCTCGGGAAGTTCCCGAAAGGCATTCACTTGCTGCCTCATTAGTGCGCGAGATTTGCGGCGCTGGCGCAAAAGCAAACGTCGGCGGTCGGCACTATTAGCCAATGCCAAAATACGCCACCGCAAAGTAGGTACAGAAGGCCTCATTGTGGCACACACACACACGCACACTATTTTAAATTAAAAAAATAAACAAATTGAATCAAATCAACAATAGCGGAAAGAGGTGTCGTTGTTCGATGGCTTCACAATGGCGGTTCGATGGCCAAAACACGATAGACACAACTGTCAAATACACTTAAAAATATTACAGACTACCGTAACTTTGGCCATCACGATGCCATAGACACATTAAAGTGGACCAGAATACCAATTAGTACAGTCGTCTTACTATGGCGTCTCAATGGCACTACAGTGGCAAGTCAATGACCATAAATAATTTGCAGAATACCAAATGTCAATGACTATTCTATTGAGACACTACCGACACACGATTGGCAAGTTAGTTATTTTACAGAATCGGGCCCCTGATACTGTTTGTTTATTTTTTTTTTTTAAGTTGGTTGAAAGTGGCGTATTAAGCATTTTATAACAATTATGTGCTTGTAGGGGTGTTGAATTTTATGGCACGATCTGCGGTGGTAAGTATTTAATGGCATTGTTTTGACTTATATAAAAATACTTGTACACTTATCAAGTACTTGGATTTTTTTCATTACTTTATATACCTACTTATTTATTTTTTAACAAAAAATGTTCTAAATCATGTTTGTTTTGTTTTCATCTGAAAGGATATACATACTTTCCGATTGGTCCAATAGAAATTTCATCAAAATCGATTCAGTAATTTGTTTTCTTTTTTGTTTAATACGTATTTAATTCTCTTCTTGTGCTAGGTTGATGAAATATAACTTCTAGTTACAATGTAAAAAAATAATTCATGACAAGAATTCATGTCCCCAAAACTAAGACTCGACCACAATCCGTCAACACTCAACATGTCACAGTCACATGGCTGTATCTTTTTAGCCGAAATAGCTAAATACTTGATTAGATTTTTACAGAATGTTCTATGCAGCGTTGCCAGAATGTTACTTTTGTAACATTTTACGTTACTTTTGGCCCTGTTATGTTACTTCCATGTTACACGACACAAGATGTTACTTTTACGTTACATTTCGTACCTACTTGAGAAATATTTCAAATTTTAAGAACGACCGATCAAAAAATGAAAATATATCTCTACATGTCAAACGGCGAAACATCGAGCTATACATTTCTAGTTTTAACAGAACTCGCATTGTAAGGTTTTTCGTACAATCAGAAGTTAGCTTTTACTGGTTATGTATAGCTTGATGTGTAGCCGTGCGTACCGATTATTTTATGTCTTTCGCCGTTTCGGGCACTTTCAAAACGAGTATAATATTCCTATTAAAAAAGTATATTCTAGGTTCTAAGTTCTATGTGTGATTGATTACAACGGGTATGTTTAGTTATGACTTTATGTTTAAATTATATTACAGACTAAGAAAAAAATTAGATATTTTAGGTATTATGTACTATTTTCAAGCGATCCAAAATTTTGGTACTTACAAAGAAGAAAAAACTGTTTTTGAGCTATATACAAAATTAAATATTCCCTAAAACATAAAATGTTACATTTGTCATCAAAATGTTACTTTTTGACTCGTATATGTTATTTTTGACAAAAGGACACTGGCAACACTGGTTCTATGGCAGCTATAACAACAATAATATAAACACCAAGCAGGGAGGAGTGGCATTTTGCCTATTGGCAAGTTGCATAAACTTCTAACTAGCTGATGCAAGTAATAGTTTTGTTGATCTATAGAATATATGTATCTAAAAAAGTTCTGGCGGACCGATCAGGCGGAATATATCTGTAGTGACCTACATAATAGGAGCATACGTGCAGCCGGTACGGAGCGCGGCCGCGCACTGAGGTGTAGACCACGAGACGGTGGTATTTACGTGCGCGCACGCCGCGCGCCGCCTGCGTCATTGCGCTGACAACTTGCTTGTAGGGAGTCGACAGAATCACTGAGACGAACTTTTTTTTTTTTTTTTTTTTTTTTTTTTTTTTTTTTTAGAAATGGCATCTCGTAGTTGACCTTGAGAGGTCGTGACTACTTAACCGGACTATCCTGTGGTTGCCTTAAGAAAACTCAAAGCCTCCAGCCAGGGCGAATATCTACTATATTAAGCGACTACACGCTAAGGGCACCCCCTGTGGGGTACGAACCTCGGCTTAGGGCGTCGCTGGAGAGGGCAGCAAGATGGGACAGGCTGGATCAGATTTTTATTATTTAAGCTTGATGGGGCCGGCATTTCCTATCTGACTGCTCTGAGAAGAAATGCCGAAACAAACTCAGAGGTCACAGTCGGGAGTTTAAAGCTACAGGCTCAGCTGCGGCGCGGGCTGGCACTTCATCGAGCAAGGGTCGGGGTGGATTCTGAGACGAACTGAGGGCGAACAGCTTTTATATCGCGCGCCACAAATGAATGCCAGGCGCGTTCGGTTGTAATACAGTGTTGTGATTGGTGCATTAAATATTGAAGGAGGCAGAGGTAGTACCACTAACCAACGTATGTTAAAAAGTATGTAAGAAATAACATTATTAATATAGTTTAGTCAAAACATAATATCTTGAGTTTCATTTCTTTTCCAAACTCCAAATTGGTGACCCCGACTAAAACACAAATTCAATCATGGCATCGCCGAGTCAAGAACCTCCGAAGCTATCTCTGAGCCAAGAAGACGTCGAAACTATCTCGGTCAAGGCGCGTTTACCCCAGTTCTGGCGAGACAAGACCAGACTCTGGTTCGCCCAATTTGAGACCATGCTCGCTAACCAGAAGCTCGGCGATGAAAACAAATTCGGCCTCGCCGTAGCGCAATTGGAGAAAATAGATGTGGAACAAATAGGCGACATTATCATGTCATCGCCAAACACGGGAAGATACGAAGAGTTGAAGAAAAGATTGCTATCAGTGTATGAAGAATCCGAGAGCAAACAGCTACAAAAACTTTTACATGAAGTCGAGCTTGGAGACCAGCGTCCTTCGCAGCTTCTTCGTCGAATGCGAGATCTAGCTCGGAACAAGATACCAGACGGCACTTTACGCATGTTATGGATGAGTCATTTACCGTCATCGACGAGAGCAGTACTATCGGTCAGCGACGAATCAAAGTTGGATGCATTGGCAGCGATGGCAGACAAAATGGACGAGCAGACGAAGGAAGTTAATTCCGTTTGTTCCTGTACCCACGCCAGTAGAAAAACAGAACAACCATCAACATCATCGGACACAAAAGTCATCGAAATGATCGAATCGCTTTCAAAAGAGATAGCTGCGTTGAAAATGGACCGTTCCCGAAACCAGTACCGCCGACCACGTTACCAGAACTCACAGCGCTCACGATCACGTTCTAAATCAACGAAACGGAACTCGATCTGCTATTTCCATAGAAAGTTTGGAAGGGAAGCCTACAGATGTCGAAGCCCGTGTAGTTTTGACAGCAAGAAAAAACCAGCGGAAAACTAGGAGAAACTTCAGCTACGACGGGAGCCGAAGTTAACGATATATCCAAGCACCGTCTATTCATTAAGGATTTAACATCGGGTTCTCATTTTCTTATCGACACCGGAGCCAACGTTTCCGTATTGCCAGTACTCAGAACAGAAAAACGAAAACAGAAGCCAACAAGTCACTTATATGCCGCCAACGGCTCATCAATAGCTTCCTACGGCGAACGATCGATGGTGCTAAATATCGGACTGCGACGACCATATCGATGGAGCTTTGTGATTGCAGAAGTCAAGCGACCAATACTAGGCGCCGATTTCCTTCACAGACATAAACTTACAGTCGACATACATGGGAGAAGGCTAATCGACAAACAAACGAGTTTGTCCGTGGCCGGCTACGTCACACCAACTTCGATTCATAGCATCAATACGCTAGATGATCAGCAGCCATACCACGACTTGCTCGCGTTGTACCCAGACATAACTCGTCCAAACTTGAAGCTTTGCCACAGCGAAGTGGAGCACCACATTGAAACATCGGGCCTGCCATTGTATGCAAAAGCAAGGCCACTGCCACCACACAAGTACAAAGCAGCAAAGGAAGAGTTCGAAGCAATGATCGAGCAAGGGATTTGCAGACCGTCAAATAGTCCGTGGGCAAGCCCACTTCACCTAGTACTCAAAAAGGATGGCAAATACCGAGCATGCGGAGACTATCGTCGACTCAACGCAGTGACCGTCCCTGACCGGTACCCTATACCGAGACTCCACGATTTCACATACAATTTATTGGGGAAGAAATTCTTCTCCATAATTGATCTGAAAAAAGCGTATTATCAAGTCAGAAATCGAGAAGAAGATATTGCGAAGACGGCCGTGATTACACCATTCGGCCTATTCGAATTCACAAGGATGTGCTTCGGCCTACGAAACGCTGGGCAAACATTTCAGCGTCACATAGACAACGTACTACGAGGGCTACCCGTTTTCCCTTTTGTGGACGACATTCTAGTGGCATCGGAAACAGAAGAAGAGCACAGAAGAGACCTTGAGGAAGTGTTCAAGAGGCTGCACGAAAACGACTTACAACTGAATGTTGCCAAATGCATTTTTGGGCAGTCAACGCTAAATTTTTTAGGCTACACGATATCGGCCGAAGGAATCAAGCCAACAGGCGAAAAAACCAAAGCAATTACATCATATCCCATACCAGAGACTATCCAACAGCTGCGTCGTTTCCTGGGAATGATGAACTTTTATAGAGGAAACATTCCTCAAGCCGCTAACCACCAAAAAGAGCTCAACATTTATCTCCATGATACGAAAAAAAATGACAAAACTAAAATACAATGGAGCGAGACAGCAATACAAGCATTTAATAAGTGCAAAGAGGACATAAAAAACGCCGTTCTTTTGTCTTATCCATCATCAAGTTCACCATTTGCTTTGATGACGGATGCATCCGAGTCGTGTGCAGGAGCAGTACTTCAACAAAAAATCAAAGGCCAGTGGAAACCAATCGGATTTTACTCGAAGAAATTCAACGACGCCCAAAACAAATACAGCACCTATGACCGAGAGCTGCTATCCATTTACATGGCTGTACGATACTTTCGTCGGATCGTGGAAGGCCGTGATGTCACAGTTTTCACGGATCACAAGCCACTCGTAAATGCACTGAACGCAAACAGCAAGAACGAAACACCGCGCCGCGCGAGATACTTGGAATATATTAGCCAATTCATAACGGCTATTCAACACATATCTGGCAAACAAAACGTAGTCGCCGACGCGTTATCCAGAGTAGAAACAATAACTTGCCCGACGCCGATCAACTACGAGGAGTTAGCTAAAGCACAAGCCCAGGACACCGAGTTAATACAGATGAAGAATAGCAATCGTTGCGTTTTCAAGCGAATTAAGCTCCCAGGGAGCACAACAAAAATCAACTGTGAGCTATCTACTGGATTACCTCGTCCATATCTGCCGGTTGCCTTCAGAAAACAAGCATTTCAGGCAATACATGAACTAAATCACCCCGGAGTAAGAGCGACAAAGCGACTAGTTACAACACGGTACATTTGGCCATCAATGAAGAAAGATGTCACTGATTGGTCAAGAGCTTGCGACCAGTGTCAACGATTCAAAGTTCATCGCCACACCAAGGCACCGATAGCGAGTTTCACACACGTCGACCGATTAGCACATCTACATATCGATATTGTTGGCCCACTGCCAATATCAAACAACTATCGATACTTGCTAACGATGATAGACAGAGCAACCAAGTGGCCAGAAGCGCATCCCATTGACGAAATAACTGCAGAAAAAGTGGCAAATGTCTTGTACGAAAACTGGATAACAAGATTCGGCTGCCCGGCAACGATAACAACAGACCGCGGCACACAGTTCGAATCCGAACTATTCAATAAACTAATGCATCGCATGGGTATCCAAAGAAATCGAACCACAGCTTACCACCCGCAATCCAACGGTTTGATCGAGCGCTGGCACCGTACGCTGAAGACATCACTTGCTGCAAAACTAAACTCAACCAGTTGGACTTACGAACTACCTACTGTATTATTGGGTCTACGCGCCGCTTTTAAAGCCGACATCGGAACAAGCACGGCTGAACTATTGTACGGACAAACACTACGATTGCCTGGGGAATTTTACGGAGAATCATCCACTACAACAAATAACACTCCATCGCATTTCTTGAGCCACTTAAGTGAAGCATTGAAGAAAGCCCAGAATCCCAGATACAGAGAAAAACTAACACAAATCGGGCGGTTTTCGTGCACGGCGATCTAAACAAATGCACACACGTATATATTCGCAACGATACAGTCCGCAAGCCTTTAACGCCTACTTACAGTGGTCCACATAAAGTGATCCATCGTTGCGACAAATATTTCAACGTGCAGTTGGAGAACAGAATCGCAAACATATCGATTGACAGATTGAAGCCTGCCTACTACCTCAACACTGATGAAGAAAAGGAAGAGACACTAACATACGCCCACGTTACAAGATCAGGCAGAACATCAAAACCACCTGTACGCTTCGCTGGCGGGGAGTAATGTAGTGACCTACATAATAGGAGCATACGTGCAGCCGGTACGGAGCGCGGCCGCGCACTGAGGTGTAGACCACGAGACGGTGGTATTTACGTGCGCGCACGCCGCGCGCCGCCTGCGTCATTGCGCTGACAACTTGCTTGTAGGGAGTCGACAGAATCACTGAGACGAACTGAGGGCGAACAGCTTTTATATCGCGCGCCACAAATGAATGCCAGGCGCGTTCGGTTGTAATACAGTGTTGTGATTGGTGCATTAAATATTGAAGGAGGCAGAGGTAGTACCACTAACCAACGTATGTTAAAAAGTATGTAAGAAATAACATTATTAATATAGTTTAGTCAAAACATAATATCTTGAGTTTCATTTCTTTTCCAAACTCCAAATATCTATTTATTCAGGGCAAAATTTTATCACAACTGTATTTTCAACTTAAGGGGCTTACAGGAGCTAAACGCAAAAAAACGGTAGTTTTCGAAACAATAAAAGTATATGATCGCCTACAGTAAACAAAATCAGAAAAATATATGATATTCTTCAGGATATTTGCTAGATAGATAGTGTTTTGAAAACATAATACAACTAATTTGGTACGATAGAAAAAAATCATGAACATACCTCTAAAAAACTTTATTTTTACAATAAAAACCATACTAATATACATACAATCATTCTGATTTTTTGTCAGATTATTCTACAAGTAACATACTAAAATGATAGTGTTTTATTTTTTTATTTAAAACAATAGTTTTTTTGTAAATCGAATATTCATAGTTCCGAACATAAAAAGTGCGCATGTGTGCGTGAACGCCCGCGTAGCGACACTGCTGGCCGAGGCCTGATGCTATACGGACGTGTCGCTCTTTTCGCCGCACTATTTCCGTCAAGATTGTTATGTTTTTGTTAAGTTTTATTTGTAAATTAATTGTTTATTATTATTTGCATATCTTCTTTCCGTAAATATTTTTATTTCGTGTAAATATAAAATACTTTTAAGTTTGTTATGTATGGGTGCAAGGCGCGCGCCATCTATTGTACGGCGAGTCCCAACTCCCGGGCGTTTCACTTGTGTCTCCCGGCAGTGGTCCGCGTAACATAACAAAGTTAAAATAGGGTAATAATTTGTAAATAAATGGGAAATATAGTGAAACATTCCGTTAGGAGGACTACAAAACGTTCATATAAAACAAAAGCCGAACATAATATGAACGAAAGTAAAAAGTATGAGCATTTTATTTTTAACTGAATATTTTTATTTTTGCAATAAAACTATGAATTTTGGTAACATCTAAGAAAGTGCAGTCATTTTGCATAAGGTAAGTATTTTCGACTCTGCGTACATCTGTCACACCGGCGCATATGGACGACGTGTAGATTTGTATTCGAGAGTCCCCGGGTTCGATTCCCAAGGTTACGAAATCGTACTTTCTTTTTAAATTTTATTTAAATGTATTTTGAATTTTTAGATAAATAGTGTTTTGAAAACATGATACAACTAATTTGGCACGATAGAAAAAAATCATGAAGATACCTCTAAAAACTTTCTTTTTACAATAGAAACCATACTAATATACATACAATCATTCTGATTTTTTGTCAGATCATTCTACAAGCAACATACCAAAATAATAGTGTTTTATTTTTTTAGTTCAAACAATAGTTTTATTGTAAATAGCATATTCATAGTTCCGAACATAATAAGTGCGCATGTGTACGTAAACGGTAAACCCCCGTGTAGGAATAATGCCGGCCGAGGCCTGATACTATACGGGCGTGTCGCTCTTTTCGCCGCATTATTTATATGTACATACATTCATTGTTTATTATTACTATTTGCATATCTTCTTTCTGTAAATATTTTTATTTCATGTAAATATAAAATACTTTTAAGTTAAAATAGCGTAATAATTTGCTATCAATTATATCATTTGTAAATATGGGAAATAAAGTGAAACATTCCCTTAGGAGGACTACAAAACGTTCATATAAAACAAACGCCGAACAAAGTAAAAGCATTTTATTATTACTGAATATTTTTTTTCACTATGAATTTTGGTAGTTTAAGAAAATGCACTTATTACGCATAAGCTCAGTTTTTTCGACGACATAAGCAATCGTTACATTGGCTTATGTAGACGACGCGCAGGTTTGTGTTCGAGGGCCCCCGGGTTCGATTCCCAGTGATACGAAATCGATTTAATTTTATTTAAATGTATTTTGAATTTTTAAATATATTTTTATAAATAACTAAAAAAACGTCTACAATGTAATTATCTTTCACAGGAGAAAGAAAGTCGAAAATATCAACACAGAAGTTACTTCTAATGCGTAAGTACCTACACGTTTTCTAAGCCATTGTAACAATAAAAAAAACCTAAATTTATTAACAGACCGCGACTTATTGATAATGTGCATAAAGAAATCACAGATTCATCCGAAAATTGCGATGAAAATTATCACAAGCAAGAGTTTAATTTTTATTGATTGTGTTTATAATAAATAGAAATCATAATAATTATGTATGAATGTTAGGTACGAGTAGGTACCTAATCCTTGAGGCCGTTTACACATCGTGCTGCAGCTGCAGCGGCATCGCCGCCGCCGCGGCGCCGCTGCATCTGTCGCCCTTGGATTTGTATGAACATACGGCGCCGCCGAGCCGCCGCGCCGCACCGCCGGCACAGTATAATATACTGTGCCGCCGGCGGCGCGGCGCGGCGATGAGTTTTGATAAGATCTATCAAAACTCGCCGCCGCACAGTGGTCTGAAAATCGAGCTCCATACTCATAGAAACTTAAAGTACGGAAATAAAAAAACAAAAATTGTAATGGGTCTAGTATACCTCCCTTTACGTAATATTAACGTATGGATGGTATCAGTCGCTCCACGCGTGAGAAAAAAAAGTTTTTTGTTTTTTTTTGTATGGGAGAAAAGAAAACACTTAATGTACATTTTTTTGAAACTGAATGGAACTGATAGGCTGGAGCTCACACGAGCTATTGTACCATACACGGCCATCAAGATGACATACAATTCATGCACCGTTGGGCGCTGCTTTGCACGTAGCAAATTTTTGAAATTTTGTGTTTTCGATATGTGATTTTTCAAATCTTTGACGTGAATAAATGAACTTGCCGATCGATTTACTTATACTATCGTTACTTTTAGCCTGCTTATGACCTTTATGATGACAACAATTAAAAATTTTGTTGATTATAAGTACCTATACGTTTTTTTTTTAATTTCATTCCAAGAACTACTTAGCTCATTTAATCACCGTTGTAGTGTATCTATTAAATAGGTATGTAAACACTGTCTCATTCACACAAGCGGGGTAGCTGCTGTCAGTTATGTTATGTCATCTGTCAGTTACGAGGAATGGCGGGAAACAGACAAAGTGAAGCAGGCTATATACGATGGCGCTTGGTGTGGTAGTGAGCCAGTGAAGTGATATGTTTAACATAAGTACGGAATCAACAGGATTCTACAACCGTGATTATGGTTGAGTTATAATTAGATACTGCTTCAATCTGAGCCTCAATCAGAGCCTGTTCTTCCACGATGTTCAACTTGTTTTCGTTTGAAAACTTAAAATAAATTGGTCAGCAGAACATTGTGGAAGATGGCTTTGGATTCTCCCATACCTTTTCTTCGCCACAAACTAAGCGCAGAGGCACAAAAGAACACATAAACATACTGGAATCGTCTTCGTCTGCCATAGTTTGCTTATACAAACTTTGCCCTGAAGCACCATCAAAGCCATACTTGCATATAATTGTTAACTCTTTGCCATCCAGCGAAGGTTCCACACGTAGGAATTTTCCAAGCTTTGCACAGTTTTATCCAAAATTTAGCTTTACTTTTACCTCTCCTTCCGTGATGTACAATGGTAACTTTTGGAGGGCAGCAGTCCTTCTTCGCCTCAAGGATGGCAGTATAAGAAGGACACAGTGGTACTCCTTCTTCTTTTGCACAAGATCTTAATGTTATATACTGCCACTTCGAAAGCTTCAATGAGGTCAAAATAAATAAAGCTTTATCAGCGGAATATATAGGCACAGTTTCCTTGGGCTTTAACAATTTATTTATCCTTGTAGCCTCTTTGCTCCGAGACTAGTTTAACGATATCTGCTATATTCTTGTCATGTGCTTTCAAACCGGTTTTATGAGCAAGGCTTTCAGTGCTATACGTTAGGAGGTCTTCCGCTCTCCTTCTCTTCTGTAGCGGGCTTAGCTCTTTAAATGGTTTTCTCGGCCTCACAACTGATGTTGATGTTCCAACACTGCACGTCTCCGGTGTGTAGGATGTTGATGCACCCTCATTTAAAACAAAGTCAGAACTGGAACGGGTTTGCTGCTCTACTGACACTAAATAAGGGGTCATCTTTCCTTTCATGATCTCAGGCCATTTTATGTTCTCTTGCAGCCATGTCTCATACTTTGTTATGTATGTACGTCTCGTGCGATTACACGAGATCCATTTGTTCCTCAACGAACAAACATAAGTCTGACAGAATTGTTTCAATACCCTCTTTTCATTTTCTGACAAATCAATAGTATTCTCAAAAACTTCAAATAAAACATTGGGCTGTAAAAAACAATTGTTGTTTGTCACAAACATGACAATGTCCAAATTGGTATCACAACCTTCCATCACAGCACAATAAAAAAATAACGTAATAAGTTAGCGCGCACAAGTACTGAGAGCTACTGATAAAAGTAAGCTCAAACGTCCTATTTTTATACAACTACCCTCATTATCGTTCGCTATTCTTTAATGGGAAATAATATGTGCGGCAACAAAAGTTTTCTTTAGCACCTGCAACCTAGCGTCTTTTTTTATATGTGGGCGACGAGTTAATAGAACAGCTTCAATTATATTAATTCATCATCTTTACTATTCCAACAGAATATCAAAAAACCAGCGTCAATTTACGAGCGTAAATTAATATGACTCCGAGCTACCGATAAATATATTTACTTCTGATTTGATAACTCAGCGACTAATGTTGTAAGTGAGCTACTTTATATATTTTAGAGATTCAACATCTGTCTGCTAATAAAATCAAATTCCAGCCTCAAAATTAGCAATCAAAGTTTTTCATTCAACAACTAAATTAATAAATCATATTCTTTTTTCGATATATATTGTTTTGTTTTGTTTCTGTTTTCTGTGTGTGTTTGCTAACAATAGTTTTTAAGAACTACGTTACTAACAATTGGGCCTAGTTGCCATCAATAAACAAATATTTAATTTAATTTAATTTAATTTAATTTAATAATTTAATTTAATTTCGTGAAAGTTTGCAACACAAGCGCGGGAGTGTACCTGACGCTCCACATACGGGTATTTGACCCAAAAAGCTGGCCAAAAATACAAAAAAACAAAATACAGATTTCTTAGAAAAACATGTGAATCTCGTTAGCTGATGACCTGACGCACACTACCCAGATAGTTTGTTTACGGTAGGCTTATCAGGTGATCACCAGTTAGTCGTCATTTGTGAGCTTTACTAAATGTACGTGCATTACGACAGAGTTATTGTAATAATATATCTTTTTCGTGAGCGATATTAAAATACGAAAGCAAGTTCTATTCAGTGATGGCTGAAAAGGATGATAGTCTAGATAGAATATAGATAGAATTTTTAATGCCAGGTACTCTCAAACTGTTAAGTTTTGTCAACTACCTTAAAAATGCAGATTTTTTTTTTATTTTTATTACAAATACTGGTAAAAAAGTTATACTGCCGGGCATTGCCCGGTTGTTTTTTCTACTTTATCTGATAGAACGTTTTGTATTGTTTCTAATTATATCAAAATTAGGTGCCGAAATCCGCCTATAGTATTTTTTATTGATTTTTCAAATAATTATGGATTGTACCAAACAAACTTTGTATTGCAGCCATGGTACTAAACTTTGCATTTTGTTGCCAACAGGTACTTCTGGCGTGAAAGTTTTAAGTCGGAAAGCCATTATTTCTCATGACTGAGGACATCAAAAGGTTCGCCACAGTTTTGAGGGTCATATTAAGCGGGCAAAAAATTTAATTGAATAAGTTTCAAACTTATTGCGATAAAACAGCAAGACTGTACGCAGAACTTTATACCTGGTTACCAATGACCCCTCTGTGTACAAAATATTGACTCACGGCCCCATTGTAATATAGCATGCCTTATTGCCAATAGGATGTTCGTCAGAAGAGGCATCAGAGGCCCGAAACAAACATTTCCGACGATATAGACAGAACTTCTCCAGGAAATTTTGTAGGGAACATTGCAATTTGGACATTTTAAATCGATTGCTCCTAATTTCTGACCCATACATTAGTAGTATCAGACCCAGGCCACGCAAAGAAGCCAAGAATTTCAGTCAAGAAGCTAGAGAACTAATGATTCCGCCTGAAGAACCCATTCACAGTGATGACGAAGAAACTTCTGATACAAAAGATGATTCTTCAGAGGAAGAAGAGTAGGAGTTGTTATCAGACTGACTTTTGTATATATTTTTTGTAAATATTATTTTTTAGTTAATAATTAAATTTTTTTTTTAAATAAAACGTCATGAACTGGCCCAAATGTATCTAAAATACCACAAAATAACGTATTTTGTTCAAATCGATACATCCAAGTGACAATAATACCAAAAATGAAAAAAAAATAGTTTTGGCCAGCTTTTTGGGTCAAATACCCCTTAGTGCGCTCGTTGGGAATCAGAGGGGCGCGACCGATAGACGACGTAGGATGCAAGAGCGAGCGAAGGGCACTCCGAGATTCGGTTTGGTTAGGTTACTTTAAACCCTTTACACAGAAATAGGGGCCCCGCGAAGCGGGGCTCCGTCGGCATAGGATGCAAGAGCGAGCGATGGGCACCCCGAGGTTCGGTTTGGTTAGGTTACTTTAAACCCTTTACACAGAAATAGGGGCCCCGCGAAGAATGTTCATTTGGGTAGGTATAATAGTCAATTACTTATGGTAACATTATAAATAGATAGGCGAATACATGAAATTAGAGCTTTCATTGACCATTATTTGATGACAATAATAAGGAAATTTTATGTTCAAATATAGTAGATTCACTCATCAATTACTTATGTTAAAGTATAAAAATAAAGGTGACTCTATGAAATTAGAGTACGTTGATATTATTTTATAGATGAAGTTGATACACTTATTAGAAGCTGGCAATGAGTAGACATATCACAAATTTAGTTGCTTAAGAATTATCACCATGTTGAGTCATATTAACAGTAGCTTGTTTTACAATATATGGTCGCTTATAAACCATTTATTAGACGCTAAAAGTTCGTCGCTGACCTATTAATTCATTAGACAACTAAATATATTTGCAGACGAGAATGACATTTTAAAGAAGCTGCCTTAATTAGCACCCTTCTTTAATTAGGTTTTACAGACTTTAATATTACAGACAATAGAATTTTATTGTGACTAGGGCCCATTTGGCCCTGCTAGAGCTGGTTGATGCTCATGTCATTGGTATATAATTATAACTCAACCATAATCACGGTGATTAAATGAGTTAGTTCTTGGAATGAAATAAAAAAAAACGTATATAATCAATATAATTTTTAATTGTTGTCATCACAAAGGTCATAAGCAGGCTAAAACTAACGATAGTATAAGTAAATCGATCGGCAAGTTCATTTAACCTCGTCAAAGATTTGAAAAATCACGTATCGAAAATTCAAAATTTCAAAAATTTGCTACGTGCAAAGCGGCGCCGAACGGTGCATGAATTGTATGTCATCTTGATGGCCGTGTATCGTACAATAGCTCGTGTGAGCTCCAGCCTATCAGTTCCATTCAGTTTCAAAAAAATGTACATTAAGTGTTTTCTTTTCTCCCATACAAAAAAAAACAAAAAACTTTTTTTTCTCACGCGTGGAGCGACTGATACCATCCATACGTTAATATTACGTAAAGGGAGGTATACTAGACCCATTACAATTTTTGTTTTTTTATTTCCGAACTTTAAGTTTCTATGAGTATGGAGCTCGATTTTCAGACCACTGTGCGCCGCCCGCGGTGCCATACTATTATATTCTGTGGCGATGCCGCTGTATTGGTTTCTCTTGGATTTGTATATGCCCTTGCGGCGCGCCGCCGCGGCGCCGTGTGTTCATACAAATCCAAGGGTGACTGATGCAGCGACGACGCGACGGCGGTGCCGCTGCAGCTGCGGCATAATGTGTCAAACGGCCTCAAAGATTAGGTACCTAACATTCATATAGTATAACTATGATTCCTATTTATTATAAACAAAATCAATTTTAAATCTAATTTCTTGCTTTTGATCATTTTCATCGCAATTTTCAGATGAATCTGTTACCTATTTCATTATGCCGATTATCAATGAGTCGCGGTCTGTTAATAAAAACATTAGGTCAGAATTTTTTTTTATTTTTGTAATAGCTTAGATAACGTGTAGGTACTTGCGCATTAGAAATACCTAACTTCCGTGTTAATATTTTCGACTTTCTTTCTCCTGCAGACTTTTTTTAGTTATTTATAAAAATATTTAATAGATATATTTAAAAATTAAAAATGACATTTAAATAGAAAATTCGATTACGTAACCTTAGGAATCGAACCCGAGGACTCTCGAATACAAATCTACACGTCGTCCACATACGTCACTGTGACAGTTGTACGTGAAGTCGAAAATACGTACCTTAAGCGTAATGACTGCACTTTCTTAGATGTTTCCAAAATTCATAGTTTTAGAAAAAAAACACTGCAAAGTGATAACTTTTATTTCGGAAGTCGGTGTCGCTGGTTCCGCATTTTCGTTTTTTGACACCGACTTCCGAAATTATAGTTATTTATCACGCTGTAGTGCTTTTTTTGAAGTCGGTTGTTTTTTTTTCTTTCTAATTGTACCTACCCCACAAAAATTCAATTAACACTAGTGCATTGAAGAATCATCAAAATTCGCATAGAAATGCCGGAGATGCAGTACATTTATGCATATTAACTTCGGACATACTACATAAGAATAATTACCTAATGAACCTAATGAATATAGAATAACTACCTAATGAATATACTAAAACCTTCCTGGAAGTATGTAGATCACATTAGTGAAAGAATGATCAAAATTGGTTCATCAGTTTTTTAGAAAATCTACAAATATATATACAAACATACATACATTACATACATACATACGGGTCGAATACACAACCTCCTTTTTTGAAGTCGGTTAAAAATGTTTTAAATTTCATTGAATCAGTTTTATTTCAAAATCACCCACATCCTTAAGTTTTTCAAGTCACACTCAAAACGAATAAAATTTATTATGTTGTCACACATAACTACATAATTTGTTTGTTAGATCTTTAACTTATTTGCACATCGTTTCCGCGCCATCTATTAGAATACTAGGGCGTAATCTCACAAAACCGTTACTTCTAAATCTCATGTATGCTTTATGTCATAATTGTGATGGGCGTCGTCGTTAGATGGCGTTTGCGTCGATTTTGCATATGTGTGCATGCGTTTTTCAAGGACACTTAGCTCTAGTAAGCCTCTTAATTGCTAGAGTACTTCTGGAAAAAATTGAGCACAAAATTTTATATCCACGGATATATACAAACTTACATCCTATAAAAATAGTGTAAATTTAATAGATTCAGGAAACTTTAAAACGTAAAGATAATATAAAAATTTCAATTTCGAGTTTTGGGCCAATTAAAATTTAATATTTTTTTTACACAATATTATACTTATACTTAATACCGATCTGTGATTTTTTGTGATGCGAATTTACTAATTATATGTTAGATGAAAAACTGATCTGTGATTAAAATAACAATGACTACACAATGTGCAAATAATTTCTAATATTTATAGGTAGGAACTTTGATCTGTGATTTGATGCAATAATTACTTAAAGAATTAAAATTAAGGGAATAAAAATAATAATTTCCACATCAACAAGCTGTTTCATTTATTATAATCACAAGGTGCATTTAATATATTTTTTAATTAGCCCCCAAAACTGTTGAACGCGACTGTACGGACAACAGCTTAAGTATAATACGTCCAATAAAGAAGGTCATCGATATGTATGAATCCGTCGCTTTTTAGTAGTCATTCAAATTTCGTCGGATAACCAGCCGTTGCTTACATATTTTGGTTTTTTGTTTATATTTACTTAATGCGAAACATTTCAAGCTGAAAATTTTCACCATATATTTCTGACTAAAGGCACATGATTTTGGTTTACACCTACACATCTGGGATTGAGCCGGTTCCTTGTATTTTGCCGTCAAAGTTATGACACCATCGTTTTGACTTTTAGCGAGATTATTCAAAAACGCATGCATGAACAGTTTTGAAACTTTGTATGGTTATTATTAGCGTCAAGAAGGACCGAATACAGTTTTCAGCGAACTTGTGCCTTGTCTAATTTAGGCGCTGCGATGTTTTTTCGGGTTTTCATAAAACCGCGATAACTTGAAAACTATAAATATTTTCTTAAATCTAATCGGGGCACAAAGGGGCACACATTAAGAGCTACTCGTGTATGTTTATTCTACAGGGGCACATGCAATGGTTGTAGAGATATACGATTCATCAAAACGTTACTCCAGCAGGAAATGCAATATCTCGAAAACCTGAAGGGGCACAGATTTTATTTTTGGGGGCACATTTTGGCACACATATAAGCTCTCTGGCCATACACAATTTTTCTCTCTCCGATCATTCGTTTAGAATTTTCCTGCTAGAAAAACGTTACCCCAGCAAGAATCGTTTTTTCCGTTTTTTTCCAAAACGACAGGGGGCACACATTTTTTATGTTGGGGCACATTTACAGCAGATAGGGCACACATTATACGTTCTACTCCTATAACTCTAGGAGACACTTTCTTGCTGGGGTAACGTACACCAGAGGATACGGTGCCGTATGCGTTGGAGGAGTGCTGATATCGAGTGGCGCAGCAGTGTAACCTCGTCACGGCATTTGTTACCTCTAATGTCTGCTTCAAAAGTATTTGAAGGGCGTGTAAACAAACCATGTTCAGTAATTGAGAAAAAGAGCGTTATTAACACATTGATCTGTATTTAGTAGTTCAAAAAATTGTTTGATAACTTAACTGGTACATGAAGGCTGAAGTTCCAATATCTCTAAAGCTTGTCGACATGTGTATCAAAAGCGATGGAGCGTAGCATTTTGAATATAAAACAAACGGATCGAATTCGCAACAGTAATACGCTCGAAAGCAGACATCGACGATGATGGCTATAAGACTGCGAAGCTGAAATAGGACTCGGCGGGCGACACGTACAGAATGCATCAGGACCGGTGGACCAAGGTCGTCACGCAGTGCGTGCCTGAAGACGGACATCGTTACCGAGGCAGGCCTAAGAATCGTTAGCGCAACGACCTAAACTATTTCTTGATTGTTTGGTCGGGGAAGGCAGCTGGCAAAGGTGAATGGCGAAGTATGGGGGAGAACTTTGCCCAGCAGTGAAAAAAAAAAAAAACATTATTGAATTGTAATTGAATGAAATATCATCGACGAAAATCGGGGTTATAAAATTAACCTCAATTGACAAATGAGAAACATTCAAAGCACTCAATATTGTAAGTGGCACTACATACTGGCATCCACAGCCTGTGGAAACGTACCTGTAACAGGTACGTTTTCTGATCGCATTTGTATACATTTTCATCAGTGAGCTAGGGTCTACCAGAGAACATAGCTTTTCGGCTGTTGTTCTCTATCTACAGTCCATTCAGTTATTTTACCTCTGACAGCAGCAACCTTGTTGTAACGTGAATAAAGATATCAATGATTTTCACAGACTTGTCAGTGGCAGCAACTTATTAGAATGAGAATAAACAAAATCACTGATTTGGACAGTGATGCAAAATCAGAGGTAATATATCTGTGAAAGGACTGTATGCAACAGGGTGAGAGTGCATGGAATAATGTCAACGTTGCACATAGCAGACCGTAATAACAAAGACAGGACGCAGGGCACCAATGAGGATTCGCCGACGCAAAATAGGAGTTAAATTACTTCGCCCAAAAAGAGCCAACATAAGACCCACTATTCAAGTACCTACCAAAAGAAAGAAAGCGAAACATATCTTGATAGATCTACCATCCACAATGGCCAAAACACAATAATACCACAAATAGTTTCAAAGTCTATATTCTGTAACAGTTCTTAACAATGTGATTTTACAAATATGAAATAATACAATATATTTGGCATAATACCTTATAAAAAATGATGTGAATGTAAAACAATAAATTAGAATAGATTTCACTTCATCGACTGAGACTTCAGATGAATATCATTGTGATGTGCTTAATATTATATAATATTAACAATGTCATTCTCATCTTACATATTGTAACAAATAATATTAAGTGCTACTAATTTACTATAAACAATAAAGGCTTTATTAAGGCACTACACTTCCTAATAAGGCTTTGTCAATATCTAAAATTATAAATCAATGTATGATTTTTTTTCTTATCTAGCTGCTTTTATGTATACAGTAATAAACACTAATAAGAAATTTTAATATATTAGGTACATTTCTGTTATAATGAGTAAAACTTCAATAGAAATGTTAACGTAACGCGCGACAAGACAGGCTCTATTTATATTATAGGCGCTTGAAATCACAGTACATTACAGACCAAATATTACAACTAATTTAGAGAAATAAGTAACATTATACTCGTATAATAATTATTAACATAATAATGTATATAAAAGACTCCCGAAATGTTTGTGACTGACCATCATCTTGAAAGTATAACAACACAGGATTATTCTTTTTCGGAATGTTAGGTAGTTAAAGTAATAAATTACTGATTCGCTAATTCTTAACCTAAAGAAAAGTGTATAAGTTTTTAATAATAAGTACAAGGCAATCCATAATACTGATTTATAATCGATTTTCATAATTTTCTGGCACTTCATGGTTTTTTAATTTTAATTACAGTTAAAGAAAACACTTTTTACAAAACATTTGATATTACAAACGAACACTAACCGTTTAGAATTAGATAATAATAGAGTAGAAGAAAATATGTATTTTTTCACAACACGCTAATTTACTCTCATAGAAATATACTAAGATATAAGGTATTCAACAATAAGCTAACTTGGACGGGGCTGAAATTTGGAGTATCTTAAATATTATATTACGTATCATGAAAAAGATTTCACGATACCGAAAAGGCTCTTTCAACAGCAACAGTATATATACCTTTACTTGTAAATACAAAAGAATAAAAAACGAAGGAATGTGATAAATACCATATTGTTTCAAAGGAACTACAAATACATAAATAATGGAATGATCACTGGGGCTGCAGTGGCTAAGTATTTGTCTAACTTTAGTGCTGCACACAAAATAAACTTAAACAAGTTGCTTTATAACAACTTTGGTATGTCATGTTCGATATTCATCTATCTACTGTTAGAAGTACATTTGTATAAATAGCTGCCGTTCATGTGCATAATTTGACCAGTTCTTATCGATCTGACCGAGGCGGACCAGGCGGCATCGAATCTGAAATTGAAAATTTACCGTTGTTATTGGAATACAATAGTTACGTAGATATTTTTTTACCACTAGTTACGAAGATATTTTTTTTAAACGTTTTCGACCTCGGCGCAATCTTACAAGAAGAAAAACGTGCGCTTTTGATTAAAATAATTATAATTAAAATCAGGAAGAGGTGCGTGAGGAGCGTCTACAAGTTGAGTGTATACTAACTGGCTGCTGGATCAGTGGCGGCGGCGTGGTGGGGAGGCATGAGGGGCACCAGCAGGGCCGGCGGGCCCGCGCGCCGCAGGAAGGGGTGCGTGAGGAGCGTCTACAAGTTGAGTGTATACTAACTGGCTGCTGGATCATTGGCGGCGGCGTGGTGGGGAGGCATGAGGGGCACCAGCAGGGCCGGCGGGCCCGCGCGCCGCAGGAAGGGGTGCGTGAGGAGCGTCTACAAGTTGAGTGTATACTAACTGGCTGCTGGATCATTGGCGGCGGCGTGGTGGGGAGGCATGAGGGGCACCAGCAGGGCCGGCGGGCCCGCGCGCCGCAGGAAGGGGTGCGTGAGGAGCGTCTACAAGTTGAGTGTATACTAACTGGCTGCTGGATCATTGGCGGCGGCGTGGTGGGGAGGCATGAGGGGCACCAGCAGGGCCGGCGGGCCCGCGCGCCGCAGGAAGGGGTGCGTGAGGAGCGTCTACAAGTTGAGTGTATACTAACTGGCTGCTGGATCATTGGCGGCGGCGTGGTGGGGAGGCATGAGGGGCACCAGCAGGGCCGGCGGGCCCGCGCGCCGCAGGAAGGGGTGCGTGAGGAGCGTCTACAAGTTGAGTGTATACTAACTGGCTGCTGGATCATTGGCGGCGGCGTGGTGGGGAGGCATGAGGGGCACCAGCAGGGCCGGCGGGCCCGCGCGCCGCAGGAAGGGGTGCGTGAGGAGCGTCTACAAGTTGAGTGTATACTAACTGGCTGCTGGATCATTGGCGGCGGCGTGGTGGGGAGGCATGAGGGGCACCAGCAGGGCCGGCGGGCCCGCGCGCCGCAGGAAGGGGTGCGTGAGGAGCGTCTACAAGTTGAGTGTATACTAACTGGCTGCTGGATCATTGGCGGCGGCGTGGTGGGGAGGCATGAGGGGCACCAGCAGGGCCGGCGGGCCCGCGCGCCGCAGGAAGGGGTGCGTGAGGAGCGTCTACAAGTTGAGTGTATACTAACTGGCTGCTGGATCATTGGCGGCGGCGTGGTGGGGAGGCATGAGGGGCACCAGCAGGGCCGGCGGGCCCGCGCGCCGCAGGAAGGGGTGCGTGAGGAGCGTCTACAAGTTGAGTGTATACTAACTGGCTGCTGGATCATTGGCGGCGGCGTGGTGGGGAGGCATGAGGGGCACCAGCAGGGCCGGCGGGCCCGCGCGCCGCAGGAAGGGGTGCGTGAGGAGCGTCTACAAGTTGAGTGTATACTAACTGGCTGCTGGATCATTGGCGGCGGCGTGGTGGGGAGGCATGAGGGGCACCAGCAGGGCCGGCGGGCCCGCGCGCCGCAGGAAGGGGTGCGTGAGGAGCGTCTACAAGTTGAGTGTATACTAACTGGCTGCTGGATCATTGGCGGCGGCGTGGTGGGCAGGCATGAGGGGCACCAGCAGGGCCGGCGGGCCCGCGCGCCGCAGGAAGGGGTGCGTGAGAAGGCGCGCGGCCGCCTGGCGCGCCGCCGGGTCGCGCACGAGCGCACTCTCCACGAAGCTCAGCAGGTCGGGCGGGCAGCGCGACGCGCCGCGCGGCCGGGGCGGCGGCATGTCGCGGATACGACGCATCGCCTGCAATACCACAAATTATAATATTCAATTTATTGAACCTACGTTACTATGATTTCCTTATAACTAACTGTATGGCCGTTTGTAAGTACAAACCGACATACAGTTAGTTACAAAATTACTTAAAATCGCTAAGAGTTAAGTAACTGTTAGCGATTTTAAGTAATTTTGATCTATAGGTACGATGGACCCCAAACTAGGCGGCACCTGTATCTTAGGAATTGTGATAAATTATGCTTTTTGCTAACAGGTAATTAGTGTAATTACACACACCAGCAAAATCAGAGGAACATAAAAAGGGTGAATTTTTGAGATAGTTTTTTTTTGTTTTCTTAGGGTTGATTTCTCAATAGTCAAATAACTTTTATCTGAGGAATAAAATATTACGGTTTGACAGCTTTTGTATAGAGAATATGTCAAATTGTCAGATTTATTCTTCAGATAAACGCATTTCGACACACAGTAGGATTAAATAATTTACCTGTAAAGGTGGTTCATTGAAGAAGGGCGGTTCCCCGTCAACCATTTCCACGAGCATGATGCCGAGCGACCACACATCCACTTCAGGACCGTACGGCAATCTTGATATCACTTCTGGCGACATCCAGTACGGCGTCCCAACTAAAGATTTCCTTTTAGGCAGTTCCTGAAATTAAAAACATCCACATAAAGTCCATATTACAATGGTTAAACATATTGGAACAGCAGAAAACTTATGTTTTTGTTTACCTCTGAGACTTGAGCACAAAATCCGAAGTCAGATAATTTCACCCGGCCGTCCGCAGTCATAAGTATGGAGTCCGACTTTATGTCTCGATGAATAACTCCTTGGCTGTGTAGGAAAGCTAGAGCCTGGAAAATAATAATTATTTAATTTAATGGCTAAGGTAAAATACCCATTACAATCATTAAGGTGATTGGATACTGACACTTTTTCATACATTCTTTCGGGGTACAAATCTCGAAAAATAAACGATTTTTCCAGAATAAAAGCACGTATATTAAGTTGTTATGACTTATTATTGACGCATATCGACAAAAACCTATAAAAAAAACACTATTTCCAGGATATCTAGGCCTGACAAAATCGATAAATTTTTCTATGTGTGCGCGGCCGGAACACGCCCTCTGCAGGATATTTCAAAGAACTATCGAGAAGCAGAACACAAATTTTTGCTAAGGTTATCAACAACAATTGATCTTGCTCGTTAGATGGCGATGTTTGTCAATGTCAAACAGGTTGGCCAATTTTATAATAAATCGTTGAATTATGCGTGTTTTTTTTGACAAAATGCGAATCGTTGGTAGGTATGCAATATTTCTTACAAGGCTGGCGCGGTGGCTCTGCCCGCGTAGTTATATATTAAATCAATTTATCAATTGAATCATGAAGTGAGAGAAAATGCTTTACCTACTTATTGATAGTATTTGCGATCTACCCTGGGTTCGATATTACTGTAATGAATGTATGTACCTACATACTAAGTTTATGTACCTAAGTACCTACATAAATGTAAGTACTAACTTACACTTGAACTGTCTTCGAGAAATTTTCTGAATTAAAAATCTTTCTGCATTAGGCTGGTAAGTACCTATTGAGAGAGCCCTTCCCAGTTCCCACTGTTCCCAGACCGTCTATCCTATCGTCAACGCGGGCATAGTCAAAAGCTTGTTCACAGAACACTATTACCTTTCCCTAGCGGAGCTAAGCTTGTTTTTGTTGTTCAATCCAGCGCATTGTTTGAAAAAGAGGCAAAGCAAAAAGAGAGAGATAGCGCCGAACGCTCGGTTGGCGTTCGGTTCGGGTTCGGTAACTTCCGCCGCTCACTCGCAGGCGGCAGCATGGACTTTGGGCGGCAGGCCCGGCCGGCACTATTGGAGCGCTTGGGTGGGTTAGCCATTCATTCATGATGTCGCATCACACCTCGCACGCGCCTCGCTACTTGGCCGCGCGCATAAATGCACTAGTTTTGTAAATTGCTCTGCATGCAGGTACATATAACTACATACCTATAGTACGGACGAAGCGCTTGGCCCCGCGCCGGGGAGATGTGTGTTTGAATTTTTATCAATCTAGGTACCTACCGAACTAGCGTTATTTTTGACTATATGGAAATTATTTATAATATACACAAATACTTTAGCTTTTTCATATTATGTTTGTTCCTAACTAATATTGTAAATGCGCAATTGACTTTGTTTGTTCCACTTTCACGCTAAAACGGCTGAGCTGAACGGATTTACTTAGATGAAATTTGGCACATGGGTAGACCATGACCTGCGGGGTAATTGCGTAACACACTATCAGTAGCAATGGCTTTCATTTTGACAGTTCAACAACATTCATTGCATCATTTACGTTTTTGAGCAAAAACATTTTTCGAACCATAGAAATGATATACATATGTTTCGAACATAGGTAATGCAAAGCAATGGATTAGCAATATTCTTCAAAATGATTCAGATTGAGATTGATAATGATTGTGTTACGTAGGTAATTAGAGTGCTGGGTTAGGATTACGACATAGGATACTTTTTATTCCGGTAGTACGATTCCGTGGGATAATCTCCGACATCCACGCGGGCGAAGCTGCGGGAAAAATCTAGTACCTCCATAAAGTACGAAAAAGTAAAAGTAAATAATTTTATTCTACCTATGGAGTAGAGTAGCAGTACCTACCTAAATAAATTCTTAATTCCGCGTTCCGTTACCTAATCTCAACTTCTTCAATAGACGTATTGAAGAAGTTGAAATTAGGCAACGGACTTGTATAAAATGTAGGTACGTACCGTATATAAATGTAATACCTAGTACCTACTTGTACCGCGCAGTACCTACAGGCACAAAATATAGAGAGTACCTACAGACTGCCATCCGCGCGAGACACGCGTAGCTGTGAAGTGCAAAAATGGAGTAACAAAAAAAAAAGTAATTATAAGTAACTGTTGAGTGGATGGTTGTTTAAATTCAACATTACGATGAATTATCGTTTTTTAAGCTACCAGTTGTTTCAGAGAGGTAAGTAGGCATTTGCTTGTATTTCGAATAGTTAGATAGGTAGGTAAGCGCCCCGGCCCCCGGCGCCGAGCCGTAAAAGCGAACATGACTTTGTGGCGTTGTAATATTTTTACAATTTATATTAGATATTTATTGTAGTACCTATAAGCTAAAAAATACGATCATTTCCTTTCTTGCTGTTTCATTCTCAACAATGAATCAAATAACTAGATACGAGTACCACTACTACACTAGTTTTTTGAAGTGAAAACTTCTTTAGCGGCGTTGCACACTTTTTGTAATGGGTAAAAAATGTTAAACTCGCGTCAGGACATTGCGTCAGGACACGTGACCGTCAGGAGAGATCCCCCCCCCCCCCCCCTCTTTCCACGGCGGCGCCAACCGAAGCGAACCAAGTGAGACACGGTAATGGATGGATGGATACGAACGGTGTGACGGTGATGGTGGACACGGACGCGGACGCGGACGCGGACGTGGACGTGGACGTGGATGGATGGATGGATGGACAGCTGATGGCTCGACCGTCTGTGTAGTAGCCACACTGCTGTGTATTCGTAAAATTCGTGTATATAAAGTGTTTCAAAAAATGGAAATTGAACAAAGTGCATCGATTAATGAAAAAAGTGACGCAGAAATAGTGAAAAAAACTTAGTTATATTAATTCAATTAATAATTGATTTATTTCAACGTTAATATTCAAGTTTTCACTTCTGCCGGCACTCCCCCCGGAGTGCAACCCGCCTTTTTTTTTTTGTGTTTTTTGTTTTGTGTGTTTTTTGCCAAAGTTGACAACCCCAGCGCGACCGCCGAGCGTAGGTATGAAAAGTGCAAGTACCAAATTACCTTTCTGTTTTGTGCGGTTGATCAAATAAAGTAATCTGAATACAGTCATTTATATTTACGGTACCTACTTTGAACAAAAAACATTTGTTGTTAATTTTTGTCTCTGTCTGTTTATTCCGGCTAATCTCCGAAACGGCTAGACTGATTTTGACGAGACTTCCACTGGCAGATAGCTGATGTTATAAGTTCCGCGAAAAAAAATAGGTGAAAATGAATGAAATTCAATACGTACAGACGCAAGTACATCAATCTACTACCGGCCGCGGTAATATTATTATGCGAGTCATACCTACGCGCCGCGAGTTCGGTTTACACTCGGTAAACAAACAGTCTCGAATGCTCCACAGTGACGAACGGACGCCGGACGATGTGATGGTTTTGTACGCAGTTACGAGGGTAGACCATATAGGTACATACCTACTGTTTGACAAATTGTACAGAAGACCGAGGAGTACAGTCAGCCACTGTGTATGGCATTTGTGGACTACGAGAAAGCCTTCGATTCCATCGAAGTATGGGCAGTTCTGGCCTCTCTGCAATGATGTCGAATTGACTGTTGCTACATCGAAGTGTTGAGATGTTTGCATGATGCTGCAACGATGACTTTCCAGATCCAGGATCAGAAAACCAGCCCCATCCAACTGCTCAGGGGGGTGATACAGGGGGATGTCATATCCCCTAAATTGTTTGTGAAATACTAGAAGAAATACTAAAATTCACGGCAGTAGTACTTATATGTCACGAAATCAAAATCACAGCTGAGTAGACTTTACGAGTAATAGTCGACCAACTTTTAGTTGCAATGTATGGGAGGACATGATTTTCAACTACAATGTTAAGCTTGTTATTGGCATAAATTAATTTCGACTACGGAACTCTTCATTGTGGTCCGACATGGACTTGGCCGGTTTTTCCTTGCTAATTTTAATGTAACTTAGGGTGTAAATAAGTAATAAAAGATGTATAGAATCTTCAAAACAAAGTCGGTACCAACAAAGCTCAATTATCGAAGAGAGAGAAGAGTTCAATAAACTTTATTTGCAACTAGCTGCGCCCAGCGGTTTCACCCGCATAAGTTTCGATCCCGTGGGAATATCGGGATAAAAACTATCCTATGTCCTTCCCCATACCTACCAAATTTCTTCTAAATCGGTTCAGTGGTTTAGGCGTGAATAGGTAACATACAGACAGACAGGCAGAGTTACTTTCGAATTTATAATATTAGTATGGATATAATATAGTATAAGTATATACAGGGTTATTGGAACAACACTAACATGGTCATTGTACTCATCATTATGAACAATTTTTTTTACTATGGGACCAAACCTGAAATCGCGAAAAAAATCAGCTGTTCCCTACATTTATGTTCGTATAGGTAACTCGTCAAAATGTAGGGAACAGCTGATTTTTTTTCATTTTCTCATTTGAAATTGGAATTGTTGGTTTGAGTGGACGCTGGTGTATGTGAATTTGTTGGTTTTTAGGCTAAACATACAAACACACGTAAATAGTAAACACATAATACATATTACACATAACACTTATATACATATACATACACATACACACAACAGTAATAAAATTACACTAATAATTAAATACCCACAACCGTGTGTACAAGGCCTAATAATTTCACGCGTCTGTACACTGCCTTACTGCCTGCGACGGCGGGCACGCTGGGCTGCGGTTGAATGATACATTATTATTATACCTACGACCGAAATTCGCGGAATTCCGTCGCGCCGCTGCATCTCTCGCGCACGACTCAAATAAACATTTTATATATTTTGTTTTATAGTAGCGTTTAATTATACAAAGAATCTTAACTGTCCCGTTGGTTTCGTGGTCACAAGTGCATCTGCCGTTCTCGGGGTCCTGGGTTCGATTCTCAGGTCGGACAGTGTTATTAAAATTGGGTTTTTCCCGTTAGGAGTTTCTTTACTCTTTTTCTTTTTTTTTTGCCCGGAGTTTGGAAATTGGTGGCGTAATACCCCCGTGCCTCGGAAAGCACGTAAAGCCCGTCCTGCGCCTGTTCTCTCTCCTGTATTTGCGCACACACTTGTGCACTATAATATCTCCTGCAAACCTGGCTAATCTTCTTTGAAATTGGCCACCGTGACCGAAATCGGTCAGGGGATTTATTATTATTTTATTATTTTTAAACCTAAACCTACCCCACTACAAAAGCACCCTTAGAATAATTGAATAAGCAACTGACAACCCTTGTAGCAATCAAGTATTCTTTTCTTCGGTTTTTACTATAAAAAGTACGCTTTTCTTTAGAGAATGAAGGACAGTCATAAAAATATTTTCGTAAAAATATTTTATTTTAATTAACGCCACCTCTGGAAAACAAGTTCACAAACCAAGTTTATGAATACAACGCCATCTAGTTATATCGCAAGTAAAACTATACACGTAGTGTGTAACTGTACATGTGTGTGTAAAGACATAGTAAAGATATAAAGTGAAACGGCTAAATGTTTAGGGGTACAAATCTTTGTATGTGACGAGTTAACAAGCAAAGTGAATATCTAAAAAGATTATGTTAATGCGTTAGTTGACGCATATAATAAAGTTGTTTCGCAAAGCTTTCTGAGTTAGGCGTAAAAATTGAAAATGTTCGAAGTGCGAATGTGCCGCCATCTAGCGATAAAGTGGCTGGGAGATCATGTATCGAATAGCCTTAAGGTTAAACAAAACTTTTTTTCGACGCCTAGTACATTTAGGAGTGTACTACCTGCATAACTATTCACAACCACTCGATACGCCTCCGTACCGTATCGAACATCAATCAATGTTATCGTAGGAGTCCACTAAACGCTGTTCACAAGTCCCAAACCCGAAAATGTTGTCAGTTTAAAACATAAACAACCGCTATTCTTCCCACAGCTGTTTGCTGTAGGGGGCAAGGCAAACCAGGTTATCGAAATGTGTCATTTTCGATACGTAAATCTCCAGGATGCAGCGACGAAGTTTCATTATGGCCAGACTTCACTTTGATAAGTTTGTTTAACCTTTAATTAGTATGGAGAGTATTAACACAAGTGCAAACCATAAGCAGATGTAATAACTACGTAAAGTTAATTTAAACCACATTTGGTTTATTTTTTTGGTAGATTTCTCCATGAGTTGCCATTAAATTATTTTCCTTCAGGCTTAGGGTGGTTATAGACTGGCGATTTTTTGCGCGTATACTGTAGTTTTTCGACATTAGACGCCTATCCGCAACCATCCTTAGCCATACACGGATGGTAATAAAACTGTGTCCTACCTTCAAGCACTGCTTGCAGACAGTAGCGATTTGTTCCGGGTCCATCCGTGCCCTCGTCACGATGTCGGTGAGCGCGCCGCCCGCCATGTACTCCATGACCACCCACAGCTCGTCGCCCACTAAGTACGACGCGTGCATCTCTACGATGTTCGGGTGCGGGTAGTCACGCATTATAACCTGGGAAACGAATTTTATAAGAATAAGAATCATTTTATTTGCTAAGAATACAGTTACAAGAGTTGGTGGTTTATGGATACTCCCTATTTTGCCAGTTTAGGGCATGCAAATTAATTTTACATTAATAATACTTAGGTACTTATTTTAAAATGTTCTAGAAAGCTTTTCTTTATCAAAGGTATAACAGCCTTCTAAAATACCTCCCCTCCACCTGGGAAGGACAGCGGTTATTATCTATTGCTATCTGTGGCGTATATTTAAGAAAGAAAAGAGTCAATTTTGACCAGGTATGTCCTCCGGGTACACTACATTTGGTAGAGGAGCCCAGAGGGTTTTTGAGCAAGCATATTCAGGGCGAAAAGTTGATAGCTAAGTAGGTCTGGCATGAGGAGAGAACACCGAAAATATATTTAAAAAGTTTCTGATAGGAGACCCCTGGTCAGGAGACCACTTTCAGATTTCAAAAAAGGGCCGAAATTAAAGTGATCTTCAGAGGCGTTGGTTTTGGCATGATCGGGTCTGGCCTAACCCATAATGACTTAAATAGGCAAATCTGACGGAGAAATTCTGGGCTTTCCCCAAATCTGACGACTTTGAAAACTCAGATTTGGGCCATTTCTAAAAGGATATTCAGGGCGAATGAAAGTTATTCTATGCAATAGTGTTACGTGTCCTGATAGTGAATATATAAATATCTGACGGGATGATGGAGCCTTTTGGCAAATATGAGGAAATTTCATAAATTCAGAAAATTACCCAAAAGTGGCAATAATTTTGCATTTATCCCTAAATCAAGGAACCTAGTAGCTTCGATTGCTGTTTGCATTGGAAGGTGACACGTTTGTGAAGATTTCTCCATATTCAGAAGTTTAAAAATACTAAACACTTGAACGTAATGATTAAAAGTTAAGTAGCAAAATTAAAACATCGTCGAAGTATACCATAAACAAAGTTGATTATTTCAATATTTTACTATGACACCAATTAAACCAATTATTTAAAAAACATCCTCATCTTATGGGCTATCTAACGAACTAGTAACGTTTTAAAAAATATTGAGAGATGCCCGTCAATTGTTTGATAAAACTGGCAAAGGTGGAAAGCCATACTTACTAAAATTAACGAAAACATTAAAGTAACGACTTGTTTACGTCGTAATACTTTTCTATTCGAGGTTTTATTGTAATTACGAACCTCTGCGCTCGATATCGTTACTTATATCGCCTCCAATTCTCAGTGATAGTTCGTTATGAGAGTTTTGTTAAATAAATCCCAACACTTCTGCTTAGGCCGCCAGCTGCTAGTTAACTAGATTAAATGTTAGATCATGAGATACAAATTTATTTCTAACCAATTTCTAAAACAGGGAGGTTATTAGTTCGTCTGTATATACAGGATGAATGTTTCAAGTCATCATGTGGATGACCAAATCCGAAACAATAGGTAATACCGAAAAATTCTTAAAGGAGTCACGGGGTGTATTTTGACGAAAACTAAAACTGCATCATATAATTTTTGAAAAATCAATTACTCTAGCCAGGAATCGAACTCGTAGATTTAGAAAAAAAAAACACTGCCTGTTTTATTGCACCCTCCGACGGTGTCGTTAGTAAGGATCAAATTCTGGAAAGAAATGATACACGCCAAAGTAAAGGAAAGTGGACATTTTTAAGATTTACTAAAATCAGATAAACAAATTGATTAATTATGGTTTAACAATGAATTCAAAATATCTTTTATTATATTGAAAACATAAGTTAACGGCCAAATAACTACTGCTACAGTGCAAACGAGCAAATCACTTACATTCTAGATACTTAAGAACTGTCACGATCTTAAAATAATTGTTTTCTGTTAAAAATGCGCCCTTTACTTTACTTTGTTGTATACCCCCCGATGGTGTCGCTAATAAGGATCAAATTCTGGAAAGAAATAATATACGACAAAGTACTAACGACACCGTTCGGAGGGTGCAATAAAACAGGCAGTGTTTTTTTTTTTCAAAATCTACGAGTTCGATTCCTGGCTAGAGCAATTGATTTATCAAAAATTTAATGATGCAGTTTTAGTATTCGTCAAAATCTACCCCGTGACTCCTTTAAGAATTTTTCGGTATTACCTATAGTTTCGGATTTGGTCATCCACATGATGACTTGAAACATTCATCCTGTATATACAGACGAACTAATAACCTCTCTCTTTTAGAAATCGGTTAGAAATAAATTTGTATCTCATGATCTGTCATTTAATCTAGTTAACTAGCAGCTGGCGGCCTTAGAAGAAGTGTTGGGACTTATTTAACAAAACTCTCATAACGAACTATCACTGAGAATTGGAGGCGATATAAGTAACGATATCGAGCGCAGAGGTTCGTAGTTACAATAAAACCTCGAATAGAAAAGTATTACGACGTAAACAAGTCGTTACTTTAATATTTTCGTTAATTTTAGTAAGTATGGCTGTCGAGAATACCACGCCGCGCCGGGCGACCGCGGGCGGTGAGCAGGGGGCCTACCACCATCTTTAACAAAACAATTTTATTTCAAGAGAGTTTTGTTTCAACCTTATAATAACAATGCTCATATTCGTACCATGACCCTAACCGTTCCATATTGTTTCATTCCTGCTTAGTGCTGGGAAAGAACGAACAATTTGTCTATTGTTTACTTTAATAGAAAAGAAACATCGCTATATAAACTATATAGCGCTATCTCTTTCAAACGTTTGGTCCGATTCGTTTTTACGAGTTGATCTTGTAGCCAAATATAATATTAATTTTCAAAAGAAAACATAATTTGTATGAGTAATTTCCATAACATGCATTCTATTACATATACTTAAATATGTTGCATTGTAGTAGGTAAGGAAATCAATTGAAAAAATTATAAAATAAGCTGTGGCTAAATGTGACGTGTGTGAATCGGAACAAAATGTTTTGTAACAAAATGCTTACTTATCAGCTGTGTAGCGCGAACGAAATTCGAAACTCGGTATGGCGATATTTTTGTTTGGATAACTAAGTGATTGATCTTATTTTTGTTTTAAATGCATAAGATCTCACTAGCTAACTCAGTCGACACATGGAATCAAGCTATGGTTAAACATTGTTATTTAGTGAATATATTTTGTAACAAAGTTATATTTTACTGTTAATATTTAGAGTTTTTGAGTTAAGTTTGTAACAGTGAAGTGTCAGTTGTTTGTTTTTGTGTAAATTTTAGTTATCAGTGATTTGTTATTAATGCGTCAGCTAGACACTCTGGGAATTTTTAAATTCCAAAAACTCGAATATTTCATACACATTAGCCATCTAGAATCAAATAAGAAATTATTACTCCCGTAGGTATTAAAATCGCCAGAAACACAATTAATTTGACAAGTTTACGTAATATATACATTTTACTTACTATAAATGACACTACAACCAATGATGTATATAATACGTCATTGACTACAACACATCACAACACATTTTTATGATGTATATAATACGTCATTGACTACAACACATCACAACACATTTTTATTACATAAATTTGCAAAGCCGTAATGAATTAGTGAGCGTCCGAGTAACTTTTATAAGATCGTTAAATTAGACGCTAGAACACTATCGCGTGCTGTCAAAAGTCACGTCGTGGTACGAATTGAATGAACTTTTAGAGGTGACGTCACCAAAACTGCTAAGAAAACGACTTTCTTTCAAGATCGTAATAAGCTTATTTTAAGGACGTCATGGTACAAAAAGACGGAGTAAGGTTATATTAATACTATTATAAGAGATGGTGGTAGGCCCCCTGCGGTCGCGGAGGGGGCGCTCGACGTGCGGGCGCGCACCGGCCGGCACAGAACTGCGTCATCGTCCTCGCTACTGAGCGACTGTTTCTCGTCAATTCAAACCATTGTTTTTACCGTTTGTTTTCTCACTGTTGAGCTTAAAATACAGTCCATTATAATCAAGTCACCGTGTTTTAGTCCTCGTACCACCTGGAGGATATTATCCCACTCTTCTTTATGGTCTTCTTTATGGTCCTTCGACGTGTAACTGACCAGTTACTGGGAATGACAAGCGGTTTTTTCAAAATTTGAAAACGGCCGTTAGAAAACGAATTCAAGGTCAAGACTTCTTCTCGCCCTTCGTGCGAACCTGGTTCCAGTCTTCATCTTCAGCACCTTTGTGAAGAGGCGCATTTGTTGGAGCAAGCAGTTCTTCAGTGGTCATCATAGCTGGGTCATCGCAGCGTAGCAGCCCAAGCAGTGCCCAAGGACATCGCAATCCATTTGAAGCCAGAAGACGTTCAGTTTGGACTCGCAGTCAACGGATTTTGTGAGATCTTTCCATAATCTTACTCACATTTGTACATATTCATATACTAACTTTCATTCCACAAGAGTAGTACATAGTGCATTAGACCAGTGAATCATACATAAGTAGATACCTATTCGTCTTAGTGATAACTATCTATCGCATAACATTACTTATTTGCTTATTTATCCAGTAGAATCAATCATACGCTTTCATTCTGTGTTGTTATTTTCATTTTTATTTCTGACCAGTGTCAACTATCAACCCATTCAAGTAGATTTGTCCCGTTCCCATTCAAGTAGATTTGTCCCATTCCCAGTAAAGTAGAACTCCATTAATTAATAATTAGTAATAAGTGCTTATTAATCTAGTTATAACATCTTTAATATTGTGCCGTAAGTGGGTACACTTTTTTTTTTTTTCCTCTTGACAGTTTAACATTTTTCTATTCAAATATTTCTTCTAACCGCCTACCAGTTTTGAATAGCAACGTTTCATCGATCAGCTGTTTGCTCTTTGTTGTTTTACAGGCGCATTATAAGAGTTTTATTTCAGTGCTTTTAGCATTTATTCTTTAAAAAGTCTTTTCTTGCCTACTTGTTTTTCCTTTAGCGCTTACAGCTACCTTCCTATTTAGCCATGGCTGAAGAAATTAAGATAAAAGAGCTTACAAAGAAGCGTGCCTCAGTAAAATCTCAGCTTACTCAATTCACAACTTTCATGACTACCTCTAAATCTTGCGAACAGCTCAGTGAGGAACAACTAGTTGAGTTAGAGATAAGAATTGAGAAAATGGTTACCTTATATGCCACCTATGATCAGTTTCAGAGTCAATTGGAGTACCTGTCCGCCAAGCCCGACGAGCAATTTTCTGACCGTGAGCAATTCGAGAGCAACTACTACAGGCAGCTAGCAACTGCTCGCGCGCTTCTGTCGCAGCATCGCGCTCAACTGGCGTCTAAGGTAAGCTCCAATGAGCAACTTTCAGTGGTTACTAGACATAATAATGTTAGACTTCCTAAAATAAATTTACCTCACTTTAGCGGCGGCTGTAAGGATTGGTTGGAGTTTAAAGATATTTATATTTCGTTGATTCATGAGGAGAAAGGTATAGATAATATCAATAAATTTCACTACCTACGCTCGTCACTTAATGGCAGCGCAGCACTTGTTATTAAGAGTTTAGATTTCAGAGGGGACAACTACGACAACGCATGGCAGTTGTTGTGTGAGAGGTACGACAACAAGCAATTATTAATAAATAATCACATTCAAGCCTTATTTAATGTAGAACCACTTCAAAGGGAGAGTAGTCAGGGTTTACGCCAGATTATTGATGTAACCAGCAAGAACCTCAGATCACTGGCAACGCTAGGACTGTTCGTACAGCATTGGGGTGAAATGGTTATACATTTAATGGCATCAAAGTTGGACCCGATTACTAGCAGACAGTGGGAAGAACATAGGAATACTCTGACTGAGTATCCATCCTTAGACATGTTTACAAAATTTATTTCTAACCGTTGCAATCTTTTAGAAACGCTTGAGGAGGCTAAGAATTTAAAGTCGAAGCCAGAGTCATCGCACAGTAAGCCAAAAAGCTTCTTAACAAGTAAGGGAAAATTTAATAATTCATGTCCCCTATGTAAACAAGGTCACCACATATTCAGGTGCGATCAATTTAAGGCGCTTACAATCGCGGAACGCGTATCTAAAGCGAAAGAATTTAAACTTTGTTTGAATTGTTTACGCCCAGGTCATTTAGAGGCAACTTGTCCACTTGGTCACTGCAAGTATTGCAAAAAAAGGCATAACACAATGTTACATTCTCATGATGATGATCCTAGCCCTAGTAGGGAGCATATAACTTTAGCGGGCACTAATTATGGTGTTTCATCTCGTCATGTATTGCTTTCCACAGCATTGGTAAGAGTCACGGACCATTCCGGGATGCCGCACAGCGCCAGAGTCTTGCTTGACAATGGAAGCACGGCAAATTTTGTGACTAAGGACCTCTGTGGTAAGCTACATTTACCTATTCGTAGTGTAAGCTCACACGTTGCAGGCATAAACAGTCAAGTGTCTACCATTACGCAATCATGTGTTTTACACTTACAATCGTGTGATGGGTCTTATAACATTGACATTGATTGTTTTGTCTTGCCCAACATAACCACTAATATACCTCATACATACATAGACATAAGTGACTTGCAACTACCAGCAGGCATAAGTCTGGCTGATCCATCTTTCGATGTCCCTTCCTCCATCGACATACTTGTTGGAGCCGATATCTTTTGGAGTGTGATTGGTCGCAATCGTATACAGTTAGGTAGGCATATGCCGACGCTCTTCGAGACTAAACTCGGATGGCTCATATCAGGTGCTATACCTCAACCTAACATAACCAACTCATCAGTGTGTATGTTCGCGCATGACAAGCACAGCACACACGTGCAAGCACCCATGGATCTCTCAAGATTCTGGGAACTTGACTCTATCTCACCTAAGTTCAATTTCACGTCCGAAGAGCGAACATGTGAACAGAACTACATAAACACAACTAGGCGTAATGCTGATGGTCGTTTCATAGTCACCATTCCCTTAAAGGAATCCCCTGAAGCATTGGGTAACTCCTTTGAGATGGCCAAGCGTCGCTTTCTGTCGCTAGAGCGTAGACTTGATAGAGACCCAGTACTGAAGCATCGCTACGTAGAGTTCTTGCAGGAGTATGAAGCATTAGGTCATATGAGTGAAGCATCTCAGCCTTCTTCTTCTCAGGCATATTTCCTTCCACATCATGGTGTTTTCAGAGAGTCCAGTACAACGACCAAGCTTCGAGTTGTCTTCGACGCATCAGCCGTCCCAACTTCTGGTAAGTCGTTGAACGACATTCAATGCGTAGGACCTGTAGTTCAGGATGACATAATATCTATATTGTTGAGGTTCAGGCAGCACAAATACGTCATATCGTCAGATATCGAGAAGTTCTTTCGACAAATCTTAGTTGACGAATCGCAGCGATCTCTACAGCAGATATTATGGCGCACTGATCCATCATTACCACTTAAAACATACACATTAAACACTGTTACTTACGGAACAGCATCCGCTCCGTTTATAAGTACACGATGTTTGTCTCAGTTGGCAAAGGAGGCAACACACACACGAACACAACACTCTATACAACACGATTTCTACGTCGACGATTATCTGTCGGGAAGTGACTCTATAGAGAGCACTATAGCGCTGTGTAGAGATGTAACCAGCATACTTAAGAGTGCACAACTCAATCTTCGCAAGTGGCAGTCTAACAACACCCAAATACTTCAGGCAGTCACTACAAACACCCTTGATTCATCCGCTCATATCACATCCACAACAACACATGTAGACACACCCGACACAGTCAGCCTGAGTATTGACGAACCAAGTAAAACCCTCGGTCTTAATTGGCGTTGTCATACTGACTGTCTTACATTCTCCATTCATATACCTAAACATACAGATACTACAATCACAAAACGACACATACTTTCTACAATAGCGCAAGTATTCGATCCACTTGGTCTTGTCTGTCCGTGTATTATCGAGGTCAAGATAATATTGCAGAAATTATGGATAAACAAGTGTGCATGGGACGACGAGGTTAATGTGGACATTAAAAAGCTATGGCTGAAGTTCATACAGACTTTACCACAGCTTAATCATCTCAGCATACCACGCTGGGTAGTATGCGATAGCCCTTTATCCGTGGAAGTACATATTTTTACGGATGCATCAGAAAAGGCATACGGAGCTTGCATATACATTCGTTCTGTAGCAAGTAGCGGCACCGTCCATACACATCTGCTCACCTCCAAAAGTAAGGTTGCACCAATCAAGTCTACCACAATACCAAGGCTAGAGCTTTGTGGTGCCTTATTAGGGACCAGGTTGTGTGCAAAAGTACTGGAATCGTTAACACTTAAACCAGACAAATGCATATTTTGGTGTGATTCAATGATTGTTTTGGGTTGGCTGTCTGCTTCACCTGGCTCGCTTAAGCCGTTTGTAAGGAATCGAGTTTCGGAGATACGGGAAGGGTTTGGTGCTTATACCTGGCGCTACGTGCCGTCCAAGGACAACCCTGCAGATCTTGTCTCCCGTGGTCTGAGCGCTGACCTCATAGGTCAATCTTCTATGTGGTGGTCAGGGCCTTCATTCTTACTTACAGACCCAGCTCTTTGGCCTTCAATGCCTAACACAGATGTGAACACAATACTCCCTGAACTATTAAAATCACATTCTATTAACATTAATAATCAATCATTACCTATCACTAATCCTATACACAATAATTCATTTCAAACTTTAATTAATAATTCATCTAATTATTCACATTTACAACGTCTACTAGCATACGTATTTAGATTCATTAATCGTTCTAAAAGGCTACATAATCATAGTCTCACTCTTACTCATTCAGAGTTGTCTTACAGCGCTGATTTCATAATTAAAACAGTTCAGAGGGAAATGTTTCCTGAAGAGTACGAGCTACTTTCATCAGGTAAACCATTACCACATAAAAATCGCCTTAAGAAATTATCACCCTTTATCGAGTCTGGTATTATACGAGTAGGAGGCAGATTAGATAATTCTTGCTACGATTATAATGTCAGGCACCCTATTATTATCTGCAGCAAACATAACTTAGCTAAACTAATTTTTAATACCTATCACTTACGCTTATTTCATGCTGGTCCACAGTTGCTCTTAGCTACAATCAGACATGAGTATTGGCCTTTGGGTGGTAGAAACCTTGCTAAATCAACTGTCCATAGGTGCGTAAAATGTCAACGATTCAACGGTAGAACAGTTCAACCCATCATGGGTAACTTACCTAAGGAACGAGTTCAGTTAGAGTTTCCTTTCTTAGAAACTGGCACAGACTATGCCGGACCCATCCTCCTAGCCGACCGCAAAGGTAGAGGATGTAGATTAGTTAAATGTTACATATGTGTTTTTGTTTGTCTAGCCACAAGGGCGGTTCATCTGGAGCTTGTCTCAGATCTAACAAAACATGCCTTTATTGCAGCACTGAATAGGTTCATTGCTCGTCGTGGTAAACCAAAGAACATTTACTCCGACAATGGTACAACCTTTATTGGCACCTGTAACGAAATAGCTGACATATTAAAACAGGACTATTCGTCAGAAATGGCAGACACAGGTATCAATTTTAACTTTATTCCGGCATACACCCCACACTTCGGTGGCTTATGGGAGTCTGCCGTAAAATCCATAAAACATCACCTAAGGCGCATATTAGGCTTCGCACATCTCACTTACGAAGAGATGTCTACGTGTCTGATTCAGGTTGAGGCAATACTAAACTCTCGTCCTCTCACTCCTCTTTCCACTGATCCATCAGACCTATACCCTTTAACTCCTGCACATTTCCTTATTGGGAGATCTCTCACATCCCTGCCGCATCCGCAAGTCATCAACCAGAACATCTCCAGCCTAAAACGTTTCCAGCGTATCGAGCACCTGAAGCAACAGTTCTGGAATAGATTCTCTAACGAGTATATCTTTTACCTCCAACAGAAAACCAAGTGGACGGACTCCGATGGGGTGCTCGAAGAAGGAGCCATGGTGGTACTCAAGGAACAACAGACACCACCACTCATGTGGCCACTGGGTCGCATCGTACGTCTCATACCTGGGAAGGACGGCATAAGCAGAGTCGCAGACGTAAAAACCAAAAAGGGAATAGTCCGACGCGCTTACAACACCATCTGTCCTCTTCCAGCATAATCATTGAAGACAAGTCTTCAACGCCGGGAGCATGTCGAGAATACCACGCCGCGCCGGGCGACCGCGGGCGGTGAGCTGCGGTCGCGGAGGGGGCGCTCGACGTGCGGGCGCGCACCGGCCGGCACAGAACTGCGTCATCGTCCTCGCTACTGAGCGACTGTTTCTCGTCAATTCAAACCATTGTTTTTACCGTTTGTTTTCTCACTGTTGAGCTTAAAATACAGTCCATTATAATCAAGTCACCGTGTTTTAGTCCTCGTACCACCTGGAGGATATTATCCCACTCTTCTTTAATGGCTTTCCACCTTTGCCAGCTTTAACAAACAATTGACGGGCATCTCTCAATATTTTTTAGAACGTTGCTAGTTCGTTAGATAGCCCATAAGATGAGGATGTTTTTGAAATAATTGGTTTTCTTACTGTCATAGTAAAATATTGAAATAATCAACTTTGTTTATGGTGTACTCCATCGATGTTTTAATTTTGCTACTTAACTTTTAATCATTATGTTCAAGTGTTTAGTTTTTTCAAACTTCTGAATATGGAGAAATCTTCACAAACGTGTCACCTTCCAATGCAAATAGCAATCGAAGCTACTAGGTTCCTTGATTTAGGGATAAATGCAAAGTTATGGCCACTTTTGGGTAATTTTCTGAATTGATGAAATTTCCTCATATTTGCCAAAATGCTTCATCATCCCGTCAGATATTTACAACATTATTTTTAGTATATGCGAAACCTGAATATAGTTTGTTCAGAATAAGTAACTGAATCGATTCCAATAATTTTTACCCCATGTTATATTTTGGCCCAAAAATATTTAAAAAAGGTTAATAGTTGGACACCCCGAGTATATTATACTGTGCCCCGAGGAGCGACTAAGTAGGTAGTTATCTACCATACGCGCACAATGGCGCGGCGCGGACGCACAGCGAGCGGGGCGACCGGGGCGGGGGTGCAGCAACCTCAGTCACCCGGGTACCACTGGTTGGCGCGCACGTGTCGCGTGGGTCCTACTGCATAATCGCGAGCGCGCGGCCGCCGAGTTGTGTTTCGGTTGATCGTGTACTTACCTATCGTATGTAAAAAGTGTCGTGTAACCATGACTTTCTCATACACAAACGTCCAGTACACAGAAACAACGATAACAGTGATAACGTATTCCTGGCGGTGCGGCGGTACGAGGAGCAATCAGAGTATCGTGGAACACAATGCTTTGCCGTGATGATTAACATTTTTAAACACGCCAAGATGGTTAATTGTAGAAAGTTATTATTTGTACCTACAGCCTGCTGTGGTTAAGTAATGCGATGTTTAACACTTTTCATCCACTTTGAACAAATCGCATTGACTACATTGTATCACTTACGGCTTACGAATAAGTAATTACTTATTCGTAGCTTACGGCTGCATTTATTTACGAATAAAGTACATTATAATAACTACCTACACTTGACCATTACGACAGTCCAAAGCCTGCAAGTGTGATGGAAAATGTTATCACCAGTTAATTACAATACAATCGCCGCGCGGTACGTTTAGGCACGCGGTGGGGGAGACCATGTTTTTGGACGGACAAACAGGTAACATAACAAGCTTATAACTTGGTGATTATTCATGATACAGTTTTGAAATTTTGTACATAGATTCTTTACATAAAAATACTAGACACGTGTTTCGGGTTTCGCATATACTAAAAATAATGTTGTATATATTCACTATCAGGACATGTAACACTATTGCACAGAATAACTTTCATTCGCCCTGAATATCCTTTTAGAAATGGTAAAATCTGAGTTTTCAAAGTCGTCAGATTTGGGGAAAGCCCACAATTTCTCCGTCAGATTTGCCTATTTAAGTCATTATGGGTTAGGCCAGACCCGATCATGCCAAAACCAACGCCTCTGAAGATCACTTTAATTTCGGCCCTTTTTTGAAATCTGAAAGTGGTCTGACCAGGGGTCTCCTATCAGAAACTTTTTAAATATATTTTCGGTGTTCTCTCCTCATGCCAGACCTACTTAGCTATCAACTTTTCGCCCTGAATATGCTTGCTCAAAAACCCTCTGGGCTCCCCTACCAATTAATACGAAAAACTTTATTCCGAAAGTCACAAATACGAATTTCAATATACCGATTTTCATAATTCCGAATGGTTCAAAATTCCTTTTATAACAACTCCGATTTATCATTCATCCTATTTTAATAATTCCGAAATTTCAATATCCCTAACGTTTATAATTACTATTCTCAAAATACCGAGTTTCAATAAATCGAATAACAAAAAGTCCGACTTAATGATAATTCGAAACACCAAAAATACGAATTCCGATTATTAAAATACCGATCAATTAGAATTCCGAAATAATAACGCTTTGTAAAACTGAATAGCAAGACAAATAAACAATTTCCAATTGTAAGAATATAGATGGCACAAAACCAACAATAGAGCCCCTATTTCTGTGTAAAGGGTTTAAAGTAACCTAACCAAACCGAACCTCGGGGTGCCCTTCGCTCGCTCTTGCATCCTACGTAGTATATTGCGTTCGTTGAGTTCGGGTGCGGTAACGGTAACGGAAATAATTCGGAGGACTGAAAATCGGAATGTCGTTTTTCGGACCGAGAACCCATCGAGCATTTGATTCTTCGAATATATGAAAATCGGAAAACAAACAAGTCGCATTTATGACTTTCGGTAAAATAAATTTCGTGATTTTTAATAATAGACATTATGATTCTTAGGTATTATGAAATTCTTTTGAAAATCGGACCATCGAAATTCGGAATAAAATATTTCGGAGTATTTGGGTGTTCCCATGTCCTCCTGGTCCTGACGCGTTACCGTTTGCTGCTGTTAGCCAGGCACAATGTTCTTATTTTAACCCATATCTTCTTGGCGTTCAAAGAGTATCCCATTATAAATAAAATACACAAGAACTTACAACTTCATTGAACAACAATTCTCTCCTCTGCTGTTTCCTCAAGTTCATCATCTTGACAGCGACTCGACGACGCGTGCGCGTGTCCGTGGCCGCGCACACGACGCCCGTGCTGCCCTCGCCGATCTTACTGAACCCGCTCAGCGTGGCGCGAGGGTCGCCCTCGCTCACCACTAGGCGCAGGGCCGCGCGAAACTGCAAATAAGATCTTTTTATTAGATACTAGCTGCGCCCCGCGGTTTCACCCGCATAAGTCTCGATCCCGTGGGAATATCGGGATAAAATGTATCTTATGTCCTTTCCCGGGACTTAAGCTATACCATAAGCTATACCAAATTTCATTTAAATCGGTTCAGCGGTTTAGGCGTGAAAAGGTAACATACAGACAGACAGAGTTACTTTCGAATTTATAATATTATATAGTATGGACTAGCAACCCGCCCCTGCTTCGCACGAGTTTAGGAATTGGCAAAACAGTGAAATTTCTGGGATCTAAGCTAAAAAATAAAAAAGGCGATAAAGGCAATATCTTTCAAACAACCATAGAGATGCGCGCGGTGTGCGTAAGAGATGTGAATATTTTTATATTATTGGCCTATTACATAACATATATAGTCAGCGAGAAGAGGCATGTTTCCACTGCTGGGAAACAGGCCTCCTCTCGATGAGGTTTATTGGCCTATTAATTATTATCAAACAAAGAACGAAAACAACAAAAGGTACTGCTGCAATGAATAGTCGTAATCGCTATGGAGTATAGAATAGAATACTCTTTATTATGTACACCATATAAATAAGAGAAAGTATTAAGATGATATGGCCGATTCATGTAGTAAAATCTCGCATTATCATCTTATTACGGCCCAAAAAGATACAATGAGAAAGCAGAGATTGAATCATGCAAATATTGCAACTTGATATGATGTCAAACTCCATGAAACTCCATACACAATGCTAAGAAGATATATTTAGTTTATGTATGTGTATGTTATAACAAGCTCGGGAACAAAGAGGGTTTCGTCATGAAGGAAACCTGTATTTAAGTCAATGAATGTGAGCTAAATAGATAGGTGTCGGATATCAAGCGCGATACTGCGCGAACTCTAGCCACTTGTTTATCTTTTGCCCTCTTTTTAAACATCGAAAAAGGGGCCATAATGATAATGGACAGATATTATTTTTACTATTTGTTTTTTTAAGTCAAGTTTTCCACATTTAAGAGAATTTCGCATAAAATGTTGTATTCAATGATAAATAATTTGACTTCTTATTTTACAGCCAGTCTTATGGTTATCACGAGATAATTAGCCGTATATGGGCGTATTACGTAACATAACACGTTGGATACCTGTTCATGCGTCAATCGCAATTCGTGTTTGGAGGCAGCGAGCGGCAGGTGAGTCGCCGCGCCCGGAGCACCTTGCGCACGCGACACTCCGTACGCGTCACCTGGACATGGATAAAACATTTTCAATAAATAAAAAATTCTTTATTGACACTACTAGACACTAATTGGGTCTAGTACTATTATTTCCAGCATCACAAGAGCCTGACCTTCTCTTTTCCAGAGTTTAGATTAAAGAATTGGAAACAAAATATTTCAAAATTATCTAAAGCCATTTAAAACCGAGTAATGGACACAATTGAATCTATTGTTGTCTGGTCTTCCATTAAAAGGCTCGGCAAATCTAGTACATCCTTAAATTTATAGGTCATTCTGAAATATAGCTAAAAGTAAACCTGATACAATTCTATACCAACACATCTTTCTTCTGAAGTCCTAAAACGCGAGCACACATACGCAATAATCGACGAGAATTTATGAAGGAAGTCAGGTGACTCATTCCCAACATCTACCTTAAATTCTATGTAGAGGCACTCTGCGTTTGTGTGCGTGCGAAGGGCGACGAATGCATAAAGTAAATCTTTTTAATCTTTGTATGGCATGCACCTTTGCACTGATAAACCATCATCTCATGCAATATGAGATGATGGTTTATCAGTGCAAAGGTATTTTCAAGTTCAATGACTAATGTAATTTTGTTTAGGGGCAGTTTTCTTTGTTGTAGTAAATATTATTTATCATAACATGGGTCATTGATTACACCTAGATTACAACAAGATGTAGTTTATTTACTGGCAATAATATTAAAAGATTATTAGAAAATTAGAAAAAACAGATTATGACTATATATAGCATAATCAATCAGCCTATAATGTTCCAACTGTTGGGAAACAGGCCTCCTCTCTTTGAAAGGGAGTGGGCGGTAATCCACCACACGGGCCCAGTGCAGGTTGGTAGAATTTATGGTATTAGGACATGCTAGTTTCCTCAGAATGTCTCAGATTGTTTCCCTTCACCATTTTATTTAGCAGATTACCACAGATTATGACTGCTATGAAAGAATTCATTGAAATGCAAGACTATTTACATCTACCTAGGGTAGGGTTACCATCCGTCCAACTTGTCCAGACAAGTCCGGACTTCTAGACTTTTGTCTGGACTTTGTCCGGCTCTTTAATTTGTCCGGATTTTTTGGCTTAGATGGAATACGAGTAATAAAACTTATATTAACTTCTCATTCATCGAAAAACAAAATATACTTCTTTATCAATCAACTTAACTAGAATATTGCTAATTTGCAAACATTCAACTAAGTAGTTCAAACATAAAATATTTTCTTCAAAATAAAAATAATTTTACATAAAATAATCAAACTTAACTATAGTTTCTGGTATAGGTATTAATTTGTATATTTTTCAGTGCATTTTTTTTTATCCCCACTCCCTTCCCTCCCCTCGCGAGCGTCTGCTACTATGCCTGCCATACCACTGTAAATAAGTGGGTAATGTTTGGATTTTGTGACTAAAATGTCCGGAATTTTATTGAAATGTTACGTCTTTTGTCAGGACTTTTCAAATTTCTAAATGGTAACCTGGGGGATAAATATGATAAGCATCTGGATTATTCAAAAGCAAATGAATCCATGCTTTAAAATACAATTGTATGTTTGTTCACATCTATTATCATTCATCAAGTCAGCCTTATAAATACTATTAATAAAGACTAAAATAGGCATTACTGGCCTTAGTGAGTGCATAAGCTGAAGAAGTCTTTATAAGAGCTCAACTGTCACTAATGAGACACAATTACTTTGTCTATTGTTAAGAAACCTAGCTTGCCTAACAGATAAAGGGATAATTGCAATATTTTTTGTAAGACTGTTAGTCCTACAAAAACCTACTCTAATATTAATCATTTTAATAAAAAAATATCATACCCATGTTAATATTGTTTCCATTAAGTCCATGAGGTCCGTGAGTCATTGGTTGTGGTGGATGGTTATGTTGATAAGGCACATTTGCATTTTGTATGTTCTGATAAGTCATGGGCGCATGATGATTATCATTAATTTCTGGTACTTGTCTGATGGTAGCCTCATGTGCATGCTGGCTCCATTCTACAGGGGACTCAGCAATAGGTTTGTTCAATGTGTAGTTGCTGTGTTCTCGTCTCAAGCTCAGGTATTGCTGTGGGGCAGGTGGCACGGGCGGTGACTCTTCAGGTACAGAAGGAGGAACATTGGGCTGACTCCTCAAGTCTCTCCTGATTCTCGGTGGGCTTGAACTCCTTAAAGAGTTAGACCTGGCAACATTTGATGTCTTTGGCAACACAACTCCATTCTGCACAGGCAGTTGTGGTTGTATGTTTGCAGGTAATGGCCGTGCTATTGATGACACTGAGGTAGTTCTATGGTCACCCCTTACTATAGTTTTTAGATCTAGAATTTCGGTGGGTGTGATTTCTGATGGGTCTACCAGAGGTAGCGGTCTGTTTGTTGATTTTAATATCTGTAATAGATGCAAATAGTGTCATTTAGCACAATAAATTATATCTCATATGATTATACTATGACCCAATTGGTCATCTTTCTAGGCAATAAGTCCATAAATAGATTTATATTTGAAAACAACAAGATATCACGTTAATGTATAACTCCATTTGAGGGATATTAAAAAGACATTACAGTGTGCACTCTAAGTAGTTCACAAATAGTGGAAATCACAAGTACATACCTGGTTATTACCTACAAGTGAGGCCCACTGCAAAGGAAGTCCAACAAACTTTCCCTCTCGTTTATCGAAGCCTGTGTGTACTCTGTGTTCAAAATTACTTGGCGGCGAAATCAGAGGCTTTTTCTTTTTCTTAGAAAACATAGTGTGCTGTACACTGCAAACAAAACATGTATCACTACAGCAACTCAATGTTTACCTGCTATTCTAATTGCTGAAATTAACACTACTTTATCATTCTATGTAACGATAATAGTGAAAAAGAAAGCTTACCGATTACCGATACTTTCTTTTATGATAACACCAATCGACACTCAATTCGACACGGCTACTTTGCTATGCTTTTAAGTTCTACAACAAAAACAACTCACAGTTACTTTCGAGGTGCGTACTCCGAGCTTAAAGTAGTTAAGAACACACACAGAATACTAAATCAACAGCGTATTCCGACATTCCTCAGCAGGCACAGGCATCCATGCTCTACACAGGTACATAACACAACAAATTAAATTAACGTAATGATATTAAACACCCCACATCCTCCGCAAAGACAAAAAGACTGTACCTTAATTAGGAATTACTATATTACAAAGAAAAACTGTAGTTTGCACGATAAGATTATGAAATTCAACAGAATAGTTTTTATAAACGATAAACGACAGCAACCAACAACGAACGAAAAACAACCACAGAGCCGCAACAACCATGAAGTGAAGCATAGTGATGCACCAAAGTAAATATTTGATACACAAAAGCTATCGATAAAATGAGAAAATAGAATAGGCAAAATGCCTCTTCTTTCTGAACCGACAATCGATCGGATCGTCGGTTTTTGTGCATAAATCAGGATCATAGCGCAAGTGCTTGCGACGCATTGCGTCCACTAGTTAGTATGTAAAGGCGCGTCCCCACTAGGGCCGCGCAGCCTAGCCTCGTGACTATGGACTATAGATGTAAAACAATCGATTTAAAACGTTTTAAACAAAACGTTGCCGTTTTAAACCCTAAATAAAATTAATTGGTTTTAAACCGGCCTTACATCTATAGTGTGGACGCTGGTTGTCGGTCTACTTCAAAGGAAACTGCGCGGCTCTGGCTAGTGGGGACAGGCCACGCGGCTGGTCAATGCGCTTATAACTACCGCTACACCGAGTTCTGTTTGTATTCGCAGCAAAATGGAGTGGACTGACGATATTCTTTTTTAGTCTTACTAAAAATAGAGCTAATGGTAATGCTAAATCCATACGCTTGACACTTGCCAAAAATCTCTATAGGCAAGTTCCGATTCCGACTACAGCCGCGCGGCCTTTTGGGGCCTCGAGGCCCAGCCTCGCGAGGCTTATGCTGTTTTTAGCAAGCGGGCCACGAGGCTCTTAAAATGGGGACAATTGTAAGAGCCTGACAGCCCGCATTGCGCAGCTGCTATCAAGACATGTACGAAGAGAGGATGTGCTTTTAGATGCAGCAGCATTACTATAAATGCTATAGTAACTTCAGCACTAAAAGAAAATAAGCATATAACTATTTGTAGTTTTTATTAATTAAAATAAAAACAACTCCGACAGTCCCATAACACATCTCTAGTAAGCCTAGAGCATTTAGTATGTGTCCATCCGACCATAAAAGACTTGGCTAAAAGGCCCCAGGAACCAGGCCATTCAAATAATTTAAAAAAAACAAGGAGGAAATGTGTTCTGTGGACCATAAGCTGTGACAGTGACACTGACAGACAGATTGGGATCCATTTGCTTGTTTGTTTGTTTATTCTCTGATTAATATTGTAAAACTGAACACGGGAACAGTACCATTGATTGAGTACCGTACATATATACCAAAAGCATCTTTATATCCATAAATCATGAAAGAAAAACGGAAGAAGAGCAAGCATAATAAATCCAAAGATCGCGAAAGAAAAAGTAAACGGCGTTCACGGAGTGTAAGTTCATTTTACATACATTTCAATATGTTCAATAACTATAGCACAGAATAAATAGTACAAATATAGTCCCACCAGGATATCATAGATTTGTCATTTGCTTTATTATTATAAGGCTGTGTTGTCCCACTACAGGGCAAAGTCCTAGCTCCCTTCCCTCTTTCCATTTTTCCCGGTCTACTACGATTATTTGCTGATACGCTTAATAACTCCCTACTGATCTTTAATTTACAGCCATCAAGCTCAAGTGGTTCAGAATCTGACGAATGGGTAGAACAAGAAACAAGAAAGACCAATGAAGCACAAAGAGAAGACTGGATGTCAATGACTGGTATGCTGAAGACATACACGAAAGAAGACATCAGGCCCAAGAGAGAAGAAAAAGAAAAAAAGAACATTGATTCATACAATCCAGGAACTAGTAGTAGAGAACTAAATCCATACTGGAAAAATGGCGGGACAGGTATACCTCAGACACCAGATGCCTTCCGGAAATCTAGACCATTTGTTAAACCTTCTGATGATGATGATGACTATTATTCAAGGTCTAGAAGTTCCAGGCCAAGCACTTCTGACAGGAACTCAAGCAGAAGTTCAAATGACAAGCCAAGAGAACATTATAGTAGAAGAGATTCTGACAGAGATTCATACAGAAAATCCAATAACTGGAGAAGATCAAGTGAAAATAGTGAAAGAAGACATGATACAGATAGAGACGCAAGAGAAGAATTTCCTGTACCAGTATCAAAAGAAAAATTACCTTCCGCTGAAGAAAAACCTAAAGATACTAAATATCTGAGCGATGACAAATTAAACAAATTGGCTGCCAAGATTTTAAAGGCTGAAATACTTGGTGATGGAAAACTTGTTGCTGAACTTAAATCTAAGTTAGAAGCTGCAAGGGAATACAGGAAGCAGAACCCTGAAGCTGGTAAAGAAGATGAGGATGACAGAGTTATGTTGATATCTACAAGTGTGTCTGGCAACAGCAGACCACTTGCTAGCAGTGAAATGGGAGACCCAAGGAGTAAGAGTGGTAAGAGAAAGGCAGAAACTCATACTTCTGGTGAGAGGACAAAGTACTTTGGTGATGACGACAAGTATAATTTGGCACAAATGGTTAGTTTATTTTCACATTTAAACATCTAGGGGTTTATTTAGAAACAATGATTAAAGTTAAGTGATATTTAAACGTTAAAATGTATGGTTAAACAGTTGCTACATCCGCAAAATATATGCATTGACGTGGAGTTGCGGACACCAGCCCATATTAACTTTTACCTAAACAGTTGCTAATCACTATTTAACTTTAACCAACATTTATGAATAAATGGGTTAATGTTTGCAATGCTTTTGGCTAGTAATAATTTCATTAAAACAAGTTTAATTCTTATTCTGTTTCAGTTTCAACAAGAAAAATATGGAAATAATTATAATGATGAGGCAGAGTTTGCCAAACTGGCCGCTAAACATAAAAATCCTAATGATGATATTGAAGACATTTTCATGGATAAAATATCAAGAAACAAAGATGCTGCAAAGGAAAGTGAAAATGAGAAACAACAGGCAATCAGCCAGCATGTTAAAATGGAAAGGACTTTAGAAGGATGTGAACATTGTGTGGATTCTAAGAACATGTTGAAGCATCTCATGGTTAGCTGTGGAAACAAAGTATATGTAGCACTGCCTGCAAGGAAGTCTATTGTTAAAGATCAGTGCATAATAACTACCATTCAGCATGCTACTTGTGTAACAGCCATAGATGAAGATGTTTGGGAAGAAGTAATGGTAAGTGTTTCATTCAGAAAAGACAAAATCAAAAGTCATTTATTCAAATTAGGCTGAGAATCAGCACTTTTCGAGCATCGAAATTACATAAGTCAGTTGCCCAAAACGCACACCCTTTAGCACTTTGTAATGCTTTAGCTTGGAAGAAGCGGCCCAACAAACTCCCAACCAGCAGTAAAACTTGATTCTATACAATAGTAGGTATGAAAAGCATTTAACATTACGAGACAAAGAAAATTAAATTCAATTATTTTCCACAATGTCAGCTAGCGCACCAATATGCCGATTACATATACGATGAAAACAACTTACCTAAATAAAAACCTAAATAAGCCAAAGGAAGTCTCAATTTATTGTAGTACATAGGTACTGGATTCATAACAAAATGGTTTTCTTTTTCAGAATTATAGAAAAGCTCTAACACAGTTCTACAATTCTCAAGGCATGGATGTAGTGTTTTATGAAACAGCAACAAAATTACATAAACACCCACATATGACAATAAACTGTGTGCCTCTACCTAGAGATGTAGGTGACATGGCAGCTATCTATTTCAAAAAGGCCCTACTAGAGTGTGAAGCAGAGTGGTCTATGAATAAGAAAGTTGTGGACTTGAAAGGAAAAAATATAAGAAGAGGGATACCAAAAGGATTACCATATTTCTGGGTTGATTTCGGTATGGATCCTGGCTACGCTCATGTTATTGAGGATCAACAACTGTTTCCAACAACCTTTGCTGAGGTACATATTTTTACTAATAAAAAAAAACCTATGGAGCTGCATTTTATACTTACTAAATTAAAATAAACCTTTCATACTTAATGTTGAAACAATCATTGGTTTTTCAGGAAGTTATTGCTGGGATTTTGGATTTAGACCACACCTTATGGAGGAAACCACAGAAAGAGTATGGAGATGTACAGAGAAAGAAAGTATTGGAGTTTATTAAGGAATGGAAACTTTTTGATCCTATTAAAAATAAGGATTAACCGCTGCTCTCAGAGACATCACTTAAAAGTTAAAAATAATCAGTAATTTACTGTAATTGACAAGTAAATCTTAGCACATGTTAACGCAATTCAAATGTTCTCAATCTTCTATTTTATACTTGTCCATTTATTTTTATGTGATGTTCCTGAGTACCGTAAAACGAGGTGAATAGAGACGCAGCGGTGAACCGGGACAAAACTTTAAAAGAGATTTTAACATTGAAATAATTTTGTTTGTTGCTAAAAAGGACTTGTGTGTTTACTTACTGTATTATAATAATGAACAATTAAAGTGTCCTTGTAGGCAAACCTATATTATTTCAACATTAAACTCTATTATAAAAGTTTTGTTCAGATTCATCCCTGCATCCCTATTCACCCTGTTAGGGTGTGTCCACATCTAGCGAATGCGCAGCTCGCGAGCCGTTTGCGAGCTGCCCGCGTGCATTTTTGTTCGTGCGCCGATCGCGCGCAGTTCGCGCGCGACTTAAGCGCCGTACGCGATCAGCGCGCGGACGGCGCGCTAGCGGCTCGCGTCTTCCTTCCGCCCGCGCCTCAAGCCGTGCGAGAATTGAGTGCGCGCAGATCGCGCGCCGCGCGCCCTTCTTTATACGAGCCTTGCATGAGTTGCGCTAAAGAGGCACACCAAACCATTGCTTTGACTGCACGCGCGCAGCTCGCAAACGGCTCGCGAGCTGCGCATTCGCCAGATGTGGATGCACCCTAACATGGTACCCACATATTTCTTTTTCTAATTACTTTGAATACATTATGATAAAAACACAATTTTATTTTTGATTTAGTTGGAATCCCATTACCTAGTCTGATGGTGGTAGTGGTTCTTTACTGATGATGGCAACCTTATTTGTATGAGATTACTCATGTAATTCAAATTGTCTAGCCTTTTTCCAACTATGTTACCAGATGCAGCTTAATACCAGTATTTTACATAAGAGTGACTGCATATCTGACCTCGACGAACCAGTTACTGGGTAACAATACAATTGACAACTTTAAATCAAGGAGATTTCAAGACGAATGGTAATTAAAACAACCAACTTAACATTGTAAAAAATTATAATCTTTATCAATAAATTATGATAATTTTGTTTTATGAATTGTTCTCTTCTTTCAACATGTCTTCTATTATCTTTTGTCTTTCTGCTGCTTGCCTCATTTTCGTAAGAACTAGAGATTCGTAATCTCTATCTGAGATCACTGATGGACCAGTAACCTCCTTTTTAGTTGTTAATACTGGCCTCTCATTTACCCATTTTAATTCCAAAGGGTTATCTGGCAAACCTGGAAGTTAAAAAAAGAATAAAATGATTAAAAGCATAGACTTTAAATTGTGCTGTACTGATACAAAAAGGTAAACAAAGCCAAAGGAGTATGGAATAGGTAATATGGGCTGGTGTCTGCAACTCCACATCAATGTGCGTATTTTGCATATGTAAAGGAGTATGTTAGTGATGGGCGTTGAATCAATGTTGATGTCTCTTCAACGGGATTAACGTTGACCATAAACAAATCAACTCGTTGAATTCGTCAACGAGTTACGAGACAACGACGTTTATGAATTCAACTCGTTTAACGAAACGAGAATATGAACTCAAAGTTTTGTTATTTTCAATGTACATAATTGTATTTATATTTACAAAACTCCCGTTACGACGCGATAGTCATGACAATAATTTGAACTCTAAATAACGAATAAAAGATTTGATATTTATTCAGTAATTTGATCATTATTTTTAAAAGAAAGTAAACGATGACATTAAATTATCTTGTTCGTGCGCGGAATGAAAGTCATCATAAATGTTATCCAATTTCATTTGGTAAATTGCATCAAATTGTTCGTAAATTAACAGCGTACGTTAATAAAAGCGTTAAGGCGTTTATCGTTCATGCAAGTTGACGTTCGTTACACGTTAACTCGTTGACGAAATTAACTAGTTGACAAACGCAATTCAACATTAACGTTTCGTTGACGGAAAAACTTTCAACGACCCATCACTAGAGTATGTAAGGATCGTGCCAGGTGGCGATCTGCTTCTGCTTACGCCATAGGAAGAAGGGGTGAGTTTATGTATGTATGATACAAAAAGGTGAAGATTTAAAAAACAATAATCCCACTTGACAGTTTTACAAAAAAAATAATAGAGGTAACTATTTACCTTTCTCAAGTTCAAGAGCGAGTTCTGATGCTTCTTTACTTGCAAATTCCACCAATGCACTCCCTTTTTTCTTTGGAGATAAAAGTAGTGCTACAATATCACCATATTTCTTCAAGAATCTTCTAAGAGTAGCTTCATCATAACCACCATTGCTTGCGTCATTCTTGTCTGCCTTCCATTTTATCTTGATTCTATTGAGACTGGAATCCCACACAGGTTGAGTCATGAGACCCATAGTTTTTTGTATTTCCTCTTTCATTCTTTTCTGTTCTTCTATTAATAGCCTGTTGCCTTCTCTCTGTAGTCTCTCGATTTCTGCAGCTAGTTTTTGTTCATCTGTGAGGTTAGAAGCGCCCGACTCCGCTTCTCTTTCCCGCCTTTCCAAATCCTCCTTCAGTTTTTGCCTCTTACTATCTAACTCTTGATGCCGAAGTTTTGCTGCAGCCTTAGCTTTAAGTACTTTGTCATATGCGGCCCTAGCAGACACATCTGTTAATATTTCTAATGCTTGCGATAATTCGTGGAAAGTCTCAGCAGCTTTGGGATCGTCAGGATTTTTATCAGGATGGCATTTCAATGCTTTCTTTCGGTAAGCTTTTTTGATCTGAAAACATAATAATCAGTGTTAAAACTCAAAAGAGAGACGAGAGAAGGTATGGATATAAAAGTAATTGAAATTACAGAAAAGATAATCGGTATGTTCGGAATATAAATACCTCTGATTCTGTAGCAGTTATTGGAACGTCGAGCACGGCGTATAAGTCAACATCTTCGATTTTTTTGTGTGCCATGTCGGAAAAACTTTCTATATTTTAGTTTACTGCACACTTATCAATTATTGTTTACGAGTATTGGAGTAAAAAACAATAAAATAGGTTTTGCATTTCACAACAGTGTGACATTTGTTTGTCGAAGTGACAGTGACAACAATAAAATGATTAAATGACATGACAATCTGACACTGATATCATAGTATTATACATTCGAGAGTATTATTGTGTCTGTCTGTCTGTTACCTTTTCAGGCCTAAACCACTGAATGGGTTTCGTTGTGGTTTCGTACGAGAAAAGGCAAGCAGATAGATGGTATCCTGGGGAAGGACATAGAATATAATACTCTTTATTGTGTACACCATAAAAACTACAGACATAAATTTTACATACGGTGACACAATGGGCGGACTTATCACTAGAAGCGATCTTGGGGGAAGGAGAGACAATATTACAGGTGGTCTGTGGTGTATCCTTTACAATACATACATATCTCATATACCTACATAAATCATAAACTAATCTATATAAATAATGAAATATATGTATACAACAATCTCTCTTGTCCAGACTGCCAAAAGAATATACAAAATTGTGAATCTAGGTATTAAGCGTAGATAGAACTATAGGAATACCCTTATCAGGGTGACGATGGTGACATGGTCATGCTGATTAAACCCTTTACAAACTGATAAATATTTCAAACAAATAATGGTCCCAAGACTCCCAAGTTTTCCCATAACCCGCTTAAGATACGAGTGGTTTGTAGGATTAAATTGAACAGAGTACTGTAGAGCAGAAACAGGATTTATTACGAGAATTCAGGCGAAGACTTAATTGAAGCAACTTGATTGGACATAGGCCACTTGACCAAATTCTCTTTATAACCCCTTCTAAGATTATTTAAGAGACCTCTTAAATAATCTTAAAAGGGGTTATAAAGAGGGTTAGGGATAAGTAAATTAAAATAATTATGTGTTTCAGTTTTTTGTAAAACATTCTCAAAGATTTAAAATACTGATTGTGAATTAAAATTCACATACAACATTTGAATTTTTGTTACTAACTTTTATTTAAGGAATTAAAAATACAAGAAGATTTTTTTATCACCATCCAAATTTTTACAGGCTGTTTTACACACGAATATGAACAACTTTCACTATGGGACTAATTCTGAAATAAATAAAACTACCTACCTAACAATATATATTTTTTTAATTAATGGTGATAGTTTTAAAATGAATTAGTCTTATCTTTCTGTCTGTCTGTTACCTTTTCACGCTTGGACTGAACGGATTTGGATGAAAGGCATAAGTATGCATAGAGGATAGGTCATGACCTAGCGTTAGAACATAGAATACTTTTTGTCACATAGATCGGAATTGCTCATTATAATTTTCATTCATGCGGGCGAAGTCGCGGGCAATAGCTAGTATATCATAAGCAATTCGTTGAAATTTTAGCACGCTGAATTTTGGACCCTAGTCTTTTGATTCTTATTTTTTTTCTTGATAGAGATGTACTTTCTGTTTTAAAAACTTTAATTCAACTATTAGTCGATTTTGAAATTGAAAACCACAGATGTTATATATTTTCTGAATGTTCTTAGGTATATAATCTGTTTTATAACCTCTTTCAGTCCATTTCAGCTGACAGTTGTTATTTTGTTTAATAATTATATTGATTTCAGTTAAAATCGTAACAAAATACTTACATATAGGTACCTACGAGAGAACTTTTAATATGTTTTCTAATTGTATAAGTAAGTATTTGTTTGAAAAGCTATTAATCAAATATTTTTTTCTTCAAAGTACCTAAACTTCGCCTGTCTAAATTACCTATTTAAATGGATATTTATACAAATCCATGTTTTTCAGAACACCGTGCGCTTATTCGTACTGTGCCTTTGGTACGATATAATTCTACTGCCACAGAACCTGTTGCATCGCCTGCACCGGCTGTATCTGAAGGTAAATATTACTTTATGTTTCTATCTTTGAATTACATACTCAGTCCTTATTCAATTAATATATTGTTGACGGCTGTAGGCCTGTAGCATAAATGTATAGGAACGGAATAGTACACTTATACATTTTACACAATAAGATTAGTCTATCCCTGTATCAGAGTTGTGAAGATTAAGGATGGATGCCCATATTAGTTGGCTATCCAAATCGCTAATGTTTTCGTAGGTATGCTTGCGTAAAGATTTCTTACATTACAAAAACTTTTAAAATTCGAGTGCTGGTTAAGTTCACTGCAATGAGTAAACCGGCCAGTTATTTGAAGTCTCTATCAAAGCCCTAAAGTAAAACACTCACACAATATGCAGTATTTTCACTGAGTTAGGTAACTCATGCTTGATTTCATTCTATTTTCAGATCAAGTGGCCAAGAAACAGATTCTGGAGCATCCAGATTATTTTAGTGTCCATAACTTATTTACAATCAAAGATTTATTTGATGCAAGAGTTCATTACGGACACAAGGAGGGTTCACTAAACGATTACATGAGACCATACATTTATGGATCCAGACTTGGTTATTTAATATTTGATTTAGACATTACTGCAGAACACTTACGGAAAGCCCTCAACTTTACAGCACATATTGCATACAGAGGAGGAATCATTTGTTTCTTTAACAGAAATTCCCTGAACTCCCACTTGGTTGAAAGGACTGCGAAAGAGTGTGGAGAATATGCACACACGAGATTCTGGAGAGGAGGTATCTTCACAAACGCAAACCACCAATTTGGTGCAGTCACAAGGTTGCCTGATTTATGTATATTTTTAAACACACAGAATAATATTCTGAACCAACATACAGCTGTTAGAGATAGTGCTAAAATGTTGATACCAACTATTGGTGTGGTTGACACAAACTGTAACCCCAACCTGATCACCTACCCAGTCCCAGGCAATGATGACACTCCAGCTGCCATAGAACTATATTGTAAATTATTTAAAGCTGCTATAGGTAGAGGCAAAGAAGAGAGAATGAAATTTTTACAGGAAATAAACTAAAAGGGTTGGATATTAGGAGAAAGTGTAATTAAAATAGTCTATAAAAATATAATATTTTATTTCAATATAACTGGTTACTAAAATACGTATCACATATTGGCACATACAAGTGCCTAAGGATAAAATAATCATATTATAATGGTCCCAATATTTTATTCACCAATACATTTCTAAAACGAAGTGATGCCATTGTTGTTATGAAGCAGTACACTCGAAATATTATTTACATTGATTTCTCAAGCTTATGAATATGGGCATTACGATTTTGGGAATTTAAAACAACATTAAAAATCATTAATAGCAGAATTAACAATAACAATCAAATAACAAACATATTTTCTTAGGTATTATACTGATATAATCTTAAAATCAAGATGATATTCAACTAAGTTCTGACTATGTATATATCTGCAAACATAAAATTTTAAAAATGACATTTAATTTGCAATAATTAACAGAATAAAGTTTTAAGTAATATAAAAATAACAAAACATATATTTTAAGCATGCCATATATTGTACATATCTAATTTGTTCAGCTTTTATTCTTGTGGAACTTAGTTGTACTTACTATGAAATAAGATATTTAAAGGCCACCATACATGATCAGTTCTATACACAGATCCATCTGATCTGAACAAAATTCTTACCTACTGTGTTACAGCCTCAAGATTGATTTCATCAACAACAGCCCAAATAATTACTCTTAGAAGTAAATGGTTAAAAGTAAACAGTTGGATTATTTTAGGTATTTGTGCACATGTCTGGTCAGATTGATCTCTCCATGCAAAGTCTTAAGGCCAGAGACGAAATAGACATGAGTCTGTTCATAGTCAACCCAGAAGAACTTTTCTCATCATATGAGGATGAGAATTGTAGTCCACCTCGCGGCTCTCCCAGCTGCCAGTGATGCACTTAGAACTGCACAGGTATTGCAGAAGCGGAATGCGGTATTTTCCACAGAAGTCAACGAACTTTATATGCTCCACGCGGTTGTCGAAGAAGACACCTGCAATTAGATTTTGTTTGGTCAGAGCCTTTGACTTACATTAGTGTTTTTCGTTGAAAACGAGCAGCTTCACAATAAAATATAGCTGAATCTTATAAGAAAATAAGATTCGCATAACGATGCCTAAAAACATGTAGTTTTATATAAATGCTGAAGTCCTCAGCCACACTGCACTAGATAGACTTGATTGTGACCGATTTAATGGAGGCCACGGCAAGGCCATTTTGTCTCGATCCAATGATGCCTGAGAGCTGACATCCTGCCATTACTAGCATCCGATCATTTTATTGTTTTGAGAGTTTAAAAACTAGACTTCTTCGTAAATAATTTATCTACCTTTTATGACCTTTTAACTGGAGACAAAACAACTGGGAGCAAAATAAAAAGGTCTTGTCACTCGTTATCATATTGCAAGATAATTATCTCTGCCATTCCCGCCCGGTAATGGGATCGCGAAGATATGAAACGTGCTTTCTACAAGAGCGTATTTTATTGCGAGCACATTCACCTACTTCAAATAATATTTATCGGAATGTGTGCAATAATAATAAAAGCATCGGCCTCGTGTCCGACTCGCATTAATTGGCTTCAGTGGCTGTTACGGAGCACATAAGCTGAATGAAGCCCATTGATTAGCTAGGTACAGACGCCAGCACATCAACCTACCCGAAACTGTCACATTTTCCCAATCAACTTTGAACCTTATGTTCTAGTAATAAAGTTGAAAATATATTAAAGAAATTTGACAGATTTTAGTAGGTTGATGTGCTGGCGTCTGTACCTAACATATCACGTAATGTTAAACATTTGATAGGAAATGAGAGCTAGTTAATTTGTGCAATTGCAATCTCCTATGAATTCAACCTCAACATCAAGGCCTTCAATTTTTACCTACCCTCTTTGCCAACCGGAACTGCAATGTGACCTACCTACCTAGGTATAATAAAGTTGAGTTCTGAGAATTAAAAGATTTCGGCGTATTAGCTACGTATTCGTAAAAGGTCATACATTAATTATGTAAGTGGATACCTATAGCTTTACGACGTTTCATAATTGATAGCTGTAGAATGTGCTCTACAGAACACTAATTGCGATTTGCACTTGGAGAGTTTTAAAGATTCAATTCTTTTTTATTACATAGGATTGGTATATTCTGCAAGTTGCCTACTGCAGCTATTTTCTGGAAAGGTGTTAAAATATCTTAGATTTAGACGTAATTGTTACCTTTGCATTTGGGATTAACACAGCATTGAGCAGCTCCGAGGTATCTCATCAAGGTGAACGGCACTTCGCCAGCCCGAATCGGGATCTCATGGAGTTTGATAGTGCGGCCAGCTAGTTCCAACAAAGATGGCGGCTGCAAAGTCATGTCTCTGACAAACCTCACTACTAGCGGGTTGTCGCGAAGACTCAACTGCAAAATAATGAGGTTTTTAATGTTAGTGTCTACGTACAGACGCCAGCGCATCAAGCTACTACAATATGTAAAATTTCTTTAATAGATTTTCAACTTTGTCGCTAAAGTATAAACTTCAAAGTTGATTGTGAAAATTTTACAGTTTTGGCCTTTAGATAGCTTCATGTGCCAGGCATTTGCATTTATGCAGGTATCCTAATGTTTGTCCTTTATAGGAGTCATTAACTGCAAGACCTTAAGACAGGGGTAGCCGTAGGTGTGCCTCCGACCGAATTGCGTTGTAGGAATTGACTGGTAAAATGTTCATCATATTATAAGTTGTGGGTGGTAGCTTAGTGTACCAGCCCCCTTATTCACAAACACTCTATATGCTCGATATGCTTGTATCGTATCGAACATTAATCATTGTTATCGCAGGAGTCTTCTCAACGCTGTTCACAAGTCCAAAACCCGAAAATTTTGTCAGTTTAAATTAAATAGACGCCCGCTATTCTTCCAATAGCTATTTGCTGTTGAGGGGAAGTCAAATCAGGTTATCGAAATGTCAGGTTTTCGATACGATAGCCTGTCGTATGGTTGTGAATCAGGGCTCTGTAATTAGTTTGAAGAAAGTCATTAGATGATTGGCGGGTAAGTACCGAATTGATTATGCTTTTTTTCTAAATAGGTACCTTTTTAACAGAAGAGGTTCTCAATTCGGTTGTTTTTTTATGTTTGTTTCCCCAGAACTCCGTTATTTATTAGCAGACTTGCAAAATCCTTTTTTTTATTTGAAAGGATATAATTTCAGATTGGTGCCATAGAAATTTCATCAAAATCGGTTCAGTAGTTTGGTTTTTAAACCAAAATTACTGGTAAAAATTCAAGTAAACGAAATTGTTTTTGTACATAAGTAGGTATGTTACGCAATATATCCGGCAATAAAATTGTAAATCGATTTTAAAGATTATTTTTTTAATGTATAGGGTATCCCTTTGGGGGTTGCTTGGGAAGTTTTGAGTTTGCTTCAATAATACGTATTTTTGCCATTTGGTTTATATTGATGATGTTATAATGACTTCCTGTCACAGGTCACTGATATTTATATAGCAAGTAGTGTTATACGAATTTGTGTAGTATCTACCTACAATTTAAAAGTAAAAATAAAAACATTTTTACAAAAAAAAACACCGACTTCCAAAAAGACACTACAAAGTGAAAAATGACTTAATTTGGGAAGTCTGTGGCAAACAACGAAAATGCGAACCCAACGACACCGACTTCTGAAATTCAATTTTTTTTTTCACTTTGTAGGGTCTGTTTTGGAAGTCGGTTGTTTTTTTTTGTAAAAATGTTTTTACGATATTCAACAGCTCTATTTTGAGAATTATTTTAAGTATTGTATGAATGTAAGTATTATGTCACGTGGCTAATAGCCGAAGTGCGGCTACACCTGGTTTTAGCCGGGTAAAGTACGGCTACACCTAGTTTTAGCCGGGTACAACTAGGTGCAGCCGGCCATATGCGGTTCGTGTGTAGGTACTTCGGGTGACATCGGTTGCATGGTTGCGGTCGTTCGATAGGCGACGTAGGATGCAAGAGCGAGCGAAGGGCACTCCGAGATTAGGTTACTTTAAACCAAAGAGAATTAAAACCATATAATACCTATTGCTTTAAACCCTTTACACAGAAATAGGAGGCCGTCGACGTTCCGGCTAAAACTAGGTGTAGCCGCACTTCGGCTATTAGCCGTAACAATATGTATAACCAGTGAGTCACCTGTTGTGTAAAATAACAAGATTAAAGATTTTCATTCAGACGACATCGATCGGTGAATATAATACGTTAGGCTGCGTATAAATACAATACCTCATGGGATTTATCACATATCTACATTCCACAATCTTTAAAACAAAAAACAGATCTCTACTTCCACATTGGTTTGTTTAAACAATAGTTAGATAGACATGCAGCCTGCAGGCGAGTGCTTAAATAACAATAGCAGAGATCACACATACATACGTCTCAAGAGAGAGATCCGTCTACAGGTTGTATAGTCATTGGTCTACAGTTAATCCTAAAAGCGGCTCTAAGGACATGTCAATAAAGATAATTAAAAATCCTATAAATGTTAATATAAGTACTTTCCTACTCACCTCTGTCAAACATCTTAGTTTGATTATTTGCGTAGGCAAAGTCTTCAATCTGTTCTTGTGGATTAACAATGAGCGTAGTTGATTTAATCTAGCAATGCTCGCCGGTAGTTGTTCTATTAGATTGTCGCTCAAAACTAATGCCTGGAGCCCAGTCAAGTGTCCAACGGACTCCGGGACTTCGATGATTTGGTTACCTCCTAATGATAGAATCTGCAAACTGTTGAAGAATATACAGAAATTAGGATTAGGAAAGGACAAATCTAGTAATATCTACTCGTATTAGCCTAATTTGGATCGCTTGCATGATTCCCATGAGCATGAGGAAAGGTACCTACAGAAATCTAATTGTCTGAACACCCAACTATTTTCGACAGTAGAAATTTATAATACCTATCTAGTTGACGGTATTGAAATTAAAGGTTATTATGCAAATAGCGACACTTACCAACAAATAATAAAAAAATATGGGACAGCGAACTAGTAGTCTCGGCCGCCCGAGGCCGCTTAGCCTAATAGCCGCCCTTGTTGAGGAAGTAATCCACAGAAACGTGATGGAAACCGAAATTTTATACATAAACGGAAATGTTTGGATATGTTTTAATATGTAGCGACACTATGGCTACAATATACATAGGTTATATAATAGGTTACCTACCTACGCGACGTACCGTCAAACGGGGTGAATAGGGATGCAGGGGTGAATCGGGACGAAACTTTAAAATGGATTTTAACGTTGAAATAATATAGTTTATTGTCAATAAGGGCACGTAATCGTTAATTAAATTACAGTAAACACATTAGGGTCCTTTTTGGCTACAAACTATGTTATTTTAATGTTAAAATCCATTTTAAAGTTTTGTCCCGATTCACCCCTGCATCCCTATTCACCCCGTTTGACGGTAGTCACCTAGCGATCTTCTTTTAGGGTAGATAGCGATAAATTCAATCGGCGTTTGCTTTAGTTCGCGGGTTCGATCTCGCACAGAACAAAGTATTTGTGTGTTTTTTGTTCTTTTTTATATTTGTTTTTTTTTTTTTGTTTGTTTGTTTGTTGTCTTACTCACCCACTACACCTAAAGGAGAAATTCCTGAATTGAATGTACCTATTGTATCCTACATAGTTTTGGGATTTTACACCAGTCAATCGTGAGGAAGCATGTCTTACAAACAACAATTCGAAGACGTGACATCTGCCAACCCGCACTGGGCCCGCGTGGTGGATTACGGCCCACTTTACTCTTACCGAGAGGAGGTCTGTGTCCCAGCAGTGGGAACATTATAGGCTGATTATGATGATGATGATGATAATGACACCAGTCAAAGAGTCAAAGCGACTATTCCCCATTTTGCCCCAGCATCAAAAACATCTTTAGTATTTGGTCTCTACTCCATAACATAGATAAGCAGATATGTATGTACTATATATTATTTTAGCCATTTTGCGACGTCTAGCCACGGAATAAACGATAACAAACTTAGTAAGATATTTATATTTTATCTATACCTAAGTATGTCGTCAGTCGGCGGAGATGTAGCGCTATCATTTTGCACATAATGGCATGATACAGCATTTTGATACCCAGACAAACTGTAGTGTTTGTGTTTGAAGTTTGAACCGACTGATAACACAAATTAAGTATATCAGTTTCAACATGATATAAGTACGAAAATTGCTGGCAGCGACGTAGACCGGCAGCCTAATTGCGGAACGCCAAATCGTCAAATGATTCTGATCTAGTTTATTATGAAACCAATTATGAACGTTAAGGCCCTGCGCAGAAACTAGAGTTTCGCAATTCGAAAATCGTAAAATGAAGCCAATTGTGATAGAAATGAAGCCAACTGTTCAGAATCATTTGACGATTTGGTGTTCCGCAATTAGGCTGCTGATAATGAAGACATTAGGTATTTTTGTACATGGACATAGGTAGGTACCTTATTGTCTTGTTTTTTTTTTTAATAAATCATAAGCTGCACAAACACTTGGTATTGCAAGATGTTTTTATTGATATGTAGTTGTATCCATACTAATATTATAAACTAGCAGCGCCCCGCGGTTTCACCCGCATAAGTGTCGATCCCGTGGGAACATTGGGATAAAAACTATCCTATCTCCTTTCCCGGGATTCAAACTATCTCTATACCAAATTTCATCTAAATCGGTTCAGCGGTTTGAGCGTGAAGAAGTAACAAACATATAAACACACACACACACACACAAACTTTCGCCTTTATAATATTAGAGTGTGAAGTGTGATAAGTAAGTAAGTATGGATGCGAAAGTGTGTCTGTCCGTTACCTCTTCACGCTTAAACCGCCGAACAGATTTTGATCAAATTTAGTATAGAGATAGTTTGAGTCCCGGGAAAGAAGATAGGATAGTTTTTATCCCGATATTCCCACGGGATCAAAACTTATGCGGGTAAAACCGCGGGGCGCTGCTAGTTAAAAATAAAAGTTTAGTGGCCGTCATATTGAATAGTAATTAATTAAGTGGGAGTTAAACGTCGTTTTGTTTAATTACTTACTGAGTTACTGACGTTGATTGTAAAATATGTAGGTAGGTATGTCCACAATGACCCGTAGGTAGCGATTAGACAAAGAGCTTCGATGTTCAATGTTTATAAATTCGCGATTGTTATTATGAGAACTTATTGCGAAGCGTAGAGATACAAGTAATCCTATAATACAGGTTACCTACACAAAACATGGGAACGGGTGCAAGAAGTAACAGGTAGTTTCGTCCAAAGACTACAGTATGTTTCGTCGAAAAAGTATCTTCAAATATAGATTTGATATTTTTTACTTAATTAATAAAAAATGAGTAATATTTACCTGTTAAGTTTCCATATGTCCTTTGGTATGTTGACTATGTTGTTACCACCTAAGTAAAGATACCTAAGAGATATTATATCTAAAACTTGCTCTGGAAAGAAGTTCAGCTGATTTCCGCTGAAATTAAGCTCTCGCAGCGAACACTTATTACTAAAAAACGATTTGGGAAGCGATTCATTCGTGAGTTGATTATGTTTTGCTATCAGCGATGTTAGCTGGCAATGTTTGAAGATATCAGGGAGTATCGTCAGCCTGTTGTTGCTCACATCCAATATCTTCAAGTTGCTAAACCTGTTTATCGTCTCAGGCAGTGCCTTTATCCTGTTGTTATAAAGGAGTATTATCTCGTAATTTTCTGCGCAATCCTTCTCGTCAACAATGCCTTTTAGTTCCGATGATAAGCTGAGCGTTTCCAACAGTTGGCTCGACAGATCGAGGGTTTTCTGCTCCCTGGTGTCACTGTCACAGCTATCCGAAGTATAACATTCCATTTTTTCTAACTGCGTCGCGATACGTCGGTCTTAGTATCATTTGATGTGGTGCAGTGGATTGAAATCACATCGTACTGGTATGACAGCCGCTAGCGGACCGCTCGCCTCCTACGCGGCGCACGCGCAACTACTCATGAGAGCGATAGCGTCTGCGTACATACCTACCTAAGTATTCAACTTGATTAAAACTTCCCACAATCTCAAGTGAAATAAATAAACGTTTGACATACATTGCGCGCCCTACAGAGACACAGCATGAATATCGCCCGTTCGCGCGCAATGTATCAATCCTATTGAATAAGAATCAACAGACCCAGTGTTTCGAATAAATTGGAGCCTGCTGTGTTACATAATGTAACGCAATAGGTTGTTATTGAAGGACCTGACCCCAAAAATCTTGTCCTACTAAAATATTGAATATTGGTCACAGTAACAATATACTCCAATCAGGGGTAATCCAATAAAAAGTGTTGGTAAGAAAAAAATTAGCCCTTGCAAACATTTGCCAGGGAGCTTACAAATGTGTTATCCACAGAACATTACTCAAGAGGTGTTATTGCTGCAACATTAAATGAAAGATTTCAACCACCATTAAATCGCGAATTCGGTCTTTTAATTAATTACATGTAGTACTATAATGTAAACTAAGCTTTAGGTATATTTACTCGCTTCTTTGCACCGCATTGTTGAACACAGGACTTTGACTGAATTGAGGTTCAATCAATCACGCAATCAATATTGAATCAACCTCTTTAGTGCTTCGTGTATCACTCGTTCTTGATGTGAACTTCCTTGGAGTAAAGCCGTTTACATCAACACGAACTGCAACCGTGAACGTAAGCACAAGTGTGAAACCGTGATGTTATTTTTGCGAAATCTTATAAAACATTGCAAAATTGTTTTTGGTAACACTATCGAGAATATCATTATTTACATTTTATCTATCATGGATGGTAATCTGTGGCATAAACTGTTTTACCGAATGAGCTCATGGAAGGAATCTGTAGTACCAATAGGTGGCGGTGTAAAGCGTTTACGTGACGTCACCTTCGTACGTTCAGTAATCGAAGGTCCGAGTGAATGCCGAAACTAGCCGAACGAGCGAGTACAAGTCTGAAGAAACTAAAATCTGTCGTACACTTTAGTGATGTAAATTTTGAAAAATTAACAAAATGATATTGTAAAACCGTAATAAGACAGTCTTATTTTGATTTCAATAGTATCTTAGTGATATTGTTTTGACTATACCATCCTTAACTTGTATTTCGTCGGCAAAGTGAGTTCAGTGCGAGTGCAAGGGTGGTAACGAGAAATGTGAAGCATCTATGAAGTTCAGGATTCTAAGGCCGTTTATTTTATACCTATAATAATGAGCGGACGCCCTAGGACCACGTCATTCGCCGAGGGCAGCAAATCCGTTCGAAAGACTTTCGATAATCAGCCACCGAAACCACCTCTTGGAGGCGTAAAAATCAGTAGTAAGTACCTACCACCTAACCATTCTTTTGTCGGCCATCGTGATTTCTTACGCCTGTGACGTATTTCGATACTGACAATTTTAAAAATGGCTGCAAACTGCCACAAACTCAACGTATAAGCACGTAATTTACCAAAATTATGTGAGTTAATCAATATCGACAGCATTTATGTCCGCAGTATTTCAAAAATGGCCACAGGCGGTGCTTAGCCTCTGCCACATAAGCCTGGCGTGTGACAGATAAATCGTGTCAAAATATCTATTGGAGGAGAAATGCGTCGTATTCTAGATTATCTCTCGGATATTTCATGAAATTGTTAGTTCTGATTTTTGTTTTCTATCATCTCGAATCCATTTCACATAATTCATCTAGTTACGGGAATAATTCATGTTTTATAGAAATTACTAATGAGTCTTTGAGGTTACTTGCTATCTATCATGACGTAATAAATTAGGGTTTTTTGTATAAAACCAGTAACCATTAATTACTTGATGGAATTTTGAACATAATTGTTCCCCTCCTGTACAAGGATAAGGCCTTAGTTTCATTGGAGAGCTGTCATGAGTGAAGGCTCATCTATCATGGTGTTGTTCCACATCAGTTCCTCAGTTCTTGCTGTCTTAGCATCATGAACTTATTCAGTTCTGATCCAATTCATTTGCATAATGTTAATATGTTAGATTCCATTGTATCTATGTTGAAAGAGAGGATATAATCTTCTGATTGTTTAGCTTCAGATTATTGATCACTGAACTGGACTGTCAAAGAATGATATTATATGTAAGAAGGTTCAGTTTACATTACGTAGCCACTTAAACAAAAATTGTCTTCAACATTGTAAAATTTACGAAAACAGTTCCTATTTTTTTCATATCAAACATAACCATGCTTTATTTTGTATATTATATTTTATAGCTTCAACAAAATTAACACAATAATTAAATTAATGTTCAGGTCTAAATTTAAAAGCTATTCCTAAATTATTAATATAAGCTATGCATATTAAAGAAGTGGAGAGGGAAAATTATGGAAGGAATTTTAATTAGGTATGAAGCCGTGTTGATACATAAAAATATAATTTGATCATAATCTTTTATGACATACATTTTGATAAGCAATAATTGGGAATAATTGTGCTTATTAAAATGACTGACAAGTGACACAAATTTGTTAGTTTTTCTTAGTATTGCTACACCATGACTACATAAATAATTTAATGTCACTAGTCAGTGGAAATGGTTCCTAATAAATTACGATTAAACTGAAAGTGTGTACAGCATCATGATCACAATAGCACTGAGGTATAACTGAGCGAAAAACTCATTTTATCCTTGTACACTAATAGGTACATTCTTTGTATAACTAACATAATTATGGGATATCCAATATTGTATTCAATGTAAAACAGATTTCATATATTTTACTGTTCTTATAAATTACTAGCTGCGCCCTGCGGTTTCAACCGCATAAGTTTCGATCCCGTGGGAATATCGGGATAAAAAGTAGCCTATGTCCTTTCCCAGGACTCAAACTATCTCTATACCAAATTTCATCTAAATTGGTTCAGCGGTTTGAGTGTGAAGAAGTAACAAACATATAAACACACACACACACTCACAAACTTTCGCCTTTATAATATCAGTGTGATAGTGAGATTATAATCCATATGCAAAATAAGCGCATTGATGTGGAGTTGCAGACCCCAGCCCTTGTTACGTAAATGATTATAATGAAAATTCATTTTAATTTTAACCTATAGTCTGGCAAAATAAAATAAAGCATGCTACAGTTAAGGACCATGTTTTTATTTAGATTTCCTAACTTTTGTTTTCTTGAAAAACCAGTGTTTTCATCACTACCAAATTATTATAAAAAGTCTCCCCTCCATATCTGCCTGTCTATCTGAATGAGATAATAAACTCAAGAACTACCAAATGCATTTTAATATGGTTTTCACTAATAGATTAATTCATGAGGAAGGTTTAGGTGTATAATTCATTAAGGTTTTGTGTAAATGGGCTGAAATATGACGATGATTATTGAAGATGTCAGAAAAAAATCATCTATCAATCATCATCATACCGATAGGTGGCTTTACTAGCATGCGCCACATGAACTAAGAGTTACTTATGTGAAAAACCCAGTAGACCCGGTATTATGTTGTCATAGGTTTTCTGACATCCATGCGGGTGAAGCCGCAGACAAAAGTTATATAAAGTTACAAATGGGAGTCAAGCAAAATTCTCCTAAGAGTAGTAATAGTGACAAGATTAATAGCTATGTATTGGGATTTTTGTTCAGAGTGCTGGGACCTAGTGCATGGGCTTCGGTTTGGGGTAAGCCACGTCACAGTCCAGTCTTTGTTGAGTCTTTCTTCAATAAAGACTGGTTCTTAGTCACCCTACATCAAGAGAGCTGTCAAAGTCAAAGCATTTATTTCAAATAGGCACATAAAAGGCACTTTTGAACGTCAAAAGCTAGAAAGAGAGTAGAGGCCTTTGCCCTACAGGGGGACAATATGGACACTTAATAATAATAATAAATTTGTTCAAAGTAATACTTATAAAAAAAATAGTTTCAATGATAGACAAAAATATTGTCCTAAGTCTAGTCACAGTCTAGTTCTATTGCACTTAGTACTTGAATGATCATCAGCAGTTTTTGTTACAATTTATATTTCAACTTTATCAGTTTTTGACTGTTATGTTATGATAATAATGATTATCATTATATTTTACTATCAAATTATCAATTATTAACCTACATAATATATTTAATAACATTATCACATTATATACCCTGTTTACGAACTTACTTTATGAGCTAAGTAGGAAACTTTAGATCTATTCTGTCTCCATGTCATGGACTGCTGGCTAGGTATGTGGTGCCACTGATGTCTGATAAAAAATAATATTCAGTTTGAGCATCCTGCAAGATTGTCTTATTAAATTCAATACCAATATTGTTATAATGATAAAAACAGAAGATTAAGATTAGATAATATACAATTTGTTTTATAGCACTAAATATCTGGGGATACGAAAGCTAGAAGCATGTTTTTAATAAAAAAAATATTGATTAATTAATATTGCAGCCAATGAAAGTTAGTACCACATTACTGTCACGTAGGTATTACGATTAAATACAAAAATAACAAATAATAATTATTGTAACACCGACAACGCGACGCATAGTGTGAAAGCTGCGCCTTTGGTTATAAAAAAACCACTAAGTGGTTACACTTAGATTAGACGACCGCCACTTGTGCATTTTTTTAGTAACATAACGATCAACCTTGAATACACGAGTCGTGGCTATTATTAACGAGATCGTTGATTTGTTATATTTTTGCGTAAATAACATTCGATAGCCTTAAAGTTCGAGTTCCTTTTTGGTCACAAGCAATATTAAAAGGAATGGTTTAATGATTGAGGATACGTATCACTTTCACAAAAGGATGCCTTTGCTGCCTTATTAATAAATGATGGTGCAGCAGGTAGTGATTCGTATTTTGTTACCTGCAATAAATAGGGTGTCGATAAGTTTTATTTGCATCTGCGTATCACGTTAAGCTTATTGGGTATTAGTCAATTGTTCACGGTTATCAGACGCGTTATCAGTGACTGTCGTCGATCTTGCTATCTCGCGGTCGGCATGACCGCACCATCCTGTCATTCGCGGAAGAACCGTGCCAACGCACTCTCGGTTTTCGAGTTGCCTTTCGCTCGACGACGCGACGGTCGGTCACAGTCGACCGACGTGGTCGCCAGAGCCGGTGCATGTTGCAAAATTACCAATTGGTTCGTTAACCCACTTCCTCAGTGGTGCGCCGTTGCGGCAGCTATCCGGTACGCGAGTAATTTGAAAACAATCTGTGGTTTGTTCAATACTTACTTACGTACGCGTGTCAAATATTATACAGTGAGTAACAGTGCAACTTATACAGTTAGGTATATCATTTACACTTGGTTGCGATTTGTGGAACGTGATGTGATACATATTTTATATTATATCAAGATAATTTAGTGAAAAGGTCAATGAGAATGATAGTAATCTGTGCTGTGCATCTTGTGGAAGACCTTTTGTTGTGCAGAAAACTCTATAAAAATAATGTTACGACGCCGAGGGACTTACACTGTCAATGCTGATCCTGATAATCGGCATAGCAGAGTAAAACTAGCCGAATCCTCGTTGGTTTCCAAAAAAATAGGTAGGTAACAATTTATCATCAATACTTTTACATAACATTATCGTAAAAACATTGTGATACCTATTTGACGTAGAACTTTACAACTGCCAAAATATTATCATAAGTGACGTTAGGTAAAAAGTCTTATTGATAACTTGATTCACAGTTAGGTAGATATAGGTATATATATATATACCTATATGTACATATATCTATTTATCTACCAAGTATCATCTTCTGCTGTGTATATTACTCAAGCTAGGTATGTAATGTCAACGTTGTAATGTCAACTTCTGTTAATCCTTCTGTTTTATTATAATAGAACAATGCAATTGTTTTGAGTATGATCCGCCATCGTCGTGTTAACCGGTTGAATGCCGTAATTACAGGCACATTTAAAAAGCCATTGTGTCTCGCGTGGATCCACGTTTAAGCATACGAAGGGTTACAAGTGCGAAGGAACGCTATTTTATTTTACGGTTAAACGACAACTCGTAAGTACTTAAAATAACCGCTAACCTCTGAGCTCGAGATATCAAATATCTAATCATTCCATAATTAACTTACGTCGTAGCAGGGATAAAGGTCATTTCCCAAGTTAAACTACTTGAGACGAGATGATGTGGTACGCCTGCTGTAACCCACATCGTTCATATTCATGGAAGGTGTTTAAGTTTAATACATTTTGTTGACACTAACTTGTTTTATACCATAGCTTAGAATTCGTAATTTAATTTACAATTACACAACTGAAACTAATGGCTTTTAGGTTCCGTCGATAACCAGGTGATCGTCATAAGTTATAAAATGTAATTGTATAGGTATAAAAACAATAAAATATGTCATCACAAATATTTAACATAATAGTCTGATAAGATATAAATAATATGTTCTACATCGAATTCGGCAAAGTGGAGTAAACGGTCTTATACCTAAACTAAAATCATATAGTCAGTCATTCAAACAAAAGTATTTCAACAAATAGGAGAGTCACGCATGTCCTTTGTGCATAGTGTGCATAGCATAGCTTATTGTTACTGGCGCACGCAGTAGGAAAGTGTTTCAAGTATGTACCTACTCAATCAAGATAGTTGTTTCTCAATCTCTATGTACATGCGTAATTAAATGCAATTGTGTTTACAAAAGCATTATGATAAATTAGCAGCGCCCCGCGGTTTCACCCGCATAAGTTTCCTGTGGGAAAATCGGGATAAAAACTATCCTATGTCCTTTCCCGGGACTCAAACTATCTCTATACCTTTCATCTAAATCGGTTTAACGGTTTAAGCGTGAAGAGGTAACGGATAGACAGACAGACAGACACACTTTCGCATTTATAATATTATATTAGTATGGATACTGTAGGTGTATGAAGCGCAATCGGCTTAAGCTACGCAATCTACGTGTGTTTACGTTTTTTTTTTTTTTTTACAAAATCTGCGACAATACTAGCGTCATAACCAAGGCCTTCCTTGGAAATGCGCCCAGATTTATCCCGCTAGAGATAAATCACAGCGATATAATTAGAAAAGCGGCATCATATTTTAAAGAAAGAAAGCCTCATAACTAAGCTTTTACTAAAGCAAAGTGGGTGTTCTTTTTTTTCATCCAACAGTTATACGCAAAGAAATGTGATTCAGTGCAATCAGAGCTATGTATTGTAGGTGTGCCAGTCTGGTGGTGCTACTTTCCTGTAATTCTAAATTTAGTATGTTTACGGTAATTTCAAAATGTTACTGTCTGTCAGTTAAGACGCCAGTATAAAATTAAGTTGTTTACAAAAAAAACCGGCCAAGTGCGAGTCGGACTCGCCCATGAAGGGTTCCGTAGCAGCAAGTAACATAATATAAAAGTTCTTGTAGTCGTAACGTTGTAACTTTGTGAAAGGTAAATTGCGGTTTTCGATTTATGACGTATTCAAAAAAAACTACTTACTAAGTAGATCTCGTTCAAACCAATTTTCGGTGGAAGCTTACATGGTAATGTACATTATATATATATTTTTTAATTTTATCATTCTCTTATTTTAGAAGTTAGAGGGGGGGGACACACATTTTACCACTTTGGAAGTGTCTCTCGCGCAATTTATTCAGTTCAGAAAAAAATGATATTAGAAACCTCAATATCATTTTTGAAGACCTATCCATAGATACCCCACCCCACACACGTACAGGTTTGATAAAAAAAAAATTTTTGGAGTTTCAGTTGTAAGTATGGGGAACTCCAAAATTTCATGTTTTTTATTCTATTTTTGTGTGAAAATCTTACTGCGGTTCACAGAATACATGTACTTACCAAGTTTCAACAGTATAGTTCTTATAGTTTCGGAAAAAAGTGGCTGTGACATACGGACGGACGGACAGACAGACAGACAGACATGACGAATCCATAAGGGTTCCGTTTTTTGCCATTTGGCTACGGAACCCTAAAAACCTGAGCCAGCGAAAATATTTAATGTGGAAAATTGAACTCAAAATTATTTACAAATTCGTTGATGATGGGCAGATAGAAAATTTTAAGGATGGTCATGAAGCCGGCCCAATCCAATAGATCTGGGATCTGGAACAGGAAGATTTTGGTGGTAGGAAATTCACATCTACATATACTCATCCGACCATGTTTTACTTAGGTCTTCAAAAAATAGGAGACTATCGTGGACTCAACATCAACTTAGATACTGTCCTTCGTGTCACGTATTCCAATCAATAACTTTCCGAACTCCAAGGATATTAAATGTTATTTTTTATGTTGTTATTTTACTCAAATGTAAACAGGTGAAAGTACTACTGAGTAGTATACGGGAGAGACACGGAAGTAACCCCGTAAATAATGTGGCTGACCTTATTGAACAAAAAATAATACGTTATATAACCGCTGCGTAATAAGCTGATTACAGTCGGCCATCATTTTTATTAATTTCACAAGCATTTACATAAAAATATCAATGTCATCTGCGCACTTGACATGGGGTTGTTCCAATTCGAACATCAGGAGACTACGCAGCTTAGCAACATGAAGGCGCATTTTATTATAAGGTGAGCGATGCGTCATAAAGCTGGCACGACCGGTTCCCCCATTATCCGCGGTTAGTCTCTTGCGACAATAGGGCCTTGGTCGAATTCAGAGACGGAGAGCGTGCGCGTTAAGCGTAAAGAACCGCAAACACGGTGTCGCTTTACATGAACATTGAACAATGGTGCTGTGCACTCCACATACGTGTACGCAAGCTCATTATGCGCAGTGAGAGTTTGTGCATGATCGCCGTTAACTAATCGTTAATTGGATGCAACTAGCTAATGTTTAAGCAGCGGTAATCAAAATTTATTATGGCATGATTCGATAATGTTAATTAAAATTAAAGTACCTACACTGATCAGTTAGACTTTTTTTTTAACCGCGTGGATTTCGTATAATATGCAGGTCAGGTCCATCAATTTCTTATTAGTCGATTCGCAAGAATTTACTCGCCCGAAACGGGCGAATCGTCACTTTTAAATAATATTATTTTCTATAGGCGATTACTGTAGACATTGCACCTGTAGTTATAAAAAAACCCAGTCAAGTGCGAGTCGGACTCGCGCACCGAGGGTTTCGTATAAATTTGTAGGTAGGTATACAATGTAAATAGTTTATCACGGGAACAATTTTTTTTGTAATATAACTACAAATTACGGTTTGGGATTTATTCCTTTACTTGTGCTATATGATATTGCTTCTTGTCAAATTTCATGATTCTAGGTCAACGGGAAGTAACCTATAGGTTTTGATTCCGGAACATAAACGCCCGTATCTTTTGATTGCGTGGGCTTATCTGTTTTATTTTTTCACTGCTTCAAGGGATTGCAACCCTGAGTATTTGATATTAATTTCAACTTGATAACTCCACGCGTTCCTAAGAAAAAAGGTCTTGACCGACGGATATACAGACGAAATACAAATACAAAATAGTTTATTAATTTCTTTAACAAGCTTTGTACTATAGCTAGTGATAGAAGTGTCTTTTTAAGCAATTAAGTGCCTGTATTAGGAGTAGGACACTCCACTCTTCCGCAACTAAAATTTACGTAACGTACACAGACGGAAAACGAAGTGATCTTTAAAGGTTCCCGTTTTTCCTTTTGAGGTACGGAACCCTAAAAACAATATGCGATGAAAGCAAGTCAAATATACTGATTAGATTAGATAAACATTACTTAATATTCGAAAATTCCAATAGTTAAATAATAAATAAATGCAACATTGCTTATTGTTCCGCTCAAAGTACCTCTTTACACTCAAGTACAGGGTGTAAATCCGAACGATACATAATTTTTCTATGTGGAGAATTTGATTTCGATTTTTTAAGTCGCACCGGACCTTTGTCGGACGTTGCACCAAGTGAAATATTATGATAACTGTTTTTATGCCACAAATCTTCCTTTGATTTCAGGCACAATCTTCAAAGTCCTTATTTTGAATACTTCTTTAGAGGGGTCAAAAATACAGGTGACTTCTGGCCGCTCGCTTCTGTTCTATACGATGCATCGACACTCGTTATTTTCTGTCGTAGGTAGTGTAAGTACCTATGTGGTGTTCGATTTTTTCACGCTTTATCCTATGCCACAAAATCAATTTGCAGCATTGATAGCGTATCGAATGATAGGTGCGTGGTCCCGAGGCCTTTCACGTGCCGAGAACCCAACAAACTCCGCCAAAAGTTCTAATCCAATTGCCGCGAGTCCATGACAACCATAATTCTATTAGCGTGTCTATGTACCTATTGGCTGTAATAGTAATTACTTTCTGTATAATAAATAAACAACATTACTCACTTTACATTATCGATTTGGACCATACACTTCAATTAATCAAATTCATGATTAATATTATTTTAGCCCAAATTAGGTTAGTAATTATTTGTTTACGCTGCTTTCACGCCAACTGAATTAAAAAAAAACAGACGGGGTATCCATTAATTGGTTATTATTGGTAGCTTATTTAGTAGCAAGGCAAATTCCAGTGATGTACCTTATGATGAGACTCAAGTTTTCATGTTATATCAACTCCTTAAACCTTCTTCTGATCATCTTCTCATTGAACTCCCGCGCTTAAACCCTCTCTGTCTCTTTGTAGTCTCCAGAATGACCAGATATTTCTGAGGATCATATACCAGAAAAGATCCCAGCCCCTTTTACCTCAGCCTATAAGCCAAATTATGTGAACGCAGCGTTCTGCATTATCTAGTTTTGCGTCATATTTTATATATAAAGTTACTCTCAACTTCCTCCAGAGCCTACTTCACAGGTTACATGGCCTGAAACTTGCTTACTGGCCCAACTTTGTTTTGTTTGTACCGTAAAAACGCTTTCTAAGTGCTAGTCATATTTTACCTACATTTAACTCATTTTTGGGAAAAAATACATTTACGTCGATGTTTCTCCAAATGAGCGATATATAGATTCATTTACATATTTTTATGAATTGTGTCGTGACATTAATTTTTAGGCAGGTACTTTAGTTTCATGCATCCATCCATACTAATATTATAAATTCTAAAGTAACTCTGTCTGTCTGTCTGTATGTTACCTTTTCACGCCTAAACCACTGAACCGATTTAGATGAAATTTGGTATAGAGATAGTTTGAGTCCCGAGAAGGGCATAGGATAGTTTTTATCCCGATATTCCCACGGGATCGACACTTCTGCGGGTGAAACCGCGGGGCGCAGCTAGTACCTACCCTATAAGTGGTAGGAACGAGTGGCTCGTGCAACGTAACGTATTTTGACGTTTTTATTGTGTTTGCACAAGGAACTGACCCATAGAGTGCACCTGTGCACTAGTTTGTCGTAGTTATTTTGTGTACATAGTCATTTAAAGTTGAGAATTATTTAGAGTTCGCAGTGGGTGACGTCACGTCTAAATTATCACCGGCTCTATAAAAAGTTAGACACGCGCGCATGCGATGTGATACTGATAGAGTTCAAATGCGACTACAATAACTGCGCGTTTGTGTTATTTAAATAATTTTCATGTTCTCTACTTAAAATTACTTATAATAATCAAGTCACATAAAAAGCACTATTCTAGACATCAATAAATGAAGAAATCAGGTTCTGTAGATGCGAGAAGCACAGAATCGCTCGAAGTGTGGTGGTGCTTGAGGGAGGCCTATGTCTAGCAGTGGTATTCTTCGGCTGAAATGATGATGATGAGGTTCTGTAGCAAGGTTTATGAAATGTAATAACTAAGAATGAATGATTTTTTCATGAATACGAAGGTATGCAATTAAATTAATCTTAATAATTAATTCATTGCTTTAACGTTAAAATTAATAATAATTATGCATAGGTAACTATTTGGTAAATGATTTCCATTATTACTTAATGATTCACATAATTAAATACTATTTTCTTTCAATATATAAAAAACTATTGATTAAACTACAAACACATCAAGCTGTAACTAAAACGAATTTTAAAAGGAACCGTTATTTTGGAATTTATTTTATTTTTATATCTGACCATGAAACCTCATAACATTATTATAGTAGCTTTGCCCTGACTAGACCCAAGGCTGAAAACAGCTAGGTAAAGTTATCTGCTTTTTGTAATTTTTAACAGACTTCAAAAAAGGAGGTTCTTTAACTTCTGTATTCGACTCGTATAATGTATGTATGTCCGCGATTTTATCAAAAACGAATGAACCAATTTTGATAATTCTTTCATTAATGTGATCTACATACTTTCAGGAAGGTTTTAGTATATAATACATTAGGTAATTATTCTTATGTACGAAGTTTATAAATGTTATGTTGCATAAATGTACTGCATCTCCGGCATTTCTATGCGAATTTTGATGATTCTTCTAGTCGGTGTCTTTAATTCTTCAATGCACTAGTGTTAATTGAATTTGTGTGGGGTAGGTGCAACTAAAAAGTGAAAAATAAAAACTGTTTTTACAAAAAAAAACAACTGACTTCAAAAAAAAAAAACACTACAAAGTGATAAATAAATAACTTTAATTTCGGAAGTCGGTGTCGTTGGTTCCGCATTTTCGTGTTTTGGCACCGACTGTTGATAGTTTTTTTTTGTAAAAACGTTTTTAACATGGTAATTTTCTGTTGTCTTTGATAAAGGTATTCATATTTCTATCATTCATGACAGTTAGAATTAGCTGGAGAGTATTTAGTCGCGAATTTGAATTAGCACCACATGCTGTAGTATCGAGGCTCGGCCTCTACGGGGCGGGGCGGCAGTTTTAGTCCCCGCGCCTTCGGCCGGCAGTCTACCACAACGCGCGCTCGCGTGCGATCCTCTGCCAAACTGGAGTATTCCGCAGGGCCGGTATGCTTCGACAACTTAGGAGTATCCGAAGGTCCCCCGACGGTGGCCCAGCGCCCCGTAGGAGAGGTGGCCGCTCGGTCCGAACCTTCGTTACTTCGGTTACTTGATACGGAAAAAAGTGGTCAATTAAGCCGTGCCCGTGATCGTCTCTCCTCTTTCTGTAAAAAACTTCGTCGTACCATCAGTGAGTGTCCATAATAAGCACAGATATCCCCCTGTCGTGTTAAACTTGTGTACAAACCCCCGATCGGTGTTATTCGGTTCTCGTTAGCAATCATCATACCAGTTTCGCATTATTTTAAATTCGCGCCAATGTATCGTTGCATCATGTATTGTATGTTCACCACCAATATTCTAATGCTGCTTTTGTGTTTTGCTGCGACGCGCAGGCGACGTGGATACTCCTAAAAAGAACGAGCTGGCTTCGGAAAAGAAGGCGTCCTCGCATCGTAAGTGTTAGATTTCGCGCACATTACCTCGGCTGTAGTGCCACATGATTCTGTTTAGCTATTCACCACCATTTTTATTATTGGTAAAGCGAGAGTCCTCCATTTGCTATCAAGTGTCCAGTATAATATTGGAGACATCCAGATTAAAGATTGGAGGATAATCGCATTGTGACTAAAATAAGTTCACTTTATTATAATTTTTTGTCTTTGTTCCTTTTGTAATTGTCCTGATTGTTGATGTTGTGTTGTTTGTAGATAATAATGTGGGTTCACGTCTTTTTTCTAAATATATCTACTTAGGTTTTTCTATTAATTAGTAAGGTTGTGTTGTGGTATTTACTTACAAAATTATGTGTGGGCTTGCTATACGTTTGAATATTAATTCTTACTTCACGTTTCAGTCGCTGGGTAACATTAAACCAGTTAACATGTGCATATTAATATATAAAACTATAATGTACTCATTCTTGTGGTAAGGGCCTGTTGAGTACATCTATCACATGCATCAGTCATTGCCATGGTATACATAAATCCATACCACACTAATTTGCACATCGACTCTGCGCGAGTAAAGTATGCTAACGATAAATTCTTGCAGTTTTGCTGAGACAAATTGCTGTTTAGTTTGTGAGTCTTTTGCAGTGTTAAAAAAAAGCAAGCATTTTTAAAATTGTCATTTAATATCAAATAAAATACCAACAATGGGAAAAGCATATAATTATACTATGTATGTTGTATACGTTGCTAGTTGTTTTTTAAGTTGAATATTTGTAAATTTTTTGCACAGTAAATTTTTATTTATATTATCATTTTTCATAGTTATTAGTAAATAGCACGTCACGGGTATTTATATGGAAGTAAATGAAAATTACAATAATGAGACATAACAGTTAACTATGGTTAGCAGCGAAAGTCCATTACCACTGCCTCTTTTACACATCATCAAAATTGACATAATATGATTCGATAAACTGCCTTTTCACATTTCATATAATAAGTAGATGTAATTCGTTGCTGACCGTACCCTTAAGGACTAACAATAACTAATAGGTATGTAAAAGAACGAAAACGTATGTTTCACAATAAAAATACATCGTTTAAATAGTAGACCAAAGTTTTTTTTGCAGCTGTTTAAAAGTGCTTGTCTGAAAAATGAAACCTGAAACACATCATGTAATGACATGGGGAAAATCGCTTTTCATCAGGCGTGATCGGGGTCAAGAGCGGGCCTATTACGCACAAAAAAAAAAAATTTCTTTCTAGTAGTCCACCGTACTTCATGATAAAATGATAATTGTTGCATTATTGTACTTAGCTAAAATCATATTTAGATTTCCAGAAAGCATCTTGACTTCTTGAGTGTGAAGATACGCATTTAATCAATTTCATGACTGCTTACAATGGTCCAGTGCGCCCAATTTAATTATTAAGTAGGTTCTTGAAGATGGGTTGTAGGTACGTGAAAAGAAGGGGCTTCTTTTCACCTAACCTATAGACGCTTTTTCTGAACCCATCGCGAACTTCACCCGCCGCGCCGCGCCTTTACTTGCTATACATAGTTTATATTTAGAAGTATCATTTGATTAGTTTCCATTTGACATTAGGATCAAAATTGACGGGAACTGGACGAAATATGCGGGTGGTACTCGATGCCAGACTAGGTAGTTAAGACATGTTGGCTAAGACATGGACAATAAATATGCTAAAACGCTATCTCTGGATTATACAATAGCAGGTCAATTCACTTAAAAAAATATATAAAACGGATATCAGTGCTAAAACTATTTAAAAGATCCTGCAGGGGACCTTAAGCCAGGAGACGTAGTGCGCAGCCCAGATGAAGCACTACAGAAGTAACAAACAAGCAGAAGCAGCAGTAGCAGTAGCTGACTCTTGCTTCTGTGACTATTCTTATAATAATATTATACCGCGCCTAGCGCCATCTTTCTAAATGTTCCTAGCAAATTGCGTTAAGTTGCGATAAAGTTAAGTTTGAGGTAAACAACACATTTATTTTATTTTATTTATTCATTTATTTGAAATATAAGTTTACAGTGCTTACGACAAAATCACTTATATTTTATTAGCCACAACTATAGGAAAAAAAAACAGAAACACAAAAATTTTATACTAACTTACGATACTTACTAATTACTTAGAAATAAATATGAATATTTACAAACTTGGTACGGCTTATCATGGATCCAGATCTATGTGAACAGGACACATACTGAACAAGAATACACTGTCTTGTTCAGTTTACCTCAAACTAATAGCGCACTACGTCTATCAACCTGGCTTGAGGTCCCCTGCAGGATCTTTTAAATAGTTTTAGCACTGATATCCGTTTTTATATTTTATAGGTTATTTCTAAGGGAGACTAATTTGATCAGTATATTGTAGATGCACGATGGCATCGTACTTGTAGCTAGCCTATCGATTAAACGTTAGCATTTTAGTTACACGAGCAGAACTCGATGGGATCTCCAAAAATTGATAATTTATATCGATTTTAGGGGGCATTGCTAAGGAAGGCCAAAATAAAAAGAAGGTTTGGCCCAGGGCGTACGATAGGACCTCAGTGTTCAATAGTCAAACCATGGAGCGCATAAGCTAAGGCATTTTTAAGATACTGACCGTTGATAATATGGTCAGTCCATGGAGCGCACACTGGTACGCTCCGCTCCTTTTCAATACAATTGCTCCTAAGGAGTTGCTACGGTCAAATGGATTTTTACATCTTTGTGGTGTTTTTTGTCTTTAAATTGTGTTATTTTTAATATTTCTTTAAAAGCATTGCCAAATAAAACGCAAAGAGGTGGTGGTGTCAAACTGCATACTTATCCAAAATGTTGGCACTTGTAAATTATCTTAATCGCCAAGGAATTATATCAAAAGAATCCAAGGTTTAACGTAATTTCAATAGAAGTCGTTTTTATTACATTGTATGTAACAATTGAGCAAAAAAAATAGAGCTAAAAAATCTTTTGTAGGACTGGCTTCATACTTGGCTAGTTGCGGAAAGTCGAGTATTTTCCGTATTGCTTTGCTTCCTGCTAGTGGACACGTGAACGTCTGCACTTGCAAACTGCGGCGTAACGAACCTTCGTCGTTACTTTCTAATATTTTATGCTCATGTTCTAAATAATTCACACTATCACGCTACGTGTTACCGTTGCCACTTTATTATTTAAATATGAACGTTAAAATTGAAAGATTGTACGTGTGACGTTGCATTGTTAAAATTGGTAAATAGAATTTTGTGGATTGGTATAACCAGTTTGTGAAATTTTGTGGTAAAGTACGACGATCAATTTGTTTGTCCATATACAGGGTGAAATTGAAAACATGCGACAAATTGAAATGGGAGATTGTACTCATCATTATGAACAACTTTTACTATGGGACCAAACCTGAAATCGCGAAAAAAGAATCGGCTGTTCCCTAGATTTTTGTTCGTAGAACTCGTCAAAATGTAGAGAACAGCTGATTTTTTTTCGCGATTGTAGCTTTGTTCCCTAGGTAAAAGTTGTTCATAATGATGAAAACAATCTCCAATTTCGGTTTGTCGCATGTTTTCAATTTCAACCTGTATATCAACGCACAGCCTAAACCGCTGGTCCTAGAGAAGCGAAATTCGGAGGAATTTGTGAAGAGTAGGTATCCACTAAGAAAGGGTTTTTCGAAATTCCACCCCTAAAAGGGTGAATGGGGGAGGGTGACGAAGACGCAGGCAGAAGCTAGTAGAATTATAAAAATACCTCGGTTTATGCAACTCTACATACAATATTGAAAGAAGTAGTTAGATAAAAAGCTGATAAACAAGGGTGGAGTGCGCTTAGGTTTATGTCAATAAGGGTTGCTATGGGTGTGGCAAGGCACCACATGCTCGGAGTTCTTTCAAGGTGGACTTGATTGATATAGTCCATTTGCTATTATTAGTATAAGTACTGCTACACATAACATACTCGATGCAATTATACGATGACGTACGTACGTGGCCTACCCTCATTTACGTTAAAAGCCCGTCATTTGAGAATTTAAATGGTTGGTTTAGAAATTTTTAAGCACTGCAATCAGTTCGTCGAAGAAAATTGGCAACGTAATGTATATAGTATTGATCAGCTTATATCTAACTGGTAGACACGAGTAATGTGTGTTATTTAAGCCTAGTGTTTGCCTGTCTATCGAACAGGTTTTTTTTTTTTCTTGGGTGTGAAATTATCAAATAACTTCTCCTGCTCTGGGCTGAGCGGGAGGGAGTGTCAGACTTTTACTGACTAAAACCCACTTGTGTTCCTTCAGTTGCCTGTGCCATGGCCACGGTAACTCTTTCGAACAACCCGCGACTCTGGCAGGAACAGGCTCTATAATGATAACTTATCTTGGCTGTCAGGAGTAACATGGCATGACACGTATCTATTAAATTCCCCAAAAGAAAAGTAAGGCTGTATTTAGCTGTAGGTAGAGCTGGTATTGTAATTGTGTAAACTTTGACCGCGTCTACCTCATTAAGGTAACGTGTGTCAACAAAAGCGGGATAGGTCACGTCAAATAGTTGCCAAATATGTCGTAGTCTGCAGTGGCTATCGAGGTCAGAGGTTATACATATAAAAGTACATTTGAATTTTTGCAGTTAATCGATTTGGGCCCTTTTAATGTCTTGGTTTAGCATAAGCCATCTATTTATTAGCGACAAACTGGTCGCAAGTCCCTCTGCTGAGTTTCGATTTTGTTAGTTATTTTGATATCTTATCCCCATGATTGTTCAATATACCATGGCGGATTAAAATGAGCTATAGAAACGCCGCGCGAGCCCTGCTTAGCAACGTACAGACGCCAGCACATCAAGCTACCCCAATCTGTCAGATTTCTTTGATAGATTTTCAACTTTACTACAAAGTAATAAGGTTCAAATTCAATTGGGAAAATTTGACAGATTGGGGTAGCTTGATGTGCTGGCCTCTGTACATTTGCAGGATTGTAAAAATAATTTACAGAAATGTTAACCATACGATTCAATTTAACAAAACTAAACCTAGTACTTACTCGGTAACGTTATTTTAATTAGTTGGTAGTGCTGGTAGGTACTAATTACATTACGAAGGCACTAACGTTTTGAAAACAACCTACGTTGCTTTAGTTTATTTTATGAAATAGATATTAACTCCATAGTTATTAATGACTTCACACGTAGACATTCGGATGTTATTGATACATGTACCTACTTGTTAAGATAAACAAGTGCAACTGGTGAACCCAGCGAAATGATGAGCATTAGTTGGTAATGACGCAAAATGTGCGATTTATTAACTAGTGCCTTGTTTATATAGTGTACCTAAGCGTTACGTCATTGTGTTTGACCTCAATTGATGCCTTGATAATCTAACAGTTACGAGCGTTAACTTGATAGCATTCCAGGAGATTGAATGGTAAAGCGTGTATGTTGTTAAAAAACTATAAATTATCTTGTGTCGATGAAGCCCATAATTTCAAATGGCCATGCCTATAGCACTGTGATTGACCTTGCACAAGTCTTTTAAAGCGCAGGTGTAAGCGCACAGCGCGCAGGGACAGGTGAGGCATTGTCAAAGCCAAAGTTACTGTATTCATATTTTCATAACGACTCGGCTCAACAACAGTCAGGCTAGGATTCAACAATTTCCAGAAAAATAATAAACCATAAACAAATATTACAATTTCATTGTTGTCTTGGTTAATTTAGTAATTTTATATTTGAATTATCCATCTTTATAGCACACTATTTGCTGAAGCAAGGATTCTTAGGATGACGGCTGAAGGCTTAATAAGAATGAAATGCTGTTCGTTGGTAAGCGCATGTTCGTGATAGTCCGAATAAGGTTTTTACGGAAGAAAAATTGGAAAAGTTTCCCGGAAAATGGTCAAATTCGGGAAAAACTGAACGTCCTTTTTTTGGGATGTTTGTATGGATTACCTATTTAGAACAACGTCAGAATTATTGAGCAACTAGCTGACCCAGCTAGTTGCTCAATAATTCTTCACTCAATGTACTTCGATCATTAGTTCCAAGGGCACTGCTTAGGTTGGTTTAGTTTTTGGTGTGGACGTCTATGTTCACAAGTTTGCCTATGCGTTTTTGGCGATTAATTAAGATCCACGCATTTAACAACCGAAGAAAATATCGAAATAGAGCAGTGGTTAGTATAGTATTTCTAATATTCCCGATCATATCAGTAACACCTTGTCGTCCACAAGTTGACGATTTTGCTGTAGATTGTTTATTCAGTTGCTATAGAAGACGTAAAATTAACCATACTTATGTAACCAAATGCAGGCTATTACCAAACTAAATAGCAGCGTCCGTCAAATTGATTTCCGCCATTGTGCGCATTCAGTTCGTGCCGCTCCTTTGTGTCTAAAATCTATATTTTCGCTCTTTGGTTGTATTCGCGGTGCTCTGAAGTGAAGCGGCCGAGCGTAAACAAATGTGCCATGCGTTGAACCCCAAGTCGCCTGCTCTTTTCTGGTAAACGATACTTTTTTAACCCGCAAATAAAACCTTATTTATCACAAACGAGACCATTGATGGTATTGTTGCGCGCCACAATTGATGGCGACATTAGCTACCACTAGCGCCATCTAGTATCGAGTAGCAGAACTTATAATTATTCGGGTCCCTTCTAGAAACTTCGATGATAGAACTTTCCAGAACTATCGACGTCTGGTCCGTCGGGTTCGGTATGTACTCGAACATTCTAGATGTTTCTACGGTAGAAGGTTCTGGAACTATCCGAGGCCTATATAAGGCCGGTGTGCCTGCGAGCCGGCATTCAGTGTTGGATAAGCGATACAAGCGATAACATCGAAGCGATCTTCAAGTGCGACTCTCAAGTGATCTTGTAGTGCGATTGTGTTTTATTGTTAGTGTGTTAAAGTTGTGATTGCTGTTTTTAATCAAAGTGTCTATTTTTGGTTATCAAATCGGCAGTTTTTAATTGTCACGAACCCCAAGCTCGTAACAATTGGTGTCAGAAGCAAGGATTAAAATCATGCCGATTCTACCGAAGGACGACACGGAGGGTATCCGTACCCGGAGTCAACGCCAGCAAGAGACGGACCAGAGGCGATTCGGTGGAGCAACGCCACAGACGTCGGAGGGCCAACTACCGATCACGGAAGCCGGACCGTCCACAGCTGCTCCAGCATCATCAGCACCAGATTTTGCTGCTCTAATGATGATGCTGCAGGAACAGTCTCGCCGTCAGGAGGAACAGGCCCGCCGACAGGAGGAACAGGCCCGCCGACAGGAGGAACAGGCTCGTCGGTTGGAGGAACAGCTCCAGCGGGACAAGGAGGAACAGGCCCGCCGTCAGGAGGAACAGGCCCACCGTCAGGAGGAACAGGCTCGTCGGTTGGAAGAACAGCTCCAGCGGGATAAGGAGGAGCAGGCGCGCCGCCAGGAAGAGCAGATGCTCCTTATGAAGGAACTTCACGCTACCTTCGGGAAAGACATGAAGGAGGTGAAGGATAAGGTTGCTCAACACGACAACCGCCTGTTGGAAGCTGAAACCCGAATCGACCAAGTGAATAATCGGGTTGACACCGTGATGGCTGACGTGAAGAAAACCGTAATGGCTGACGTGAAGAAAACGCTGGATTACCTTAAACTTGAGGATGGAATCGCAGCCCCCGTAGCTACAACACCTTCGCTACGGGGATTCAAAGTGCCACCCTTCGACGGAACTTCTTCCTGGTCGGCCTACAAAATTCAGTTTGAGGCTGTCATGAAGGCGAACGGGTGGAGTAAGAGTCAGGCCATGACTGCCCTCACCCTAGGCCTGCGCGATCAGGCCTTAACTGTGCTGGAAGCTCTTGGAAAAGAAGTGACTTACGAGCAGCTCCTTGAGGCATTGGAGGCTCGGTATGGCGACGCTCACCTGGAACACGTGTTTCGTGCGCAGCTCAAGGATCGCGTGCAACGCAATAATGAAAACCTGCAGCAGTGGGCCCTTGAAGTTGAGAAGCTGGTTCGGAAAGCATACCAGTCTGTACCTGCGCTTATTGATGGGAACCTGGTGCAGGTATTTATCGACGGCATCCGTGACCTTGAAGTTAGAGCTGCTGTGAGGCTCGGTCACCACGGGACCCTTAAGGACGCCTTGGCCCATGCACTGGAGGTGGAAGCTGTGCGGCAGGATCATCGTTCCCATCGCGTCAGGGAGGTTGCAGCGGCTACAGTTCGCGACCGCAATAAAGGATACAGCCCTAGGTGCTACGGCTGTGGGGAAAGGGGCCACCTTCGATCCAGTTGCCCTAAGCGAACTGCAGAAAGAGAAGACCGAGCTCCAGAGGGTAGTGCGGCTAACAGCACCGCCCAGCAACAGCAGCAGGGAAACGAGTAATAGCCAGGACTGCGGGGCGGGTGCTGGCTGATGCTCAAAGAGCCCCAAGGATTTCGATCACACAAACCCTTGACGGGAACAGCTTAATCATCAAGGGCGAGGTCAACGGAACGCCGTGTAAGCTGACCATAGATACTGGAGCCTCTCGTACGGTCGTCAGTTCCCAACTTATAAGTCGGTTCCTTGGGGACTCCGCATACAACCGAGAACGCATTAATTTGGTAACAGCCACCGGTCAGCGTATACCCGTCCATGGAGAGAAGAAGATGGAGTTGAAGCTAGGCAACAGAATCTACCTGCATAATGTCATCGTGGCTGATATAATGGACGATTGCATCTTGGGCCTTGACTTTATGAGGAAGAATTATTGCGAGATTGACGTCAAGCAAGGTGTTTTGAAATGTGGACAAGAGGAACTTTTTATGGAAGGGGCATTACCAGGGAATGTGTACAGCCTTAAAAAGATTGTTCTTCCGCCGAGATCAGAAACGATTGTGCCGGTTAGTCTTCCTCGGAATCCTGGGCAAACTAATCGTTGTGTACTCGTGGAAAGGGTAGACAATGACCTTCCATGGAAAGTGGCACGAACTTTGGTCAGAGCCACCGACATCTCAGGGGTACGTGTGCTGAACCTTTGTGATCAGGAACAGATTATAGAAAAAGGCACACTAGTTGGTACTTGCGAGGAAGTGGATTGGTTACGTCGATGCCAATATCTATCGACTGGGACCCTCAACAAGGATGCACAAACGAAAGTGTCCACACTTTTAGAAGACTGCCGCAGCGCTCTGTCCCAAAATGAAATGGTCAAGGCGAAGAAGATGTTACTCAAGTACGCCGGTGTTTTCTCGTCAAACGATGCTGACATTGGGAAGACTGGCTTAGTTCAACACAAAATAAACACAGGAGAAGAATTGCCTATCCGTCAGCGGCCAAGGAGATTGCCGGTAGCACGTGAAAAGGAAGTGGAAACCATGATCGAAGGAATGGTGAAGGATGGTGTTATTGAACCTTCATCTAGTCCATGGTGTTCACCTGTAGTGCTGGTAAGGAAGAAGGACGGCAGCATGCGGTTTTGTGTTGACTATCGTCGTCTGAACGACGTTACGAAGAAGGACAGCTATCCTTTGCCAAGAATTGATGACACGCTGGACATGCTTACTGGAGTAAAGTGGTTTAGCACGCTAGACCTGAAAAGTGGCTACTGGCAAGTTGAAATCGATCCAAAGGACAAGGAGAAAACTGCGTTCTCGACAGGAAAGGGTCTTTGGCAATTTAAAGTTATGCCGTTTGGATTGTGCAATGCTCCGGCAACGTTTGAAAGGTTGATGGAACTTGTACTTACCGGGCTAATTGGCGATGCCTGTCTGGTCTACTTGGATGACATCATCATCGTAGGCCGCACGTTTGAAGAACATCTTCAAAACCTGGAACGCGTGCTCATGAAGATCCAGAGTGCCAACCTCAAGTTAAGTCCGAAGAAGTGTTCACTATTCAAACGACAAGTTAGCTTTTTGGGGTATGTAGTGTCGGAAGAAGGTATCCGCACGGATCCAGAGAAAATCGCCGCTGTCAAGGATTGGCCAGTTCCAAAAGATAAGACGCAGGTCAGAGCATTTTTGGGTTTGTGCTCTTATTATCGGCGATTTGTTAAGAACTTTGCGGATATAGCCAAACCCCTGCACAAGCTAACCGAGGAGAAGCGACATTTCTGCTGGGATGAAAGTTGCAATATCGCATTCCAGGAGTTAAAGGACCGACTGTGCAAAACACCTATTTTGGGGTACCCTGATGCAGGCAAGGAATTTATAGTTGACACAGACGCAAGTGACATAGGACTTGGTGGTGTATTGTCTCAACGGAATGGTGATCAAGAGGTTGTAATAGCGTACTTCAGCAAGTCGTTGTCAAAGCCGGAAAGGAACTATTGTGTCACGAGACGGGAATTGCTTGCTGTGGTAAAGTCATTGCAGCATTTTAGCAAATATCTTCTGGGGCGGAAATTCCACTTACGAACTGACCATGCTGCACTGAAATGGCTATTGCAGTTCAAAAATCCAGAAGGTCAAGTTGCGAGATGGATTGAACTACTGCAGGAATACGACTTCGTGGTCGAACATCGCAGCGGAAAATCTCATGGCAACGCGGATGCATTGTCAAGAAGACCTTGTCCTGAAGACTGCAAGCATTGTACTAGGCAAGAAAGTAAAGAAGTCGTACCTGTGAGGATGCTCAAGACAGACCTCAGCAACGAGTGGAAGGAGAGCCTACAACGTGCACAACAGGAAGATTCAGACCTCAAGCCGATTCTCGAGTGGATGAAGGCCAGTGCACCTAAGCCCACGTGGAGCGACGTCTCAGCGATGAGTTCGATCACAAAAAGCTATTGGGCCCAATGGGACAGCTTGGTGATTCAGGAAGGAGTCCTGTGCCGTAAATGGGAAAATGCTCGAGGAGACAGCTGTCATTTTCAAATGGTTGTCCCTAAAGCTAAAGTACCTGATGTTCTACAGCTGTACCATAATGGTTGTTCAGGAGGTCATCTGGGAGTAAAACGGACTCTACTGAAGATACGAGAACGGTTTTACTGGGTCCACTGTCGGGACGATGTCGAGGACTGGTGTCGGAAATGTACAAGTTGTGCAGCTGTAAAGGGACCTCAGACTCGTAGTAGAGGTGCATTGAAATTGTACAATGTTGGTGCACCATGGGAGAGGATAGCCCTAGATGTTGCGGGACCGTTTCCGGAAAGTGATAGTGGTAACAAGTATTTCATGGTTGTAATGGATTACTTCACTAAGTGGCCGGAAGTCTTCGCCATACCAAATCAAGAAGCTTCGACAGTCGCAGATAAACTAGTCCATGAAGTCTTCTGCCGTTTTGGAGTACCTTTAGAGATTCACAGTGATCAGGGAAGGAATTTTGAGTCCCAAATATTCCAGGAAACTTGCCGAGTAATGGGTACACATAAAACGAGAACAACTTCTTACCACCCACAGTCGGATGGAATGGTAGAACGATTTAATCAGACATTGGAGAGATACCTGGCAAAAGTTGTGGAAAATCGGCAACGAGATTGGGACAAGCACATACAACCGTTTTTGTTGTCATATCGAAGTGCTGTTCACGAAAGTACATCGGTGACACCAGCTTTCGCAAACTTTGGAAGGGAGTTACGGCTGCCTGCAGACCTGATCACTGGAATACCGCCTGATGCCCCACGCAGTATAACCGATTATGCGAATGACTTGCGGAACAAAATGAATGACATCAATGAGCACGTCAGACAATCGGGCCAGCAAATGTCTGAGAAGATGAAAACCCGTTATGACCGCAAAATGAACAATAAAGGGTTCGACGAAGGATCACTAGTGTGGTTGCACAATCCAGTCCGCAGCAAAGGGAAATCTCCTAAGCTTCAAGCTAAATGGGACGGACCGTACCGGATTGTGACAAAGATCAATGACGTAACCTACCGGATACAGAAAGGTGCAAGAGGTACTCCTAAGATCGTCCATGTGGATCGACTGGCGCGTTATTATGGGGCCAATAATGCTCGGGACGAGCATGTCTTAGGAGGGGGCAGTGTTGCGCGCCACAATTGATGGCGACATTAGCTACCACTAGCGCCATCTAGTATCGAGTAGCAGAACTTATAATTATTCGGGTCCCTTCTAGAAACTTCGATGATAGAACTTTCCAGAACTATCGACGTCTGGTCCGTCGGGTTCGGTATGTACTCGAACATTCTAGATGTTTCTACGGTAGAAGGTTCTGGAACTATCCGAGGCCTATATAAGGCCGGTGTGCCTGCGAGCCGGCATTCAGTGTTGGATAAGCGATACAAGCGATAACATCGAAGCGATCTTCAAGTGCGACTCTCAAGTGATCTTGTAGTGCGATTGTGTTTTATTGTTAGTGTGTTAAAGTTGTGATTGCTGTTTTTAATCAAAGTGTCTATTTTTGGTTATCAAATCGGCAGTTTTTAATTGTCACGAACCCCAAGCTCGTAACAGTATTTTTAGAGTTCCGTGTTATAATTTACGGTACTGCTGTCTGTTTAAAGCTTAATGTGACCACGAATATTCAACGTAATAGATGAGTTTTTTTTTTATTCTAAGGGTTAATAGAAACAAAGACATTTCAGCTGGAGTCCGCTAATGTGCGTAAATCAGTTAAGAGTGCAGATTAACTTGTTAATCTGCAGATTATCTGGTTGAATTCGTTAAAGTGGAAAAAAAGGGTTTGACCGGTAACTTATTTCACACTTTAATGGATTGTACCCGGTAATTTGCAGATTACCTAGTCAATGCGTACCTATATTAACGTATTAAAAACTGTGCTATAAAATAGGTATTGCAGTTTTCTATGAAACGGTTGTTTTCTTTTTAATAACCGACAAATAATTTCTACGCTCGGGAGTCCTAGTCATGTGCTGAATTCATGATTACAGTTTGCGCATCGATGTCCCTGCCTATTAGATATTTCAATAAATGTGTGTTAACTTAGTTCTATCTACAGTGAACTTAGGTTTAGCTCTTGGCACTAGAGACAAATGGAAACACAAATTACGCAAGTACGACTTGCACTTGGCCGGTTTTAATTGTCTGCGACCTTGTCACACAAAATATCTAGATGGCCAAGATTTTGTAAAATGATTTTATTTTTAGATAAATTGTTATTCAGTTCAATCTCGTAAAAAAACGTTTAAATGTGATGGATAATGATCGACGCTGTTCATACCCACTAAATAATAATTCAGACACGGCAGGTTAGTTCCCGAACTCAGTCGATCGAGTCGTTTGTAAATGGTCTAGAATGGCTTCTAGACCATTTACAAAGTGTTTTAACTCGTACATAGAAATTAACTGGCATTTGGTTACTCTGCCTCGACGTGAATTACAATGATACGTCCAACTCCGCTCACGCCACCTATTTATTACCGTCTGTGAAATGGATTCGTTTACGTCACCTCACCACTCAATTGCATTAGAGAGGCCATTCAAAGTGTTTGAATTTCTTTTAACCGACATAACAAGAAGAGGAGTTATTCCACAATTTGTTTGAAACAATTTTATTCCTGAAACTCCTATTTTAAAATCAATCAAATTGGCACTAACATTAAAAAAAATAATAGTGAAAGCATATTTTTTTTAAATGTTTTTTGTTCGTGTTTCAGGCAAGGACGGCTCAAAGGTGACGACTGTGGTGGCGACGCCGGGGCAAGGCCCCGACCGGCCACAGGAGGTGAGCTATGCTGACATGAAACTCATCGGAAACGGCAGCTTCGGCGTCGTCTACCAAGCCAAACTATGCGACACCGGCGAGCTCATTGCCATCAAGAAGGTGCTCCAGGATAAGAGGTTTAAGGTAAGTTAGTTGAGATACTTCTATCAAATTTTACGAAAGTATCGTGTGATTCGTTGAATTGATAGAAAAGTGTGGGTGGAAAGTTTGTTACACATAGTTTAAAATGAATCTAAATCATCAATCGTTTCAGCATTCTTTGTTTGAATGTCAAATATTAAAAAAGAGCCCCTAAAATCCCATCCTTCACCACTTTCTAGCTTTAAATTTGTATATAATCCCTATTTTCAATCTAACCAGAATTTTCTTATGAAATAAATTATATAAGGTATTAAATCGAATCGAAGTGAACCTAACCTAGGTCACTTTGATTTTAACGACATTCCTCGAAATTACAGGTTTGTAAGGCACTGATAATTTCATATCCATCACCACCTATTATTTATTTCATTCATCTCTTTGATTTATCAATACTTTTAACTTCTACTGCTTTAGCGTCTTGTTTATTTTTTTCATTTGCATTTTGCGTATTGTTTATATAAGCAGATTGTCAATTTAAAGTGTTAGGGCAGGTTATGTCTATGTTATTAATATCATCAGTGGTACATATTAATTGACTAATTACGTTCTACACTTTACACATTGCAGAACCGAGAGCTTCAAATCATGCGACGACTGGAGCATTGTAATATTGTCAAATTGAAATATTTCTTTTACTCCAGTGGAGAAAAGGTGAGTGTTTTACATTTTAATAATTATATACCTATACCTATTTATGTGTCTAATCATTTTCTTAGACTATTTTAATTTCTAGTAGTTATTGGATCTAACTTCTGGTTTGGACCCATTTTTACTATGAATTCCGATAAAACTTTGTTTATAAGGGTCTGCAAACTAGAAAGGAGATATCTCATTTAGTTTTTTTGTTAATATTGTTTTCCGACGATTGCTATTAATAGCAAATGATTTGGTTCCTCTGTTTGTTTATGTTAGGTCTGTGCTGGTAGTCCATGCTTATAATCGCCATAGGTGTAATAATTATGTTGGATCTTGTAGTTGGAAATATTCAAGTTTTATAATTTTTTGAACAAACTTCCTTGGTATATGAGACATCTCCTTTGAGCCCTATTTCTTCAATATAAGTAACTGATTTACTTACTGTGTATTTTGATGTGATCAAGTTACCTTTTTAGTTCGCTTTATTAAGGGTGTATTATTTGTGTGTTTTATTTGGGGGAAGGCGGCAGTGCCCGCAGCAGTGAGCTCAATGTTAAACGCAATGCAGTCTCTTGATGTCGCAGTACGTTTATGAATCAATTAGATTGTTGCGCTAGTGTGCTAACGCACAAATTAGGCCTTCCAATTCAGGCTACGGTTAACGAACAATATTTTTTATCTGGATTTGAACATTCATTTTACATGATTTATTAATGTACTCGAAGAAAAAGTATCGGTCGGTAACCGTGACGGCCCGTCAAACAGTTGTGTGCATACATGATTTGTTGAGAGCAAGTCTTATTCACGTCATGAGCCGTAATCTTTCAGCCATGAGCTTTTACATCCAGGTCGATGCCCACTATGTTCTTCCATCATCATCTCATAAAATTTAACTTGTTCTGTATTGCGTCATCTAAGTTGTGTTATATGATTCTAACTGATGCTTGCTTGATACATTTTGTTTTCTTACAGACAGCTTTAGTGTTTCATTGCCATGTACGTGGTTTAATTGCACTCGCCTGTGAAAACAGAAAAAAAATCTTCGTAACGCATTATACACGCACAGTAAAAATGTTAAGAATGTTTTCAATACCATCTGGTGAAAACAATCAATTTAGATCGAGTGTTTATATTTAGGGTAACGTCTGTTCTAATTCTAAAGTTGTCCTTAATATCTAAACGAGAAGAAGTAAATTCAATCAAAAACGAATTGATTGGATTACGTACTAATGAAAAACGTGTAGCGTGCTAAATATTTAAATAAACCTTGACTCACCATATAGATGCATAGAAAGGACATTTAACAAAATTAAGATCAGTCAAGGCAAATACGTATAGCTGCGATATGTATTTACTTGACCAAGAGGCACGGGAAGGTCAGGTACTAAACAGATTTGTACTGATGACTTCCAAAAACATACACAAATGTTTTATGTATGTATGTATAAATTTTAAGTACACCACTGTTTTTCGCGTGTGTAGTTCAAGGTTTGACTTTCAGCAGTGGAAGTCAGAGTTGTGTATTACTAGAGCCAAGACCCTTGGACAAAAGCCAACTTTGAAATCTACTCGCCTTGTTAAATGTTATTTTTCAACTTTCCCAACTAAAGTTCGGGAAAGCTCCAAAAAATTTTGAAGATTTCTTCCTTGCACCAGTTTTCTTTTAATGCATATTTTTCCAAAGCGTATGTTCATAATGGAAAAGTATTTCAACTGCGGTAGTTGTGTTTTTTATACCTTAATGTATTTTCCAATATTTGTCTTTTCTTACTTTTTCGTAGTAAACGATGTTTGCCTCATATTTATTTTTATCCCTTAAGATTTTTCTTTCTCTATCATTCCTATACGTATGAAGCATTATGCAGAATTATACAACTTGCAATATTAACACAATATCTCATTGTTATTTACAAGAGCATCGCTAGGTACTATTTAATGTTGTGGCTGCTGAATATATTTTTATATAACTCGTGTTGTAATTCTTTATTACAGAAAGACGAAGTGTACCTGAATTTGGTGCTGGAGTACATACCCGAGACTGTGTATAAAGTGGCACGTCACTACTCCAAAGATGAACAAACCATACCCATTAGTTTTATAAAGGTAGATCTATTTGCGTAGCGCCTGACGACGTAGATAGGTGATATGTGATACTAATCTGTTTGCCTTTCCAACAGCTATATATGTACCAGTTGTTCAGAAGCCTCGCGTACATACACTCGTTGGGCATCTGCCACCGAGACATCAAGCCACAGAACCTACTCCTCGATCCTAAGACAGGCGTACTCAAACTTTGCGACTTTGGCTCGGCGAAACATCTCGTTCGGGGCGAGCCTAATGTGTCCTACATTTGTTCCCGATACTATCGCGCTCCAGAACTCATTTTTGGCGCCATAGATTACACCACGAAAATCGGTAATTAATTTACTTTATATCATGCATGAGATACCTCTCTGTTTATTATCAATAACCAGATAATAACCACCATAGCCTTCTCTCATGTAAATCGTACTTACAGACCTTTTTTTTTCTAAGTAGTGTAACTTCAGTATTTAACGCATGCGATGTCTACGAAAAGGTTAAATAGCACCTACCGGTGCCCGACAGTCATGCAAAGATGATTAGATACACAGTCGGACTGATCTGCGCAGTAGTTGCCTAGAAACTAATTTTCAAACGTCAATGCCTGATAAGGATCAACACTCAGGCCACGCGATTAGACTGCCAGGCGGTTGCAAAGATGGATATATTGTTATCTCTGCTCTGTTCTCCGATACACTGTACATTATGTACAGATGCTATCAATACAATGTGAATACTTTGTAAAGTTGGCATTGATACTGATAGTCATCGTTACTTTTTATCGTTTAGTTTTACAAAGGGAATAACATAGAACTCCTACCTTCGGTTTATGAGTCTAAAATATTCGAATCAAGACAAAAATCAAACATAACATTTTAAAATACCTCTTGGATTAAGGACAGATCGATTGAGTAGAAAAGAAGAAGGGGGAAACTTTTTAAGCAATTCTGTAACAATCTGTATTTCAATTCTTTTTACTTGACGCAGATGTGTGGAGCGCTGGCTGTGTAGTAGCAGAATTATTATTGGGTCAGCCAATATTCCCAGGAGATTCTGGTGTTGATCAATTGGTTGAGATCATCAAGGTAATTATGAGATTTTATTGTGTAACTTGACTGCTGTATTTATTGCTTAAGATTTTTTCTAATAAAGTTTGTGTTTTGCAGGTACTAGGTACACCGACACGAGAACAAATTCGAGAGATGAATCCTAATTATACAGAATTCAAATTCCCACAAATCAAGAGCCATCCATGGGCTAAGGTAAATTTTCATATTATTATACATTCTGTATTGGTCCGGCTTCACACTCCATTTTACTTGCGCAAATTGCAAGCATGAAACGGTAAGACGTCAAAGCGGTATACCGTGCTAACTTTTTGATATGGTGTGTCTTGGTCCCTCGTATTGTTTGCGCATCCAAGTCGCTGCGTTTAGTCTCTTATATTGTAGAAAAAGACTATTCATTTTATTCTTTTCACAACTTGTAAAAGCTTAACAAAAAAAACATTGGTTAAGAGACATAAAAATTGTTTGCTAAAATCATATCACAGTGTACTATTCGTCGTAATGTAATATTTCTAGATGTTAGATCGTATCATTCAGGGTATTAATAATCTACGTTCAAGCTGTTTACATGTAATAACCGCGAAACAATTTACTAGTTGTCGGAATAATATGATCGATAAACTTAAACAAATATGTGTTTTTGGAAAAAATACTGAAAAAAAGGCATACGGCTACGCTACAATTTTTTATGACTTTTTTATAGTAATATTCTGTCCGAAATTTACGAAATTTTGACTAGTATAATGTTGATATTTGTTTAAGTAGAAATAACATCAATTGGAAACAAGGATTTGAACTTGTGATTATCGAACATAGGATTATGTATATTATCTTTTAATTTACCTTTATATCCTACGTCTTCCGCGTACTGGAAGACGTAACGTTGGAAGGCCTCCCACAAGATGGACCAATGACCTGGTGAAGGCCGCAGTAATCCGCTGGATGCGAGAAGCACAAGACCGGTCGAGTTGGCGATGCTTGGGGGAGGCCTATGTCCAGCACTGGACGTTTTTCGGCCGAAATGATGACGATGATAACAACTAGATTCAGCATGCCAGGGTTTCGCTTAATTAAACTTGATTCCTTGCAGGGTACAAAATAATATGTTATATCTTCATTATATATATTAATACTTTTCTAGTAACCAGTTATTTATTTAAACCTCGTAGAACCGAAAATAATCACCCGATGTGAATGAATTAAACAGTCTGCCTTCGCTATAATTATATTAATAAAGACTTGTTAATGTATCATGCAAAATACATAAACATTATTTATGTAGCGGAAACAACACTGTTCTTGTTATTCCGTGTGCACTTGATAATTATTACTATGCAGTAATTAGTGTGACATACATAATTAAAAAGCGCGCGTCATTGCAGTTCATGTTGCAGCGTTTGTCCACGCCCAAGTCTGCCACTGACCACCAGCGCATCCGAGTAAGATATCGCACTGCGGAGTATCTAGATGCCTTCATTATACTTGACATACTACAACAATACTTACGTCTTTTCAGTTCAGTCAAATGATATCTTCAATACCTCATACCAGGTTACAAAAATGAAGACATTTAGAGTAGATAATTTTGAACTTGAAAATAGCCTTGGCATGTGTTGAACAGAATGCCATACAACTAATCAGTTGAAGCTGTCTCTTGTTTGTTGGTGTTCAGTGTGCATTCGTACCGTGCGACTCCGTGCGAGTTTGTTTCTGACATTTGTTCGTGTTTTCTCACTATTTCAGTCTGGGTTTTTTTTTTATTAGAAAAACATTTTCAGGAACAAACTTGCAGGTTGACACTTGATCATTATTTAATTAGGTTCAACACAGGGCCGATTTTTTCAACGCCAGATAATTATATCGGAGGAATAATTTTGAATTTTTGACAATTCTTCCATACAAAAACTGTCACACGTCAATTTTATTCCACGAATAAAAATTATCTGTCGATAGAAAAATCGGCCCTTAATCATTTCATCGATATCCAATGATTGTTCTCTAACCATTAACATTGTATATACCGTTCTTCGTGTGCATAACTGAAAGGATTTATTTCAGTCGCTAACATTTTAACGTCAAGTTTTCCTGAATCATCTAGAACTGTGAACCTGTCCAAGTATAAAACTTAAGGAGCACATTCACGATATTTCTTTTTTTACGTAAAACCATTAGTAAGTCTTTGCAATGTAACTCTTACCTCATTGTAATAAAGTTTAAATTAGAATGATGCCGTGAATTCTATACAACTCTTGACAGTAATTTTCTTTAGCGATCTAACGGTCTGTCCGTTAGATCGCTCAGAGAGAGAAGGATCGCTCGGATCGGTCTCTGGTGGCAGCCGGCATGTATACGTGTGTGTGTCGCAGGTGTTCCGCGCGTGCACGCCGCCGGACGCCATCTCGCTGGTGTCGCGCCTGCTGGAGTACACGCCGGGCGCGCGCCTGTCGCCGCTGCAGGCGTGCGCGCACAGCTTCTTCGACGAGCTGCGCGAGCCGGCCGCGCGCCTGCCTAACGGGCGCCCGCTGCCGCCGCTGTTCAACTTCACCGAGTACGAGCTCAACATCCAGCCGTCGCTCAACGACTTCCTGAAGCCGCGCGCCGGCGCCGGGCCGGCCGAGGCGGCGGCGGGCGCGGCGCCGGCCGACGAGCCGGGCACGGCCGAGCCGCGCGCGTAGGCGCCCGCGCTCCGTCGCGTGCGCGCGGGCACACACGGCCGCACGCGACCTAGTGATAGTTACTTTCGTGTTGGCCATCGGGAAAATTACATGCATAATAGGTGTTTTCGGCGAGTAATCGTGTGATACTGTAGTGTAATTGTCGATAAAGCTTGAGCTGTCGTAGTCGGTAAGAAGGGTAAATCCGTTGTAGATTCTAAACCGTCGCGATGTGATTACTTTGTACTTTTGTAAGCTCAAATTGTCCCCTTATGTACATACCTTATATGCTGAGTTTGAATGTTTATTTAGTAAACGACAGATAATTACCGTCTGGATAAATTGTTTTGTTTTATTTTCATTTTAATATCTCGTCACATTCTGTCTCTTTTAAAATGATTTCGCTTATAACTGTAGCCTTAATGTACTCGGTGTGAGACATTTTATCATAGAGAGAGGTTAGTCACCTGTTTGTTTCACTTGAATCACCTATCGAGGGGTAGACACATGATACTTACCTTGCTTGGGCCGTGTAATCAGTAGGGAAGACATATTCAGTAGTGTATTAGAGTATTTATTGTTGAAAAGTATCACTAACTCAACAAACTTTTACGAAGCGTATGCCTAGTGTTATTTCAACGATGAAACTTAGCAAACGGAATATTTTGTTGCAACAATAGTACGCATTGTAAATTTTTATAACTAGCGTAAACTGATCTCTCAAGATAATTTATAATAATGATATGATATCTCAGAATATTTGTATAAACAATTCAGAGGATATAAATTTTAGATGTACTACACATATATATTTGTTTTCGGCAACTTCTATGTTAAACATTTTTTGCTGTGTATTTTTGAATTATCCAATGCTGGATAAATGTAATGTACCTATTTAATAGCACTGTCGGTGTCCTAATTATAACGACATAGTTTTTGGATAATATTGTATTCTATATTCAATAAATGATATTTCTATTATATGAAATTTGTCATTGAGAACACTATGGTTATTAGTAGTCATTTATGAAACGATGTTTAAATAATGGTAAAAATTTCATTGTCATAGTTTTAAGTATTCGAGTAATTTCATTTTGCACTTCGATTTTGAATACAGTTACAAATTAGGAAAGGTTTAAACCTCTAAGTATAGACTAACAAAATCTTTTCTTCATGGTGTAGAAGTAGCCTAAACGCAAAACTTATTGGTGTAATGTCGATTCCCTCTTGCACCACTAATTAGAAAAACCTGGTATTTTAAAATTCAGGCAGCTGAAAAGCACGATTTCGCATATATTATAACATAATTTAGTCTTATTTGGACCAACTCATAGTAACACATCAGCTTTGCATGATAATATTGATTCAGTCGGAAAACTAATAACTAATCAATCAATATTTCAGTTGAATACTGTTACATTCTCATTATCCATAATTTTAAATGCTTGGCTGAGTCAATGTAACATTTATTATCCATATTTTTCTAGACATAAACCAGGGCCCCGACCATTAAAATAATTAATTATAACGTATCATTTTATCGTGTACCATGTTACAACAGGACGGTGCTGAACTCGGTGTTTCTCCTCGATAGCTCGCGGTGTTATAGTGGGCCTTTTTCTTGTTGCGCCGTGTCTCTGCTTAGTGAAAGATCGAGTTCAGTGTTACGTATGCCTGTAATTTTACTTATAAATTATTGTATTTTAAGAAAAGCGTTCGCGCTTCGCTTTGAAATCACATAATAGTGGATCTTAGTTTTGGTCGTTAAGGCTATTAATTTGCTGGAACACCCATATAATTCGTGTAAATATATTATAATTATCTTTATGGTACGACTCGTTGAGTGACGCGTGTGGGTGGCAGCGGAGGACTCGCTCGCTGCGGCGCGTGCCGAGGTCGCGCATGTCGCCAGCCGCACCGGGCTCAGTAAGAGGCAGTAGTTTAGATATTACATGTATTTTATTAAGTCTATCTATCTAATATGAATTTTGTAATCGACGTTGCTTCTTAAGACCTTCTGTGTAAAAAGTTATAAGACATACTAGTGACCTGAATATTTGAAGCGATGTTATTAAAATCTTTATCCCACTGAATTCTCACTTTCACGATTTGCGTGCACATTTACAACATGAGAATTATCCGTAAAATACATAGTTCGAAATGGAGTTATGACTTATTATATAAATTATTTAAAGTAAATTTTTCTTATTACTGTAATAATATTAAATTTAATAGTGAGTGAAATTTGTATTTTGTTTTCATATTTGTTTTACTGAATTTAAATACTTCATAACCCTCATATCGTTGTTAGTTATGAATGAAAATAACATAATTATTAAAAGTAAATAATTAAATGAATAGTAAGCATGGCTTTTTATTTTTTTCATTAGTAATAAACCCTATTTTGCATAAACAAACAAACAGTTACAGTTTTATTTCAGTAAGTATAACTTCTTTAATTCGGAATGAGACTGTTATCTGGATGTCGTGTACACAATGTGACGGTGCGCGGTGGAGTCGCCCAAACAGAGCTTTTCTTCAGAATATGACCCTCCCAATCGCAAAAATATAAGGGTTGGGACACATTGATCGACGGCCTTGTGTCCCGATCTCCCGACTAACTGTGTGCGTCCACATTGCGAGCCTATCGCGGTTGCGACGACGGGCGCGAAATATCAAACATATGAAACGCGCCTTTGCGTCCATAGTGTAGTGACTAAGGCGGAAGCCTAGCGCGACGGGACTGAGCGAGACAACTCGCGTAGTTTTCAAACGTTCCCGTCCGCGCGTTCTGGCCGCAATAGTCAGCAAGCGACATAACGCGCGGGTAGCGGGGGTAACAAACCAGTTCGGTCTTATCGCTCGGCGTATGCGCGTCTGTACATTGATTTGATTGATTTTAGGTGATATTTTACTTAGGATGTATAGTCAAATTTTGACACAGGCATTCGAGTGTACTCAAAGAATTTTGAAGGGTATAATCTCAGTTCTTCATATAAATTAAAAAATTCACCACATACTTCTCTGTTTTTATTTATTTCGTGCACACCATCTCTAGTGTTTAACACCTCCCATCTCAGAATCGAACTGTCTAGTAAAAATATCAAATCCGCGTCCATAGTTTGCAAACCCTGAAATATGTCGAACCGCTATAAGAGCTCGCGCGTCACTGTGGCCACCGCAAGCCCCCGCTCGCTGCGCCCGCCTTAGGCCCCAGCCACCACGCATTCAGTGTGGACGCACACTATAGATGTAAGGCCGGTTTAAAACCAATCCGTTTAAAACGAAAAAAAAATCGTTTGAAACCGAAATAAACCAATTTTTCGATTTAAAACGGTTGGTGTTGATGACTATGTTTTTCTTAATTATAACTAATTACATTTTCTTGATTTTACCGAGGTGGGGTCTCCCGACCGTAATTAAGTTTTTTATGGCGTCTAAAGACTTGGAAGACCGTTTGTAAGACCTGCAAGCAAGATTCGCAACGCCTTCTCCATAGGCCCAAATAAACATCGCCTCCCAGTTTTTGCCATTACTTCAGCACATAGCGAGTGGTGAAGTAATGGCTAGTGGCCTATTCCTTATTTAACCTTCAGATAAGTTCCAGATAACTCTAACATGTTATATTTTCATACCTATTACGAATTCTGTTCGTCTACATTAATCTGGTAGATAGTGTCAAGCGGGCAACGACTAATAAAATGTGCTCTGTGGCAACGACCATGGTCGTTGTTATCCGGAACGTCATCCGTAATTTATCCGAACGTGCACAGAACACATATCGATACCTTTAGACTCAAAAGGCGTAAACGCCAAAAGGCCACTTTTCAGGAAAAGCAAAAAACAAAAAATATTTTAAGAAAAAAATCATAACTTTTTTGTTTCAAGACTGAGTAAGTTCATTTTCGGCCCACATTATTAAATGTTTAAGATAAACAGTACGATTATATATTATTTAGGATAAATTAATAAATAAAGAAAATAGGATTGTTATACGCCCCCAAAAAAATAAAAAAATGTTGTTTACAACCCAAAATATTACATTGTCTGTAAAATGCTTAGGGTGTATAGGTCACTTAAAGCGTCCTTTCTTGCTGAAAAGGGGTGTATTGACAGTCAACGGAGAAGTATTAATATTCATACCATTATGATAAACGCTTAGGGTTTAAACGTCACTATAAGCACAGTATAATAAATATATATTATACTGTGCTATAAGCATCTATTGTTGTAAAGAAGGGGTATATAACACAGTCACCGGAGAAGTATTTAGCTAATAATTACACAATGCTTTTAACTGCTCGATCGTTATTTTTAAATCAAAGTCAATTCATTGTTATTATTTATTTATAATTATGTGTTCATAAAAACCTCTACTAAAAAAGTTGGCCATCGTAATCTCAAACTTTTGGCTTTAGGTTACGCAAATACTAGTTGTCATTGAAAAACTGAACTAAAACCCAGATAAACAAGAGCTTGATATGGTATCAGTATAACAAAAAACAATTAATCATTTCAAAATTTTTATTATCATTATGACATTAATTAGAGTCTATGTCAGAGCCTGAGCCTGTGAAGAAGTGCGTTTTTCTATAAACTTTAGGGTAAGAGTTACGGACACTTCTACTGTAGTCGCTTTTTCTCTACATTACTTTAATAACAGATATTCTTTGGGATCGTTACAACATTCTTAATTATCACAACAAGAATAACTACTTTATTAAATTATGGTAAAAGACTAGAAGCCCCATCTAAGACAAAATGCTTTAAACTAACAATAAAATTACTTAAAAAAAAAACTTTAGAAAAAGAATAAAATATGTAGGTTAATAAATGACCGCACAAAAAAAAAAGAAATATTCATTTTTATGGAAATCAATTGAAAGTGTTGGAGCTCTAATCTACATCCATTTCTTGGTTTTCTTCGTAATCACTATGAGGAAAAAAGTCACAAACGGTTTCTTCACAAGGAAGTCGACGATACTCATCGTGATAAGTCTTTGGAATGGTTCCATTATCACGAAGTCTCATCAAATCTTTATATTTGGCCTTGGATGTAGGCAATCTGGCATTGTAGGCAGGCTTTATTATAGGTCCTGGAATGTCTTGTCTGGAGTCATCAACCACTGCAACAGTATCTTTTGTGTTGTCTGTGCTTGCCTTTGACTTCCCCTTACCCTTACCCTTCAACTTACTCTTGGCTGTTGCTGTTCCTTTCCCTTTTCCTTTTACAGTATTTGTTTTTAGATCACCTTCATGCAATGTTATTCGAATTTCCTCTGCGTCCTCAATCATTGAATATTTTAGTCTTATTTCATCGCGATACTTTTTCTTAAAAGTCGCCGTTCTTATTTGTTGGATGCGCACTTTTTTCAAAACTGAGGGTGTGAATGTTTTTTCAGCTAGGTCTTCAAAATTAAGCAAGTCTGTGTGATCGAGGACTTCTACTCGGTAGGGACAGGGCACAGTTGATTTTTTCGAGATAATCTCAGTTAGGGCGTATAAGTCATCTTTAATTTTTTTACGGAATAATAGGGGTGTATGCACCATAGAGCGATGATATGACTAAAATTTTGCGGCATCAACGTTAAGTCGTATGAGTCAACTTTATTTTTATACGAGAATAAGAAGGGCGTATGCTTAAGTTTTGGTTAACGACTTTATTATACGACCTTTAAGTTTTTTTAATAATTGTGCATGTTACCTAAATAACCAATAAAATAAAAAATTATATCAAATACGCCTCATGTCTTTAAAAAATCTCCAAAAATCACGTGGGTCGTATTAGCCTTAACACGTTGCCTGTCCAGAGTATTTTGGATAAGGTTGTCGTGACGTCCAATTTTTTTTTTGGCCAAAATGTTTCATTTTATATACTTACGAAACATATACAAATGATTTTCAATAAAACTTCTGAATTTACTGAATTTCAGCATTGCATTATTTTTAATGCACGATCCAATCCAATAAAAAAAAAATTCGCGGCACATTGGTGTTTTATTATTCCCAATTCACTACTCATACGTCTGCGAAATATTAAAGACGTAGCTCTTACGTCCAGCCTACAAAACTTCATTCTTCTTCATTCAAAAAGAATAGGCTCGTGCATTATAAATAAAGCACGGACGTCACAGCAGCAGCCAAAAATGCATTATATATAATGCACGGACAGGCAACGTGTTAATTTTGCGAATTTCGCAGTTTTAACTACACAGATTGATAGAGAAAAAAAAAAACTGAACATAACTGCATCAAAAAGTCATTTTGGCCAAATTGGCGTTTACGCCCTTTGAGTCTAAAGGTATCGATATACTCCTAGTGGAGCGAACGTGCCAGAAAAGCAAGATAGCAGGCATCCTTGCAGCAGCCGCAGACCGCAGACGAGCGGGAGCGGGTATTCCTATTAGTATTGCAGTTGGAAAAAATAATCCACGACATATATTTCACGGGTTTGGCGGCTATGTCGTCACATTGGCCATTTCGTCGCTATCCCTAATAGGTCACTTTCACTAATACGTCACCTTGTGCATCTGGTCAGTTTCTTAACTCGTCTCATGCTGTATTTCGACTCATTCCCAACTCGTCCGATGGATATGTACAATTAAGCACAAAAACAAAAATTTTCAGTACAACAAAATTTTATTATAAATGAGGTAGTACTCGCACAACCTTGTTAGAATTTTTACTAGAATGACGATAAAGAAAAAAAAGAAATAAACTCAAATAAAAACGGACTCTCTCGTAACATAAATAGGTAGGTACCTAACTAGCATCACTAGCATTTTAATTTACACAAAATCGCCTAAAGGTAGACGATTAATTAAAAAAAAAAAAAAAAATTAGGCGTTGAGGTCATTGTGAACAGTCTGTTCGTCCCGACATTTTTAACGCTGACTGTACGTTGTACAGACGCCAGCACATCAACCTACACCTAACTGTCACATTTTCCCAATCAACTTTGAACCTTATGTTTCAGTGATAAAGTTGAAAATCTATTAAAGAAATTTGACAGATTGTAGTAGGTTGATGTGCTGGCGTCTGTACATATCCATCGGACGAGTTGGGAATGAGTCGAAATACAGCATGAGACGAATTAAAGGTGACGTATAGTGAAAGTGACCTATTAGAGTGCCGCCAAACCATTTCACGACCAGGGTTGCCAGTCCCTCAAATACAAAGGCTGTATTCAACCTATTTAGTAAGCCCAGTCAACTATGACTAAGTGAAGGACTGAAGGCCAATATTCAAACCTACAAATTCAAGTCGCAACCTTATCTCAGCGACAATCAATTTCAAAACCTTGACAAAAATGTAGGTGAATTTAATCTGAGATTATATTTTTTTATATGGGATTGTGTGCTTTTATAATTTCTACCGTGACGACGATATTATCGTGGACGTCCATCCATTTCCACGTCAATAGCGAGTATGGATATTTGTGCATGTTATAATAACGTTATCGTGGACGGACATCATCTTCATAAATAATTATATCCCTACATTTTACTTCCCTGTTATCGTGATGCCGTAGATGTCCACGATAACATCACGGTAGAAATTGTAAAAGCGCAAATTAAGGGAAGCAACATGGAGGCAACAGCTGTCAAAATGGCTTATCGTAGCTAGTTCACAAAACAAATTGTTAATACAAGCGTGAGGGTATTTTATTTTATTTTTGCGAAAAGGACTCGTTGTTGTATTCCTAAATACTCCGAAATTGGAGTCCACTATTTTCCGAAACCCTAATTTATTTTAGACCGTAGCGTAGGGACCGAACTATGGTCACGCCATCTACAATTAGCTTTGACTGACCTTCCCCATTTCGCCTCCGCTCAGATGAGGCCAGTGCTCTGTGAACCTTGAGGACCTTACTAGTCTGCAATGTCAGCTTCACACGGTTGGCACCAGCCGCTAACTATGAACGTGTGGTCTGCGCTTGTAGCAAGATTCCTTTGATTCACGCACGAAAAGGCTCAAGTACTTGCAAGCCCACCACTAGCTAAGCCATAGATGCAAGTGTAAGCAAAGCCAAATGTCCTGTTGGACAGGACTCCTGTCCAAACGTTTGAATTTTTTATGGTTTGGCAAGCGTGTGGAGCTAGCATAACAAAAGACATATTTATTTATTTTTATTTATCCATTTATTTCAGGCAACAAGGCCCATAGAAAACACATAAAATACAATATAAATAATATAACTTAAAAATACTATATATAAATACATCATTATAATTACAAACTAACTAAACACGAAATGACGGCGTCGTGTTTCGCTGACTGGTGTCATGTAGCCGGCCACGAAACCGGCGATACACAACACCCTTCGGCCAGAACTCTTCCAGAACTTCTCGAGATGGTGACGGCGACATAACAAGCTATACATTTCCAGTATAAGCTGACTACTCATTGTATGTATGTAATACTACGAAAAGCCTATACAATGCGAGGTCAGCTAAAACTGGACATGTATAGCTTGATATGTCGTCGTGTGTAGGACATGGATCTACTAAATGCATGAGCTAGTTTTCCTAAATGAATGTGGCGAAATATGCGGAAAAAAATCGATTTAATATAAATATTGTCATTATCGCGACCACAGACAGACCGACACTTCACTACAAATGTCAAATTATTGTTACCCGTCTGTGTCACCTGTGTGTGTTGACTTCACGGTGCGAAATTCAGTAAAACTAAAATAGTATCTAATGTTATTAAAACAATGCATATTATTATTGCTATTAGTTAAATAATAGATACATTATTGTGCCTGCTTTATAGTTGTTGCATACCATAAAGAAGGGCGTAAAACACGACTTCCTTTCCAAATTAAAGTGATATGTGTGTATAGTTTATCATTGTAATTTATTTTGAGGAGGAGTATTTATCATAAATTTTATTCACAATGCACGAAGCGTACGAGATATCTCACTTGCTCAATGCAACCGTACAAATAGAAGCTATAGCTGCTTATGGTAAGTAAAACATAGTTTTTGGGAACAAACCCTATGATATAAAATCAAGACAAAATGAGTCACACTCGAACAGATCTTTTAAAACATCAGTTAACAATATTATCAAACATTCATTGTTATGTAAAGATACACGTTATCTTTTTGATGCAGACAGATCAAGGTCTAATTTGTTAAAAAGCCACACGGTACCTATAGGCTTTCATTCATTATTAATTTCCGTATGTAATAAATTATTGCTTGCCAGTAATTATGACTTCGTTGGTGAAGATTAGCTACCAGCTATACCATTTTTAGGGTTCTGACCTTAGAAGGAAAATGTTGTTTATTTCTTTCACTGTTCTAGTTTGAAAAAACCTATTTACAGAAATCATAGACTACTAAAAATATTATTCTCTTGCTATTCAGTTTTTATTTCATTTTAGAAAACAACTTGTTACTGGGAACAAGGCAAGGTCATCTGTTGATGTACTCAGTGTCTCAAACAAATGGAAATCAGAAATATGAATTGCAGCTTCTCAGATATTGTAAAAATTTTAGTAAGAAACCTATACAACAAATTGAAGTTATACCAGGTATTTTTTGTTTCATAAATAAGCTTTAATATGGTGATGCAAGATCTCTGGTGTTTTGGTATTAATCTAAATGCCCTACTTCAACATTGTCTTCCCAATTATGGTGATTATCATTAACATTCATAGTGTTTTTTTGTTTTTAAATAAATACTTTCTTTACTTTACCAAAGCCTCTTATGACTAAAAACATAAAAGGCTTAATACAAAGGTCAATATTTATGTACTCTGACTCCTAAACTAGGTTTAAGCTCCTGTGACTAAGGAGTAAGTGATTCTCCGATTAGTGTAACAGCACATACAGCCTATAATGTTCGCACTGCTGGGACACAGGGTTCCTTGCGGTGAGAGGGAGTGGGCCGTAATCTACCACGCTGGCCCTGTGCGGGTTGGTAGAAGTTACATGTCTTCGAATTTTTGGTTCGAGGACATAAAGATTCTCCGATTCTGGCTATTAAAACCACAGTGGGAAGATAGCTATGTGATTTGAATGATATCAATATTAAAAAGTTAAATAAATCTCTTATTATTACAGAAAATAACTTGTTGCTGTGCCTAACTGATAGTGTCCTGTCTACATATAATATAAATGGTGTTAATTTTCCTATGGTGAAGACTTTTGAACAAACAAAAGGTGCCTCCCTGTTTGCATTAGATAACACGGTAAGTGTTATTATGTCTTATTGGCCTTATACAGAATCCTTTATTAACCTTTTGACCGAGTCATGTGTAGATGACAAACCAAAATTTGCCCAGCACACAACTACATGACAGACTTGTAGGTAATAGGGGAGTTTCCTGGGTAAAAAAATAATAATTAGATTTAGTCCGTCAGTTACATTATCGAAAAATAATGGACCCTTATTTTTTCTTTTGTCAATCAAACAAAAAATGACAAAGATAAAGCGCGTCAAAATTTGGGAGTGGGGGGTCGTGACGTCACGCCGTGCTAAAAAGTGTCGCACGGCGTGACGTTACGCGGAACCTTAACGGGCGATATCTTCATAATTTTTTATATAATTGACAAAAGAAAAAATAAGTGTCCAATATTTTTTGATAATCTAACTGACGGACTAATTAGAATTTTTTAGGAAACTAGCCTATTCGTAGCTTGCCGCCGCACCGAGGGCACGTTTTTGCTTTTTTGACGTTGGGGTCAAAAGGTTAATAAATTTAATTTCTGTAGTTTTTCTTTAGGTTTCGTTGAAAATTACAACCTATCTTCACTCCAATTGAAAAATTACATAACATAACATCACACCTTGTTTCCCTAAAGGGTTGAGCAGAGGTGTACCTATAGTACACCCACATTTCACCGGTTATGTTTAAGTCTCATGTAATAGGGGGCGAGCCTATTGCCATCAACCAGACACAAATCCAGACTCCTGGCTGCAATTGAAAAAATAGCAGTGTTTATTAAAATTAAAAATAAAGTTACCATAATGAACCATTTGTGAACATTAATGACTAGATTTTAGATGTTGCAGTTAATTTTTCTCTGGCAATCTTTTTATTTTATCTTAGCTGATAAAGATTTTATATTTTCACAGCCCGCAACGTCAATGACTGGAGAATCCAATTCTGTTGTCCGTCTGTGTGTTGCTGTGAGGAGAAAACTTCAATTGTATTATGGAAAGAATGGAGAATTCAAACAACACTTGTTTGACTTCACAATCCCTGATGTTCCAAAGGTCATGTCATGGGGCCAACAATATGTGTGTGTGGGGTTCAAAAACGAATATGTGCTGTATGATGTAGGTGAAAAAGTTGAATTTACTTTAAGAAACTCGAATTTTCCTAATCTATTAAATAAAGTAATAGACCAATTTAATTTCTTCTTAAACATTGTCAGTTACTTTATTAAAAAGTATATGACATAATAACAGTGAATAATAGACCCTGAAGAAATACCATAAAATCCAAGTTCCATTTGTTGTGAGCACAAGTTTTTGCATTCATGTGTTTAGCCTCAGTTTGATTTACAAAAATTCTATAAACTTGATGGCAATTCTCGTAATTTTAAGAATGTTCACAGTCTGATCTGTCTCTCTAATCTGTCAAAAATACTTCTAAATTATCTACATTTCTGACATGAGCTTAGACTAGATTTTGAATGTTTTTATATTATGTTCAGATTGTATCAACTTGTACATAAAAAATAAGTATTATACTTTTTTTGTAGCTCTCATCAGGAAAGCCACAGGAGTTATTCCCAACAAGCAGTTCTAAATCACTTGAGCCAACGATAGCGAAATACTCTGAAACATCATTTCTACTTGGTCGCGATCAAACATCGGTACTCGTGGAAGAGGCCAAAAATATAGATATAAAGAAAACTATCAAATGGTCCGAAGCGCCTATAGGTGTCGGTAAGAGAATATTGATAATATTTGTTTTTTGTAAGCAAACTAGCGACCCGACCCTGCTTTACACGGTTTTTACGACTTGACAAAACATCTATATTTCATTATAACTTGATGTTAACGTAAAATACGCATAAAGCTTCTTGAATAAATTCTCTAAATGATGGTGGAAACCGCATTAAAAACACTTGCGTAGTTTAGAAGAAAGTAGCTCAGAGATTGTTAGTACTAGAAAGCTATAATTTGGCATGGATATACAAATTAATCACGCCGACAAAGTGGTAAAACAAAATCTTGCAAAAAAAATTTTTTTAGGGTACTTCCTCTAATCGTAAAGTGGGGTTGTTTTTTTTTCTCGTCTACCCTATGGTGTGGGGTATTGTTGGATAGATCTTTCAAAAATATTGCGGGTTTGTGAAAAGCATTTTTCGTTTCTGAAATATTAATAATAATAATTTAATTTCAAGCAACAAAGACTCATAGTGTTAGTAACAATATACTTACAAACTAAGTTAGTAATACACTTACAAAACACAGAAAATAGATTGCGACATCACTGCTGCACGGTGACAGGCCCAGCCGAAACCCTGCAGCAGTGGTTCACAAACGCACAATCCAGCCTGCTCGCTATCATAGACAGGATGCTGTTGGCGCTGCCCCGTACCCTACGGACTAAGGATGCGCACCGCTTCCGCATCACGGTATAAAAACAGTCCACGCGAGCTTCAGCGAACATCCCTGACGCGCTACAGTACCGGGGCAACCCCATCAACACCCTGAATGCATTATTGTATTGTATGCGAAGGGCGCCGTATGATTTTTGAGTATAATGAACCCGCAGACTGCAAGTATAAAAAGACGTACAGTAAGCACTAAATATAGTGCGCTTAACCTCTTTAGAGGCACGCCTGAATCTGCGGGCAATCATGTTAGCTCTCACACACAGCGCCCTCCGCTCCCTGTCAATATCCTCATCGTCTTTGAGGCCAGTGGTCAATAAGTGACCCAGATATTTAAATCGGTCTACCCTCACAAGGGGTATACCGTTCAGCTTAACTGAAGGTACCGCTTCCGGGTATTTACCCCTGGCCCCAAAGACCATGACCACACTCTTCTTAACATTATATGCCAAACCATGTAGTCTGGCATATTGCTCGCAAGTGGCTACGAGTGTCCTAAGCCCGCAGATTGACGCGCTCAGCAGCACCATGTCGTCTGCGTAGCTAATGTTATTACAACACACGCCATCAATATGACACCCGACACGCATGCTGCTAAGCGCGCCAACCAGATCATTCACGTATAGGTTGAATAGCGTAGGCGAGCATAACCCCCCCTGCCTCACCCCGCACTCCAACCCATACGGCCTAGACAGGGCACCAGCCCACCTCACACTATTGACTTGGTTTCCATACCAGTATTTTAGAGTATTTGTCACCGCTGGTGGCAAATTAACCTCTTCCAACTTTCTCCATAAAATGTCGTAGGAAACCAAGTCAAAAGCCTTGCTCAAATCAAGGAAACATGCGTAAACTGGAGTGTGGCGATCTGTGTAGTACTTCACAGTGTGCTTCACACTCAATATAGCGCTGTCAGTGGATAATCCAGACCTGAAACCGAATTGGTTATCGTGAACACGTATATGACTACTAAGTTGAGCGCTGAGCACACCGTCAAACACTTTCGACGTGACTGTGGCTAGAGATATTGGCCTGTAATTGTTCCTATCGCCCATGTCACCAGTCTTATTTTTGACGATAGGCACCACTGTTGTCTTGATCATGTCACTCGATATTAAGCTTTAAAGTGCTCATTTTTGTTAGAGTCAAGTGTCCCCTCCCCTGGCAGCTAAATGGTTGCTTTTGGATATGTGAAAAAATTGACGGCAGTAGTATACCTATATAACGAAATTAAAAGGAAAACATGATTTTCAACAACAATGTTAAGTTTGTTCTTGGGATAAATAACATTACAACTAGAGAACTCTTCATTGTGCGTGGTCCGACACGCACTTGGCCAATTTTTAATATGTATAGATAAAGATGTACCTAGATTAATTAATAACAATTGTATATGCCCTTGATTTAAACAGCTGGAATTCATAGAGAGACCTTTGTCCAGCAGTGGGATGATACAGGTTGACAGTAACCAGTAAAACAATATAATATATCATAATTAAGCATAAAAGCCTATAAAATTCCGACACAGGCCTCCTCTCCGTGAGATCTCCATGGGAAGGAGTGGGCTATAATCCACCACATGGACCCCAGTGAGGGTTTGTGAATGTCACATGTCTTCGAATTTTTAGTTCTTGGACATGCCGGTTCCCTCACGATGTTTTCCTTTACTGATCTGAAATAAATTAAGATGATAATATATGAAGACTTTAATTAGCTTCTTGAAAACGGTTTTTCATGACATGTGATAAAAGTTGGCCAGTTGTATTTCATTAGACCTACAAACCTGTCTAAATGATAAAATAATGTTTATTTCCAGTGTGGGATGAGCCTTTTGTGTTAGGCCTGTTATCAGACCAAGTCATTGTACAGACAGTGGAGCCTTCCCTCTTCATACAAACCTTACCTGAACTGAACAAAGCAAGACTGATGTATAGGTAAGAATATCCTGTATCCCGTATGTTACAAATCTTGATATATACAGAGTTGATATGACAGAGGGGATTTTAAATTACAGTACGTAACTATAGGTGTTTAGTATTAATTCAATACGGTCTAAAAATAAAAAGCGCCAAAAACTAGAATTTGTTTTTTTCAAACAAACTAAATAGCTTACAAATTAGAGTAAAACGCAACAGCCTTTGTAAATGAAGTTTACTGAACTTAGATACCTGGGTAACAAAACTGGCAACGTCGCGCGCGGCGGGGGTCCGACGCCGGCAGTGGCGCGGTAGGCGGCTTTTATGTTAGGTAAGGTTTTGAAGTACGCGCAAAACAACAATCACAACAAAAACACTAAATTTTTAAATTCTCGATGTGTCCTCCATTCACATTAATGCACAAATCATACCGACGGAGAAGATTGTTATTTATTTTTCTAATTAAATCACTGTCCGTCGCTAAGAATGCTAAAATAATCCTATTTTTTAGTTCAAATACTGTCTTAAACTTATAATTTAGTGTCCTATCACAATAACTAAACAAAATCACAATAATAATTGTCAGCGCGCTAATAATTCGCGATAATAATTGTCGCGAGTTCGACAAACGCACCGTACGTACCGGAAGGGTGGCGTCGGCGCACTGAAAGTGAAAAAACATGTTTTTTAAAGGTCGGGATTTCGGGAAGCCCCACTTATCGATCGCAAGGATCTAGGATGCAATAGCAACACACTGACCTATTTCTATTTCTTTTACGCGCGGGATGTTTTGCTATGATTGTCACTCTCGTAATGAAAGAGCAAGTATGTGTATTTATTGCTTCCTTGTTTGCATTGCCAACTTTTTTGTGAAATATTTGGTTGTACTTGTGACTTGCGTCAGAGCGGCAACAACGTATGGTTATACTCAGATTTATCGTTTTAAGGTGCATGACCTATGCGTTAGACATACTCAGCTGTTACGAAAGATACATCGTGTTCAAACGGGGTAAAAACTTAAAAAATCATTTGCGACTAAACTACTGCTGCTATTTAATTGATTTTTGGTACAGAGCTTGGAAATGGTACCTAGTATAGGCAGTTTAAAGGAAAGCCCCTCTGTCGTATCAACTCTGTATATACACTTGATACACTCCCGGACTCCTAAATTTAGCCATCCTGCAATTTTTTGTATAGAAGTATAAGACTTTTTAAATGGTTTTGAGTTAAAATTTGGAAGAATGATGACACCAAGATGATGGCCAGTTTGTCGGCTTCAAAAGTGCATAAAAACATTTTCTTTGACTCATCATTATTTTGATTTTTTAGGCCTCTTAACCTTTACATGTAAATGCATGATGGTTTGATTTAAGAGTCCGGGAGTGTAAAATTAAGTCAGTCACAATGAGGTTACACTCTTTCACCAAAATCCAATTATAAAAGTATAGTAGCCCTATGGCTACTGTGCTTCTATAATTTCTTAGCCAAACTTTGGCTTTGTAGAAAAAGGTTTGGCTTTGTAAAGCGACTTCTTTGTCACTCATACCTGTGCTGTGTGACTGTCTCTTTCTTATGCTCGATGTGTCATATTTACGCCTGGCGAGTCCTGTAATTTTCTATAGTCTCCTATGACCGTTATCGGTGACATCTGGCGTTAGGTCCGACGAGTATGTTCGTGGATTATGTGAGGAATGATATAATAATAATATAATAATAATAATATTCTACAACTATCATACAACGCCATCTAGTCCCAAGCTAAGCAGAGCTTGTGTTATGGGTACTAGACAACTGATAAACATACTTATATATTTCTAAATACATACATATTATAGATAAATTACACCCAGACACAGAACAAATGATCGTGCTCACCACACAAACATTTGTCCTGGGTGGGAATCGAACCCACGACCTCCGGCATAGCAGTCATGGTCACTAACCACTAGACCATCAGGCCTGTCAAAAAAAAATATGAAAGACAAGGGAGTGAATAATAGCGTAACTGTTGTCAGGGGAGAGTGGAAGAAGAAAACGTGTTCCGCCGACCGCAGACTTGATGAAGCGTTTCAAAAAGACATCAGCACATTTCCATATCAAGCATCTTGGCGCGACTGTCGCTTTTATAGGAGACTTCATCCTTACCTGCTCTAGTGTATGGTATATTTATTTTCAACACTGATATTTGTTTCCAGATGTAAGCGAGGCCTGATATTCGTGTCCTCAGTAGGCCAGGTCTGGTGTCTCAGCTCCGTTGACATCACGAAGCAAAGACAACAATTGCTGAAGGACAAACATTTCCAAATAGCAATAGAATTAACGGTAAGTCTATGGAGGTATGAGGAACAGGGTGTAAAGTTCACTGTTGAGTCTGGCGGGCAACTGCCCGATGATTCCTGTCGGGCTGTTGTATCTATGCTAGTTGCGCGGTAGACTCTGCTTGCGAGATGCAGGATTTGCGTAGCGTTAGTATGACGCGTTGTTCGCATGTGGCGTTGTAGATACCGCTACAAGTCCTACCCCGCGTCCTAACCGAAAACATGCAGTTTGTATTAATTATGACCTACAAATGGGACTTGATTGATCGCGCGAGTATGTTACATTTATATAAAAAAGCGACTATCGTGTGGCACGATGATCTGTTTCGGCTAGTGCGCGGCCGTAGAGAAAATAACGTCGCATGATTGGCGGTACATAAATGTATGTCCGGTCCTATTTTCAATCATTTCAGAACGTTTTACATTCTACTTTTAAGAGCAAAGTCAGGATATCGGGATGGGATCAGCCTGATGCAAATAAAAATAATCTAAACGATTAGGAAAATTAAACTTGCTTCTAATGACACCTTAATAAACACAGTACGTAACAGCTGTCATTCTGACAATAAGAACATTTAATTTTACTAGCTGTTCCGATTTTTTGGAACAGTATTCGTCCCCCCGTTATTTATGACGCTGACTATACAACCCTCGCTAAATTAAATAAAAAGAAAAATAAAGTCATAAATACCTATTGGCTGCAGGTGGTCGAATGTTCAGGGCGATAGCGACCAGCGTTTTTTAATGGTAAAATCTTAGTTTCGTACGTCACATGTTGTGCCTAAACAAGACATGCCGCCTGCCAACTTATCAAACAACTAAATACTATTATTAATCCACGAATGACGTCGGTCGCTTCTAACTGCCTATTCGAGGCGTTAACATATTTATGAAAGTTAGGTATAATATTACGGAATGTCATATAAATAGTAAGAACAGTTACATGCGTATAGCAAAACATTGAGGCAAGGAAAATAAGTAACCATTTATTATCCTCTAAACACGGTGGTGTTTAAAAGACTTGCTAATCAGTAATGGTAAAGCTTTAGTCTGTCATCATAATTTGTTCAGTTGAGGTGTATTGAAACGCTTTGTGATATATTGTATGTTGTGTCTAAAAAAGTCAAATATAATTTTTAGTTACATTTTTGATGTTGTTGTTCCCGGATTGAATTGACTAATTACGCAGTTTACTATTTAGTAAAAACCGTCTGACGAATAGTTTAATTTATTTAAATTAAACTATTCTTCGGACTTTGAGTTTGAGGAAAATTGATTAAATGATGTAATTATTAGTGTTTTTATTTGCACAATATCTATTTAAAATAAGGTCGGTCTACTTTCGAGGCAAATACGTTTTCAAATATTCCTCCGCGAGAACTAAATAAAAAACTAATTACGGGCACACAAATGATACCTACTTAATTAATATCTTATCAAAATCACAAGCGTGATTTAAGTATTTGATTTTTGTAGCTCAACTAGAACTAGATGCAAGTGCAGTGAAAATGCCATTTTCAATAAAGGATCGAATATCAACAATAGGGCTTCTATTAGGAGTAAGTATCCAGGCAGTTAAGTGTTCTAACAGTTGTTATCAGTTTACTGCGGGTACGGGACTATACAGGGTGTTACGGAAAGGGTATATCAATACCAAACGGGTTGAAGAGTGTATCTGGTCTAGAATCTCTGTACAAAATTTCAGCTCAAAAGCATTAACCTTGAAAATGCTTAATATTTTTTTATTTCGACATCACGGCGCTGCACTGGCGCGCAGCGGCGTGATGTGCGTGTACTAGGCGCACAGACACACTACAGATAATGGAAAATGACCCTCGTAGTGCGGTGACACGTTTGTTATGATTTCAATTTAATAAACTATCGAAATACCTGACGTACCTTTTGTTTACACAGAGCCTCTCAGACTGCACACCAGAAGAAAAAGAGCAGAAGATACATTCCATACAAGTCCTGTATGCATTGGAACTTTTCGACAACAAGCAATATTCCCAGTCAATGAAAGAGTTCATTAAACTCAAAACTGATCCTGCTGACGTCATCAAACTGTTTCCTGAACTAGACTGTAAAACAAATGATGATAAGGAACAAACGAAGAAATTGACGGGAAAAGATCTAGAGAGCGCTTTGAATGCATTGATAATGTATTTGAAAGAGTTGAAAGCTAATATAGGAAACAGCACCGGTCAAGACGAGGCGGCTAAGCAGAGGAATGTGACGCAGCAGCTAGAGTTGATAGATACCACTTTGTTGAAGTGCTACTTACAGGTAAATCTAGAAGATATATTTAAAACTTATTATTAAGGATGCTCAAAATAAAATCTGTACTTATAATTTTCGATCGAAATGGTGTCTTGTAATTTTGTTTTAAATTTTTCACGAAGCTTTCGTTACAATGTCTCTTACACCTTGTAATTTTATTTATTTATTTGTATTGTAATGTAATGTTTATGGTACGGGCGGTGGCGTTAGTTTGTAAAAGTTATTTTATACCGCCTGAAAATCGTAACAATAATAGTTTTCCCATAGCACATATCAGATCTGAGGGTCTACTGCTCCAGAAGTGGGGGAATCCAAAGATACAGCATGTTAAAGTAATAAAATAAACTTTAAAAAACAAGCAATTTCATACCACATCAACATTTCTGGGATGATTTTTGGATCATTTTCAACTTAAAAAGAATACTCAGCTGCATGGAAGTGAAGGAAATATATGGCTCATTATATATATTTTTTTAAATAACCTTAGACGTTATGGGGATTATTATGATTGTTTAATACAAACGATCACTAGAAATGAACTTCAAAAGGTATAAAATCTGTCGCAAAAATCGAGCAGTACTTCCCCTACTATAATGAAATGATGTATAGTTGAAACCTTTTCAGATAAACGATGCTCTAGTCGCACCTCTACTACGCAACAACAATTGTCGCCTAGAAGAAGCCGAGAAAATGTTGCTGCAACACGGGAAGCACAGCGAATTGATAATATTGTACCAAACTAAAGGGCAGCATATGAAAGCACTGCAGCTGCTGAGAGAGCAGGCCAAAGAGCCAGACTCTAGTTTAGAAGGTTATCAAGGAACGAAAAATTATTTGCAACAACTAGGTAAGTACTTAATTAAATATCGATCTGTGATGTTTGGCTATCATTTTTCTGTTAAAAAAATACCAACAATTTTTGTTTATTGTTTATTACGGAGATGTAATTATTTCCGTATTTCAAAATTCTTTGTGGGACTAAAGCAGCAATTCTACTTTCCAGGTGCCGAACACATAAACTTAATATTCAAGTTCTCCGACTGGATATTGAAGGAACATCCAGAAAAAGGCTTGAAGATATTTACTGAAGTAGAAGAATTGCCCCGTCCAAAGATATTAGATTTTCTTTTAAGAGAACATGAATCTCTAGTGATACCATACTTAGAACATGTCATCCATACGTGGAACGACACAAATTCATTATTTCACGACGCCTTAATAAACATGTACAGAGATAAAATAACTGATAAAAAAGCGAACCTAACAGATGCAGAGGTACAGCACATAAAGGCGAAATTAGTTGCGTTTCTTGAAAAATCTGCACATTACACTCCCGAGAGAGTTGCTGTGCACTTCCCTACTGACAGCTTGTTTGAGGAGCGAGCTATCATTTATGGCAAGTTAGGACGACACGAGCAGGCTCTCGCCATTTATGTGCTGATATTGGGTAAGTGTAGCTTCTTCTGGTGGATTTATTTTCTGTAAGTAGGTTTGTACAAATACTTTTACACGTCAATCATATTTTTTTTTAAATAGATGAGGTCGGCGTTTCCTATCTGACTACTCTGAGAAGAAAGGCCGAAACAAACTGAGAGGTCACAGTCTCTTTTAATGTCCAGACATAATCTTGATCAGATCATGTGAAGACCATGTAGATTGGTGTCTGAAATGGTCTTTTGAGGAATGAACCACACAGATTGAGTGGACCTGTCCAGTCAGTGCACGCACGCATTTGTCAAAATTCGTGCAACTCAACTCAGAACTTAAGGAGCTCAACGATTCATATGCCTAGTGAATACAAGGCTTTGTAAGCATGTTGTGTTAAACCTTTCTATTGTCCACAGGCGACGTCGACCGAGCAATACGATACTGTGAAAATGTTACCGCTAGTCCAAACGACAAGAGCCAAGATGTGTACGTGATATTGATGAGGATTCTCATGAACCCTGAACAAGACAGTGCACTCATCGGCAACCCCTTAGCCAAGGTGCCGAGGCATCCGAAGACTGCTGTACCGGACCTAGAGACGGCACTCAAAATATTGGAGAAACATGCCGACAAAATATCGCCCTTGAAAGTAAGTGTCGCTTGAAACCAATGAATGTTGGTCAATTTTGCCAAAACATATTCTATACGACTTGATTTTGGACTGCAAGTTAGCTACAAAATAGCAGTTTGTTTGCGGGTTTGTGCAGATAACATATTCATCGGTTGAATAATAACAATACAATAGAAGTTGTATTGTTATTATGTCTGGGGGCGCTTAGTTTCGCGCAAAGTGTTAACTGAAACGAAACTTGCTTGATGTTCCCTTCGGCCATAAAGGAGATCAGCCATATTGGGCCCAAAAACCAAACTTTCAAAAACAGCTGAAGGATTGGTCGTGGTGGGGATTCGGCGCAATAATAAAAAAATTGGAGGACTTCCTCAGCCAGGGTAATACATTTTTTGCATGAAACGTCACTGGTCTCCTTTAAATAACTTTTTATTTAAAACTAACTACTGCTCGCGACTTCGTCCGCGTGAAATCCTATTCGAACTAAAAGTATATTTTTTTTTCTAAAATAAAATTAGCCTAAGTTACTCCTTATTACATTAGCTATCTGCCAGTGAAAGTCCCGTCAAAATCGGTCCAGCCGTTTCAGTGATTAACCGGAACAAACGGACAGACAGACAAAAATTGTAAAAAATGTTATTTTGGTATATGTACCGTGTATACATCCATATGCATTTAGTAAAAAGTGGTTATTTTAATATTACAAACAGACACTCCAATTTTATTTATTTGTATAGAAGATTTTGTCTGTCGACAGATTGTTTTTCGAAGCGACTTATGCTTACAGTAAGCATGAGCATCCTATCCACACACACACAGCCTGAGGCCAAGGCATGCGTGGCAAATCATTCTCTGCGCATGCCTCAGCATACTTTGTACGCAGCTTTATACAGGGTAAAAATGAAATTAGCTAGCGAAACTAGTGAACATCGTGTTTAGAATTCGATACTCATCATGTCTCCCGAGTTTCGCTGTCTAATTCAATTTGACTTTGTATTGAGTTGTGAACTTTAATAGATTTACTTTCTAAAACATTATGGAATAATTTATTTGCAGGCCCTGTCGGTGTTGCCAGACTCGGTACCCCTGAGTCGACTGAAACATTTCCTTGAGAGCGCGCTGGACGGTCAGCTCACGTTGAAGCGACGCACGCAGGTACTCAAGGGATTGTTGTACGCTGAACATATGCAGGTGAGATACGATTTCTATTTCTTTTGATTAGGCACTTCTTGTTTGCATTTTAGTAACATAATGGTAAGATAAGGTTTCAGTCTAAACACCTCAATGCGGCTAAACATAATTTTAGGCAAGTCTCGAAACGAGTAATTAAACGGTCGGTGGCGGTCAATAAACATGCGAGTAGGACGGAGTTATGTCCTCCGTCCTACTTGCATGTTTATTGTACGGGGTTTCTGAAAATGTCTCGAGTCTCGTGTCATCTCGCTCCCATGTTTTATGACCGCGGCTGCGATGAACGATGCCATATACTACAGTGTGGTAGATGACATTATGAATTTGTTTATTTTTAATTCTTATGTTTGTTACAGGTACAAGAACTGAAACAGTTCCACGAATCAAAGAGTGTCTTAATAAACGCTTATAACGTCTGTCCCGTATGTAAGAAACGTTTCGGCAATCAGAGCGCCTTCGTCAGATACCCCAACGGTGATATTGTTCATTTCAGTTGTAGACTCGACAAGTAAAATGTTTTATTTCATACTAACTTCATGTAAAATATTTAAAATGGTGTGTACTATAAACCTCTGCTTACCCCTTCAGGGAATACGGGCGAGATGTTCAGTTAATAGTATTACGGATTTACCGTTTTACAAACACCTTTGGTAGTTTCTTATAACAAAATGAGCTCGATTTTATTTCGTGACTGTGATCTGATGATGAATTTTCAGCAGAAACAAATTAACATGTCCTCTGGAAAGGGACGTAAATGAAAAGGAGATTCTTGTTCTACTTAAACTTTGGCACCTTAATAACGCTATGTTTAGAAAAATGCAATTCAAGTTAATTGATGTAAAAGACATTGATTAACTGATACCATAGAATTAATGTTTAACTCCTTTCATATTTCTACAATAAACTTATCAATGTTTATAATCATCATGTTTGATAACCAGTCAAAAGACGTCCAGTTTGACATAGGGGTTATTTCTGTTATTTTCATTTATTTAAATACCTCTCACACATATGAAATATTTAGCTAATTTTGTACAGTGGTTTCAAAGGTTTATAATAAGAATCAATGTACAGAGTGTAATATAAATGTAGCCATGTATTGTAACTATATTTTACCTATGTATTATTAGCTCATGTATAAAAATATTGAAATTATAATATATTAAATTTTTATGCAACAATATTTGTCTTATTTCTATATCCTTAGAAAGTGCCCTTAGTCTTAGTTAGTTTTTGACTTATGATTGATACATACGCATTTTCGATGCGTCGACAATGTTAGTTAAATAAACATGTATATTATTTTATCTCTATATTATATATATTTTGTATATTATCTTATCTTAAGGCTGCGTTTCCACCAGAGATGAGCGAGGATGCGTAGCGAGGAATGTGTGTAAAACTAACCAATAATAACGCCAACTTAGTTCAAGCTACGAAAATGAAGCGGTGTTATTGGTTTGTTTTACACACATCCCTCGCTACGCATCCTCGCACATCTCTGGTGGAAACGCAGCCTCAGGCTAAATTCCAGTACAGCTTGGGACCTTGGAAGTTTGGTTGAGAGCCAACCCAGACTCCAGGTACGTGCAACCCCGAGCTAGGACAGCAGGATGGCACCTTCCAAGGTGTTCAGCACTAATATCATCGCAAAAGAAACAATATTTACGCCAGTGGAAAGTTTGTACCGCGCAACCTCATAATTATGCAAGGTTCCACAAGAGTGAACCAAGAACCGAACCTTGCGAATTCTCACAATTTTTCTCCAAATGGACATCGCCATTCTTGCCCATATACTTGGTTTGCCTGTTACGCAAGATCCTATGCCCCGAAAAATCTGTAATAGTACATTTATGTAATTATTGCTCGCCTTATCGCATCTAGGGCAGGGAGTTAAATGCATTGACGATATCAAAGCCTGTTGCCAATACCACCTCACCCATACATAACACAACAAAACCTTTTTTTTTCGTGGAGATATCCGAATACCGACTAAAACCCCACGGTGTTCCTTCCTGATGATAGGCAGTGTGGGATTTAGTCGCACATGCTATTAAAGTTAAATATTTGTTTATCCTTATTCAAAAAAATCTGCACATTATTTTGTACATAGTCCATAGATTTTTGAATCTAATCTGTGATATTTTTATGTAAAGTATTTTCCTTATCTATTTACTGTAAAATATAATCATTTAAATAGCCATGTTTGGCTGTGATGTAGGTACGTCATGGCACTTAATAATTAAATCAAATGAATGCGCGTAACACTAATTAATAGGGAAGGAGGAAAAGGCGTAATATATTGAACATAATCATAATTTAGTACTAGGAGTTCAGTACAACTAAAGGACGTGTTGTTATTATTTATAACAACAATATCAAAATGTTTCGCACTAAAATTAAAAAGCGAGAAGCAGAAATTATTAAAATCATGAATGTAAGTTAGTTTCTTTATTACTTACTCATAATTAGGTTCAAATGCAGTGGAAGTACAGACGATCGTGTATATTTAAACAATGCGGCTTCCACTAAAAGTACCTACGTAAACGCATCTAGACAAGTTTGTGGTGACTGCGACAGTCGTTAAGCAATTTACTGGAAATTACATGAAGTGATCTGTCTACGTACGTAGCCGTGAGCTTTTAACAAAAATGGTTACGTGATTTACTCCATGAATAGCCGAGTATACGTTGGCTACTAAGAGTAACGTAGGTAAGACTATAGGTAAATAGAAACATCAGGACCTATCGTGAATAAGAGTGAATTAGGACAAAACCGGAAAAGGACTTTTTTTTACAAAATAGGTACTTACTAAAAGTATTCTGCTTCCTTGTTTTATAGCATGACATACCCATAATTTTTACAGAGCCTCACAGACTGCACACCTGAACAGAAAGAGCAGAAAATAAAGTCCATACAAATCCTGTACGCATTGGAACTTTTTGACAATAAGCAATATTCCCAGTCTATTAGGGAGTTTAGTAAACTCAAAAAAGATCCCGCTGAAGTCATAAGACTGTTCCCTGAACTAGACAATGATGACAAAGAAAAGACGAAGAAATTGACGGGCAAAGATTTACAGACTGCTTTGAATGCATTGATAGAGTATTTGAAGGAGTATAAAGCTAACATAGGAAATAGCACCGGTCAAGAGGCGACGGCAACACAGACGCAGCAATTAGAGTTGATCGATACTACTTTGTTAAAGTGCTACTTATTGGTAAAGTTATTTTTTAACATAAAAATTGGCGCAGATTAAACCAGATGGAAAACAATTAACACGTTGAACGCCAACGCGGGCAGTGCTGACCGACAGTGAACTTTCCCTTTAAGCCAAGCAAAAATCACAGTTCTATCCAATTTTAGACCAAATGTTTTTTTAATTAGATACTTATATCTAATGTCCAAATGTATGTTTTTATTGACAAAAGTCAACTTGAGATATTATTTATGGAAATATTAAACGTCGGGCAGCACTGACCGACGCGGCTCCTAGAAACGAAAAATCGACTTTCCGTTAAAGGGGGCCGCGCGGGTCGCGGTGTCAGGTCTCCTCCCGCGGTTCCCGAGTTTGTAATCTCACCCGCGCTTACGCAGTTGACGCCCATATCTTGAGCTGAGACGCCGTTACATAGAACAACTGTTTTAATAGCGTATTTATTTTTTAAACAAAGTATTGTTTACTGTAATTATGGATGACTTCGAAGATTTTGAGATTACTCAAAATATCAGAGAGAGATCGAAAACATAGAAATCAATCGTCTCGACAAAACTTTAACCTAAGTTCTGATGATGATGAAGAAAAGATTCAAACCCCCCCCCCCGATCGAGTTACAGGTGCCTGCGGATTCCGTCATCAAGTGAAGGTATTGATGCTGAAATTGGACGCGCTATCAAAGATTTAGAAAGAAGTTCATCATCTACCTACGTAGACAAACCCCAAAGTTTTTTGTTTATGGGTAGTTTTCGCTAGTTTTCTCTAAATATTTTACAAACACAAACACTCACCCCTACACACACGCACGGCACACGCAAACACACACAAAACTAATAAATCTACAAGATTTATAATATTAGTATTAGCACTCATCGATAACGTAGCTTTCCATTACTGAAATAATTTTTGAAATCCGATGAGTAGTTTTACAAGGTGGGCCAAAAGAAGTCATCCGATGTTGTTTGGCTCTCTTTTTATTCCTAAATGAAAAACTTCGATTCTGTTTTTTGATTATGTTTACTTGAACCTTTAGAATTTTATTGGTCAAGTCGAGAAGATTATATCGGCCAAATGGGCGCCGTCACAATTGATTGCCATACGGGCTCGTTTTATGGCATTTTTCATCACTTCGGCGAGAACTTCGGGCGACAGATTCTCGCACTCGTATCGAATGTTGTCCTTGAGGGCTTCCAGAGCCTCGGGCTTGTTCACGTAAACACGGGACTTCAAAAAACCCCACAAAAAAAAGTCTGGAACGCTTAAATCGGGCGATCTTGCGGGCCAGTGCAAATCGCCAAAACGAGAGATGAGGCGACCTCGAGATTGAGGATGGCTTGGGCGTAGGTTACGCGCGTTTGGCGGTCGGCAGGCAGCAGCTGATGCACGGACTGGACTTTGTACGGGAACATGCGCAGGTCTTTGACCAAAATTCGCCTTAGGGTCGTCTGGCTGATGGCTAATTGCGTGGCACGGCGTCTGGTCGATGTTTCCGGCGACAGCTCGACAACCTCGGCAACAGCGGCGATATTCTCAGCAGAACGGGCGCTCCGGGGCCGGCCACTCTGGGCAACGTCTCCGGCCGGGGAATCGGCGACGGAATTCGCGCTGCGCCAACACGACAGACTAATTGTTACGCAAAAAAATAGACACGATTATTCCGCGTTCTTGGGGAGTGTATCGCTCCATGGCTTGTTCACTTGTATTCTGCATCTGTCTAGTCCACAAATGTCAAAACAGATTTGACATTGGCGGTCATTTGCAAAAATGAGGGCATCTTCCAATAGGGTGATTTCTTTTGGCCCACCCATTAGATATTACTTTCTACATCCAAACTCACAATCCTACAAAAATTACACCTTTATCATCATCATCAGCCCGGAGAAATCCACTGAGACAAAGGCCTTTCCAATTACGCGCCACACAAATTTTCACTCTTTGGTAATTGTTGTTTTTTTTCTAAGTCCTTTACGTTTTTCAAAAACCATCTTAGTTTGGAGTAACTAGAGGGCCACGCGGGTCAATGAATATGGGATTTAGTTTGAAAACACTGTCCTACGGCCTGTATGAATGAATCGAAAACACTCGTTAAACGCGGTCAGCACTGACCGACGCGGCCCGAACGGAAAGTCTAGTTGTCGACCATCAGTGACCGACGCGGCCTGAACGGGCAGATGTACTTTTTTCCTTGGCGTTCAACGTGTTAAGTATGATTTTAACCATGTTGTGATAAACTTTTCAGATTAATGCTGAGGTCTCACCTCTACTTCGGAACACCAATAATTGTCGTGTAGAAGAAGCCGAGACGGTGTTGCTACAGCACCGGAAGCATCGCGAATTGATGATATTATACAAACATAAAGGTCTGCATATGAAAGCGCTTCAGCTAATATCGCATCTAAGAGAGCAGGCCACGGGACAGGATATTAGCGTGAATATCTATCAAGAAACGTTGAATTATTTGAAAAATCTTGGTTAGTTTCGATTTTTATATCATTGCTGATCCGTGGTAGGTATAGGTAGGTAGGTACTGGTTGAATTAACGCATTTTATTTTCTAGGAGCTGAACATATAGACTTAATATTCAAGTTCTCTGATGAGATATTGAAAGAACATCCAGAAAAAGGGTTGAAGATTTTTACCGAGGAGAACGTAGAAGCAGAAACCTTGCCCCGTCAAGAGATATTCGATTTTCTTAAAAGGGAGCACGAATCTCTGGTGATACCTTACTTAGAACATGTCATCCATACCTGGAATGATACGACTTCTTCATTTCACAACTCTTTAATTAAAAGGTACAGAGAAAAAATAACTGATGAGAAAGTGAACCTAACAGATGCAGAGGTACAGCACATTAGGTCGAAATTAGTTGCGTTTCTTGAAAACTCAGCACATTACACTCCTGAGAGAGTTGTTGTGCACTTCCCTACTGACAGCTTGTTTGAGGAGCGAGCTATTATTTATGGCAAGTTAGGACGACACGAGCAGGCTCTCGCCATTTATGTGCTGATATTGGGTAAGTGTGACATTTGTTTATTTTCCTGAGAAGATTTGTGGGCTATGATCACAATTTATGGCCTAAATATATATGTGTGTGTTGTTTACGTCAAACCTAGTGCAACTGACGAGGATAACCTGGCGTGGTTTTGCAAGGTCGAGGACATTATTCACAGCTTGAAGGGAACTATTATTATTTTAGGCGACCTTAATCTAAAAAGTGCGTCAGTAAATGTTAATAATTACTACTGTTATTTTCTAAGCTTTTGTAGCCTGGTAGAGATGAATGAAGTGATGAATATGCGTGGCAGTAAGTTAGATGTAGTGTTGGCTCGGGAGGGCGCTGCTGTAAACTGTGAGTATGTCGAGGGTACGGAACTGGTTCCGATTGATCTGTATCACCCTCCGTTAGATATTGCTGTTACCATCCCAAGGCATAAGGTACATGAAAAACTTGATCCTAGCAATATTGACCATCGTAAGGATTGGAACTTTTGTAAAGGAGACTACACATTACTGTTCGATCTTGTTCGCTCTGTTCCAAGGCAGGACGTTTTTAGCTGCAATGACGCGTCCACCGCTGCTTGTAAGTTTTATAATCTAATGTACGATATATTAGTCCTTACATATGAAATTGGCGTTTTTCGTACTGGCCACTTTAATCACGAATTTCTCCTCTTTGGTAAGGAATTCCAAATTCAAATTTGTACAGCTATTTACTCATGTATTTGTGCTTCGATGACCGTCATTCATTTGTTTTTTTTCTTCTGTTTTTTCTGTTTGCGTCACTCATTTTACAAAATGGAAAATTTAAAATATCGCATTATTTACGAGTACGAGTTCCGCCGTGGCACTAGTGCTGCGGAAACGACTCGAAGGGTGAATGATGTGTATGGCGGTCATGTTGCAAAAGAAAACACAGTTCGTTTTTGGTTCCAACGTTTTCGTTCTGGAAATTTCGACCTGCAGAACAAGCCCCGTGGACGGCCTGAGACCCAAGTTGATAATGGAGAATTGAAGGCTATTGTGGAAGCGGACCCATCGCAAACCACGTCCGAGTTAGCTGCAGGCTTCGATGTTAGTGATAAAACTGTTTTAATTCACTTGAAGCAAATTGGGAAGATTAAAAAGCTTGAAAGGTGGGTACCTCACGAATTGACTGAAGCAAACCGGCAAACGCGCGTCGACTGCTGCGTTACATTACTGAACCGGCACAACAATGAAGGTATTTTAAACCGAATCATTACCTGTGATGAAAAATGGATTCTTTACGATAATCGGAAGCGCTCAGCGCAATGGTTGGATCCTGGCCAGCCAGCCAAATCCTGCCCCAAGCGAAAATTAACCCCAAAAAAGTTACTTGTAAGCGTTTGGTGGACTAGTGCCGGTATTGTTCATTACAGTTTTCTCAAATCTGGCCAGACTATTACAGCTGATGTCTATTGTCAGCAATTACAAACCATGATGGAAAAGCTAGCGGCTAAACAACCAAGGCTGGTCAATCGCTCCACGCCACTGCTGCTTCACGACAACGCCAGACCACACACTGCGCAACAGACGGCTACCAAATTAGAAGAGCTTGAATTGGAATGTCTTAGACATCCTCCGTACTCCCCGGACCTTGCTCCAACAGATTACCATTTTTTTCGCAATTTGGATAACTTTTTGCAAGGGAAAAAATTCAACTCCGATGGGGCAGTCCAAATCACCTTCAAAGATTTTATTGATTCCCGTCCGACTGGTTTTTTTAGTAAAGGGATCAATGAACTACCTATAAGATGGCAAAAGTGCATTGAAAACAATGGTTCATACTTTGATTAATTAAATATATTATATTAAAAAATATTCGACTTTTTGTTCCTTCCATACAAAACGCCAATTTCATATGTAAGGACCTAATATTTGATTCCTCTATCCCGAAGAAGACGAGAAGGACCTCTGGTAATAAGAGGTACCCAGTCTGGTTTACTAAAGATATCGTAAGCGATACTCGACGTAAATCTAAACTCCATAATAAATGGTAACAATCCCGATGTGATGCTACATATGCTCTGTTTAGCGCACTGCGGTCGGTATTAAGAGTGAGAACCGAGGAGGCATATAGACTGCATTGTTCTAATATGGAAAACAGCCTTGGAAAAAATCCAAAACTGTTCTGGCAGCACATTTCAAGCCTGCGATCTAAGGGTGGGTTTGAGCCAGACGTTGTGCTTGATGGCAGGGTCTATTCAGGTGTCAAAGCTGCGGAGGCGTTTGCTGAGTATTTTTCCAGCGTGTTTCTGCCGGACACACCAGAATTGGACCTGAAATTAAACACGGTGAATAGTGAGGGAGGTAATTTTCCCCTACCCGTTTTAGTACCTCCGGACGTGGTTAGGGGTATTTCCAAACTCAAACCCTGCAGTTCGGTTGGCCCTGATAACATCCCTGCATATATCGTTAAAGGATGTAGTAGTATATTAGCAGCCCCTTTATGTCATGTTTTTAATCTAGCTCTTCAGTCGGGCGTGTATCCGGAGCTGTGGAAGACTACACGTGTTACTCCCATCCCTAAAACCAGTGACAAGACATCTGTCGTGGAACACAGACCCATCGCTATTTTATCAACCATTGCAAAGGTCTTCGAACATATACTTAACACTGTTATCTGTAAACATACCAATATGTATCTTTCCGATGCTCAACATGGTTTTCGACCTGGTCGCTCCGTAAACTCAAATCTGCTGATTCATGTTGACTTTATATCCAGTAGCCTGGAATCCGGTGGGCAGGTCGACACTCTGTATTTTGGTTTCAGGAAGGCTTTCGACAAAGTGGACAACGACGTGCTTTTGGCAAAGTTAGGGCCTACGGGCTTCTCATCCGGCCTTCTTAACTTCTTCGCCGACTACCTACGGGATCGCAAACAGTTTGTCTGGCATGGCTGCTTTGAGTCGAAGTCTTATTACACTCGCTCGGGCGTGAGTCAGGGATCCGTATTGGGGCCGCCTCTGTTTCTGGTCATGATCAATGACCTAATTTGTAAGATTCGATTCGCAAAATGTCTACTATATGCCGACGATCTAAAACTAGCTGCGCAAATCAGAACAGAGGTGGATTGCGAACTCCTACAAAAAGATATCGATACCGTCTATGAGTGGAGCATTGCGAACAAGTTGTTTAATATTAGTAAATGCAGCGTTATGACTTATGGTCGAGGGTTGAGACCAATAAAATATGATTATAGTTTGGGGGGTATAGTGATCACTCGTGTCACCAGCGTTAAGGACTTAGGAGTGACCTTTGACCGCAGTCTGACATTTAAAGACCACGTGTCTGCCCTTGCAAGGGAATCCTTCAGGCGTCTGGGATTTGTCCTGAGGAACGCTCGTGACTTTCGCAATCCCAGTATTATTAAACTTTTGTACACCACTTTGGTTCGGAGTAAACTCGAGTCCAGCGCCTGTGTCTGGCATCCACATACTGCGTCTCAGACACTGATGCTTGAGAAAGTTCAGAAAACCTTCCTGAGATTTTTGTATCAAAGGCTGTACCATTACTTTCCTTTCATGTACCCAACGAATTATCTTCTAGGGGTGTTGGGCTTCAATTCGTTGGAGGTAAGAAAGGGCTTTGACCAGCTCTCTATTGCCTGTAAGACCCTAACCGGTCGTATTGACTGCCCTGAGCTCCACGGACTTTTCTGCCGCCTATTTGTGCCCGGCAAATACCTTGGGCACCGCCAAAGCCGCCGTCATAACCTGTTCGCACTACCGCTATCTAGATCTGTTGCTAGAGCCGAATCACCAATATGTCGAACCCTAAGGATGCTAAACGCCCTCTTGACTGCCGACCCTGAATGTGATGTGTTTGCTGATGAATGGAAGAAGATAATGCGTGCTTGTCTGGTGTTTTGTGAGAGACGTTATGCGAGGGTGTCCACTGTTACATGTTAGTTTATGATGTATTTAATTTATTTAACCATTTACATACTCAAACAAATATTAGTAATTTTATCCATGAATTGTATATCTTTGAATTTGAATTTAATTTTTGTATTGTATGTTATTTGAATGCTTATTTTATCCTAATTTTTATAATTCTATGTTAATTAATGTAATTGGACCTGTGCCGTTTTAATTAACTATAAATATATAAAATAAAAAAAATAAAAAATCCTGATTGAGACATGTGGGGGAATTTCAATTTCCTGGTCTCGGAAAGTCAGATGTTTCCTGGTTTGGGATAAATTTGCTGCCAATGTCTATGAAGTAGGTACTTAAGTTCCTTACTCTTGCAAACTTGCACTTGCAATCATAAACGTTATTTTATTGCAGGTGATGTGGCTACAGCATTAAAGTACTGCGAAAATGTAGGCACGAAGCCAAACTTCAAGGACACAGACGTATACGTGATACTGATGAAGACTCTCATAAACCCTGAAAAAAGCAGTCTTTTCATAGGAAAATCACTAGCTAATGTACCAAGGCATCCGGAGACAGCTGAACCGAACTTGGAGATGGCACTCAATATCTTGGATACATATGCCAACCACATATCGCCCTTGAAAGTAAGTGTGGTTCAAACAGATCGTATTTTGTCACGAATTCACGATTTTGATTTGGTATGAAATACGGTTACTGAGGAACGGGCGTCATGGTTGCTGACTCATACTGGTCTTTCTAACTAGGTAAGAGACAAGTATCACCACGTCTGCACACGATGGGGCTTAGAAGAAGTAGGCATTACCTATCCCACAGGTGGCGCTACCATACTCATCAATCCAGCTTGGGTAACTTTAGTGAGGAGTTTAGAAAGCAAAATGTGTCGGTCGCACAGCATTAACAATATTATCCTCTAATTACTAAATCATTGAATTGCTCTACGGTAAAATCCTTTATTCAGAAATAAAAATGTTGAAAATATCGAATTTTTGCATGATTGCAGGCCTTGTCAGTGTTGCCAGACTCAGTTCCCCTGGATCGACTGAAATATTTTTTAGAGTGTGCTATGGATGGACAGCTCACGCTGAAGCGACGTATGCAGGTCATCAAAGGATTGTGGTATGCTGAACAAGTGCAGGTTTGTGAGATACATATTATCTGTAATCTATATATATAAAATTCGAAGTCCGGACTGACTGACTGATATATCAACGCACAGCCTTAACCGCTGGCCCTAGAAACATGAAACTTGGAGGGTGTGTTTTTTGTGAAGAATACGTATCCTCTGAGAAAGGGTTTTTGAAATTCCACCCCTAAGAGGGTGAAATTTCACGCAGACGAAGTCGCGGACAGAAACTAGTTAGTCATATCTTTTGAAGTGCTTTTTGGTAGCAGTTCATTGACTTCCTCGCGAATTGCTATTGGCGCATCAGATCTGCACCCTAATTGCGTAACACACTATCAATCACAATTTGAATCATTTTGAAGGATATTGTTAATCCATTGCTTCATATGTTTGAAGAATGTGTCTGCTCAACAACGTTAATAACGCAATGAATGTTGTTGAACTGTCAAAATGAAATCCACTGCTACTAATAGTATGCTATATGGATACATTTTTAAAGGATCGTGTGAACGTGGTGTAGAAGCCTTGGGAGAGGCCTTTTATTTGATTTATATAGTGTCGGTACATATAGGTTCTCTCTACATACCTACCTTACCTATAATGGTAAGCTTGAGATAGATTGTCAGCCCACTTATCCGGGAGATGTGGGTAAATGCAGGTATTGGCAGTATTGAAAGCCAGCCTATGGCGAACAGGTCCATATAGGTAATAACAATATACATACCGCGTCTGATTGTCTGTCAATCTATTCGACAAAGGGCTTTATCTTTTAACCGCAATAGGTGACTAGTTCATAGTTTTAATATCTTATATAAATATTAGTTTTAATATCGTTTTAATGTCTTCTGCTCGTTACAGATACAAGAACTAGAAAAGTTCTACGAATCGAAGAGCATAGTTATAAATGACGGTGACGTGTGTCCCGTGTGCAAGAAACGTTTCGGTAACCAGAGCGCCTTCGTCAGATACCCCAATGGTAAAATCGTCCATTTCAGTTGTAGACTTGATAAATAAAAAAAAATCGAGTGAAAAAGTGTCTACATACATTTACAACAGCGCGCACAGTGGTAGTGACCAATTCAGGAACCGGAAAATTGGTCTGTTGGATGCTGCCAAACTCGGAAAACAATCACGATCGACTGTCCACAACTGTTGTTCAAACTAATGATCGGTGACGCGTCTCGCTCGGCCGTCAAAATAATCAAATCATATGCGGATAATTCGGCAATTCGTCAAAATTAAATAAATTTGTGGGTAGATTTGACTTTTCTTTAACGAAATCTGCCTATCTACCCACATTTGTAGGTATATTGTTCACAAACTTCATTAAATTAAATCATTCGTTATGAAAAAGTTTTTGCATTTACCCATTTTCAAATAACATGGATATTTCTGAAAAATCTTAAAAAAAAATGTCATATAAGTAGGTATTTGTCGTATGATGATTGTGATTTTGATTTATTATTTAGGGTTGAATTTACTGTAGAAAAAATCTTAAATGCCACAAGATAGGTACCATAATGACCTACTTACCTATCAGATATAAAAAAAGAAACTATCAGAGAATGTTTTGTTTGTTGAAAACGCTCCTTAAAATTATCATGTACTTTAATGACATTTCTAGAACATTGCTATAATTTTAAATTTTTCATTTATACAACTCCTACTCTAAAATAATATTGTACAGACGCTAGCACATCAAGATACCCGAAACTGTGTGTGTGTGCGTGTTTTCCCAATCAACTTAGCGCTATAGTCGAAAATCTATTAAAGAAATTTGACAGATTGTGGTAGCTTGATGTGCTTTCGTCTGTACAATATTTCAAAGGTGTTATAAGGGTCTTGACGCAGAACGTCACTTTCGTAAAATGTCATCCTGAAAAATTTGGTCACTTTCGCATAATGTCATTTTCGCAAAACGTAATTTTCTCAAAACGTCATTTTCTCACAATGTCACTTTCGCAAAACGTCATTTTCGCAGAATGTCATTCAAGCTATTTTTTTTCAGGAGAGACCTAATACTAACACTACAGAATCGGGTAAGTAATTAAGTAAAGAGCAGCCAGTGCTGCGCCTCCCACTTATAGAATGTGGTTCCTCTTCAGCCTTTTCACCACCGCTGTCGGGTTCAACAGTTCAGTAACTAGTGGGTTTGGATGCAAGGTTAGGCGTGTTGTTCCTTGTACCGCTCGATTTCATAGTTTACTGTTGGCATTTGTAGATAGTCGTGGATTTCGTCGTTCCTAGCAAACCAAGGTGCGTTAACTATGGATCTTAGGATACCATTTGGACTCTTTGTAGGCAGAGTATGTTGGTTTTGCTGGCAACGTCCCACAATTAGATCCCGCAGGTCCTTAAAGTATTGTTTATTTTTATATAGTTGCAAAAAAATATTTTACGCATTAATTCAGGTAATGTCAATGATTGGCGGTCTTTCTTCAAAAGTTTACTGTTTTTTTTTTGTCAAAATATATATCATTCGGTATTCTGTATCCGCGGTAAGTATGTTTTATGTAAACTTTCTTTGATTCGCTTATCCCAATAGCGGCTTTTCTAGACTCGAAAAATTACACAAGGCGTCTCATTACATTACACACCAATTTTTTAGCATAATAATTATAATAACCAATTACATGATAGATCATTTTAAGCACATATGCATATAGTTATTTATGTATGTAATAAAAATTTGATTGATGGTTTTTTGTATATTTTTAATAAATTACTTACCCGATTCTACAGTGTTAGTATTAGGTCTCTCCCGATAAAAAAATGGCTTGAATGACATTCTGCGAAAATGACGTTTTGCGAAAGTGACATTGTGAGAAAATGACGTTTTGAGAAAATGACGTTGTGCGAAAATGACGTTTTGCGAAAGTGACATTATGCTAAAGTGACCAAAGGAGAACGAGTAAGACCGTACCCAGAGACCAAGTTAATTGTAGCATTATGGACTATGTCGATATTTGTTGACCTCATGGAGTAGTTTAATTAATCCTAAGACAGCATATCTGAATTCACTTGGAGAAAAAAGATATTTAAGGAAGTTAAATTGGCTTTGAGAACACCGTACCCAGAGACAAGGTTAATTGTAGCATTATGAACTATGTCGGTATTTGTCGACCTCATGGAGTAGGTAGTTTAATTAATCCTAAGACATCATGTCTGAATTCACTTGGAGAAAAAAGATATTTAAGGAAGTTAAATTGGTTTTGAGAAGACGGTACCTACTCAGAGACAAGGTTAATTGTAGCATTATGAACTAGTATGTCGGAATGTGTTGACCTCATGGAGTAGTTTAATTAATCCTAGGACAGCATGTCTGAATTCACTTGGAGAAAAAAGATATTTAAGGAAGTTTAATTGTTTTAATAAAATAATGGGAAAGTTCATTATCTTTATTCAGGGTGTCAAGTGAAATTAGTGCATTTGTTATTATACCAAACATTACACACCCTAAAACATGGGAAAAAATTACAAAAAAAAAAAATTAAAGACGGTACGAAGTTCGCCATCCCCTTCTAACCTAACCTGTCCGAGTCGGGGTGCCTTAAATTCAAGATTGCATCCAGTTTCTCCTGGTAACAATAGTTGAGGGTGGCAGGTGTATAGGGTAAAAAGCGAAGAAAAAAAACAACTTAAATTATATTAAAAGTTACTTAGAGATTATGAATATTATAGTTAATAAATAATATACTAAATAAATATTATGTCAAATGAGCATTACAGGAAAAGTTCATTATATCATAATAAATTAGGTAAAATGAAATTATATCAACAATTCATTAGCTCAACCAATCATTATATTAAACAAAAGGATATTAACTAAAATTAGGTCAAGTGAACGTTAGATTTTTTGTTATTATATCAACCTATACACACCCTGAATAAAGATAATGAACTTTCCTATTATTTTAGTAAAACAATTAAACTTCCTTAAATATCTTTTTTCTCCAAGTGAATTCAGACATGCTGTCTTAGGATTAATTAAACTACTCCATGAGGTCAACAAATTCCGACATAGTTCATAATGCTACAATTAACCTTGTCTCTGGGTAGGTACTGTCTTCTCAAAACCAATTTAACTTCCTTAAATATCTTTTTTCTCCAAGTGAATTCAGACATGCTGTCTTAGGATTAATTAAACTACTCCATGAGGTCAACGAATACCGACATAGTTCATAATGCTACAATTAACCTAGTCTCTGGGTACCGTCTTCTCAAAACCAATTAAACTTCCTTAAATATCTTTTTTCTCCAAGTGAATTCAGACATGCTGTCTCAGGATTAATTAAACTACTCCATGAGGGCAACGAATACCGATATAGCTCATAATGCTACTGTCATCTTTTTTTTTGGGTACGGGGCCCATACAACTTTACCCATTGTTCTTTTGCACGGTCACATTTTGCGAAAGTGACGTTCTGCGTCAAGACGTTATAAGAATCTATGCTCAGAGCGTCGAGAGCCGTAGGTCTGTAGTAGAAGGTATTGCATTGTATCGTATTCATTAGTTATTGGCCCATGTATAAATAAAAATATAATTTCTTAGTTAATTATGAAATAAGAATTGTATGCAAAATCATTTGTTTGATTGCTACTCCTCCTCCAATAGAAAATAATACACACCGAAGAAAAATAGAAGATAGAAAATATTTATGTTAATAAAAAATGTGTGTTTTGGCAGAGATTGATTTCATTTTGCTTTTATAGCAAAGCTTTCACCTTGAACCACTTTTGGACAGAAAAAGACTTTGTTAAAGTCTAGCAACTTATGATTAGATGTGACATTGGTAACTAACGCAGTATAATTAATGTCGAAATAGCCTGTATATCGATGTCGAAATAGCCTGTATATCGATGTCGTATCGTGTCAATAGCTGTGATGCTAAACTTAGACCTACGAGCGTACCAGTTTAAAAATATTCATTTTTGCTTTGCGGATACGTCAATGTATTCACATTGACGTATCCGCAAAGCGTAGCGCCCACGACGTTTTTCATTGTAAACAAAAATATCTCATCTCAATTAAATCCTTTCTTTTTTTTTAATTGTTTAAGGTATTTCGTAAATCAGAAAACATGTCTCAATGACAAAATACCTAGATAGATTTAAATAAATTAACTCCTGAAACAGGTTACGGGCATTGTACCTACCTCATAGACGTATAATGACCTACCTAAAGAGTTCTTGACGACCGATAAGAATCAAATTATCAGTAACAAAAGTTACGATAATAATAAATAGGTGTCATGCTACTTCTAGTTGATACCTCGCAGTTCCAGTACCAAATCAATCAAACTAGTAAGATGTGTGTAGTACGTTAGACACACCTCTAACCGTATAGGCAGTAGTTAGAAACATGTAGGTAGATACATTTACATGTAATAGTTGCTAGGGTAAAAAAATTAGGAAGTCCGCCGTGACGTCACATATAGTTAATTTTAACGCAACTAATATCCTAGAAAAACAAATAGGCACCTAGTTAGTTGAATAGAAACAATCCGGAACTATTGGCACTTCTAGAGGCAAACTTACGGCCGTCTCGCTCTACTTTTGACCATTTGACATTGAACTTATGTATTGACATTAATTATGTATGTATGAGTAATGTAATACATAATCAGTGTGGGTATATGTGTGTGTGATCGCACGCGCCCGATGACGCGCGGTGACGCAACGACGTCGTCAGCGCCGCCGAACGGGTGCGTCTACTTGCGTCTCATTGCCGCTCGCCTCTGTGGCCCAATGGATAAGGCATCGGCCTCCTAAGCCGAGGATTGTGGGTTCGAGTCCCACCAGAGGTACACAACCGCCTTTTTGTAGGTGTCCGTTTGTAAATATACGTGTTACAACGAAAGCGTCAGTCGTTATGTAGCTTTTAGATAATTAAATACGGTACAGATTTGTAGGTTGTCAATTTTATTAAGAGTTAAAATTAGGTAAATGTTTCAGTGCGAATCGAATTCGACTTTCATTGTTTACTTATATTAATTGTTTTATTTTTATTTAATTTAAAACATTGCAGCACAATGCTCCAAATTACTCTCTGGCGAACCTCAAGAAAGTGAGCAGAGGTGGCCCAGTGGCAACGGCCGCGACTTACGAGTTGCAGGTCATGGGTTCGAACCCAAGCAGGCACTTTATATTGTGTAATTTTTTTTATCACCACTGCTCTCAAACCGGCGAAGGAAAACTTCGTGAGGAAACCGGCATGTCCTGGGACCAAAAATTCGAAAACATTGACATCCGCCAACCCGCACTGGGCCCGCGTGGTGGATTATGGCCCCCTCTCTCTCACAGAGAGGGGGCCTGTATCCTAGCAGTGGGAACATTATAGGCTGATTATGAACCTCAAGAAAGAATGCAATGTACTCGTATATTACCTACCTAACTTTTACGTTTGTTAATTTTTCTAGAATCTACATAGAGACACATTAATCTATTCCGTATAAACCACATAATTATGTTACTGCCTACAGGTTACAGTGCGAGGAAGATAAGCAACCATTTTCGTTGCCTATTTATCAAGCCTTAGTCCATCACCTGTCATTCCAGGATTTCATAACACGAGCGCTGACACTGGCACGTTTTGCTCGCACATTACATCTGACACAGATAAAACTATCTACCTACCTACAACATTGGCGTCGAGTTGTCGTAGTGTGTACTGTGTACCTATTATAAAAGTCCCATATCGCGAAGGGAAAGCTGTTAGATATGATAACGATACAATTTTATTGATAAGGACCGGTGAAGCATCGATCAGTCGATAGCTCACCGGTTGTGGTCACTACATGGCTCCTCGCGCTCACACTAATCATTATCTATCAAATAATTAAGCTTTGTTATGAATTTGCCTTATCAGCGGTGATTTGAGGCAATCAACATTTTTTATTTATTTATATACAACATTTTCTTTAGTCAACGGTAGTTTTTGCGTGTTCAGTGTAGAAGAAACAGGAATATCGTGGACATTGACAGTGTATGATGAGAATGATGGGTGAGGGCGAGATGGTCTATGGGGACTACTACAACTACGAGAACAGCTGGTCGATAATCCCGCCAGACTATGGCGCTGACCTGGGTTACCAAGTACGACAGCCACAGATAGAGGAAGACTATAAATACAACTCTTATGCGTGAGTATTTATTTTGGTATATACGAATGTAATAAGTGCTTAAATAAAGCCAAACTACATAGATTTAATGAAACGTTATTATAAGATACCTAATGTCGTAGCTGTGGGATTCCCGGTAAAACAAAACACATTGACATAATGATTGTATAAGGAACTTCTTATCAGGTAAAATACCATTGGATGCTACTCAAACTATAGTCTCTAGACGGGCATGCATTTACGAAAACGAAGTGCATTGTATGGCAGCACGCGATCCCGACAATGTCGTTGAAAAAGGTCTTGCGGACGAATTTAACTGAGTGCACAGAAATTGACAACGAGCGCCGTGAAACAACTTTATGTCTTTCAGCATGATATTCATGTTATTTTCTTTATTGAAACGAATTTTCTATACGAAATCATATTAGAGTGAAACGTCGTTTTCGTATTTTTCATGAGATTGCTAGTTTTGTTTGTACAGTTTCCACTATAATAAGGGTCTTGTGATCCAGTAACCCGCACTGGGCCCGTGTGGTGGATTATGGCCCACTCCCTCACAGAGAGGAGGCCTGCGTCCCAGCAGTGGGCTGATTATGTCAAGGGTCTTGTTTTTTCAATTGATTTTTTTAATATAGTATTTAGGAAAAATAGTTAAATGTTATTTATCAGAAATAATCGACTACATGTGGATTGATTCCCAGAAGAGACAAGCTACGAACTGCTCCCATCTTTAATACAGATAGATATATCATTATGTACTTACCTACGTATGTTTCGCAAGGTACAGGTGAATCATTTTATTTTGATCACAGTTATATAAAATATGGGTGTGTACATCATGTATTTTATGGTTTCACACTTAATCAAAAGTATAGAAAAGAAGACATACCTACTTATTAGATTCTTCATTTAGCATGCATTTATGAGTCGAAAATCAGCCAAAAAAAAAACTAGGTAGGTACTTAGATATGTTACAATTTTTTTAAGGAAAATCAATAAGAAAGAGATTTCTTTGAGTAAAGACTCTTTTAGGTTATTAAGGTTCATACTCTTTCTATTTTGCTACTGTTGACAACGCTCAGAAATATCCGAAATACTATGCATAATGCTACTAGTAGATACACCGGTAGCAGCAACGTTCCGGTCGATCGGTTTGGGTTCGCGTGTCGCACACTTATAGTCCCGTCGGCGATGAATCGGCGCACTGAGTACCATCGAGCTCGTAATCCACCAGCTGCAAGCTCTCCCATGCCTTCGTGGAGCCCTTAATTGGTTTGGAAACCCTCTTCGCAGGTTAGCGTGCTTTCACCCATTTAGGCCCAGTGCGCCTAACCAGATTGCCATAACGAAATATTCGTGAAACCCCATCGACCTACTCTATTCACTCGCAAGGGCGTACGAACTTGGATAAAGGAGTTCCACCAGCTATAAATTCGCTTTAAGTATCATAGGTGCTGACTGACGTGTTGCCGGGTGTCGTTTGTTTCTTTCTCCGCCAAACTATCTGGGTCAGGAATGCGGTGTGCTGGCTCCGCGTGATTTATGTTTATTACTCTAATATGCGAACTTAATACCCTTGAACTTACATTTCTCTATCCACATTTCGCAGTTCATAAAATCTGATATTATGCAAAAGTTGTCGTGTAATTTGTTGACATTGTGCTGTTTAGCTCGGGTAATGGCAGCCGAGCCGGTTAGTTTGGTCATAGGTAATTTTTTCTCGCGGCGGCGGCGGCGGCGGCGGCGGCGCTTGGTACGAACGGCGCGACTCCTCAATATGATATTCTACTTTTATACAAATTACATTTCTATCGTGCTTACTATCAACCCCCATTATTTTATCATTAACCAATGCAAATATAAAACGATCGCCTCTTTATTTTCAGTGACTAATTCGTCATGTACCTACTTAATTTGTTTTTATTCTACGTAATGTTTTATCTATCTTTGAGCAAATTCCGTATATTTCATGTATACCTTAAGAGCCTATACTGCCTCAAATGGCTTAGCGTGATCCTCCGTTATGTCGCAAATACTGCACCATTAATTTTGAAATAAATATATGGTAAAGTTGAGGATTAATGCTAAGTCTTATGTTAGACGAAAACACGATTCCATAAAATTTTCTCGATAGAAAAAAATTCCAAAGTTACCTCTAACCCGAACAATAAACCGCTGGTATTTTTAAAAAATGCTTCAAATTAGATCATGAAACTTTGCATGCTAACTGAACTTACTTTAAAGCAGGTCTTATGTTATTTATTTTTTTATAATTACCGTTATTTTCACTGTAAAAAGCAAATACCTAAACTATTGGCGCTTCCTGCCGCCCAGCACCGCACTCTGTCTCGCTCTCACTCAGTCCGCGAGCAGTATCGTATGAGCGAGATAAAGAGTGAATTTTAGCTGAGGTAGTATAGGCTCTTAAGGGGTTTATTTATAAACTTTGCTTAAAGTTAAGTAACGTTTAAACTTCAAAAATGTACCTATGGTTAAACAGTCGCTAATCATTACTTAAGTTTAAGCAACGTATAAATAAACTCCTACATATACGGAATACAAAATTATTAAGATTCTATAGTTATTGCAGCACATTGTGATATTTAAAGTGACATGCTCAGTTGATGTTTGAACTTGAGCAATTATGATTCATTAAACACCCCGCCTTTACTGATTACGAGTTAGCATTTACACCTGGCCGCCGCATCAGCTTCATTCGTAGTTTGTATTAAACCCTTCCCGACAAAAGCAATATTTATGTTATTTTTAGTAGATATCAATATTTTAGAATATTTGCTAGAGGTATGATGAACAGGGTGTAAAGTTCACTCGTCTTCCATAGAAAAGAAAGGATCTTCCGACCAGACGTGGATGGCTGTTATGTCTGATGGGCAACTGTCCGACGATTGATGTCGGGACCTTGCTAGTCGTGCGGTAAACTTTGCTTGCGTGATGCAGGATTTTTCAGTGAGTTGGAATCGGGTACTGCATAGTTTAAGGTGAGTGGGAACTGTCTGCGGTGCTGATGAGGCTGAGGGTAATGCCCAGGAATCCGCGTCCGCTGCATGCTGGTGGTCACTTGGTCAGCAAAAGCTCTACGATTGTTTTTCATTCGTTATTAGTGTTTTCATGGTTAAATTCTACAAATCAAAATATTACCATTAGTTAACCTATTATTTGATGCGTTACATACCTACTCGATTATGTTCAAAGTTTAAATAATTGTGATTAATTTATAGTAGTAAATTTATTGGGTGGGAGATGCAATGTGTTGTAGTAAAGCGTAGTGACTAGTGACCCGTGTAACAGAGGGCTATTGCACCTGCCTCCCTCCCCTCACAAATCTGGCCCTCGCAGCTTACCTCTCGATTATAGTATACGTAAAAATATACATAAAATCCGTAACTTACTGTTTAGAACTTTGAATAACTTAGAAGATTGAATTTGTGGAGAATATTGGTAAAGTTGGATAGATAATTAATGTGATATATGTAAAATGTCAGAATTGTTTATCTTAAAAAATAGGTAGGTACCTACCTACTAAACAAATAAATAAATTACACAAATCTATACTTATAATAAATCTGTAGAGAGGTCAATTCTGTACATGAAATATATTTTCAAAATAACTATCAGGGGGTGATTAGTGATCGATACTGATGCCAAAAATGCAATCAGTAAAATTTTTGTCTGTCTGTCTGTCTGTCTGTCTGTCTGTATGTTCCTTATAGAAACAAAAACTACTGGACGGATTTTAACGAAACTTGGTACAATTATTCTTCATACTCCTGGGCAGGTTATAGTATACTTTTCATCACGCTACAATCAATAGGAGCAGAGTAGTGAAGGCAAATGTTGGGAAAACGGGAGAAGTTACTCCATTTTTTAAGCTTCCGTCGCGTGTGCAGCCTTAATGGTTAAAGTTACATAGAAATCATGTATGACGGAAATATTCTACATAAAATTGTCTAAAAAATATCCTGCAACAGCATATGTCTATCTTTTATGGTTGACTCACAATAACACGTGTAACTCCTGATAGCTTAGCAGTTCGGAGCATTCTGATTATATTTGTTTACTCTTACGTTTATAATACTCTCACTCATCCCTAATTTAAAAAAGTTAACATTATTACCTATTCAATAAAAAAAGAATCATAGAAATCGGTATAGAAACACCAAATTTATACATGAAATAAGCCATCGCGCCGTCGCACGTGAAGACTGAATCATGCTATAAGGATTATTTTTGTGTAACAGTTGCCGCGCTCGACACGGGTCGCGCGCGGCGGCGGGCGGTAGGGTATAAAAAGGCGGGAGGTCCGAGACCGAGAGCGAGCTTCATTCATTTTGGCTGTTGATGCGTTCAGAGCGTTCGCCCTTATTGACAGACAATAATTGATATTGAGAAACCGTGCTTATCAGCGCGACTTTTAGTCTTTATACATATAGTTTATTTGAATTTCTTTTGTTGTTATTTTGTAAAATAGGTATGAGTTGTTTTGGTAGTGTTTAAATATTCGTTCAAATTAAACATTATTAAGCGTAGGTACTTTTATTAATTAAAGTAGTTATAAGTATTTATTTTTAAGTGAAGTAGGTATAGGTAGATAGTATTACACAGGCGTTTCAGCTTTATTTTCATTTCTTTTTTGTTGTGAGTTGTATATATTTCTGGTTATAATTCTATAAGAATATTTTAGTTTAAATAGTCACTTAGATTTTAAGTGTAAGGTAGCTAAAGTTAGGACCACGTATTAGTTGTTTTGGTAGTGTTTAAATATTCGTTCAAATTACAAATTATTAAGCGTAAGTACTTAGGTACTTTTATTAACTAAAGTAGTTATAGGTATTTATTTTGAAATTTTACACAGTGGTTCCCTTTATAATGTAGACAAGGAATTAGGAAGGATTTTTTGAAATTCAACCCCTAAGGGAGTTAAATAGGGGATGAAAGTTTGTATGAAAATCCGTCAGTTTTAAAGTTAGGATCTTCAAATTTTGTGTTTAGGCTGACGACTAAAAATTAATTTATACGTGTCTCAGCGTTTTTGATAATTCCAACCCCAAAGGGTTAAAAAGGGGGATGAAGTTGTGTATGAAAGTCCGTCAGTTTAAAAGTTAGGGTCTTCAAATTTTGTATTTAGGCTAACGATTGAAAATTAATTTATACGTGTCTCAGCGTTTTTGATAATTTCTCCCCCAAAGGGGGATGAACGAACTGACTGAAATATCAACGCACAGTCTAAACCGCTGGTCCTAAGGACATGAGTTTTGGAGGTTGTGTTCTTTGTGCAGAGTAGGTATCGAATAAGAAGGGGTTTTTGGAAATTCAACCTTTAAGGGGGTGAAAAGGGGGGATTTTGTTTGTATGAAAAATCTTATTTATTGAGTTGATAACCTTGAAACTTGGCACGAATACTTATCTAAGTAAATTATGAAGTTTGTAATTTTTCGTTTTTCTAAAATACCCCCTAAAGAGGTAATGGGGGGTGTTAAAATTTGTATGGAAGAATTTTAATGCCCTGTCCGATTAACTTGAAACTCAGTATTTATACTAAGGACTAAAAATAATTAATAATATGTATCAGGGTTTTTCGAAAATCTACCCCTAACTGTATGAAAAGAGGTAGTTAATTTTAAAGGGGAGGATTTTAGTGCGTGGCTTGATTAGCTCGAAAATTGGTATAAATAAACTTTGAGTCAAGTTATGAACACTTCTTAAACGATTTTTCAAAATTCTACCCCTGTGGGGGTGAAAAGCGGGGATAGTTTCTTTGAAAAATCTGATTCCTTTGTTCTATAAACTTAAAAATTGGCCCGAATACTTATTTATTTAAGTTAATTATAAAGATCATACCAACATACATTTTCGAAACTTTTAGAGGAAAGTACGAATTTCACGCGGACGAAGTCGCGGGCAGAAGCTAGTAATACATAAATTAGCTCTAATAAGAACATGTTTCCTTATTACAAGAAATAAGAATGATTTATTGCGAATTAATACGACATGTTTTTGATAATCGATGGTCACTATCTGACATGGAGCACAACAACCAGTTGTTGTGCTCCATGTGCTATCTGACCATCATGGTCACTATCATGTTGTACCTTGGTAATTTGGCATTTCGTGTAGGCGTTGCGTGGTGACAGTTCTTGTCGTAATGAAAGTACTCTGTGATGCCGACTGGCAACTAGTCAGAAATAATTTTAGTTTTATTGTTACTTAATAATGTAGTTTGCCAGTAATCTGTAAGTACCTTTCTCATAACTTTGGTGTTATTTTCGTTCTGCTCTTTCAGCGTAAAAGCGTAGAAATAATAATCAATACTTATGCATTGGTTAGTTTAGTTTAATTCTATTTAGATTCTGAACAAAATAATTATGTAAGCCGTCGGTATTGGAACGAAAAATATTATAGGTTAGATTAATCGGTTGAAGGATAGAGACACAATACTTAGAAGTGTTAAAATTTTAAAGGACGTCATTATTTTCTATAAAAAATTATAAGAAAAACGAAAAAAAAAAAAAAAACTGTAATTAAATCATAAAACATCTGAAGGGCAATCCTCGTAATTTTAAGAACGTTCACAGCCTGATCCGAATCTCAATCTGTCAAAAATACCTTTAATTTCCCTACATTTTTCAAAAGTTTTTGACATTGATTGTCGCTGAGATGAGATTGCGACAAGGTTTTGAACGTTTTTAATTAAGACATTATTTTATTTTTAATTAAGAGAATTGGCCTTCTGATAACTTGTCATATACTGCCTCCCCATACAAAGCGATGAGCGCGCAAGCGATTGTAGCGATAGATTTAAAAACTCATTCTCAATAAGTCAATTAAACATTTCGTGAGCTGCACGCCACTTAGGGGGTTCGTTCCAATATAAATAATTGCCCTTTGTTGTTGGTGCGCTTTCACAGGGAAAGTGATGCATGCGCGTTGCCCTTTACGGCTTCACTAGTGTTTTTAAAAATTTCGAAAAAAATTTTTCTTCGCTTGATGATAACTGATAGTATAATCAGCCTGTAATTTTCCCACTGCTTGGGACAAAGGCCTCCTCTCCGGAGAGGGTTCCTGTAATCTACTACGCGGGCCCAGTGTGGGTTGATACCTAGATGTCTCATGTCTTCGAAGTTTTGGTTCTAGGACATACCAGTTTCCTCACGATGTTTGCCTTCACCGTTTTAAGAGCAGTGGTGATGAATTTATTTACACAAAGTAAGGCGCCTGCCTGGGTTCAAACCTACGACCTACAACTCGTAAGTCGGGGTTGTTACCACTGGGCCAGTGCTCTCTCCACTGGGCCATCACTGATAAGTGATGTTTATTTCTATAAGCACTTTTAAACGTCAGTAATAATTTTAAAACAAATGGTCGGTTTTTTTTGGACAGCCAACTACTCTGAAAAGAAGCTCCGGGACACATCCAATGGTCACCAGACATTATCTTCATCAGGTCATGTTAAGATGTAGATTAGTGTCTGAAAATGGTCTTTTGAGGAAAGAGCCACACAGAATTGATTGGACCTGTCCAGTCAGTACACGCTTGTGTCAGTAATTGTATACTTAGCTCAACTCAGAAATTATTATTGACGTCTGTGGGAAACTTATAGGATTTCCAAGATATACAAGGATTAAAGGAAATAAATTAGAAAATATTTCCATCTAATATTCTTACAAGTACGAAGTCTTGTTGGAATTTGTTCTATAGTGAGTAATTTACTTACTTACGTATTGTAACGATTGTGCTTACAAGATCGTCAGTCAAATAAGTAGGCATTAATTACATAATTGTTAGTTCAGTTAGTTTATTCGTTGGTCTAGTGGTCGTAAGCGCTACTGCTGAGCATGAGGTTCCGGATTCGGCTCTCAGGTCGGGCAAAGTGTTATTGGGTTTTTCACACCACCTGCTCGCTAACGTCTAATTATATGTTATTCAAACCTAACCTAGAGCAATTCATTTAAGCCCTAGGCTTTAGCCAGGCAATGTACTGAATTTCATTATGACCTGCTGGTCATTAATGAGATTTGAATTTGGAACGTCAACTGAGAAAATCGTGCGGAAACGTTAACCAAAAAAAAACTTTTTTCTTTTAATGTACAGGTCGACCAAAGAGTTCTCACTTCATAGGTTTTAGTCTCCGTCGACGAACAATATGATCGGTTTTGTGTTTTTGGTGATAATGCATGAGATAAGATTGAAAAAATAAAAAAACCCGACAGGCAGTAGGTGTGTCATTTTAGTTCAATCTCAGATTTGATGCCACAAACTGCATCAGACTGCTTGAAAAGTGAGCTAGTTTTGAATCTTAGTTACAGTCGAGTTTTGAGTTTGTCATTTTATTTTTATTTGAATCCTTTTAGTGTCTTATATTTTTGGAATCGTCTCCTCAAGCCTTTTACTTTGATACTCCAAATATTAAAAAAAAATTTCAAGACCTTACTTTGTTGTAGTCTAAAATCCGCCATTTAGATTTTATAAAAACAAAACATATCCTATAACTTTCGCGCGATCCAAACGAGTCTATACCGACACCTCATGTATTAAAATCCATCTGGCCGTTAGGATGCTTCGAAGGTATACCTACCTAAGGAATTCCACATGCATACATAGGTAATAAATACGCATAAAAACAAAACCCTGTCCTGCCTGTCCTGTCACGCAGTCGGGTAAATAGTGTGTGACACTGGACATACTTAACTAGACCTCCCCGGTTATTTAACAGCCCTAGATTCCTTCGTTGCGTTCAGGATTCAAGAATTTCTCAGTAGCAGAACGGAGTCTGGATTTGTATCCGGTTGAAATATTACTGGCGCAATGTGGGTGTACACCTCGGCCTAACCTTTCGGGGATTATAGGCGTGATGTTATGTTAGTATTAGTTTTATGAAAACATTAACAAATTCACAGCAGAACACGAATGAAAGAGAGGATGAGTTAAAAATTATATTACCAAATCAATTTTTACCATTATGTGGACTACATGACCTAAAGCGCGGTCACTGTCGGACTGCATAGAAAAGAAAGAGCAGCGCGATGACAAAACGCTGGTAATTTCTTTCAAAATATGAAGCAATTAAGTATCTATTTAAAAAAATCTATTGTTTCGACTAAAAAATTAAAACACTAGTGCTTAAGTATGTTGCTCGTAGAATACTTTCTAACTGAACATACAGCTGTGCTGCTGGGAGTTTGTTGCGCCACTTCTTTTCCCCAGCGAAAGCACTAGGAAGTGGTGAAAGGCGGGCGTTTTGGGGGACAGTCTTTTGTAATTTTGACGTTCGAAAAGTGCTGATTCTCAGCCTAGTTTGAATAAATGACTTTTATTTTGAAAATAATCTGACAAAAAATCTGAATGATTGTATTAGTATGGTTTTTATTGTGAAAAGAAAGTTATTAGAGGTATCTTCATGTTTTTTTCCATCTTTCAAATTAGTTGTAAGTTAAATTAGGTAATAGGTAAGGTTAATAAGGGGTTAGGGGTTAGGTAAGGTTAGGTTTAAGGTTAATTAGGTGTAGTTAGTTTAGTTGTGTAAGGGACAAAATACGATTTTTCAGGAGAGGCCGACAAAGTTTTTTTCGGACGTTATTATGGGGCTGATTCGAAAGGGTTTAGCCGTCCTTCCATAAGCAAACTGCCCCCGATAGGAACCTATATCGTAACCTATGTTATATTGTAGAGGGTACTAATAGTAGTTCATCGCGTAGATATTAGCTCTATATCTTAGGTAAATGAGGAGCTATTTGAAAAAAAGTGTCCGGAGACGACTTTTTTTCAAAGTGATATATCTCTGTTGATTTCAAAGCTAGAAAAATAAAACCAATTCCAGTGTTTATGGTACACTTTACAGTTTATTTTATATAAATTTTCATGAGTCAAGCTTAAATAAAAATATTAAAAAAATGCAAATAAATTTTTTTTTATTGATTTCTATCAGATCGAATTGAATTACCACTTTGAAAAAAATATATATTAACTGTCTATACCTTGCCAAATAGCATGCCAAGTTTCATTAAAATCCATAAGGTGCAACATGATAAAAAAAAAGTAAGTGGACCACCTTATGACCACTTTGTTGACGCTTTTAACTTTAAATTTTTCAATAATCTAGTATTTAATTAAATCGTATTGCATATTTGATTTATCAAAGGTTTAAAAGAAAATGGAAGGTTTTTTTCTCAGTAATAGTTAAATCTATATTAATAAAAAAAGTAATTAAAAAAATTTAAAAACCCGACTGCAACCTTATACTAAAACTAACTGAAAAGTTAAAAACAAGCCCATTTTAACTTAAATAAAAGTTGGAAGCAGGCGGGGCCCATACCATTATTATAGTTTCAAACTCAAATGGGTCCCGCTTGCTTCCAACTTTTATTTAATTTAAAATGGGCTTGTTTTTAGCTTTTCAGTTAGTTTTAGTATAAGGTTGCAGTCGGGTTTTTTAATTTTTTTAATTACTTTTTTTTATTTTCAGCTTTTTAGTTTAAAAATGTGAAAGATTTCGCAGACGATTTAGTTTTTGATACTTACGTGTTTTTTACGATTTGTCACTTTGAATTACTTTTAACCATATAAGTTTTATATATTTTTGTAATCACCTTTTAAAACCCTTTATTTTGATAACCACTCGATAGGTTTTGAGAAAAAAAAATTTTTTGAAGGTTGAATATGGCGCCAAAAATCCGCCATTTTGTTTTTTTTTATTTTGATATACCCAGTGTCACTTTCACAGTCAATACGAATCTAACGACACCTCTCAAGCTAAAATCCATCGAGCCGTTCGCCATAGAGCGTGCCAAACAATTATACAAACAAACATACATACATACATACTCTCGAAAAACATAACCCTCCTTCTGGCGTAGTCGGGTAAAAATAGCCTTTATTAGTCATCGTTATTGCTGTAACTGTGCAAATGGAAATCGAACAGTTGGGTGTTGCTCTCACGTGGCAGCAATTATATATTATTTATCAAATGCAAGATATAAATCGCATATAGTTCGCCCAGCAGAAATATTATCCAGTGTTTTTTCTATAAATAAAGATCACGTTGTAATTAATGAAAATAGTGACGATGACTAATAAAACCTATTTTTTATTAATATGGATTTAACTATTACTGAGAAAAAATTCTTCCATTTTCTTTTAAACCTTTCATGGCCAATATTGAAAAAAGCGGCCAAGTGCGAGTCGGACTCGCCCATGAAGGGTTCCGTAGCAGCAAGTAACATAATATAAAAGTTCTTGTAGTTCGTTGTAACTTTGTGAAAGGTAAATTGCGGTTTTCGATTTATGACGTATTAAAAAAAAACTACTTACTAGATCTCGTTCAAACCAATTTTCAGTGGAAGTTTACATGGTAATGTACATTATATATATTTTTTTAATTTTATCATTCTCTTATTTTAGAAGTTAGAGGGGGGGACACACACATTTTACCACTTTGGAAGTGTCTCTCGCGCAAACTATGCAGTTCAGAAAAAAATTATATTAGAAACCTCAATATTATTTTTGAAGACCTATCCATAGATACCCCACACGTACAGGTTTGATGAAAAAAAATTTTTGGAGTTTCAGTTGTAAGTATGGGGAACCCCAAAATTTATTGTTTCTTTTTTCTATTTTTGTGTAAAAATCTTACTGCGGTTCACAGAATACATCTACTTACCAAGTTTCAACAGTATAGTTCTTATAGTTTCGGAAAAAAGTGGCTGTGACATACGGACGGACGGACAGACAGACAGACAGACAGACATGACGAATCCATAAGGGTTCCGTTTTTTGCCATTTGGCTACGGAACCCTAAAAATCAAATATGCAATACGCTTTTAACTTTAAAGTTAAAAGCGTCAACAAAGTGGTCATAAGGTGGTCCACTTACTTTTTTTTTTTTAATCATGATTCACCTTATGGATTTTAATGAAACTTGGCATGCTGTTAGGCAAGGTATAGACAATTATTATATATTTTTTTCAAAGTGGTAATTCAATTCGATCTGATAGAAATCAATAACAAAAAAAATGATTTGCATTTTTTTAATATTTTTATTTAAGCTTGGCTCATGAAAATTTATATAAAATAAACTGTAAAGTGTACCATAAACAATGGAATTGGTTTTACTTTTCTAGCTTTGAAATCAACAGAGATATATCACTTTGAAAAAAAGTCGTCTCCGGACACTTTTTTTCAAATAGCTCCTCATTTACCTAAGATATAGAGCTAATATCTACGCGATGATCTACTATTAGTACCCTCTACAATATAACATAGGTTACGATATAGGTTCCTATCGGGGGCAGTTTGCTTATGGAAGGACGGCTAAACCCTTTGGATCCAAAAATCATTAGGGTAAGGGACATTTTTTCATTCGATAGAGCGAAAAATTCTGAACAAAAGTGTATACCTACTCAACTCATTTTGGGTATTTTGTCCCTTACCTCAACTGAACCTACGGTCGACGATATGCTAGTTAGATAACTAGCATATATCCTGAAGAATATAATATATTTTTCCGACTTTGTTTACTTTAGTCGATCATATACTTTTAGGCATTATAAAACTTGCGTTTTTTGCGTTTAAGTCCTGTAATCCCCTTAAGTAGGCTACAGACTACGGGCTACGACGAGATGCGCGGGATGATTTTGACATTAAAACTCCTATTTCTTTGAGCAATCTGTCCGTTTGTTGACTTTGAATATCAGTTTTAGACATCGAAGCATAATTATGTAATATATTTTTGATAAATAAATGACTTTTCAATGCAACCACAGAAAATCTTCGAATAAAGAAGAACCTTAGATCCACAGTACAGTTTACTAGACTTACATATACAACTTTTAGGGTTCCGTACCAAAAGGGTGCCAATGGGACCCTATTACTAAGCCTCCGTTCTCCGTCTGTCCGTCGAGCGAGCTGTATTTCACAGAGTGTGTATTTTTATATTGCTGCTATAACAACAAATACCTAATACAAAAAAAGTTACAATTATTAAAGGGATCGAAAAAACACACACACACACAGTTTCTAGTATGATCTCCATACAAGATATATACATAGTGTTTTTTTCGGCGTTTTTTGCCTTGTAGTACGGAACCCTGGATTCATGGCAACAGTTCGTGCGTCGATGTCCCTTACACCTTGTATAGAAGTTGTTGAGAGCAGCCATAGATTAAACAAATAGCCATATTGTTACGAAGTTAATCTTGTAGCTCAGTTGTTTTCCAGTAATCCGCTGTTGCACACCTGCATGTCATAAAAATACCTGCCGTTTCTGAGTAACTTCATCAGGATTGTAGAATTCATCATTTATGTGATTAAAATACCATTTGGTTTTATTTTTTTCTGGCTTCTGCCCGCGACTTCGTCCGCGTGTTTCTAAAAAACATTTTGTCTTTTGAAATATAATTTATTTAAAAGTTAAACTAAATAAACGCACGCCACAAAACTACGGAAACCTAAAATATTTTTTTATTTTTATGTTGCCGAAATTCTTGTACCTACTCGTAAACTACATAATATAAAAACAATTTTCTATCAACCATCTACGCAGTTTAATCACACTAATATTATAAAGGCGAAAGTTTGTGAGTGTGTGTGTGTTTATATGTTTGTTACTTCTTCACGCATAAACCACTGAACCGATTTAGATGAAATTTGGTATAGAGATAGATAGAGTCTCGGAAAAGGACATAGGATAGTTTTTATTCCGATATTCCCACGGGATCGACATTTACGCGGGTGAAACCGCGGGGCGCAGTTGTAAATAAGCCATAGAAACGAAAAAAAGTATATTTAAGTATGTATATTATTTAAAAAAATATATATGTTACCGGCCAAACCCGATTTCAGGACAAACTAGTTTAGCCTAGGCTAAACTAGTTCCGTCGACATAGGATGCAAGGGCGAGCGAAGAGCACCCCGAGGTTCGGTTTGGTTAGGTTACTTTAAACCCTTTACACAGAAATAGGGGCCCCGCGAAGCGGGGCTCCGTCGACATAAGATCCAAGGGCGAGCGAAGGTAATCCTATCGCGTATAGGAAGAACTAGTTTAGCCTAGGCTAAACTAGTTTGTCCTGAAATCGGGTTTGGCCGGTAACATATATATTACTTGATACACATAATATAAATACTGGCTCCTTCTTATTTTTTCACATCTATTACGCTGTTTCTACGTAGTATTTTTACGGTCATTGAAGCGGAGTAAATGTTTTATGCGAAATGTCTGAAGCAATTTTGAAATTATAAAAAAAAAATCGTTGCTATGGCTTCTTTACCACTTATAGATGTTACCTTATATAATATATAAATGGGAGCTCCCTTATGAACTTTGGTAACAAGAGAACATCATATATGAGGATGGGATTATTAGAAAGTACTAAAACCTTCAGTGCGACGCCTTAGTCCCGTCCTAGCGGATTTCAACGAAGTAAAATCCGCATAAAGAGCTTTAACACAATTAGGCCGCATTGTTCTAAGTAATTTCTAATCTCCAATTGCACACCTGCAAGTCGTAAAACAAACTTTGTTTTCATTATAATGACTGCAGGATTTTGTGGTAGGTACCGGTACTTCAGCGTTACTTTAGCAAGTACTGGTAATTGTAATACATGAAATGATTTCTATCAAAGGGTAGACTAGATTTAGTTGTCTAGTTTTATAAAAATTTAAACAAAGTAAATGGAAAATTGGGTTTCTACTACCTAATAGCTGCGCGGGAAAAAGGGCTTCATCCCCTATACTGTGGATAGCACATATTAAATGTTATAAGCCCAGTATGTACTCTGCGTTTTATAGTTACCTACCTATCATTATCTTAAGCATATTAAAGTATAGTAAATTGATAGCCCATTCCTATCTACCCGATGTTAAATTTTATAATGACAAAGGCTTTATAAACTTCAATTGCTAAAGTTCCAAAACGAAGGCAGAGCTCTATTCAAGTTGCAACATGTGTCTAGCGACTAGTGAAACAATGAACTATTATAACGAAAAGCAGGACCGAAAACAATCGCCTGCGCACACGTGCAAGGCATGACTGATAACTGTGGAGCCCGGTACCTGTTCGCAGAAGAGCGTATTGTCTTCATGCCTTCAATTAGCTAAGTACTTCAACATGTGCAAGAGATTTGACTGATTTTGCAAAAGGAAATATAATTTTTGCAGCTGTGTTTTACCATGTTTACCATGCATTAACATCATCTATACGTGACCACATGTAAATGAGGAAGAGTGGTGGCCGTGTTTGGTGGCATTTTTTCAGGAATACGATCCAGTCATTCATTCAATGATAACATTATTGAAATACCTACTCATCATTGAAATACTTTGCCATGTCATGTCAAAAGAAGTGGGATGTTTTAAGAAAAAAATAAAATGTAAGGATGTTTAGAATAGTATAAAGTTGAAAAAATATTAAGTTACTATTATAAAAAGGTACAATCGAATAGAGAGATATTTTAAAATAAGTGCACAAAGTCCCTAAATACAACTACGCATAGGCAACAAAAAATCCGTTTCAAATATTTTGCTAACATAAGCTTACACGGGCTTATTAAAACACTCTAAATGAAAATCGTTATCCGGGCATTTGGAGCGGCGTCCATAACGAACCCGGCCTCAACAATGGGCTTAATGCTCGCACTCATTACAAAAAGCGACATAACATAACGCGCTACGTCGAAAGCTCCTCTATTCAAAGTGTATACTCCAGTTTTTTTTTGTTGGGAAGGCTTCGGCTGCGGCGCGATTGGTCGCCGTGAATCCCGCCCAGTCGGCGGCGCGTCGCCATTGGCGCAGGTCAGTGGAGCACCCTCGAGGCAAGTCCGGAGCTGAGTAGGCTGTCGAGGTACGAGGGCGGCGCGGGGTGTTCTTCACCCCGAGCACCACTCGAGGGTTGTTTAGTGCGGACGCGGCGTCGCGAGGCGCAGCACGTGTTGACGCGAGTGTAGCTACAGCCATCAAGATTATCCCGAAGGCGAGTTCTCCCGGTCGGGAGATGAAGTGCGAGGAGGGCGAGAGCGCGCGGTCTCCGCCGCCGCTGCTGCCGCCGGCGTCCCTGCTGGCATGGAGCCCTATCCTGCTGCCACCGTGGGGCCCGGCCTTCCTGCCGGCGCTCTACCCGGCTGCCTTCCGATCCGCATTTCCCGGGTGAGATACGGATATGTGATCATTGGTGAATCAAAAGTGATCTAGTGATTATTTTGTTCGCATTTTGGTCTTTTGATACGTATTTTTGAATTTAGTTTTATGTATCTTACGGCAATTCAGGGTTCTGACTCGCAAAGTGCAATAAATAGGGATTTTTTTTATTCACTCAACTGGTTTTATAGGTCTTGAGAAAGTTAGGTTTACTTAAGTTTTGCAATACAATGCTCAAGTTCCACGTTTCCGTCACACTTATCTCCAACACGTCTTATCCTCGACCCTGAGGATTGTGACGTGACATTCCGCGTGATAGTTTTTGCACTTCTCTTAGTGAGAGGCTGTTAATAGCGTTGTTTACAACCTGCAGGCTGTTTTGTGAGCCGCCATTCACCAGGTCACGTACTGGACCCGCGGGAACCTCACAGCTACATGTAACATTGATTGACACAGCCGATGGAACACTCGTTCAATGTAAAGAAACCTTCCATTCTTTAGGTCACGTATTCTCGAGAGGTGCTCTTTAACAATAATGGCTGAATTGATGGAATTTGGAATGTTTTCTTTCAATTACACACCGTCGAGACTTGTCGCTTAAGATGACGTGAGGTTTGAAGTTTATTTGTGAAGGAGTGGGTGCTTGGACTACGTTGTTACGTGCTTCAATAGGAGATTTTTTGTGATCCCTTTTACTATTTGTAGAGTTGTAGGCATGAGGTTAATTTTAATATTTTTATTTAGGTAGGTAGGTTTCTACTTCCTTTATTTAAAATATTGTTCTCGTTAGTTTAGATTTTGCTTTCAGAACATTTTGTGTATTGTGTCAGTTTCTGTAAAAAGATTATTGAAGAGCTTTTCTCTACGTTTTTCAACTTATTTCAACACGCAATAACCCATTTTACTTTTCAAGCAAACTAAATAGGCCAGCCTATTTACTTACAGTGAAAACGTGTTAGCATCAATTTAACATTAATCAATGATAAAAATACTAATAATTGATTACGGGAGATTTAAAAAAACTACAGATTTTCCAAAAATGTTGAGTTTGTGCGCGTTTAAATCTTTCCTTCACACATTTGATACTTAGGTAAGCGCTGCGGTGCATAATTAACTATTATTAATACGATTTATGTTATAGTTAATTGCATACTGTGACGCCTACTTATTAAATACGTTACATATTATTATTATATCAAAGCCTCTATTATATTAAAAAAGGTGTTGTTATTATTTCTCGATTTTCATAAAATCTGATCCACAGTTTCCTTTGTCGTAGATTGCTGGACAGCATGAAGATGCCTGGGCAGCGGCCTGGTTTCCAGATCTCGGACATCCTGGGTCTGAACGAGGGCAAGGGCCTGGAGTCAGCGCCAGCGCAGGGCTCCCTCGGTGGATGCTCTTTGGAGCTGCCGCCGTACGCGCCTCCTCATCATCCCTACTCCCATGAATTGTTGAGGCACCATCAACCCTGGCTGTCGCTAGAGCACCATGATGCGCATAACAACTGTAAGTATTTTTAATTATCTTTTTTCATCGTGGGAAAATCTAGCCGGCTTAATCTGTAAAAATCTCATGGTGAAAACTTAGAAGCTTTCAATAGTCCCTTATGAATTACAACTCACTTCACCCTGACTTCAACTATGTTGTCACGGTTATATTTTTACAAAATAAACCGGCTGATGGTATTGGATACCTTCCGTCCGTCGGTGGAAGGTTATGGCAAAAACCACCCCCAACTAGCCATCCAAGTCCTGGCACTTTAGGAACCGGTACATATCCTGATTGAATGCGTCTTCTTCATCATTGTTTTAGCATGAATCTAATCTATCCAGGGCTGATTATAAACGTCTATTTGTTCATGTGATTGTGTTGTTTGTAGGGTCGATGTACTAGCCGGAATATTATCATTATGATATACCTATTTTAGAGAATAACGTAAGATTTGAGTAGTGTTGTAGGACTTCAACCATTTATTTTATAGTAGTTTAGTAGTAGTCAGTTTTAGGCATTTTTTATTTGAAACAAGAGCGAAGGATACTTTCATTTGGGAAGGAATTATAATTACTACAAATCCGGTTTTTGTGCTAATTTTGAGTCAACGATTCTATTGTATTGGCTTTGGAGGTATTATCTATATTTACACTTAATCATAGTTTCATTACCTATTCAGACTAACTCGCAGTTAACAAGTACAGCAAGTAGGTACTTAAATTAGTGAGTAAAGTTTAAAACAAACAGCAATCCATCTACTGTTGATCTAGCTTCTCCAATGAAGAGTTTTCTAACGAGTAACGATGCTTCATTGAAGTTATTAGCTTTCGACGGCGAGTGCCCTAATAAACACTAGTGTGTGGTCTAACTAAGTGGCGCTTCTGAAGTTCTAATTGTGAGTACTGAAACGGGTTTGATTGGTTTGCTGTGTACCCACTTCATTTAGTACTAGCAGCGCCCCGCCATTTCACCCACATAAGTGTCAATTCCGTGGGAATATCGGGATAAAAACTGTCCTATGTCCTTTCCCGGGATTCAAACTATCTCTATACCAAATTTCATCTAAATCGGTTCACCGGTTTAAGCGTGAAGAGGTAACAGACAGACAGACACACTTTCGCATTTATAATATTAGTATGGATATCCTGACATGTTTGAATTATCCGATGGATAGACTATGTGAAATATGATATTTTATGACTAGAAAGGATGTGACTACCGAGATGACGACTTATTCCATCCATATTTATATTGCATTATTTTTTTTATATTGCTCTTTCCATATGTGGAAAGTATGGAAGAAAAAGACATGCGCCATAGAGGATGATGATGAAGTCCTGAAATGTTATATTTTTTGTTTCAAGAGATTTTTTCGTAGTGTGTTTTTTTGTGTGTGTACTCTCATCATAATAAAATTATCCTCTCGAAAGCTGGCGTTTATGGCGCAATTCAAATACTGGTTAGTGCTTAAAAAAAAAGCATCGTGCTTTAAAATTGTTTATTTGTAAAGCTTAATGTTCTAAGCAAATAAAACATCCATAGAAATATTGGCTAATAATAATATCATAATATTAATCAGCATTTTTTGGACACAAATCTGCATCACTTTGAAGTACCTATGTAACAAAAAACCTGCCTAAGTGGCCACTTGAAACATAAAATCAACTACCTAACTGTCGTTGTAGCTACATTTGTGTCACATTTAGTTTAATTTATGTGTTCCCTATTAGTTCAAGGTTCATACTAAGCATAACATAAAAGTAATGTGATACAAACCCAAATACAAAGCCCAATGGCTACCAAGAAAACGAAATAGTAGCGTTGTTCCTGAGTTGGTAACAACAATATAGTAGAATCACCTGCTCCTCAAATCTAACTATCGATCCACCACTCTTGTATTGGAATCCCATGTTACGGATCACAAGCCGGTTCTATTATCGATAGCTCACGTTAGTCCAACAAGGAAAATTAATAATGTCATCACTCGCCTAGATTATGAAGCCGTTATTGATGAGCTAAAAAACACGGACTTTACGATAATATACCAAATTGATGACGTAAACGAGTGCATGAATAAATTTATAAATATTGTGAGATCAGTAATTACAAAACATTCAAAACAGGTTAAAATTCCCAGGCAAAAAAGAACAATTAAGCCATGGATGACCCCTGGTCTATTAAAATGTATAAAAAATAGAGATAAAATGCACATCAAAACAAAGAAAGCTCCTGACAACCTAATCCTGAAAACAACATATACTCGCTACAGGAATTTCTGTAATAACCTACTTCGAAAATTAAAAATAGCTTACGAAACGACAGAATTAGAAAAAGCAAGAAATAATCCTAAAATCTTATGGAACACAATTAAACAAATAACAAACACGCAAAAGACTCATATCAGCCCTTCAGAGCTGCTCAAATTAAGAGACGATCCTAAATCTTCCTTAAACGAGGTAAATCACTTCCTTAGTAATGTAGGTAAAAATTTGGCTGCACAAATTGTGTCACAGGTACCTGGACAGACAACAGCAGCAGGTGTTCAATCTCCTTCTACTCAAATTAAAAGCAGTACTCATAACACAACTGGGAGTTCTCTTGCCCTGTTGGAAGTAGATGAAACAGAAGTGGAATCTCTCATTTTTCAATTACGTCATGACTGCGCCGTTGGTTGGGATGGGATCTCATCCGTATTGTTAAAAGCATGCCGACATGTATTGGTTCCCCCCATAACCTTTCTCTGTAATCGCAGCCTTCAAACGGGTGTATTTCCGGATGCCCTGAAAAAGGCAATAATACACCCAATTCACAAGGGAGGGGACAGAAGCTGTGTCAATAACTATAGGCCAATCTCTGTCTTGACTGCCTTTTCCAAAATACTGGAGAGGATCCTGGCAAATACGCTAAGGAACTTCCTGGACAAACACCACATCATTGCCGAAAACCAATACGGCTTTCGTACAGGTGTGTCGACGGAAGACGCAGTTTTAGACTTTACGCAACAGGTTGCCAGGAAGTTAGACAATAAAACAAAATGCCTGGGGATCAGTCTGGACCTTTCTAAAGCCTTTGACACGGTTTCTGTTCCCAAACTTATTGACAAGCTGGAACGTATTGGTGTACGTGGATTACCACTTGAAATTTTTAAAAGTTACCTCGATAATAGAACGCAGCTTGTCAAGGTGGATACTTATTATAGTGACGAGGAGCCAATAACGTATGGCATCCCCCAAGGTAGTATACTCGGCCCCATACTCTTTCAAATCTACGTAAACGACCTCTGCAGGATGAAACTGCCTAACTGTGACATCTACGCGTACGCGGATGATACCGCGATCCTCGTTTATGCTCCTACTTGGGACATGGTTAAGACTACTGCAGAGGAAGCCCTGTCCAAAATAATGAAATGGCTAAACACTAACCTCCTGACACTCAATTTAACCAAATCCACTTACATCCCATTCGCAATCCGACGTAACACGAGACCGTCTCATACCTTTAGTATTGCAGCCCACTCATGTTCAAATCCATTAGCTTCTTGTAACTGTCCAACCCTTACCAGATCTGACAATATTAAATATCTCGGAGTTCAGATTGATGATGGACTAAGATGGGACAAACAGATTGACGCCCTTACCACAAGAACAATGCGCCTTATACACGTATTTAAGTCACTGAGGGAGTCGGCCAAACTTGACACTCTGAAGATGGTGTATTATGCTCTTTGCCAATCTGTTATTGGATATTGTATTACTGCATGGGGCGGTGCAGCAAAAACTAAAATGTTGAGAATAGAAAGAGCGCAAAGAGCCATACTCAAGGTAATGACTAGGAAACCCTACAGATTCCCAACAATTGAACTATATTCTAACTGCAAAGTCCTTACGGTACGTCAGCTTTTCGTGCTTCGATCGATTCTAAGAACTCATGCTAAGCTGCCACCGCTAAATCTAAATAAGCGACTACAACTTATCAGTGGATATCAACATAAAACCGCCTTCGCAACGCATCAATTTTATATTCTAAGTAATTATATTTACAATAAAATTAATAAAGAATTAAAAATCATAAAACTAAACACACACACGGTAAAAACTAGAGTAACAGAGTGGCTACTAGAGAGGGACTATGCCTACACGGAGTCTCTACTAACATACATCACCTAACCTCTCACGCATTCTGATTCGATACATACACACACATTGAAACATGCGCGCATGCACCACCCCCTCCCACCCCACCTTTCACACATGCACACACTCACCCCCACACACACACAAACTCACCTTCCACTACATGCTCACACACCCTCACACACATATACATACGTCAAAACAGAATCACATAAATTATTGCAGCGGTAGAACGACACTGTTCATTTTAATTGTTGTACAGTAATATTGGATAAGAATTTTGTGGCCGAACACTGTTTCTCAAAATACAGGTTATAACCTAGTTTGAGAGGCAGGGTTTTAAACATTTTGTTACAGATTTTACAACAAAACCTAACATAAATAATGTATAACCATCTACCCATTGATTCTGTAACTATCTGTATTTTTTATGAATAAACATATTATTATTTATTACCTAGTAGGTATCACGTGTGTGAAATTGGCGGCCGGTGTATTCCCGTGTGGTTCACATAGGGGTCCTTTTTTTAATATATATTTAATAATTAGTGTTAGCGTTTTTCTGATGTTACCAGCTTGTTTTATGGAAATTTCTCCATTTTTGTGGCTTTATGGATTGTTTTGAGCCATTTTTCGGAACCTGTTTTCATCTGGTTCTTTGCCGGGCCGTTTTTTAAACGTCAGATTACGTTTATTTAGGGAATAATAAATATTGCGGTTTGACAACTTTTGTATAGAAAATAGAATAGAATAGAATACTCTTTATTATGTACACCATATACCAAAAATACCTAAAGAAAACCAAAAACAATACCAAACAAACAATACCTAAATACCTTAAGATATATTTGAATTTCTTCAGTAATCACCTAAAATATGTTGTACCTATTTATCTGTTGGCAACTGTTATCAAGACCATACGGATAGACTTAGCGCCCAGTTTATAGTCGTCATCTCATAAGATTATATACTTTTATCCGAAGATAAATGATAAAAAGTATCTTTTGAACCTTCAGCACAATATAGCGTGATGAGTTATATCAATTGTCAATAAGTAAATAACATATGAAATACGGTGGTATTTTCCATAGATTTCGTTGCCATGTTTTGATCAAGGTTCAAGCTCTAAAGACTTGTGTAAAACCATCTTGGGTCTAGGCCATATATGTAGTTTTGGTATATAAATGACGGCTTGTAGTTCGAGTCATTAAGTCCAAATTACTAACAAAACTATAATAATTATCAAGTACATCGAAAACCCTAAATCTCAACGCAGCCGTTGGTATATGATCCACTTCAGATACTAAACATAGGCCTATATCAGCGGCATTTATCTCCAAAATTGTCATCTCTGAATTATCATACACAAATACGTTGACCCACTCGAAAGTAATGTGTATTCGGTAGTAGTTGGAGAGGCCGAGATTATTTTTTGAAATGCTCCTTCATTCAAGTGCCTTCACCCGCTAATCTAGTGTTGTCATTAATTATTTTTATCGCTTATCGAACACTTTCGGCTCATTCTGCTAGTACTTGTGCATTGGATTGCTTGTAGCCGATTCTATCTGGCGTTGATTGATTGGCTTTTTGAGAGTTTTAGTGGCTCATTACCATTGAGATTCAAATATCTGTTGAAGTGTGTGGCGGTGATGTGGAAGTTTTTATGAATGGGTAAAGCTTCACTTTATCTTTTATGCTACTTTCGGTGTCTATAAATGTAGTTTAATTGCTAGTATATTGTTAACTAGGCAAATACAACTGGATTACATACTAGCTTGGAATTTTATTTTGAGCTGAAATGATATTTCTACTATATCTGCGAGTAAAAAAAAATCTGACATAGTGGCATTCTTCATAAAAAAGTTCAAACTCTACACGATAGACTAAAGACTCTCCAATTCTATTAAAATTTTGCCAAATAAGAAAATCGACGTCACCGGATATTGCAATGAAATTCAAAATAAATAAAATCTCATGAGTCTTAAATGGGGTTGTGTACAGTTCACGCCCTGCAGGGTAATTTGAGGGTAGCTACCAGTGATTGTTTAGCGCGAGGGGTGAGACGGAACGAATTTGTCACCAATAGATGGTGATGGAGCTCATGGGGCTCGGAGCCAGCTGTCGGCTATCAATTACAACATGTTTGCGGCTGTTAGGGATGCTATTTGTTCATTATTCGATGACAGTTATAGATTTTATTGTGTTGAGCTTTTATCTAGGAGAGTATGAGGATGTAGTGTGGGCATGGATTTTGTATTTTACCGTGCTAGGTTTGTGTGATTAATGATTTTAATAATTGTTTATGCAAGATTTGTGATACAGAGTTTTTTTTAACAACGATTTCATGAATAATTTAGCATTTTTAGATTATGATTTCGTAATATCTGTTGGCGACAACGTTATAAAATGTAGCAGCAAGATTACTGCAATGTCACAAAATAACCCACTAAGTTAGGAGATAAAGAGAATCCGTGACTCGATACTTTTATTAAATTTCCCGGTTGCGCTTAGGAAGGTAAGCAGGACGATCGTTGAACAAAAGCTGCCAGCTGCCGGGGGGTGGGTGTGGCGGCCCCCCTTCCCCCTCCCGGCTCGCGACCCACCCCCTCTCTGGTCCACCACGCCCAGGCGTACCCCGCCCGCCCGTATTATCATATCCGTGTGAAACAACTGAACCTTCGAGGGGTGAATACGGAACAATGTAATATTTGCTGTGATTTTTTCACGTCCCATTATTTGTTGGAACATGGCATCTAGTTAGAGTTAAATAGAGCGTAACCCTCGCGAGATTAAGTGGAGATTTAGTGTGAGTGTTTGATACAAGCGTCGTTTTGTTTAGTGGTTATATTGCTACTAGTTGTGTATGATTTTATTAGTTGTTGAAAATTTTCTCACGTTTTAAATGGTGACATTATAATCCGCGTAATTCCTAATTTGCATAGTTACTATAACATTAAATTAATCATTCACTTGACTAATAAGCATTTTTCTTTCGTCATAGGTGTTGTTGGCCAGCAAGCAAGTCCAGACAGCACATCCCGTGCTTCGGAGCTCTCGTACGTGGGTCCGTCGGCATCGTCGCCGCCGGTGAACGACGCACGGCACGAGCATGATCACGACGACGAGCACGACATCGAGCATGACGACGAACACGACCACGAACCCACCGTCAACCCCGGCTCCGACAGCCTCGCACACAAGAAACGCAAGCGACGAGTACTCTTCTCAAAGGCGCAAACCTACGAGCTTGAAAGACGCTTCCGTCAACAGAGGTACCTGTCAGCCCCCGAGAGGGAACACCTCGCCAGTTTGATACGACTGACGCCGACGCAGGTCAAGATATGGTTCCAGAACCACAGATACAAGACTAAAAGGGCGGTTCAGGAGAAGGGAGCTCATGACTTGAACGTAGGGGGGCTGAACTCTCCGCGGAGGGTGGCGGTGCCGGTGTTGGTGAAGGATGGCAGGCCGTGTGTGGGCAAGCCTGACGGTCTGCCGCCACTGGGCATGTCCCTGCCGCCGTATCATCAGTCCATGCATCATCAGCCGCCCGTGGCTGGTCATGCGCCACAAGGCGGTGGATGCTGGTGGTGAAACTTAACTACCTACATTCAAAGAGTTGAAGTGATTACCTAGTCCATGTGTCGTAGTTTGTAAAATTCGGTTTATTTGTTGCAGTGCAAACTGTTATAATACGCCACAGCGCCTACGAATACATTGCTATAGACTCAATAGAAAAGCACTGGAGACAGTGGAGTCACCTATGAATTTTAATAATATGTCGTTTATCTTGCACTACATAGAGATGAGACATTCTTTTTCATTAAACCGATCGTGATACTTAATCAATTCTTAGTACAAACAGTCAATCGATTTAAATACTTTACAACTATACTGTAATCTATCAACAAATAAACCGATTTCAATAGTATTGTTCAATTCAAATAGTAACTCGAATACGACTTACAAGTACATTTATACGTACTTAGATTGGAAAATTTAAGGTATCTGGAGTTCCTACTTATTTGTAATATAATTATGTCTAATATTAATGAGTCAAGTGAAATTTTCAGCTGATTTTTGAGAGCGTCCTTGTTACAGGCGCTCGTCAAGTGATGATGATGCATTCCATGTTGCTGGGAGTTTGTATATTTGTGTAAAAACCTGTGTCACTTTTAGCTAAGTAATATTATGAGAAATGACCAGATTTTATCAGAATGCAATATCTAGATATAAGATTCAGTATTATCATAGTCGAATATGTCTAGTTGATAGTTATTTATGTATATTCAAAGTTTTATATTAATATACGTACAAGCGTATGAATTTAGATTAATATTAACGGTAAATGTATATTATGTACATACTTGAGTGATTAGTTACCGAGAATATAATTAAATAGTATTCCCATGCGGTATAGAAAATATATTGTCTAGTTTATGAACATTCGTAATAGATATATGATGTTAGTAGAAAATAATAATTCACTACGTACCTACATTGTATCCATTCTTATATCCATAATCAACTTTCACGCAGTGTTTAAGGTTGTCCCTCCCATAATAGAAGATAAAACGAGATTGTAAAAATGTGTTATATATAAATTATTATCAGAATACATATTAAAATGATTGAAATTATCTCATTGTTTTTCCTATCACTCCCTGTGCAAAGATTCATTCAGCAGTATTCCAAACTTACAACCAGTAAGTTAAATATTTACTTAATTATGATTATAAAATAAAACAAATAAGAAACATCTGTTTCTTTTTTTTAAATCGATGTCGATACGATAACGATAGGCCTTAACCTTTTAACCGCTTACGGATTAATCCAAAAAATCAAATACCACAGCTCGTTTAATCTGATTTTTTATTTAATTAAGCTGTATTCTATCAGGTATTTATTTTTCGTTTTTTTTTTCGATCGCTTTGGGCACTACAACTGACATGAAGTCGGGCGGTTAAAAGGTTAAAGATGTATACGGTTAAAAATTTCAAGAACGGAACGAAATGCAACAAAATACACAACAGAACTGTGAACGCGAGTGAAGCGAGAAGGAGAAGAATCCTGAACATCTGAGTAGGCTTTTAGGGGTAGATTAACTGGGTAGGCTTTTAGTTTTGGATAACAGTTGAGGTAAACTCTTAGATAAAAGTGATAATGAAAACTCCGGAGTAGTTACCTACATTCTTTGTTTTATGAATATTAGATTCACTAACTAAATATTTGGAAATTCTCCTAAGTAGGTAGCTAAAGCAATGCGATGTTGGCAAAATATATTTTTGTTTTCTGCTCAATATGGTAGGATAATTTGGACGACTCGTACATACTTCTCGAAATTTTGTTAAAGACTCATTTAAATAAGCTTTAGGTATTTTCAAGTTGGTAAGACCAGCTTATTACTGTCAAAGAACAGTCTCGTTGCACATCAACAAACAGAGGATGTTCCGATCAAACAGTCCACGTGACGAGCAAATAGTACGGACGACACAAGTCGTGTCGCTGTGTGACCGATCATTGTTTACCGTTACAATATTTACCAGTCCCGGCCCTTTATCTAATCGTTGGCTGCCAACCGCGATAGCTTGCGACCCGATTACTGGAATACCTGTGGCTGTAGTGTTTTCTATTCACCTGTTCTATGTATTTCTACTTGTAGTTCAATCTAGGGTAGGTGTTTTTAAAAGTAGCCCTCTACGAAGGCTCTACGAGACTACGAGGTTGTCTACGAGAAATTCAAATTTTGTATTGAAAACTGTGCTTGCGTGGGATTGTGGTAGGTATACTACACTGTGAACTTCCACTCTAGAAAATAGAGGTTTCTCTATTACCATTTCACTTACCACATTGTAATCATAAAGTTTTGTCAAATTGCAAAATACCAATCAATCTCATGTCGTTATGATACCTATAGTTGACACACAAAGGGCCGTTGAGTTTCGGGGACATGCATTTAAAGTGACCTCTGTGCTGTCACCGACGATGCATTGGAAATTTGGAAGTGACGAAATTTTGTGCCAACAAGATCTAAAATACAGTCGTGCCAGCTACATGAAAAAGACAGAAGTTAACGCTTAAAGTGAGTCAAATCTGTTAGGATTATATCTTGAAAGGTAATAAATCGATACGCCATAGGTACGTGATGTACCTACTTCTGTAGGTACGGCGTCCTCCATACGTTAGTGTAGTCATAAATCACTGCGGGTGATCGAACTCTCCCTAAGGTAGTACCTAATACCCATGATTAGGTATTACTCTTTAGGCTAGGAAACATCGACCTCAAATAGTTTTTTTTAACATTATTGACGTGTAAAAGTGTTTGTATAAACCTACTTTACAGAAATAAAATCATTTATCTTTACAAACTATGCCTGTACTATTGATCAGGATTCCTTAGGCCCGTTGTACATGCACGCACACGTTATTCTTGCCATGAAAAACTACGGTTTATTCGCCGTGTGTAGGCACGGTCGTCAGTGTTGTATGGATCACTATGGCAGCTTGTTGATAGATACGTTTTTTATTCGGCGCAGTTTATACGCCGTATCGTAAACAAACAGTGCGGTGTGTAAAGGGCTATTTTAACGACGGCCCGGCCTGAGATACGAAACAAGTGATGAAGGAAGCTGCATCACAAGCAGGGCAGTTAGGCCAGATAAACTCTTATAACTAGCGATTCAACCTCAATTACAAACTAATATTTAGGACTTTTTACCATAAATTACACAATAAAATGTAAACGGCCAATCGGAAACTGTTGTAGGGGTGGTATAAAGACCTGATTAAAGATGTGTGAATATCTCCGACTTACAAAACTGAGAATGAAACGAACCTCTATGGCATTGATCGAAAACATTTTAACAAAGAGGTGTAGCCGTTTATTAAATAAATAATAACAGAGCACAAAGGACTGAAGTCGTCGGTAGCTCAACAATGGCAAACAAACTGGGAATTATTTTCAATAAATTCTCGAAACGCCTTCGAATCTGTCGCAGTGAAAGGGCCCAATGGAAGCGGTTGATTGTCGAAGCGGAGGATAAGCCGATTAGTTTAATACATGAAGAAATACAGGCTTTCGGTGCGGAGCTGACAGATTGTCAGTTTGTTATTATAAACGTTCGTGTGGGCCAATCGTTGAAATTGGTAATAGATTAAAATAGCAAATTGGGCAAATTCTTTAGATTGATTAAAAAAACTTAGGATGCTGGTTTAATAGGCATGTATTTTCAATGATTAGTTCAATAAGTCAAACTAACGAGTATCTGGCTTTTGCCCCATAATAAAGTCTGTAGGTACCTATATATCACATTAGCAGTAACTTGTTTTCAGAAGGAATCGATTGTAACGTTAGAAGAAAAACTGTACTTACACGAAGCAACGCAACTCTCTGCTTTCTGTAATTTCAAGAAAATAAATATGACTAAAACAACCCCGTAGTCAGCAAAGAACTTAATGGAAAAGGAAAAACAAGTGATTTTACGTACTTTACAGGGTTGTAGGGACGGGTGCATCAACTTATCTTTATCCCATTCATTGACACTTCTGTAAGCATGATATGACCTAATAAGTGCTTCATATTTATGACTTGGCGTATTATAGCCGCTTGGACAAAACATTATCGAACATCGCAGACATATAGCGAAATTTGCTTCTGTTAACTTGACATAAGATTCAATTTCCCATGACAATAATTCATGGTGATAATGCATGGTTTGTTCCGAATGACTGCGGGGTGTATTGATTTTGTAATAAAAGTTCAAACGAATTCTGTCCTTGGACGTAGAACTTAGGGTATATTTTTGATTGTTGGGGTGTCTCCGAAACAGCAATATGAAATACAATATTGTCGGTGTAAGCGTAATATCGTTATGATGGACGAGCAGTGGGTCGGTCAGCGCGCAGTCGACTGCAAACAGATAACGTGGCCACATCAGCTATGCACCTGGTTTGTGAGAGAGGAGTATTGTATTGAGAAAGAAAAAATTATGGAAAATAAAAATAATTAAGAATTATATTTTATTTTTTTTAGGTTATGATATGTATTATGTTTCACGTCGAAATATTCCTCTGCGTCGCTATCGATTAGTAATGTAGGTAGGTACCCATGGTCATGTTTTTTACTGAACCTTATTACTACCCTGATTGTAAAATAAAGTTATTTCGTTTTTTTTTTGGTCTTGTGCTACGGCGTAGGCGCGTAGCACGACGTACAGTCGCCAGCACATCAAGCTACCCGAAACTGTCATATTTTCCCAATCAATTTTGAACGTAATGCTTTAGCGATAAAGTTGAAAATCTATTAAAGAAACTTGACAGTTTGTAGTAGCTTGATGAGCTGGCGTCTGTACAACATAATCACGAAATCGAATAACTTACAATTAGTACATCAGAATATATGTAGGCATTAAAATATACTAATAAATTGAAATAGATATTATAACTCTGCTCTATTATTGTTTTAATAACACTTAAAATTAATATCCGCCACCAAATCCAAACTCACCCCTGACACGTGTCCACGAGTTATTTCAACAAAATATACTTCCTAATCTGATCTGATAGTAAATCACAGTCATCAAATATGTTAGTAGGATCTGAAGAACATCGTTAGAGCTTACCCGACACGCGCTCGAGCCATTTTGTGGCTAACCCTGAGCCACGCACCCCCACGACCCGCTCGATTTATTGCCATTCTCTAATAAACACGTTATGTTGTATACCTAACGAATATTAATAACTAACTTCCTGGAGCGCCCGATGATTTTCATTTTTGTTATTGCCTGTCGCCACGTCGTTAAAGCTTTTACACGGATTAGCTGCTTATTCGAATATGAATATTTTAAAGCTCGAAGCAAACTTAGTAAAGCTATTAATAAAATCATGACTGCTTGGAACGACTGCGCTTTCCATTGCAAAAACCATTGTGAGTTTTATGGAACAATCCGTAGTTTTTTTCATACCCACGCCTGTTTTACGAACCAAGTTATGTTTTGTAACGTAATAACTCTCCTAGTATCCACCATCTGCAAAAATGTTTTAGTTTTCCTATATGTATCGCAACAGCCATTTTTCACGTGCCAGCTACAACGCACAGACATAAAGGTTTACGACAGGCCGTCATATTTATGGCGTGGGTATTGTGATATATTTTTTGTTGTGCGCATTAGGTTTTATCTGACTTTCCGCTAAATCAAGTAGCTACTGGCCGGTGTCAGGAAATACCCTCGCGTATATCATTCCTGCGGATGCGAGCGTTTTGGGGTTACGTCTCGATTCCGCAGGGCGAGGTTCGGAATCATTTGTCTTATTGATTGGACTAACGGCCAATTTTCTTATTTGCTGCCAATAAATTAATTCATTTGTGTGTAGATACTTTTTGTTTGCCACTCTATTCGGTAGCTCATAAACGTGGTTCACGCGTAGCACTTGCGTAGCACCTTGCAATTTTTTTTTGTTTTTTTTATGGCTTGGATAACAAGTTTTTTTGAAGTGAAAACTTCTTTAGCGGCGTTGAACACTTTTTGTAATGGGTAAAAAATGTTAAACTCGCGTCAGGGCATCGCGTCAGGACACGTGACCGTCAGGAGAGATTTCCCCCCCCCCCCCATCTCTTTCTACGGCGGCGCCAACCGAAGTAAACCAAGTGGGACACGACAAAGATGGCCGAAGAAAATGACATTTGACGTACAAATGTTTGAAAAGTCAGTTTCGTAAACAATAGTACTTCGAGGAGCCGCAGTTGTATTTAATTTATTTTGAACTTCTGTTTAACCAATTTAGTTTATTATTATATAAATACCTACAATACAAAATACTTAGAAGCGACGAAAAATATAACGAAGCACATTATAGCAACAAGAAATACTGTGGGACATGGGTCCCCTATGTTGTTTCGAACGCCGCTGTTGCGACACACGCTGTTGCGAATTATTTTTCCACTGCCTCACAGGTTCGAAAGCTCATGGACTCGAATGAAGTAGTCGCGAAAGACGCTGTTTCGAAAAACATTTTCACTGCCTCATACGCTCGAATGCTCGAAAAATATTTAAGCAGTAATTAAATAAAATCAACAAATTCGGAGTCAACATCAACATTTAATATTATTTGTAACAAAGTAACAATCAAAAAGATTAGTAAGTACCTCAACTGTACATTTTTTTCTATGAGTACTTAACACAAAATCTAAGACTGATCTTTATAAAAAATTGTCTAGGTACCTAAGTGGTATTAATAATATTAAATGTTGATGTTGACACCGAAATTGTTGATGTTATTTAATTACTGTTTAAATATTTTTCTGTACACTTTATGACTAAATAAATCGAAATCATAAGCATTCGAGCGTATGAGGCAGTGAAAATGTTTTTCGAAACAGCGTCTTTCGCGACTACTTCATTCGAGTCCATGAGCTTTCGAACCTGTGAGGCAGTGGAAAAATAATTCGCAACAGCGTGTGTCGCAACAGCGGCGTTCGAAACAACATAGGGGACCCGTGGGACATTGCTGCTTTTGTGTGAAAACAATGCTTCCGTGTCGACCACGGAAGTTTCCACCCTGCAGGGAGATGCTCCAGTAGGGTGTGGCTGTGAAGCTATGTTGCAAAACATGCTCCACGTCCTATCCTGCCTTATTTGTCCTACCCAAAACATGCAGTCAAAGTGACCTCTGCGCTGCCACCGACGACAACGTGGAAGTGGCAATATTTTGAGCCAACAAGATCTAAAGTAACAGAGAAGAAATTTAGGGAGTAGTTCATTAATAAAAAGCTTGTATACAAATATCAGTTTATTTTTATAATACTTGTACGCACCGGGACTTACAGCTTAGTACGGCTGTTATTCCAAATGCATACAGTGTGGCTAAGTTTGTAACAATTGAGCCTGGTATCTATGGTTACCTCACCCTACTGATTATAAACCTACAGCAACTACTTAACACCCTAGTTATCCTAACACCCTAACCTATCATACAAGCCTACGGGAGACCTACGGGAACAGACAGAATTTGGGTAAGAATAGGGGTTTGTGTACGTCGTGCAATGTGTACACAAGAAATAGTTTTGTCATTGCCGGTCCCACAGACTCATAGAACTGGTGATGGCTAAAGGTGTCTTGGCCATAGTGAGAGGAATTATGGAAGATGAATCAAACTCTAGTCCAGCTTGATGACTAATTTATTCATTTACTAATTACTAATTTATGTGGAACGAATGTATGTCGCTCTTGATGCTGACGCTGGCGTATGTAACTCTTGCCTGTTCACGGCTGAACAATACTCTAAACTCTAATTTGGCTTCTAAAACTTGTGCAAGCAGAACAACATTTTTAAAATGTTTGCTTTTCATTTGCCATCTGTGCCATCTCTTCTGTAGGCCGTTTCATTTTCTGCTATTCGTAGTGAAGCACCATCCTTACTAGTCCTATTGACCTGAAATACAAAACTAATGTTATAAATTCTTTCTCTTCATTATCTTATTTATACTGATTTAATTAATCAGTAGCGGCATCAAAATAACAGTCATTATTATTCTTATGGCGGTTTTTTTTTTGTTACAATGAGTTTTGTACAGGCAAACGAAGTTCTTCGTAAAATTGTAAATTGGATAGGCACCTAATTCGTAAATCATGCCAGGCTGCCCCTGTTTAGCGTTAGTGCTTGTGTCAGTGTTTTTATTTTCTATTATGGAGACCTCTCCCTGACCAATTCTTCCAAAAAATCTAAGGATTAGAAGCAAAAGCAAGCATAAGTATAAGAAATTGAGAATGTTTACAAAACATAACTTACTTTGAACACATTTTAGCTGTAACAGTAGGTACACACCTTATCCTCCTCCAACCAATATTCAATTCTTTGCCCTTTATTGCAACTAGTCTCCGGTCTTAATATCATTTATTTTCAATACAAAAAAAAAATATTCAAAAGTTTTTTAGTTTGACACATACAATATCCAATTCATTCATTGACATATTCATATTGTTTCCATGACGACCATGACGTTGTCGCGTCAAAACTGTTGAAACTGTAGACAATAAATTAGTTTTTCATACGTAATAATGTCTATGGAGTTATGGACACAAATATTCGGTTCGTAGACAGATATTCTCGTATGCCGATTTAATGTGTTGGCCAATTTGTTGGATGACTTCATTATAATGGCAACATTTAGAAGTTGTAGGACATTCTAGTTATAGAACGTTTATGAAGCGTTTATGAATACAAAATTTTATCGAATGTTTTAAAGGCCTATTGAGCATTTTAACTAATGAATGGTTTAAACCTTCAATAGGCTTTTTTTATGAATAAGACCGAAAGTGTTTAAAATATGGAAATTGAACAAAGTGCATCTATTAATGAAAAAAGTGACGCAGAAATATTGAAAAAAAAAATGAGTAATATTAATTAAATTAATAATTGATTTATTTCAAAGTTTTCACTTCTGCCGGCACTCCCGGAGTGCAACCCGTCTTTTTTTTTTTTTTTAAAAAAACGGAACGTTTTATTGAATTCTTTCTCTGACAAAACACTAATGCCAAAGTTAGCAATACATCCCTGACAATCTCCCGTTGCGAAAACGGTTATCCTCATTCGTTAACAAAGCACCACATGCTAAAAAAGTTCCGTAGCAACGGCTTTGATAACTGCGGATATTTGTAGCGATTTCGGATAGAACACATTTCGTCTGTGGCGCGGGGCGATACGGCGCTCGCCCTCGACAAAGTAGGTGCTTCGATTAAGACGTATCGCGCCCTTTTTTCTGTAAAAAAGGGAAAATGAATAGTGCGGGGCGGAAATATTACGTAGTAACGGCATTTCCGCACAATAAATCGGCGTCCAATCAAAGGAAAGTCTGCTGCGCGTCCGCCGTATATCTTTGTTAATGTACACTTTATTTTATTGGGCTTTTTATCGGTTGTATTGTTGTTGTACATTTAGCTTAATTGATAACTATCCACTGTGAGGCAGTTTTTTGCTTCTTGGCTTTAATCTTGAGATAGATTTGACTGTTGATGACTCTATTATGTTGAATTGCGCGATTTATCCTACGAAGTAGTTTGTATCTGTGGATGTTAGTTACTCAATCACGCAAATAGGGCAAAACGGATTTGGATGAAATTTGACACACAGTTAGATTATAACCTGGATTATCATATAGGATACTTTACATCCCGGTAGCACGTTCCCATGGGATAATTTCCGCGCGGGCGAAGACACAGACAAAATCTAGTTTGTGATATATTTTTTACTGACTACAATGCTATGATGAAGGACTTTTATTGCTTATAAAATCGTCACCGCTCATTAAATGTCCTCAACAGATACATTTGTCTTAATAGCGAAAAACAAAGAGCTTCAATACTAAACTAATTTATAAAATGTATTTTAAACGATGCACAAGTTAAAGTGAGTCTATCGTGTAAATAGTGGTGGCCTGTTACCTGTCGTCGTTATCTGCTGGGGGAGGCTAAATCAGAAAATCGATAAACGTAGCGAACACTGCGTTTATTACATGTCGCCGTCGCCGCGCCGCGTCCGTCCAATTTAAAAGTTTCCACTTTTGTCTTCGCCGACATTGGACAACTAAATCTGCTATTGGTTTTCTTGGAAAGTTGTAGGTTTTATAAATTGTTAGTTAAGAATAAATTCGGCAACATCAGCAGATGTTTTATCAACTACAAAGCCCATGAAAATATTTTACAAGAACTGATGATTCAAATTATTCCATGGATTTTGATTTCCTGTGACTATCGATGGTCAGCTTATAACGTAACAATATTACTTGCAATAAATTATACAGCCCGTCTGACTCAGGCCACTACTGTTACTTAATAAAATGACTAATATTTCTTAGTACAATACTTTTAGGACGTCGCACGCGTACGGAAGTGCGGAATTGAGCTGTCAATATGGACGTATCCGGACGCGGCCACAATACGCTCCCCGCTGTTTGTTGTGAATGAGCTGTCAAACATCGCCAATTAATTACTAACAGATTTGTTACTTGTTACCAATACCAACACACACACCACAGCTTTCAGCAATTTACGGCTTTAAGAATGACCACCTAGGTAAGTGTTGGACACACGCGTCGATGCAAAAACTGACAGCTGGAATAACTCAATTTGGTCAAACGTTTGCTACCATAAACACTCAGCGGTATAAACTATTGTAGAAATAAATAAAGAAATTGAAAAGAAAAGGTGACTTACTGAGGATCAAAATTATTCAGCCAGCCAGGCATTTTATGGTTTAGAACTCTGATCTAAAATTAATATGCGACTAAAACTTTTCATCCGACAAGTATTCCATTTAAGACATTAACAAATTCAAAGACATTTGTATCAATATTGAACCGATGAGAACTCTTCCTTGCTAAAGAGTATTTAACAAGTCCGTCATAGAAACATAACTTGTTAGGTTTATCTGGTCCACCGTCCTTCGACCACCGGGTCGTGATGAGTCAGCACCTTGCTAATGGTCATCGGTCTGTGCGCTCATGATTAATTATCGTTATCAGAGCCACCCGAGCCCAGCTGATGGCTCAATGATGAGAGCTGGTTAGGTTAGGAGCGTTATTTTATGAATAGAGGATGCGGCAGTTGAGATATGGGAAAAGTAAATTCATACTCAAGGGGACTTTAGCTTTCATTGAATTTGGACCTGTCTATATGTTAGTCTACTTATAGCTTCACGGATTGCTTTTACTACTTATAGCTAAACTAAGGTCTATCCAGCACCTTAATTTCGTAACAGTTTTTCAATCACAATCTGAATGATTTTGAAGGATATTGCTAATCCATTGCTTCATATGTTCGAAAAATTTGTCTGCTCAACAACGTAAATAACGCAATGAATTTTGTTGAACTGTCAAAATGAAAGCCATTGCTACTGTTAGTGTGTTACGCAATTACCCCGCTGTTTTACAAAACCATTTAAAAGAGGCCTGTAGGCAACTTGTAGGGTATCCTTTAAGATCTGTGGTGTTGATTAGTGCATAATAGAGCTTTTATCGTTATTTAAAGTAGTCACCCGTTCAAAACTAGAAAAATTGTTATTAAAACAGTGACGGGACTTTTATTTGTTATTATCTTCCATTTTCTTAACATAAACTTTTTTTTAGCTTTTCTGACAAAAATTTGTGGAGTTGTCTACATTATTTTAGGTATTTAATTAATTTATGTAGGTACCTAGTTGCATTTCTAGGAAATTATGTGACAAATAGATATCAGACATCCCTGATACCTAGATATTACTAGATAATAGGAACATTCGTTATACCTACTTCCTTGAATGCCGATAAAAATAGTCATTGCATATCACTGCACCTATCTGGTCGGCATTGGAAATAAGTATTATCTATGTGCTACAATAACATGAACTATGGGTACCTAGAATACCTGTCATGGGTAGATAGAATGTGTATGCTCTGTTTCAAAAGTATCTGACGAAAATGTAAACAAACGGATCACTAAACGTTCCTGTGAATGCCGATTGGAAGTGCCATTTACTAATTGAGTGCCTTGATTTGATTATTTGAAAATTAACCCCGAAATTCTTATTTTAAATCAGTTAAAGATGGTTTTCATTTGATAATTGGGGTTAATTTTATATAACCTTAATTTTTTTTTAAATTACATTTTAATAATTCTATTCAAACAATAATTGTTGGAAAAAGTGGTGAGATATAAAGTTCAAACCTAAATACAGACGAATGTGTTACAAATTCCCTATATTGAGTGATTACATAAAAATTTAACCTGATCAGGGAGTGTTGACACTTTGATCAGATACTTTTGGAACAGACTATACCTACGTATAGAATGGCACGTTGCATTTTTCCTATAGTCTCGCCATATCGCTATTCGCTAATCTTATCTGATTTGCAGCCTGTAATTGCAAACTGCGTTACTCAGTTAAGGGCAAGTTAAATGTATCAATTATTGATTTTACGAGTACTTAAGTATAATGTAGATATTCCTATAAAAATTGTTTTTCCGTAGAACTTACCTACATAATATTGTGGAAATTTTGATAGTTTAAACTACTAAGTAAATATTGTCTCCTCAGAATTAAATTGAACAAGTTATCTTCATAACTTCTTAACAATTCGTACAGCAGCGTTTGTTTGTAGTGAAGTACGGAACAGCATTTGAATACAATAAGTTTCAACACCCATCTCACGCTAATGATCATCTATAAAAATAAATTAAGTAGAAGTAGTTAAATGCTTGTTGTAGTTACTATAGGTAATTTGTTACATCTGACAGATCCCCATGTTAAGAAACAAATAAAACGTTTAAACTTTTAGATTGACCATCTGAAAAGGGGAATTAGATTGCCGCGGGGGGTCTCCGAGACTCCGATATTCTCTAACAAAAGCAACGTCGCGTTGGACTTCGTAACAACGGGAACGACAAAAAAGTTTTTTTACTAGGTATAAATTATCTGTTCGCGCAGAAAAACACGAGCTAATTTATATTTCCGATTATGTTTCTAAGTTTTCGACGCAGTTTTTTAGCAAACGTGGAATAAAGGATACGTCACACTTGGACATATTTGATTTCCTCGGATTCGTATTTTATTCGATTGAATAATCTAAATTACGCTAATCCCTTATCCTTTTACGCGCGTTTCTTTGAAATTCGGAAGCCGTGTGGAGGGCCTTTTGAGAGGATATCTACGCGTTGGTAATTCTTATAATTGGTTCCTTTATTTGTCAACCGGAAAGGAGACCCACGTCAATGTATCGCGCCTTTAAAAGGATTTGTAATGGTAAAAATGAAGTGAGAATATTTATGTGCTACTATAATGGGACAGGATTCTGTACTCCAGAGTCCAGACAGAGTGTCGCCGTCGGGATGCAAAAAATTAAGACAGCAGGTTTGTTATTATTTTAGAACGTTGGAGGTCTTAATGTGGATAAGTACTTAGTAAACGTTACCTAGACATAAATAAAGTTATAAATAAGTTAAGTAGTACGTTCTAATAAAATAAGGTTAGTGTAATGCTCTGTAATTTAAATGCCTAATAGATACCTATTGTTTTAATCAGGACGTTAGATAGGTTATACTAGATGTATCAAAGTAGTTGTTCAAGGAGTTGTCGATAAGAAATATTGATTTTATCTTTAATATGAAGCACTCATTTTTACAACACCTACATATATAAAGATAAAATAAACAATAATGATAACAATAATTTAATATCAATCTATTTGTATTGTTTGATAACATTTAATTTATCGCAATTATTGATAATTGATTAAATTTATACTTTGATTACAGGTAGGTATATAATGCTACCTATTGTATGACTTGTGTTGTGTATACCTATGTATGATTCGTAACAGTTTAGCAGAATAAGCTTCAAATACCTATTCAGCATTTTACCCCAAGTGTCACTATACAATTGAAATTAAATGGCCACATTACACGAAGGGTACAACAACAATAAAATAATATTCGTTCATAATCTCGAATGACATTTTATTCGGTTAAATGGAGTCCCTGATCGCGGCCATGTTTCGATTGAGCGTATTCTCTGGAGGCGTTCATTCATACAATTTGTTATTTCGAGTAAATCGCACGCAAAAATGCGGTGTTGTCACGGTGTCTGTTTGTGTTAGAACTTAGTTTTATGCAACGGCGCGGGACCATGAAATTGATTTCAATCCGCTGTATTGAGAAGGCGGAAGCCTCTACCTATCTGATCACCTTCATTCATGGATGGTGTTCATTCATAATAATTTACAACTGCACATACTACGAGCAGCGGATTCGCAGGTAGACAATCTTTATGAATGAATTTTGAAATCCTTTCGCTTGATTTTTGATTGTCCAGATTGCTAACTTTTTCATTGCAATTAATTTAAGATCCTCTTTTATTTAAGCGTTGGATCACAAAAGATAACAAAATGCATAATGAGTTCTAGATATATTGAGCTCAAACAATCAAGAAAGTTTTATTTCTTTGAATAGTTTGAAAAATACAACGCAAATTCGACATAAACTTAGCTGTATTCAAGCTCGACTAATGTCTCCAATAAAACTTGGGCCATTTGTTTTAAGAACATACAAGTATCCTCAACGACTGACAATCGTTGAGAATGAGTAACTCTTCATCTTCATTCATTCACTCAGAGAGACCGACACTCAAGACATGAGACAAGAGCATTGAATGGATCAATGGACACCCATTTACCGACGAGTGTTTTACGACGATCCTGCAAAAACTTAAGTCAGGTACAGATCCGGATGCGAACGCTGGTAAGGCAGAGTTCCCACGAGTGGACAGTTACTTATTACAATAGTTAAATGAAGTGACAAGACCAGCACTTGTTTGTTTCCCTTTCGTGATTGTTTCGGTGGCCTTGTTAGAAACAAAGCGCCATGTGTTGGGGATGGAGGCGAGAAGAAACCAATTGTAGTTTGGGCAACAGATGTGGGTTTGCGTGCTTTTGTTTAGAATTAGTCATCATCTTGTAATTTGTTTGCTGATGGATGACACAACGTCTTCAGAGAATATAGTTTTCTCTTGTTTTCTACGGCTTAGAAAGTGTGCTCACAGTACAAGAGTACCTAAACGGAGACCGACTTAAATCCTATTTGCTTACAGTGAGATTCAGCCCGGAGTCTGGATTTGTGCCCGGTCGATGGCAATAGGCTCGCCCCCTATTACATGGGACTTACCTAATCATAATCATACCTGGCGAAATGTGGGTGTACTTTAGGCACATCTCTGCTCAACCCTTCAGCGATTACAGGCGTGATATTATGTTGTAAATTAAAATGTCCCATTGCAGGGCAAAGGCCTCCCCTCCTTCCACTTTTCCGTAGAAATCAGTCGAGTTCGACCTGCCATCTTCTGAAAATTATAATAAATTAAAAGGTGAACGCCGTGCAATGCAGAAACCAGAACACAAACCTTCCATAATACGTAAACTGGGAACTGAAAGTAGTTACTGTAAAAGTCGTCTGCAAAACTGGGAACTTACATCATGCAGGTTGGTAGAAAAATGACTCTGGTTGCATTCGATAACTCAAGCGAATTTAGAATGACTGAATTTCAAAATTGAATATGCGACGATTACTTCTATAAAATAACAATTATGGGATAGGTGCGTGAAGGTGAGCACCAAAACGGAGAAAATTAAGTTTTAATTTCCTTGCTTGTGATTGTTGAGAAATAGCTTTTCTAGTAGGCATATCCACTGCCGTGCCTTTGGTGACTACAGTCCTAATTAGAAAAAATCACTTCTGTAAGTAGCTAAAGGCTAATTTAGACAGGGTAAGTAACTGACTCCAAACTCGAGACAAGTCAGTGCTGACCTGATATTTACCTAGAGTAAATTGAATTTGGAGTCAGTACTACTGACTCCAAATTCAATTGCCCAGTAGTAGCGACTCCGGCATAGGAGTTCGATCCCAAGCAGGCGCTTTATTTTGTGTAATTTATTTCATCACCACTGCTCTCAAAACAGTGAAAAAAAAAACATTGTGAGGAAACCGGCATGTCCTAAGAACCAAAAAATTCAAAGATATGCGACATCTACCAACCCGCACTGGGCCCGCGTGGTGGATTATGGCCCACTCCATTTCACAGAGAGGAGGCCTGTGTCCCAGCAGTGGGAACGTTATAGGCTGATTATGCTAAGTTCCTAAGCATGTACAAATTATAGACATGAAACTCAACAAGAATCCCACTCGGACGCAAGTGTTATTTCCTTTTGGACCATCAATGATACATTTTTTGGGAATAATTTTTCGTTTATTTATTTAATTTGCAATTATAACTAAACTTTCTTCATACAATTGAAGCGGTTGATACAATTAGTTTCGTGGAACATCCGTCCGGAAGTGTGCGGCCGTCCGGCGGTGTCCGCGGTGGTCTGTTTACACTGATCCCGCTTACAAAGCTGATCAATGAATGAGTTCCTCGACCACCCATAGTGTGGCGGTCGAGTAGCCAGTTGCAACGCTGTATGGCTGCAAGAAAGTACTGCTTGTATTACTTTAAGTTTTGTTGTTGACATAGAGAAATAATATTAAACTATTTTTATGATTTTCATGATAGCAAGGTATGTACACGGCTACACATCAAGCTATACATAACCATAGCAATACATAACCAGTATAAACATTGTACGAAAAACATGTACAATGCGATACTGATATATTGACATATTCGTTCGCCACCAGAGGGGCAATTCTCGTAATTTTAAGAACGTTCACAGTCTGAGCTCAGTCTCAATCTGTCAAAAATACCTCTAATTTCCCTATATTTTGACAAGTTTTTTACATTGGTTTGTCGCCGAGATGAGACTGCGACTAGATTTTGAACGTTTTAAATTACGAGAATTGACCTTCTGATTAAAGTTAGATTGCTGATGAAGAAGCAAGGATAAAGAAATATTCGAACAATATTGAGACTCAGTCAAATAGTTACGAAAACTATTTGACAATTCAATTTGTTTAGTCATACAACGGAATATTTCCCAGAAAAGTTGCTTGTTTATTTTTATGAAGTTTGGCACAAAATATTTAGTTCGTAAAACATCATTTGCTTATAATTGACCGTTCAATGACAGGAACTGTTTGCGTCGGTTACGTATTCATGTTCTCAATGACGACGGATCCGTGCCAACATTTCTTCGACCTTATTTTATAACATTGTTCCAGATTTTTCACGGTCAAATTATATTTAATGTGCCCATTTGATGTGTACGCTTCACTGATAAATGTTGAGCGATTACAAAGTTTGCAGAGGCGTGCGCGATAAAGCTTAAATATTGATTTTAAATATTCATTATTAGCGCACATAAACATTACATATTACGTCAAGTTAAACCAGAATGGGCAAAGACATGAATGGGCAAACCCATTTATACATAAATGTTGCTTAAAAGTTAAGTTGTGATTAACGACTGTTTAACCATACATTTTGACGTTTTACAACGTTACTTAACTTAAATCATCATTTATAAATAAACCCTTAAGTCTCGTACTTGCAAAGTTGCAATACATACAGCAGCCTAATTGCGGAACGCCAAATCGTCAAATGATTCTGATCAGTTGGCTTCATTTCTATCACAATTGGCTTCATTTTACGATTTTCGAATTGCGAAACTCTAGTTTATTATGAAACCAATTATGAACGTTAAGGCCCTGCGCAGAAACTAGAGTTTCGCAATTCGAAAATCGTAAAATGAAGCCAATTGTGATAGAAATGAAGCCAACTGATCAGAATCATTTGACGATTTGGCGTTCCGCAATTAGGCTGCAGGACTTTCTTGCTCCCATACCTGCGTAGAGTCGTGTCCATTGATCACGGCACCTTTAATTCCTGCCCACAGTTGTCTATTGTGGACAGGCGTTATTCTGTAAAGTCCTCATTATGAACCACACTTTGTATAAAAATATGTGCTCCAATATAAAGGTAAACATTGATTTTTTCTAACGCCTGAGAGAATACATGTTTGGGCCGCCACTGACAGACGGACAAAGGGACAATGAGGAATGATCTTGAATGGCGACCGCACACTCTGTGCGTACGCGCATCCTTACCTACGATACAACGTAGTAACACTTAGTTTATAAATTATAGCAATGACTCGTGCTTTCAGAAACTTGAAAGCTCTTGGGACTTAGAGCAAATAAAATATGACAGTAGGTACTTACATTTAATTTTTCATGTTATTTAGATGGCAAAAAACTTACAAAGTGGACCTGTCATGGATATTAAACTAAAAATAGGTGGGTGGCTTTCATAAAATGTTGGTAACAATTTATGTTGTATATTGCTGAATGACTTCAAACAGTTTTCAGAACAGTTATCTACATCTACCTACATACATTTAAAATTATCTTTGAAGTGAGCCTCAGTCATAATTTTCATACCTCCAAAACCAAGAATATTAACTAATGTTTCAGCTTGGCGAGTGCTGCAATCTTTTTCGTTAAATATCATAGGACTTGGTTTATTGGGAGTTATTTTCCAGTAAAAAGCTTTCTCTACTTAACAGTCTTTTCACAAACGTAATTAAACTGAGAATTTATTTCAATTCCTTTGACAAAATCGAATAATATTTTCCATCAATCCTTGTACCCTTGCGGCAACAGTCACAGAAGATCACACCCACTCCTGCGCAATGACTTCTCCGCCCTTAGAAGGCTCGGTCATCTTCGATTGAATGAAGAACCGCTGGCTTTTGTTGTTATTTTCAATAGTGCGCAATTTATATCCCTTTTGATATCCTGTGGTTTTATATAGGCGATGAACAAATAGCACTCGTGTGTGTGCCAACTGCTAAACGTTTCTGAGACACGTGCGTAGAGATATAAAACCTCGGACTGCCTATACTTAAAAAAAAAAACAACAGTATTTACGCTGTCATTGCTACTACAAAAGTTTTTATGAAAAGTTAAGTACTAATCAAATTAACTCAGAAAATTAAAAAAAAATCATAACGCCTTAAAGTTTACATTGACTTTGACATCAACTCTGCAAGTTCAAGAGCAGTGGTGGCCCAGTGGTATCGGCCGCGACTTACGAGTACTAGGTCATAGGTTCGAACCCAGACAGGCGCTTTGCTTTGTGTAAATTATTTCATCACCACTGCTCTCAAAACGGTTAAGGAAAACATCGTGAGGAAACCGGCATATCCTAGAACCAAAAAAATTCGAAGACATGTGACATCCACCAACCCACACTGGGCCCACTTCCTCTCACAGAAAGGAGGCCTGTGTCCCAGCAGTGGGAACATTATAGGCTGATTATGTATGTTTTCTGCAAGTTTTTCTAAATGACAAGTGTGTAAAATATACAGTTATATATATCAATCATGTATAGCAAAAATAAAACTCCTACGATATTGTTAATTCCAAGATTGCTTTTACTTACATCCTAATTTTATGCGCTATAAGAAAAGCACTATACTAAAAGCATTTGAGGATTTTCCTTCGTTATGGTGCTTCCGAATTCAGTAGATTTATGTGCCGCCATTGTGTGGGAGCGAGACGGCAACATCTATATAGGCACTTACTCTATAACAAGAACAAAAGATTGTCGTCTCTATTAGCTACCTAACGAATCGCGTAGCTACGCGTAGTACAAGCAAAAACACAGAGCATTAAAATGTTTTAAAAATAATATTGGGTGTATGAAATTCTTATATTTAATTTGATGAATAGATAATGAAAATTGTCAAGAAATTAGGTATAATTTGGCAGCAAGCAATGACAAATATCGAATAGATGATGGCAGTTAGGTATATGTCTTGGAAATAGTGGAATAAATCAGTTTTCTTTTGATCTTAAATCACAGAATACTTATGCTTAAACTTTGTTGGCGACATATTAAAATAATTGAGGACAGGATGTTCGTGTTATCTGATGTGATTGGCAATTGACATGAACAACAGGCAATATGGGTAAAATGAGAGCAAGCTTTTTGTGTTACAGGAATTATTTTAGATTACCTACATTTTATATAATTTTGGTAGTGGCACAATTCGATAGTCGCACAGGATTTTTAATAAAACCTTGTATTTAGATTACATCGAGTAGGTACTTACGCAAGTAAAATCATAATATTTCATCATTCATCGACCAATTTAGCAAGAGAGAGGATACCTATACTAAAAAGAAACATGATAAACGCGACCTTGATTTAGGCAAGGGCAAGTCAGAAGCATTGAGATATATGTTTTGATGGGTAGTTAATCGTTTCTAGTCTATCCCTTTATGATTTTTTTATTATTTTCAAACAAGATAATATTTACACAATATATAAGCCAATAATATATACATCTATACTTCCATACTAATCCATACTATCGATACTAATATTAGGTCCTTACATATGAAATTGGCGTTTTGTATGGAAGGAACAAAAAGTCGAATATTTTTTAATATAATATATTTAATTAATCAAAGTATGAACCATTGTTTTCAATGCACTTTTGCCATCTTATAGGTAGTTCATTGATCCCTTTACTAAAAAAACCAGTCGGACGGGAATCAATAAAATCTTTGAAGGCGATTTGGACTGCCCCATCGGAGTTGAATTTTTTCCCTTGCAAAAAGTTATCCAAATTGCGAAAAAAATGGTAATCTGTTGGAGCAAGGTCCGGGGAGTACGGAGGATGTCTAAGACATTCCAATTCAAGCTCTTCTAATTTGGTAGCCGTCTGTTGCGCAGTGTGTGGTCTGGCGTTGTCGTGCTTTCAAGCTTTTTAATCTTCCCAATTTGCTTCAAGTGAATTAAAACAGTTTTATCACTAACATCGAAGCCTGCAGCTAACTCGGACGTGGTTTGCGATGGGTCCGCTTCCACAATAGCCTTCAATTCTCCATTATCAACTTGGGTCTCAGGCCGTCCACGGGGCTTGTTCTGCAGGTCGAAATTTCCAGAACGAAAACGTTGGAACCAAAAACGAACTGTGTTTTCTTTTGCAACATGACCGCCATACACATCATTCACCCTTCGAGTCGTTTCCGCAGCACTAGTGCCACGGCGGAACTCGTACTCGTAAATAATGCGATATTTTAAATTTTCCATTTTGTAAAATGAGTGACGCAAACAGAAAAAACAGAAGAAAAAAAACAAATGAATGACGGTCATCGAAGCACAAATACATGAGTAAATAGCTGTACAAATTTGAATTTGGAATTCCTTACCAAAGAGGAGAAATTCGTGATTAAAGTGGCCAGTACGAAAAACGCCAATTTCATATGTAAGGACCAATATTGTAAATTCGAATGTAACTCTGTCTGTCTGTCTGTCTGCATGCCTTTTCACACCTAAACCGCTGAGCCGATTTAGATGAAATTTGGTATAGATATAGTTTGAGTCCCGGGAAAGGACATAGGATAGTTTTTATCCCGATATTTCCACGGGATCAAAACTTATGCGGGTGAAAACGCGGGGCGCAGCTAGTGTATATATAAAACAAAACAAGGGTAAAGAATTATGGCTATCAAAAACTCGTCCGCATCGCTGTCAGCGGGAAAAGTGCCCAAAAGGCTGGCATCAATATTTTCGTATCATGTCATGGATTGTAATGTATTTCTAGCTTTAAAAGATTAGTGTGTAAATAATTCTTTGTTTTCACTTCAATACCAGAGAAAAGAAAATAAATTCATCTCCCTTTATCGCATATACTACGTCAGGCGATCTTATGAAGCTCTGAAAATCCGTCTCGAGTAAATTGAAATTGGAGGGAGACGGTAGATATCAACGGTATAGAATTTAGTACTAGGTATGAAAGAGACAGGGATATTGGGAGTGAGAGCTCAATAACGAGCGGGCCAAGGGTTGGCTGTTTCTCTTACAGTCTGATACTCGGAGCCAAGCAATATGTGGAGATTTATGTAGTACCTCCCCATGTACCGAGAATGCTTAGGAGGAAGTCTCATAACGCAACTTATTTCCATTGTTGCTAACATTATGCTCGCACCTAGTTATTGGGTCGTTATATTAAAAAAGTCTTGTGGAACACTGACAGCTGATTTTCATCTTATAAGACTTTTTACATGAAAACTACTTAGTTTAAGAGAAAGTTTTTTTCCCAGAAATTCATCATTTTCAAAATTACATAAAACTTTTCTAGTTATGTTAACATCATAATATTTAGGTACCTAGGTTTCTGTGAATGTGTGATGGATAGTGAGCTGTTTTCTTACGGCTATAGCTATCATTATCCTAAACTATGACATGAAATGGTAAACAGAGACCTTCACCGTGCAGCTTAGGTATCATTCATAGTCATCTGCCAAGCTTTTTCCCAAATATTTTGGGATCGGCTTACAGTTTAACCGGATGCAGCTGAATACCAGTATTTTACATAGAGCGACTGCCTTTCTGACCTACACAACCCAGTTACTGGGTAATACGAGACCCCTTGGTACAAATAGTTGTCAGACTTTCGGGCTTCTGACTACCCGTAACGGCTGTCAAAGATCCAAGAATGACAACCGGAACCAACGACTTAACGTGCTTTCCGAGGCACGGGGGGTCACCCATGCACCGACCGTCTGCGTGCAAACGTAGCTTAACCTGTTTATTGATAGACACCTTTCTAAATGGATACCCTATATAGCAAGATAATTATATTCTATACGCAGGAATCCTGATTGTCATTGAAGCTATATTTAGAGGTGTGAACTGTGAACAGCTAAATCCGTCAATAAAATGTACCAGTAACAGTTGTTTGACCTAATGTTATTTGAACTTTGAAGCGTCACAGCGAGACAGAAGGGCGCTAACTCTAATCATTATAAATGGTGTTGGATATTGCACTGCAATAAATTATCTAATGGTTCTACCATTGCTCATTGTCGATTGCAACACGATTTGGCCTGATTTCATTCTTGTTTGAACAGCGCGTAAACTGTAATACTGTTATGGCTCCATTCATTGTTTAACTTTGTACATACATAACATCACGCTTGTGTTCCCTGAAGAGTTCGGCAGAGGTTTACTTCCACCCACATTTCGCTAGTTATTTTTCTGTCCTCTGTGATAGGGGGCGAGGCTATTGCCATCAACCGGGCATAAATTCAAACTCCGCGCTGATTCTGAAAATATCTAGATTTCCAGCTTAGCATGAGGTCCTGGAAAGCCTCAAGGCTTAAGGCGCAAGGCAAGACGCAAGGCTTAATGTTTTTTTTAATCTTTACTGCTGGGACACTCATAAAATATTTGTTGGTGGGATGAAGTTGGAATTAGGGAATGCAATCTCGTTCTCGCGAGATCTCGATCTCGCGAGATCTCGGCCCTTTTCTGCGAGATTAATCTCGGCCTAAAAATGGGCGAGATCTCGCGAGATTAGCGAGATTGAACTCGAGCATGAAAACGTCCTATTTGACGCGCAGCAGCGCGCGAACTGTTCGCTGATAACTGCCTCACAACTATAGTACCAACAAGTGTGGAATCTGAAAGGGCATTCTCAGCGGCTGGCTATCTAGCCTGCAAAATAAGGTGTAGGTTAGGTGACGATACCTTAAATACGTTGTGCTTTCTAAGAAGCTACTTCCAAAACAGTTTGTACCTAAATAATTGTATAGCGAGATGTTGCTAATGTTCCTAATTTGATTGTTTTTATTTGGTTTTCACTTTATATTCTATTTCTCTTTTTAGTTTGGCGAAATGAGCCATTGATTTGATTGATCTCAACTCAAATTCTATTATTTTTGTTAATTAATCTTTTTGACTTCGTAAAAATAAATGTTGATTTCAAAATACCTATGGTTCTTTTTCTTTCAATGTCCCGGGAGTTCTATATCTATTTTATTAGTGAAATTATTTGCAAAAATTGATACTCTTAACTACCAATCTCGCGAGATCTCGAAATTGCCGAGATCTCGCGAGATTGATTTTCATAATCTCGCGAGATCTCGTCCGATCCTCAATCTCGCGAGATTGCATTCCCTAGTTGGAATATGATACTCTAATGTGTAAGATGAAAATAATGACGATGGTTCACAAAATGAGGAAGGCACTAAGTTATTAGGCCGATATAAATATCTAGTCTACACCAACCTGAAATTTATATAGAATAAACAACCGCTGCGCTGATAGAGACATGATTTACGCAACATTTGTCTGTTACTAACCAGTGAAGTTTTGTATTAAAATAAAATTGGTTGCCGATCCACTGAAGATACCACTATTAGATATCTACATACGTGTTTTGAGGTAATAGGAATTATATTGAAAATCGGAACTTTTAACTTAAAAAAGCAGTTTTTTTTTTTCAGTATTTACAAGCATCTCATGCATGTCATTTGAATATACATCGACAACTGGAGACATACGTTGCATTGATACATTTATACTGGCAGTAAGTATAAATGCAAATGCAAAGTATGTCTCCAGTTGTCGATCTGTATTCAAATGACATGCAGTCGAAACTGATAGTAGGAGCCCTGGCCGGCTAGAATGCGATTAGCGTCTTGGACACAGTATGAACGCAATAAGACCATGACAGAGTTTCGAAACTCGTTAAATATAAATAACAGGTGATTCCGACGTTTGGAACGAAACTCCCGAAATATGAATGTTGGTTATTTTAGGAACTTCAGCTGTATATTTAGATAGGTATGTAATCTCTATACGAATCCGTACCTCTTATCTCTATGCAGTTTTATTAAATATTTATTTATATAATATACTTTTAAATACGTTTTATATCTGACGTGCTGTGTTTTTGCTTTTTTATTTCTATCCCTTCAGTAGGCGGGGCTAAAGATTTTGGGAAATTATAAAATTTTCAGATAAGCCATAAACCAAGATAATCAATGTCCTGAAATATATGTAGGTATGGTACCTACGCCAAAAATATAATCCAGAAGTGCTAAGTGTAGAAAACGTATGATAGTTCAACAGCTACTTTAGTCGCGCGGATATGTCGCATGTTTTTATAAACATTACCGTAAATATTAGTTTATCATTACCTAAGCATTAAACAATAATAAATGACCGTGACTCCCTCTCCAAGAGCAGGGCCCTCCCTCCCACTTAATCTCGGAGTATCGCTAACAAATTTAATATTTACTCGTGTGACTTATCCTTATAAATCGGCAACAATATTAAAACCGCCAGTACATTTGATTGTCGTGTTGCTGCCACCCCTTACTTTTTATGTTTGGTGCAAGTTACTGACGGTCGCGGCAAATCCGGCTCGAAGGACTAATTTGTGCGATTAACAGGTTCGCTAAATAGGAGAGTAGAAAGGTTCGACAGGTTATTAAAGGCAGTGAAGAACGAACCATTGTGGAAGAAAACAGAAATAGTATATTCCAGAATTAAAGGTAGCGAGTACAGTCCACGCGCACGTAATCAGAACTGTTCTGTTCAGGATTTTGTCTTATTTCACCATTTATATATGAATACACATATAAACAGACAAGAAGAAAGGGACAGAAAAATATGTACATAGGCATAGGTAATGTTTATTTCTAAAGAAATCTCTTCCAGCATACCTGCGAGAGGAGATTAGATGAAAAGAGATGTAGACAACGCGCAAGAGTAGAAGAGAAAACAAAATACATAATATACATACATACATACTTCGAAAATAAATATAATTAAAATAATATAATTATAATGAATACCTACATAATCAATTATTACAAAGTCGAAAATAGTGTTCTTTCAAAATTTTTTTAAATAATATTTGTTTTAAAAAAAGATACGTAAAAGAAGTTCACACAGCTAAACGTAGCTAGTATCAATACAATTCATAACTAGGTACTCAATCAACCTGCACCTTGTGCCATCCTGTAAAGATCACTGCAGACCTCACTCAAATGAGAAACTTATTTTGTTTCGAATTTTCGAGTGATTTTACAGAATTTACTGCTCTGCTGTTTTTGCTGCTAATTTACGTATCTACTTGTTTAGCATAATCAGCCTATAATGTTCCTACTGCTGGGACACAGGCCTCCTCTCCTTGAGAGGGAGTGGGCCGTAATACACCACGCGGGCCCAGTGCGGATTAGTAGATTTCACATGTCTTCGAATTTTTGGTTCTAGGACATGCCGATTTCCTCACGATGTTTTCCTTCACCGTTTTGAGAGCAGTAGTGATAAAATAATTTTCAACACACTTGCTCGTAAAATGGCTCTTAATGCACAGCTTTTAGATCCATAATGCAGTGTATTACAAACGCGTGCTTTTTCTTTACGTTACGATACTTGTGCTTTATTTCCACAGATAACTATTTAATTTACTAGTCGGAGGTCGGAGAAGTGCGTTTTTTTTTTAATCTCTTCAAAGAGACTTCATGCCAAAAAGAATCCGCGAGCCATATTTTACTTTTTTTTTTAAATAGTCTGAATTGTCCTTGGTCCCAAGATGAACTAAAATTTATTTACCTTAAGATGAATGCGCAGTTGTAGCCCACGAAATTAAATTTTTCTAACGTTTTTTGCAATTTTCAGGTCAGTGTCAGGTTGTATCTTGATCAAAATATGATTCGCGACTATAACAGATACGTATTTACAGAATTATAATCATTAGAATCATTAAATACATCTTTCTAAGTTAGATTTGTTCCATAAGAACAAATCTCTTATGGAAAAGTTCTTAGGGAACAAATCTAACTTAAAAAAAATATATATATTAGGTCCTTACATATGAAATTGGCGTTTTGTATGGAAGGAACAAAAAGTCGAATATTTTTTTAATATAATATATTTAATTAATCAAAGTATGAACCATTGATTTCAATGCACTTTTGCCATCTTATAGGTAGTTCATTGATCCCTTTACTAAAAAAACCAGTCGGACGGGAATCAATAAAATCTTTGAAGGCGATTTGGACTGCCCCATCGGAGTTGAATTTTTTCCCTTGCAAAAAGTTATCCAAATTGCGAAAAAAATGGTAATCTGTTGGAGCAAGGTCCGGGGAGTACGGAGGATGTCTAAGACATTCCAATTCAAGCTCTTCTAATTTGGTAGCCGTCTGTAGCGCAGTGTGTGGTCTGGCGTTGTCGTGAAGCAGCAGTGGCGTGGAGCGATTGACCAGCCTTGGTTGTTTAGCCGCTAGCTTTTCCATCATGGTTTGTAATTGCTGACAATAGACATCAGCTGTAATAGTCTGGCCAGATTTGAGAAAACTGTAATGAACAATACCGGCACTAGTCCACCAAACGCTTACAAGTAACTTTTTTGGGGTTAATTTTCGCTTGGGGCAGGATTTGGCTGGCTGGCCAGGATCCAACCATTGCGCTGAGCGCTTCCGATTATCGTAAAGAATCCATTTTTCATCACAGGTAATGATTCGGTTTAAAATACCTTCATTGTTGTGCCGGTTCAGTAATGTAACGCAGCAGTCGACGCGCGTTTGCCGGTTTGCTTCAGTCAATTCGTGAGGTACCCACCTTTCAAGCTTTTTAATCTTCCCAATTTGCTTCAAGTGAATTAAAACAGTTTTATCACTAACATCGAAGCCTGCAGCTAACTCGGACGTGGTTTGCGATGGGTCCGCTTCCACAATAGCCTTCAATTCTCCATTATCAACTTGGGTCTCAGGCCGTCCACGGGGCTTGTTCTGCAGGTCGAAATTTCCAGAACGAAAACGTTGGAACCAAAAACGAACTGTGTTTTCTTTTGCAACATGACCGCCATACACATCATTCACCCTTCGAGTCGTTTCCGCAGCACTAGTGCCACGGCGGAACTCGTACTCGTAAATAATGCGATATTTTAAATTTTCCATTTTGTAAAATGAGTGACGCAAACAGAAAAAACAGAAGAAAAAAAACAAATGAATGACGGTCATCGAAGCACAAATACATGAGTAAATAGCTGTACAAATTTGAATTTGGAATTCCTTACCAAAGAGGAGAAATTCGTGATTAAAGTGGCCAGTACGAAAAACGCCAATTTCATATGTAAGGACCTAATATATTAATGAGTCTAATGACTACAATTCTTTAAATACATATCTATTACATAAATATACATTTTGATCAAGATACAACCTGATACTGACCTGCGAATTGTAAAAAACTTAAAAAAAATAAATTTCGCGGTCTACCACTGCGCATTCACCTAAGGGTGCATCCACACATAGCGAGGCATGTGCCGCAAATGATTTTTTAATATGTATGGTTGCCTCAGGCTGACGCATCTAACATACAAAAAAAAGCACTTGCGGCGCATGGCTCGCTCTGTCTGGATGCACCTTATAATTTTCCATCGTCCCTCCCGTAACCAAACGGAAAAGACCACTGGCGTTCTATTATTGCGGATTGTCACTGAATGTATATTTCTCTATGCAAATAGTACTTTCTAATTCCATACTAACTAAACTACAATTTCACATACGACAACACTACGATCAGTCTTAACATTATTTTGTGTTTATATTTTTTCTATAGGCTGTATATCGGTTCTGTCTTTGCCTTTAAGTAAATAAACGCGCGCCGCGCTAGCAATGCGCGCGCAGGTGTAGGAATGACCATTACTTACTCTATGGGTAAACCTGCGCGCGCACGTCAGCGCGGCGCGCGGAATGACAAACCAAGCCCGCCATTATCCATACAAGTTAATATTTAACAATACAAGTCTGTTTTTTTCCTCACAAGTGTGTTGAAAAACGTCGTATGATACGCGTGTGCATTGATAATTAAACTCTCGGCTACCTTATCGCGCTCGCCTGCGGCTCGCGCGAATAATACCGCCTCGAGTTTAATGATCAACATAGCACACATGTATCATAATGTACTATTACACAAGTAAGGCGGTGTCTGGGTTCGAACCTACAGCTCGTTCGTTACTTGTTTGGCCACTTATGTCAATGCTTTATCAGCTTATACATACTTTTGTGTTATTACCGCCTCTGCTCATGACTTGCACAGCTCTGTGAGTGAGCTTTAGCACCCTCGTTGTATGCGAGCCCATGCGCGGATTTACAACTAATCCGAGCCATAGCCCATGTCTATCGCTCTCCGATGCTTTGCACTGAACTATGTGTTAACTTTATTAAAAGCTAGCCGTCTGTTTACGCCCCATGAGGATTTAGTCACGAGGAGTTATTATTTAATGAATAGCTCAACTTGATTTCCAGTCTATGGTGATAAATATAAGCGACAATCTCATTGTGATTTCCGATACTCGAAAGATTGTGATAAAACTTAAGACTTAAACTATGTTGCATTGATTTGATAATAGGTAGGTACAAAGTACGGGGTTTACCCTTCCACAGAGTCTTAATACTGTCTGAAATATTAATTTTCCAAATTTTGTTATGTAAATAAGTATGATGAAAAAAGATTTTTTAGGTATAGTTTAACATTCTTTTTAAGACTGTATGTTCAGGAACCTACAAGCCATAAAGCACATAGACAGGTTGTTAGCAATTATCAGAGACCTCCGCTTTCCATTCAAATAAAGAACCTTAGCGAAACCTATGAAAGCTTAATTTCCATCAAAGCCAAGCTGGCGAAGTAAAGACAGGGCGAAGATTTAATCAAGTCGTTCCGTAATTAAACTGACATTATGAGGTGTGGGATGTCGCCTTCGATGTTAATGACGCTTTCTGAACACAATCGTTAAGCGTTTGATGTACTGAACAAAGTTATACTTTCTTTCTGTCTTTTCTTTGTATCTTTTATTTTTAACAAAATTTAATTTCGTAGACTGAGCGCTGTGGTTTTGAGTAGACTGTAGATAAAATACCACAAGCACAGGCGAATAAGAAAAGAACGACTATCTGTAGGCCACGCAAAATTACAAATATTTGTTTCACGACAGAATCTAAAGTACGACCTATAGCAAACAAGACTATTGATTAGCTAATGCGCTGACCGTGGCGCAAAGTTAATTTTAGACTAGTTTGGAATTTTAAGTCTAGAAAAAAATTCTAGATAAAAATAAATCTGCAATTGTATTAGTGAGTGGGATTAACTGCGGTGACTGGCAATAAAGTAAACGTGAAAGTGAATGCAAAAATATATAATGCAATTTCAAAACCTAGCAACTAACATTAAAAAATAAAATCGGTGTTTATGCATATTTGACTTGCTAGATATCTAGTCAATTCAAATATATGCAAAAACACAGATTTTTGAGAAATGTCAGTTGCTAGTTTTTGAAATTGCACAACCGAATTGTTTTGACGTGCTGAATTATTGCAAGCATTAGAATTGCGGAGATTCTTTATGTTGTTTTCGATTCTTCCTCCTGATGTAGTGATGTGATAATAACATCCAATTTAAAAAACTGTTTAGTAGAATAAGAAGTTGCATAAATATGATCCAGCGACATAATTGCGTAACACACTACGTTGATCTAAGTAGTTGCCGAAAAGACAAATTTTTCAAAGAAACTAAGTGATTGATATTATATGACTGTCGAAATTATAGAGATTAAGATGTTGTGTTAAGCAGTAGGGTGCTAGTTTTTCAGCTTTGTAACAAATACAATTATTTCAATCAAACGTGTAATAGATCCATTCAATGTCTCGTGTTACTCAACAAATCTATCCACAGCTTTACTACTACTGATATAGCAGATGTGTTTGAATGTAGGTTGACACAATCTGATTATAAAATCAAACACTAGGTGTCTGTCTGTCTGTATGTATGGCGGCTGTCAACAATGACTGTCTAATTAAGCGAATAAAGGGTGACACCGCAAAGCTGGTGTGATGGATCCGTTTAATAAACGCTCCGGTTCACGAGCTTAGCCACGCCTCGAGCTCTCTTCATTTAAATATTATTAAAGTAGAACTGGGACGGTAGATACTCACTTGGCAGTCGCCATAAACTTGTAGGCACCGTCTTGCTAAGTTTCCTGAAATATTAGATACCTACCCATTTTTTCCATGATATTTTCAATGGGCACATTGTAATTTTCATTGTTTAACGTTTCCACGTGTAATGTCAATGACATAAGTTCGATATGTGTTCGAATAAAACAGCTGAGCATCATGAGCCAATACAGCAATACTTACACCGGTTACAGATTAGTGAAACGTAACGTGGCATGTAACCCAAATTAGTCATCGTTTAATTATTTATGCAACAATGCAACATGAAATGTAACGCAACAGCTAAGCGAATTTATTTCAACGTGTTACATTTCATGTTACGTTTCACCAATCTACAACATTATTTTTAGTATATGCGAAACCTGAATATAGTTTGTTCAGAATAAGTAACTGAATCGATTCCAATAATTTTTACCCCATGTTATATTTTGGCCCAAAAATATTTAAAAAAGGTTAATAGTTGGACACCCCGAGTATATTATACTGTGCCCCGAGGAGCGACTAAGTAGGTAGTTATTTACCATACGCGCACAATGGCGCGGCGCGGACGCACAGCGAGCGGGGCGACCGGGGCGGGGGTGCAGCAACCTCAGTCACCCGGGTACCACTGGTTGGCGCGCACGTGTCGCGTGGGTCCAACTGCATAATCGGAGCGCGCGGCCGCCGAGTTGTGTTTCGGTTGATCGTGTACTTACCTATCGTATGTAAAAAGTGTCGTGTAACCATGACTTTCTCATACACAAACGTCCAGTACACAGAAACAACGATAACAGTGATAACGTATTCCTGGCAGTGCGGCGGTACGAGGAGCAATCAGAGTATCGTGGAACACAATGCTTTGCCGTGATGATTAACATTTTTAAACACGCCAAGATGGTTAATTGTAGAAAGTTATTATTTGTACCTACAGCCTGCTGTGGTTAAGTAATGCGATGTTTAACACTTTTCATCCACTTTGAACAAATCGCATTGACTACATTGTATCACTTACGGCTTACGAATAAGTAATTACTTATTCGTAGCTTACGGCTGCATTTATTTACGAATAAAGTACATTATAATAACTACCTACACTTGACCATTACGACAGTCCAAAGCCTGCAAGTGTGATGGAAAATGTTATCACCAGTTAATTACAATACAATCGCCGCGCGGTACGTTTAGGCACGCGGTGGGGGAGACCATGTTTTTGGACGGACAAACAGGTAACATAACAAGCTTATAACTTGGTGATTATTCATGATACAGTTTTGAAATTTTGTACATAGATTCTTTACATAAAAATACTAGACACGTGTTTCGGGTTTCGCATATACTAAAAATAATGTTGTATACCTGCCATTATGTTCCTAGCATGTAAAACATGTGTAATAAAACCGTGTACACTCTACAACTTTACAAAACAAATCCATAATCTGATAATAAATTGCTACAAGCATAATCAACTTAAACCATAAAATTAGCTTCGATATCGAAAGCCAATATCGTAGCCTTCCGAAATCAGATGTCCGATCAAAATAGCTGAGGCGCATTAAGTAAGATGTAGCAGCAGGGGTCGGAGGGCGAGGCGAGGGTTCCGCAGGATATTGCCTAATCATTCCCGCCTTCACACCCTACTAACTGCCAGTTGTTTTAGCATTCATCGCTTTATATCGCACCCCGGTACCCGCCACATGGAGATTGATTCCCCATTGTTACAGCACAAATGTTTTACTAAAAGGAGACTTAAATTGTCCGTTTACTTTTTAATATCGGTTACCCTATTTTAAAAGGTAAACTCGGCTTCAGAACATTTTTAACTTTCTTATGAATAATGCATTCTAGCCCCAATTATCCTGTCGTGGTTGATTCATGGTTTACATATTTTCTCTCCGTAAAAACACAAAGTAAACAAATCCTCTTCAATATTATTTACGTAATTGGATTGCCAAGTTAATAATGCGTAAAACAATCCGAAAATCAGAAAAGTTGTGGCAGCGTGCTGTAAACCCCGGGCCGCATTCACGGGCTATTAATTCTGACAAAGTACTGTGGAGTCGTCGAAAGGGTTGCTCTGAGAACGGTTCACAAAAATGTTGTGACATTTTGTTGTAATGTATGAAAATAATGTAATGATATTCATTACTTGTAGACAGACAACAGCTGTTGATAAAGGAGGTGCTCGTTTCAAATGTAAGTTAATCCTAAACTCCAATAACGTACTTTACATCGCGCATCACAATTAAACTTGTATCCCTATCTCTGATTGATAGTAATGTTCAGTAAACATAGGACTATTGTGCAATAACATTACCAAGCCAAATGAGATCGGAAGGAACGCTCGCATCGAATAGACCCCCGACCATAATATATCATTCGTTCAATGAGCTAACAACAATTGAACAACAAGCTATAGAGCGGCCGTCTCATTGTGTGACGTAATTTTATCAAAAATATCGGACATGACAATAGGAAGGCCGACAAAAGTCGGAAGAGCGGATGCGATTCGCGTCGTCTTGTCGGTCTTGTCCGACAAACGTTGCGCGCTGATTTTTTACGCAATCGACACAAAGAATTGTCGAAGGGGATGTTTCCACCCACAAGTCAGCAGTACATGCTCATCGCTCATTACAGACATTCGGAAATGACTTCACGTAGTTCGGAACTTTTGAGGCACTTGTAGTGTCGCTTGTAAAAAGTTGTCTTTGATGGTAACGTGTGGCGTGTATACACAGGTGTGCGATACATTTTAACAGTTTGACTCTATTGTAGATTAGTTATAAATAATGGCCGTATTCATGTGAGAAGTACCAATCGTTCTGATACCAATCGTTAGTCATTGGATAGATCTGAGGAAATTGTTTGGCTTTTGTTGTGAGCATAAAGTTCAATAGACAAACCCTTTCAGTACACATCTAAAACTGCAAACTATAAAATGGGGTCGAAATTTATAGTGTCACAATTAATCCCGCGGCGTGGACCATTAAGAAAGTGCCACATAGTTGACTCGAGCCGTGTAACTGGCCATTATAGGACTTTTACTGTTATCGCAAATCGTAACGCCCGCCGCGCACCATGTAATTAGTCGACAATTCCAGACCATGTCATTACTACGATCATCAATCCACCCTATTTCAATAACTATAGTGTTCTTTATACGACCATTACTGTGTTTGCACCTCCAGGTCTGAGTACTCTCTATACAAAAGCAGCAATGGGTTTTGTCAAAATCGATAGCGTCAATTACACTCTTTTCTACCCCCGACCCCGGGTTGCGTGTCAGGGGCAGCACACAAAAGCATCAGTTTGGTCATCGCAACAATACGATGGGCATGTCGAGATACAATTGATTTTCTGCTCGCTATTTAAGTCAATGTTATATGAGTGAGGGGAACTCGTTTCCGTGTTATGCTGTTGCACTTTGACAGTATAAAAAGTAGAATTTCTACTCCACTGTGACTTTATCTAATGTGAAAAGATCTGGGAATAAAAAGAAAGAATAGGGAAAATACAATAGCGATCCACTACCGTAGGTACCGCGACATTAGAGTTTAAAAAGCTTTACAATCTATTCTACGATGAATAGAACCTACTTATGATTTTATACTCTAACTTGCTGAAAATATTTAAAATTCTATTTTCTAAAGCAAATGATCTCTCATCTCACATAAAGTATCTCTCATTATCACTTTAACAAGTTATACGGAAAACGGAACGCTTAAACACTCAAGAAGAACATATAGATCGGAATAATACAATTAGCAGCAAAAAAGTGACCATTAAAGAAGTCATTGCACACAGCACAATACGTTTGTCGGTGTTGTACAAGAGCTACGCCCTTTCTGGCTGCCTCGCCGACCGACAATACACATTCTCTGCTATTCTCTCCTCATAGGAAGGAAGTGAATCATTTTTATTCGATTAGCATCCGAACTCGGCTTGCACAAAGAGATCTAACACAAAGAACCGCTACTGTTGCGTACAAGTTAAATTTTAAGAGTGATGACTCGGCAATCAATCAATAAAGGTATTTAATAGAGGAGACATGATCTTGTATGCTTTGGTATAACTTCTAGGTACTTACAAAAGTTCACAAAAATGATGAAGCTAATTTTGCACACAAAAGCATTTAAAGTTTACTGTTTAAAAATTTTATAATGATAGAAGGTTTCAGACTTTATTCTAATAAAAAATTCAGCCTGTCATTTAAACTACGTTCTAGCAATTTTCAGCGCAAGTTGCAAAGAAACAGGTTTTTATTGCTTCAATGTTCGACATTCGAGGTGTCAGTAATCATAACCAAATCCGTAATTGGCAAGAGACTAGTAAATTGTTTTCAAATGAGGCGAAAGGGTCAGAACATAAAAATTCTCGGGTAACCGTAAAGGAATATGAAAAATAAATGCAATGTAGTATAAATGCAGGCTTTAAAATAGGCACATCAGACTTCACAAGCTGCCAAGTGCAATAGAAAACTGCCCGTGAAATGGGAAATTAATTTCAACACCATGTCGGAAACACTGCAGCTAATGCGTCTAATTATAAGTAAGTAATGAATAATCAAGAAACGGTTTAATTGCTTTTGATATCCTTGAGAGTAAGGTCTTCAGTTATTTTAGTACGATGAGTTTAAATACTTCTTTCCTTAGTCATAACATGAATGTTAGGCATTGTAAGGCCATATTGCGCACGGAGCAATTCTGTGTCATTCTGCAGACACAAAATGTTACAATTTTGGAGTAGGACGGGGATCAATTAGCACTTGGAACAGACCCTCTACGGCGTAGAGGGCCTACGTCGTAGTAGGCTACGCTTAAGTATTGTCTATCAGTACCTTTTTATAGTAGGTTAAAACTATAATATATTTAAACAATGTGATTTTTTTTTTACCGAGACGGTAGTTAAGACCCAAACCCTTTGTAAACGATTAAATTATGCATACAATAAAAACACAGTTGATCTCACGATTAAGGTGGAGTTGAGCTATTTTTACATACACAATAGATCAATTAACGTATCAAAGGTCTGGTTTCCAGTTGAATCGGCCGCTGTGAGGCGTTAATAGTTTGTAAGTAACACGCTAACTACTGCCGTCAGACTTGAGTTGGCCTAGTGAAGCCTCGCCAACTAATGCACGCCTGAAGCTAATTGGAACTTAATTGAAATAGAACACTGCCGCAAGTGTTAGAGGATTTATGATGCGCTATTTTTGTACGTACGTTCACGTTTCTTTGTCGTTAGGTAAGAGTAAATAGAATAGAGATGTTCAGCACAACCTCCTTGAACATATAAATCATTTTAATCTTGCTGGCCACTTTGTTTGTTTGTGGTGTAACCTAGTTTTACTTTCCACATTTGAATGACCACGTCGTGATCCAGTTACTAATTCAATAAATTAGTTATTTTAACATGTTCAACAGCATTTTTATTTCCCACATGTTGTTTGTGATGCCACGGGTGATGATGCTGGTCGCTAGTGACCTTACAAACTTACCTAAGAATAAGTTAGCACGGTTTTTCCAAGCAGTATCCTAAACATTAACAGTTTTTAAGGTCTTTAAATACTCATTAGCCTAAAAGGGCCCGCCTAGATGAATGTCAATTCAAAGCTATCAGGAACACAATATGTGCCACTTATGAACTATACCGTAATATGAATATGGTACCATTGAGTTTCCGGAGTTAGTTTTTATGAGCGTCATTATCAAAATGGTTTCAGGAGCTTTTCACCTTACGATGGGTAGGCAATTAAGAGTTTATACGATTCTTCAACACAAAGTCAAATAGGGATAGTAAAAAAGTGTCATCGTTTTTATAGCTATTGTCATAAAATTCGGGCTTTTTATATAACACAATGATAATTTGTCATCCAAGACTGAGTTGTGTGAGCACCTGGCTACCACGCGACCCTAACTTATACCGAGTGAGGTACGCCTATAGCACAATTCGCAACGCACCTACTTTGTGAATGATTGTTTAATTTATATTATGTGATCTTCAAATGTTATTTAAGTAGTTCTTTAAACATGCAGATGTTCCGGTAGGCGGGTCGTACGGCAGCTGGTCGGTTCCCCTGCGGTCTATGTATGTACCTCTTGCTTATAATGCAATAATGGGATGACATTGGAAATCGTTTTATGAGACCGCTATTTACCGATTGCATTATCGCCGTTGTGATTTCCACCGGTTAGTCATACTTAGTTATTGATAATAACGCACCAAGGTGATTTACCTACTTTACTGTTTGCATGCATTCTTCAATCAGTTTTATCTTCAAGGCAAATATGCAGGATTGATGTAGTTAATTTTGGTCATGTATTTTTTTTTTTTAATTTCGTATTGTACAATTTATTATTTTCCTTTACGGTTATGTGAATAAAAATGGGAAAGAAAAATTAAAAACACAATAACCCGCTGCTGGGAGTGTGACAGTGGCGCCGACAACATTCGCGGTCGGCGAATCGACTTCCTGCGTACCGTTTCCCGCCAAAATGGATCGCTTCCGGTGGGTATTTGTCATTTCCAAATCACATAGAGTAAAAAGAGTCGTTATGGTCGTCGTTAAGGTTACCTCTTTTTTTCGATTTTTATAAATATAGTCTACTAGGTCACTTTAGACCAAGATTTCTCTTGACTTTATTAATCTTGTAAGTCGTGTGTCGATCTTGAATTATGACTTTGACTGAATGAGAGCAACATCAAACCTTGTCATTTTTAGGGTCCCGTACCTCAAAAGGAAAAACGGAACCCTTATAGATCACTTCGTTGTCCGTATATCTGTACGTCGGTCAAGACCCTTTTTCTCAGGAATGCGTTGAGTTGTCAAGTTGAAATTAATATCAAGTACTCAAGGCTGCAATCCCTTGAAGCTATGAAAAAACCAAACTGCTAAGTCAACGTAATCTAAAGATACGGGCCTTTATGTTCAGTTTATGCCGCATATTTTGACACTCGCAAGGGAATCAAAACCTATAGGGTACTTCCCGTTGACCTAGAATCATGAAATTTGTCACAAATAAAGGAAAAAATCCGAAAACCGTAAATTGGTAGTTACATACCTACTTTGTACGGAACCCTCGGTGCGCGAGTCCGACTCGCACTTGACCGGTCTTTTACTAATACAATGTTGTTGGCAATAAATCTAATAGGTAAGTATGTTTAGTATTTTTACGCTAAAACTTAAAAACATCATTCCTAAAGTTTTCACGTCTCTATTTGTAATCTCATAATCCGTTTGTTTGTTACAAATAGGTATAGTTAATGGTCGACTTTTCCCCTCGAGTTATTATTCATTTGAGATCCGGACCCTTGTCAACCGCTTGCGAAAACTGAGAGTGCCTTCAGGTCAACACTTAATGAGCCAAATGTTTGATGAATTCGTAGCAATAATTGGATGAATCTTTATTTGTACTGTTTTTAGTAAAGATCAAAAAATATTGTTCATTTTTGCTTGGAAAAAGAAACTAAATTGTTGACATTTATTTATAATCTAGTTGGTCAAAGTTACTTTAAGTTTAATTATGTTAAAAAATAAATTGAGATAGGTCTACGAATCTCGTAGCAAGTGCTACGAAATTTTATTTTTTGATATAACGATTTTTATTTAGTAATTTACTGATCATAATAAAAGGGGTATTCGTACTTTCAAGATTATAGAGCACGGATTTATTTCCCCATCTAAGTGTAATCTTTTTCTAAGTTTTACATGTAGCCGCGTAGGTCCGTCCTATAATATCAATTTTTCCGTCTAAAAAATAGATTGGCAAAATAATAGAGCTTATCGGGATGTAGGTGTTAACTAGTCTGCATTAGATCTAATGGGTCTCCATCAGTGCATGTTGTTATCATTAAACTATGCACGTTCGCGATACACGTGGCTTCAAGTGCTGATACTCGTATACACTACCGTATGTAGCGCTCGGTGTGCTCATTACACAATAAAAATTTGCATGAAAATACTTTCATTACTTGTCACCTAGTAAAAAGCCTTTTGTAAAGCTTTAAGGGAATAATGCCAGAATTATCGCGGTTGGCGAAAAGAGTTCATTCAATGCAGTATTTCCATACAAAATCTTCTTCATGCAATCCCTTAGTTTGGTGTAGCTTTATTAAAATATTAGGTAGTGAATTAGGAACGATAATAGGAATACCTATAAGTATTTCTTAGTTTAGGTTTTTATTCAGGCTCCTCTTGACACGTTTTATGTATGTTTCTATCTTCGTCGTATTCCATTATATATTTTAAATAAGCTTCGACCAGAATTCGGTCACTCGACCTACCTAACTGTAACAAATATTGTTATATGGAATATATAAATCTCGTAAAAAATATTTCCATTATAAATTATCCGGAAACATTACCTTATGTGTAGATAAGAATGCCAGGGCGTGGGTTGGTGTCACAGTGTCACAGGTAATTGTGAGAACTGATTGTGTAATTAGCGTGACAAGTCACAGAGGGCGCGGGAGAGAGTCACCCTCTGTGTTTTACACCCGTGAGACTTTTTAATTGATTCTGTTTGCACTGTGCGCCTGCTGATGATCGTATTACCGCTGTTTGTTTTAGAAAAGTAATTGGTATTTAATGCCTCTCACACCTCGGTTTTGGAGGTGAAGGAAAATTGCGATTTTCAGACTTACTTTGTACAGTCATTTTTAATGCGTACGCATTTCGATAGAGTTGCAATTATCCTATGCACATAATAAATATACATAAATATGTGAACGTTTGTATCAAACTACCCTTCAAGTCTATAACAATGAAAACAGGTACCTAGTCAATTTAAAACTTAACTCATTAACAGCGTTAACACTTTAAAGCATCTTAGTGGATGATCTGCGAAAGTTATTGTACAACAAAATAATGTGAGTGCATCAATTTATTTCAATTTACACGATGGTATTGTTTTGGCGAGCGAGGGCGGCGTTCCCGCGCTTCCGGGCCTCGCTTCCGACACGAGCGCGACGCGTGGCGCGCCATCTTTGAATTGCACCCTACAACAATTGACGATTGTTGCCAGGAAGAAAAACACATCACAAATTGAGGGAGTGTTTACGCAATTTAGAACTTTACCAATTTAAAAATTGGGTGTGATTTTCATTGTATGGTTAAGAGTTACTTTTGTCGTTTTGGGTTTTCACTAAAATCTTTGATTGTTTTGTCTGCTGTGCTAATGCTGTTTAATAATTATCTGGAACATGTTTCGTGCGGCGAGTGTATTATTGAACGACCGTCGCTTTCAGGATGACTATAATTTGAATTAAAAGTCACGTCGACAGCTTATGAACAGTCAAAGTGATGGGGGGTCAGGTAGATGGGTATAATTACGCAGAGTTAGTCATTTTTGCTTTTTATTACTAGATCTTTTGGAATCGACTTTATCATTTCAACAGGAAATCACAAAGGCATAAAGAAAACTTAAAATGAAAATAAAAAATACGCTGCCGTAACAAGAAGAAGGAGGGAGGCGAGGGAGTTTACAACGTTGGAGTATTACTTAAAACACGCTGAATTCGCACAATTATACGAAATAAAATAAATAATGTTCATTTTATATCCACAAATTACATTCACAAGGTATTAAGTTGACAGATTTTTTACCAAAATTTTGTAATTTGTGGGAGATCTGGAGTCTAAGCTAAGCCTAAGCCTGAATTTTAGAACTCCAGGCCCCCATTATATCACATAGTAAAGGTTGTCAACGTGGTACAATTGATTGATGGTATGTGTGTGTATGCCTACGTTTATTGTACATAGAACATTTCATAAATATAAATAATATAATTACATATACATGCGCATAGAGAAAAAAATATTGTATTATACGTAAATAACCACTAGGCACTTATTTCACCATCACCGAGTAACTCCGGGCACAGTGGAACAAGCCTCAAGAAGATAAATAATTAATAGGTATGTACAATAAAAATACATTGTTACATTACTATCTCAAGGACTTTTCCGTTTAAACGTAGCTTCGATTAAGTCTTCGGACTGATCAGAGTTAGCTGTTGACATATCCGATAGTTGGACTTCTCAAAAATGAAAGTTTTATTGAGACTGTAAAAGAAATAATCAACACACAAATCATAACTATAGAGACAGTTTCATAACAGACAGTAAAAAATAAACTTAACTGATAAAATAATAATTTACTTTACACGCAATACTTGCAGAAACCTTAAATTGTATCTACATACATAAAAATAATGGTACATTTCACACGTGTCGAAGTCAAACAAGATCTGACTTTATGGAAAGCAATTAAATTGTCCATTACCGTCACAAATAGAGCAAGCACGATGTGAGAACGTCAAACGAGGCGGACAGAGGCGGCGCGTCACGACGGCACGGCGGCGGCGGCACGGCAAACATTTGCGCGGCCACTCCCCGTGTGTGCTCTTGATCGCTGTTTGTTCACTATATCCACGTTTGTTTCTAAAGACGTAGGTTAACTAGCTGATGCCAGTTGCTTTCCTTATACCGCTTCGTGTTGTTAGTATGTCTTTATCATTCAGCCGTTAGCTGTAGAGATTTTCATCACTTTCTGACACTTAAGGATCTAATTTCTGATGAAAAAGTATTTAGTCTGCACAGCTGACCTATAAATTAAATAGGAGGTGGTATTATCACAGTATTGAAGAACTAAGTGACTTCTTAGTCATCCAAATCAGCTGTTCCCTACATTTTGTCTAGTATAACGAACCAACATACATGTAAGTAGGTATGGAGCAGCCATTGATATACTAGAAATCCAGCAATTTTTTTTTTTAATTTTCGGGTAGGTACCCATAGTACTAATACTTGTTTATAATTATTAGTACAGTCACCTCAGTTATATTCATGACACATTATATAATTATGTAAACCTACATAGTATAAAAGAAGTCGCTTTTCGTGTCTGTATGTGTGACCGCTTCTTCTAAATTACTAAATGGGATTTGATGCAATTTACACTATTTTTTTATACATAAAGTTTTAGTTTTCAGGAAGGTTTATGTCCATTAATATTTAAATAGAATATAGCACAAAATTGTAGATGTTTACCCTTGGTAGATTGATCCGTGCGAAGCATGGGCGGGTCGTTAGTTAGTTCGGTAATATTTTGTAGTGACAAGATGTCGTAGAAGATGCCAAACTCACCACCAAGTATCCGCCCATACCCACAAAAACTATGATATATGGACGGAAAAGCTTGTCATTACAAAACATATGCAAATAACTTGAAGTCCAAACAGACACTTGTGTTTTATGTTCACGTGTCGGTGCAGCACTAAATCCAGAACGATCAAACGAGCTCAAGTGAAATTGCACTATCTGTATGCACGCTATTTGACTAATTTTATAGTTTTTGTCAATTTGCCAACCGGAATAGAATAGTCAACGCGATCTTGAACCAGGTTGTCGGTATTTTATTTTACAGATAGCTGATATTTTTATATAGTGCTTTTCTTTTTTTATTCATGCTTTTGTACCTAGTTTAGAACATTAAATGAGATTTTTCATCGAACGTTTTGAGCATTTGATCATTACGATGATCAAACGTATCTAATAGAAAAAGTTAAATCAATCAAAACCCAATTACAAAAGGGTAAAAACAATATCCTTCTTTTCGCGAAAACTCCTTTCTACCAAAACTGTAGTTTAAAACCAATAGGTACATAAACTGCTTGGATTCTGAACTCCAGACAATTCTATTCAATGTTCAGATACTTATAATAAAATAGAGTTTAGAAAATAGTGCGGCAAGTTTTCTGTTTATCGAACAACTTGTGCAAGAGGAAGCGTCTGAAGAATTACGGGGTGAAGTACGCCAACGTAGAGGGCATTACGCTAGAAAAGTTTTGAGTAACAATGTGTAATGTTGCCATTTCTATGCGCAAATCTCCCGACCGGAAGTGGCGGAGCGCGCGCGTCTCTCGCGGGGCTCGGACAACTTCGCTATTGTGGCGCCATCTACTACTGTCCGTACTACTGACGTGTTTCCGGCTTCTCTTCAAAAAGTCTTGAGCTGTCAACTCATGAGGGGATATCTTAGTTTCTTTGAGAGTCTTTTTATTAATTCAGTTCTCGATGAAAGATTTATTATTCTATTTGGAAATCAAGTCGCTGTTACGCAGCTTTTTTTATTCCATCGTCGATTGGGGAAAATTGTATGGCGCAGTTCTATTTGCGGGGAGACTGTTTGGTGCGGTAACGTTTACAATAACGTCTTGTCTCACAACAAATAGGTATTATCTTTTCTAGAAAGATTAATATAGACTCAACTCTAGTAAATACGAATGAAATGCGTAGGTAGGATATCATAACATGAGTAACAGCCAGATAATAGTTTATGTGGTAGCGCTAAACACTTGAAAATGTTCAGGCCATGGCCGGCGGCGCGTAAACACGATATGACCCAATTTACCCACTTGTATGATTCAAATATAATTCCACATACATTCACTGTAAATATGTCTGAATTAATCACTGAAAGTGAAACTCTACACACGCTACTGGATAAGGGATGGTCGACAAGTCAGAACTAGCGCCAAATCGTGAGCTCCCACGGCTGACGCAACTAATATTTCAATGATGGTTTTAAACACGTGTATTCTAAATCGTCCTATGCTTCATGTTTCCGGTCCCTTTATAGCTATTATTTGTATTATTGTATCAACTTCCTATGTATCAAAGGCCTCGCTATATGTAGCTGTATGTACCTGTTACTTAGTTGAGGCGAACATCCATCGAATCACATGCAATGCAACATATTACTCGTAGTTTTCCTCGTATCAAAGGTATTGTTTTCGAAGTATTTTTAGCCGTAGTAGCGCGTTTGTAAATGCCTATGTCAGACTTGATGAGAAAACTTTAATTTTGGCACGAGATGCAACATTCCAATTAATGGACGCCACTTTCTATTATGACATTATAGTTTTTTAAAGACGTAGGAAAAAATAACCGGATACAATAAATGGACACGTCCGCTGATTTATAAAATAATGTATTAACTAACATGTATTTGAAATAGTGATCAGTGAAGCGTAGAACCATGCAAACGCATCATCAGTCTATCCGTAGGCGGGCACTATTCGTAGCAAGGTCAGGCGATATTATATTTCAGCGTAGCAGGACCAGTTTACATAGATCTCTCCTATTTTCTCTGTGTACCTCTTCTTTATCTATTTAACAAGTAGGTTCGGGAGACAGGGGAGGTCTATCGCGACTGGTTGTATATAGTGATCGCCATCGCTGTGTATGTGCCCACGCATATCGACGCCCGCGTCACTCCCGCCGGATAAACAGACGCCTGCTAGTGCGACTTTGTCCGAGTGCTAAGTAATGGGACGTGGCTCAATCAAAACTGAAAGTAATCCAATGCTTACGACGTCAGATAATATCATCATCGTCGTTTCTGTGTAGGTGCTGGAAAATCTGGTTGATTCATTAAGAAAATTTTTGTTTCGTTGCTATCAATGCAAACGTTGATTGAAAATCTAATTACGAGCAAATAAATGTACTTAATCTTAAGAGCCGTGGTGGCCCAGTGGTAACGGCCCCGACTTACGAGTTATAGGTCATAAGTTCGAACCCAGCCAGGCGCTCGACTTTGTGTAAATTATTTATCACCACTGCTCTTAAAACGGTGAAGGAAAAACATATTGTGTAAAAAATTGTTGATTAACCTAAATAAACTAATTAAAATACGAGTACGTCCTGGAACCAAAAATTCTAAAATATGTGACATCTACCAACCCGTACTGGGCTCGCGTGGTGGATTACGGCCCACTCCTTCTCACAGCGAGAAGGCCTCCGTCCCAGCAGTGGGAATGTTATAGGCTGATTATATTATATACTTAAATGTAATCTTAGGAAAAACAAACAAAGTACCTACTTACATTCTATTAAATAAGTCACGCTCATTTTAAGCCAAGAAGCTTTGCCAGGGCGATTTAATTGATGTGTAAGTATCCTTGCATTGTAGGGCTAGATTTTATAGGACAGACATGAATATCATAAGCTGCATAAAACAATTGTAACTCCAGTTGCGACGTCGTTAAACATATAATTATACAAGATGTTGGCTCCCTTGTTCGTGTGGACGTAAATCATGGTGTTAGTACTGTGTATCTGGTGGACACGGGTCCCGTCATCGCTATTCTGAACAAAACGTGACTGCAGGGTTGCCAAAAACAAAAACTCTCACACATAGTGGCTTTCATTGATGGTGAACGACAGCGACAGCTTCCGATTACATTGACAGCTAACATCTATAAAAAGTGTCAGTGTTGGTTATTATGTACAACCATGTAATTTAAAAAACTAACAATCTTAAAATAATAATATGTACAAGTATATAAAAAGGGAGGGAAAATAATCAAAGGGCGTCAAAAAATTCGTCCGCGTCACTGTCAACGGGAAACGTGCCCAAAAGGCTGGCAGCATTGCCACGTTGTATGGCAATGCTGATTCTTTGGCCAAAAAATAGGCCAGCCCTCTGGTCACGTGATGAGTCGACCAACCGCTTGGCGATGTCTTGGAATACTAAGTGGGCACTCGAGCCCCATGGCCCTAGTGTTTCAACCCCAAACGGCTCAAATATGTAAGTTCCAAAGAGATTGGAGTATTTGCGCCGTTTGAGGTTTTCCGCACCTTCAGCAGCCGCCCCAGCACAGCTTACCGTGCTTGGAAGATGGGATGGCGCAAGGGTGTCGACACACGTTGCATCCCACACCAAAGGCCTACCTACCTTCCAAGGCATTATGGTCATCCCGTCTGGTCTCTTACCATCGTCGCGTGCCAAACCATTGGGTTCTAAAACAGCTGGCACCCCAGCGGTGACAAGAGCACGACGGATGATGTCATTGATGATGGCATGCCGTGCTATCCGGCCTGCGCTTTTACTGCAGGATAAGCCATGGTGTCCGAGGCAGTCGACACCTTCACCGCATTGGCAGCGATGCGGAGCCACGCAGGGGGCGCCCAGACGCAAACAAGTAGCGAGCCGGAAGGTGGTGTCACCCAGCAATGTGCCTATGTTGGGTGACGGTAGTGCCTGAAGCCAGAGACCCGACTCCCACTCACCCACAGCCAGTAGGCAGGCACGCTCAGCAGTATTGGTGGACGTATTAATAAGATTATTCCGTACCAACCTGCAGAGCGGCTCATCCCACTGCCTCTGGGAAGAAAGGTTCGCGGGCCGATCTGTATCCGGGCAAGCCATTTTCCAGGCGTTCTCCGCGTCGGCCAAGCACGGCACTTCAGAGTCAACCAGGGAGGGGGCTAAAATCTTCTCAACTTTTCGGTGCTGTGGACAGAGGACAGGAACGCCGGTAAGCTAATACTGGTAATTTTGCGGACGCCGAGGCCACCAAAGCGGATGGGTAGTGTGGCTTGCAGCCACGCTCGGTCGTCCAAAGCCACATTTAGAATTGATGTTAAAGTGCTGCGAATAATTTGGTCAATTTTGTCCAAGAGGTGTGGCTGCTTCCATAAAGGGGAAGAGCGTAGAAAATACATAAAATTTGGGCCAAAACAACAGTATGTACAATAATTATTATAAACGTGGTAAAACATATATCCTATAGAATACCTACCTTCTATGACGTGTCGAATTTTGACCAAAAATTGGATAGGCTACGAGAGCAAGTACCATTAGAGAACCAATATGGTAACTTAAAGTTCGATTTTATATGCACACATAATATCAAGTGGATTAGCAGCAGAACCGTATGAACTTAACAAAATATCGTTTCGTTTTTAATTCAAACACGTATTAAAAAAAATAAGAAAACCTATTTGGTGCAAACCTACGTACATCCTTATTTCAAAATGCCAATAGTACATACTAATTCCATGGAAAATGCACAAGATATTACAGGCAGTTTGTTGTCAAAAAAGATGAGATGCCATTAAAGTTTTCTTTGTTTTATTTATTTTTCCTGAATTTAATGGTTTTTATTTTATTTTTTCGTAAGAAGTTGCCAATGTTTTTAACTTGTAAATAAAATAGGTATTCCACCTTTTTAGTCACACTGAAGAAAGCATTTGCGTGCTTTCAAAATAAACAAAACCTATTTGGAGCAAACCTATAGATACCTACTAATTCGAAAATGCAGAAGATATTATAGGCAGTTTTTGTCAAAAAAAAGATAAAGAAAAATCATCAGGTTCGATTCCTGGCTAGAAATATTGATTTTTCAAACATCCTATGATGCAGTTTTAGTTTTCATCAAAATCGAGCCCGGGACTCCTACTTTTCGCTATTCCTCATAGTTTCGTATTTGGTCATCCGCGCCCACTGAAAAATTCAGCCTATATACATGGTTTTCATTTATGTTTTTGTAAAAAGCTTGCCAATGTTTTTAACTTGTAGGTATACCACCTTTTTAGTCACACTGAAATGAAGAAAACCTCTCGATATTTTATCACTACTAAAATTAAATTGAACCACCTACCTACTTTTAAAATTTTCCTGTGGTTGATAAAATAAATAAATCACAGCAACTCTTGTCTGTGGGAATAGGTAATCTCGGAAATTTCATCTTAAGCTACACGCTTTCCCTTTTTTTCAGAAGCAGCCAGATAATCAATTGATTGATTGAAAAATCGGTGACTCATTTAAGTGCCCTCCTTTCACTTAAATGAGTCACCGATTTTTCACAATAGGTATAGGTAAGTATATCAACTCCGTTACGATTGATCAACAGCTAAAAGCAAGACACCCAGATTCGGAGTCATTGGCAGCTCTATCTAAAACAAATCCCTGATAACCGATTGGGCGTGAAATATTACCTTGGTATGAAGGAAAAAATGTCAAGTTAATTAGATTAGTGGATATTCCATGCGTCAATGGCTGAGGATTAAAAACATTCGAACGGAGAGCCAAGCTATTTGAGTGGTATTAGGGAAATAAATCATCCAAGCTGTACTGCGCAGTTCGTTTTATATGCAAACTTTTTATTTTGTGTCTTATATCCGAGGTTGGGCACGCAACGGGCTACGATTTGATCATTTCTTTTTTAGTGCATCAATACGTTATTTTGTGACTACTGTTACATTAATTTATTTCCGTACCATTTATCACCTGTATGACCGTAGTATTCCTATGGTGTCAACTTAGATGTATGTAAATATAATATATGCTTTTCAGCTATTAGTCGTAGTTTACTTCATGACTTCAGGTAGTCAAAAAACATGTAGACAAGTCGTTCCGCAGCAGCCTGAAGTCTGGATTTGTGCCCAGTTGATGGCAATAGGCTAGCCCCCTATTACATGGGACTGAACCTAACTGGCGAAATGTGAGTGTACTATAGGTACAACCCTGCCTAACCCTTCGGTTCCTAAACATTCTGAACGAGTAAAGCTTCTTACCTACTCTTAAACCATGCTCGGAAAATAACGTTTTTTCACGATTTTGACGATTTTTCATAAAAGTAGTAAGTATGACTGGTCTTGAAACTATTGTGTCAATCAGCTGGCCTCGCATTCTTCACAAACACTGTGTTTTGCGCCGTGCTGCTCGCAAGGTCAAAATAGTAAAACTAAAAAAATGAATCGTTACATTAAACATTTTCCTGGTTCCATGACGTAATTTACTGTTATCTAGTTTGATTTAAAGCTTCCGTGCTTTCTATTTACGGTTGACGTGAGTCCACGTAGAAATTAAAAATTGCCCTGAAAATCATGTAATGAAAAATTTTATGAAAAGTTCACTCGGCTTGCGTAGCAGCCTACGAAAGTTATATAGGCATGGAATTAAGAAATACTTATATAGAATATAGGTGAGTTCGGTAGGTAAAGTTCTTTTTGCATTCGACAACTTATTTAATACCTCATTTAATTATATTGTTTATTTAAAATGATAAACACCTATTAGTTCATTGTAAATATTAAATCGTCAATTTGCTTCTCGTAGTAGCCTGATACGTGATACTAATTATTAAGGTATTAAATAGATAATGTAATATTAATATAATTTATAAGTAAACACACTTACCTATACCATTAAATAATTGTGTGAAACACATGTATGCTCGAAATGGCGACAAGTAACGGTTTGTAACACTGGATGCATGTCATCAACGTGAATGTGCCAAGCTTTTACGACTGCAACCGACGCGGCGGAATCATCAGCTCTACTTATTCTTCAACACATCAAACGATTACAATAATTCATGTACATTACAGTTAGACACCGCTAGCTTCAGGCAACGCGGAATTAGTCGATCGTGTAGTGATTAATTCCGTCGCCATTTTAGCAGTCCAGTTGCTTTTATAGCGAGTAACATGCTCGATGCAAATTTTCGGCCATAACTCTGTTGTATATGAATTTAATCGCCCTTTGCTAAGTGCGACTGAACATTAACAGTTCGGAGAATTATCTGGAGTTGTAGCTGTTCTGGACAGCCATGTGTGCGTGTTGTGGTGTACCGCACATAGCAGCATCGATTAGGTTCCTGAAACATTCCTTGTTGTGTACATGTTCCGCATAGCTAAGATGATTTATTGTTCTGAACAGATTTTGCGAGACGTTTATTGATAGTAAAATTCACGGTTGAACTCCGTTTGTAACTGGCGGGGCTGTGTTTTTGCTTGACAATGTCATGGAGGCTGTTAAAAATGCTAATAGGTTCTGGAATTACGAAGCAGTACGTTGGTAAGCTTCGATCAATATTGGTAAGTGAAATATTTATTTTTGGGAAAGTCGGCTTATGTTAGATTATATGGTAAACTATGAAAACTTAGCTGGTTGATAACGAAAATAATCGTTTCAGAATTAAATTCATCTAGTAGTCTAGTCAGTTTACTTTCTAGAATTATCTTATTGATTTTATTGCTTCCATTAAACGTTGTGATTAATATTGTTGATGCATCTCATACATCAAGTTGACCGCTGCTCCATTCACTCATCATTTAATAATACACCAAAATACTTTATGGTTCTTCTAGGAATTGAATTGTTTATAGCCGAACATAGCCACTTCAAACGGGAATCGAGAACTTATGATTTTAGTTAGCTAGCAAGCAATATATGTCTCTAGCTAGGATATTTAGGGGTACCTGGCTTCGATGTAAACATCAAAATAGACCTTTTCCTTTTAGCATTTGGTATTTCTGATTATTTCCAGGACACGCTTTACCGTGATTTTATTACCAACTAGCTTTAGCCCGCGGCTTCGCCCGTGATAGTCGGAAAATATCCCATGGGAACGTACTACCGGGATAAGTACCGTATGTGGTAATCCAAGCTATAAACCTGTGATCTCTGTGTGCGAAGTTTCATCCAAATCTGTTCAGCCGTTTTAGCGCCAATACGGAATATACGAGTACATCCAGAAACGGACAAAAATTATTCGTTACTATTTTATTATATGCATAGATCTTACAAGTTGATCCATCATCGTTTATATTACACTAACTCTTGCCCGAGGCTTCACCAGCGGCGGGGAGGTCGGAAATTATTTAATTAACGTAGTATCGGGATACAAAGTATCCTTTATCCTAACGTAGTATTTTATCTATGGTCCTAACCCAGGTCATGGTTTACCTGTTAGCCAAATTTCAGCCAAATCCGTGCAGTAGTTAAGAGGAAATGTGGTCGGAGAGACTTTTGAAAAAGCCAAAGTAAAAACTCGTAATTCGAGGTTCGGCTCTCACCTATGTGCTCCTCCAATATTGGACCAATTTAAAAGATATTTCATAAACTGAATAAGAAGCATATCCCTGTCTCTATGATTTTCTTTTTTCATTAATAGTTGTCTTTGTATACTAGGTCTCTGTTGACAGCGGTTTAAATCGGCATTTTTTGAGGGTTCTAGTTATAAAAATAATGTATTATCAAAAAGGAAAACATAGGGAATTAGGGACATACAAGTAGTTAATATTTATTTTTCTGTAAACCTTAGCTAGTCGTGAGTTGATCAGAACCACTGACATTGCAACATAGGTGTATACTTAGATGGCTATTAAATCTTGGCGTGATGATTGATCTACATATAAATTATTGAGAGACAAAACGGAACTGACTCATTTCATTCCGGGCGTAAATGTCCAATACGACTAGTAAGTTAGGTATCTATATAAGCAGATAACAACCATAAAAGGTAACAATATGTATCCACAGTTTACCAATGCGTATGCGATGCAGGAGCCAAAACAATAAATATTTCATGATTGGAAAGTTCCTAAGAAAATCTACAAATTCTCTTCTTCTATCTCTTTCTAATTCTATAAATAAGACAAGGTAGCGATCGAGTTTGCTATAAAGTTGTCTGTTCACGTGTCAACAGATACTATATCTTTGGAGGCGTGTGGCTATCTTGGCGTTTCTGTTTAGCATCATTGTTTATATTACAAAACTAGCTCTAATTTATTTGCTACCGAATCCAATATAAACTCTAATTCAACACGTGTCTTCACCCGAGTGTAAGTAGAACAGTATTAATTTTATGGAGGTATTTTTATGATAGCTTTGATGTTAAGCTAAGAACTTTCGTTTATCACCTACAACTTACAAGCCACGTAAAATCTGAGCTCGGAAAATTGAGAAAATCATTTGTCACTACCCATACATTGCCGACTTTGTTTTGACTTGCCAAAACATTATGTCATAACGACTGAAGCTATATAAATGTGTCATAAACATGATGGATATGTACGGTTTTCATTATACATACAAAAACAGGGATTATTACAAAAATACATTGTATTCATGTATTAAGACCTCTAATCCAAAGATGTAAATGCATTTCTTTATGATCGGTACAGTAAGCTTTTCATTCTAACATTCTGTCACTATGGGCGGGCGGACGAAACGCATCGCCCGCCCGCCCAAAAGGGAAAGGATCTCATCTAGTTTGGGTCTTATTGCATGTTTGTCGTCAATAGATATTATAAATGTAGTTAATATCAGTTACACAATATAGACCTCGCTGAATCAATTTGAAAGGAAATTACATACTTATAAAGCCGTTGGGCTTAACAATGTTAAACGAAGCGTTGTCGCTTATCTTATATGCAACTCGTGCACCACAACTGAGATTTAGATTTTTTGATTGTGTTTATCAACAGAAATAATAAAAACTAAGATTTAATTAAAGTCATCGAAACTTAGGCGACATAAGTCTTCAATTTTATTAATTAACTAGCTTCTGCCCGCGACTTCGTCCGCGTGAAATTCGTACTTTCCTCTAAAAGTTTCGAAAATGTATGTTGGTATGATCTTTATAATTAATTTAGATAAATAAGTATTCGGGCCAATTTTTAAGTTTATAGAATTCAAATAAACTGTATCCCCGCTTTTCACCCGCACTGGGGTGGAATTTTGAAAAATCGTTTAAGATGTGTTCATAACTTGACTCAAAGTTTATTTATACCAATGTTCGAGCTAATCAAGCCACGCAGTAAAATCCTCCCCTTTAAAATTAACTACCTCTTTTCACACAGTTAGGGGTAGATTTTCGAAAATCCCTGATACACGTTATTAAATATTTTTAGTCCTTAGTATAAATACTGAGTTTCAAGTTAATCGGACAGGGCGTTAAAATTCTTCCATACAAATTTTGTCACCCCCTAATACCTCTTTAGGGGGTATTTTAGAAAAACGAAAAACGAAAAATTCCAAACTTCATAATTTACTTAGATAAGTATTCGTGCCAAGTTTCAAGGTTATTAACTCAAGAAATAATATTTTTCATACAAACAAAATCCCCCCTTTTCACCCCCTTAATGTTTGAATTTCCAAAAACCTCTTCTTATTCGATACCTACTCTTCACAAAGAACACACCCTCCAAAATTCATGCCCCTAGGACCAGCAGTTTAGACTGTGCGTTGATATTTCAGTCAGGTCGTTCATCCCCCTTAGGGGGAGAAATTATCAAAAACGCTGAGACACGTGTAAATTAATTTTCAATCGTTAGCCTAAATACAAAATTTGAAGATCCTAACTTTTAAACTGACGGACTTTCATATACAACTTCATCCCCCTTTTTAACCCTTTGGGGGTGGAATTATTAAAAACGCTGAGACACGTATAAATGATTTTTTAGTCGTCAGTCTAAACACAAAATTTGAAGATCTTAACTTTAAAACTGATGGACTTTCATACAAACTTTCATCTCCTATTTAACTCCCTTAGGGTTTGAATTTCAAAAAATCCTTCCTTATTCCTTGTCTACATTATAAAGGGAACCATTGTGTAAAATATCAGCTTTCTAGGTTCAAGGGTTTGGGCTGGGCGTTGATGAGTCAGTCAGTCAGTCAGACCTTTTGTTTTTATTTATACAGGGTGTCCCAAAACTCAACGTCAAGCCGAAACGGGGTGACAGGATTGATCATAACCATCACGAGAAAAATCTGAAAAAAAATCTATCCCATGCAGTTTAAAAATTATGGGCATTTTAAGAAAAACCTAGAAATTTGATCAAACTGTACCATTTTTCGGTTATTGTGGTTATTCTTTTTTATTTTTGTTCATTTGAACTTTGGAAACGTAATCCTAAATAACATTTCTAGAATCCCAATAAAAAATAATGACACAATTGCCTCAAGTTTCCGAGAATTGAGACTATTTGTTAAATTACGAATTAAAAATTTTCAAGATTCGTCGACTTTGACAGGCCCTCCTATAAAAAAAATGTACTAGAGTGCCTTGGCAAGTGGCATTAAAAGTTGGCGCATTTAATCAGAATTCTAAAATGGTACAATACTTGTTAGTTCCATACAATAGAAAAGAGTAAAAAAATTAAAACCTCAAGTAACCCGATTTTTGCTATCTCATTTTACTCAGTTAAAATGTTTTTAATTCACACAAGCTCTAGGTAGGTTCTTAATTTTAAGACAAAATGATGAGAGAGATGGATAATGGGTATGTTCGCCATGAGTGAGCGAGACAGATAGTGACGCCACTTTTACCAAAGTGAAAAAAAGTTAGTAAAATTAGTAAAATAATTAGGTTTGTTGGAATAAAAGTCTGATGATAGAGAAATAACGTTTTTTATTACAATAAATGTTCAAATTGTTTACCATCAGCCTCAATACAAGCCCTACATCTTCTTAAAAAAGATCTACTTATTAGTCGGGCATATCTTCGAGAGTTGATCGCCTCAGCTGCTTGAGAAATGCGTTCACGCAGGTCGGCTACGTTCTCAATGGGCTTTGAGTAAACTTTTTCTTTGAGAACTCCCCAATAGAAAAAATCCAGGGGATTTAAATCTGGTGAACGGGCGGGCCACGAGATAGTGCCCGAACGTCCAATCCACCTTCCCGGATATTCCTGGTCAAGGAAATCTCTTACTTGCACTGCGAAATGCGCTGGGCAGCCATCTTGTTGAAAGTGTTGAAACCACATGTCGCGAAGATCTGCTAGTGGTACGTCCTCTAACAGGGTTGGTAAATCTTCTCTTAAAAAATGTAGGTAATTAGTTCCATTCAAGTTCTCAGGCAGTTCAATAGGCCCAATAATTTTACCGTTTAAAATTCCGGTCCACAGGTTTACTTTAAAACGATACTGGGATCTATCTTCTCGCATTAAATGTGGATTCTCCACATGCCACTCGTGATAATTGTGCAAGTTCATGTAACCATCTTTTTTCAATGTCGATTCATCTGACCAGAGAATTTTTTGGATGAATTGGGGATTCTCATTATGCCTCTGTAGCATTGTTCTACAAAAAGAAATCCTTTCTTGATAATCTCGAGGTAGAAGACTTTGAACTCGTTGTACGTGAAACGGATGCATTTCGGCTCTTTGTAAAATACGATGAGCAGTGCTTTTCGGTATTCCCGTTCTTTCTTCAATTCCACGTACGGAAATACTTCGGTCACGTGCGACCTCTTGCAATACTTCTTCCTGGAAAGGAAACACAGGTCTACCTCCAGCCTGTATTTGATTCGGGAAATGGCCGCCCTCTGTGAGTGAACGGTGCACATTAACAAACACGCGGTGATCCGGGTAGCGCTCTAAATTTGGATATCTTTCACGATAAAGTCTAGCGGCAGCACTTGCGTTGCATCTGCATTCCCCATAAATGAGGTGCATGTTCGCATATTCTTGTGAAGTGTAGCGCGTAGGCATGGTAGATAAAAAGGATGCCAACACAAAAGTCCAGAGAGAAGCCAAAGTTGCCGGTATGTTATCAACAAGTCCAATTCACAAAGATTCAAGTCCAAAAAGAGAAGCCAAAGTTGTCAGTACTAAATCAACACAAGCGAATACGAACGTGCGCAGTAGACGAATGAGCGAAACGTACTAACTGGTTGGTGTCGGACTGGTAGCGTAGCCATTTGCTTGGCTGAAACTAGTGCGAATGAAACAGATAGATGCCATAGCATCTATCTGTTTCATTCGCACTCGTTTAAACGACGCATCTCCGTCTCAATGCGTGGCGTCACTATCTGTCTCGCTCACTCATGGCAAACATACCCATTATCCATCTCTCTCATCATTTTGCCTTAAAATTAAGAACCTACCTAGAGCTTGTGCGAATTAAAAACATTTTAACTGAGTAAAATCTGATAGCAAAAATCGGGTTACTTGAGGTTTTAATTTTTTTACTCTTTTCTATTGTATGGAACTAACAAGTATTGTACCATTTTAGAATTCTGATTAAATGCGCCAACTTTTAATGCTACTTGCCAAGGCACTCTAGTACATTTTTTTTATAGGAGGGCCTGTCAAAGTCGACGAATCTTGAAAATTTTAAATTCGTAGTTTAACAAATAGTCTCAATTCTCGGGAACTTAAGGCAATTGTGTCATTATTTTTTATTGGGATTCTAGAAATGTTATTTAGGATTACGTTTCTAAAGTTCAAATGAACAAAAATAAAAAAATAATAACCACAATAACCGAAAAATGGTACAGTTTGATCAAATTTCTAGGTTTTTCTTAAAATGCCCATAATTTTCAAACTGCATGGGATAGATTTTTTTTCAGATTTTTCTCGTGATGGTTATGATCAATCCTGTCACCCCGTTTCGGCTTGACGTTGAGTTTTGGGACACCCTGTATAGATTGATAGATACTTTTCCGGGATAAAAAGTACCCAGTGTGGTGCCCAGGATATTAAAGAATAATTAGTTACACCAAGTTTTATCGTAATCGAACCGGTAGTTTTTGCGTGATGCCTGAACAAACAGACAGACTAAAATTTTTTTAATCACATTTTTGGGTTCGTTGTCGGTCTAGTAACACCCCCTGCCATTTATTTTTTTGATATTTTCAATGTACAGAATTTTAAATTCTACAGATTTATTATAAGTATAACTAGATTCTTTAGTCAGCTTGGCCCTTTTTCTTACGACTCATTTACTAACGAAGCTAGATAGCTTCTCCCTCCGTGCTCTATTTGGACCGAACCAAACGTGAAATAAATCAAAATCACACAGACAATTACATACAAATAATGACCAGTAAAATATTGAACCGTTTAATGATCTAATCATTGACATTACGTGCGTGTACAAATAGTCACAGACAAAATAAATTGTCTCTTGTAATGGTCTATAATTACTATTTTAACTCCAAACAACCTGCATCATTAATATCTAAAATGTTTTGGCTACATCACTTGGAGCTAAGAATCTAAGGTGATACAAATAATGTTCTCGTACGAGCGAGTGTATATATAAAACAAATGAGTGTCGTCATCGCATTGCGTCGCTAATCGTCTGTATCCGTGCCTAACAAACTCGCTCACCTTTCACACCCCCGTATGAACTTCAAAATGTCGCAAATGAGTTAAACACGTCATGTAAGGGCGAAAATAGGTTAATTTATATTTGGCAAAACAATATTTTTGCGGTGACAAATGTAGTTGTTTTTCGATTTTATTTTGGGTACTTAAACATGAAAATAAATTGCTTTGAGAAAGATACGATGATCCATGAATTCTACATAGAGACTATATTTTAGCGTTCTTCATTCGTATCGGAACGATATAGGTACCTATTTAAGAACAGCTATCACTATTTTAGAGCGACAGTTCCTCCCTTTTCTATTGTGAATTGTGTGCTAATCTCAAGAACCTACTCTATACTATGCTATACCCCGTTACTACTGATCCATCTAGCAGTCTGGGCATACCCAAGCGTAGATACGTTCTTCATATTTAAATGATTTTATTTATGTAAGTAGGATTGGACAAACACTTTTACTTCATCATCATCATTTCAGCCGAAAGACGTCCACTGCTGGAAATAGGCCTCCCCTAGCACCTCCACTTCGACCGGTTCTGTGCTTCTCGCATCCAACGGGTTTCTGCGGCCTTCACAAGGTCGTCGGTCCACCTTGTGGGAGGCCTTCCAACGCTACGTCTTGACAAATTGTCTCTTGTAATGCTCTATAATTACTATTTTTGTATCTCCAAACAACCTGCATCACTTTTACATATCAAAAATAAATTATATTTAAGACAGTTCGTTGTATCCTATCTGACTATTCTGAGAAGAAAAAAAAGAGAACTCAGAGATCTCAGTCTCTATTAAAGTCCAGAGTCAGTGGTTCGTCTTAGAGGTGGAGTCCAGACATAACCTTGGTCAGATCATGCGAGGGGCATGTAGATAGTGTCTGAAATGGTCTTTTGAGGAAAGAGGACCGATTTGAGTGGTCATTTCATTTTTACGACACAGGAAAACCACGAGTACCTCCTTTTTTTGGTTTCGAGTATTATTAATTTAGTTTTCTTTACCTGTAAACACGGTGCGGTATGCTACGGCTGAATAACGACAACCCAGACGCCCCATTCCCGAGATTTTCTGAAGTTCTCGATGCTCTAAGTAATTAACTATATCTATCTAAATTATTGTGAGCATTATTTCGTGTATGTTTGAACAGTTCGTAGTAATTTCAGGCCGGCCTTTAATCGTGCTTGGCAATAACAAAGGGATCAGTAAGGGAATTTATGATAATGAGGTGCTATTCCTCCGATCGATGCAATCATCAGAGTACATGTAGCAATCATGTTTAGACTATAAAGCTCTATATTTTAGAAATATGTTTTACTCTTTATATGTTGGCTTGGCTTTTCTGGCTATCTTTTTTCTTGTAAGAAACCGTGGAACGAGTATAACTTTTCAAATAAAGATGAACTAAAATCAGTCTTAGCTGCCGCTGAAAGTGATGGCTAACGGGAATAATCCCGACTTAAATTAAACTATTAAAATAAAAGTAGAAAAAGATAAAAATATGGCTACTGCAAATCATTACACTCTGCCTCTGGTGGTGCTAAACAAACCTTTGTTGCTATAATTAGACAGTAAACGATATTGTTTATCTATATTAATCTACACTAATATTATAAAGAGGTAAAATTTGTTTGTTTGTTTGTATGTAAGTTTATATGTGGGGGTAATCTCTGGAACTAGCAGTCAGATTATATTTTTTTTTTACATTTGATAGCCCAATACTTGAGGAAGGCTACTTATAGGCTATTTAACATTATACTACGACTCTTAGGAGCCGGGCAAAAACAAAAAAAAAGTAAGAAGAACGCTAAGCGAAAACGAAGTAGAGCCGCGGACAGGCGATGCGATGCAACGGGGTTGGATCGGGTTAAGAGGAAATTTCACGCGGACGAAGTCGCGGGTAGAAGCTAGTTACTAAATAAAAACTAACGAAAACTGTTGCCCATTCTCTAAATAATTTCAATGAAATGAAAAAACTTACGACATCGAAGTTTGTTCACTGGATTGACAGATCCTGCCTGATTCTTACGATGGCATAGTTACAATCACGACACCGTAGAATGATAGTGTTAGTAAACAAGAGGACGTGGCCACAACTCAACGTCCCAGTATAATCCCTCTGTCATCTCCTACGACGCCCACAAAAGTGACAGGATTGTCCTATATGTAGCTAACAAGGTCGACCTGGAAAATACGATATCATAATATTATTAGCTAGTGTTCGTGCTTCTTGAAGGACAAACACGTCACAGCACTTCTACTTTCCTTAATAAGACTAAAAAACTTCTAACAAACTTTCAAATATTTTTAAAAAAGTTATTCGTTACACCACAAGTCTAGCCAAGCAGGCGCGTTACTACTGAGAAATATGAACACGTAGGTACATCTCGTGACAACAGAGGAAATAGAATATGCCTACCATCGGAAGTTGTTTTAAAGTCTGATCTTCAGTTGTTTATAGCAGATCTATTTATAAACCAAGTTGAATGCGGGCCAAAATTCAATAAAACGTGATGTTTCAGGGTGATGCACGTGGGTCGTATGACGCCATACAGCCAGACAACACACATACCTAAATAAGTAGGGTTATCTAATGTAAACAGACGAGACACTCATAACAAACGTAATAAAAAGAAAATTGAAAACGTTTCACTGAATGAAGTATTTCCAGTTGATGACGTGCAAGTGCTTACCGTGTACGTCATAGACTAATCTCTTACAACAACAAGGTGACCGATTTATCTTTGAGAGATCACAAAATTTTACTAACAAAAAGCTCTTCCAGTGTTCGAAGTGACACAAATCCCAACCCTAAACAAAGTCATCACGAGCAAAACGTGATAAAAATGTGTCAAACAAAAATATAAATTCTGGGGAAATCAGTTTACATTCAGATCTTCAGACTATATTTTAATTAATCTGATTCTATTGGAAAGATCAAGAACGACCTCTAGATCTTTGGAAGTACCACGAGCATAAATCATAATTTAACTAAATGATATCAGCGAAAGCTTTTGTACAAAATGTATCGTGAAAGGAAAGGAACTTGGTCACTCTCATGCCATTGAGTTATACTTCTTCTTCTTCAGCCTTTCGGCACCTAATGTTGTTTTTTTTTTCTTTATTGATAAGAACTAAAAGTTCTTAGTAATTGATTACAATCTAGCCTAATAAACTAATAAACAATTTAACTATAACTTAATATTTTACGAGATAGATTATCTTATATTATAACTAAGAATAGTGTCAATTTGAACTTTTACACAGTTTCGTAGCACTTTCATAGGGACTGATAATTGACACTTTGTTTATGTGTTACATGTATAGCACCATTAGCACCGCACTATTATTCATTCACTAAATCACTATATAAATACTACACTAATTCAAATGTTTTAGCTCCCTTTAGCCTACGCACTATGTCCGTGTTGTCTAGCAGCCGAATTGCATCGACATTCATATGACGGTGAAGTCTGTGTTCGTGAGCTTCAGCAAATTTTTGAATGATGGTGGTGACGAGTTCCATTTTAAGATCTCGGTTAGAGGTCGTCATTTCTAATGTACCATGGAGCATTTACAGCATCCCTGAGTACTTTATTTTGAAATTGTTGGATTATTTTAACGATACTTCGTTAGTACAGCCCCAAAGTTTGATGTCAAACGTCCAACTTGGACAAGAATATGCTTGTATAATATAATTTTATTATGTACTAGCTTCTGCCCGCGACTTCGTCCGCGTGAAATTCGTACTTTCCTCTAAAAATTTCGAAAATGTATGTAGGTATGATCTTTATCATTTATTTAGACAACTAAGTATTCGGGCGAATTTTTAAGTGTATAGATCAAAGGAATCAGATTTTTCAAATAAACGGTATCCCCGCTTCTCACCCCCACAGGGGTGGAATTTTCAAAAATCGTTTGGGATGTGTTCATTACTTGACTCAAAGATTATTTACACCAATTTTTGAGTTAATCAAACCACGCAGTAAAATCCTCCCCTGTATAATTAACTATATACCCCTTTTCACCCCGTTAAGGGTAGATTTTCGAAAAACCCTGATGCACGTTATTCTTTAAATACAGAGTTTCGAGTTATCGGACCGCGCGTTAAAATTCTTCCATAGAAATTCCGACGCCCCCAATCCCCCGTTAGGGGTAGTTTAGAAAAACAAAAAATGCCAAACTTCATAATTTACTTGTATAAGTACACACATCAAAAGTGTCTAGGGATCAAGCATTTTTATGCGGATTTCTTGAGATTGAGATGTGGCTTTGTAATAAATTTATGATTTTATAAATTTATATGGATCCTTTTTGGTGCATTTCATAATTTGAATCAGGAACTGTGAATCAAATTCGAGTAAAAGATGAAAATCAGCTGTCAATATTTTCCCTATAAAAACATACAACGCATTGAAGACATTATTAGTGCTACTGTTTCCCTACTACTGATTAAAACCAACGTTATTATGGAGCGGCGACGTCATTTAAGCAGGGAAGAAATGCTCAGAGCCGTGGGAATGATAGAAGCTGGTTCCCGGCAACGTACTGTGGCTTTAGCTCTGAATACAAGTCAGAGTGTTATCAGTCGACTTTGGACACGTTACCGAAGCACTGGTACCGTGGCTGAGCGCCATGGAGGACGGTATCGCTGCACCACACGGAGACAAGACCGATACATTCAAATCTTAACTCGAAGAGCTCCAACAATAACCGCCCTGATGTTAGCCGTGAGGCTTCATCACTCTTCAGGGAACTTAATTAGCGACCAAACAGTCAGAAACCGCTTGCATGAAGTGAACCTTCATTCCCGAAGACCGCTACGGGTACCACCTATAGCAATGCACAATCGTAGGATTCGATATCAATGGGCTCTTGAACACAGAAATTGGGCAGAAGAACAATGGCGTTTCGTGTGCTTTTCTGATGAGTCTCGTTTTGGTATGAGACCGGATACAAGACGTATACGACACTGGAGAACCCCTGGACGCCAACAGCGATTAAAATCCTGCCAGGAAGTCCATCCTTATAGTGGTGGAACCATCATGGTATGGGCGGGTATTTGGATCGGCGGAAGAACTGAGTTTAATTTGGATCAGAGGCAACCTCAACGCTCAAATTTATGCTGAGACGATTGTATCAGACGTCATCGTTCCTCTACAAGTGCAAATCGGTCCCTTATTTCAGTTAATGCATGATAATGCACGACCGCACACCGCAAGAGTTGTAAGACAGACTCTCGCCGCAGCTAACATCAATGTCCTGCCCTGGCCTGCTCAGTCGCCAGACTTGAACCCGATTGAGCATGCATGGGATATGCTACAGAGAAGAGCTCTGCCGAATATGGAGGGTATCCAGTCGCAAGAAGACCTTTTTTTGTTGTTGCAACGAACATGGGCGGCCATTCCACAGCGTGATTTGGATGAACTCATTTTAAGTATGCCAAACCGATGTTCTTGTGTTGTTAGTGTTCGCGGTAGAAACACGAATTATTAATTGTTTAAGTTACCCAATAAAATTTTAAAGAAAACTGTTATTTCAGTCTTTTTTTCGAACTTTTGTGTTAGTGGTTCAAATGTCAAAAATCCCTTTATTAGGAAAATGGCAAATTTCTTTATTAATGCAAAGGTGACTTGGTTTATCGTTACTGTGACAAACGAAAACACTTTATTTGATGAATCCTTAAAGAAAATTTTAATTAATATCAATCAGGAGAAAAGTTATTGCAAAAATATATGTTGATCCCTAGACACTTTTGATGTGTGTATTTGTACCGTAAGATTTTTCATATACACTGTATTCCCGCTTTTCACCCTATAGGGGTAGAATTTCGAAAAATTGTTTGGGGTGTGTTCATTACTTGACTTAAAGATTATTTATACGAATTCTTAAGTTAATCAAGCCACGCATTAAAATCTTTCCCTGTATAATTAACTGCCCCTTTTCACCCCATTAGGCGTAGATTTTCGGAAAACCCTGATACACGTTATTCTTTATTTGTGGTCTTAAGTATAAATACCAAGTTTCGAGGTAATCGGACCACGCGTTAAAATTTTGACACCCCCAACCCCAATCCTCCTTTAAGGGCTAGTTTATAAAAACAAAAAATGCCAAACTTTATAATTTATTTAAATAAATGTTCATACTAAGTTTCAAGTTTATTAACCAAATGAATAAGATTTTTCATATAAACCGTATTCCCGCTACATGGGTCGAATTATGAAAAAATTTCCAGCTAATCAAGCCACACAGTAAAATATGCCCTTGCAAAATTAACAACCCCTTTTCACACAGTTAGGGGTAGATTTTCGAAAAACCCTGATACAGGTTATTCTTTATTTTTAGTCCTTAGTATTAATACTGACTGAGTTTCGAGTTAATCGGACAGCGCGTTGAAATTCTTCCAAAGAAATTTTGACACCCCCCAATACCTCTTTAGGGTTGAATGAGTTTAGAAAAACGAAAAATGCCAAACTTCATAATTTACTTAGATAAGTATTCGTGCCAAGGTTCAAGGTTTTTAACTCAAGGAATAAGATTTTTCATACAAACAAAATCCCCCCTTTTCACCCCCTTTAAGGTTGAATTTCCAAAAACCCCTTCTTATTGGATACTTATACTTTACAAAGAATACACCCTCCAAAATTCAAGTCCCTATCACCAGCGGTTTAGGCTGTGCGTTGATATCTCAGTCAGGTCGTTCATCCCCCGTTAAGGGTGAAATTATCAAAAACGCTGAAACACGTATAAATTAATTTTCAATCGTTAGCCTAAATACAAAATTTGAAGATCCTAACTTTTAAACTGACTGACTTTCATACACAACTTCATCCCCCTTTTTAACCCTTTGGGGGTAGAATTATCAAAAACGCTGAGACACGTATAAATTAATTTTCAATCGTCAGCCGAAACACAAAATTTGAAGATCCTAACTTTAAAACTGACGGACTTTCATACAAACTCATCCCCTATTTAACTTCCTTAGGGGTTGAATTTCAAAAAATCCTTCCTTATTCCTAGTCTACATCATAAAAGGAACCATCGTGTAAAATTTCAGCTTTCTAGGTCCAAGGGTTTGGGCTGGGCGTTGATGAGTCAGTCAGGTCGTTCATCCCCCGTTAGGGGTGAAATTATCAAAAACGCTGAAACACGTGTAAATTAATTTTCAATCGTTAGCCTAAATACAAATTTTGAAGATCCTAACTTTTAAACTGACTGACTTTCATACACAACTTAATCCCCCTTTTTAACCCTTTGGGGGTAGAATTATCAAAAACGCTGAGACACGTATAAATTAATTTTCAATCGTCAGCCGAAACACAAAATTTGAAGATCCTAACTTTAAAACTGACGGACTTTCATACAAACTTTCATCCCCTATTTAACTCCCTTAGGGGTTGAATTTCAAAAAATCCTTCCTTATTCCTGGTCTACATCATAAAAGGAACCATCGTGTAAAACTTCAGCTTTCTAGGTCCAAGGGTTGGGGCTGGGCGTTGATGAGTCAGTCAGGTCGTTCATCCCCCGTTAGGGGTGAAATTATCAAAAACGCTGAAACACGTATAAATTAATTTTCAATCGTTAGCCTAAATACAAAATTTGAAGATCCTAACTTTTAAACTGACAGACTTTTATACACAACTTAATCCCCCTTTTTAACCCTTTGGGGGTAGAATTATCAAAAACGCTGAGACACGTATAAATTAATTTTCAATCGTCAGCCGAAACACAAAATTTGAAGATCCTAACTTTAAAACTGACGGATTTTCATACAAACTTTCATCCCCTATTTAACTCCCTTAGGGGTTGAATTTCAAAAAATCCTTCCTTATTCCTGGTCTACATCATAAAAGGAACCATCGTGTAAAATTTCAGCTTTCTAGGTCTAAGGGTTTGGGCTGGGCGTTGATGAGTCAGTCAGGTCGTTCATCCCCCGTTAGGGATGAAATTATCAAAAACGCTGAAACACGTATAAATTAATTTTCAATCGTTAGCCTAAATACAAAATTTGAAGATCCTAACTTTTAAACTGACAGACTTTCATACACAACTTAATCCCCCTTTTTAACCCTTTGGGGGTAGAAGTATCAAAAACGCTGAGACACGTATAAATTAATTTTCAATCGTCAGCCGAAACACAAAATTTGAAGATCCTAACTTTAAAACTGACGGACTTTCATACAAACTTTCATCCCCTATTTAACTCCCTTAGGGGTTGAATTTCAAAAAATCCTTCCTTATTCCTGGTCTACATCATAAAAGGAACCATTGTGTAAAATTTCAGCTTTCTAGGTCCTATGGTTTGGGCTGGGCGTTGATGAGTCAGTCAGTCAGTCAGTCAGTCAGTCAGTCAGTCAGGCCTTTTGTTTTTATTTATATATATATAGAAGATTGATAGGCAGGATTTCCTTCCGATCCAATGCTGATGATGCTTCTAGTATAGCTTATGCCTGATATTTTTTCACTTTAGTTTAAAATAAGCATAACCGTTCTTGAAAATATACTCTAGAAGAAAAATCGAATATTAAAAGTATCAATACGAGGTCACCTGTCGCCAATGGCGCCGACCTTGGTGATCTCTTTCACAAAAATAAAATATACAAAATCGCATCACACATTTTTTGTACTAGTAATAAATTATATCGTCTACATTATAAACATCCTGTTATGAATTTGAATGACGTTATTTTATAACAAAAAAATCGAGAGCTTGAATTCGCTGATATTGAATTATCATTGATTTTTAAAAATAGTTTGCAGTAGCTTCAGTGATTAAAGATTTATATTACCGAATACCTGCCCGTTTATCTACCTGATCTGAAATCACTGAAAATTCTTGTTCACACGAATATTGAACGAAATATTGATAGAGAATATAAGACAATTTAATGAAAGCTTTCAGTTTTCATTCAGTTATAAGAATAAAAAAAAAATTATAAACAATATCAAGTAGGTACCCAAAGACGATAATATGTATACGGTACCAATTTTGACTATTGAATATTATTTTTATTTTATGCAACGTCGAATAAATAAAACCAATACGTAAATGTAATTTTGAAAGTTCAATCATTTGCACATTCGGATCTATTGTCATTTGATATCATGGTACATACGAAAATGTTACGTTTGAAAAGATCATAACAAAAAGGCGTTATCACATACTTGAGTCTATAAACAAAGGCGATTCATTAACGTGGAATGTAAAGTTGAATCACCCACAAAGTTGGATAATCTCAGGTGGACGCTGTAACGCCGCTATTTCAGTATTTTCACGGGCGAAGCTATACGTGGGTACCTGTACCAACGATGTATGTAGGTACTATGTGGGAGGTTTTAATCGCTTTCCCAGAATATTCTACTTCAAACGATGTGATAAAACAACAAATAAGAATAAATGACATTCAAAGTTGTTATGAAAATACCGGAATCTAGACGGCTGCAATCTCTACCAAATGCTAAAAAACGAATAGGTGCGTTTTGTTGAACTTAAGTTTGGTGTAAATTAAAGAAAAGTTCAAGTACCTATTTGAAGGAAACTCTTAAAAACGATAATATTTTAACATTTTGTTTATATTTATGTTTTCAACATTAATTGACTGCAATGGAAGTAATGAACATCTTTTATAATTCAATGAAACATGTTTTAAAAAATGTTGCATCCGGGAACCAATGTCGGCACATAAGTAGTAAAATACGGGCAAAATAAAATGTTTATTGAATGCTTTGGGCGGGCGGGCGGCGGGGCAGGGCGGGCGGCCGGCGAGTGAGGCTCGCGCCCGCCGCGACCAGTGCGCGCCCGCCCAGGTCCGACACTCGACGTCGGCTCGTCAACGAAACCACACAACTCTATTTTTTAACGACCATTATTTAATCGGTAAGAAACTGCCCAGTGTTCCATTGCTAAGTCCGCAAGGGTTGTGCCAAGTGTACCCCACGTGGGGTGGTCGCCGTCCCACGATGTCACCCCGAAGTTCGCGCCGTCTCGCTCTAAAGTTGCGCAATTGAAACTTCACCTCGCTCGATTCGCGACTTCAGACTTAAGTCTGTTTGTATTCTCGCGGGTGATTAGTCGAGATAAGCGGAGATACGGTAACATTTGTTCAGCAGCACGTAAGTTACTCACACGTTATTCGGCAGTGAACGACCATAATAAGGTGAAAATAGTTACACAACAATATTCTAGTTGCATTTACGGAATTCAATGAATACGTAAACACTGAGTTCGATGATAATAATCATAAGCAACTTTATTCATTTGCTTAATTTCTGATACTCGTTTTGAAAAAAAAGGAGCTCCATCAAGAAAATGAGTTAACAATATTTTATATTTTTCATTTGAAGCGACGAAAGTGACGTTAATTGTGTATATTAAATGAACATAAAGCTTCAAGAAATCGTTTTGTGTGCTTGAAATATTTGACTAAATAAAATATAGAGAAGTTACTTTCAACGACAATAGTACTTTAACAAGTGTGCATTCTGTACGCAAGATACTCGCTTAGACGTGGAGTTGCGGACACCAGCCCGTAATACTATAGGTACGAGTGTGCATCCATAAATTAACTAAATACAATAGGTATCTTAATTAAAATAATATTTGTATACAAATTTGATCCTGCAGTGTAATTATGCGTCCACAATTTTTTTCAGTGAAGTAGTGTACTGTCCCCTAAAAAATACAATAAATCCGTTTTGTCCTATCTCCATTAAACTATCCTCTGGTACAGGTGCATAGTGTGTCAAGTCATAGGTACCGCCAATATCAGCGCACCTGCGCCTGCGACAATGCGCCGGATCCGGGAATGCTGTGAATCCGATCCGGCCGCGCGCGCGCCTATTTTCAGCCACACTCATCCCGCGCCAAATTTGCAATCCCGCCAAATCGACGCGCCTCCATGTATTTTTGTAACCGTTTCACAATCGACTAGCTTTTTTTTTAACGGCCAATCCACATCGCGCTGATACCTACATACTTAACCTTCAATTTCTGTCTGGACTAGATACCATGGATTTTTATACACTACACCAATGACAGCTGCTGCAATCGTAGTACTATGGAATGAAGCATGGAAATGGGTGTAGCAAAACATATTTGACATTGGCCTTAAGTCTTGACCTAATTTATAATAATAGGCACATAGTTAAGATCAATTCCGATTCAATCAACATAATTGGATTAAAGATACAAAAAAAATGACAAAATAATTTAAAATTTAGTTTTGAATACATATTTAAAATTACCTAATCTTATCGAATGATAAATATTCGCTAATTAATTAAATTATTCATTATTACTGTCAATAACTTGCTCCATTTTAAATCAGCTATACTTAGGTATTTAGTTTTCAGTAGGTATGCCGTTGGTAATTGAAAACCAAATATAAAATCAATAATAATAATTGCCGAAGATTTATTGAGTATTCAGTCGATATTAAAGGAACATGGTCGAAGCAGAAGTTCATTACTGTAGATGGAAAATAAAACCAGAATAATTAAAACATAAGTACCTACCTACCTACTTAACAGAATGCTTAGGGAGCTTTATATTTCCCTTATCACTATCGTCAAATTGATTAAATATTTTAAACATGAGAACTGGTTCGAGTCACTAGACCCAAATAACTGACATTATTAATTACCTGCTTTGAATCTAATTGAAACCTTAATTAAAATGGTGCAAAGTCTCCTTTCCCTTTTCTAACAGTGATAATGTTACCGAGTTACGTTGGCATGAGTTCTAATGACAGGTGGGACTAACCTCTATCACTTTCCATTAGAAATTGAGAAATTTTATGAAGAATTTTTCTCTTACTGAAAGAGAAAAGTCTATGTTTTTATAAACAATTCTCATTTATGAATAGTAAGTGTGTAACTTACAAAAAGTTAAAACTTTTCAACTGTAGTTTTCCCACATTAATATCGTGAAAATAAACAAAAAACTTTATCTAGAAAGCTATCAACATAAACTACATGCACTCAATAATTTGTATCTAGGCTTTGGTAAGATACGTAATGCTAATGAAGGTCCATTCCATAACCTGACCAAATTCCACAACGTATCGTTTTCAAGACAGAAGATAAAATATGATGTGCATTCCATAGATCCTTGAAGTGGTTGTTCTTATCTACACAAATGTCGATCTGAACTGAAAAGCTGATGAATGGTGTTTCTGTTCTTCTAAATTTAAACCAATGACGCACGTCAATGAATAAACTGAACAAAATCCAGAGGTTGTGATGTAAAAAAGTATTTGTAGACTCGATCGTTTTAAAATTTCGTTAACGATTACTTGGTTTCATTGCTTTATATAGGTAATGCTTGTAACAATGGACCTACAACAACACACGTTACTTTGAGGATTGTTTAGTGAGAATAGCAATCAAACAACAATGATGTAGGCGAACTTAATCTCAGGGCTAATAAAATAAATCAATCTATAATACTAAAGCAATACAGGGTTTCTATACCAACTTCAAGCATATTACAAAAGGACAAAGAGATTAGAGAAGCTCTTGAAATACCCAGAGGTCGCGCCGCGAAACCCTCATCAATTTGTCTTCGCATACTAAAAGCTCGAAGCTTACGTAATTGAAGATTGCGGCAGGCCGCTGACTTATCCACATCGTTACTCGCAACAAGGTCGTCACAAACTCGAAAATAGCAGAGCAATGAGTAGACATTCGTAAAAACGGCTGTTTTCAAGTTTCTCCTCGACACCAGTTAGTTTGGCGAGTGTCCAAGTCCACGGGCCATTCGACACGAGCCAGCCACCGAGACGGCTATTTGCAGCCCTGCTACTAACTCTTGCGTACGTCACTGCTCTATTTACGAGGCACGAGCACGCTATTGTACTCAATTATGTCACCTGGACATATTTTTAAAATATATAATTATGTTGCCGAACTCAAGGTTACATTTTGACATATTGACAACACATGCGAGACATACATTCCGCAAAACTTTTTGTGAACATCTGATTTATAACAACAAATGTTTACAGAGATATATTTTGTTACAGACCACGAGCACGACATAAACTGCCAAAATGTTTAAAAATCATTTAGAAATGATTGGCAGAAATGAGACGCCGTCGAAGAAAGCCAGATTTTGGCAATCCTTCGTGCGATCTCTAAAAGGTAAGCAGAAGAAACGGCAATTTATTGACATTAAGATATGAAATGGTTCATGTTTCATTACGTGCCATGAACCTAAAAGAAATTCTTGAAGGATTATGAAAAGTATAGAAGTCTATCATCTTTTACCCCAGGATCGGAAGACATCAGAGCCGAGGAGAGGTACAGGCCCAGCCGTCGTAGCGTGTTCCCCGAGCTCTTGAGCACCAGCTACCCCTACAGCAAGTCCATCTACGACGACCCCATTGGCGCCGCTGAGAGGATCACTGTCCCCGGATACCGTTACCTGCCCGTCCACCGTGAGACCTACGGATACTCCCCACGCCCCATCTACACCCACAACTACCCTCGCTCCCTTGACTCGTACAGGCCAGGTTAGTACCAAGTGTAAACAACAAACACACACACGCTACACTAACCGACTTGCCAATTGACCACCGAACTTGAACAATTAAGTATTATAATTGCTAATCTTCATTAAACCAAAATAGACAATGTTGATAGATCACCTGTTGGTAGCAGTTCAATAGGTAATCGATTGGCAAGTGCATCACTCACAATGACACATCAATTTGGCAATCAAAGGTGACACCTTTGCCCCACTCAGTTAGTCTGCCTAGAAATAAAAGTTAAAAGTGTTGTAATAACAATTAGTTTTCAGAAATCAATGCTAAATTAATGTTCACTGTAAATATTACATCTAGTTCAGTTATGAATAATACTGTACATATACTTAGTGAAAACATTTAATTACTTACACAAAAGTTTAACACAAATGTGCTTCACGCAGGGTCACTATTGTGCAGTTGTTATCAAACACAGTCAACTTTAATCTAGTTCTGCAGTTTCCACTTCAGATCTAGAACCGTTTCAACATTTTGTTTCAGCACAAAAGGGCTCCGGGAGATTGTAGATTAAAATTCAGGACTTCTTATTTTGCGAACAATGCATAATTAATGTATAGTCACATTGTGAGACATATCATTATCAAAAAATGATCGTCATTTTTTTTACTAAAGCGAATGAAGCAATTTTTAATAATTTTATAACAAGTCGTTGCGGGCTATTCTGCTGGCTATATTTTACTATGTAATAAAGTTTTATATAAATAAAGAATTTGTATCATGAAATTAAGATGATGTGCAACCTGTCATCAGCTCGAAGATTGATATTGGATGAATCGATTTAACATTACATGGAGCTACATACAATCACAAATCAGTTTCTAGTTATAGATAATTTACTTCGCAATGTCTAACGATTGTTAACCTTACCACGTCAGGCACTAGTAAATAGGGATATTTATGATTAGTGATGTTTGACGTAGGTACCTAATTGAAATGTCTTTAAGATATAGGAAGTGGTTTTCATAAAATTTAAAGGTGTTTCATGATTAATATTAGCTTCATCTGTTCAAATACGATTGTACTGTCTGGCATTTCATGTTGTTGCTTGTGCAAGTTACAACTTATTTTACTAATACATCGCATGTGTCATTTGATAGAAATCACCTCTTTATACATAACATTACTTCACACTTGTAAAGTCCATGAATGTTACATCGTCGTCACTAGTGCTGCATTGATCTTCTAGCATTTGTCAGGTGATACATATATTATTATTTACCCCTTTAATTAATACTAATTGTGACTTAGCCCACAATGATTTTATTTTATCGCGCCCTCCCGGCAAGTTGATGTAGAGGTGAGTTCTATGAATAACTTTCACGATTTACTGTGGTTCCCCCGACATTTTCACTATAAAAACCTAAAACTTAGCTCGGAAAACTAATCAACTACTAACTTATTTGGAATTAACAAGTACCTACATCATTTCCTCCCATTATTTTAATAGACATATTTTTACTTTATACTTCAAAAATACCATATGGAAATGGTTGTTTTATAACATTTTCCATATCTTCTACAACACAGTCTACAATTCAACAGTTTGTTTCTTCAAGAAACTCGTTATCAAAAGGCTACAAAAACTGATTTGTGTTATCCTTCCGTTTTTTTTTTTTTTTAAATGATTCTATCAACGAATCTAATGTTTGAGCAGTCTTGATATTAAAAATAGAAATGCCAGTGAACGCTGGTTTTGGATCATCCGTAGACCGTATAGCACAAATTAATAATACAATTTCGAAATGAGGGTAACCTATGGTATAGTATAGAATCGGCCCCTAGTAAAATATGATTCCAAACCAATTCATTGGCATTCTAGAGTGTAACATTTGTAAGAGTAGATATATTTATCAAACTTAATTAACTTATAATTGTTTCCAATGACAGTATATCACGTACCAAGGCGCGTCCGACGAGGCGTCGACCCCTTCGATGCCCACAAGGCGTGGCAGGATCATCTCGACAGACTGGCAGCCATCGACAGGCTGTACCCCTCTCGCTACGGTCTTTACCTGAAGGACCGGGCATACCCCATCACCGACCTTAGCGTTCCCATTTCCTCACCCTTGGCGCCCAAGAGCCTTAAAGGCATCGAATATGAGCCCGACAGCAAGCCCCACTGGGGAACAGGTAAATACTAACAACTTTATGCACGAACACATAGGATAAGCTAGAATAAGCGCTGCCGCGGTTTATCTGTACAAGTTTTACTTCTACAACTTATTTGTAGTCGTCTTTCGTGTCTAAGATAGACTGATTGTTATTGTAAATAAAGTACAGGCGAATCCCGGCTGTTTGCTGATCCATGTCGGAGGCTAAGTACGGAATACCAACTATGTTAAACATAAATTATCTAATAAAGATAACAGTTCTAGTTGGAATATCCCGGACGTAGCTCTTCACGTGGATTCAGATAATTATAAGCACTTATTGGGACTCCATTCACCTGTAAGATTCAATCACAGTTGAATCTCATGCGCGTGCTATGACGATGTCCGGAGGAATACAAGAAGCTATAACAACAACTTATTGAATTAAATTTCATCTGATTGGTACACCCAAATAAAAACAACAGGTACCAAACAAAATCGAAATCCATACATACTTTACCTAGTACATTGTTATAAATAAACCATCCAAAATTCAAAATTGTAAATAAGTAGAGCTTCTCTATACATAAAATTGATGCATTACATCTGCGATATATATAAATTCTGACATGCTATTGTAAAAACTACATCAAAACGATATTTTCTGATTGAGTGAAATTTTAAATTGTATTTGTTACGATATGTAGAAATAATTTTATACTTTCCCATAACTTGTTGAATAGTACAAAGTTTTAAGAACATTTAACTAACACTACGATATATTTTATATTAAAACATAAAAGACCAACCCGTGTTTTGATTTAGTAGTTTAGTACCTCTCCGCTGTAATTTAAATTACTTAAGCTATAAAATATTTTCTATAATTTTGCACAAAATTTATTAACATTTTTAAATTTAAACGTAACTAGGTACTTGAAGACTGCCACACATTCCTGCCAGCTATATCTGTTTATTACATAATCTTTCACGAACAAATATTTAATAATACCTACTGCTAGCCTGTTTCACAGAAATGTGTGCCAGTCTGAAATAGAGATGAAATTTTCATGCATCAATATTTTGAAATGAACATGTTTGCATGAGCTGCATTGTAAATATGAGCAAAGCAACATTCGCTCCGGAATGTTCACTTACGTATTCGGTAATCATGCTCGGCATACAAGAACACTACACTCTACAAGTACTTATATAATAGAAGACCGGTGATCTTTCTATTCGGTCTTATGTATCTATCAACGTGGTTAATGGATTCTGTTATCAATCCCCGAAGTGTATATTTGAGAATGGTATTGATTATGAGACTTGCCATGAAGGAGCGTGGCCGGCGAGGATATCGGACGTGTTCAAAAGTGACCCATTTTTCGCTGAAGCCGAAAAATGGGCAGGCTTTGATCGCTCACTCCGAGGGAAGTCCCCGACACCAGTGAAGCCGAGGATTAGCCCACCGCGCGACTGCGAGGTCGCATACGATGCCGACGGTAAGGGCAACAGACCACACCCTGTACACCCTGTATCTTCGTCATGACCCACTCTTCTATCTGGGTTATTGAACTCTTCTAAGTCAGAACCAAACTTTCTACGTCCGAAGCCCCAGTTCAGTGTAGAAGCACCTAATTTTTCAGAGCTGTGTGAGACTTAGTATCTGTAGTTAATACATATTATAACCTAAACGATTTACTTCTAATTTCTGTAGATTTGAATTTCCTAGTGAATAATAAAACAGGACATTTTATTCACAACATCTTTCTTATTGTAGGTAGATACCTAATATTAATTAACATTGTCCTAAAGTAAAGTCCTGTTCAATGAGTGTATGTGTTCTTTTTCATAAAATTTCATTTTTGCTGAAAAATCGCATGACATGAAAGCAGAAATAAAAAAATAATCACATTAATCACTATCGTTCATTAGTTTGGAGATATTAACAGTTTACTTATTAATTTAATACAGTTTATTTAAGAGTCCTTCGTTATTACTTATTACACTACCTACTTTAAACACAATATCTTGTTTTAAAAACATTTCATGGTGCTTGCTGATTTGTTAACACGACCTAGGTACGTTAGATGATGCATTTCTAGCATGTGCCAACTCATGATTATTATGTTCAAGTGACCATTTGGGAGTCAGTTCAATTAGTTTAATCTGCCACCAGTATTTTGTTAATGTTGTTTTACAAAGAAACCTTTTTCAGGATCTAAATAAAATTATAGGAAGTAGGTAGTGTTTTTTACACAGCTTAAATATGTTTTCTTAAAACAAATTAATTATACTTTATTCATTTCTATGTTTGTGGGACTCGTAAATAACTAACATTTTAGTATGGACGCAGTGTCACGCAGCTGTGTTGAACGCTTGCTTAGTTAACACTGTTTGGGCGGGCGATGACGAAGTGCAGCTATAGTGTGTCTGTTGTCCCGGCATTAAACGTTATAGTTATGGCGTATAGGTGCACCGCTGTACAACGCCGGCGGACTCCGAAGAAGGCCATGGGCTGACATTTTCAACCCGAGCCCTTCTCTACCGATCTCGGCCATCACTCGGGACCCCTTCTGGTACGACTGGCCGGAGCTGAGACCCATGGCTCGGTGGGACCGCAGCCCCTCCTACATCCGTGACTCGTACCTGTCGCCAGTCAAACGCACCTTCCTTTGGGACAAACACCCGATCAGGCCGTTAGGTTAGTGGGTTGCTGTAAATACGCAATACGTCACCCTGCAGCTTTATTGATGTCTTCTGAGCTGTATAAACTGGCCTCTCAACTCATCATCGACATGGATTACCACCGCCATTTATTAACCTTGGAATATATCGATGTCATTAAGTATAATAAGACGATGAGACGCTGCAGTTGGTTACTTTTCATTAGGACGCGCAACGTTTGCAGTAAGTGCGTTGCGCATGTAAATTTTGATTAGTTTGCCTACCTCACATTTAGCCGATATCTCAAATATTTACAAGTGTTTTAATATATATCTCTAATTACGGCAGATTTAATGATGGGAGACCGATTCACCGTGGACGATCTAAGCAAGACTTTACCGTTCATTCGTAGTCTATAAAACATGCAAACTTATAAGCAGGTATCTGTCCGTAAAGTCGTTTAAGTGAATGTATTTTGAATCCTATTGTCTTGTTCACGTGTTTTTCCTACTCATTTGTGGTAGTTACACGGTTAATAGACGTAGATCACTGACATTTTCGTTTATCATTATTGCAACTGAAACTTACCTAACAAAAATATTTCATGAGATATGATTTTAGCAACATTTTACCTTCTTTTCATTGCACTTTAGATACATATTTATTCAAGGAAATACCTACCTACTTTTTATCTTATCCGCATTGTTTGTGTTCATTATTTAGGTACGGGTTTGCAATTCTATTGGATCGTTGTTGTAGTCACTCATCGAATCATCTCAAATATTCAATAGCATTAATAGCATACGACCACATATCATTGTCATAATTATCTAAGCACGCAAAAGGACGCCTGGACGCACAAAATATCATCTCTTAAAACTACACACATAAACCCTAATCAAACTGTAAATATGACCATTATTATTAAGTACTTAATTAAAATAATACACCTACCTTATTAATTAAGCAAATTTTCTTGAAGCATATATCAGCATATTTACATGGTGGTATACCTATGTTTCTAGTAGATAATTAAGATGTAGAACGTTTAAATTGAGACGTCTTGTGGAAATTGGTGTAAGTATAGAAAATGTAGGTACCTACGGCAAATCTAGGTACCTATATTTTCTTATCTCCTCGCATTTGCTTTGAGATGAAATCGGGGAGAAAGATAAAAAGGAGTCTCAATTTAACGTGCATCTGGGTACTTAGTTAGGACAAGGTAACTTAAGAAAAACGCTAACATTTTAAAGAATTGTTTAAAATAAATGTAGGTAATTTATTCCTATGTATACCTACCGAAATATCCATACCTACCTAAATTACTCCAAAAAACTTTCAGATAAAAATAATAATAAGCATATCGTCATTACTATCATGACGATTTACTTAGGTATTATCAGTATACCTAAAACAATGAAGTATCAGCTAGGTTTACTTTTGTTTTCTTTTCCAGCTGCTGCTTACTAAGGGACGCGACACCGAACCCACAATATTATAAGAACTTAATTTATATTTTATAAACTTTTCTGTTATACATTGACTATGTTAAAACAATTATTTAAAAATAAATTTTAAACTAAGCTACAAATTAAATTACGAATAATAATTTTTGATCAGTGATCACGCAAGATCTCAAAGACTGCAATAACATAGTCACTGCCACGAATATGAACTTGTTACAAAAGTTTTGTTTTTATTACCTAAATATTTTTATTTATTCCATAAATTGAAAAAAATCAATAAAATCTAAAAAACGCGACGTTGTTTTCTTTTGTCTATTTTATATATTTACCTACCTAGAATATTTTTAAAAACGTTTTTTAGTTAGGAATACGATAGGTTTATTAGGTTTTTATGAATGCTATGCCTAAAGCTACGACGGTAGGTAGATAATAGGTACTGTTTATGATACTTAATAAAAGTAAATAAATAGATTAACATTTTACTTTTTAGGGATCTGGATTAATCTGGAAGTCACACAGAGGGCCTACTGTTATGACTTTTTTACAGCATTGTGATCCTTAAATCAAGTCCTCTAAGGATCATTTTTCTTTTTTTCCCACGATTATTTTTTTTTGACTTACTGTAATTATAACAGGGGGGCAGTACAGTTAACCGCCCGTCAGTCGTATCAATTTTTCAGTGGCACAATTTTCGTTAGTGCAAGCATTGGTGCTCACATACACGAGCGGCATGTTGTCGACAGCAGCCGTTGACGTAACGGTTGCAGCTGCCTCAGCCGTTGACGCATTTCGCTTGTGCGTATGAGCACTTACCACTGATGTGCGGTCTGAAAACGGAACCTTATTACTAAGCCTGCGCCGTCTTTATTCATCAGTCTGTCTGTCACGTTTGTACATCTTAGTAGCGGAACCGTTAGTACCTACGCAAGTCCCACTTGCCTTTGGCCATGATGGGATTTCCTTTCCACCCAAAAAATTAAAAATCCACACAGGCTTTACTCCCCTATTTAACTTCTTTAGGTGATAAATTTTACAAATTCTTTCTTGTGCAAAATTTCATTCTTCTATAGTTATATGATCTACCAGATGAGAATGATGATGATGATGGGGCTCCCTTTTCCGCACTTAGACTCCCATTTGGTCCGTTGTGCGTAGGGATTCTGGCTAACAGAGCCAGCCTAGCTCCGTCCAGAAGCACAGAAGCTTCCTGGGAGCTTCGCAGGCTTCACGGAGCGACCTCACTGTTCCGAGGATTTTTTCGCGTTGAGAAGCCACAGCCTCGCATTCCAGGATGACATGGGCGGCTGATTCCTCGGCGTCAAGGCAGCCCCTGCAAAGGGGGCTGTCCGTGGCGCCTATGTTAAAAAGATGTTTGTTAAGAGGGTTATGGCCCGTAATTGTACCTATTATTATTCTGAGGTTATTTCTACTTAGGCTAAGAAGTTTTTTAGTTAATCGCGGGTGTATCATTGGTAAAGCCAATTTTGACTGTCTACAGTCTGTTACCCGTGACCATCTGTCGTTAAGGAGTTCGGTCGATCTTTGGCGAATCCATGCACGAAATTGTGAGAAAGGCAGAGGGAGAAGTGGGTACGGGCCTAGCACCTTCATGTCAGAGCCTCTCTTCGCAAGTTCATCTGCAGCATCATTGCCCAAGGATCCACTATGCCCTTTGATCCACTGGAGGGTAATTCGATTAAACGTCGATAGACTCTCCAGGGCTAAATGGCACTCATAAATTAGCTTGTTGTTAGTTTGTTTGTTTGATACGAATTTAATGCCGTAGTTCCGGATGCCTAAGCGCTTTCCTGCTATTGCGGCTTGTGTTAAGGCAACACATTCACATTGAAATATCGAACTGTGTGTGCCTAGTGGTAAGTGAAAGGTGATATTAAGGTCAAGGGAGATGATATACCAGATACAGATACCTACTGCAAATACCATACGTACAATTTTCTTCTTTTTTATAACCTTATTTATATCCACTGAGACTGCATTTCTACCAGAGGATGTAGTGTAGCGAAGGATTTTCGAAAAACTTACTAGTAACATCTGTAGCTAAGCTCAAGCTATAAAAATAAAGCGATATCTAATTTTTATTTCCTCTCATATTTCTGGAGGAACGCGGCCTTGAAGAAGAATATAATAATGAATAAGTACCTAATAATGTCGGAAATATCTGCTGATAATTAAGTAGGTAGGTAGATAGAAAGTACCTCATACCTAAATGACCTAATAACAATCCTATCAACTGCCATAACATTGCGAACGCAAAGATTCCTACTAAGTAGGTAAACGGGATCAAAACATAGATGGGTAGGTAGGTATCTATAGTACCTACTACAATTTCATCTTCGATGCAACGGGCAATCCGATCCGATCTATACATCAGCACCCGGCGTCCGGCGAGCAGCAGAACGATCGCTAACTTATTTAATTTGACTCTGTATAATTTGTATAAGTAATTTTAGTGCGATCATAATATCATTTGTAAGATTTTTCTAGAGTATCTGTAGTAGGTACCTATGGTATGTATGGATCCTGCTGAGATTGTGTTTTGTTGCGAGTTTATAGCGTTTAATCAATGGCGTGGATACTCAGCGAGATAAAGAGGCCCCGTATCAAAAAAAAAAGGGGTCACTTTTTACCCAATTAGGTAGATAGTTCAATTACGAGTAAGCAAACTGAAGTGGCAGTGGGCTGGCCATGTCTGTCGAAGGCCTGACGGTCGGTGGAGCAGACGAGTCATGAGTGGATACCGCGTATCGGCAAGCGTAGTGTGGGATCACGCCCCCCAGCTAGATGGATGGACGACCTAAAGAAGGTGGCTGGGGTAGACGGGATGCGGAACGCGCAGGGCAGGGTGCTGTGGCTCAGTCTGGGAGAGACCTATGTCCAGCAGTGGACTAGGCGATAGGCTAAGTTGATTGATTGAGGTAGTTCTAAATGAAGGTATTGCTTTTTCTTTCTGTCTGTGGTACCTATCATACATTTTCAGGTTCTACAGTAGTAAAAAAGTTTGTGCAATATTAACAAAATACCCACTCACCGATTCACATAATATTATGGTTTCATCTGACGACATATCGCACCTTCGGTGCAACAAAGTCACAACAGCTCATTTTTTAATTTTAAAGGAGAGGACTTTTAATTTTCTTTTCGCATTTGTTTCCTCATTTTTTCGCAGGCACCTGCGCCACCTAGTAGAATTTTGAGATATCTAGTACTTTTTGTTGCCCCAAGTATAAGCATGGTTCAGAGACAATTTGTCATACTTACCTCAATTTTGCAGTATTGGCTATTTGTGACTTTGTTGCACCGAAGGTGCGATATTTTGAAAAAAAAAATCATTTTAAGCAACTCAAATATTTTAATCTGAAACCTCAGTAGTTTAAAATTCCCGCTCATTTTATTAACCGACGAAAAAACGGAGGAGTTTCTCAAGTCGACGCGCATTGAGTAGGGTAGGTTTATTCGGATATTTTTTTTTTAACTGTCACTTTTACGATTCCATAGATAATGGACTATGTTGTGTTTAGCGTAGACCTGCCCCCTTATTCACAAACACTCGATATGCTTCCGTATCGTATCGAACATTAATCATTGTTATCGTAGGAGTCTTCTCAATGCTGTTCACAAGTCCAAAACCCGAAAATTTTGTCAGTTTAAATCAAATAGACGCCCGCTATTCTTCTAACAGCTATTTGCTGTTGAGGGGAAGTCAAATCAGGTTACCGAAATGTCAGGTTTTCAATACGATAGCCTGTCGTATGTTTGTGAATCAGGGCTCAGAGGCGTAGACCGAGTATTCTCGGTCTACGGTGTTTAGGGTCATATTTTCAGAATATGCAGAATACAATGCAATAGAATAAAGTATTAAAATCACAAAATAAGTAATCTGGTTAACGAGATGTTTTCTTAATATATAAATAATCTTACTTTTGTCCAATTAGAACATAGAGATAAGTATCAGATGGTTTTATGGTTTATTCCCGATGTCCACCACTTGTTTGGCCACCACTGGGGGACAGCGAAACAACTTTTAAACATTATTTTCGTAGTCAATAAATTGATCAATGCTAGAATGGACCACCTAGTCCAGCATCCTCCTTAAAAGCCTTAGTACTAAACTACTGAAATGCAAAAAGTAAAAACGTTGACTATGGTTTTCACAGGGCTACCAAACTAAAAAACATACAAAAAAAAATCTTCACTATAATATACTATAAAGCGGGATCCGCACCAACTACAAGCAAGATTAGGCAGAAAAGTCTTACCGCAGCAATAACAAGCAGCCACAAGCCACATAAAAATTAAATAGAATATTTACACGACATGAAACGGGTCACCCTGAAAGAAGCGTCATTCTTGCCGCGTTCCGAGTTAGGAATGTAATCGATATAATCGATTTGAGCGTGCTTTTAAACCTAATTCGGTACACGCTCAAATCGATAATATCGATAACAGTCCTAACTCGGAATGCACCCTCTGTTTCTGCTGTCAACAAAACGGAGTCTTGACAGAAAAGGAACGTTACTGTTTAAAATTTTCAATTACGATAATAATTGTGTTGTTCTTTGTACATTTTGTACAGATTATTTTAAAGTAATGGGAGAAAAAGCCGAAGATCTCGTAAATGATATGAACAACTCCGAATTAACTTTTGACAATTTTACTATTCTAAAGGAATTCGGAAATATTGTAAATCTTGTACGGTAAGTAGTGGACAAGTTCTTTTTTGCTTGAAACACAGTTTATTGTTATGTTTACACCTAAAGAAACTCCACATGATGTAAATGTTTTGAAACCACTTTTTATTTCAAGGAATGAAGATTTTCTTGAGACTGTCCCCAAAGCAAAACTTAGGCGCGTGAAATGGATGCCCATGTTCAACTGTTTGAAACAAGGCATTCTGGACGAGATGGTCCAAGAGTTAAGTTCAATGTGGGAGTATGAGGACATGCTCCAAAAACTTGAAATCCTTGAAAAGCAGAAAGAAAAATTCATGGACATGGAAACTGACAAAGTATTATGGTAAGTTCTGTGGAAATGTTTTTCAACACGGTCTTTTTCAAAATAGAATAAATTCTAGTAAGTACTAGGTACGAAGTTTACTTTAGACCTCTTGTTTAAAATCACATGTGTTTTATTCATTTATTGTATCAATAAATAAATACCTACAGCACCTAGTGCACTACATATTATAAAGCACAGCATTTGTTTGACTATTGTGTCTTATTTTAGCTGATGCTTAATGTTCTATTACACCAAGACCTATGTGTATATTTTTATTTGTTTCATTTTCATAGTTGTTGTCTAAGCTTCAGGTTAAGGCTATGAATCGGCATAGCACCTTGGGGTTAAATTAACTGGTCTATCAGGCGGACACGTCTAGTTAAGATTTTATTATATAAAATAGTATAAAATTAAGAAATCTTGATATAGCCTTTATTTTCAGCATATTTCTGGGTTTTTTTGCTCACCATTAAACATGGTGAATAGGAATGCAGGGGTAAATCAGGACAAAACTTTAATAAGGATTTTAACATTGAAATAGTATAGTTTGTTGCCGAAAAGGATTTTGTGTTTACTGTATTATAAATCAACATTTGAGTGCACTTATTGGCAACAAACAATATTTGTTTATAAAATCCATTTTAAAGTTTTGTCCCGATTCACTCTGTATCAATTTTTACTAAACAATACCTGGTCTCTGTTTACAGCTAACAAATAATTTATTTTTTCTTCTATAGGAGACCACAACTGGCAGATGTAAAAGCACAGTTAAAAGCCAGTGATGTAGCCAATTTGAAAAAACAAAAAATTCTACTAGAATCTTTGGCAAAAGAATATGAAGCAAGAGTTAATAAGGTCAAGAAGATTCTTTCAGCCAAGCGAGGTTATCTGAAAGCTCTTCAGCTCGATATCCAAAAATATCAGAGAAGAAACGAAGACATTATTTTAAAAATTAATGAAAAGGCGGACAATCACCACAATCTGATCAAAAAAACCACTTTAGCAGATAACTGGACAGAAAAAGATTTGGAAATTAATGAAATAAATTGATAGATATTATTTGAATAAAATTTATATTTCAGAAAATTGTACACACCTGAGAAAAAGTACAACAAAATGTTATAATAAGTTATATAATTTGAAACTCAGTTGCTTTCGAAACTTATCTTTCTCTAAGTGTAGACGAAAATAGAATAAAATTTTAAATATTAAGTGACAGTAAATTACATAAGTTCTAATGTTGCTGCTATCTGTACCAGCTAATTATTTTACAGTATAAGAACAGATATCATTTTATAGCAACATAATTATCTTCTAACAACAAATTTAATAAGCATCAAGTGATGTAAAAGTATGAAATAGATTAAGTCACATTTACTCTCTTAGTAGATACATAAAAATGTTAGTTTTAAACAAAAATACATTTTGTAAATGCAAACCAAACTGAAAATAAAATTAAAATAAACCTCTACTTTAAAATAGTGATATTTATTAATGAAAAAACATACATAGCTAAATAAAATTGTACAATGCAAAACCTGCATATAATTTTATAATATAACAGTAATAATACAGCAATTGCACTATTGTTGCGAGGACTACACTGCTTCTACCACATTTTATAAATTATATCAATTCATTTTGAGACTTAACAGTAAACTTTGAAGGGAAAGCCTCAGCAGGGGAGATCATGTTGAACATTCGTCAAATTTTGAACAGATACTTAATCGGTAAGAATAATACTGAGTGCAAAATAACATTAATTTCACTGGGTACTTCACTCCCTTCTTAACACATACGTGATTGCAATGGAGTCCTAGAACAGAAAAAACACTTATTGCTATGACGAGGTGAAGGTTAATATCATTTCTTAGGCCAGCTCCACAATAGGATTCTAGAAAACAAAATATAATTAACTAAAATAATCAAAGGATGAAGTTCCATGGACGATCATTCATTTTAATTTTGCCTAATCCAATAAAACTAGAAATTTCAAATTAACCAATTATCGTCACTTACTCAAGACCTATATATAATTTACATTTATAGGCACATTAGTTACAGAATAAACCAAGCGAATGTGCTTTCGATCCACTACAACTTATAAATAGGTAATATGAAATGTAACGACGCTTTCGTCTCCAATGCCCGCATCTTTAAGATCGCTTGCCACCTCTCAAACATTTTAAAATTAACGAAACAATTTACTACAACATCAACATGTTACAATAACACAACAGGGTACAATACCACTTTAAAGGCTGCCTTATAATCAGGGATCGAAAAAGCAATAGTCACCAAGGCATCGCCGAATAGATAATGTCAGCTCAATACAATCTGTAGAACTAAATTCATAAATTAATATCACTCACATTAATAATAAAAATTAAAAATAAGAAGGCACAAGCAAATCGATAAATAAATTTTAACAATACACGACATATTATTATTCGGCTATGTCTAATGACCATACTAAACATAATAATTATAATACATGATATAATTAATTATTTGTAGCATTCCTCTCACTGTGCAGCACACTGGATCCCAAACGTCAGTTATTTCTTCTTAGGTGGTGATCGCTGAGGTGTGGCTGGCCTCCCACTGTTTATGCCATTGTACTGGTATTTTGCCTTTTTCTCAGATGGCTTTAGTATCTGGAGGAAAATGAATAAATGTTATTAAAAGTCTTATTTTTATCGCTCTCCAGTTCAATACTAGTAGTAAGTACAGTTACAGCATTATCTCGAAATACGTCTAGAATACACTATCTACCAACTCTTTTACTTTAATGTTTGGTGAGACATTTAGTAACAACCAAACATTCCAACACCTGAATTGCTAAATTCAAGTCGTAAATTGTTAATTACTTGACTTATTTTACTCCACGGGCAGGTTTCTTTTGCACTTTCTTATAGCTTCCTTTCGCGAGTAAACTAGACATATGGTTGACAAAATCAAACAAAGTAAAAAATATATTTAAAGAAGCGACTTCCATAATATAAATACACATATTAAAAATGAAATTGTGATACCTAGATTAACTAAAACTAGCAAGTCATTTCTTGTAAACAGCATCAGTTTTTATAACAAGTTGCCAAAGTCGGTTGCAGAAGTTAGCGATGGAAAGTTCAAAACCCTCATCAAATGTATCCTTATCAAAAAAGCATATTATAAGATTAAAGACAAGTTGAAGACAAGGTAGTTTGGCAATAATACCTTCCGCACATGTGGCTTCCCTGGCACCTCATTAAGGGCATATCTACGTAAATGTCTATTAACTGCTCTCAAATTACGATGTTTATTTTTTATTTATTTTTTGCATTTATTTTTTTTATTTTTACATTTGACATAATCTTTTTATTATTTGACATTATATACAGACAATTCAAATTTTTTACCTCTTTATTAGTGGTTGTAATGGCAATCATATCACTTGTTAGTAGGTTTTTATATTTTACTAGCTGCGCCCCGCGATTTCACCCGCATAAGACCTCGATCCCGTGGCAACATCGGGATAAAAAGTATCCTATGTCCCTTCCCGGTTTCGAATTTATAATATTAGTATGGATTCACGGATATCGAGGGATATGGCATGGAGGCGTGCCGCATGTCTCTATAAAAGGCCATAACTGGCCGTATGTTGTTGTGCGCGACGGCTAAGCGCCGTAGTCATATGTTTGTATCGAAACGTGTAGTGTCATTTCGTATTTTTACAAAATGCAGAATTGTTCCGTCCTTATTTGCAAAAATAGAACAATCACAACAAACCTTAAGACAAGTGGCATGTCCTACCATCGGTAATTAAAAAATCACTGCACTAATTATATTATTTAAGAGCCTATACTACCTCAAATGGCTTAGCGTGATCCTCCGTTATGTCGAAAATACTGCACCATTAATTTTGAAATAAATAATTATATGGTAAAGTTGAGGATTAATGCTAAGTCTTATGTTAGACGAAAACACGATTCCATAAAATTTTCTCGATAGAAAATAAATCCAAAGTTACCTCTAACCCGAACAATAAACCGCAGGTATTCAAAAAATACATCAAATTAGATCATGAAACTTTGCATACTAACTGAACTTACTTTAAAGCAGGTCTTATGTTATTTACTTTTTTATAATTACCATTATTTTCACTGTAAAAAGCAAATACCTAAACTATTGGCGCTGCCTGCCGCCCAGCACCGCACTCTGTCTCGCTCTCACTCAGTCAGCGAGCAGTATCGTATGAGCGAGATAAAGAGTGAATTTTAGCTGAGGTAGTATAGGCTCTTAAGGATTTTACAAATATTTCGTTGTGAAATATTTTTGAAATAACAAGAAAATTGCCTAGCAACGGTAGTGATGCATAGCGCTGAGATATGGCTATCGATAAATATTGTTAGTCTGTCTAAATACGAAAATATATATAGAACCTATTTTACAAAAAATAATACATTTCATTTCAATTTCCCGTAAGATCCAGAAATTAAAAATAAATGGATAGATGCAACAGGCAGGGAAAATAATTGGTTTCCGTCAAATTCCAAACTGTAATTTGTTCTGTATACTTTAAAGAGAATTGTTTTAAGTCGCCCGCGAAAAGACACAATTGCTCTTTAAGTGGGCTGTACCTACATTCAAATTAAGATACATACCTATATGAAACCGTAAGTTAACTATTATTAGTACAGCTACGTGCAAAAGTATTATGCATGTTTACTTCATAATAAAAACAAAAGATAGGAATTCCAAGATCTTTTATGGTAGAACACGTATTTTCGTACTTTTTTATTTTTTTAAAGGGGATTGAAGATTTTTTATGGAGCCTGTTCAATGCTACCTTTGACCATTGATTCAGCACTTCGTCGGTGGACGCGCGGCCTACTTCAAATATTGTCATAGTCCCATATTACACGCATAGAATACTAAGATATTTGTACATTTGTGTGTGTTAAGAAAAAGTAGTATATAAGCTGTAATATTTGTAAAATAAATCAGATTAGAATTTATTCTTTTCTCATTACCCCTCACTGTGGCCAAGACACCTTTAGCCATCTCTGATCAGTCCTGTGAGTCTGCTGGACTGGCAGTGAGTTTACCCTTCACCCTCACCTGTAATTCCTAACCACTATCCGTCTGTTACCTTAGGTCTCTTGGTGCAGACATCCTGTACTTATTTATATATTTATTTATTACAAATTATATGGTAGGTTAGGGCTGTAGGGCTTATAGGACTTAGGGCCGTAGGGACTGTAGGGCTTATAGGTCTTAGTTTAGGTCCTTTCAATTTACCATATATTCATGTACAGCCGCAACCTTTATTAAGGGGTGGTTGTACAGAGCCTATTTGTAATTTTGTAATCGTCCTATCAGGCCTATCTATATATCCTATGTAAATCGGTGAAACTGACTAATCAACGAAATTAGCGAATTAAATAAACTGACGACTGAGGGAAACTGACCAGTAAGACGCGGACTCGATATAATATGTATCCTATCCTATATACAGTGTGTCAGGTCAAACGAGGGACATACTTTAAGGAAGTGTAGTAGATACTCATGAGTGTAGTAGATACTCATGAGTGTAGTAGATACTCATGTAAATGAACAACTTTTAATATGGGGCGGACTGAAAAATATGAAAAAGAAAAAAAACAGCTGTTCCCTACATTTTGTCCAGTTATGCGAAGATAAATGTATAGAGCGGCTGGTTTTATTTTTTCGATTTCAGTGTTGGTCTCTTAGTAAAAATTGTTCATTTTCATGGGTACTACACTCCCTGAAAGTATGTCCCTCGTTTAACCTGATACACTGTATACAGGGTGTTACAGAAAGGGTATATCAATACAAACGGGTTGAAGAGTGTATCTGGTCTAGAATCTCTGTACAAAATTTCAGCTCAAAAGCATTAACTTTGAAAATGCTTAATATTTTTTTATTTCGACATCACGGCGCTGCACTGGCGCGTGGCAGCGTGATGTGCGTGTACTAGGCGCACAGACACACTACAGATAATGGATAATGACCCTCGTAGTTTTAATTTTACGTAAGAGAGAAACTAAAGAAACTATTTATTTACTTAAATTTCATTTGCAAACAAATATATTATATTTTTACGTGATTTGGTTTTATTGATTTTTAATATACCACATTGAAAGCAGAAAAAATAAACAATACAAAATACACCCAAAACCCAAAAAACACTTCTCTTTTTTGTAGTTCATATCTATCGATATTTTTATCGATCATATATTTATATTAACTCATCTTCCCTAGTTGATGCTAGAGTTGCATGTGTGCAATAAGATAGCACAAAAGTGTTACGCTTATTTTCTTGTGTGTGTGCCAAAAAAGCCGCCCAATTTGATCATGTGTGCCGTATCTATTTCTTTTGTTCTTGTGTGAGTTTCCGGAGTGGGGAAAATGTGGCGACACTTGAACTTGAACAAATATGCAGTGAAGGCATATCTCTCGGATATCTATGTATGGATTTATCCTGTAAAGAGGACTTTGTAGGCCTTGTAGAATTTAGATCATTTTTTTTATTTTATCAAGTACCTGGTACTTGTTGACAGGCTTACGCCGTCCTCCCATACCTACCGTAATTTGAAAACATTGTAAAAGCCAATTATTTTTAAAAGAGTAACCGTGGAGTTTCTTGCCGGCTCTTCTCCATAGGAAACGACCAATTGGAACTGTGCACTTAGCTTCTGACGTTTCATAAGTGCCCATGTAGGTTTATGTGAAACAAAATTTTGATTTTGTCAAATACTGTGATTTTTTTTTTATAAATTCATAATTGACAACATTTCATATTTTTAACCTGCATGTATTCTTACGTTATATAAAAGTAAATTCAAATCTAGGGCACCCATATTTTTTCGTTTTTCGAAATGATGTACTTTTCATTCATAATTTTAACTTTGAAATTCGGTGTATTCTAAAAAGAAGTAAGTGCCAGATGACGTCAGCCTTACGGTAAAACGGCGATATTACCACAGTATAATATACTTCTTAGGTGACATTGACATGTCTTGTTTGATGTAATGTTTTCAATCAAAGACATTGGAATGCGTAAAGGTAACTAACTACCTCATTTCGCCGTTTATGTGACGTCATCACATGTTTTTTGATTTTTATATTTTTTCTCAGAAATTTGGAAATAAAAAAATAAAATAAAAATATATTTGAACTCAGGATACGAAAATAAAGAAATAGTATTTTTGTTTTAAGGTCGTGTCAGGTTTGAAATGTTGTCAATTGGCAAGGAGATGAAACAAAAAAACTGGTATTTTCATTTCGAAATATCTTAATTATGCGGGGTTTTAAAAATATGATAAGTATATCAATCTACTCCTGGTAATGTATTCTCAACATTAGAAAATATTTTGAACCCTCTGAATTAACTCTTGTACAAATTAATGTAAAGATCTCGCCATGATTCTTTAATGTTTTTCATGTTACCCTATTCTATTTACAGCTAATTACAGTTTATGGGGACGTGGAGAAGTCGTTCGCTTGCTGAGCAGCCGACTCATCTTTTAATAGTCCATAGTCGATTTCACCTACTCTAGTATTAGTTAGGAGGGGGTTGTACTGTCCGTATCCGAGGTAGGCGTCACCAGGGGTCTCTAGATCCTCAATGTGCATTTCGCGGAGTCGGTGCAGCATGTCCTCGTTTAAGTCTTGTGTATGGGCCGTTGTGTATATCCGTGTGGACAAAAACCCCTTTTTATAATAAAGAATATTAAAAAAAAAAAAGTCTTGTGCACGGTTGTGCCATGGATCCCAATCGGGCATATCCCAGAGTAGTGAGGTTTCTAGGCGTCTTTGGAATTGTCCGCTGGTCTTGAGAGCCATTCGATATTTGGCATTCAATTTTTAGTTGCTCTTACTGTAACGTGAGAGAGTTGTGCCACGCCATAATCCAATATAAGAAGTAGGCAGGCCTGAACGACAGCAAGTTTCACAGTCATATCCGTCTTGGCGTGCCAGCCTATGATAGGGGCTAGCGCGCCGCGTGCTCGTTGCGCATTCCGCACGATGTATTCCGTGTTTGCCCATGGTCATGGTCTTTTCTAAGTGTACGCCTGGGCGTACACTTAGAAAAGACCATGAAAAGACCATCTGGATATTTTATGCTATTTTTGTATTCGGTTACCTCGTCTGATGCGAATGGTTCTACGGTAGTTTCTCTTGTGAGTGAACATAGCACCCTCCGTTTTGTCTACGTTGCATTTTAGGCCCTAGCGACGGTAGTAGTCGATGACGGTGTCGGCGGTCCAGCCCGCGCGGTGTGTCGCTCAGTTCGGGTTCGGGAGACCTGTTACGGATGCCCAGGTCATCGGCGTATTGAGAGAACTTGAGTCCGCGAATACGGTCCCGTTGGTCCTAAACTTCTTGTACGTACAGAAAATAACCGGACCCAGGATAGAGAGCCCTGGGGGACCCTGTGGTGAAGCGTCCGTAGGTTTTGCGACCGCTCAGGTAATTCTCTATTAGTTTGATGATGTTGTTCGGGACGTCAGCTGTTTGAAGCTTCTTCGTCAGACCTTCGTTTCGTGGTTTATTGAGTCGAAGACCTTCAAATGATCCGTCAAGACCATGGTCACACTTTCCCTCGCTTCCAGCGTATCCGTAATGAACTTGCCGGTGCGAAGGACCTGTGTGCCTGTTCCTCTGTTCTTGGTAAAGCTATGTTGGAACAGCGCGGCGGTTGGAGTCTTTTGGCCGTCTGTCGCAGGCGCGACAAGAGCAGGTGTTCGTGTAGTTTACCCATGATGTTTAGAATGATGGGTCGGTACGATTTGGCGTCCCTGTGATTCTTACCTGCTTTATGTAGGAAGATGTACTCCATCTGTTGGGAAGCCGGGCAGTAATTGTGTACTGAATTTCTTAACTCACAGTAATTCGCTGGTCAATAATATGATTTGAAAACATACTTGTACAGACGCCAGCACATCAACCTACACCTAACTGTCACATTTTCCCAATCAACTTTGAACCTTATGCTTCAGTGATAAAGTTGAAAATCTATTAAAGAAATTTGACAGATTGTAGTAGGTTGATGTGCTGGCGTCTGTACCAAAAAAAGTTTGTTCAAAAATCGAATTACTCTTTATTATTTCGCAGATGAGAGTCAACAGTATTCTCCTCGGGGATAAAGTTCTCTTCGCCTTGGGCGAGCTTGATACTTTGCTGCACTCAGGATTCTAGTCTCTCTGAGCCGTCTAGATTTAACTCTGAACAACAGAGATCGCTGCACACGTTATTTTTCCCTAGAATCCTTAGTTACTTTCGGGATTCAATATAGAACGCCAGTGACATAAGACACTGCTTTATCCCGTTGGTGAAGACTTCGCCTATACCTATACTAATTTAGTTTCAAAAGAGCGCAAGACATTTGACTTTTATCTGCTGTATGTAAACATACATTTTTAAGGCTACGGTCACACGCCACCGACAGCAGGCGGTAACGCACGCCGCCGGTTGCCAAAACGTTCGTTGCCGCCATCGCACCTATCGGTCGCGGGCGGCATGCGAGCGAGACCGCGCCCGTATTTATTTACAAACACAGCATTCGACTTTCGTCGGTGAGATGGTGACGGACGGCTACCCCGTCGGTCGCGGTCGGCGTGCGGTCAGATAGACCCCAGCCTAATGCAAGGCAAGACTATTGGTCTTGTTGGTCTATATTTGTTCCAGTGTTATAAGCTCATTTGAGCACACAACGTAATAGTTTGTGTTTTGTTTCTTACTCATAATTTGAGATTGTCAGTAGTGTACCGAGGGCACTCAATTTCTCTCCTTTCTCCTCTCTATAGTCATTGTTATGTGAGACCGAACAGTAACAAGGGTTACTTTTAAAATTATAGTACACCTGAAAACGGTCATGCTTTTGTCAATATATGTGTGTGTTTGTTTGTAACGAAATGGAAATATCTGTCTTTTACTGTTAAACCCCAATGAATGGTTATTCCTAAATAAAATATGGATCCATAACTGCTTTGACAGATCCAAAGCGAATGCAAAATAGCCAATTCCATTCCGAGCATGTAATACCTATGGGCGTTCATTGAATTATTATTCTACATGAAAAATTAAAATAGCAAATCACGTCAATTTTATTAACGAATTGGTTCATTTTGTGACACATTAAGATACAGTTAAGGGAAATTGTTTGATAAATGTACTATCATAACTTATGTCTTAAACGATGCACCCGCCATCCTTACCTCGGGATGGCGACTCACTTTCGTTTTGTGATCTCTTGTTTCGTAACTAGGTATATTTAAATCATAACAAATAATGAAAAACACATTAAAAGTACATTAATTCAACATAATGATATCCTCTATTGGATAAGTACACTCGCCATCCTGAAGCGTATGGTATACCTAGTCGTTTTACTAAAATTCCAGTCAATATTTTACAAAACAATCAAAATAAAATTAGTGTTCACTTTGCGCTATTCAAACACGTGATTACTTTAACAAATCACATCAATTATTACAGTATTAATTAATAAAGTAAAACATTCTAGTACTAATTACTTTGTACTCTTTCACAAAAAAATAGCATACCCGCTTTAAAATCCTTTTTTACAAAGTATGGTAAAAAAAATATATACGGTCATTTTGAATATGTAATTACCGATATTCCTACAAAATTAGTTAATACATAAAGTTCAAAATAATAGAGATACTGACGAAAAACCTCAAAAAGTTATATTTGTGTTTTTCCAAAAAAAAGTTGTTTCCGATTTACATTGTATTGTCATGACAGGGCAGCATTGTACTGGTATTTTGCCTTCTTCTCAGATGGCTTTAGTATCTGAAGGAATAAATGTCGCATTAGTTTATGGTACCTTTCATTGTGTTGTCGCGTTGACGCCAAGAAATTCATAAAGGAAACTATCAAATTCTCATGGCAAGCTACATGCATAAACTACAACATTGATAAGTTCGGCGACGCGGTACCCGCAGCTCACAGGACGTCACGTATTTCGATCAAATTGCTTTTCTATAAATAAGCATAATTATTTATAGAAAAGCAAACTAGGACCGGCGCCGACCTCACTTGGTCCCAGAGTAATCGGCCCGTAAGTTGTTACGTCATACGAACGGTATATTACCCTACGCAGGCTCTGTGATTGGCGTTACTTCATAAATAGGCGATTTAGAAAAATATTTTGCGATGATAGAGCGTCAGTTTAGTAATAAACCACTCTTTACATTATACTTGACTAATTCACTGAATCAGACCAAGTTAGAACAAATGTGATGGGAGCTAGTGCACTAAAATTTAAATATAATTAATGTAAAATGTTTATTCACCACCCTTTTTAGATTCAGCATAATATAAAAAATGGTTTAACCCCCGGTTTCTAAAAAAATTACTATTTCTAATCAGTAAATCTGCCATCTAATGTTATGACTATTTTGGTTTTTCCAAGGACTGATTGATTAGGCTATCAAAAGCTGGGAGTGTAATAAAAAGGTAAAAAAATATAATAAATACCTGGAAAGAACACATAAGTGTTTCGTCAACAGACATCATGCCACCAGCATTGTCAAACTCTCCACAGTAGTTGGGCGCAGAAAACAGTGTCACCAGTTGTCGTTTTGCAAAGAATTCGTATCCATCTTCCACTACCTAAAAACCACAAAAGGAACGTATAGATATTATCTCTGCTTTTTAAAAATTGTGAATCGGAATCTATTCGTTTTTCTAGTTATGTAAATCTACAGACGCCAGCGCATCAAGCTACTACGACCTGTCAAATTTCTATGATAGATTTTCAACTTTATCGCTAAAGCATAAGGTTCAAAGTTGATTGGTTGAAAATTTGACAGTTTGGGTTAGCTTGATGTGCTGCGTCTGTACATCATCTGTATGTTAGGCTTCCATCCTATTACAGGCTGATTGCGACATGACCAACGGCACCGCCGGTTATTCATATGTTAAGCATCCTAATTAAAATATTATATTGCCTTTGGCGTAACACAAAGAGGATTTACGTTATAATTACTGCATGAGGGGGAAGATCTTCCAGAGCAGAGCACTGTATCTGGGTACAATTATACAATACTTGGGGGGCAATGTATGCGCCTAAAAGAAACTGGGCAATCTTCTCCAGAACCTACCTGGTTGACTGGTCAATCCACAGCATTTCTGAGGTATTAACTTACAGAAGTACAGTTTATAGAATAATCTAACGAAAAGTGCATACCTGGTGAGCCCGACAAATCAAATCCAAGTCATGTCTGTTGAGGAATTTACTGACGACGTCTGGACCGAATGTAAACGATACACCGCGATCATTCTCGCCCCAACCCTGTACATCTTTGTCTGGATCTGACCATAGTAGGTCGCAAAGCAGTCCTGAAACATTTTTATGTTGATGTTACTAATTGGATCATAATAATTTAGTCTTCACGAGCAGTTATAAACTTGTCTAGGTAAGTGGTTTTTACTTGGATACTAAAGTTAATTCAAAGGGTTTTAAAACAGTAGCTGCTCCTATTTTCAAATAATTCATAGATTTCGTTCATGCAATTTGTAACTGATACTGAACTGTTGTTAGACACAATAATACAGACTATGTCAATGACGGAAACGAATCGTTGGCTTAGTCACATGGATGAATGAACATGATTCATCAATTAGTAATGTCATGTCTTATATCTATTTTATTTTCGTCGTTTACCAGGACACTTTACCTGTGTCAGGGACATCAGTGGGTCGCATTATTCGCCTGATTTGCTCCATGCCTTGTAGATCTGGAGAGAGGCCGCCATGACAGCAGAAAATCTTCTCGTCAATGATAGCTGCTATTGGCAAGCAATTGAAGCAGTCCGTGAATGTCTTCCACAGCTTGATATTGTATCGGCGTTTGCACTCGTCGTAGAAACCTGATGGATGCACAAAGCGTGTCGATTTGCAGTCGTAAATCATCTATCTAATAAAGATTGCAATCTATGGCATGTGAGCCTTGACAAAGTCGTAACAAATGAGGTATATAACTTCAATTAGGAGTATAAATGAACATTACTCAGTATTTACCTACTCACTAAGATTCTTGAAACAGAAAAAAAACCGACTTCAAAAAAAAACACTCCAAAGTGAAAAATAACTTTAATTTGGGAAGTCGGTGTCGTTTGTTCCGCATTTTCGGTTTTTGACACCGACTTCCGAAATTAAAGTTATTTTTCACTTTGGAGTGTTTTTTTTTGAAGTCGGTTTTTTTTTTTTGTAAAAAAGTATTTATTTTTCACTTTTTAGTTGTACCTACCCCACACAAATTCAATTAACACTAGTGCATTGAAGAATTGAAGACACGACTCGAGGAATTATCAAAATTCGCATAGAAATGCCGGAGATGCAATACATTTATGCATATAACTTCGTACATAAGCATAATTACCTAATGTGTTATATACTAAAACCTTCCTGAAAGTATGTAGACCACACTCATGAAAGAATTATCAAAATCGGTTCAGTAGTTTTTGAGATAATCGCGGACATACAAACATACATACATACATACGGGTCGAATACAGAACCTCCTTTTTTAAAGTCGGTTAAATATAGTATCAAGGGAATCATGGTTATATCGGAAGATAATCTGATCTCATCGGATAAAATTTTAATCATATACATCAATCAAATATTTATCATGAACCTCACTGCTTGTTTCAAATTATCATTAAATGCTGATGTGACACACTTACCATAAATGCGATTTATGCTTGCACACTCGTGATTGCCTCTGAGAAGGAAGAAGTTCTCAGGATACTTGATTTTATAAGCGAGCAGAAGGCAAATGGTCTCAAGGGACTGTTTGCCGCGATCCACGTAATCTCCCAGGAATAGATAGTTAGCTTCGGGGGGGAAGCCGCCATATTCAAACAGACGTAGTAAATCCGTGTACTGACCATGTATATCACCTGAAATTAATAACAATTGTGGAAACATTGTAATAATAAATTACGTTTTTTTGTATGACTTTTTAATGTGAGCTGGAAAATAAATATAAGTGTTCAATGTGAGACTCATTTAATAATTGATGTCATGGTATTAGGCTGCTTAATTGTTTAAATGAAGCCTTCTTCATACCCGAAAATTAGAAGACCTGTCTTATATTTAGTTTATCTGTGGAGTAGCTTATGATCATGTTGTATGGTGACTACTGACTGATAAGAGTTATCTTGTTATGGTTTAAATTGTCTGTCAATATTGTTTTATTTTGAACTCTTAATCAGAATAATGTCTGCCAGCCTCATTCAACAGACATAATCTCTATGATAGACACATGTTATAACAAACAAAAAATAATTTTAGAGATAACAATGAATTTTATTAATAAGAAAGATTAATCAGCAAAATTTGTTTCACTAACATCGACGATAGGGATAGAGTAGGTGACATAATATCGTCCCCGTATTTGGAAAACTAAATAACTTCGTTTTTGGCGATTTTGTCTTTTCCCTATTTTTAAATAATCCAAAACATGACGCATGTTTGAGTCTTACAGGAATTTACTTATCTTATTCCGTTCCAAAAATATAGCCATTTTTGTCGTTCAGATGGAATAATGCATAATTATAAAATTACCGACAGTAAAATTGTCTCAATTTTTTTAACAAATGAACATTAATTGAAAAAAAAAACCCTAAATCGCGTTTATCTCAAAACTAGAAAATCGGAGTTATTTAGTTTTTCAACTACGGGGACGATATATTAAATCATATGTAGCAATTAAGTATTTCTTTGAATTCTGTGCTCGAAATACTCAACTACCCTTAATTTATTAAAAGAAGGATAGCTGTTAAGAAAGTCTTTTTTTTGCTGAAATACATTTTAAAGTGAGTAGAATGAGATCTTATGGAAACTTTAATGTGAGTTGTATTAGAGAACTTGTAGGAGTATAATTAAAATAAACAAAAATTACACACCACAAATTTTAAGTGGTGCTTCCAATTCCAGTAGTATCGGCTGTTGCAGGAATATCTCTCTGGACTTGGTGCAAAGGCCCCGCACCTCTGACTCCGACATCTGCACCGTCTTCCCAGGCCTGCATCCTCGAACTGAGACAACATTAAATTACTACTTAATTTGTTGTACCCAATACTACTGATGTGAAGGCTGAACAACAGTTATGTAATGTTGCTGAATAAATTTAATATGAAGCTCCAACATGATAATTAATGAGTCAGGCTGCCATCTGTAGCAACATTATACCTTATTTTTTTTTTTTTCAAAGTACCCTGAACTTTCTCATGCTTTTTAAAAAGTCCAACACCTGGTTACTCACCTAGACCTTCTTTGGACTCCCTAAAAATAAATCCAGACAAAACAAGATGGCAACCCAATGTGTGACCAAAATACTTTATGTAATGAGAGTGAGTAACAACTAAGAAAAAAGACACTAAATTATATTTCAAATAAATAATACAATTACAATACATCTCAAGCACTCACAAATATGCATGGATGACGTAATACTTGAATTGATGAAAAATAAATCTGACAATTGTGGCTAGAAACTCTGTACAATACAAATTACACACAGAACTATTTACATTTATCATACAAGAACGAAACTCAAATAAATCCAATTTCAATCTAAAACATGCATCTTAACATAAACCAAACAGCCGCAAAACCACATTAATTCTTGGACAACATTTTTAGGGATTGGAATAGCAGATTAAGTAACTAAAAATAATTAATTGTAAAATATAAAACGAAACAGAATATAACAAGAACCTTCCGAAAACTTCAATCCTGTATAATAACATGCCTGATGACATTAATAAAAAAAAAAAGAGAATAATAGAAACTTGACAAAAAAACAAACATCTAAAATTACTAGATATATAAAATATAATAAGAAATAACCAATGATGTCACAAATTATTGTTGTACAGTCCGCACAAATTCTTGTATACAAATGTTCATAGATTGGGTATATAGGTGGTCAAATAACAGTGTAACTTTAAGACAAGGTACAAAATGTGGCCTTCTAATACCAATAGCTTTCCACCAATAGTTTAAAGTGGGCTATTTTTAGGACCTACGAGGACTAATAAAATAAGTAAAAAAAGAGTAAAAATAAAATTTAAAATTTTAATGGGATAATTTGTTAAGGGATTGGTCACTAAAGGAAGAAAATAAAGAATCTAGCTTAATACTTTGGCAAGAATTCTGGATATAACCATACATTCTCCTGAAAAGATGTCTTTCAATTTCCCTTTTCGCCTTGCTGTTTCCTGCTGCAGTCTGTATACTGCGGTAACCCACCAAAAAGCAGCATAATAAAGTGAAATAAACATGTTTAAATCATATAAAGTGATACAGAAAGCGAATAAAAGCTTAACAATAGGCCTATGGAAGTGTTCCATGCTATGGAATCTGACATCATTGTTAGTAGTGTGATTATCTATATTGTAGCTATAAAATTTAACTATTTACAGTGTCTGCTCTATTTCTAAGACGGAAATAATCGCCTGCGAGTCATCTAAAGATCTAACATCAAATGCAGAATCAGATAAGAATTGGGGATAATCGATTTATTTATGAGTTTGACGTTTCTATACCTACATACTCGATGATAATTACGCAACAAGAGCACACTGAGCGAGGATCCATTATGTTAGAACATAACTTTCAGAGTCAGAGAATCAACGTACACGTTAGAAAATGAAATAAATGCATCTTTACCTTCTAAAAGTCTGTGAATTAGACTGTCAACATTGAGTTCGTCAGCCATATTTACTACACGAATAATTTACGTCAAAAAGTCAAATCTTTCGACACCACCACCGCCAACTGCTTGTTTTTGGTTTTAGAGTTTTGCGTTTCATTTCAAGCAAATATCGAAAAAATCTAGTTTCATTAAAATTATCAAGTACACTGAACGTGTCATTGAGGACGGTTTCTACCCTTATTTTGTAAATATTAAGGCTCGTGTCCACTAGGCTCGTCGAGCCGAGTCGAATCGAATCGCAGAAAGTCTAGCGAAGAGCCGCGGCGCGCCGAATCGAATACACCGCGCGCATTGCTCGACAAGCGAATGTCTTCGCTGATGCGATTCGATTCGACTTGGCGCGCCTCAATCGACGCGGGGAAGCGGATGCGCGTCAACGTATTTTTATTATTTCTTATGCAGGAATCGTTTAAAAACCTCATAAAACAAATGAATGAAGAACTATTGATATTGGTTCAACAATACACAGAATTGTATAATCATGAAGATCCACATTATCATGATGACCAGCGTCCGATGAATGTTTGGGAGAATATGAATGAAACTCGTGAGTTTTATTATATAATTAGTTGAACATTTATTCATTACATATTTGTTGTGCTGCTGCTGTTGCTGTCCATGACGCAAAAACGACCTTCTTTGATGAAGAGTTGCGATGAATGAACAATTCGATTTGATTCGGCTCGGCGAGCCTAGTGGACGCGAGCCTTAACGGTCCATAGAATTTTTTTGTGTACGAGTCGCGTGGCTAGGCGCCCCGTCGCGCGCCTTCAACAAATGTTCTAAGACTTTGCGACGTCACGCGGAGAGCGGGACATGTCAGTGGATAAATAAAATTCTTGCAGGGTTTACTGATTATGACTAATAATCACTATAGCTGATTAGTCATCGTATTGATTAATTGAGTTAACTTCATCTTCGATTCTGTTCTTATATATTACTAACAGTGCCCTGCGGTTTCACCCGCAAAAGTTTCGATCCCGTGGGAATATCGAGATAAAAACTACCTATCCTATATCCTTTCCCGGGACTCAAACTATCTCTATACCAAATTTCATCTAAATCGGTTCAGCGGTTTAAGGTGAATGGGTAGTAGTAGCCCGCGAAATTCAATTTTTCTTACGTTTTTTGCAATTTTCAGGTCAGTTTCAGGTTTTATCTTGATGAAAATTTGATTCGCGACTATAACAGGTACGTATTCACAGAATTATAATCATCAGAATCATTAATACATCTTTCTAAGTTAGATTTCTACCATCAACACTTTTCCAAACGAGATTTGTTCTTAACGGTAGAAATCTAACTTAGAAAGATGTATTAATGATTCTAATTATTATAATTCTGTAAATACGTACCTCTTATAGTCGCAAATCATATTTTGATCAAGATACAACCTGTCACTGATCTGCAAATTGCAAAAAACGTAAGAAAATTAAATTTCGCGGTCTACCATGGCACATTCACCTTAAGGAAATGTGACGAGCAGCCGAGCAGCATTCACCCTCCTTGTTGCATCTGTTGACGGAGTCTTCGCCCCACAAATATCTACCTACCTACGTAAATCATCTTGGAGCTGCAATCGCTGACCGCTGGAATAGATCTTTTAGCGTAGAGGGGTTGGCTAAGATCAAGAATCATCATATCAATAATACGTGCCGCTGGCATGTGTATTCGTGGCACAAAGCATAAGGGTTTAATTGTGCATACGTAGAACTCAGACAAAATAAAAAGTCAAAACATAGCGTTGCGAACAATACAGTGAAGCATGCCAAAACTATACCTCCGCTCTGTGCATACACGCTCACACGCACACGTTTACAATCAAACTACACCTCACTAAGTGCACACATGTTTACGAAACCGGTTTCACTTTACTGTTGACAGCTCTCTGTCCTGCCCCCTTATTTTATTCACAAACACTCGATATGCTTCCGTATCGTATCGAACTTCATTGTTGTCGTAGGAGTCTTCTCAATGCTGTTCACAAGTCCAAAACCCGAAAATTTTGTCAGTTTAAATCAAATAGACGCCCGCTATTCTTCCAACAGCTATTTGCTGTTGAGGGGAAGTCAAATCAGGTTATCGAAAATATGTCAGGTTTTCGATACGATTGCCTGTCGTATGTTTGTGAATCAGGGCTCTGGTTTTTTTTGGTCTGAGACGTAGAATCACAAACTGCCTTTCACTGATCATATTTCGGCCTTGATTCGTTTGTTTTACAGCTGCTCTGTCGGTTAAAAAGTGCTTCTCAAAGTTTGGGGCCCCCAGGGTTGAAGGGCCCGGGACGATAGTAAGCTGGTTTCAGTATTATTATAGTGTACTCTGTGGTTACTGGCCTACTAGAATAGAAGGTTCAAAGGACAGGACAAAAAAAATAAAAATACTCTATGGGTTGGTAGACAGACCTTTTTTCAAGGACTGTCACATATTGATTCCAAAGACAATACCAAAGCACAAATCATAGACAATCCGTTTTTTATTTTTAAATTCTATTTTGCGGGCAAAATGTCGCTGTTCTTGATTGTCAAGCTATTTTCTCATCGTAATGTTCCGTTCTGGCGCATAGTATGTATGAAACGCCGTGGTTTGGCGTGTGCGTTCTATTTTATTTTAGACAAGACTTGACGGCTGTTTAAAAAAACTTCATGGCTCTGTGTTCGATTTTGTTATACCATTGCTTAGGTTTTTCGTAAACAACACGAACAAAACAACGTGAAAATCCAATGAAGTGGGCGGAAAATCGTTATTGTGTATAGTGGAAAACCTAGGCATTTCATCAAGACTGCCTAAACGTTGAACATCATCTCTGTGCTCAATGGAAGAAAAGATGGAGAGTGAACACAGTTACAGTGGGGAGAGCAGTAGCTCTTCCGAAACATCAAGCGGCAGTTCGGAAGGAGATGACGAGGTGTTGGAGCCGGTGCGCATCTTGGGACTGTCCCTGGAGCTTCCTCAAGAGCTCTGTGAGGATTACTCTGTATTCAAAGAGTTCTTCTCTATGAAAACTTGGGATGCTTTAGAAGATAAACACAAAGAGGAACTTAGCAAGTTTTTACCGAAATTCACGGAGAACGAAGAAGAGGAGAAGGAAAAAACCATAAAAATGCTTTTTAACCATGAACCTTTTCATTTTACATCACCTCTTGGTGATTTTTATAACAATTTAAGGCAGGGTAACTATAGGCCAGATATCGCTAAAATGAGAAAGTTTTTAATGAAAGCAAGAGCTAAACAGCAGAAGCATAAGGTGAATATATACACAGATAACTGTTAAAGTTTTGTTCTATCCAATACTTAAAGAATTGTGAAGATTTTTAACAGTAAGTTTAGTACTAAGTTTGATTACCAAATATAATTATTTCAGATAAAATCATACTATGCTAAATTACTACCAGAAGTCTTAATATCCCGTGAGCGCCTACTAGCAGCTGCCAAAGCGGCTCCACCAGGTCCCATACCACGTCTTCCATTATTGCCACCAAAACCCTCATCTAAGAATAACTTTAAGCCATTGTATTTGAGGGCTAAACAGAGATATTTTGAAGAGCTGGCTGCTATACGTAGTGAGGTTGGAGGGGATGAATCTGAAGATGAAAATTATCCTGAAGGTCCTCCAGAACAGTCTATCAGAAAACGAAAACAACTCAACCCTGGACAGGTAATAACTACTTTTAATAGTACAGTTAAAACCACCCTTAATGGTACAACTTAAGAACACTATCAATGTAAAGTGGTTACCATAGACATGAAGCTGACTATTATGTACCCTGTAATTGAAATATTTAATTTAAAACATAACATTTAATTTCAGACTGCTGATGGGAATGTATCTGGGACATTAGGAGGTTCAGATCAGTCAAACTTGACATCATTAGAGTGTTTAAAAAATGTTCTAGCAGCTCATAGGACAAGAAGGCAGTATAGAGAGGTACACATTTTGTTATTGGAAATTATGTTTACATCTGATCAACTTACCATTATGTAAACATTTATGTGTGTGGTATAATATCTTATCTAGATACTAAATTATGTTGCACTTTAAATTATGTTTCATGTTATATTTGTTCCAATTAAAATGAATTTAAACCTATGTACCTGCTTGGGCCCTCTATCACATGGGACTTTAGCATGGCAAAATGTGGGTGCACTATATGTGTGACCTCTGCAGACCCGTTTGGGGAATGAAGGCATGATGATTGTTATGTATGCTTAGTTGCATTCTTATAGTCTTTAATCTGCTTTGTGGAAGAGATATGGTTGATAAATGTCTGTGTAACTCAAATGTTTAACTGTTTGTTTTCAGAGTCATCCAGAACTAAATACAACAGGAATATCAATTGATGACATAAAACAGAGAGTTGCTCTAGTGAATGGTGCTAAAAAACTAATGTTTGGTGGTCAAAAAAGTGGATCACCATTACAGAAATTAAGGAGGGGGCCAAAGAAAGATAGTGTTAGTAAAAGTAAAGTTCAAGACAAGGCGACAGTTAAAAAGGGGAAGGAAGAATCATTTGAAAGTGTTGAAAATAAACCTTTGTTGCCAAATATAAAGATCAAATGTGAAAGAGAAGAGTCTGATTCAGAAAGTTCATCATTCGTGGACCCCATGACTAGTCCAAAATCAATAAAGAGGGTTGAACAGGTTGAGATTAAACAAGAGGTCATTGAAAAATATCCTAGTAATATATCAAAGTGAGTTCTTTTCATCTTTGTCACTGAAGAAGTTGGTTTACTTCTACTTCTAATTATTCCAACAATCATGGTTTTGGTAATAAAATTATAATGTTTTTACAGTCTAAACTACAGTGAAGTAAAATTAGATAGCATAGTGAAACAAGAGCCTCCAGATACAATGGTGCCCATTCCAAACTCTGCAAGGGCAGGCATACATCAAGCAGTGCCCATCAAACTAGAGGATTTGGATGGAATTGGTAAGTTGCCATACATTACACTGGATGGTAAGTATATCTCATTACTAATTAATTCATCAAACATTCATGTTTTATTTGCTTAGAATTTCTATTGTTGCACTCTCCTTTCCTTCTTAAAATTCTAATACTTTTGTCTATTTTGCCCCTTTTTGGTCGGTCAACTTTTTCTTTCTTTTCTCCATTTTAATTTGCCTTACACAATGTAAAGTTATTTTGTTAAATACTGATTAATTATTCGTCTTTTTTTAACCCTGCTTTTTCATGCATTTTGTTTAGCATCTCTTCATTTCCACTCAAATGATGAAATTACTTTTCTCTTTAACACACAAGTTCTTAATAATGCATGTGACTAATTCTCTGGATAACTGGTACAAAAATAACCTTTTAATATGATTAACCTTGGAAGAAAGATGACCCTTGTTAACTCATTCACAGTAAGAAATCCTTTCGCTTCAGATATGATGGCTCTTCCAGTGGAACTAGCAGACGACTCAGGGGAAGTGATCCAAGTGGAGACATCAACTGAAACAGTGGAAGACACTCCCCTAGTGGACCCTGACGAATCTCTTACAGAAACAACGCATGCAAACTTTTTGTCTTTGGTACGAGCATTGTTCCCTGCGCGGGCAGCACATAGAGCCTCTAAACAACAGTTGCATGCGAGATGTACGGCTGTAATGAGATCTCCTATAGCGCCACTAAACACTTGGTATAATTGTAAGTAATCATACAATTTAGTCACATAATCTATTCTGAATGCTAATACTCATGAGTGTCGTGGTCATAAAACTAGCGACGACTCCGAAAGTCCCTGAACCGTCTTTGGATACAAGTGGAAAGATGTAACTCTAACCTGATAAAGTACGTCGTAGTATGTAGTACCTCGACGGAACAGCAACATGGTGTGGATGTGAAGCTATGTCGCAAACTATGCTCCACCACCTATCCTGCCCTCTGTGTCCCAAAATTTGCAGTCAAAGTGACCTTTGCGCTGCCACCAACGCCACCGTGGAAGTAGCAAAGTTTTGGGTCATCAAGATCTGAGAAAAGTCGTGCCAGCGACACAAAGAACTTCTTCAAGAACGTGCGACATTTAGTATTTAGTACTGGATTCCTATTTCCCTAGACTGATTCTCATGTCACCTAGTTACCGCATTTTATGACCGCTGCTGCCACGAACGTTTCCGTTTACTGTAGTTTTTTAAAAACTGGACGAGCTAGAAAGCGTAATATAGTGTTAGAAAGAAAAATAGCTAATTAACTACAGCAATCTGTTGTTGGCTTTCTTTCATTTCCTAATATTTCTTATTTTTATCAACGAATATCATAATTTATTTCAGTGTCAGGTGATTGGGTTGGTGAGTTAGATTCTGCCTTGGACTTCCTCGCAGGAGAAAGGGGACAACATCCTGATGACTATGTTCCGTACCTACAGTTTTTACCAGAATCACAGGTAAAGAGTTTTGGCATATTTAAGGCCCACTCATACCACATATCACTAAATGCATTTAACAATAAACATATTTAAAACATCATTCTGTTTCTATCTTCTTCAAACGATTGACAGAAATGGACCAATGTTTTAAATTCGTTTAACTCTAAATTTATTTAGGGATTTGTGGTGCAAGTGCGCTTTATTGTATTAGAGTAAGTACCATACACAATTATTTACATCCAAGTATACAAACTAAGCATTTATTTATGTTTGCTCTTTTGTTTTTAACAATCATGAGTCTGTTTTAAGCTTATAATTGGATCTGCCTACCTGGTTTAGTACTGTCAAATTATGGCACGCTTGCACCACAAATAACTAAATTTGTTTAACACTAAATATACCTATTTAAAACATCATTCAGTCTTTGTCATCTTCAAATGATTGACAGACAAAGAACGATGTTTTGAATACTTATGTTTATCACTAAACGCGTTTGTGGTGTAAGCGGGCGTTTATCTGTTAGTATGGAAACTATAGGAAATCTAAAAAATATATTACAATGAAATCAGATTAATATTTATTTATTTGACGTAGATGTATCAATGGATCGGCGCCGGTCGTGACTGCGACGCGATACTGGGTCGTCTGTGCGAGCGATGGCTCCGAGCTGCCTCACCGCCCCCGCCACAAAGCGAACCACCGCCCCCTAGGTAACTCAATGAAATATCTTCATAAACAAATTAAGTAAGATAAGTTGGGCCTTGGGGTAACTGTCGCTGGGATAAGGCCGTACCAATCACATTCCATGCCATTTTATATGTACGTTTGCCTGGCTAGGCCCCCCGGAATTTGCGATTTAGGTATACACCAATGCAATGTACTCGCCTCTAGGAGTATATGTACCGCTTTCTTTTTCAATGTACCTCTGTACTTTTGAAGAAATATGCAAAAAAAGGGGGCCGTGCCAGCCAAACGTTTTCAGCACGGCCCTCGTGTAACTTGAAAAATATATAGCGTATTAAAAAGTTTCATAAACTCAAGGAATGTACTTCATTAACACGTTCTATGTACCGTAACAGATATTGTGAATTCGTAATAACAAATAATATATAGACGTGGATAGGGGGCCGTGCTGAAAAAAAAAGAAATGAGAAAATATCTAAAAAAGACAAAACAACCTTAGCCAAAAACTATATAAAAGTAATTCATGTTTGGCAAGTAACATATGTACCGCATTGGTTTCTCATACAACTTGCTAAATTCAAAAAATAAACCAATTTTAGTTTATTCAGCACGGCCCTCTATAGTTGCCTATATCTTTTTAAATATGACATGTTTGTTTACAAAATTCGACTTCCTGAATTACGTATAGGAGTACATTCGTTCCAAATAAATTGCGATTATGGTGTATTAGTATTTTAAAAGATAAATTGGATCAAAAATATCCTAACATGCAACTGATGGGGTGACCATGGTTCCATAAATTAGGTACATATATTCTATACCTATATTAATGAAATTATGTGACTACATTCAAATAAACATTCTTTTTTTACAATTTGTTTTTTTTTTTCTTCAAAATTAATATTAGCGATGACATCTTTTATTGGAATTAAATCAGTCAAAACTTGTTGTGTGCGGTCGCTATTAATTCACTAGGTAAGGTTCAATCAATGTGATTTGTTGGAAATGTATCTGTAATTTTTTAAGCCTTTTAAGCTCTGTAGTCAAAGTGAAAGCATTTACTTCAAATAGGCACATAAAAGGCACTTTTGAACGTCAAAAATTACCTTAAAATAGAATTGATTCTAGTCGCCCCTTCCAAAAGGTAGTTTTCGTGTGGAGAACAATGGGCAAGAAACTCCACCGTTACTCTTTTAAAATGTTTTAGGAACAATATTTTGCAGGGGTACATTAATTATATAATAATATGTGAGGACGATGCACCTAAAATAAAATTACTATACCACAATAGGTAAAAGAATTGTAGTGTTTGTGACACATAGTTTTTCTGCGATTATTCCATAGGTAAACGTAACTAATCTGTGAAATGCACCGAAACTGTAATTTTATTGTAATGTACCGTACATCAATCCGTGTGATTTATTGGAAATATATATGTGATTTTTTTAAGCCTTTTGAGCTATTTAGTCTTAGCGACACATGTTGTTTTGTTCGATTTGCGACCTACTACTTACTACTATTATAGTTATCGTTAATACAGATTACGATATTTTTGATTTGTTTATTTTATTAAGGATTTACTCAATTTATACAGAAGTTTTTTCATCCATTCTCACGTGGAATCATGGTCACCCCATCAGTTGTATGTTAGGATATTTTTGATCCAATTTAACTTTTAAAATACTAATTCACCATAATCGCAATTTATTTGGAACGAATGTACTCCTATACAAAATTCAGGAAGTCGAATTTTGTAAACAAACATGTCATATTTAAAAAGATATAGGCAACTATAGAGGGCCGTGCTGAATAAACTAAAATTGGTTTATTTTTTGAATTTAGCAAGTTGTATGAGAAACCAATGCGGTACATATGTTACTTGCCAAACATGAATTACTTTTATATAGTTTTTGGCTAAGGTTGTTTTGTCTTTTTTAGATATTTTCTCATTTCTTTTTTTTTCAGCACGGCCCCCTATCCACGTCTATATATTATTTGTTATTACGAATTCACAATATCTGTTACGGTACATAGAACGTGTTAGTAAAGTACATTCCTTGAGTTTATGAAACTTTTTAATACGCTATATATTTTTCAAGTTACACGAGGGCCGTGCTGAAAACGTTTGGCTGGCACGGCCCCCTTTTTTTGCATATTTCTTCAAAAGTACAGAGGTACATTGAAAAAGAAAGCGGTACATATACTCCTAGAGGCGAGTACATTGCATTGGTGTATACCTAAATCGCAAATTCCGGGGGGCCTAGCCAGGCAAACGTACATCATTTTATTACAAAAAAATAATCATCGTCGGCGCAGAAGAAAATGGCGCCAGACAGAATGCTGCCCGCATTTAAAAATATTGCCGGCAGTAGGCAGTCTATAGCAACAGTTCAAATGAACATGTAAATTGCACAAAATACAACTTTGCCCAGGGTCCTTTGTTGTAATTGGGTATGCAATAATAAACAACAAAAATATATTATTATAGTCTCGTATTCTCAAGCAATTGTAACATAAAGAACTTATTCATGTGAATGTTGTTATCTTCGTCAGGTATCCGACAACTTGGTCAGTCCGTCCAGCTACCGAAGCAGAATTGGATGATTTCCGTTCGCAGGAGCTACGGAGATTTTCAATGGCCGCCAAACCATTCACTTATGTGCTGCATGGGTATGTTTTAGTTAATAATAATCAATGTGAAAAGTGTTGATGAATATTTATTTTGTGTTTTTTTTTGGTTTTGTGGTTGTAGTTTTTTGTGGTTTTGTGGTGTGAGCGGGCCCATTCCGCAATAAAAAAAAATACTACGCTTATGGCCCACTTGAAGGACTAAGTGCGGAACTACACTTATAGACCTCAGCCGTCGACCACTCACAGCACCGCGGTTCGTGAGCTTGTCCCGAGGCGAGGCGATTACGTTACGATTCCGATTAGTGTGCGTTGCAGTAGGGAGTTTCATACAAATAATACTGAACGGCTGAGTTGATACGGTGACGATCCCTTTCCGAGTTGATACGTGTGCTACGACCTTTAGGCCGAAAATTCGGAGGGGCGTTTTTAGCGGCGTGGAACGGGGCGTTACATGGACAGTTCGATTAAACGCCCAGCTGCACGCTGCGAATTTGCGGTCTTAGTATTGAATTTTTCATAGAAATAATAAATGACACAATGTATCTCTAGTGCTTGTTACTTTACAACTTAACGTTTAATAAAGAAAATGGCAACAAAATAAAAGTCAGCAGTCGTTCCATATCAACTTATGTTATGACATCTGCTTTGACAGAAGCGTCTGTCTTTGTCGCGGCGTGCAAGTTTTCACACAACACCAAGTGTAAGTTATGTTGTGTAGGTACCGCGCGGTGGTGGGCCCGTGCGCGCGCGGCGCGGGCGGCGGCGGCTCCGTGCTGCTGGCGGCGCGCCCGCGGCACGCCGCGCTGCCCGCGCTCGTGCGCGACGCGCTGGCGCGCCTGCCCAACGGGGAAGGCACGAGGCATCACGTGCTCACCCTGCTCAGGTAACTACTGCGATTACATACATATTGACTTATTTATTTATTTTTCAAACCACCATAATGAAAAAAATATAAAGTCATGAAAACCTAACCTATAGTCATTATAGCCGAGCATTACTATTTAACTGAATTTAATAAGTCATGAAAACTTTTATAAATGCAACGAGAATCGAATTGCTTTTTATTATTTCGCAAAAGTTGAAAAACGTAGAGGATCCGGGATGAAGGATTTCCGTCTTGGCCGAGCTTGAATCCCTCGTCGCTCTCAAATTTGTAGACTTAAGAGAGCTAGATGCCGCTGCGCTCAGGATAGCACTAGGTGAAATTGCCTCCTTCTTCTGGAGGAGAATCAATCACTTTTAGAAGTCCGTGCGATTTGACAATTGCTTGGATTTTCAAGCAATTTATTGTTGACACTATTACTTTTGTTTCAAGTGTAAGAAAGATTTACAACAACATGTATAACTTTCAAATTTCTAAAATCTCATTATTTATTCCACAGGATGTCACAGTGGGTTGCACCATGCAATGAACAAACACTGTTGAATGCAGTTTCTTCAGTATTAGACAGACTACTGTCAGCAAAACGAGATCCTGTCGTCAAGTATGACCAGAGAACAGCCATATGGACTTATCTACATAGGCATAGGTAGGTTGTTTATGATATTGAATTCTTTAAGCCTGCAATACTACAATTGAATATTGTCAGATTGAGTATCTGGCACATTGTCGTCGTCGATGGATAATTCCCCGATTCGCATCATTCTGTTCACTAAAAAACCACTGAAACCCAACAATTGGCTATTTGACAGTTGTAACGATAAAATATATAATATGTTACATATAGTAGCATATAGGTTCACAATAATCATACAATAGGTTTTATGCATTAAAATAAATTGTAAATATTTTATTTTTGAAAAATAAATTAGAGATTTTTTATCTGTGGATTACAAAAACTGAAACGCGAACGGCCATGATCGAGCATCGTATGACGTCACATCACAATAAATAAAACGTTGTGTGTTAAGTTACACGTTTTGTAACTTGTCATTGTCATAAAATATATTTATATTATAAATATATTAGAAGCCTATAGAAACTTTTTATGCAAACTTTCCACACAAAATATGTTTAAGAGTTGAAGCGTCGTAGTTAGCTTTACTTAGTTTATTGAAATGTGACGTCACATCCATAAATGTCACGTGATCGGCTGTTTCCGCGCGAATTTCAAAATACGGAATAAAAAATCATTTTTTTTTCGAATAAACAACGCTTTTTTAAGAAAAAAATAATTGTAAGAGGTATAAAATAAACCTACGTATATTTAAAAATATCTTTTCGAAAACTGTCAAATAGCCAATTGGCTATTTGACAGTTGTAACGATAAAATATATAATATGTTAGATATAGTAGCATATAGGTTCACAATAATCATGCAATAGGTTTTATGCATTAAAATAAATTGTAAATATTTTATTTTTGAAAAATAAATTAGAGATTTTTTATCTGTGGATTACAAAAACTGAAACGCGAACGGCCATGATCGAGCATCGTATGACGTCACATCACAATAAATAAAACGTTGTGTGTTACTGTGTTTTATCATCGTTGGCAGTTTGCTGATTTTCCACACAAAATATACTTTTCACTTCTCATGCTCTAAAAGTTCGTCTTTATGTTGTGCTTAGGCGACATAAAATCGCTTTTTATGTTCTAGTGCATAAAGTATTTTTTTTTCTGAGACTAAGGTAATCAGGCCCAACAGCCACACGCGCAATAAAACTTCGCAGATTAAAGTCGTGATTTATTTCATTTTCTTTAATTTATACCACTTCCGTGTTTTCTATCGTTAATTTAATAAAATCAGGTAAAATCGTTGTCATTTATTATTTAAAAACGCAATGAAACGTTTTTATGACTTGGCAGTATGAAGTACCCAAGTCGTATGACAAATGTTGAAATAAAAAAAAAAACTTTTAAAAAGTTTCGTGGCGGTATTATCTGTGGTGGCGGGAATTAGCTATGCTTTGCAACATTTTTGATTAATTATGTACTGTATACTTTATGCCTGTTTCATTTTCTCGCAATCGAAGTGAAAAGCAGAGTGTATAACTCAGGCATAAACGAGCCATTTTACCCCTCGACTTAACTATCCACCCTCGCCTGCGGCTCGCGTGGATATAATCGTCTCGGGGTAAAATAGCTTATTTTATGCCTTAGTTGTACAATCTACTATTTTATGCAACTTTTTATGCAAACTTTCCACACAAAATATGTTTAAGAGTTGAAGCGTCGTAGTTAGCTTTACTTAGTTTATTGAAATGTGACGTCACAGCCATAAATGTCACGTGATCGGCTGTTTCCGCGCGAATTTCAAACTACGGAATGAAAAAAAAGACGGGTTGCACTCCGGGAGTGCCGGCAGAAGTGAAAACTTGAATATTAGGTCCTTACATATGAAATTGGCGTTTTTCGTACTGGCCACTTTAATCACGAATTTCTCCTCTTTGGTAAGGAATTCCAAATTCAAATTTGTACAGCTATTTACTCATGTATTTGTGCTTCGATGACCGTCATTCATTTGTTTTTTTTCTTCTGTTTTTTCTGTTTGCGTCACTCATTTTACAAAATGGAAAATTTAAAATATCGCATTATTTACGAGTACGAGTTCCGCCGTGGCACTAGTGCTGCGGAAACGACTCGAAGGGTGAATGATGTGTATGGCGGTCATGTTGCAAAAGAAAACACAGTTCGTTTTTGGTTCCAACGTTTTCGTTCTGGAAATTTCGACCTGCAGAACAAGCCCCGTGGACGGCCTGAGACCCAAGTTGATAATGGAGAATTGAAGGCTATTGTGGAAGCGGACCCATCGCAAACCACGTCCGAGTTAGCTGCAGGCTTCGATGTTAGTGATAAAACTGTTTTAATTCACTTGAAGCAAATTGGGAAGATTAAAAAGCTTGAAAGCACGACAACGCCAGACCACACACTGCGCAACAGACGGCTACCAAATTAGAAGAGCTTGAATTGGAATGTCTTAGACATCCTCCGTACTCCCCGGACCTTGCTCCAACAGATTACCATTTTTTTCGCAATTTGGATAACTTTTTGCAAGGGAAAAAATTCAACTCCGATGGGGCAGTCCAAATCGCCTTCAAAGATTTTATTGATTCCCGTCCGACTGGTTTTTTTAGTAAAGGGATCAATGAACTACCTATAAGATGGCAAAAGTGCATTGAAAACAATGGTTCATACTTTGATTAATTAAATATATTATATTAAAAAATATTCGACTTTTTGTTCCTTCCATACAAAACGCCAATTTCATATGTAAGGACCTAATATTAACGTTGATAAAATCAATTATTAATTGAATTAATATAACTAAGTTTTTTTCACTATTTCTGCGTCACTTTTTTCATTAATCGATGCACTTTGTTCAATTTCCATTTTTTGAAACACTATAATACACGAATTTTACGAATACACAGCAGTGTGGCTACTACACAGACGGTCGAGCTATCAGCTGTCCATCCACGTCCGCGTCCGCGTCCACCATCACCATCACATCACATCACATCACATCACATCACATCACCATCGCCATCACCATCACATCGCCAATACCATCACCATCACCATCGCCATCAACATCGCCATCGCCATCACCATCCATCCATTATCGTGTCTCACTTGGTTCACTTCGGTTGGCGCCGCCGCCGCCGCCGTAGAAAGAGATGGGGGGGGGGGGAATCTCTCCTGACGGTCACGTGTCCTGACGCGATGCCCTGACGCGAGTTTAACATTTTTTACCCATTACAAAAAGTGTTCAACGCCGCTAAAGAAGTTTTCACTTCAAAAAACATTTTTTTTCGAATAAACAACGCTTTTTTAAGAAAAAAATAATTGTAAGAGGTATAAAATAAACCTACGTATATTTAAAAATATCTTTTCGAAAACTGTCAAATAGCCAATTCTTGGAATTGTCTCTTCGAGACTTTTATTTTGATGTCACAGAAAGTCACAATTTGCGACTACACTTATTGGTGGTTAAAATCCGCCATGTTAATTTTTTTAAAAGCTTTTATTTAACTTGACTTGTATGTATGTGAAGGTGGACTCTTGCAAGTTAAAGGGTCTCGCCGGGTTTCCATATGAAATCTGCACTGGCGTCTTTTTTGACATTGGTGCCTTTAATATGTTGCTAGTAGTTTAAAATAATTTTTGGCCAGTTATCAAACCCCTAACTCCATTCGTTTTTGGAAAATGAGGGTTGCAACCCCTAACTTCAAAATTATTTTTCTACGAAACTATGATAGATATTCGCATGAAACCAACGCGACATGAAAGCTCTTAATTAGCTTTACATTACATATTTTTTTTTTATAATTTTTTAAATAACTATAGGGCTGCAAAAAAAATATTGAAAAAAATAGGGGTGGTTTTTAGTAGCTATTTCTTGAGGTACACCGACCAAAAAAAAACCGTATAATCAGTACGTATCCAACTATAATATGTAATAATTACATAGATGTGAGATAGGTGGAACATATTCAAAAAAATAAAAATTTTATGTAAGTGGACACATATTGAATTCTAACTAATTCAAAAAAGTCACTTAAAAAGCTTGAGGCACTGATGTACGGTATCCGCTATACAGGGCACAATATCAGTGTCTCAAGCGTTTAAAATTTCTATATACAGAGTTGATACGACAGAGGGGCTTTCCTTTAAACTGCCTATACTAGGTACCATTTCCAAGCTCTGTACCAAAAATCAATTAAATGCAGCAGTAGTTTAGTCGCAAATGATTTTTTAAGTTTTTACCCCGTTTGAACACGATGTATCTTTCGTAACAGCTGAGTATGTCTAACGCATAGGTCATGCACCTTAAAACGATAAATCTGAGTATAACCATACGTTGTTGCCGCTCTGACGCAAGTCACAAGTACAACCAAATATTTCACAAAAAGTTGGCAATGCAAACAAGGAAGCAATAAATACACATACTTGCTCTTTCATTACGAGAGTGACAATCATAGCAAAACATCCCGGGCGTAAAAGAAATAGAAATAGGTCAGTGTGTTGCTATTGCATCCTAGATCCTTGCGATCGATAAGTGGGGCTTCCCGACCTTTAAAAAACATGTTTTTTCACTTTCAGTGCGCCGACGCCACCCTTCCGGTACGTACGGTGCGTTTGTCGAACTCGCGACAATTATTATCGCGAATTATTAGCGCGCTGACAATTATTATTGTGATTTTGTTTAGTTATTGTGATAGGACACTAAATTATAAGTTTAAGACAGTATTTGAACTAAAAAATAGGATTATTTTAGCATTCTTAGCGACGGACAGTGATTTAATTAGAAAAATAAATAACAATCTTCTCCGTCGGTATGATTTGTGCATTAATGTGAATGGAGGACACATCGAGAATTTAAAAATTTAGTGTTTTTGTTGTGATTGTTGTTTTGCGCGTACTTCAAAACCTTACCTAACATAAAAGCCGCCTACCGCGCCACTGCCGGCGTCGGACCCCCGCCGCGCGCGACGTTGCCAGTTTTGTTACCCAGGTATCTAAGTTCAGTAAACTTCATTTACAAAGGCTGTTGCGTTTTACTCTAATTTGTAAGCTATTTAGTTTGTTTGAAAAAAACAAATTCTAGTTTTTGGCGCTTTTTATTTTTAGACCGTATTGAATTAATACTAAACACCTATAGTTACGTACTGTAATTTAAAATCCCCTCTGTCATATCAACTTTGTATGTATTTTAAAATGACAATGTCACTTTAATTTATTTTTCTCTTTTTAGTTCGCGTTATTCTTTCTTTTTTTTAGGTTACGTTTTTATTTAAATACAAGCTTGTTTTTAAAAAGCTTTTTTATTTTCATTTTATTTTTCAAAAAAATCCTATTTTGTGGTTTAGTGGGCAAAGCTACGAGCGACACGCGTCGACGATTGAGGCAACTGCAACCGTCGACGCGTGCCGGCAACAGCCGTCAACACGCGTTGGTGGCAGCCGACGGCACGTCGGCGGAGTAAATAAAAATTACTCCTTATTTAATAAACTATTCAGTTACATAGGTCTCGTTAGTAGACAATCTGACCACATTTGCCCATTGTTTTTGGCACACGGATGGACCATGACCTAGGGTCCAGCCGCGCTAAATTTGCCAAAGATGTAAATAACAATGGCCGCTCGAAATTGAATAAAATCGATATACAAGAACATTTATTTTAAGTAATGTTTGTTTTCGTCTTAGAAATCTCTGAGCTAACTAGACATAAATGTTCTTGTATATCGATTTTATTCAATTTCGAGCGGCCATTGTTGTTTACATCTTTGGCAAATTTAGCGCGGCCAGACCTTAGGTTAGGACATAGTATAATTTTTATCTCGGTAGTACGTTCCCTTGGGATAATTTCCAACGCAAGTGCGGGCGAGGCCGCGAGCAAAACCTAGTAGTTTTTATAAATAAATGGGGACTTATTAGGTTCATCGGCTATGGCATTAAATTCTGTATTATATCCAGAATTTATTTCATTGTCATCCAGGAGTGAAGAAGACTGGTTGAAGATAACTTCGGGGCGCAGTCGCAGCAGTAAGGTTGGCAGCATGCTGCTGTCGCCCGTCGCGCCGGCCGCGCCGGCCTGCAAGCCTGGCGCCGCGCACAAGGAGCCGCAGACCTCGCCGCATTCCGTGAGTCATGTGTTTATTTATTTAGGATCTCCAACGAAATATATACACAGTACATGACAGAAAACATCAGAAGGCCAATTCTCGTAACTAAAAACATTCAAAATCTAATCGCAATCTCATCTCAGGGGCAAGCCATGTAAAAATTTAAGGAAGTTAGAGGTGTTTTTGACAAATTGAGACTGAGATCAGATTGTGAATGTTCATAAAATTACGAGAATTGCCCGTCTGGTATTAAGTAGGTGTACCTACTCCTTCACTTATAGTAGACCAGAGCATGCACAATAAAGTTAACAACTAAGCTTACAAAGTGTGTTAACTGATATTGTAATATTTCCACAAGCCAGCAAAGCAGCGGTACATTTTTATTAAAATAATGATGTTCTTCTTGCTAGCCAAACCCCGCCGTCGATTTCAGAAACATCGATTCGTTTCCACATTTTTCTCGTGTGAAAAAAACTAGCGGGGCCTTGCTTGTTCCATGAGCTGAACTTAACGTGTTAGTAAAATACCTATGCAGGTACCTATTTCTTCAAGCATCATTATAATATCATGCTTTATTTCCCACAGTTGGATCTTGAGGTCGGTAGCGTAGAAGAGATAGTAGAAAACGCATCGGACAGCGACGTGGACGTTGACGACAGTGGCCCTCCTCCCTCCGTCCCTCACCTCTCCTCCGCTCAACTCCTCATGCAAGCCACGCAAGCGTCGCAAGGCAAGCAAGTCGCCTTACCACCTAAACCGAAAGGAAAACTGGTTGCCACACCACCGCCGAAAACAAAAGCCAACGCAGCACCGAAAAATGCTCAAACTACAAAACCAGCCAGTAAACAATCCGCGCTTATGGCTCAATCAGCGAAACAGGCCAACTTACTCGCACAAGCAGTAAGACAAAGTAATGTTCAAGCGAAACAAACGACAGTCATACAGCCAGTTAAACCTTCAGTCCCTCAGTCCCCGAAACAAACGAACGTGACGCCTCAAGCGCCGAAACCTAACGTAACTACAACTAAACAAGGAACTGTGATATCTCATGTTATTAAAACACCGACTATAGTGAAGCAAGCTACTAGTCAAGCGAAGCAAATCAATCAGACGATACCGGCGTCGCAGTCGCCGAAGCAAAGTCAAGTGCAACAGACAAAGCAGATTATTGTCAATCAGAGTGGAAATCTTGCGACACAATTGTCAAAGTCATTGCCTTCAGTAGTGGCAACACCGCATAAATCTCCTCTCATAAAACAAAGGCCGTTACAGAAAGTTGAAGGGTCACAATCCCAGGTAAGTATGGGTCTATTTTATCGAAGATCCGGAGTGTAAGTTTCGACAAATCAAATATTACATAAACTATTCGTTTTCTAGATAATAACAAGCACAGTTGCGAACCCGCCAAGTTTGCAACCGACGACTGTGATTCAACCATCCAGTACGACTACTGTTCAAGTATTGCAGAATAAGGTACTTACGAGCTTCCAAAACTCTTAATTGTATATTAGCACTCATTTTTATGTTGGCAACTTGGCACTTCTCTTCGCGTATTTGTCAAAATATTGACAAAGTTCGTCGTACCCTATTACATAACTGGCGAAATGTTCACATAACATAACAACACGCCCTGTTTCCCGAAGGGTTAGGCAGAGGAGTACTTATAGTAGGCACACCAACATTTCACTAGTTATGTAATATGGGGATCCCGTGAGCCTCTTGTCATCAATCGGGCACAAATCCAGGCTCCGTGCTGTTACTGAGAAATTCCGGATCGCAAAACCCAATAACATTGCCCAACCCGAGAATCGAACAGGACCTCATGCTCAGGCGCTTGCAACAACTAAACCTATGTTCATAAAGTTAATTTTTCTATTAACTAAATAACTCAAATATCTGGTACTGCCAGTATTATACCTTTCTCCCAATAGTGTTATATCAGTGCTCACTTAGAATAAATGCCATAATGTAGGTACAGTTTTCATATAAGGATGGAATACATCTAACATATTTCAATTTTACAGGGGACTCAAGGTACGCGGTCATTATTGATACGACCGAGTCCAGTGCAGACTACTGTGACGGCTGTAGTATCCACACCATCGACACAGGTACATTATAATAACTATAACTTAAATTAATCTTCGAGTAAGTAAGTATAGATTAATCAATATTTTTGTATTTAATCGTTTTTTTTGTGGAGGCCTGAAATTAGCTACCTAGTTGTGAATTAATGTTACTATCATGTTATTAGTAAGTACTTTTGTAAAAAAAAAAAAATGTTTTCCTTGAAAATAATGCTATATTATTACACACTTTGTCGTACACCAGTAAAACATCCAGAGGATATCAAACTAGGCAGTAGAAGTATAATGGGCCGCAAATGAAAATAAAGAAAATTAAAAAGGTTTTGTTTATTAGGCAACACCAACGACGAGACGCGGCGTAGTCCGAGTGTTAAGTCCGGCCACGCCTGCATCAGGAAAGTCACTAATATCTCCGCGGGCGTTGATGCAGCAAGGTAATATCACACTAATATTATAAAGGCAAAAGTTTGTGAGTGTATGTGTGTTTATATGTTTGTTACTTCTTCACGCTCAAACGGCTGGACAAATTTTGAAAAAGTTTTATATGGAGGGAGCTGACACCTTGGATTAACATATAGGCTACTTTTTATCCCGAAACCGCGGGGCGCAGCTAGTAGCTTAATATTTTAAAGCAAAATGTAATTACTTTCTTGTTAAATAAAATAAAATAGAATGGGCTACAAAAATTGTTGTTAATATAAATTTTATGTTACTTCTCAAAAATACACAGTATTTTACAATTGCATTTTTTTCATAGTTACACCTGCCACCAAGAAGCGGCCCGCAGTACCAACTACTGCGTCTGTCACAACTATTGCACAGGTAATTTTGAAAGTATGTTATTCAAGAGTTGTGGTAGTCACGGTCATAAATCGTGCGAGTAGGACGGAGAATATATATTAAGGGATTCGTGTCATATCGCTCCCACTTTTTACGAGCGCGACTGCCACTGCTACGAACGTCAACGTATATGTAGTTATTGTTTGTCTTCAGACTGTCATAATCGGTTAAGACTTTTAAACTAATCAGCATGATTACATTACAGAGCACGGCTGGCGTGACGGCAGTAGTGAGCAGCGTGCCGACAGTGGTGACGTCATCGGTGTCGACGCGCACGGTGCAGCTGGCGGGCGGCCGCACCGTGCAGCTCGCCAGCAGCGTGCAGCTGCCGGCCGGGCAGGCCGTGCAGCTCGCGTCCGGCCACACGCTGCAGCTGTCCTCCCTGCAGCTGCCCACTCACAGCGTACGCCTGCCCAGCGGACAAACAGTGCAGCTAGCGAACCCGCAATCCGTACAAACCGTCCGCGTCTCCAATGCCGCAGTCAAATCCCCCAGTTCACGCGCACAACAATCCACATCCACTATCAAAACTAGCCAACCTGTCCAAATACCTGTTTCAACAGTACAACTAGCAGGACAAACAGTTCAAATCGCCGGTCAAACGGTACAGTTAGCAGGACAAAGTGTGCAGTTAACTGGGCACACAGTAAAGTTACCCAGCGGACAAAGTGTTCAAGTAGCTAGCCAAAGTGTACTGCCGTCGCAAAGTGTTCAACTACCTAGCGGTCAAACCGTCCAGTTAGCCAGTGGTAATATGCAAACAGTGCAATTAAGTGGATCTAATGTTCAATTATCTGGTCAAAGTGTTCAAATGCCAAGCGGTCAGACTGTGCAGTTAGGTGGCCAAACAGTACAATTAGGTGGTCAAACGGTGCAGCTAGCAGGTCAGGCAGTTCAGTTACCAAGTGGGCAGACGCTGCAGTTGTCTAGTGGGCAAACTGTGCAGTTGTCCAGTGGCCAGACGTTGCAGTTGGCAAGTGGGCAGACAGTGCAGCTAGCTAATCAGACGCCGAAGTCACTATCGCAAGTTGTGCGGAGTCAGGCGGGTGGCGACAAGTCGACTACCGCGCAACCGATAGTTGCGAAACTGTTGACCAATGCACAAGTAAGTGATTGCCGATTAGTTGATTACAGCACTTTATATTGCAGTGTCTTGAAATAACCACTCACGATTTTGGCCATTTGGGAGAGCTGATATTAATCTTATCAATTAGATTATCGGCGAAAGTATATAAGCGTTTATTATTTGAATTTGCAATAATTAAATTAAGATTCGATAGTATTTTGTTGGATGTAGATAAGATTCCACTGCCTTATGGCGAAGGAAAATAAATAAATGCAGATGAAAATAAAAATACGCAGTGAGCAAGATTAATGCTGTTTCCTCAGGCTGGAATTTCCTATTTAATAATACTGGCAATATCTGGCGTCTGCGTTGATTTTACCTACAGAGTATTTTAAGCTGCAATTATGGGTTTCAAAGAGACCACATCAGCGCTTTTCTATAGGTTCTTGACGCTGCATACTGCAAGAGAGAATTCACCCTTATCTTTATTGAGGAGAGACCTTTTCTGTATAATTGGCTATTTGACAGTTGTAACGATAAAATATATAATATGTTAGATATAGTAGCATATAGGTTCACAATAATCATACAATAGGTTTTATGCATTAAAATAAATTGTAAATATTTTATTTTTGAAAAATAATTAGAGATTTTTTATCTGTGGATTACAAAAACTGAAACGCGAACGGCCATGATCGAGCATCGTATGACGTCACATCACAATAAATAAAACGTTGTGTGTTACTGTGTTTTATCATCGTTGGCAGTTTGCTGATTTTCCACACAAAATATACTTTTTATGCAACTTTTTATGCAAACTTTCCACACAAAATATGTTTAAGAGTTGAAGCGTCGTAGTTAGCTTTACTTAGTTTATTGAAATGTGACGTCACAGCCATAAATGTCACGTGATCGGCTGTTTCCGCGCGAATTTCAAAATACGGAATGAAAAAGAAAAAAATAATTGTAAGAGGTATAAAATAAACCTACGTATATTTAAAAATATCTTTTCGAAAACTGTCAAATAGCCAATTGTAGACTAATGAAATATTGGCATGTCCCCAGGGCCAGATGCTGTCCCTAGAAGGCATGGTCGGCGGCACGCGCACGCTGCAGCTGCCGGGCGGCGTGCGCGTGCTGTCGCCCGCCGCGCGGCTCGCGCGCCCGCTGCTACTCACCTCCGCCAAGCCGCTACACAACATTATATTACAGGTAAGTGCTGACTTATCCACATACTAGATTTACATAAAATAAATATTTACAATATCAGGGCCTTAAATTAGAGGTATCTATAAATTGAATTCTACCCGTATTAGGAATAAAGCTGTATCTCAGGTATCTTACTCAAGTGCTTATACATAAATACTATCTATGATCCCTTGAACAAAAAGTGAATAACTTATTGAAAAGCTGGCTTATGGCGTAACTGGCGTATTTTGACGATACTGCCCAGTAAATGGGATTTCGAACTCTTATGAAGCCTGAATATAAACTCACTCTGCCAGTCTCCATAAGGCCCTTAGACATATTTGAAAATGGCTCTGTCTGATAGCTTTTTTTTTTATTATTTCGATTGGAAATGTCAAGTTAAATATTTGTTTATAAATTTTTCAGCAAAGCGATGGCAATACGATCAGGGTGGGGTCAACTACGAGCGGTGCCGCGCCTTCATCACAAACTTTAGTTTTAAGTAATATTGGTAAGTTTTCATTATAATCCAGTATGATATGGATTTGTAGCTAAACTCTATGTATTAATAACTTCTCTTATTATTATCATAGGTGCTCAAACGGTGACGACATCAACGACGTCAGCGCCCGTTTTAAAACTACAACAGGTAAAAACTATTTCTGACAAATTGAATACTATCGCTCACACTTTTAAGTTGTTTTCACGATTTCATCCAGAATAAGTTATTATCATATATTGTTTATCATTATTTTAGGTGAATCCAATACAACAAGTTAAACTCGCGCAAGGAATAAAAATTCAACAGGTGAATTTTGACAGTTTGCATGATTTGACAAATGCTTCAGAATCAGAACTGAGTTTTGTAGTTCAAGATTTGCATGAATCTAAACATGTGTACAGACAGACTTACAGATATTTCTTACTACCGATGCAAAATGTAGTTTAGGTGCTGTAACTGCATTACAACTGCATGGCGACTGCTACAACTGAAAGGCTGATTTGTGCGAGCTTGACCGTGCCGGCTCGGCACGGTGTAGCTTGCATGGGTTAGATGGATTGTGCGTACATTTTTGCTCCTACGTGCCAGTTGCCACCACTGATCCACATCAGCATCATCTAGCATATTTAAAGCTGAATCAGCCCGCATATTTAGCCCTAACTATGCGACCGCGGCTTGCAGCTGTAATGCTGTTGGTTTGACTGCAAACTCCATCCAAAATACATTCTGCAGTTGGTTTGCATTGTGTTGGTTTGTCTGTAAACACTAAAGAGAGTTGATTGCATGTGTGATTGGATGCGACGGACGGGTCTATTTAAAACAAATTAACAATTTATTTTCTTCACTAATATTTAAGACATTTGCTTTACTTTTATAACAAGCACTTCCTACATAAAACTTTATTTTAAAACCTAATAATACTGTAGATTGTAAGGTGGCAGTAAGTAACTATATTATAATACTAAGAGATTGAGTGTTTCCTCTGTAAATCAGGTCCCTTTTGAATTAGGCCTTAAAGTGTGAAGGGTTCTGCTTTAGAAGGGTTTGTGATGATATTAATATATGACTATGCTTGTCAACTGCAAAAAGATTCAAAACTATATTTAATAAATTCTTTCATTTGCTAAAATGATTCCCTCTTAAACAATTATACATTCTGCCTTTGTCAATGAAGGGAAAGGGCAATAGTACCCAAAACAACAATAACATTAAATTAAGCATTTTATGAATAAAAGGGTTTTGTGAATACTTGACTATCGCTAACTGCTATGTAACTAAAACTAAAATTATATATGTATTTTTGCAGTCGACTAAACGAAACTTAAGTATCAATAATAATATGTAAAAAATTAGCATTATTTTTGTAGTAAAGTATCCTGTGTAATATTTCCAGGCTGTGACAAGTGCATCAGTGCCGACCTCTAGCGGCGTCCGCAGCGTACTAATGGACGGCCAGCAACTGAAACTAGTGGGAGGGCGCCACGTGCTCGCCAGGATACTGCGGCCGGCACACCCGCCCTAATCACTACACACTGCTATATCTTTGTAACTATGAAGATATTTGAATTTCTTCTCTCAACATCGATTTATAAAAACCCGAGATACACATTCAGCGACTCAAAAACGTCGGTGAAAATGAGTGCTCCAATAAAAATTGAGCCCGTTTTTCTGTAAGTGTGGCAAATTAAAAACGTAACATAAGGTGCGTTGATTTTAGTAAAAACCGCTTTATGACGGTTTGTTTAAAGTTTGAATTTGTGTTTATCATATAAAAGTATATACAACATTATTTTTAGTATATGCGAAACCCGAAACACGTGTCTAGTATTTTTATGTAAAGAATCTATGTACAAAATTTCAAAACTGTATCACGAATAATCACAAACTTATAAGCTTGTTATGTTACCTGTTTGTCCGTACAAAAATATGCTCACCCGCACCGCGTGCCGGCCGTTCGACGCGTTCGCGTCTTGCGCTCATTGATAATTAGAAGGCTAAACGTACGGCGCGGCGATTGTATTGTAATTAATTGGTGATAACATTTTCCATCACACTTGCAGGCTTTGGACTGTCGTAATGGTCAAGTGTAGGTAGTTATTATAATGTACTTTATTTGTAAATAAATGCAGCCGTAAGCTACGAATAAGTAAATACTTATTCGTAAGCCGTAAGTGATACAATGTAGTCAATGCGATTTGTTGCACCTTATGTCAACCACTTAAAGTTCAAAGTGGATGAAAAGTGTTAAACATCGCATTACTTAACCACAGCAGGCTGTAGGTACAAATAATAACTTTCTACAATTAACCATCTTGGCGTGTTTAAAAATGTTAATCATCACGGCAAAGCATTGTGTTCCACGATACTCTGATGCCGAATTGCTCCTCGTACCGCCGCACTGCCAGGGATACGTTATCACCACAAACCGGTAGTGTACGTACCGTTTCTGTGTACTGGACGTTTGTGTATGAGAAAGTCATGGTTACACGACACTTTTTACATACGATAGGTAAGTACACGATCAACCGAAACACAACTGTAAGGCCCGCGGCGGCCGCGTGCTCGCGATTATGCAGTTGGACGGGAACGCGACACGTGCGCGCCAACCTGTGGTACCCGGGCGACTGAAGGGGTTGCTGCACCCCCGGCTCGGTCGCCCCGCTGGCTGTGCGCCCGCGCCGCGCCTATTGTGCGTGTATGGTAGATAACTACCTACTTACGGTGTCCAACTTTTAACCTTTTTTAAATATTTTTGGGCCAAAATATAACATGGGGTAAAAATTATTGGAATCGATTCAGTTACTTATTCTGAACAAACTATATTCAGGTTTCGCATATACTAAAAATAATGTTGTATATTTAACTTGTATTTACCGTCGAAGGCACTTCTTAATTACAATTTGAAGGGATTGTGTATCTTGGGTTTTTCTATATCAATGTCTTTCAACATATTTCTCGAGGATTGTATAGCTATAGCTAACATAGAGAATACTAACATAAATACGCCTCTTACAAAATTTAATTTTGTTTTGTACCATTAGAGACAAAATTTGGTTAACATTTAATTTCCTTATGAAGGTAACATTGTACAAATCTAGTATTTTTGGTGGACTCGGTTGTAAAGTTTTTAAGTTCAGAATATTTTTGTATAAAGGCAATTTGACTATTTACAATTCGTCTATTTATTTTTGAACTGAAAAATTAGTATTGGTCGAAGTTATTTCGTTTGGGGGGTTTCAAACTGATGAAATGAAGTTAGGTTTTAATATTATGATGTAAATAAAAACCAATTATTAATTAAGTGTTAAAGGGGAACACTAATGATTTGATTATATTCTATTATTATTATGTTAATTTATTAAAATAATTGTATATAGAGGACAAGAAAGCTAAACATTGAATGGCTTGACAATATATACGAGATATATCGAGGTAAAAAGATAATCTTGGTTTTTTATATTTTACCATTTATTGAAGCAACAAAGCATTCATAAAGTATATTATGTGAAAAATTCTTAATTGCAAAATATTTTCATATTTAATATGTTGTTTATAATTATTTTATTGTTCTCTTCTTGTACATAATGGGTGTGATCCCCTTTAATTAAAGTGACATATAAGTCAATTGCTCTAACGAGTAAAACTTGTTTATAGTATTTTAAAGGCAATTTAAAATGTATGCTATAGTTTTTAATATTAAATATTAGGTTCGTATTGCACAGTTTTTCACTGTTAGATAAATAAAATAAAAATATGTATAAATACTTTTTTATGTTTTATTGAAAACTTCAAATATTTTTGGGAAAATCTAAAGCCTTATTAAACTAACTTTTAGGTTCGTATTTCCGCTTTATTGTACGAATATCATAATATGAATCATAGATTTTGAACGGAAGCACAATGCACGCAATAGTTACTTGGTGAATAAATAACACTGAGCTTTTTTAATAATTTAATTGCACATATTGAACTATTATAACAAACAATGTTTTTGCTTGTTCAACACTTCAACGGCATGTTAATTGGGCATATTATACAAGAAAAAGTGTTCTTATTGGTCACGCCCCACGTAACTCAAAATACAGGTTAAAACTGGGATCAACAAAAATGCCATATTCGGGTGGGAAAACATAATTTATTTAATTACTTATGTACATGGTGTGTGTTCTCAGCAAATACAAAATAATCACACTGCTCGAGGCATTCATCCAACTAATTCTAACACAAAGCTAATAAAATATATACTATTGATACGATACTGTGCGATGTTACTTTGCATGATACAAAATGTTAGCATGAATTATAATGATCCACATGTTAATATAGAGGTAATTAATTATATCCAAACTTCGCCTTAACACGACTCCTTGCGCTCGACACGGTTTCATAAATACAAACCGCACCGTGTGCAAGAGACTAACAATTCCTTCTACAGGGGAAACGACAATAATCAAAGATACTACGGAGGTATCACATTTTAATTTCTAACTAACACTTCTCCCCTCTCTCCTCTCACATATGATTGTACAGTCATATTACATACCTAACATTGAATTACATAATACGCGTAAGTGCTTATATTTTCTTAGCACACAAAGTTACACATAAATTGAAAACAATAGTGCCGTTATAAAATAACTTCGTAACAGATTACACGTCTTTTAAATAAAACTTCTAATCCTAAAAAAACTCAATCATATATCAGTCTTATAACTATGTTTAAAATTATATAAATACTTAATCGCAATGTAAGTTAGATAATTGAAATGTATAGTAATAAAAGAACGACGTTAAAACACAGATATAATATTACACCGAGATTGATATTATTTCATCTTATCCTAACAGGCTACACAAAAATAAATGAGTATGCTTATTATGTAGATTTATAAGTACCACAGGTTTAGTTAATACTGACGAGACATACAATCGAAACTTTCAGAGATATGATATACATAGCACGAAGGTTGCCGATGAATCGCGAGCTGAGCGTCGAGCCCAACAATATGCTGTTATGTGCAGCGACAAGTGCGCAGTGTGTCGCAGACAGTGCCACTTGATAAAGATTCTGATAGCGTGAATAACATTGAGTCGACTGTGGCCGAGCTCGACCGTTACAACGTATCTACATTTATTAATAATGAATGAACAGAAGCTCCGAATGCCACCACTTTATAGTTAGGTTCTAGCAAGCTCATAAGTACACTATCAATATCTAATTGTCATGTTTTATTACGATGCCGAATGGCATTTGTGAGTCACAGAGAAATGGCAAAATCAGTTATTGGATCACGTCGTCCGCCTTTAGATGTTAATTACTTGTCACTTGAAGCTCGAAGGAGACCTTCGCTACGTTTTGACGTAACACGAAAAGGTACTTACCTATTTGCTATTTTAATGGTGTCTGACCAAACAAATGAATAATAGAATAACCTGAGTTTGCCATACCCCTGCGACCAACGTTTCTAAGTAGTAATTTATTAGTAACAAAAATATTTTTAGCAATTTTGGCATTTGACACGAACGTCCCTAATTTACAATCGAATATCTAGTGCGATTACAAAATATACTTACATATTATATCGTATCTCTGAATATGGAAACATCTCCCGGCCTTCGCTGGTACGAGACCAACCGAATCGTATATTATATACAAACAATAGGCACTGAAAGTTTGAAATATGATCGGTGTGTAAGAAGACGAACACAGACAGGTCTTCTAATGCGACTTCGAGAATCTACACTATGGCGGCTAAATCATTACAAAGTGCGTGGAATGCCTGATGTACAATTGAGGTGACAAGGACGCGTGCACGTTATTACAGCGCTGCCAATATAATCACTGTTCACATTCATTATAATGTCTATTAGTCATACACACAAGCAGAATTGAGTATTCATAGGTGCAACATTTAAGTTATACAATTTATAATCACTATAATTTAGTTAAAAATCAGTTAAATATAAACACAATAGGTCATTAGTCATGCACGTCAAGTAGCCTCGCTGCTTACAACAGTTTCAGTGGTTGTGACAGGTGCCACACGTTGACCTAATGGTTGGTTTGTGTTTATGAATGATTGAGTTGCCGCATGCCCGCGCTGTTGGCCTGTTGCTTCACACTTGACGCTCTAGCATTTAGCGAATAGCGTTTACTAGTAGGTAATCCATTATACGTATAAATATATATTTTATTATTATTTAAATGAAAGTTATAGGTATTATTAGACGAGTGTGTAGTTAAAATATGTACGATATGTACCAGAGTTGTACACGAGGCATCCTGCCGTCAGGCGGCTGCTGAACAAGCTTGAAGCGTGTCGGAGCGAAGTGCTCACTCGTCGCCCTCGCCGTCCTCGGCGTTCTCAGCCGTCAACAGGTTGGTGTTGTCGTCAGCCTGAAGATCGGCGGTTAACTTCTGAAACAAGTGCTACGATTATGTATACATCAAAGCTACATATTATTTGCACACAGATATTTGTGTGAAACCACAAAAAAAACAATGTATCATCACTTATTTTTTTTATCTTTTCATGTTAAATCACTGGCTTTTTTAACAGTGCAATCTGTTATGCAAGGTGCCTATGTTACATTGCACTAGACCACTATGTTTACGAAATGGTAAAATATAGCCTGGCTGATGTTCCATTCTAATGAGGGTTTTGTGAGAACATTACAACAAAAAAGCTATTTATTAAGAGTACCTAATTCAGAAGCTGTAACAGTCTAGCTAGATTGTAAAGAAATTACGGTCATTCGATACGGTGTTTATTCTGTATAGCCACTACGCGTCTACGCAGCTAGAATAGTGCACTCACTTTTACTACGAATTTATTTTAAAGAATGATCCAAACAAAAAGTTAATTTATGTATATTTACCTACAGCTCATAAAAAATGACACATGAGACATTTCAGCTAAGCATGTCTCTAATAGGTATTCAAAGGGATATCAATAGAAGGTGGTGACCTCTTAACAGCAGGAGGGCCGCCGCGCTGGCCGTCTCGGTTTGCTTGCCATATATCCTAGTAGGTACCTACATTTTGATATAAGTGTGCAAAGTTTGTCATTTTACTTAGATTCTCAAAGCGGGATTATAGCACGAGCCGAAGGCGAAGGCGTACGAGTACTCATATTTTATTTATTCATTCAGTTTATCTATACTAATATTATAAAGAGGTAAAATTTGTTTGTAAGTTTGTATGTAGGGGGTAATCTCTGGAACTACCAGTCGGATTTGAAAAATTCTTCTTGCATTTGATAGCCCAATTCTTGAGGAAGGCTATTTAATGTCACGCTATGACCCTTAGGAGCCGAGCAAAAGCGCTATGGGGAAACGAAGTGATAGAGCAGGAGACGCGGGCAAGTGATGCAATACGACGAGATGGGTCGAGGGAATAAGAAATTTCACGCGAACGAAGTCGCGGGCAGAAGCTAGTTCAAAATATTTTTAGGCATGACGGCTCGTCGCTAAGATTTTTATAAGCGCACATCTCTGAGAAGTATAATAGTAATCTGTGGCGCACTTTTCCGCGCGATGTGCCTGTGCGGGAATGCAAAGTAAAAAAAAGCAAAAAAAAAAAATAGTGTGTTTGTGCCCGTACCCCAAGCTTCGAGGAGGCGATCTGCGAGCGCTTGCGCCGGCGCACTGCTAGTGCGAGCAGCAGCACCAGGGCGATGGACGACAGCGCTGCCACCAACAGCGGCAGGAGCAGGTTGTCACCCGGAGAGTAACCCTGAAAAGTATAATAAGTTTTAGAAACACGCGAAGCCGAGCCCCAGCGCCAGGCGCCAGAGCAGTGCCAATACCCACAGTTTGATATTTCAATTAGGTTATCTTGCAGAATGGGGAGCAGTGGTAACAGCCCCGACTTTGGCGTTTAGGTGGTGGGTTCGAACCCGGGTAGGCACTTTGTGTAAATCATTTCATCACCACTGCTCTCAAAACGGTGAAGGAAAAACATCGTGAGGAAACCGGCATGGTCTAGAATCAAAAATTCGCAGACATGTGACATCTAGGTACCAACCCGCACTGGGCCTGCGTGGTAGATTACAGCCCACTCCCTCTGGAAAAGAGAAGGCTTGTGACCCAGCACTGGGAATAAGTATTATAGGCTGACTATGCTGTAATTAGGTATTCTTTTACCTTCAATGCCAGCCCAGAAATTCCATCAAAACTACTTATGTGTCGTCAGTGTCGGCAGGGCTTATTCCCAGGCGCTCCATAATTTTATTCCCGGCGGCTCCAAATTAAAAAAGCAATGGGAACAATTTTAGTAGGTATTTTAACAAAATTATGGAGCTCCTGGGAATAAGCCTTCGGCAGTTTTAGAAGTCTTTAAAGCAAAACAGGGAGACTTACTCTTCTGAATGCGCGCGCAGAAACGCAAGAGTAAGTTCCCAGGTCTAAAAGATTAGAAGGGTTGTTCTCCAGCGACTCAATTTTCTATGTCCGGACGAAAAAAGCCTACATGTAACGTAAATAGACATGTGAATTATTTTTTTTATTAATATTGTATATGTAATCTAATTGGGAAACCACAGTTATTAACCACAAATAAAAAAATGCGCTTAGGAAAAATATCCAAACCCCTGAATTATGATTCCCCTGACTTGTCCGCTCACCAGAATTGTACACAATATCATCGGTATTATTACTTTCTGTGAAGTTTATTAATGTGACATTTTTGCATTTAAGATACTAATTAATCAATGATTCACTAGAAAAATACTAAATACGCATATTTAAAGTAGTTTTTATCATAAAAAATATTTCGATGTTGTCCGCGACCTAATTGTGATTCCACTGGTGCGTCACTAAAATGCGAGTACGTCCCTATTAAAGCTTTTCGAAGACGCGGCTAACCCCGCCGCGCGAGCGTTTAGTTGTGCTCCGGCTGTCGAAATAGGTGGTTGTGCGTCTCGTTGCTGCATTACGGAAATACGAAGGTAAGAATATGATTCCCCTGTGCTTGGTTTTTGAAAATTCTGATTACCCTGACTAAGTTTGCTTATTTATTAAAAGTGATTTGATTTATTAAACAAGCTGTAGACAACATTCTATTTGACCATTTTTTGCTACTTAAAGGCCATGTTACTGGACGTACTGAGTTGGCGACAATCGACAAATATTCGTTATTTTATGATTTCACTGTCTATGATTACCCTGGCATAAAGGCCAGGGGACTCAGAATTTTACAAGTTTAAGTTAGAATACATACCTTTAAATTACTAAAACCACCTATTTTTAAAGCCAATTGTAAAGAAAGCCGAAATAGATTTACTTGTTCATAAGTAAAATAGGTTTATTGTTATTTCATTAATTTCAGATCGCTATCATGCCTCGTAAAAAGCAAACTAGAGATGAGATTTTAGAAAAAAAGAGAATAGCTGAGCGGCGAAGGATGGAAAAAATTAAAAATGATCCGGATCTCCATGCTCAATTGAGGGTTAAGGAAAGGGAGAAATATTTAAAGAAAAAAAGAACAGGAAATATAGTACCAATAAGTCAAATGACACCAAAGCAGCAGAAAATTATGCGAAAAAAAAGTAGGGAAAGTTCTAAAAAAAATTATTGGAAGAGTAAAAATAATCAATTGAATTTGGTTGACGAGCTACCAATTAACATTGAAAATACAGATACAGACAAGAATGAAAATGATGATCCATTAGGGTCGCCCTCTCCACATACTACCAAAATTTTAAAATTAAGATCTTTTGTTGCATCTCCGAAATCTAGAACAAACACGCCCACCAAATTTACTAGGTCTATAATCAGTCAGATGTCTGCAACTTCTGTATCTCCAACCTTTGCTACTAATTCCCGCGATGTAAATCTCTCTTCAAAATGTGGATCACGACCAGTAACTCGACAGTATAATATGAACCAGATGAACCAGACCGAATGTCATCTTTCTCTAGAAGTAGAAAATGACAACACAGACAATTCGTTTGAGCTACCACAACCTTCACCCAGTAGAAGTTACTTAGAATCACCTGTACCTAAAAGTACTCAGAGTGATACATCCTGTTCAACTCCACATCGATTAACAATTAAAGAACAATCGACCAAAAAATCTGTTAAGAAACGATCTCCATGGAAACATATTTTACGAAGATATAAATACAGAGCAAACAAGGAATTACAAATAAAAGACAGAAAAATTGAAGATCTAAAAAAACTAAATGAAAGATATAGAAAACAATTAAAAAGACTTCAAATAGGTACAATAAATCAAAGCAATATTAAAAGAAATATTTTACAACCAGTAAATAAAAGAAATATGGATCGAAGCAGTATACCAAGTTTACTAAGTGATGTATCCAAAGCTGAATTTAAAAAAAGGATTGAATTGTTTTTGGAAGAGGATGATAATAGCAGAATGTGCCCAGGTAAAAAAGAATACATAAAAAGAAATAAAATTCGAAAACAAAAACGGTATCTTAGTGATACCCTACAAAACTTACATACCAAATTTCTGCAATCTCACCCTGACATTCAAATAAGCTACAGTTTTTTTTGTAAATTACGTCCTTTCTGGATTATATCTCCAAATTTGAATATTCGGGATACATGTCTTTGCAAGGACCACGAAAACATGGAGCTTGTTGTGACAGCCCTAAGAAGAAATAATCTCACAGAAGAAAAATCAGCTTTTGAGGTATTAAAGTCAATATGTTGTGACCCCCGAGATGTCCATTGTCTAACTAGGAAGTGCAACCTATGTAAACACAGGAATATAATTTTCAAGGAATTTGACAATTTATTAGAAACTTACTACTGGATATGGAAAAAAAACAAGAAGACTTACATGAAAAATGGTCAAGAAAAAGTAACGATACAGACAGTGAAAGAAAAAGTAGCTGCTTGTCCAAAGGATATTATAGAATATTTTGAGAATATTATAAACCCTTATATGAGACATTGCGCAAACATTATCTCGCAGAGTAATTATATTAAGAAACTGAAGGCAAATTTGAAGTCGGAAGAATGCATAATTCATTGTGATTTTAGTGAAAATTATAGCACAAAATATGCATCGGAGATCCAATCGTTTCATTTTGGAAGTTCCAGACAGCAGATCACTCTTCATACTGCTGTCATTTATTACATGAAAAGTGGAACATTATGCACTCAGTCTTTCTGCACAATGAGTGAGTGTTTACGGCATGATGCTATTGCTATATGGGAGCACTTATTGCCCATTTTAAGTTTTGTTGAAGATACTGTTCCCGAAGTAGATTCACTGTACTTTATTTCCGACTCACCATCAGCACAATATAGGAATCGCAAGATGTTTTACATTATGTCGAAGTTACATTGGTATTACACGAGCTTACGTCGAGTTATCTGGAATTACACAGAAGCAGGCCATGGAAAAGGAGCCCCTGACGGAGTTGGTGGCGTGCTGAAACGAACGGCGGATAAAATTGTAGCCCGTGGTAATGATATCCAAAACATGGAGTGCCTTGTCAACCACCTAAGTGTTAATGTCCCCGGTGTTATTCTGAAAGTGGTAGAAGAAACAGGTATAATTGAAAAAGATTTGTTGGTGCCCTCAGATCTCGACCAATTCCGTGGAACAATGAGCATCCACCAAGTGGTATGGAGCTCAAGTAATAACAACATTTTGGCTATGAGACGACTTAGTTGTGGACAAGGAGAATGCTCATTCAAACCAGTCGAATGTCAGCACGGTCAGCACATTGGATTTTTCAATATAGGAGAAACCACTCGGAGAACATCAATTCGTGCTCCAAAACAACTACCAAAGACAAGAAACAGCGCATTGATAAAACGTACGGGAAAAGCTACTGATGGAGGTCATAGCTTCACAAACCTACAAGATTCCCTTGACCTGGGGCCAAATGACAGTTTCTGGGCAGAAGTATCATCTATAGACGAAAGAGTTGTAACACCTAAGCTGGCAGAGGCTATGTTAGAGTCAATTCAAGGAAAAATCGATGACTTGCCTTCCAGTAGTAAGATTGAAGATGACTACGATGACGTTGATGATCTCAAAATTTTTGACTAAAACTTAAGTTAGTAGAATGTGATTAAATGTGATAATTATTTCAAACGTTGCCATAATATTTTATAGGTTAATACACATGTTTAAGAAAAATAGATATTTTATATATGCTAATACCTTATTTATAGATTTATAGTAAGTATATAGATAAAGATATCGTTTTGCATGAGACTGATTAAAGGCTTTTCGTATGTTTAAGGATAATACATCGACAGATAATGTCTATAAATGGCTGTAATAAAATATTAAGACTGATTAATAGTAAAAAAACAATGTATACGATTAAAAACTTCTGTAAACCAAAGCGTTATGTTAAAATAATTGTTAATTAGTACAAAAAATGTTAAATTTAGGTTTTGCTGTCTAGAGTCAATTATATAATAATACAGACCTCTTAGGGGGTGTTTGTTGTTTTTTGACTATTTTTATTGAATCCAATAGTTAAAGTTATTGATTGCACTATTTCACAAGTAATGCAAGGTTGTTAGAAACTGGTATTAAAAAAATTGATTATCTAGTTTGTTTATTAATCATAAGAAGATAAATAAAGATACATAAACATGTTTTTTTCTTTTTTCTGATTCCCCTGCGACTATATTCTGATTCCCCTGGTTATTAAATTTTTAACGTCACATATCTTTGGCTTTATTCATTCAAATTGAGTGCCTATTCGAAATTTAAATTTCTAACACACTATATTTTCACGTGTAATACCAGAATTAATTAACATTAAAAAAAAAAATATGCCAGAGAAATCAGATGAATAATACGATTTCGAATAATGACCCAGAAGCGCACGCCAGACGATAAGAAATAGACCAAAACAAATTTTGTGCCTCCAGAGCTCGTTTATATCAAATTATAATAGCGCATATTGTGTTTAACATGATGGAAAAGTGCAACATACACCAGACTTCGCAACATGTAGGTAGTTAAACGGTAATTTAAACCGTCAGCGTCGTTCCACAGTTCCGCAACTCCGGTAAGAGCAGCCGGGTTAAAGATTACATCCGTTGGCGACCGGATATGCCCATCGTCAGTTACTAAGATTTCTTTAATGACCTCTAGCATGTAATGTATAAAGTGTATAATCATTATAGGATGAAATATTATACCATCTCTTACGTAGTAAGAGTAATATAACTGTTAGGTAATCCCAAACGTAGGTACATAAGTTACCGTGGAGAATAACGGAGCAAATTATTACTACTTAGGTACCTATTAAAAATTACTTTTGGCATTGTAAATTTTAATAATGCATGTAAGTACCTTCATCATCATCATTATTGAGGCCCTTTGGATGACTACAATGAAGTATAGTTTACATGAATTCTAAGTAGGTGTCTAATCTAGAAACAACGGTGGATAGTGATGGCCCAGAAGTATCGGCCCCGACTTATGAGTAATACTCGTAGGTTGTGCGTTCGAGCCCAAGCAGGCCCTTTACCACAGTATAATATAACTGTGCCTTTACTTTGTGTAATTTATTTCATCACCTATGCTCTCAAACCAGCTAAGCAAAAATTGTAAGAAAACCGGCATGTCCTAGAGCTAAAAGTTTTCAAGACACGTGACATCCAACAACCCGCTGGGTCCGCGTGGTGGATGAGGCCCGCCCTCTCACAGGGACAGGGAGGAGGCCTGTTTGCCAGCGGTGGGAACATGACAGGCTGATTCTATAATCAGCCTGTCATTTTCGGACCGGTTGTTTATGTTCGGTTCTAGATCACTATTTGGAAACATAAATCAACTTCGACGAAACTTGTAAGTAAAAAACCTCAACGGTTATGTAAATCTCCGGCCTTCGCTTTTTTTGCCAATTTTCCCAGACCTATGAGTATAATGACATCCACATGTTTCTACCGTGTTGTATATGGTGTTGTAATAATTTATTTGTCATTAATGTCGTGCTTATTAGGCCATGCGGATTATATTTTATTTTATACTGTAGCATGTACACATGTGTTCGATCGAGCACTTGTGTTCTTCAATTATCTCTCACAATGTATTAACCCCGTACAATAATGCTGAAAGTTAAATTAGTCCGGAGATTTGGAACCTCAGAATTTGAAAAATTATGAATACGGAGTTGTGTAGGTACCTACCTATAAAACCTGGTATTTCCACATTCTTGACTTAATAAAATATGATTTGCCAAACGTGGTTCGTCACTACCTACCTCACTACATACACCTTTCAATTATTAAGTGTTAGACATGAAAAAGATACCTAATAAAAACGGCGTCAAACGTCAAGGGGTCAATTCGCGGAAATCCAGTAACGGCGAATATATGCTAATAATAAATTAAATATCATAGCTGCATTCGTTTTTTACTTTATATGACATTTCTTACATGTTTTTACGTATGGCGCCGCTATCTAAAAAAGTATAACACCTTTATTTATTTTATTATTGCAATCAACACGCACCAAATGTCCTTACCATTTGCAAATAAAAGTCCGCCTAATTGAGCGGAATGGCCCCAAGGCGTTTTCCCAAGTGCAAAGGCAGACTCTCAGTTCGCCGCTAAGAGTGTTCCATATTCATGTTATGAAGGGCGAGCTTTTGCCATTTTTTGGGCAATCATCCAAGGCCCCAGTCGGTTTAAAAGACTTAATAACACTTGCACATTGGCAGTCACATTTATGAGTAACTTCTGCGCTTAGTTTTGTATACTTTGATGAAAACCCAAGTAACAGTTTTGATAACAACCACTTTATTAAGGCTTTAAAAGTAGACTTCACCTAGAGATAACAATAATATATTGGCGTACCTATATTTGCGTAACTGTGTATGTCTAGATATTTACATATGTATGACTATGAGCCTATGTGCTAGTAGTTAAATCGGTAGAAACGAAGGTCTTTGCAAACAGAGTAGGATTTTGATGCACCTAATGGGTTTTACCATCCATTTAGAGTGTACTGAACCAGGATCAATAAGTTGAAGCTCTTGTTTGTATGTAGATATACCTGTCTGATCGAATCATTGTAGGTAGGTACGATCAGTATCTCAAGTTATGAAGGCTAAATTCGACGCACATGGATTTAAATGTGGTTTAAAGTGAAACCCTGCGTTTGCTGCTTCTATTTAATTATTACGTTCTACTGCGTACCAAGCGCTTAATAGGTACTCAGTTGTATAATGTTACAAGATAATTATGGAAAGAAGTAATAAATCATATCCTAACGTAGGCTGTGAAAGTATTTTTAGAATAGGTACTTTACTGTTTTATAACATCCCTTCGGCGAAATACATTCTCGGCCAAACGTAGGAACTTAATTACGAGTCACTTTCTTGAATGATCGATTTCAGACAATTACGTTGCGTTTAGCTACAAAGTGCACCTCTACCACTACTTATTGCAAGTTATCAGAACCGCATTACATAAGTACACAATCCACAATGGATTTCGTAAATCAACTAGGTACTTACGTTTTCCATGTCCGCTTTCATTAAATTACACCAGATGTTACCGAAGAATTGTTATGATTACCTAGTCATGAAAAACACGCACTGGCGTTATGATTAAGTAAATAGGTAGGTAAACATTACATAAGTTAGTTAATAATGCAGTACATACCGTCCATTGGAAGTAAGATGACGTGTCCACGAATGGCCAGCGCGCACCATACCACCCGGCGTCGCCGGCCTTTGCCACCGTCACTTCGTCGGAATCAGTGCCAGGGGCCGCATAGTCAGGCTTCAACGGTGGCAAAGAAAACACTTCATCTACTTCAAGAGACTCTTTGAATTCGTCATCGTCATCCACCGATAGCATTGTATCCTTCAAATCTCTTAATTTCGAGTTTTCACTAGTTGTGGCAAATTCAGTCGTTACTGGAGTTCTAGTAGTAGTAGCTTTAGTTGTAATCAAAACGTCGTCGAACCCTTTTGTGGCGAATACTGATTTCTCTGAGGGAACTTGTGTTCGTGAGTAGTATCTTATAACGCTGCGTAAAGTGATTGGTTCCGGAGTGACTGTAGCTCGGATTATAATGTCTTTCTCCCATTTAACTGATGCATCGTTATTTTTACTGGATGCAGTCCCAATAAGAGGAATAACGTTATCATCTGTTGGAATAGGTGGAATAACTGTGGAGGACGTTGAGCTCTTCCACGACCGTAACGCCGGCATTGTCCAAGGAGGCGTAGTCGCTCTGTCGCCAGTCACAGTTGATGGAACAGTAGACGAGGTGGTTGAGGGCGATGTCGTTGGAGTACTTGTTTCGAATTTCTGATCTAGGCTTAACACGACTTCTGGGAACATCTTCAGTTCTTTTTTCCTAGACCTTACCATCTCACGTGCAGCGGATGCCATCGGTGCAGGGGTCATGATGATTTCTTGCTGGGCTTGCTGATTCCTTGCATCAATAATATAAAGTGGAACGAGAGTTAGGAAGAGCGTTGCTGCCATACTGGACATTATCCATAAAGCATATTTCAAATCTGATTTCCTTCGAGTCCGTCGGATATGAATTGAGGGGCTGTAGTCCCGTCCCTTGCCCTTCAGGCCGCTGTTGCTCAGCACTTCCTCGGTCTGCGGAAGGATGGTGTACTGGAGACTGTTCTCGCCGTGTCGCACTGTCTTGTACATTTTGCTGTTGTTCCTACTTAGTTATCACAAAAGGAAACACTACGTTAACGTTTTCTATTCACACTAAATCTTATCACATGCTCGTATTTTCACAGTGCTGAGATGGATCCGCGGTGCTCGCGTGTCTCAGTTTTGCGAGTCATCAACGTGAAGAGTCGGTGCGAGACATCGCGGCCACTCGCGCTTTGTGCAGCGTCGTCGGCTCGGCGCTGGCGGGCGCAGCGCGCATGCGCCACAACATTGAGCGGCTGCGCGTCCCCTATCCGCGGCGGCTCGACGGCCCCGAGCTTTTGAGGTTATATGACTTAGAAGCCGGCTTCTATTTTACATCACGCCGCACGACAATAACAATAACATTACAAACTCTTTAAGTAGGTATCTACCTCGCCTCATTAGAGAGGATGAGCGTCATAGACTTTTTAACACTTGAGTCTGAATGAGCTAGCTTCTTTTGTGTGGGCCGAATTGCTGCTGTTGAATGAAACGGAAAATTTATTTCGGGTCCACTTCGCTGAAATGTAATCGAAAGCCAATACCTACAGCTTGCCGAGTAAATCTAGCGTGGCTAAGTTAAACTTGATTTGTACCAAACATTTACGTAGATGTTCCAGATTGAATGTTAGCATTGTGTTTTTCTCGTAGGGTTTTTGTAGAACGTTTTGTCCAAATTGCAGACCTCTGATGAAAATTATGAGTCACGACCACGACGATGTAACTTTTTTCCAATTACAAGTGCATGATTCAGTTTTGGTTTCGGGCAACATCCATCCATTTAGTTTTTTGCATGCATTGATCAAATGCAATGACGGATAATTTATCATGTGAATACAACGGGTTTGGCTTTTGCTCACTACCCGATACTGCCGCATTGTATGTGCGCTCAGATCATTTCGTTGATAAGCCCCATACTTTGTTGCTACTGTCAAGTTATAAAGTCGGTATCAAGGATATCTACCTAATCTCAGAATTTCTGAATCAAAAATACCTAATATACAAAAAAGAAAAGAGCAAAAAAAAAGATGTAGAGCCCAAAAACTTATCTTCTCTCAAAGAGTACGGCAAAAGTGATCATTGTAAGCTAAGCTACAAGAAAGAAATGACGGCAGTTATCCGCATCACCTTCACACAGACCAAACTATCATTTCGCGTCTAAAAAATTATAGCAACCGGCGACCAGCCGTCTCTAATTAAAGCTTAGAACTTTACAGCTAATATACAAAAAGAAAAGAGCAAAAAAAAGAGGTAGTGCCATGGTAGAGCTCAAAAACTTATCTTCTCTCAAAGAGCACGGCAAAAGTGATCATTGTAAGCTAAGCTGCATACAAATGCCTCACAAGAAAGAAATGACGGCAGTTATCCGCATCACCTTCCCACAGACCAAACTATCATTTCGCGTCTAAAAGATTATAGCAACCGGCTACCAACCGTCTCTAATTAAAGCTTAGAAAAAAAAAGTGTACAACGAGTATATTAACATGTTTTTGCCGGTCAAACAGCGAACACACCATACGAATACTAATTCACTTGACCTTCAACAGAATCACGTTTCCTTTCGAAATTGGTTCGTGAATGCTATATTTTTAGAATAAAAGTAAAAAAAGAACGGCCAAACAGAATAAAAGGGTTGCTCGGACGAATCGTCCCGGCTTTTTTGTTGCTCCACCATCTTTTTCTACTTAGAACTTCGTAAGCGTTGAGTTAGATAAAGGTACCCGTTTATTCCGTGTGTTTATAATGATGGTTATATCTTGACGGTTTTCAAAATGGCTGGTGGTGTATAACATTGGCGACTGGTGCGGCGTAGGCCGTTAGCGGGTGGGTCGATTTGAATTGCTTAATTACACTGGTCTGCAACGAAATCCTCCTTTCAATAAAAGTATGATCCGGGTATAAAGAGTTTAGCATGCTAAATCTATATCTGCTTTTTATTTTGTGCTATCACGTATACCTTTTTTTTTAAAGTAAATCGGTAATAAATTTTATTAAAATATTCAGTTAATATTATGCTAACAATCTTAAAATAATAATATGTACAAGTATATAAAAAGGGAGGGAAAATAATCAAAGGGCATCAAAAAATTCGTCCGCATCACTGTCAACGGGAAACGTGCCCAAAAGGCTGGCAGCATTGCCACGTTGTATGGCAATGCTGATTCTTTGGCCAAAAAATAGGCCAGCCCTCTGGTCACGTGATGAGTCGACCAACCGCTTGGCGATGTCTCGGAATACTAAGTGGGCACTCGGGCCCCATGGCCCTAGTGTTTCAACCCCAAACGGCTCAAATATGTAAGTTCCAAAGAGATTGGAGTATTTGCGCCGTTTGAGGTTTTCCGCACCTGCAGCAGCCGCCCCAGCACAGCTTACCGTGCTTGGAAGATGGGATGGCGCAAGGGTGTCGACACACGTTGCATCCCACACCAAAGGCCTACCTACCTTCCAAGGCATTATGGTCATCCCGTCTGGTCTCTTACCATCGTCGCGTGCCAAACCATTGGGTTCTAAAACAGCTGGCACCCCAGCGGTGACAAGAGCACGACGGATGATGTCATTGATGCTGGCATGCCGTGCTATCCGGCCTGCGCTTTTACTGCAGGATAAGCCATGGTGTCCGAGGCAGTCGACACCTTCACTGCATTGGCAGCGATGCGGAGCCACGCAAGGGGCGCCCAGACGCAAACAAGTAGCGAGCCGGAAGGTGGTGTCACCCAGCAATGTGCCTATGTTGGGTGACGGTAGTGCCTGAAGCCAGAGACCCGACTCCCACTCACCCACAGCCAGTAGGCGGGCACGCTCAGCAGTATTGGTGGACGTATTAATAAGATTATTCCGTACCAACCTGCAGAGCGGCTCATCCCACTGCCTCTGGGAAGATAGGTTCGCGGGCCGATCTGTATCCGGGCAAGCCATTTTCCAGGCGTTCTCCGCGTCGGCCAAGCACGGCACTTCAGAGTCAACCAGGGAGGGGGCTAAAATCTTCCCGGTCAACTTTTCGGTGCTGTGGACAGAGGACAGGAACGCCGGTAAGCTAATACTGGTAATTTTGCGGACGCCGAGGCCACCAAAGCGGATGGGTAGTGTGGCTTGCAGCCACGCTCGGTCGTCCAAGGCCACATTTAGAATTGATGTTAATGTGCTGCGAATAATTTGGTCAATTTTGTCCAAGAGGTTTGGCTGCTTCCATAAAGGGGAAGAGCGTAGAAAATATATAAAATTTGGGCCAAAACAACAGTATCTAATTAGGGTGAATGCCGAATGTAGATTAATTTTGGAGAGTCTGTCCGAAATGTCGTTGAACTTTTTAATTTTTTCTTCGATGAAAGGAGGAAAACTATCTTCCAAAATTGGGGAACCTAGGAGGTGCAGTGAGCTTTTTTCTAAAATTTTTATTTGTGGGGCTATTGCATTAAATTTCTCTAGGGTCAATTGTCTGTCGGTAATGTCAGAAAGGTAAATTTCGCATTTTGAGGGGTAAATTATTTTAAAGTTGATTTTAATTATTTAAAAATGTTGAGATTTTTTTACTGTCATTCTCGCTTTAACGCAACTTTAATCAGTTAAGATTGTATTTGCTCACAAAAAACGGCGTGCACTGATAGAAAGAGAGAAAGATATTGTCTGAAAAAAAAAATGGAAACTATCAGGAAATAATACAAGAACTTCTTGATTCCTATAAGGCCCTAAAATGTATCATGTCTCTTAAAATTCATTTTTTGAACTTTCACATAGATTTTTTCCCACCAAATCTCGGAGCAGTATCTGATAAGCACGGTGGAGAGGTTTCATCAAGATATTTTGCACATAGAGAGGCGTACAACGGGAAATGGTCCGAAGCAATGCTTGCAGATTTTTGTTGGGCGATTTGTCGGGAAACTCCATTAGAAAATATGAAAAGGAAAAAAACTACTAAGTAAAATGTGATTAACAACTAGTAGGTAATGATATTGTCATATGCGTTTTAAAGTTTTGTGATTTTGTGATAGTGTGTACATCGAACATTATTTAAGTTATTCAATTAATGATTAAAATTTCATGTTAAAAAATGGTTCTATTAAAAAATTCCATCCCAAAAAATATATACGTGATAGATGACTTTAAATGTTATAATTATGTTCAGTATTATTGTATCGGTCATGATAACTGCATAACATTTGAAGGAGAGATTTTTTTTTTTTTTTGCAGACCAATGTTATCAATTCTATGATTCTATCCCCCTATCGCCATTCATTAGGTAGGTATGTATAATGTATTTTTAGCTATACTTTTTCGAGTTATTTCCTTGTTTCTGAATATGCTATTAATCGCGGTTTAGAGTCAGAAATTCCACGTAATTAGGACGAGGAAAAGTTCGTATAGAGGTGGACTAGGAGCTAACGATAATTTGTGCCTACTCATTTAAAAAGCTTTTCACATAACAATCAGCTCCTAGTAGAAATCGGTTTATGCCAAAATTCTGAGTTAACAGACAGCAAAATATTGGTGAACTGTTTGTTCACAGCCAACAGGAAGATTCTTTGATTTTGATATCGGAATACTTACATCAGCGTTATCTTTCGTAAAGCTTTTCCTATCAGTAACAATATTGACTTTGGTCATTTACATAACGTATCTTTTCCCGCTAGCGACAGTATTTGCTGTAGATTGGCGTTTGACAATATTAAGGTTATATTTCGTAGCCATTTAAATTCGACTTTGCCCAATATCATTATCATCAGCTGCTGCCTTGCAAACCTACTTTCAGCAATACTCAGGTATTACAAAAGTCTTGACGACATTGAGGCGATAGACCATATCTGTTTACATAATTAGATAGAAGTAAGTTAATTTCATGATGCGTTTACTTAGCTAACTTACGATAAAGTTAGAACTGTAATGATGTAAGCTTATTATGAATTGCTAAAAGTTGTGTAACCATATTTGTTGGCACCATTTACCACGTGTGATGATGTCCCATTTAATTCGTGTGTAGCCTCATTTAAATTGTGGCTGGCACACTCTACATAGAGAAGTATTTTACGCACACTTGATTCATAAAGATAAGTGTAGCAAATTCATCATCTGACTATATACATACTATAATTACAAGCTTCTCTTGTATTGTTCTAATATATTGTTTCACGTAATACTGCAGATGTATCAATGAAATCTGCGTCGTGTGCAGTACAACGCTGGACTCTACCGTGGCTTGCATTAGGGCGTCGTTTGCTCTAGTACAATGACATCGACAAAGCAGCTATTTTCGTAAGCCGCTGGAAGCCGGCCAGCGCAGCGGGGCATCGCGTAAATAAACGTACATGACAAACGCATGCTGCGCTCTCTTCGGGACGATTTCGACAAATTTAGTAATGCCCTGTAGGAAGCTATCGACACAAAATATGGCTCGACTGAGAGCAACACGCCGAGTGAGGATAGCCGAGCGAACAGTTGCATTCAGAATATAAACTTCCGTATCAACTGTACTTATAATAAAATAGGTATACCCGTATAATGTTCTAGTTTTACAGAATTCGCTATATTAAATGCACAAATATGTAATAGGTATTCGTGAATAATAACTGGTTTCATTCGCGAATATGTTACAGTTAATAAATCTTTACATTAATTATTAGAATATGTATAAAGATAATGCTACATTTTAAGGATTTTGAGGTAATAATGTAGTTATTTTAAGTAACCTTGAGGGTTCAAAGCACATCCTGTCAGCGTGTTTTACGAGGTTTGCCTAAATAAACATTTTCACGAACACGTGTTTGGTTGCTAATGCTGGCGGCCGACCGGCGAGGGCGACCAGTGCAGCGAACCAACCTCCTTTGTCGTAAAAACTCTATTTATTGCCACACCAATATTGTTCCTTCATCCACTTACAAAACAATTTCGAAGGGAGAAACTATAAGTTACTTACTACCTGCTGCGTTGTAAACGGCACCAAAGGTTTTTATTACACTTTTTTTTCCAGGGCTTTCTAAATATTGTTTCGTTTTTCGATCCCGTCCCTGAGATAAGTCCTCTTTCGCTTATCTTATCCCCAAGAGGCTGACTAAGATAATATTTTAGGCTCAATCTTGCATAAAAACGATTTTCATTTGGGATAGGGCGGTTGAAATGATAATTATCTCGACAGTGCCTTAAAGTTTTAATTACGAAAGGGTTTCTGAGTATTTTTGTGTCTTAAATAACTTTTGGGGTTATGTTGAACTTTTGTTTAGGCTCACGTGTTTAGGTGTCAATAATGTTTGTCAGCGTGACGGCGGTGGGTGCATCGGCCGCTCCTGACCCTGGCTGGCCCAATGCCACGATATATTCGCTGAACACCGGCCCGGTGGCACCTCGCCAACACCCGGACCCTTCCGCATCGTTAGCAAATCATCATTCTGCGCAAACTGTTGAGACGGCTATTTTCAGGAACCGTTTAGTGATTCCTTTATTTCTTCCTTTATATTTTGTTCACCTTTGTCACAGCTTGTCGAAATTAGCTGAAGGCCCTTTTTATTAGACACACGTTTTTATTGCCCTGAAAGACTACGGTTTATTCGTCAGTGTTGTACCTATGGATCACTACTGAAGCTTATATACGGACACGTTTTTTTTTACGCCTAGGTGTATACGTCGTGTATAGCCACGGGTCGACAGTGTTGAATGGATCACTATGGAAGGTTGTACACGGAAACTTTTTTCTACGACGCGGTTTATACGCCGTTATGAAACCGTCTCGTGTACAGAGGGCCTAAAGTCCCCAGATCGTAGTGTCGTTAAAGATGTGATGAAAAAGTTGCTCCAGTTAATGAAGTCTATTTAGAACATACTCTGCAATATGGAAACCATAAAATATAATTTTAATTTAGGTCGATCGAGGCGAGGCGTGGGTATCATTCTTGAATTAAGTTTCTTTTGGAAAAAGATAGTGAATAATTCCACGATGGTTTTCACAATAACTGTCAGCAAGTCGGCTGTTGGTGGGTAGTTAGTAGTTATTCTAACAGTGGATCAACAGGACGGTATTGGCAGCCAGGACTGTTGGCATTGGCATAGGTTCAGGACGTTGAACCTGACGCATGTGATGTATGGGCGTATCTACACGTTAGACTGAAAGTGCAAGTGCACTGTCCGATCTTGGCTGTGTCTAGCCTCTGGTAGATACAGTTATTATAAGCTTATTTATAAAAAGTCAGTTCTATGTCTCATTTTTTTGGTAATTCCAATAATATTACGATCTGCATCAACAAAAGCTTTTTGTAGCACTTTTCTACGAGAAACATATTATTATTATGTAAGTACTTTATAGGTTCGTTAATGAGATATTATTATTATCGTTTTAATATAGTTACTGTGTACAGTGTAGAATCATCTATACTTATAATAAATCTGTAGAAGTGAAAATTCTGTACATTGAAAATATCAAAAAAATAAATGGCAGGGGGTGTTAGGTACTAGACCGACACCGAACCCAAAAATGTGATTAAAAAAATTTTTGTCTGTCTATCTGTCGGTCTGTCTGTCTGTCTGTTTGTTCAGGCATCACGCAAAAACTACCGGTTCGATTACGATGAAACTTGGTATAATTATTCTTTAATATCCTGGGCACCACACTGGGTAGGTACTTTTTATCCCCGAAAAGTATATACAATAAAAAAACAAACTTAATTTTGCGGTTCGATCCCTAGACCCGATTACTGTACCAACCGCAAATAATAAGTTTGTCGTAGGTTACGTGGAGGGTGTGTTCTTTGTGAAGAGTAGGTATCCACTAAGAAAGTGTTTTTCGAAATTCCAACCCTAAGAGGGTGAATGGAGGGAGGGTGAAATTTCACGCGGACGAAGTTGCGGGCAGAAGCTAGTATAAAATAAACATGTTTTTCATTAACATTAGGTATTTTGTAATGCATTACCTACCAATTTAACATAATGTATAATAACATACCTTGTGTATCTTATTTCCAAAATATTATATTGTAATACTATTTTATGGTTTGTAAAACATTAATATTGTTGTAATTATTATTTTTCAGTATATTTTGTAATAATAATAACTTATGCTTACTTATGGCATTCTGGGCACAGGTATACCTAAATAAGTAAAAAAAAAAAAAAATAATCATGTTGATTTTTGCCAGCACATCAAGCTACTACAATCTGTCAAATTTATTTAATAGATTTTCAGCTTTATCGCTAAAGCATAAGGTTCAAAGTTGATTGGTAAAATTTGATAGTTTCGGATAGCTTGATGTGCTACCGTCTGTAGGTATATGTATGTATTTGCATGACATACCTAACCTACCGTGTAATAATTTAAAAACATTTTGATGCTTTTTTTGGGTCTATTAATGCATTACAAATAGTTTAATAGAATAAACATAGTAGGTACCTACATTACATACATACATTGATTATACATACCACGTCTTTATTACGAAAGCTCCAAGGGCCTCTACCACAAGGGAAAGTCTACGTCCGTTTAAAAATTTCCACAAAGTTTTTGGAAATCGGCCAGTGCGACTGATCATCCGAAATATTCTGCCTTGAACTTGACGGGATGGCATGGGACAGTATTATGACGTCATTGGCGACCTGTCAGGTGCCCGTGCCTCACGTGGAACACACTCATCCTGTCATGTCATTTCTGTCTGATTTCCAAACGTGAGGTAATTGACAGTAAGAAATATGTGTTATGTCGCGTCTTGTCCCATTTCAGTAATTATTGCGTAAACGTTCAACACTTTGAAGAAGCTGAAATAAATGATTACGTTAAAAAAGCTCACGTTTGATTAATACCAGCCAACTAAAATTATCCTCTGATACATAGTTTATTCTGGAATGTTGGTACCTAATGTATGCAAACGTAGCAACTTGCTAAAACACCATAAATCATAATAATCTTGTTTATGCAATCAAACTACAATACAATTATAAATTCATATACATTAGGGACTAATATCACGGCAATGTTATTGCTAATATGGCACAATCAGGTCCACAGGCCGGTACATACCTAACGTTAAATAATTGTAGTGCGTAGTTCATTATCTAAATATGCAAGTGTTCGGCCATTACGAGGTCGGCGTAGATCGTGTTAACTAAACGTTTTTATTATTATAAACGTCACGTAATATGCATGGTGTAAGATAAAGCTGCGGTCCATATGTGCGCCTGCGACGTTCCCACGCCTCGCTTCCCCGCGCCCCCTGCCTCGCACACCATGTGTTGTCGACCATTGTAATGTGAACCATCCCCTTATAATTTAAATTTGAGCGTCGTGTTATAGTTTGTGATGATGGAGGTCACCTTATACTGGTGATTGTTTACCTCCCGGGCTCGTAACATGTTCACGCCTAGGGTTTCAGGACTGACGGTTCTCGATAATTGATCGACGGGCAATTGATTAATGAAATATGAAAGTGACTGCGTAATGCATCCTGCTTAGTACTGCAGACATCGCTGATTTTAAATGCCGACATTATGTACAAATTTGTAGGTATGTACATAGTTTATCACTACAAATACCTATACGGTTTTCGGATTTTTTCTTTTACTTCTGCTACATGAAATTGCTTTTTGCCAAATTTCATGATCCTAGGTCAACGGGAAGTACCCTAAGTATAGGTTTTGATTCCCTTGCGTGTGTCAAAATATGCAGCATAAACGGAACATAAACGCCCGTATCTTTTGATTGCGTTGACTTAGAAGTTTGATTTTTTCACTGCTTCAAGGGACTGCAGCCTTGAGTATTTGATATTAATTTCAACTTTATAACTCCACGCGTTCCTGAGAAAAAGGGTCTTGACAGACGGACAGACAGACGGACAACGAAGTGATAGAAAAAAAAAACATTTTTTCATCATCACAGCACATGCACTCAATAAACCGTAGCTTGTCTCTACGTAACTCTAACTTACTTTTAAAAGTTATGTATAAAAAAAAGTTAAGAAAACAAGTGACTTGCAGTTGATAGATTAGTTCAACGTACGGAGTCGGTAATAAGATGATAATGGATTGTGTTAGAGACATATCACATGACCAATTGAGCACACATAATCCTTCACATATTCTTAACTAGCTGTGCCCACGAATTCGTTCGCGTGCATGGGTTATATTTTTTTTTGCGTGGAACCCTAATTTTTTTTCTAAAATAAAAGTAGGTAAGTTCTCGTACCAGTGAAAGTCCCGTCCAAATCTCTTCAGCCGTTTCGTAGCCGGAACAAACAGACAAAATCGATTAAAAAAATGATTTTTTGTACCGTTTATGAAATACATAATATACAAACAGACACTTCAATTATTTTGTATAGATATAGATTTGTATAGATCATAACGAGACCTGGCTCATAAAGAAGCTTATGTTGTAGCCAGATGGGACTTTAAGCATTCTTCTAACAACGGTTTACCAGCTAAGATTATCAGCGTTTCTTTGTGTGTGTGGAGAGCTTCGCAGAAATAACTTCTGGATCGTGGAGAAACACAGAATGCTTGTAATTAACATAATTTATTTAGTTTGCTGTGAGTTTGGCGAATTCTTGTCTAGTTATTGTGTTTGCTAAAGCATGTTGGTTTATATTGTAGAACTATCTAAGTACCTATCTAAGCTAATACAGAGAAATAAGTATCCTTGAGAAGAGAAGTTGAATTTTGATTGCCAAAGAGGGCTTTAGGCATTTAAAATTCAACTTCAGGACCTTTGGCATTCAAAATTCAACTTCTATAATTTAAGGCATCCTGGAAAACTATTTTCATATACTTCGGTAAGCCATCGCTAATGTTTTATTTTTATTTTATTTATTAAGGCAACCATCAGCGATACATATAATATGTTACAGAGTACGTGTATTACAGTATTTTATAGCTAAAAATAGGTTTCCCTGTCTAACTAGAATAAGTAAAAAACATGCGAGCTGACTACAGACTAAGAAATATTTATAAACAATAGATTTAGAATTAGGTATAATAACTTATACTAAGTTTAATGCCCACTCCCTCTCACAGAGAGGAGGCCTGTGTCCCAGCAGTGGGTACATTATAGGCTGGATATGATGATATGATGAAGTTTAATGTAAGCATGTATTCTTAATTGAATACGAATTGTCATCGTTCAAGATTTTGTGTATTTTTGAATAAAAAAAATACACAAAATCTTGAACGAAGACAATTGAAGCATGCATCCTCTTTCCCTCTAGAATCTAGATTTACAATGTCGCAGATGTCAGGGTGTCTTGAAAATCTCAACTTATTTATATGGCTTCATACAGATTCGTATCACCACACCTGCTGCAATATGATACATGGCAGATCTTATCACGAACTTGCACTTACTAGAAAATTGTCCTGCTATCTAGTTAGCTCTGTGTTGCCTGTCATAATTATTAACCTTTATCTTGTGTTAAAAGATGTTTCTTCGTAAGCTTTAAAATTATTGTTATTTCTTCATAACAGCAACCCTGCGGGGTAATATTGTAACATACTAACAGTAGCAAAGGCTTCCATTTTGACAACATTCATTGCATTATTTATGTTGTTGAGCAGATAAATTTTTCGAACATATAAAGCAATGGATTATATTCTTCAAACAAAATAGTTCAGATTGTGGTTGAAAGTGTGTCACGCAATTAAGGTGCTGAATAGGAATAAAATGGTATATGTTAGAATCTCAGAAAGCTTTTACATCCAAGTTGCCAAAAATTTTTACTTTTTCAGTTGTTTTAAAGCTAGTGAGCTAGCGATTCACTCGCATCGTATATTTTTGTAGTCGAGACTCCAGACCACACGCGTCGAATAGAAATGTGATTAAGTTCAACATTGTTTCAGTAAATACTACTAAATCCTGAACAACACCACACATAACTCTATCGTGTGGATTCCCGCTGGCTGTTTTTTTTCTTTAGTATAGTTCGTGAAACTCGTTAACTTTGACTGCTTTTTACGATCGTACAGTAACTTTAAAGTTTAACTGGGATTATACCCCATGGCCACGCGATAAGTTTTGCTTGAGTAACTTTTCCAAGAAGGTCGGATACTGTTTTGGCATGATGTCTAAACGGGCCTCTACTATATCTGTTCTATTCAATTCATGAATTCATCATGCTATACAAAGAAAATAATTATCTATAGATTATTTTCAGTTCAAGTCCCATTCGGCTGAATGTTAGTAATCACTTTTAAGGCCAGGTATTCCCAATTTTACATCACTTTGATTTAACAATAAACAAAGAAATCGTGATTTTTTAAATCGAAAAAAAAAACTTGTTCTAGTTTACTTTATGTATTTTGACAATTTGTGGTTCAAAACACGATATCGAAAACTTCACTCGATCAAAAAAAAAACCGAAAAACAGGCTTAATCGATATTTTTTTTATGTTTTTCTTGTTTCACTCATAGTTTATAAATGTTTTACTACTAAAAAATCATATCTAAAAAAAGGCAATAACGTAGAGAAAAGTAATTTGTGGTTGCATTTTACAAAATAGCTTAATTCTTTTAATAATAAATTATTATATAACACAGCGGCTCGCGTTCGTCAATATCCAGCTTTATAACCACTCATACCTTGAACCGCTCTGCCGCCCGGCCCCCGACAGGACCCCGATTCAGTATTTGTCAGTACCGCTTCGGCTATCAGACGGGGAACCCGTGTCACTTTGCTTGCGCTCAAAAGACCCGATTGACAACGTTTTATGTTCTGAAGAAATTATGTAATAAAGTAAAATGAAATATAGATGTAAAATATAAGGCCTCGTATTTTTATTTTTTCCAAATTTTGTAGTTTTCATTCATAAAATAATTTTTGAAATGATTTAAAATCGTAATCTCATGTCAATGTCAAAACATTGTCAGAAATTTAGGGAGGTAAACGTACCTATTTTAGACAGTTCCCAATGAGTAATGGTGTTTTCAATATATTCAGCAAAACTATTTTTATAAATATTTTATCTATTTATTGATACAGGGTGTAAAAAGACTTATAGCCGTCGTACATCAAACTAAGTAACATTGCACAAAAGATCTGTGACAAAAGTAATTGCTGGAAATCGACTTTAATTTTTGGTGTGAAATTTTGCTGTATGCGCACTACCACAAACAGCAAATTTTGCACCCGCATGTAACTGTACAGGGGTCCTGGAGGTATTTAAAGTTGTGTTATAATATCAAAACTTGTTTTCGTTAAAAATATCGTTTATGCTCACTAGTTCCTTCGCGTAGTTCCTTTGAAGGAACTACTGAGAATTTTTGGATCAGTAGTTCCTTTGCAAAAGCTGAAGGAACTACTGAGACTAGATATTTCCTTTAGCAGTTCCTTTGAAGGAACTACTGAGAACTTTTTGATCAGTAGTCCCTTTGCAAAAGCTGAAGGAACTACTGAGACTAAATAGTTCCTTTGAAGGAAATAAACATATATAATGTTTTCATTAAAAATTAAAAATTTAAAAAACCCCCGACTCAAACAAAAACCTCTAATAAGTAAAATAATAATATATATTAGCCCTTTAAGTTTAATATAAGTTGCACGAAATATTTTGATCCAAGCGTCCTCACGTCGGGGGACGGCTAATGAAAATTGGAAGTTAACAGCAGTTATGTTTCTACTAGATGTGGGCGCCGCCTTAAAAATTCTCGGCGGCGGCGCGCTGACCAATTTCAATCGGCGGCGGCGTAGCGCCGGCGGCGTAGTTTTCTACTACCTCACAACTAAAACTCGCAATCTACTCCCTATGTTCTTTAAGCCGGCCGTATCGTTTTAGGCGGACGACAGGAAAATGTTAGTCCTATACAGTACAGTAAATACCTTGTCCAGATCAGGTCATCAGGTGCAAAAAAAAAACAGTTTTCCAAAGGGACACTTTAATAGCCTAGTAAACATTTTTTTAATATAAACACAGATAATAATAATTATAAATTATGTAAGATTGATAATCAATCTTACATCTTACATATTTTATAATTATCATGAATAAATATGATTTTAATACCCCGAATCGAGCTTAAGCGAGATCTTTTGGCCGTAACTGTTAGCCCAGCTACCGAGAATACCCTCTTACTCGGAGTGCTAGTGGCAGGTATACAGAGTAAAGCTCTAGCAAGAGCAGCAAGATGACTTGCTGCTCTTGCTAGAGCCTTACTCTATAAAAAAGAAGCATTTCCTGATGGAAATGCTTTTTTTTTATTATTCCAATAGGATAGTAAATCACCATTTTATGGTTCTGTAGGATCAGCACCAGCAATGTAACGCCAACATTCTTGCTCTATTGGATCACCTTGAATGCCTTGGTATGAACTCTTACTATGTTTCCTTGACAGTTTGTGCAATAATGATGTGTCAATTACATTGCTGGTGCTTGTACTTGCTGCGTTTTCGGCTAAAGCTTCTGGCTCGTTATTAATATTAATAATTTCCCTGATGTACGAGGAAAGGAATGACGTTCTGGTCATATTCCGGTTTTCAAGATATAAATCTATTTCTGACAGACTCATGACACACACACACACACAGATACGTCAAACTTATAACACCCCGTCGTTTTTGCGTCGGGGGTTAAAAACAACTTATTTTAAAATTCGTTCTATTCCAAACCTCCGTTAAAGCCAAAATGTATGAAACTTTATAATTGACATCAGTCATTCCGATGACGTATTATTATGCGTTATAACCATTGCGTGCTCTTGACAGTGCTGGGTTGCCAGCTGTTTTAGAACCCAATGGCTCGCGACGATTGGAAAAGACCAGACAGATTGACCATAATGCCTTAGAAGTTAGGTCGGCCTTTGGTGTGTGATGCAACATGTATCGACTACCTTGCGCCAGCCCATCTTCCTATTGCGGTTGGCTGTGCTAGTGCGATTACTGCGGGTGCAGAAAACCTCAAACAGCGCAAATAGATACTCTAATCTTATTCCGACTTATATGTACCAGCCGTTTGGGGCTGATACACTAGGGCCATAAGGTCCGAGTGCCTACTTAATTTTTCGAGAAATCGCCAAGCGATTGGTCGACTCTTCACGTGACCAGAGGACTAGCCTATTTTTTGGCCAAAGATTCAGCAAAAAGAAAGTAATTTTAAGGCTTTGTCATGGCAAAGGATTTTATTACTAATCAAGTTATTTTGAATCTTATTTCAATGAGTTTAGAATTCATGTTACTTTATTTCGATACCACGATGCCGGGAAATAACGCGACGTGCCGCGGGACGCTGCGGCATGACGCAACGCGCCAGGGATGCTACGGCATGACGTGTCATGCCGTTTCATTCCACGTAATGCCGCGGCGCGCCATTGCATCCCGCGGGACGTGTGGGTCACGTTGTGTCGAGGAATTATGATTGCTAAGCTAGTTGAAATAAGATTGAAACTTGTGCTGCGGTCATTTCGGTTAATGGGACGCAGTCCGGTCTGTGCGGGCTTTTAGCAGGATGCCACGGAACGCCGCGGGATGCCGCAGCACAACCTGCCGTGCCACGCTGTCAGTGAGCTGAGCGCCGGCTCTATTTGGCTGTCGATGTCTTATGGTGACAAATATATGGCGATAGAGCAATGGTCTTTGGTCGGTCATAGAACACTAATGAAGTAGGTACTTATATTGCGGATTTCGATGTAAACTGTATTTGCTATGCGAATGATGAGTGTCTCATGTTTGTTTTGTTATACCTACTTATTATTTACCTGCCCATTTAAAAGAATTTTATATATACTGTACATAAAATGTGAATGTAATAAATTAATGTTAAGTTTAATCATTTTATTTCTTGACATCCTTCCAACAATAGTTCGGTTCACCCTAACTGAATCAGTATGTCAGTGCGAGTGGGATAGAATGATACATAACGCGGGGAAGTGGGGACAAAATCTGAATTTTAGCTGAACTATTACCAGCCCTTAATTAGGCTAATTAAAAGTGATTACTAACATTAAATAGAAAACATACAGTAACCACGTGTTATATAATATTTAAGTGGGTGTTTGATGAAACCATCGTAGGTACAGGGCCACTCGGCCACTCCACTTGAAAGTGTTTCGTAACGAGCAAAAAATCAAAGCTAAACAAAGCATGATTTGTATATTAGTGTGTGGTGTGTGTGTTCGTCTGCATGTGCATTGGAGTGTGTCACCTGACCTAACCCAACCCTGCACTTGTAAGTTTGACTCCCGCCGACATGCTAGTGATGTCATCTACGAACTACGACACAGATTTATCGATTCAATGTCTCTTTATATTTCAAATCTGTGACTGTTTGATGTCGCCATGCCATTGCATTTTGCCGATGTAATTATGCTATATTCAATTATCATTGTTATTCAATTTGGCGTCATGTTTGTTTACAACATTACTCAAGCACCTCACGTTTGTACGCACCCATTAAAATACGAATGACAGAATATAAGTAGGTATCAAATTATATGGAAGTTATTTTAATCAACTAGTAATATAACACATCACATGTGCTGGAATCTGCAATCATAATTTGTACTTGTTTATGGGTAATGCAATACTCGCATGCATGACACACAAACATAACAGAAATGTCGATATCATGATTTGTGAACGAGGTCGAGCCCATCACTAAATTGTTTTGTGTTCAAAGTGAGTGGGGTTGACGGGTGCTACAAAAAACACAAGCTTCGCTATGGTGACAACGGAAAATTTTCTACAACGACCCTTCATAAGGACGAGTTTTTAAGAATTTCGTTATTTAATTTGTCACCCCGGTTTGAGGAATACTAATAGGTCGTAAATACAGCCGCGTGGTTTATAATAAATTTACACTTGACAACGTAAATTGCTTTTGCCATAATGTTTTTGTGATATCTTTTGGAATAGCGTTGCTACATCCTGTCCCGTCACTTCAGGTAGTTCTGATTTGGTAATTATATTGTGCACATTTTAATTACCCGCTCTCTGAAAACAAAGATAACATTATTTTTTGCCTGTAACAGAAGTTTGACCTGATAGAAATTAAACGAGAAGTTAGGTAACGCGTGGTATTGTTTCATTGAGAACATTGTGAGACGCGTCAGGTGTCTTAGTGAATATTTTAACACCCGACACGCTGGGTTCTCGCCAAAAGTATCTACCTGTTAAAAGATATTTTCATATCTTCATATAACTTTTCGTTGGTAACGATGTAAAAATATTGAATAAGAAAGTAAGTATTATATGTTATGCGTGCAGAGACTACGTAATAAGTAACTTGACTTTTTATTCTATTGGCTGTGTTTTGTTATTGGCTGCGTTGTCCCGGCTTGACTGCCAGGCTCTCTCGCATGTGGACGGTGGAGAATGCGATATTGGACATATTTACTAGCTATGCATTTATTCTCGATTTTCCTGATCGGCAACAGCAAATTATGTGCTTGAGCAATGAATACATTAAGCTGCCTCGCTCCCCAAAATAAACGCAATGTTTTTACTGGAAATCATTAGATATATTTGCAAGTAGGTATAAGTACTTCGAAGACAACCATGCATAAATAGGCTATAGTATATACACAGTATATCGCGACTTATATAAGAATAAAGTAAACGTCATCAAAATTCCATAAACAGATCAGTTAACAGGTAAAATTGAAATATTTTGAAAAGCGACTAAATAAAGTTTCTTTATCAAATTCGCTCACGTAAACACAAGCGGATCTCTTTGATTACATTCGTACGTGGCTTGGTTCTCTGTCGAAACGAAATGAGCCATGTAAACCGATGGAAAAGTATTTGGCAAGAATATTTCATCACGAGGAAATTGTGCCGACCGGCCGACAATTTCACATACACTACACGTAATATGGACTGGTTTGAGCTTAAACGAGGATTAACGGGTATGTATATGTATATGTAAAAGCTCGGTTTTCGCAGTATCATGTGTCAACTAAGTTAACTTATTATGTAGATAAGAAAAGCTTGAGAAGGAAGTGGGGAAAAACGTTGAAGAAGCTTGCCAGATTTTCACACAACGTTCCGCCAAAATTGGCTCACTATGTATGTAGATTTCTCTTTAAAGATTTTCACTATGAAAATTTTCTCTACGAAGATTGTATCTGTATAGATTCGTATGTATGGATTATTGTATGTGGATTAGAAGAAACTAAGTTTAAGCTCAGTGATCCCAATCATACGTCAGAATCTATCTGAAAAAACGGTAAAACCTAACAAAGTGAATCTTTTGTACCACTTGGGAAAAGAAATGTAATTGTTGTTTGTAATTGAACTTACAAAAACCCACAGCAGCTCTCGCACGATTTAATTGTCGAAGGGATTATCAATTACATCAATATCCTGTTGATGATACACGATGACACCCGCATGACGATATCACAGGATCCCCACCTCATTTATTTCCTTATGATATGAATAAATGAATAACATTAATATTAATAACTGAATAAAATTAACGCTAATTGAAATAGTAATCATAAACACGGTTAAAATCATATTGCTTAGATTATCTATTACCTACATTTATAATGAAGCAATTAATTAATCTTTGATTAAAGGCTGTGTGTCGTATTATTTACGGTACAGTATGGATCACACGTTCACTTTCCGTTTGTGTCATAAAAGGCGACTAAGTCAATCCAGAGGATGGATATAATAGGTTAAATTGGCTGTCTCGTCAGATTTCTGCCAGACATACCTATAGCTTCACATTATACCTTCCTAAATGTGTCTGCCGATTGTAATAAAGTAATTAGCGGTAACATTGGTGATGCTCTCAACTGAGATTTTATAAAATTTACCTAAATAACCACATCTACCAACCCGCACTGGGTCCGCGTGGTGAATTACGACCGACTCCCTCTCACAGAGAGGAGGCCTTGGTCCCAGCAGTGGGAACATTATAGGCTGATAATACCTAAATAACATTAACATAGCCGGTATCTTCGAAATTCTTGGGTATGAGGCTGTACCTATTTCACACTAAACTGTGCCATCAATTTATTCATAGGTGCTGTATTTTCCACTAGCTAGACCGTATTGTCTGTCACTAAGGGCTTGCTTAATACAATGAAATAATCTGGGATCCCTAGCCTTTGTTACCAGAGCACTAATGAGTAGGTATGCCTCACGCGTGACTTTTGTACTGCCGCGATGTGGAGCTGTAAGAATCTGTTGTGTCTAGTGCCTTTTGCCATTGAGGTTTTTGTTTTTTCAAGCCAACATTTAGAATTCTAGTACGAGTTACATTCCTGTTCGTTTCTTTTTGCGTGTTATGACGTGGATCATCTTTTTCATTCGTCTTTTTATCACGCTTTTTTTTACCTTCATTCGTACCTTCGCAATCCCCTGTCGCGTTAGTGACGCAAGAGTCGATGTCGTTTTATTTGCTTAGCATATATTTAGTGTAACATTTGTGTTTTACAAAATGTATAAGAGTGTATGTAAATATTGTGCTGCAATGTTTAAGAAACGCGAAGGTTACTTAAAATTCCCAGTTATGTCGCCAACAGTGCGCTTTGTCCACTTCGCAGTTTGATTTTATCTAATGGATGTTGTAATGCTTGTAATGGTTTGTCTTAACTAGGACTGGGGTCATCGCCGAGTATGTTTCAAGTATTGTCTTGTTTTTAGTAGAAGTTATGTCTCACCTTTGTCACGATTCGGAGAAGTAAAGTCGATTGGTTGGATGAATGGACTTCTCATTTATGAGCTCTGAGCACACGTTCGTATGGTTGTCCTTAATTTTTTGTTCAAATGCAAGAAGTATAGAATTTTTTTTTGGTCCTTAGATACAGTCATGGCCGTAAGAGGCCTTCAATTTTTTTTTGCTTCCTTTATTTTAAGTTTTTGCAAGATGAGCACGATTTTAAGAATTGGCAAAGCTTTTTTATTAATATACAAAACACAAAAATGGTCTAAAATGTTGTTTTTACTGAGGATTTGTAATAAACTAGCTTCTGCCCGTGACTTCTTCCGTGTAAAATTTCTTGTTCTCCCGACCCACCCCGGTTGCATCGCATCGCCTAGGCACCCGCGCTATTACTTCGTTTTCACGTTCTTTCTTAGTTTTGCTCGGCTCCTAGTCAGAGCCTTCATGAAGAATTAGGCTATCAAATACAAGCAATCATTTTTCAAATCGGACTGGTAGATCTAGAGATTAGCGCGTTCAAACAAACAAACTCTTCAGCTTTATTATTAGTATAGAATTAGATAACATGTAGGCGAAGCTGCAATTTTTTTTATAGTTAGTGTTTAGTTTCAGAAGGAACTTCATGCGACTCCATAGCATAACATAAAGGTCTCCTGATTCAGTCTGTTTTAATGTATTTCTGTAACACTTACTTAATTAAACTGTGAATGTTTTTGCTCCCATTAGCAGCATTTCGAACGCAGCTCAGTATAATAAATCAAAATATTATAAATCATTTTCATTTCAGAGCGTAGCTTCAGTGTTTACAGTCGCCACACAAGTAGAAGCTTTGTTTGTTTTATTGAGGTTTATATAAAACAGCTAACCCTTTGACATGAAACGTTATAAACGGATCATTCAATAATCTAAGTATAAAAAACAAAATAAAATATAATTAATATTTTATAATAGCGAATGTAACTCTGTTTGTCTGTCTGTTACCTCTTCATGCTTACTCCAGTGAACCGATCATTATGAAATTTGACAGATAATAGCCGGGGGCCTGGAGAAGGACATAGGCTACTTTTCTTCTAGAATCGCAGACAAAGTCGCGAGCAAGACTCTGTTTGTCTGTCTGTTACCTCTTCACGCTTACGCTAGTGAACAGATCATTAGGAAATTTGACAGATAATAGCCTACTTTTCTTCTAGATGCGCAGACAAATTCGCGAGCAACAGCTATTAGTAGAATTATCTAGCATCGGCGTCGAAGTTCGTATTTTATATGATAGCAGCTCCTTATAACGATGCAGTTAGAACCTTATAGCCTGTATGTAAATATGTTCAGATGACGTACTATGATTTCCAAGAGGTGTACAATGCACTTTTATAGTATGCCAGCCGCGTGAAGCACGCCACAAGAGTGTTGACCTCTGCTCGATACCTAACTATCGAAGTATCGATACATGTAATATGTTGCGACAACTTTATTATTTGAGGAAAAATTTAAATACATTGGTTGGCATATTTACGTGAAGAAAACAAAGTATGTACCTAATTATGGAGGAACATAACATTACTTTTAAGTAAGTATTAATTTACACCTGATAGTTGTATTTTGCAATATGCACTTCAGGAAAATTGAAAATTGGATTCGACCACTTTCTTTTGATTATGATTAGATATTTAAATTTTACATGGGGAGCTTTTCTGCCGGTCATTTCCATTATGCTTATACAAATATATGATCTCATTATTATTTAAAACTAGCTTCTGCCCGCGACTTCGTCCGCGTGAAATTTCGGCAACCGCGCTCTTACTTCATTTTTGCTTGGCGTTCTTGTAACTTTTGTCTTTTTGCTAGGTTCCTAAGGAAAAAATAATAACGGGGTACAAAAATTGGGCTATTAAATGCAAAAACAATTTTTAATGGAGAACAAAGCAAAATTTTTTGAATAGGTAAGTAGTAACTTAGTTACTGTTCATCAAAAGCTCCATAACATCGATAGTAATTCTAACAAACGCTTCAGTGTAACATCCCTATCGTCAACCGCAAGTTATAAGGCTGGTCACGCACTTCCCTAAACGCGTCCCGTCGCATTGTCCTCCAGACGTTACAGCATATATTATATTATGTATACCTTGTGTTTTTAAAATGCTATTCAAAAACAACCATAATAATTTAACTCCCAACCAAGTACCTGTTACCAATACGTATGTTTTTTGAAGGGCTGTGTTTTTGTTATTATTATTGTTATTTGTTATTGTCATAATATGTTATGGAGAAAAGCCGAAATGCGGTTGCATCTAGTTTGAACCGGCTAGAACTAGATGCGACTGGGTTTCGACTGTTAGCTGTCAAAACTGTTACATGAAACGAAACAATTATCTAGTAATATTTAACCTTTTGAACGCCAGAGTATAAACGTATCGCCGTATCTACCCCTGACGCCAGGCCACTTTAACAACACAACAACACACACACTTAAAACAACAAATTTCTTATTATTGGTGGTTTATTTATATTAGTTTACAATATAGACGGAAGCTTAAACTTTTAAATTATATAAATAAAAACACGCAAAAGTAATGATTAAATTGTTTATTTCATAATATGGTGCGACCCGTGCGACGTGTATTTTGTCATATATTTGTGACGTTGGCGTTCAGGGTAAGTAAGATTTCTGTCACATATATGTGACAATGGCGTTGTTTTATTTTTAATTACTGTGTTAGTAACATGACTTATGATGATATTGAGCTGCGCCCTAATTGCGTAACACACTATCAATCTCAATCTGAATAATTTTGAAGGATGTTGCTAATCCATTAATTTATATATTCAAGAAATTTGTCTGCTCAACAACGTAAATAATGCAATGAATTTTGTTGAACTGTCAAACTGAAAACCATTTCTACTGATAGTGTGTTACGCAATTAACTCGCATATTCATGTGCATTAATAAAGTTTGCATTCGAAGCAATAACAGGTTGCTTTGCTTGTCCATCGCTAAAAGCATTAAGTAGCCATATCCGGGACGTCAGCTACTTGGGTGGGATACATCTACAACACTATGTATTTCTCGAATATATTTTATTTATGGTTAGCAAAATAATTGAATCCTTTGTGCGTATTTTTTACAATTTATCTGCATAACATGATATCATAAGTGATAAAATCGTGTCATAATGAATGAACATATTAAGTGCTGCAAAAACTATTTATTATAATGTAATTCAGAACTTGTATTTAAATCAATATAAAAACCAACCCCTTTTTTGCATACCTACTTTGCGGGGTAATCATTTTACAAGGTTTTAACATAAAAAAGACAAATTAGAAAAAAGTATTTGATATTTAGAAGAGCTTAAAGTCAAAGTCAAATAATTTATTTCAAATAGGCACATAAAAGGCACTTTTGAACGTCAAAAATGTACAAGAAGATAGAATTGATCCTAGTTGCCCCTTCTAAAAGGTAGTTTCGCATACAGAAGAATGAGTAAGAAACTCCACACTTACCTACTCTTTTCAAATGTTTAACAATATTTTGTATACATTAATTATGTATGTGAAGACGATGACCTACCTTGAACAAAATTACTATAGGTACCACAATAGATAAAAATAATTCAAAATGAAGCATTGACATATACTTAACTTAATTTTGTAGCGAAATGGAAAGAATGACGACACTTTTCGCAAACAAACACGTATAATTTGTATAGTAAAAATCCAAATACAAAAGTAGCAAAATACAAAAAAGTATGTGTTTGTTTGCGAAAAGTATCGTCTTTCTTTCCATTTTGCTACAAAATGGTGCCATTATGCTACAAATACAAGATGCTCACATATTTAAAAATACCTAATAAAAAAAACATTAACAAATGATAAGTCAGTGTGTAAAGCAATCACATAATGTAAAATTAATGTCAAGATAATAATAATTTATTAATTGAGTTTGTCTTTTAATTAATAATCGATTACGGTGTTTAGTCATAGTGGTTTCTAGTCAGTAAATTTGGATTACGGATACATAGAGTTCTAGAAAAAGACATCCAATGTGTACCTACCTAAGGTACTTAACTACTTAGGTTCTTCATCCAACGACAGACCATGGTCCAAATACTTACTAAAAAAAATTACAAGAAAAATATAACCGATTTTCAAAAAACTTTTCAAAGTGATAAATATACTTTAAATTCGTAAGTCGGTGTCTTTGGTTTTGTATTTTCGTTAATATAATAGACAAACCATTTATTTAGTGCACACAAAAGACATAACACAGCACACAAAAGCACAGTTAAATGATAACAATTTACATAAATATATAAAACAAAGTGCCAACATTAAAAAAAATAAAAAATTAAAACTTACTTAAAGAAATTAAGGGTCACTATGACATGCATACTTTAAATCAAAATACGGAATATACAAAGTGCGGTATGCGTCTCAAGGTTGCACCAAATGTGTGTTTTCTAAGTGATCGAGAACTAGAATTGCAAAAACATAATTATTAAGAAATTAGACGACATTAATATAGGAAATGGTAACGCGATGCTACCAACCAACAGTGAGGAAGGCGACGCGACCTCGCATGTATCCGTACAGGAAGAACTATTTAGTTCCTACATTTTATTGTTCTTTGTCATGTGCATAATGCGCACTAAATTAAGATGACGACAAACATTTAAAAAATGATCATGTAAACAGTAACATTATATTCTTTACATACAAAGAGCCAAAAATGTGCAAAGTCGTGCTTTTAATGGCAGCATGTGCGATATTGTTCTTGTATATAAATGCTAAGTTCTATTTTCGTCGTGTCAAGTCATTGATTAAATTGCTATGTCGATCCGGTCACTGAGATTATAGGCATGTATACTCGTGTGTCTAATGTTGTACATGGAATATTTATGAATTATAAACGTCTGTTCTACCAAAATCACACTGCCTTTGTTTACATAAATATCTACTAAACCAGAATACTTAATAGAACTCACAAAATGTATAATGTATCATGCAAATTAACGAGCGATTAAGCTCTCCTCTCCATAGATTATAATAATTATTTGTTGCTAATGTTCAAATGCACAAAACTCGTTTGAGAGATTCTAGTTAAGCATATAAGCATATCTATTTTTTCCACACAGAAGCCTTAGGCGGTATTCAAACCAGGGAGGGCCTAAAAACTGGTCCCACGACTTGCGGCTCTCTTTGATAACTGCAGAGAATGTGTGCTCGTTCGAAAAGCGTCAGCTCCATTTACTTAATCAGTTTTGCAGTGGTTTTTTAACGACCTAACACTACATACGTTTGCGCGTATAAATATTAAAGTCAACATCCCTAAATGGTGATAAAATGAGTAACATGACAAGCATCTAGATCAGCTGACATAACTAGTCCTGATTGATCTCTCATAGAGAATGAGTCGTCGTCATTTCGTGTCCGTATAAGGCTATATGTTATGTTGGTATAGCATAACAAAATATATTCTATTAGAGGTATTTTGTCGGAGTCGTTATCAGATCAGCCGGAATAGCTGAGACGTGCCAAATTTTCGCAAGAAACAAAGAGTCGGCTGTTTCGAGTTCCCTACGCTGAAGTTAATTGGTGCCGCGGCGGCCGAGAAATACCGAGAACTTTGTACATTTATACACAAAGCTGCTACGAATAGACCGACTCTACAATAAGCGTGAAATTGCCTAAAACTTTGAGTGGTACTTTATTATGATTTGAAAATGGATATATTTAGTGATGCTAACATCACTAAATATATCCATTTAAATAAAGCGTAGTTCAAGAAATTGTCAATAATAATTGCGTACATAGATCTCACCTCTGTCACAGAATAACTAATAGTACTTAGTACCTCTGACAAGGAAACAAAAACTATCGCACGTGTAAATCATTTCTAAGAATTCAATTTATATTCATCGGTTCTTTCCGCCTAAGAACTAGGATTTTAGTGATTGTAAAAGTAATCTATTAGTATTACATTCTTCCTTCCTCGTTCTACAAGATACTGGGTGCCTTATAAGCCAGCAGGCGAGGCGCGAGTCGGCGGGCGAAGCGGCGAGGCAGCGAGGCGACTTGAACTCATGCATGCGACACAAAGGGGCCTTGTTCGTGAACCACCGAAGGCCGCCAGCTCTGCGACAACGAGTTTCCTACATACACTAGCAATGTACTCGCACTTACATTTTGAGAAGTTCATGGCTACTTTTATTTTTAAATGAGATAAACTCGGAGCACGAAGGTCAAGGACTTTATTTTTGGCGGATGCGGCCCGCTCTTGTTGCCAACGACCTGCTTTTAAAGCTTTCAGTTGTTTATCTTTCTCCGAGCGATGTAGCTGTGATGGGATGGATTAATGGATTTATACTACATAGTAAATATCGTATCTAAAGAAGCGTCATCAATGAAACTTTGTAAACATCTTTATCTATTACTATATCTAAGCTGCTCTACGCCAGAATCTAGATTATGTAGGTCATAGGCCTCATAGCACAAATCAGTAATGATCTAATGATCTCTTTACTCATACGCCTGTATTTGACTGAGTCTAGCATCGAAACCAGTTTTCATTGAAGTCCCATTCGTGTTCAAATAATTAACGTGAGTAATTGGCCGTCGTTGTGTGTACATATAAAGTATCCTATGCCGTGTTTATCTTTGGCATTTTCCTATGGCAGTCTCTTAGTATGTAGGTATGGCAGTTTTTTAAGATCGCATAAGGTATTCACCGTAGCGAACGAATTAGCATTTCGTTCGCGATTCGCCGGCGCGGGCGGCGGCCGAGCTGACTGTCCTTGGAATAAGGATGTGGCAAATGGGTGTCTTATCTGACCGTTTGGACTGTCAGTAGGCTTTAAATATAAATACATGTCGTCGGCAGCTTCAGTTATAATAATGTTTTATTTTGCATGTCGTTAGTGTCACCCGGCCCCTGTTCCTGTTCATTGTTATATAAGCACACGTTAGATGATTCAGTTCGTGATTATTGATTAGATGGAGGACGTGAGACGAGTGAACTTCAGAGCTGTTTATACGCTCATTTCTATGCGTCCCTTACAGAGTACCGAGAACTTTTAAAAATCCTAAGTCACCGATACCCAGCTGTATGAATCAATGAATTTAAATTCTGTTTGAGTTGCAGAGGACGCTAATTGTAACTTTGTTGCAAGCAGTACCCATTGATTCACAGTTCAGCGTAGATAAACACGTTTGCATGCAAATCATTAATATTACGATTTCCTGTTAAATACTCAGGCAATATGATCGGCAATTTACTATGAAGTGTTGGTAGTCAAGCTAGCGGCTGGCCTGTGATGGCTGACGTGGGTAATATTAGCGAAGTATTAAACAACGGCTAAGGTTTCCCCTTGTGAGATTCTGGAATGCAGCTTGTGTTGATACATATGAGTGTGCGTAATCGAAGTATTAGGCAATATGATCGGCAATTTACTATGAAGTGTTGGTAGTCAAGCTAGCGGCTGGCCTGTGATGGCTGACGTGGGTAATATTAGCGAAGTATTAAACAACGGCTAAGGTTTCCCCTTGTGAGATTCTGGAATGCAGCTTGTGTTGATACATATGAGTGTGCGTACGTTTGTATTTAGATATTCACCTCTCGGAGACGCGACGTTGGCAAAAATGTAGGAAGAAGGTAGGTTGGTTATTAGTCATTGTCTATTTTAAACATAAAATTTCTATTGAAGAGAATGTTACAGTGCATTCACGGATTTACGGTTTAATTGAGCTTTTGTTTCCCGACACTGCGAGACTATTCACGAGTTCGCGACACATTACGTCGTTCACTGACGTTTCCTGCGGTTAATAAACGTTAGTTTATTTTAGTAGTTAATGAACACTAAACTTAAAGCGTTGATTTCAGTTTATGATGGCATAAAATTCCAGCCACGCAGTGAATTTACAAGAATCTTAAGATGAGCTAAAAGATTACAATGAGAGCCTATATTATGAAACATTCGATCCTCTCATTTAAAGGATTAGTAAAAATATAAGCAAGAATCGTTTTTACAAAATTACGTTTTACAGAATAAAAATTTGGTATCTGAGAGTTCAACGCACTGATCAAGTTTTGCGCCGTAATTGCGCCTCGGCCAGCAATTTACCAGAAATATCAGATAAATATTTGTGGCCGTCACAGACGCGCTCGGCTTCTGCGAACAAAAATATGACGTGTTCTGGCAACTCCACTAATAAGGCACATGTCAGTGTTGCTAGTTTTTACGTCGCTCGGGCGCTAATGCATTCTAGCGTCGCTGTTGTGTCGCTGTTGTGTTGACATTTGTTCAAAATAAAACGACAAGAGTGGGCTCGGCGGCGCTGCCTCGCGCCTCGCGCCGGTCTGCCCATAATGTTTGGTTAACGTTTTGTTGGTATGTTTAACGAACAAGATTGTATTTTATAAGACAGGGAGGAGGGGAGTACGCAGTTACTGGAGTCGCACCGCAACGTCAACTTCAAGGCGTTCGTGGTGCGCGTGCCGAATTGCTCGCATAAAGCATGTTCAGAAAACTTAACTCATGATAATGCCATGTCACCAATTACAGTGAAGTACCCCCTCTTCTTAGATAAACTTAAGTTTATCCACAGAATACATAATAGTATAATATAAGATAAGCCCTTTCTAATGAACAGTCTCAAACAAATACAGAAACTTAAATTGATGATTGAGAGATAAATCCAAATGCAGAAAACGTATAGATGTTTTCCTGAATTTGGATATTTTATTTCACACAGTTGGATCGTAATCGTAAGTCTCCCAACATGCGGGTGCGCAGAGTTGAGAAACCAAGAGCAGATAGGTACAGTCAGCATCAAAAGTCGATTAACACTATAATTTTTACATGTTATTAAATTGACAACAACTTTTTTCAATACATTGATTTTTAGCTTTTCACATAATAGACAAGAGTATATATTCTAAAAAAAATTCTTCTGCTGCAATTTTGAACAAATATTTTGCTCAATAACTAAGATTAAAAAAACTGAAGTGTTAATCAACTTTTGATGCTGACCGTACTTGAGTCCTGTATAGAAAATATTCATAAATGCTTGTTTTTAGACCACAAGTCAAGGAACCTTGTTGCAACAAGGTGCTCAGAAGACTGGCAGTTGTGACACGTTTTATGGATTTCAATCAACTTGTAAATTTACGATCAATTAATCCCATGAGGCCTACGACAACATCATAGTCATGACAAGGACTCTTTAGAGAATTTATTAAGACAATAAAGCGAACATAACCCTATAACCTAATGTTGTCTAATATCTATCGGCAATAGGCCTTGCAAATTCCGGTCAGGGGGCATATTGCACAAGATTGAAATCGTTTCGAAATGTATCAAAGCCAAGATCTTTCTCAATTTATCTTAGTTACCCATAAAAGGTATGGAAATTCGATGTGTTTTACGCTTTACGGCGTTGTAAATTGATACAAATTTTAATATCTACGTATTTCCACATAAAGTCAGTAAATAAATATGCAAAGAACCTGTTTTGCGTATAAAAGGGATTGGATTTTAACTTGTTTTCGACATGTGGGGATTTTTACCTTCAACACGTCATGCGTTTGATTGAATTAGATAAAAATTACGTCATCACACGCAAATGCAGTTTTTAATGACGTTTTAATATGACGTGTTAATTAAATGGTATGACGCTATGCAAAGTAATTGTATCAGACATTTTCAAATTGCAAAAGATTAAAATGAGTGATTGTAATTGACGTTAAATTAGTAGATCAGAAATTTCACACATTTCTTCTCCATATTCTCCAATACAAGAGCCCCACACAGCTCCAACATTATTCCTCGACACAGTGACATACCAGCCTACGTCGTACATAAGATAATGAGCTAAATAAAAGATTTATAGATATATAATGCGGAACATCGACCGGCCTCGACAGGAGTGCCGTGATGCCGTCTCAGGAAGCCTGCCACTTCCGACCGGAAGTCGGTGCAGACGGAAGACTTGCGTCACTTCCGATCGGCCTCAGTGTGGCGCCTTATGTGTAGGACCGCTGGGATCACTCAATATATTGCTCTTAGAATTTTCCGCATAAACTTTCGGCATGTCCTAGAACCAAAAATTCGAAGACATGTGACATCCACCAACCCGTACCGCGGCCGCGTGATGGATTATGTCCCTCTCCCTCTCACAGAGAGGAGGCCTGTGTCCCAGTAGTGGGAACATTAAAGGCTGATTATACTTAATTATGCTACTTTAGAAAAGTTACCTTTCGATTTATCTTAAGATATGGATCTAGATTTCTAGTGCTACATATGATTATGCATTACCTACGTGAGTTCACAAAACTGGTATAATCGTACCTACTCAATATTTGTGAATTTATAACTTTGGGGACTAAGTAAGTTTCCGATTACAACACAATTTATAGCTCGCCGGTCTTACACCGTTAACTTTTCTGGTGAGGCAAGTGAAATATAAGGCAGCCTAGGCGTTTCAAGGAAAAATACCTTCGGATGCAAATAGTTTGGTAACTAACTTGGTGTTATTAGGTGTCCACTCGAGAACCTGCGCTTTTATAATCTGCATTGGCTTACACACAACTCGACCTCTTTTATTAACTCACCATTCACTACCGCTTTTGTTAACTGTTGAGTTTCCGCAGCACCTATCAATGATTTAATGAATGTTGTCTTTACGAGTTTGTTCTCTATGTTGGTGGAGAAGTGGTAGTGGTGTTAAGTGACGCGGCAGAGACGGCGGGCGTTGCGTGGGCCCACAGAACGAGTGCGACCGGTCCCCAGGTGTCAGCTCCGAGGTACAGGGCCGCACTTGGCAATAAAGTGGCTTGTTTAAATAAGAAAATGTAGGTATGAAACTTTTGTAGTGTTTGTAGAACAAAATGGAGCCTTGGGGTTCTTAAAAGCTCTATACTTAACAGTGAATGGTCTTAATTCATCATCATCTGCCTAGCCTTTTCCCAAATATGTTAAGGTCGGCTTCCAGTCTAACCAGATGCAGCTGAATACCCGTATTTTATATGGAGCGACTGCCTATCTGACTGACCTCCAAAACCCAGTTACTGGGTAATACGATACCCCTTCGTAAGACTGGTTGTCAGACTTTCAGGCTTCTGACGACCCGTAACGACTGTCAAAGACACGGAGAGGTCTCGGCATGTAAAGATGGTCACCGATCCACGGACCAACCGCGGCAAGCGTAGCTTAACCTGATCGATCGACCCGTGCGGCTGTTATTACTTAGCCATCACAAGCCCTCTCAAATCAATGATCTCGTTAATAATAACCACGACTTGTGTTGTCAAGGTTGATCGTTATGTTACTAAAAAAAATGCACATGTGGCGGTCGTCTAATCTAAGTATGTACCTATTAACCACGAAGGGCCACTTATTGGTTTTTCACTTAAGATTCTTAGGTTAGTTTTTAATTATATTCAATCTACAATAACTACCGTCCAGTCGTTCTAGAAATAAAAAAAAGTTTTTAAAAACAAGTTTTTAATTAAATAAAAACGTAACCTAAAAAAGCTTGTAAAATGAAAGAATAACGTGAACAAAAAAATAAACTTAAGTGACATTTTAAAATATACATTTAAACATTTTAAACACTTCAGGCACTGATATTGTGTAGTAGGTACACCTGGATATCGTACATCAGTGCCTCAAGCTTTAAAAATATTAAATGTCATGTCAAAAAGACTTGTCCTCAATATTAAAATAATGTTTAATATCGGAAGAGGAAGTAATCAAAGAAATCAAACTAAATCATAAAGCTAACCACAGGTACCAATTAGCTTTTGAAAGCCTAGCAACAAACTAAACATAATGTTAATTAAATAAAACATAAACTTATTTTATTGTAAACCCGAGTCCTCTCCTGTGCGACTAGCAATCTAAGCGACTCGCTAAGTTGAGAAGCCAATACGGTTGTTTGCGTAAACATTCACTGCATCAGCTGGGTTACTTAGTAAGTTAGTACTTAACTCTAACTTGGTGCAACACAACAACATCTTCATGCCTGTAGCCCTGACAATGTAAGGCAAGTAATAGAGATGCTTACTGCTTGTCGTCATATATCGCGATTTGCATACCTTATTCGTAATATGTCTTTAGAATGCAAGTTATAAGAAACTTTGCAATGCTAATCTAGGAGTTGGTCAACCATTTTTAGTACCTATTTTCTTTTTTGCAAATCCTCTGTATGGAATCGGTCCTTGTAGTTTTGTAGGCATAAGAAGTACCTAATGAAGTTATTTTGTGAATCTGTGAAGTATTCTTTTAACCGATCGTTTTCACGAACGATGGTTAAATGTTTTTCAATTAGGCATCATTAGTGGCTTTTGTAATGACTGTCTATTACCCTGTCTGTATAAACTATTGTCTTTTAACGCAGTTCCTTGTTTTAAATAAAGATATTTGCTTACATTTTGACGTGTCAAACCCTACTTTTACACACACAAACATCTCACCTCGGAACAAAAGAAAAGGCAAAACTCCAAAGTGCGAATTCCGGGAATTCAACCCGCAACTCTGAACGTATGCAAGTGGTATTGGCATTCGGATCATCTATTGATTATGAAACACGTAGCAATGACAAATGATTTCTTTGTATGAAATACTTCTCCTCTAGTGTTAGCACGAGAAAGAAAGAAATAAAATAAAATTTGACCCGTGTTAAGGCAAACAATAATCAAACAAATAAAAACAGAAAAAAGCATATGGTATTGTGTGTCTGACGGCTACGCCAAATAGGCCCAGTTCAACATAAATGCCAGAGAACCAACGGCTGTATGGTCGTTGCAGACAACTAACTAGTGCCTGACGCCGCCCGCTGGTACAGCGCCCGACAAGCTATACGAGATGAGCCAGTCAGCTGGTTGGTACCGGTACTGCGGCTGCCCCATCTTTGTTTTCATTACTTTTCATATAGTTTACCTGTCACCATGTTATTTCCAATCGTTGTCCTTGTCACGTCTATTTTTCAGGTAATGTCATCTTCCTTGAAACTTTGCCTCATGAGTTTTTTCTCTGAAACAAGCTTACGTCACAAACTCACACCTGAACATTTTCATGAAGATTTTCCTCCTCGTTCACGAAATAGGTTTCACATGTTCTTTTTGCAAAAAGCTGTTAAATATATCAGGTTAGTTCCTCTTGACGTAGGTGATATGACGTTCTTACATTATATGTATACACAAATAAATTGGATGAAACATCTGTAAGCGATAAACATTTTCGTCCTAGAGAGGGGATTGAACCCACGACCCTGACTGCAATGTGTGGTCATTGGTGTTTGTGTACGTCGTCGTCATCGCCAATATTGTACGGCTTTGCATCTATTATAAACAACACAGAATCTTATTCAGCACAAAGCTCTTGAAATTCTACGCACTCTTAAATATGTTTTCATTATCATCAAGCGAACCAAGCGCAAACCAATTGGTACACATAGGAGGAGGTCTTAGGTTTACTGGTGGACTATGAGAGAGAAGGGTTTGTCTAATACGTTGTACATAGTTATATTACTATTCTCAGCTCCATCTCGTTGGACAATCCAATGACATGACAACCAATCCTAGAGCTAGCCTTTTCTTGATGCCGCTTCAGCCAGTTGAATATTAAATCGACAGGCTGCATTACCATCAACAAGATTTTTTTATTTTTAAGCTGGATTGCGACTCCATTCATTTATATGTTTCTACTTGCCCAGAAACAGCAATTAGTCATTAAAAAATATTTAAACATAATTATTAAAACATGCAAAGAATAACCACGTACCCAAAAATACACACATTGGGACCAAAAAATAACCTTCTTGTATATGTTGGTCAAACATCTTTAGGCGTGAGTACATAAAAGTATTATATTCACGGACTAAGCACAAGGCATTGGCAGAGATACCTTCTAATTATTCATCGTGAATCAACAGATAGTGGGCTGACTGTATAAGTATACAATTACATTGTCAACTAGAGACGGTATATTTTGATGTTTAATTTACCACAAACGTGGGTAGTGTAGTGAACACAAGGTCCAATGTAATTGTTTGTTGTGCTGGAAATTTTAATTAATTTAAATTCATGGAGAATAGGGTGTGTCAGTTGTTTCTTATCAATCTACTTCTTCAGAGTTACTACATCGATTCTCTTTACCTAGCTCTACGATGTCTTGTATATTACTAGCTTCAGCCAGCGGCTCCGCCCGCGTGGATGCCGGAAATTATCCCACGGTAATGTACTACATACCGGGTTAAAAACCTATGTCCTTCCTTAGGATGCCATCTATCTCCTTGCATATCGCAACCCGTTCAGTGGTTTAGGCGTGAAAAGGTAACATACAGACAGAGTTACTTTCAAATTTATAATTTTAGTATGGATTCATGAAGCTCAATTGGATTTTAGTTTTGCCATTCCACCTTCCATTTTCGTACTATCTTTACAGGAAAGGTTTTGCCAACCAACTTCAATTTATCGTGTACCCGGCTGCTTATGAGAGTGTATTATTGATGGCCCTAATTTGTTATCTAAATGGCATAACTGCTATCTACTGTCCACACCGCACAGTGGCTTAATCTGTTCCGTTATTGATAACACTTTAGGTAAGTAATCAACATTTCACATTACTATGTTTAAGGGGGATGCGCTAGCTAGGTAGCTCGCGAAATTAAAATTTTCTTACGTTTTTGGCAATTTGCAGGTCAGTGTCAGGTTATTATATGTTGTTTAAAATATGATTCGGGACCGTAACAAATATGACTTTTCATACAAGGTGGAGAAGACAACACGACAATAAATTAAACTGCGTATATCTAATGCGTATATCTCTCAAAACGGTGAAGGAAAACATCGTGAGGAAACCGGCATGTCCTAGAACCAAAAGTTCGAAGATATGTGACATCTACCAACCCGCACTGGGCCCGCGTGGTGGATTACGGCCCACTCCCTCTCACAGAGAGGAGGCCTGTGTCCCAGCAGTGGGAACATTATAGGCTGATTATGACTATGACTATGATATCTAATGCCGTTCCAGTCTGCATACGAAATCCAATCAAATATATCCAATAGTTTAGCTCGCCTTCCTCGAGGAGCTGGGATGGATCGAATAATCGATTTTCCCACCCGTACGCAAAATACGCGCATTGACGTGGAGTTGCGGACACCAGCCCGTATTACGTATTACCTATCCAATAGTTTAGTCAAAGATTGGCAAAACCCATAGTCGGCCCATCACTACAATTTATTTTGTTTGAATGATCATTTATTTAATTTCGTGTTAAGATTTATTTTATAGTTGCAAAATACTCTTATTATGCGTTAGTATTTTCATTTATTGTCGTATTGCCCTTTCCACATTGTATAATCGTATTGCGTTCAATGGGATTATATGAACGTAGTGTACTATTAATGATTTATAACTACACACATCAACACGGTCTAGGGATATTTTTAAAAAAGCGAATTACTATCAATGTGTTAATTATTTATATGACATGTGTATATTTAAAAGATACGTTATTTAATATTCTACCATTTTTTAATAATGGTTAAGGTACTTAGATTAAAATTTCTGGATTTTATGGAAAAAAAATGAAGCATAGACGGAAATCGTATATGAATGAACTTTTAATTTGTGAGTAAAAACTGAAAAAAATAGAAAAATCATTTAATTTGTGTTTATAAACTTGAAGTTAGTAGTCTGAGAAAGCGCCCATGATGTTCATAACACATCGGCAACGATTCGGCATGCTCAGAACAAGGTTGTCAATGTCTTGCTGCGGAATATTGTCCCATGTCCTTCTGAGGTGCGCAAAAAGTTGATCTTCTGTAGCCAGATTTTCAGGAACTTCCTTCAGAGCTCTTCTTTGCAGCATATCCCACGCATGCTCAATGGGATTTAGATCTGGCGATTGAGCAGGCCAGTCTAAGGCCCTAACATTATGTGTATGTAACCAAGCTGCTACCGTTCTCGCCGTGTGTGCCCGGGCATTGTCGTGCATGAGCAGGAAATCTTGCCCCATTTGTGTTCTGTGGGGCAAGATTACGGGCCCCAGCACCTGTTGGACGTATCGTTCTGCCGTCATATTGCCCCGCACCCAAACGAGATCCGTCCGTCCTCCAAGACGAATTCCTGCCCAAACCATAATTGTTCCTCCTTGGTATGGGTGAACTTCCTGAGGGTTCTGGAGACGGCTCCATCGTCCAGGAACTCGCCAAACACGCGTCCTTCGTGAATCTGGATGGAAGCCGAACCTGGATTCATCCGTGAACAGCACATTGGACCATTGGTCACGGCCCCAGTCCACGTGGTTCCGAACCCATTCTAATCGTCGTCCACGATTGCCTCTCCGTAAAGGTGGGACCCGGAGTGGTCTACGAGAGCGTAGATTGCTTTCATGCAGTCGCCTTCTTACAGTTTGGTCACTCACAAGCACTTGGTGTTCCACTCGCAGCCTTTGGACCAATTGAGTCGCCGTTGCATTTGGTTGTGCTCGCGCAGTAATTTGCAAAAATCGGTCTTGTCTGGGGGTAGTGATGCGACTTGGCCCCCGGTGCCTCTCCGCTACTTCACCTGTGGCACGATAGCGTGTCCACAATCTTGAAATTACATTTTGATGGGTCCCTATGGCCTCAGCAACATTACGCTGAACAGATCCAACTTCCAGCATTCCCACAGCTCGTAACATCTCCGCCCTCGTCAAATGTCGGCGTTGCATGGCTACAATACCTCAATTTTAACTTTATCTTTCGTTTAAAAATGAAAAAAAAAACTGTAACTAAACGTAATTCGTATTGTTTTCTAAATTTCGCACAAATGAAAATTCCCTCTCCTATACATCAAGACATTTTTTGCCACCGAAACAAAAGAATTTTCAAAAATTTTAATTTGGAATTAGTCTGAGATAAATTACAAACAAATCGGTGTATAAAAGATTCCAATGCGGCCTGCACTTTTCGAGTTATTTAATTGAGTATGAAATATCCCTAGACCGTGTTGATGTGTGTATTATAATTTTGTAAATACATACCGACTTGTTACTACGCTCGCGAAACATATTTTGTTTAACATATGTATAACCTGACACTGACCTGTAAATTGCAAAAAACATAAGAAAATTTGAATTTCGGGCTACCCTAGCGCTTCCCCCTTAAGTAAGAATATTCTTTGGTTTGTAAAGAATCTGATGTGTACAGAAAAGCTTATAGAGAACTACAGATAGTAAAAGTTGACCAGGATGTAACACTCTCTGTCGAAACATCAGAGGTGGTGAACGTGGCTTATCGCATTCTTAAGCGGTCTATCTATTATGTTCTCAGACGTCACCATCTATTCCTCAAGTTTTTTTTAGGATCGCATGCTTGCGGTTTGAATATTCAACGCGTGGGCGTTCTAACTGGTTATGAAATAAAATAAAAAAATATGTTATTACTTTTTATCACACACCCGAATTGTGAATACGATTAATTAAGTATTCATCTAATGATACGGCTGGTTTATTACGTGTGATCAAACGTTAAAATATGTAGAATACGAAGGCAAGTGTTAGTATGCACAGCGTACTTGATATACGGTCTGCTTATCATCGCATTCTCACAGTCGTTTTCAATATGTTGCACGTCCAATGCGTGTTTGTAATACGCGAAAGCAACTGCAACTGAAATAAATCACCAATATATACTTGGATATTGCGACGTTGTTCCGCGGCTTGGTTCGGGAGTTTTAGTTTTCTGAGCACGTTCTTAACCACGATATATCAGCGAGAGGTATAGCCACAGTTTTGTAAGGCGATACGACATGTTCTACACGGAGTTACCACGGTGATGTAATCTCTACCTACTGTAATAGGGACAATGTCAAGGTCCCATAAATTTCACTTGTCAACGACATTGATAATAAACAAGTAGCTACCTACCTAACAACCACCAAGTGTCTAAGTTCGCAAAAAAACTTGAAATAAGACATTTGCTACAAAGCCATTAGTGCGACTAATATAAATTTAGCGTTATGCTATTTTTGACATTTACGTACGAATTTTTCCGTAAGTAAACATCTTAACTTTTCCTCAAATGGAACGTTTGATATGAGCATTATACATATCGTTTAACATAATTGTATTTTTATTACTCATAAAATTTAATCTTAAATACATTATAAAATCTAACATTAAAATATACTATGTACATATGTACAACAACAAACACGTCATCTCAACATAATTATATTTGTTTTATCTAGAAAATACGCAATAATAATTTGTGAAAAACGATATTAAATGTCAATAACATAATACTATAAAGCTTTTCGTTTATTTATTTACTTACTTATTTAATACATTTTTAAATCTTTTTATAAAACACATAAGAAAATCATTTAAAAGTATTAAAATATCCAATGACCTTTTAATAAATACCACGTTGTCAATACAAAAACGCCTGCACCCCTGCAAATATAAAGTTTCAACAAGGCCAGAGTACCAGTGAACAAGCTGCTATAGAAATAATTCGATTATATTATTTAATCAAACGTCAAGGGCTTTGCACTTAATATACCAATAGACCACTTATTTGTTATGATTAGGAAATAAAATATATAATTTGTGAAGTATTTGGATATGACAAAGAACATTGACAGGCCAATTGTATGGTAGAGATAATAGAAGCAAGGAAGGACACCGTTTTGAATGACAGTAATACGGTAATACCTGACATAATGCTGGCGAAAAGTTTCCGATAGAAAATTGATGTTGGTTCTGACTACTTGTTACGAGTGAATGCATTTTCCCACTACCTGGTAGACAACCTAGTAATTCAATGACCTAAGAATGTACTATATATTGTTGACACTGGAAATAATAAAGAGGGAGCTATGCAGGATCTTAAACTTTTAGCTTCAAGCAAACCTGACTCGAAAAATACATATTTTTGATAACATATTTGAAAAGGAGAAAGATATGGGAGGGGATAATAAATACTTACCCCCTTACTAATAAACGTTGTATAGCGTCTGTATAGTTACACATCTTCTTTCGAAAGTCAACTTACTGACGACTGAAAGAGAGAAATCGGTGTTTAACTATTCATCTGATATAATACGTTTATTAGTAAGGGGGTTAAAGTATGCAAGTACCTTGAAATACACCAGATTTAGAAGGCATACCTCCAATTGTTGTACCTACAGTAAGATTCGTGGCGAGAACGGAATTACATAGCAAACTAGCCAATATTTAGTACTAAGAATATCGACAATCAATATTAATTACGGTAATTTATATGTGCAATATATTTCTGCCACATTATTATCGTCAAATGCAATTACCGCAACGCTGATCAGAATGATATTGTCTTGTACAATAAGCTCAATTATATGATCTATTAAGTGCTTATAGACCAGTTCAGGCTCCACTTAGGTGGCAATGCTATTCAATATATTATGTATATACATTGGAAGTAGCCAGTATATACAGGGTTAAATTAAATTAGCTAGCGAAACTCATTTTTTGGGGGTCAACTACCGCTGTTAGTTTTGATACTTGAATTTTGAGTTGAGAAAATCTGTTTTCTTTTGTTTCATCATGTTAAATATAGAAACACATCACGTCTGTGAAATTTACAAATAAAACTGATATTTCAAGTGACTACACTAATAGCGGTCGAAGACCCCACAAAAAAAAACATCAAATTAATTTTTTTTAAATTATCATTTTATCATGTCCATAACGTCTGCAAAGTTTCGCTAGCTAATTTAATTTGACTCTGCATATAATATGCAATGTAACATAGACAAACCTAAACACCGAATTTGGTGGGAAAACAATAACCTTTGCCTAAACACAACTTGGTTAGTACAAAAAATAAGAGAAAATAGATATTGAGTTTGGTTTTGTTTGCGGCACGCTCGTTCCATCATACACCTCATCCATCGCTTTCCATCAGGCGTGATCGAGGTCAAGAACAGGTCTATTCAGCAAAACAAAAAAAAAACGATTATTCAGTTATTATGAAACTGGAAAGACGTGTCAAACTTGGAACAGGGAACCTACCCAAAGTTTCCTAAATTCCCTTAGGACTAGTGAACTTCGACATTGTTACAAACCATTTGGGACCTTTATTAAATTATTACAAATTACTAAATAAAATCCTACTTTAACTTTGTTTTAGAGACTGTAAAGATATTCATTATTGTTATGTTCTACAGAATGTTAAAGTAGGTAAACATTATAAATATGGTTATAACTATGGACGAGTATATTAAATACAAGAAATGAGGTAAAACGTACCTACAATAATATTCCGAACCAAAAGGAGAGTTCAAAGTAAATCAATAGAGGCTGTCGAATATTACCTCACCGAGGGAAACTGAGTGCTCTACTCTACTTAATACTTAGTTGCGCTTGCTACAAGCAGACTCGGAGCCTCAAATATTAATATCGTTTTGGCATCTGCTACCAGCGGTAGTAGTTGTGTAGGTACTTGAAAGACTAAGTGCTCTTGTTTGTTTTACTACTTCTCCCAGTGTAACTACAACGATACAGATATTAGTTTAGTATTATGTTCTAAAGCTAAGGTAACTAACTATAACGTCCACGGTGCTGATTATATTTAAGTCACCATGCTTCGTTAAATTTCAAACTAATTAATAATACATGTACTCTAAAACCTTGAAATCTTGTAAAGGCGCGTGGAATTTTTTATCATTAGTCTTTAGGTTAACACATGTGTTACTTACAACTTGTTTTAAATGTTATTTCTTTAGTTTTTTACTTTTAACATTTAGCTCTCGTTAAGTTCACCCATTGATACCTATGTTTATTATACGTGAGTTTTGTATTTTTTTGCACGCCATCATTGTTTGGGCGAGGCAGACTGGCGGGCGTTACGGACAAGGAACCAGTTTGGTTGGGAATCAGACGGCAAAACCTGTACGTATGGTTCGCACCAAACTCCTTGAAACATCTCTTAGTTTGCTGCTTTTTAAAACAACATAATACAACTACAGTTAGATATAAATCGATGTACTTTATTGCATTAAAGTTTAAAGTTATTGAAATTGGTTTCCATGGGTCACATGAGTATATAACCAATATTTAACTCGACACAAGCTACGAGCTGTTAACACGGTGTACTTGTCACATAAATACGTTTGTGTACTGTGTAAATGTTTTAATATAAATAGCTAAGAAACACGAACATAAAATATGTTTAGGAACACAACGGGATAGTGTTGAAACAATTGAATGATGAATTATGTTTCAGATAAGTGTTAATTTTAAATTTCATTAGCGATACGTGTGGGTTGAGTTATATATCAATCACAATCACGCTTTTTAGTAAACGGAGAAAGCAGAGGTGTGTACTACCGTCTGTCTCGCAAGGTGTGTTAATACCGCTTGAGACATGAATAGCAATCACTTCACGCAATACTGCACAAGTGACGGCTTGCAGCTCATTGCATACTAGCACCATTAAGTAACCTGTTCCCTTACATGCGTCCAGTCTTACAAGTCTCGAAGGAAGATAGCCTGGTATGATACGGGTAGTAATTAGCAATTAGGTACTAGTAGTGATGCAGGGTAAATTTCCCAACGAAGCACATCAAATGTTCAGTAGTAAATTTAAGGAGAACACCAGGGTTGGCCCGCGAAATTCGAATTTTCTTAGGTTTTTAAAAATTTGCTAGTCAGTGTCATGTTGAATGTTTGTGATTTGCGAGCGTTATAAATATGACATTACAGAATTATAATCATTAAATTCATCAATACAACCTTCTAAGTTCATATAATCCTATTGAATTATTATTTTAATGAAATATGAATCAATAGGATTATGTGAATTTAGAGGGTACCTACCTCGCGCATCCCCCTTAATTCCATAAACCAAATAATACAACAGTACTACAAATCTTGAATAGTTGATTTATTTCATTTGAATTGATTATAACCTACCTACATAGTAAGTTAAGTGAATTTTCTATTAATTTTCACATTGTGCTCTAACTGTGAGACTGGATCCAATTTTACAAGTCAGTCCGTTGCAACACTCATCGCTTTTGTTACACTGAAAAATAAAACGAAACCTGATGGTTCATGGTGTTTTAAATCTAAATATAACGTTATATTGTTTGATTTTTTTATATCGTTTTTGGCTTGACACGACCTGCACGAGATAAGTATAAAGACCAATAATGTGATATGAGATGATATTTAATATTCTGACCGTCTCAGTTATTTTTAGTTTGCTGTTGAAACCATCAAGCTACCTCATCAAACAAGTAAGTAATAATAGTAGATTTTTCACGGCGGGGATAAAGTAGTTTCTTATGTCACGGGCGTCATACTCGTATTAAACACTGAACGAAGCGAAGGATTCTAGGGCTCCCGAGCGTAGCGAGGAATCTCTGAGTTACTGAAGACTAGAATCCTGAGTGTAGCGAGAGGCCCAAGACACCTTTGTCCCCGAGGAGAATACTCTATGTTTTGCACTTACAGCGAGGTAATAAAACCATTCCGATTTTAATTATAAGTTTTTGAAACTGTTAAATAACCGGGGAATACCTAGTTATGTGCAGTTTCATACGCTATTTTATCTAAATTCATGCAATTTCATGCAAAACACAAAAATATAAAGAATATCGTAAATATGACGCCTAAATCAAACATTCTAACGTATGGGCGACACAACAACCAATAAACTATTGCGAAGACATGCCACTATTCTTAATATTTTTCTTCAGCACAGTCATAATAGTGAAGACGACCGAGATGACGACTAATAGAGAAGTATAGAAGATAAAGTACGCAAAATACGCGCATTGACGTGGAGTTGCGGACACCAGCCCGTATTACCTATTATGGAAGATAAAGACATGTTGCGCCGCCCTCAAATAAATTGAGATAAGGGCTGGAGCATGACTATGAGTATTGTATATAGTCTTTTACATTTCCCAATCTTTTCCTCATCGCTTTCGATTTAAGTAGTTGATAAAAGTTCAACGACCCGTGAAACGCAATCCTAGATTCTATTCCGGCTTCGAGTGGATATTCATTGCGCTACAGCTGTATCTATAATAATTATATGACCAAAAGGATTGCTATTGAAAAGTGAAACTGAGTTATCATTTCCATTTCAATGATAGGGGTATTTGCTCATGATTTATAGTGGAGTTTGTTTGCAGATCTTTGCAGGCACGAAGTAGGTACGGCTATGTATATGCACGGTGCATTATGCAACTCGTCTGTGCCGATGGTCGTTAAATCCTACGCTGTATGAACTGTTGCGATCGCATGCCATGACCGATTTATAGCTGCAGCTCGGTTCATAGGTGATTGATCCGTCATACAATGTTAGATAATTTTATGCTATGGTCTATCTCCTTATCGGATTGCATAAGGAAATAGTGTTGTCCAGTTTAAACGTAAGCGTATTGTCTGTTTATGAAACGATTTTAATAACTGTCGCTATCGTTTTGATGACGTCAGACTAACATGATATCGCATTGAGAGAATTCTAATTGATTGTTAATGAAACATATTGTTGACGGCATAGTAGGAAAACCCAATCCCATACTAAGCTAATAAGTCAATATTTTTTTCTCAACTCATCGCGCATAATTTTATTTTACCATCGTTTGGACTGTGGGAATACTCTTTTCCCAGTTATTATTAAATAGCTAATGCTCAAAATATATTGTTCTTTTGTATGTCAATATTTAGCTTTGGGTAGGTACATCCGCCTAGGTGCTAAACACGATATACAAATAAGAGTCGTCCAATGAAATAAAATGCAAACAGTCACGAGAAAAGTGTCGTTAATGAGGAAGGAAAATCTTCACGTGGCGAGGTAACTGAACTGTGCAGTTTACCTCTTCATTTACATATATACATTAAAAACTTATTCAGAAACACTCCAGTCTTTTTACAATTGTCCAAATAATAGGAATGTGAGTCAGACTACTTCGCTATGCTCGTGCAAATGAAAACTGTTATCCGTGAACAGTTTTCCACAATTTTCTTGAAGGTAATGTTCCATTCTATGACACAGCTTGATTATTACTTATTAGACAATTTAATAATGTAGATAATAGTCACTATTCACACACTATGACACTAATAAATAGCGAGAAAACAATACATGATACAAAGAAAATCGATCTGTATGGCTGTCGTGTGAACTCAGCCTTACACACGATTACGAAAGTGATTGAGCATTTTAAATGTTATACGATTGTTATAAAACTGACAATCAACAATCAACCATTTTAAAATTATATTTTAAGGTTCATTAAATATATAGGTATTTATTTTAACGCCGGGGTAAACTTAACCTTATTCGACCTTGCTTGGGTATTGTACACACCCAACAGATTATGTGTACCTACAAGTATTTCCTTACATTGTTCCACGAGAGGAAAATCTAAAATATAAGTGGATATAGTTTTTCTGAAATAATTACGATACATTATATAACATGACCCGGATATTCGATCAGACTACTGACTTCAAAGAGCATCTAGTTATGTTAAAAAACAACCAGGAAATAGCAAAAATATTTTTTTATAGAGATTCAAGGATTCACAGCGCGTCAACCTCAAGTTTTTTGTTCTAAACCTAAAAAACTTAATTCAAGTTATTATACGAGTACGAGGCCTGCCTACTGAATGATTAATTAAACTCGCCAAATTAGTCGGTTTTATATTACGTTAACTGGTTTTGACAGTTATAAACGGAGTATAAGAAATCTGCGATGACTCGATCTCAAGGATGGAAAATCTCAGAACTCCGGATTTCCTAATTAGGAATGTAATTATGTTACACTTTTCTTATTTATATTTTGGTATAACAATGGGTATTGGGTAACACGTCAGTAGGTGGCAAATCCCAAAAACTAGGTAGTTACCCTTAGTTAATTCCACAGTCTATACTGTGGTTAATTCCCTCCTGCAGAGCGTACAGAGATAATAATCAACTCTGCCAATTAGTTGATATATAATAATTTAGTAGACAACAACTGTCTACAATGATTGTGAACTATAATTCGCTCACCGTCCGCATTGTTATTAAGCCATTGCAAATCGTAAGTCGTAATTGCTCTTATTGTTAACTTTTCAGTTTCGAAACGGATGTATTTCAGCATAAAAAGTAGATTGATTTTGGATTTGTCATACAACAACCTCAAGGTCAAATATTATAATAATCAATTAACAGGTACCTACTATAGGCGATAGTGGAATGTTGATTCCATCTGATTGATGGTTACCCAATAAACTAAAAATTGTGTTGGATAAGTTTTTTAAACTATATAAATGAGTTTAAAAAATCACCCTTTATTTTATCATGATTTACCCCTGAATAGTATAATCAGCTAATGTTCCCACTTCCCAACGTTGGGTTGGGACACAGGCGTCCTCTCGGTGAGAGGGAGTGGGTCGTAATCTACCACGCGGGCCCAGTGCGAGTGGGTAGATGTTACATGTCTTCGAATTTTTAGTTCTACGACATGCCGGTTTCCTCAAGATATTTTCCTTCACCGTTTTGAAAGCAGTGGTGAAGAAATAATTTACACAAAGTAAAGCGCCTGTCTCGAACCTACAATTCGTAAGTCGCGGCCGTTACCACGGGGTCATCACCTGGAGTCCTGAATCATAGTTTGAAATATATTAAGACTCATATATTAAATACACAATAACTTCCATTTTGATATGATTTAATATCCGGATCCATAATATAACATATTCCAATGAAACAGATTCAAAATAACTGGAATCTATTTTTTGTTATGCATGACAGCATCACAGCATTAGACACAAATTATTCTGAAAATAGCTCTTTGACATTTGCATTCCGCCTAGAAGACTTTTTGCTACTCATTGCCTACAAGGATGTAAAATAAACTACATAAAAAACATTGCAGAGATAGAATCTCTGACCTGTCGAGTATGTTGTGTTTTTAAACAAAGAGGCACCACAAGTGAAGAGGTAATTTTATCTAGTGTAGCCTAGGGAGTGGCAGGCCCACCACAATTCACGCTGATCGGAAAATGCCTCACCACTGCACTGCCTCAATTGGTATCGTATAGTTCGGGCCAGGACCGGGGTAATGGCATAACACACTATCAGAGGCAATGGCTTTCTTTTTGACAGTTCAACAACATTTATTGCGTTATTTACATTGTTCAGCAGACACATTTTTCGAATATATGAAGCAATGGATAAGCAATATCCTTCAAAATGATTCAGTATATGATTTATAGTGTGTTACGCAATTAGGATACAGAACCAAGGAAAAAGAGAGTTGACTGATGGCGATTTCTGAACGGGTCTTCTCGCGATAACTGAAAAAGGTTATCAAGGGTTTTCAGTCAAGGGGTGAGCCAAGAAGCCTCCGCTTTTGCTCTGGTAACTTTATGAGATAGCCAATCTATTAGCCAAGTGATTATGACGACAAATTGTTACGTAATTGCACTGAAAGGTATGTTCTATGAAAGGTTCTTTAGCTGAGCAGCTACTGTCTGTCTGCTTCCTATCTAGATTTTAATAAGGAGCTAAAACATTCCTTGCCTTTCTCCTATTTATTTAAGTTTCATCACGGAAGTTAATTTTACGAGTTATTAATTGAGTTATTGATAAAGAATTAACAATGTATCAGATGGGATAGAATCGATTATGTGATAAGAGGTTGCCATTGTTACACAATAAAATAATCAGTCCATATATCATTAAGAGGTGATCATGTTGTCAAGTAATTGTAATTGTACTATTGTTTCTTTTTAATTGGTAGGTCGGTCTTTTATAGAAATGTGTACGTGAAGTGTGGATGAGAAGGAGTCTGTTGAGGATAATCTATATATATAAAAATGAAACCCGTTTTCCGTTGTCACGACATAACATGAAAACGGCTGGACCGATTTCGATGAAATTTGGTATAGAGATAGTTTGAGTCCCGGGAAAGGACATAGGATAGTTTTTATCCCGATATTCCCACGGGATCGACATTTACGCGGGTGAAACCGCGGGGCGCAGCTAGTATCTTATATAAATGTATATGTTACCGGCCAAACCCGATTTCAGGACAAACTAGTTTAGCCTAGGCTAAACTAGTTCCGTCGACATAGGATGCAAGGGCGAGCGAAGGGCACCCCGAGGTTCGGTTTGGTTAGGTTACTTTAAACCCTTTACACAGAAATAGGGGCCCCGCGAAGCGGGGCTCCGTCGTCATAAGATCCAAGGGCGAGCGAAGGGCACCCCCTATCGCGTATAGGAAGAACTAGTTTAGCCTAGGCTAAACTAGTTTGTCCTGAAATCGGGTTTGGCCGGTAACATATATAATGTATTTTATATTGTTATTTAGACTTACGGATTGCGTGGACTAGTCTCTCAAATCGCATTTGAAAATTCTGAGTAATCTTAAAAGTGTCATCTTTTGAAGAATAAGAAATGATTCTAGATTAATAAATCCCAAGAAGAATGGGAAGTTATTAAACATTTACGTTCTTTAAAATTCCTTCTCAGGCCCATGAACACACTCACTTCAAACTCGGGTCCTTTTAACCCTCAGATTTGCGTACAACTTTGAAGGTTTATTTTATTTATTTATTTAGATTCACCAACGTTCGTATACACTACAGAAATCACAGGAAACAACATAAAATACAGAACTAAATGTAACAAACAGTTATAGGTAAATACAGCATTTTCTTATTATTACCTACTAAGTGAACAATCTGAAAGTAGAGTAGTTACACAATTATTTTGTAGAAAAAGGAAAAAAAACAAATAATAGAAAAAAAAAAAAAATAATGAGCGCACTGACACTATTATTACCTGCGACTGCGAGACAAATGATCGAGCAGTTTAGATCGGAACCGACCAAGTGAGTCCATATGCACATCTACTAGATCACTGCACTCGTTCATGAGCCTACACATTCTTGGCAGCGGGGAATTTGCCCCGTACACGGTTTTTCGGCGCGGTTAAACAAAGATTAAACAAAAGTGTTGGTATTATTGTATCTTACGCTTATTATTCATCGGAACATAATGACCAGTGTAAAAATGATTGCCGATATAAATCTCATTGTAACGCCAATTTGCCACGTGGTGGATTCCGAAGGCACTACCTACCTGGCTGTGGCGCCTACAAACACGTTACAAACAAAATCTAACCTTGAGCTGGGTTATAAATATGCCTCTTTGTTCTCAATAACCAATTTAAATGTTAAAATTTTCTTGATCATCTACGCAATGCGCGTATTGCGTAGCCACTTTGTTTACTAACACATTCTGAATGCGAAATAACATTTTTTTCCTACATATAAATCGTTTACCATTGAAGGCATAAACGGCTTACCGGTTGTATGTCACCTGTCACATATTATAAGATAACGAGTTGAATGGAATGCTTCTCCAACGAGGAGCATTCAATTGAATGTAGCAGTCAACAAAGAGCAGTAGTTTCATAGTTGTCGGCGCGTCTAGAGAATTGGTTCGGTGATGCCAACCTCTTTGGTTAATATTGTTTTTTTTAGAAGATATGCCTCCAATCAATATCGTCACTTACGATCAACCCATGTGAATGTATCCCTCACTTTTCTCTTGTTCTTATAATGGCGGGCCGCCTCCCCAGTCCATGGTGTTACGTCAAATTGACAGTTGACATATCTTCTAAAAAAACAATATTAACCAAAGAGGTTGGCATCACCGAACCAATTCTCTAGACGCGCCGACATAGTCATTTGAATTCCATTTTGCTTTCAATAAACACGCGCACTCGAAATTTATCAATTTATAATGTGTGAGAATCAGTACAGCAATGTTTGAGTTTGCCTGTAGCCGGCAATTTCACGGAGCGTGGACTTACACATTCATGCTTGGAATGCAATTATATGCGGTCCAAGAGACAATAATGAAGCAAGTATCTCAGACCTCTGTTTGTGCCGCATTTATGTACCTCTCGCGACTCGCCAGCCAGCGGCAGCGGTTCAAACATGCAATGTATTCCAACTTATCAACTCGTTCAAAATATTTGCACATTAAACAAATAAAAGAATTGCAATAACACGAGGCACGTAAAAAGCGTTTATTTATAATTTAATTGCTGAATAACGCTCGCATTCTGAAACAAAGACCATATATTGGGACCACATCCAAAGCTATTTTGGCGTGCGTTTGTTTTGGGCAAACATCCGGCACCCTACACCTTGTTTTATTAAGTGCGCAATGTATTAATGTGTTGAAACCTTTTGTTTAAAACTCTCGTACAGGAGAGCTGCGCGGTTCCTAATGAGGGGTTACGAGCATGCCAAGATGTTTAAAATGCTTTAGTGTCTCTTTGCTAATAAACTGTGGCACGCATGAATAAGCAATAAAAAGAGCAAAACATTCTGAATTTCGCTGATCCAACAAAGAAGATTAAACTATATTTAAAGATGATGATTGAGATCATAATCCTCCTGCTCATTTGCCAAATTTATTTGAGACCCCCTTGTTTTTTTTATTTCTATACCGGGGTGGCAGGGATATTGACGCGCAAACTGTAACCATACATTCAGCTCATGACTGCTACAAAACCAAGACCCATTCCCTCACAACTTCTCGGTCACCACGCGCCTCTTCAATTGACTGAGTTGAAGTGGACACAGCGAGAATGAGTTACCTTGAATTTAAAATTCAGTTAAACCATTGTCTGATGATTAGGACTATGAATATGTAATTAGGACACGTGGCAAGGCGCAGTGATGACAGGTCGAGTCAGGCAGTGACCGAGTGGCGTCCTGGGACTGGGAGACGAAGTGTCGGTCGTCTGGCGGCGAGATTGGCGGACAACATTGTTATCATCGTATAGAAACTGGGTAAGACTGGCACAGGGACGGGGGGATTGGGACATGAAAAGAAAGGCCTCTAAGCTCAGCAATGGATGAAGTCCGGCTGTGGATGATGGTGATGATGAATTAGAAAACAATTTATACAATACGAAAATGACGTGAATGTATTTTCTCGGACAATTCTATAATACACTTGACTACGTGTATGACTATGGAAATCATTCTTATATACGCAAGCACTGAAACTTCGAGTATTTCCAATGTGAGGCCCATATATTAGCATGATATGAACCCTCGTATTGCAATAACCTAATGGGTTAAAACGTTGCAGTAGCATACAAATAGAATTCCAAGTGGAACGTGAAATATTAGTACTCCCCAAATGAAACAGTTGCTGAGTTTGTATTTCGCAATAGTGCATCATAGTAGCAACTTGTAATACCTATCAAACCTGTAGTTTGTGCTGGAGATACACAAATGGGTCGCCAAGATGTACAGGATTAGTATTCCACCGGAGCGCGGCCATTGCGACTCAGTCTGTCTCACAATTATCTATTCTGAGAGCTAGCCAATTAAACTTTCGTTCGAACTCGAAATTAAACGCAGGACTTCTCAAGTCCGAATCCGAAGTTTTGTTATTATTACGCCAATGAGGCGACAAATTATTAACTCTACGGATTCGTCTTACTTTATTCGTCCTGTCGTGCATGTAGAAGATTTATTAAATCACGCCAGTTTATAATTCTGATTCAGTGGTTCATAACATTAAATTCCAAGATAAACTTAAAACTGAATGAAAATTCAACTCGTTGTCATGTTACAACGTAACATAATATTCGCTTATACATTTGAAATAGCCGACAACTGCTTACGAATGAACCTGCGCGGGCGCAGTTGGCGTGCTTTGTTCCTAGTTTATCAAGTATTGGACAACATGACACCCGGTGTCAGCCTTGAATTTCATTGCGGAGCTGATAAACGGACACACAGCAATGTTTATGTTAATTTATTTTATTACAAGATTAACATATTCGCCAGTTTATTTTGTTTAGCGTTTAATGCAATCGCTAAAAAATGTATATCTTAGGTACACTATTTGTACGTTTTAGCTGAGGTGCTAAAACTATAGTAAATAATGTGAAGTTCTTATGTCAATTTGCAGCATTCATTGTTCCGGGTGAATCCCTCAGTTAATAACGCTAATGGTGGTTTAAAGTCCCACCATTACTCTTTCTGAATTGATTTAGATTGCTTTGTTGAATTAAATTGTCACTTTTTTAGCAGAACGATGTTTATTTGGTTTAAAAAATCTTTTTAAAATACTATGATTGCTCTAACTTTCGATTAGTAGTCCTCTCTTTCCTGGAACTTAGACAAAACTCAGTGATCGATAACTCCAATCCCTCGAAAACTTCAACCGTTGACCTATTTAACATTTCTTGGAACTGAACATAGTTTATATATTTTAGAAACAGTCGCCGCGAATGGGATGCCAAAGTCAATCATGATTAATTGAATGTGCTAATCCTGTTAGAACGAAAAGTACATATAGGGTATAGTTTCTCCTTTAGAAGAAAAACATAGCCCTAATTAATTTGCACATTTGCTAGAGCCCAAATCTAACGCAAATATACAGACCAAAGAAAAAAAAAGTTGGGCGCGGTTTTTATCAAATAGTGTTTAATTAATGAGGCTAGACGTCATCACAGCTCGACAAGGCCTAGTGTGTTGCACTCGCAGAATGTACAGACGCCAGCACATCAAGCTACCCGAAACTGTCAAATTTTCCCAATCAACTTTGAACCTTATGTATTAGCGATAAAGTTGAAAATCTATTAAAGAAATTTGACAAATTGTAGTAGCTTGATGTGCTAACGTCTGTACATTAATACATATGTAACATGACATTATAAATGCAGTTTATTAACCAATCATAATGTACCATTATACTTATGATTTATTGACTAGATTTTGCGTTTTGATTATATTATACAAATGGGTAATATTAATGCTATTGGAATATGTATTAGATTAAGATACAATTAATTTAAAATGACAGTATGTTTTCTAATATGTTCGAGGCTGCCAGTGACAGATGATCGGCAGATACATATTGGCATATAAATTATTCGCTTATACATATTATTATATCGAAGGAAACTTGCATTAAACTTAACACCTGCCATGACAAAACTGTTTTATAAATACGTAAGTAACACTGTAAAAAGCGATTACAATTAAACGGTAGGCGCTAACAAAAAATCTGTTCCATTCAGAGATTAGGAAACGAACTTAGCATTAGCGCCGTTCACTTGGTGAAAATAAGACAATGGCATTCAGCCAACCAATTTATTTTACTGAAGAACAATTCAAATATTCGCATTCCTCGATAAGTCAACAGATCATCGAAGTGACTAGAAGTTGATTCATAATTCCGAACACGAGGCGATCTAAAATCGCCGGTAGTATTGTAAAAATCGCCGGTATGTGCGCATATACATAGTGATTTGAGTTTAAGCAGTGGCTTGATGTGTGTGAATGTGTCGTGTTGTAACCGGGAGCCTAATTCTAGTGAGAGGTGGTTGCTCAAGCGGCGAGTTGCTTGCCAACGAGGAAGTGATGGTGCGTTGCGTGGAGCAATTGACCTTGGACGTGTGCTCGCTGCTTGCTTACTAATGTTTGACTACCAGTTCGGTGTTGCTTGCATTTAACTTGGCTCCTGACTGACTAATGCTGTGGATCGAATTACTTGCGGAATATAGATTGGATCGATAAGAATTTACCAGTAAATGAAAAAAAACTGCAAATTTTAAAGAAGAAGTTCCTTGAATTTGAAATATGACCACACAAGGCTCTAATGATGCGAGGTTGGCGAAAAATAAGTCGTTGCTTTACGTGTTCTACTTGCTTGTGTCCAGAACTAAAAACTTTGGCATAGTTTAATATTCAGTCTTCTTCTGGCCATGACCAGTCGGTCTGGGGGACTATCCAGGCCAAGTGTCAGTAAGAGTCTGACACTCCCTTCCGCTCCACCCAGAGCGGGAAGAGTCATTAAATTTGATAATTTCCCACCCTCAAAAAAAAAAGGCCAAGTGTCAATGAAATTAAGGCATATACTGGGTACCTAACCAACTCGGTATCATCAAAAAGAACAAAAAGCTATTTTTTGGTCCTCGGGTGACAATTAGTCATCCAACCTTTTTTCTAGGGTGTCGTAAAATACATTTAAACTTTAAAGGATCATGTTAGATGAAATTTCTATTAGTTCGAAGAGGATATAAAAAAACAAACCACCATTTTTTATCACAAAATATTGGGGTCCTCTGATAAATGTCAGATATCCATAAGTTTTAGATGAACGTGAACTTACAGAACATTCGAAAAGCGACGTTGCCAGCTCGTATATCCTAGCAAAAAAAAAAACAGACGTGGATGAAATAACTTATCAGAGCTTGAGAAGTTTTACCAAAAATAAACATAAACCATTTGTGTCGGAGGATCTGATATTTAATCTGACTGGTATTATATTGTTAGATATTTCTTTAACGGATAAAGAAGCTAGGAGACAGCACTATGCATAGCGCTATAGCAAGAAAACTTATCAAATACTGATCTTGCAATAGCACACACTTACCTATATAAAATTGCCAAATTACATTGGTGGTGTTGAAAGTTTTCGATCTGACGAAGTAGTTGTGAACAATAACATCGAATCACAATCGAAATTAATAGAATTCACAGTAACTTACTTACTAACAGGTAATATTTAGCCTAGCATTGAAGAAGCCCGTAATTCAGCGCTATACTAGGCTGTGAATAGACTCTCAATTTCACTCTGTATTGGCCAGTATCAATAAGTTCAAGCATCGAATAATGTGTACTTAATACCTATATCGAAAGCATACATAATCAGCCTATAAAGTTCCCATTGTTAGGACACAGGCCGGGACACAGGCCTCTTCTCTTCGAGAGGGAGTGGGCTGTAATTTACCTCGCGGGCCCAGTGTGGCTTGGTAGATGTCACAAATGTCTTCGATTCCTCACGATGTTTTCCATCGCCGTTTTGAGAGCAGTGGTGATGAAATTACATCGAAACCATAGGACTTTCACTCAAAAGAATCTTGGAGGACTCCAAGACATGTCCTATGCATTATCGTCAGATGTTTTCACGACACTTTGCCATAAACTTAATGGAATCTTGACAGAAATAATGATACAGCATAATCAAGCTAGTAGACATATGAATATAGAAAACAATAGTGGTCAGATAAGATCTGTGAGCACAACGAACAACTCAAAAATCCAAGTTTTGCAACCTAAGCCATTACTATGAAATTAATGTAACACGGCCGTTAGCAATTTAAAATTTAGAGCAGAAAGACTATTGCGTTGCGTTGCGTTGAATATATTTCAACTGTCATTTGTTCACGTCGTCGTTGATTTTCATATTCAGATGGTGTTTGCTAACATTTCAGGCTGTTTCTTTTATTTATCTCGTTTTTTTTTCATCAAGGGCGTTAACTACGCATTATTGAGAAAGATATTTTTAACGCTTCAAGGAGGGATTCTGACGTAGATATACCTTTTTGGAACAATATATGACGTATTTTTATCAACACATGAATGTGACAAAAAAATACGGAAATTGAGCTTTTCCGTCCCTTGTAGTCCCTTTAGAGGTAGACTATTTTTGACTATTGCTAGATGAAATGTAACATCATTTATTTCGTCTCCTTCCTGAACACTCTACAGTTGTACAAAGAAAAATTAGTTTCCTGAACTGCCTGATTATTTTATGACCCTAAAATCCTGTCAAGTCAAAGTTCAGAAAAAGTCATTTGTATAATCTACTTAAATGTCAACTGTAATTTCTGGCTCCGTGATGAAGTAAGTTTTGTTATGGCTTTAGTATCTAAGCTCTTCCCTAATGGCTCAATCATCAGTTGCCATCAGATAGAAAACAGAGAGAGAGAGCTACTGTAACTTCTGGCTCCGTGATTAAGTAACATTTATGGCTTTACTTAGGATTTTGTAATAACTTGATTTAAAAGAGTGTCCTTGGAGTTTCTTGCCCGTTCTTCTCCATAGATATTTACGTTTTGGAATGGGCAACTAGCTTCAACATTCTGACTAAATGACCGACTCTTTGATAGTTAATAAGTGCCTGTAAATGGTTACATTGAAATACTCGTAAATGCTTTTAGTTTGACTTCTGAGTTTGAGTTTAGTACCTAAGCTCTTCCCTTATGGCTCAATCATCAGATGGCCATCATACAGAAAACAGAACACCAAATACGGTTACGAACATAGGTCATATATTCCGGATTCTGTTATATCCCCATAAGTATCCACTGCTGTGTATGGGTAAGTATCCCGCAGGAACTAACCGTGATCTAAATTATACCATACGCTGGTGTTTATGTTATTATTCCTCCTACTCGTAGATCGTGATCCGTGTCCGTTACCTGGTTGATTCGGGATCACAGTGTGATGTTGTGAGAACACAGCTGGAACCTAATAAATCTCATTGCTGCCCATAATAACATGAAAATCAATCCTTTATTTCCGCTCAACATTGTTCATAAACTCGTTTACACTACATAAATAAGTCCCTTAGGTCTTCACTGTACACATTAATTAAACTTTAATAGCAGCATTGTAAGAGAAGATCACGCAAGTTAAATTATACTATAGTAGTATAATCAGTCTATAATGTTCCCAATGCTAGGACACAGGCCTCCTCTCTTCGAGACGGAGTGGACTGTATCTACCACACGGGCCCAGTGCTGGTTGGTAGATATCACATGTCTTCAGATTTTTTGGTTTTAGGACATGCAGATTTCCTTACGGTGTTTTCCTTTACCGTTTTAACGTAACACGAAGTAAAGCGCCTGCACGGATTCGAATTCACGACCTACAACCTGTACCCAAGTCGGGGTCGTTACCACTGAGCCAGCACTGCTGTCAGTGGTTGTACCTACGTATAAATGGTTGATGAAAATCCATGTTATATGAATAACTTGGCATTAGGTACTGCTCATAACATTGTTTACAAATAAACATTATCCACCTGCATATAAATACTTAATTATAAATAACGATTAATTGTGTTGCAAGATAACTGAAAAGGTACATACGTTTTTACTTATATCTCTATACTAACTATTACTCGTACATAAGTACCTACATAACAAGATACGACTGATTCTCTCGGTCGCATCTGGTTGGAGTGAGATGAAATCAATACAAACATATTAATATTTTAAAATAAATGCTTATTGAGTCAAGGAAACCTCATGGCTAACATATTAAAATGACGTATGATGTGGTAAATGTTGATTACCTTCCATCAACACAACAAGTGCATTGTAGGACGATTCCAATGAAATATCAATCCTTGGTCAACTTCTACCGCACTTTTTATGAATAAAGCCTGATGTAAATTGACATTTAATCATTATCATCAGCCTACAGCAGTCTACTGTTGGACACAGGTCTCGCCAATTGCATGCCGTTCAGCTTGATTCTCGGCAACTCTCATCCAGCTGCTACCAGCTACCCTGCCAAGATCGTTGCTCCACCTAGCCTGAGGGGTACGTTTGCCGGTGGGTTACGTTTGCCGATTCGCGTCTCCACTCAAGAACACGTCTACCCCAACGGTCATCGGTTCTGCGATTAATATGGCCGACATTGACATTTTACAAAACACCTAAATATAAAGCGCTAATTAAAGGGTATTCGGAAACATAAAGATTCCTCTTAAATGTAAATCAAATGTGTTTAATTTGACTCCCATCAAACTTGCCCACATCAATTTGAAAGATTGTAATTAGCACCCAGGTATAGTGTTTTTTATTTCATGGTAACATTTTTATGGGCGTTTGTAGGTAATTTTTTGTGCGATAAACGTGATCTTTATTTATATATTTTGAAATAAAAAAGGGGCTAACGTAATAAATAAAAAAAACGTTGCCTCAATTTTGTAGGGTCTTCGGAATACACGTACCGGAATTATGTAATCATTTCAGTCAAGGCAAGACTCATGTTGCATCAGAATATTCTATCAGTTTATTTCGTAGTCTTGTTACATGGATAAGTTACGTATGAATAAAAATCAAATGTCGTGGAGCGCTATTGAGTCCGATAGTAACGTAATGACATTTGAAACCACTATCTCTGACCCGCGATGACTAAGCGCGAACAAAACTGGTATCACCGAGGATGATGCCAAAGGGAAGTTTGAAAGAGACCACCATACCTAAGAAGGCGAGAACAAAAGAGACAAACACATACCTCATCCCTCCTCTTTTTAAGAGGGAAGTGAGGACGGTGCGGTTGCACCGAAAGTAAAAGTGAACGCTTTTCTGTCTTAGGATTTAATATTATGAAACTAACTACGTCTTCACTTGTATTTATTTGTAAAGGTTTCCAATAAATCTTACTTCATGTGATAATGTTGATATCATATAGCACGATTATGCAAGTTTATAGAACAAATCAAGCAACGTATAGAGGTTTTTGTAATCAGTTTTTGCAATAATTGTAAAAAGTCTTTTGTGGTAATGTGGTATTGTATATTGAATAGAATTACTACATCTACAATGATCTTCCGCATAAGTCCGCATTAAAAATTCAGTTTTGCACAAAACATGTTTGTTGGAAATAGAACAATTCATCGTCTTCATCCATAAGAATTGAAAGAGCCAAATACAGGCACCAATTACACTAACTGATACTTAAATACAGTATTCCTACATGTACACTGTAATATCGTACTACAAAAATCGTCTCTTGCGGTCTTTCCCTAAAGATTGGGTTGCTCAGCCGGTAGATGGACCGCGTAAAACCGGTAACTTGCCACGTCATGGATGAAAAAACTGATCGTGCAGCCGATAATGAATGCACGACGGAAAGTTCCAACTAAAGCGAACCCCGTTGAAAAAAAAAACGTTGGAATAAAGAAGAAAAACTCAGTGACGTGACCGAAAATGAAGCTGGTAGCCAATAAGCAGTCAATTGTGACAGGGCGTAATAAATTGAAGACGAATCAAGAATATCAAACGAGTGCAAGGCAACATTAATTTAGACATTTCTAATACTTCGTCTATTTATCCGGTAGGAACATAGACGTGATGATACTGCGAATATAAAATATCGCTCTTTAACAGAAGTAAAAGAACTGCAGGCGCAGTTTCAATAAAATCAGGAATATCCAACTTCATTATCCAGTAGAAGTTATCAGTATCCCAGGTTCTTTAAATGATCCAACTCATACAGATTTGAAATAAGTGTCCACGGTCAGTAATTTCTCTATTCCGCTAGAAAATCCTGTTCCCCGCATGGATAAGTGGAAAAATACTGTTTTGCGTAACATCTCATTAGATAATACACGATTATGTAAAGTAAACAGCCTGTAATGTAGCATCTTGTGCATCATGCTGTATAACTTGTGTCCATTATCCGAGAACCAGTTCCTGTTAAGCGTTCGGTTTAGGAATACATTAAAACTTCTCATACACACATACAGCATTTCGTTTCTCGAAGGTCCTCAGACTAACTGATCTCTATCAACGATATGGGTTCTTTGATTCTTTCTGCGTTATAAATGGCATCGATCTATTTGCTAATTTCATAGCCTACGTTCCTCTGCGAAGCTATAAAATATCATCGGGGCAGCGATGTTTTGGATCGTAACTTCACAAAAAATAAATGGAGGGATTGGAGGATGACGTCAGTCGGTAACCGGTTCCAGGTTGTATAACGAGCGGCCCTGATATAACCAGACAGGAGCGCACAACTCACTCCCACTTTTGTAACTCCTGTTAACTCAGAGTTATGTGTCCCTGGCAGCTAATAAGAGGAAATAAGTGCCAATGCTGCTTTATGTTCCATTTCCAACTTTTACTTTCTACTTGTTATTTATTAGGTAGATAGATCTTCAGTTTCTGTGAGCTTAACTGTTTCGGAACAATTTAGTACAAATTCGTCATCCAGAATGGTGATGCAGTTCAGTACAGTTCGTGAATCACCAATTTTTTATACGTTCTCCAAATGAAATAGGCTTTAAAATGTAAATACCGTAAACATTCATCCAAATCTTGCATATCAGCAGTCGTATGTTTGTCATTTGGGCTCAGTCAACCCACCGCCGTTCAGTTCACTCTTATCAGGAGATAGCCTCGACCTCTTCCCCTGCTTCTCACTGTTGATATCGCAACAAAATGCAATTAAAACATCGTAAAACAGTCCGTATTCGTATGGTCATAAAGGTTTTATTAACAGCAAATAAAGTTTGGGAATTTTGTACCCCTATCCTGTGTAGGTATATAGCGATATCGACAGTACATATGCAGTGCCAAGGAATGATAAAATAAGTCATGGACATGATTTATTGGTATGACTAAACCGCTGAGACCACCAATGCAGTGCCGGGTCAGATAAGTCAGGGCTAGCAGTTAGATATAATAATGCATACATACTCATATACGAGTAGGTACTTGATGAAGTTAAAGATACGTCAGTCACGTCTCCCGCTAAGATTACTTACAAATTAGGCCACATTTCCTTCATTAGATTGTTGGCAAGTCAACAAAAGGATTATTCAATTCTTTTGTTCATTATGATAATAAACTAAAACGTAGTGAAGTTAATTAAATTAGGTGTATGCATTAGCGTGACGGTTGTGCTATCAACCTCAATCCCCTCGTCCATATTATAGTTTACTGAGTCGACTAACTCTGTAGTTGGTGGCTAGGAACCAAGTCATTAAAGAGTATTATGTTATATTAATTTGTTCGACTTAGATTTAGATTGATCTGCTAATCAGGACCAATATTAGTTAGACGATCTTACATTGAGTGTGGTGAACTACGAAAGGGAGTTTCATGAAAAGCAGATTCAAAGCTAGGTTAAAAACATTGCTCTTAAAAAAATGTTACTACAGTATTCAAGAATTTATGGAAGATAAAATGTTAAAATAGAGTTCAAATATATATCTGTGTGTTAATTATAATATATAATCTTTTATGTATAAAGCTAGATATAAGTTTAATTAATATCATATTTTTAACTGTGAAAGTTCCTAATGTATGTGATATTAGATAATATGATACTCACTACAGTATGTATTATTACTTTTAAGTTATCTTGCTGCGCCCTAACAGGGTAATGTACAGTCTGTTATAGCATTAGCTGACCCCTTAAAAATTAAACGAATTTGAACCTTCTGCTTGTTAGCAGTAAGCTTATCGAACTAGAACAGTTCAACGTCTACGATTAATAAAACAGTTATTCGAATTTGATATTTAACACGCAGTGTTAAGGTAGGTATGATCTTGAATATTGTTCTAACTTGTAATATATTATTGCTAATTTCAACGACAATCGCCATGTTCGTGTGGTCTAGTGGTAGCTGCAGTGAGCTGACAAGAGCGTGGTTGTGAGTTCGAAACCAACATATTTTCTGCTGCGCATTTTGTTTTATAGTATTTTTTTTTAAGTTATAAATAATAAATTATAACTTTAGCAACAAAAAAAAAGCTGAACGAAAATAAAAAAAAAACGATAATGATGGTAAAAACGATTTTATTTTATAAAAAAAATTATTATAAGAATAACGTAAATGATATAACAGTTACTAATAACGTTGTCACATACTTCACATAGTTTAATGTAGTGAATCAACATGTTATAATATTTAGAAATATATAGGTATGTATTTCTATTTCATAACAATAACATCACCACATTAAATATCGTTGAACTAAATAAAATAGCATTATACGTTGATGTTTTACCTACTAGGTATACTATATATCAATTTGTTTTGTAAGTATGTAGTTATGTTTAGTTATAAATAAGGTTTTGACAAAGACTTCTCGTCGGTAAATATGACAACATAATCTTCCCAATTAAAATTGAGATATTCTTGGGCAAAGCGGACCCTTGCTTGGCGATGTGCAGCAGTCAGTTAAATTTTACGTGCTGGCTTGTATTGTTTCAGTCCAGCAACATGCAAATGTTTTCTGACCGTCTGAACAGAAACATTATACTGCATTGAGTAGGCAAAAATGGGTGTTCAGTATGCCTTCTAACAATTGCTTGATGATGTTCTGACACAGGAGTAACATTGCAGGTTTTGGTTCAGGACGATCCTTTTGAATATTCCCTGTCTCTTCAAAACGTCTTAGCCACAGTCTGACTGTATTTCTCTGAAACAACACAATAAGCATAATTTTAATAACCCGGTAATCATAATTTTTCGAATAAGTTTGCAAAAATACCTTTAGATAAACCACATTAGACCTATAAATGATCTCATAATGAAACAGTTAATTTTCTATTATTCTATACTCACGTTTTTAAGCCAATTAACGAATTAAGGAAGTATAAAAAAGAATACACTTACCGCTATATTAAGTTTCCTAGCAATCGCTTTAATACCAACATTCTCCTTATGCAAATACAATATTTTGTATTTTAAATAATCACTCAACTGAGACATGACGATTAAACTATCAAAACCGATAATAATAATTAATAAAAAGGCGTGGATTTTCGCAACTTAGTAAGGCAATATAAAAATGTTCGTGCGTATTCACTGCTATTTGTGCATAGAATGTCTTGTTCAATTTATTCTTCTACCCCATATTCCTAAAATCATTTCAATAGCAGTTTTTGTTGAATACGCATATTGAAGTCGAACTACCCACTTATTGAAAAAGGTGAAACGTTTATCGTTTATCAACTTAATTGATATGCTTGTTCTTTACAATAATGCAAGAAATACTTAACGAACAATTTATATATTGAAAACAAAATTAAACATGAGACTAGATTTGAACTCGCATCTTGCACGTCTCAGCCTTACGCATGAACCACGACACCAGATTAACTTGAGTAAGATAGATGAAATAAGGTATTAGTAGCAATGACACAAATTATCACAACATTAACCTAACCTTTAAGTCTTGCTGATTAAAAATGAAAATTGCGTAACAAATACCCATACATAGTAAATGATCTAACACCAACATCTTAAAGCTCAAATTTGCGTATCAAAATTATTTATTGTTTCTGTTCATCGAGTAGTGTTAGTCCGATTAACTCATACATATTGAATAACCTTTAATGTTATGAGAGGAGGGTGCAAAATCGAGTAATTTTTAGGGGGGTCAGCTAATTGCTATAACCGCGTGTACTTAGGTACTAGTTTAAGCCTAGTTGTAACTATACGGTTGTGTAAATTTTACATTAAATAAATAAATTGATTATTGTCTTCTGGCTTCGTGCTCAGTTCACGACAAATACTACGTTTCAGCTATGTGTATCTAAGTTAAGGAAAGGGAAGGTCATTTTTCCCATAACTTGCATAGGTTTTCGTGAAATGAAATACCTAATTATCTATAAGTAACGTTAGCAAAAAAGGCCGTAAACATCAGCTCAAAGCTCACTGAAACACAAAACTCACATGTCTCTAATTTCGTTTCCCACTCAGTTGCAAAATAAAATGCTCTTTAGTTGAAATTGCAGATATTGATTGTAGCGTTAGTTTTTTTCGTCGTAAACTCTTTGATTTGTTGGCAGTTATTGTACACTTTAGCCAACGTGAGACCCTTTCTTGTTCAAAACAACAAGGAATATTTCTGGCGAAATAGTTTTTATAGATATTTTTATGCTTTACAATCGTTCAAAGTACTTACCTATAATTATATTGGCAACAAAGATGGCTTAAAATAATTTCTTTATCGATTTTCATTAGTATGGAATGCCACAGCTGAAGGGTTATTAATTTTTTTTTCAATAAAACTATTTTGCTACAAAACCAATGATGGAAACATCTTTTATGCCTTTAAATAATTTCCAAAATATCTAAGCAAACGTCTTCGAATGGTGATTTAATTTAGATAAACAATGGAAAGCACAAAATTCTCATACTTGTACAATCATCCTTTTTATTTCAACTCTATTGTCTGTGTCATTTTACTTTTAAATCTTTTCGCAGACTAAAAATCTGAGTGACTAAGCTTGAAGTAATTAGGATTTACATAAACTTAGAAATCCTAAAATGTAAATAAATTATTCCAAGACCAGTACCATTGCGTAACACACTATCAATTTCAATCTGAATCATTTTGAAGGATATTAATAATCCATTAGGTACCGCATATGTGCGAAAAATTCGTTTGCTCAACAACATAACGCAATGAATGTTGTTGAAATGTCAAAAAAAAAGCTATACCTACTGTTAGTGTATTACGCTTTAGCCTGCAGACTAACTGTGGGATGATGTAGACTAACAGTAAAATATATTAAATGTCACTTAGGTATAATATTTTTGCCACCTCTATTTCTAAATAATTATAGTGTCCATATTCATATTCCATGTACACGAGGAACTTATCATATCACTAGCCTGCCTACACAAACAGACAGCCGGCTTAAAATGTTTAGTAAATAATAAATATCATGAGCCCGGCAAGGACTGATTTGGGAAATAAACTAAATTTTATACATACATATATAAAACTAAATATTATATTATAGTATTTTTATACTTGTAAGTTAGTCACCTACTTTTGGATTCAAGATCAAGATCGCTGTTAGTGAGATTTACAAAAAACCGGAAACGGATAGTATAGCGAAACTTCCGACGATGACATTGAAAACAGCAATATCTAACACAACACAGCAGTGCTATGACATACAAAAGAACGTAGAAAGCAGTAGAACCGCGTCAAAAGACTCACCGATGAAGCTCGACCTGAACCAACCTGGCGGCAAGGCCTTTAAAAGATGCCCATCCATAGAGAATAATTACCCATCTCTCCATTAGTCCAATGCTTACTCTAGGATGCATATCCGGTAGGCTCTTAAATCCTTCCCTATCCTACGGACACGTCCTCCCTACCATTACCGCGCCCCCTGGTCTATTCCTTGATATGCAATGGTCGCTGTAGCACCATGAATATGAGGCTACAGGAGCTAGTGCGAATCTTGGGGTTCATTCGATTAATCGAGTCTGGTTTAACCACGCTGGGATCGGTGCAATTCATTCTTTAATTCATTGTAAGTTAGTCACCTACTTTTGGATTGATAAAGTCATTGGAGGTTATACTTGAAAAACGCCGCTCTTCTCTTGTTTGAATGAGACCCTATAATTTCGTTACAGCTGATTATCCAAAGGATAAAAATGCATACTAAGAACTACCATGATAACTTGACAAACAAGCTTGTGATATTTTTACGAGATCATAAATAAAAGATAAAGATTAAATATAAGTAATAAACTGTTTAAGCTCCCTGATTAGCGTAAAGAAATGGTTGCGCTTACGCAGGCTGGGTTTGCTAATGCAATGCTTAGGTACTTACTTATTTATCGGCCATGTTATTTTTATTTAATCTATTCTGTTTTATCAAATTTACAAATAATTTATTTAAAAATGTTATTATCTTACAAAGGGTTTGAATTGATTGATATACTCGTATAATATGCAGAAACAAGTTTCATAAATCCCTGAAGCCGAGGCCAATAAATTCTTAGTCACATAAAGAGAGAAGAAAAAATATGAAATTGAATCGTCTGATGACGCTTCGAGATTCTTTGCCAGATTTAATGGAAATATTATCACAACTCTTTTTTAAAACTGAAAGAGGAAAATCTGTACCTACTTAACGTACGCGTAAATTATCATTCCGGGCCAAAGTATTTATTATTATTTGTTTTATGTTCTTGCTAAGTGATACTTATAAATATAATTTCACAACGTCAACATTGTAAAATGTTCAATTATAATCAACGGAGCAGAGTTCTGAATACAAAGGCAATTAATTTCCAAGTTTAATTCAAAGATTTTGTTGTTTATCTGAATTTCAGATTCTGAAACTGACGACGTTGTAATGGTATTACAACTGGATTGTGTTTGGATTTTTTTAAGAAAATTGTAGAAAGGATAGGTATACAGTATTCTGAATATTTGTTATTGAAAAGCTTAGGTAGATGGTGTTAATATTATAAGGATTAGAAACATTTATGACTAAGTTTGACATTATTATTTTGTTAAGTCTCCCGAAGTGTTGACATAAGCATAACAATTTGTGTGTGTTTCATGTCGTCGACAGGAAACTATATAAAAGCTTGAAGCGAGATTATTTTCGCTCAAAGTTGCGAGCTAAATATGCTACGAGTGTGTTCTCTCTGTTCTCAGAAACTGCGGTGGTCGGCGCTCCGGCCCTTTGTTTTTAAACGTGACTTGCGTTTTAGATGCACGCAAATTAACTAAAAATAGACTATTGCACTCTCACACGTAACTGTATAAGTATTATAAGCTTACAACTCGCGAAAACAACGCTCACGATCTTTTTAAACACACTTTGCGTTAAAAAACAAACATAAATTATCTTATTTACCCGAAAGCATGCCCTGCAATGTCAAGGCTTACATACTGCAGGAAATAAATTTAGCATGTGTAGTGCGATGTTAACAAAGGTAAAAGGTTCATACATGATAATTTGTTACTTGCGTGACAGTTGTATATGTTTATTGTTTTTTAAATTAAGTTTTTTTTTTGTATTTGTATAAATATGAAACAATGAAACAGGATTGTGGAAGTTAAGTTATTTTAAATTAAAATGAATGGTTAACGATTGTTTGAAATTAAACTGTTGATGCATTTCAGTAGAGCTATTTAAAACGAGAGGGTGTCCCTCTCGTTTTAAATAGCCCTCGTGAAGGGGAATCGTAGCTAGATTGGCGCACCGCTAATAACACTTATGCGGGTACTAGTTGCCCTACCTCCCCACATGGAAGCCGTTTTTATAGTGACCGTTGGCGGTCGCTCATTCAACAATTACCATATTGATTTCACTAAGATAAGCGACGCTCGCGTTATAAATTATAACATAAAACAAAATTACTTTTAATTGCTCCACTATGTAGTCACTGCAATGTTTTTTTCCGTCTCCTTGTTACTTTGAAAAGTTAATGGTTCAAGCCTAACCTAACGACCCGTCACAAATCTTTCCATTATCTTTTCACAAGTTAATAAGATTATATCGTAACAGATTTGTTGCGCTTTGCAACATTTTATCGTTGTTGTAGGATATTTCAAATTATCAATTGAAAAACCACATTTTCACGTTCAGTATTTTCTATTTTAGGAGCTCTACTTTTCCAAATTAGTTTAGACTGTTTGCAGCCCATTTGTTCCCATGACATTTGGTCCACATAAATGGTCCTTAACGAACATTTTACTGGTGCTTTCCCCGTGATTAGTTGGGGTATGCCACCCTAAACTGTGGTACTGTATTTAATCTGACGGGTAGAATTATGCGGGTTCACTACGAGGCGCGAGTGGACTAACAATGAACTTTTTATTAACTACAACATGTTATTTACAAACGATTTCAAACTCTAATTTACCGAAGTTAGAGTGTAAATTCAGTATTACGTTGTATAAATTTTAGCAATCTGCTATTAATGGAGAAATCAAAACAGGGAAGATTGATGTCATGGGAACTTAATGTGGGATTCTGATAGCTTTTTGCTCTTACTTACTTAATTACTTTAAAAAATGAAATTACAAAAAAGTCGGTCACTGTTGATTCGGACTTTGTAGCTTATTTTTAGAAATAACATGAAAAGTAAAGTCAGTATTCGCTTGTAGGTACTGCGTTCAAAGTCCAGAGGTTATCGAACGCAGTAAAGTAATCATGAAAAGCTGATTGATTTTTTACTTGAAATTAAATCGTTTTTATCTGCAAAAACATACAGCCGATCGGAAAACCCACGATCCATTATGTATTTTTATCACGTTCCCGACTCTCTTCAATAAGACACATTGTGTGTCTTATTGGCGAAGGCATTGAAGATGTGATTAAGTACAAAGAATGCAGCTCTTACAATTAAAAGATCTACTCCCATGTTCAGTAGTGAGTGCCGACTGTAAAACGGTTTTTATGCGAATATATTATCACCACAATGTGGACGTGCATTAAAGCAATTACACATTACGGAAGCAATCTACTACGAAATGAAACTTATTACGTCGATGCGAGTATCGACTCGACACGTACGTAAGTTCTCGTGTAATCTTACGAAGGCTGTAACAATCGTAATTCACGTCATTACCGCTCGTCATATTTATTATATTACGCCGAATACTGTTATTCGTACAGCGTTGAGCGTGATTCGTATCATTCATGAAATGTGACCATTCTAGCTGGCATTATTGGATAGTTGCAGGCAGTTGAGTAAATATTGAAGTACTGCGATTAGACAATGGTTTCCTCACAGCTTACGATATCTATTAGGGGTGAGACACGTTACTAATCGCTGGGGTTATCATGCAACGGTCGCGGCTCACCCCTAGCTGGGGGACAAAGGTTAACATATTCACTTATCTACGTGCTTACGCAGCTAACGAATAGGGTTGATCGATCGCTCGGAACGCTCACCAACTCACCACTCATGGCTGGCAAACATTTTTTTAGCTCCCTGGATTATGTATGTCAACTTATATTAACTGTATGGAGGGACCATTCATGACGTTTGTGTAATATCAAAGGAAACGTCTGTTATTTTAATGGGGAAAGAAACTAGACAAAGGATGTAGTGCTGTCTTGTTAGGAGAATAAATGTATATGTGGTAAATATATAATAAATTTCAGCGTTAAATAAATGTCTAAGTCTAACTAGCGTGTATTGTCCCACTGCAGGGCAAAGGCCTCCCTCTCCCTGTTTCACACAATTCTGTCTTTTGCGAGTTCCGGCCAGTCCCTACGGTAGAAGTCAAGCTCGTCCCGCCATCTAAATAAATGTATAACCTTATAATCTGGACTGCACGTAATCAATTTATCTCGAACACTTATATTTTTATTGAAATCATAAGAAACCATATAAGTCACTAATCCGGTTTGCAAATATCAACCGGTGTACTCTTTGCAAAACATACCAACTTTATTATGCTAATAGCACTATTTGTGTTCACGAGCAAGCCTTGATCTTTGGCACCTTCCCTCGAGCGCACCCCTTCAAATCAACATAAAGCGCCACCGCTTACACAAACAGCTCATCACTAAGTTTATGCGTGTTTCAAGTGTCCATTTGAACTTTTTATTATGTTCAAATTTGCGTGTTATGTGGGACACGCGCACAACACGCGACCCGCATGGGAGAGCCGAGGGTGCTTTTTGTAACAATCATTATTCGCAAATGAATACTGTCGGCTACGAACACTTTTGTTGCGCCGTAAAACGAATGACGGATGACGATAAAGTTATGTGCTTTCGCGGTTTCGTTATGGGAATACTTTATTTTATCCATCAGCTCCTCCGCCCAAGTCATAAACTGTAACGTGCTATAAGTATCACTTTTAAGGTTGTCTTTTGCCTAGAAATGGTAGTTTATTGGAACCTTGACGTTTTAAACGATATGAATAATGTGATGGACTCCTACACACGCACACATTGGTCTAAAATTAGACTGAGTACTGTACCTACAACATAATAAAGGGGCACTTGTCATGAATCACAAGTCAACGGCCAGATAAAACGTATCGTCTCTGTTTGTGTTGTAATTACGTAGCGAGTGATTACATTGTCTTAACTTGTTAACAGATATGAATTTGATAAATACTCATTGGTTTTTATCGTGCAACGACCCCGTCCAACCACTGGCTGCCAATCAATCCCACACTATCGATAACATTAATGGACGAATACATGAATGCGTGAGATGAAGCCCGCATTTAAATTTCACTTTATATTCATGAGCTCTTTAACACACCGATACCTTGATTCGCTGTTATTGTTGTACCAGTGAACTGATAAATATTAATCCCGTCCTCGTAAACACGGATCCCGCAGCCAATCCCGCGGGAGGATGGTTTTTGCGCAGGACGGTGGAAAAATTTTGAATTTCAAAACTGTACCGAGTTGTTTTGAAATCGGAACATCAGTCTTCCTCAGGTTTAATATTCTTGCTTAACTGTTCTCAAGTGAAATCGCATCCAGAATTGGAATTTCGCAATTTTTCCCAAAGAAATGAGGACGCGCTAAATAAATCAGTAAGTCTAACCTCGGATTCGCATACACTCAGTGCCAATTATTGGGTTTGTTTATGTGATTATCATTGAACGTTAATTTGTAACGAACTCTGGTATAATTAGAATTGATTTGTGGCATCGGATTTAATTTTAATCTCACCTTGTTGGCCTTTGAAACATCAGAGGCAAATCGATTATGTAGTAATATTGTCGAAACTTGTTGCGCAACGGCTGAGGACGTCGGATGATGCTGATGAGTCGTCGTTCATTTAAGATTAAGATTCATAGCGTGATCTCGTTTGGGAAGTGCAGTTTAACTAATAATTTTTACGCTCAAGCGCCGCCGCCGTAATTAAGTATCTAAATGGCGATTAGGGTCACGACTCACGACTTGATTCCCGGGCGAGCGGAGCCTCATTTAATTTTCTGCGGCTTAACTTTGAAGTAATACTGTTTCCGCTGAGATGAATTTGTTTACCTTATTCTTAAGTGAATATATGCTAATTAGAAAAATAAGACCCTGCTTCATATCGCTGCTTGTTCAGAGACTTAAAATGATAAGCATGAAATGATTTGTAGGTAAATTAAAGTTTGGAATTTATTTGTTGTTTTGGTTATTCGAAAGATCCTGCTTGTTATCTAGGAGAAAGAATAACAAACAGTTCCTATCAGCTGGATGATAAACGTATCATCCAGCACAAGTCGTTAAAGTCGACCGAGATGAGAGGTCGAGGGTCATTATTTTATTACTTTCTAGATATTTTTATTTTATTTATACATCAGGCCGTCTTGTTCCAAATTAAGCCTGATAGGACTGCGAAGTTATATTTCTTTTACTATCAATTATTTCTTCGTTATCGAGCTGAACTGGTTTCGATACTGCTGAAACGTGACCGAAGCATTAAAATGAGGGCTATTTGTTTGTATCTGGCGTACCTACATATTTCTTAACTGAACGGAGGGTGCTAAATGCCAATCATCTTTTATAGTATGGCGATATTATGTTGAACCTACAGAAATGTTACTTTCAGAATCGATCTGGTTTTTCCAACCAAGCATTTCATAGCAAAATAAAAAAATATTTTATGCTATTTGTACTCTATTTAATAAAACATTAGATAGGTAACGTAACGTAACATTATAACGCTCACGTTTTTTGGATATTACCATAAAATAAACTCCGTTATTTCACTATAAATACAATTTTGTTTACCATTTGCATATATTTGTCATAAGTACTTGTAATACTATAAAAATTATGACTTGCACTTAAAATACATATTTTGTAACGTGGTTATTCTGCATTTATTTTGAACAAATGAAATTGGCTGCTTAAGATATGGGAAGATTGAGAATATAGAACCGCTTGTTCATAAGTTCTTTTTTTAATGCTTACTATAAAAATCTGGGTGCCAAGATTTGGGTAAATCTAAGCACAAAGCAAAGTCCGGTGACTCACACACTTCCTTAGTTATAATCAGGCCATTATTCAACTTCGCATAGCATGTAACAGGGCAAACACAAGGCATTTTACTTCCTCATTTCCAAAGAGGAAAGTCTCATTGAAAACGAACCAGTTCCGAACCGACAATCCACTGATAACCACTGAATCAAGGATGTTGTCAGAAATAATTGAAATTTTTTCCACGTGTGCTATTATATTTCCCTACAGTGAACACTGAACACATTCGACTCGTAATTAAATGGCTAACAAAAGATCAAGGCTATGTTCTGAAGATAAAACTTTTTGTTGATATTCGTGACCAAACTTGAATAATGGTAAAAAATCACCGTGTAATTGCAAATAGGCCCCAGAATAACGCAAACTGGCATAGCGACATCAATGGCGGTAACGATGGAGGTACACGAAAGGGTAAGTGAACGAAATAAGTAGAATGTAAAAACGTACCAGTAGAACAGGCTATAGAAACAGAACGGGAAGTACATGTTGATGTAAATAACTTTCAATTGAAATTGAAAGCTGGGATTAAGTTTATACTTATATATTAGTAGTCAACTAGAGGAAATAGTTTAGTCAAACAAAGAACTAGAAAATTAAGATTCTTAACAAGTCACTTTTAAAAAGACAATAGAGACTCCAGGAAGTAGACACTAGCTTCCTTTTGTGATATCAAATAATGAACTGCAAACGCTACCCAAAAAACAAACTACATTACTTAGTCAAACCAAGTTTACTATAAAAACAAGGCAATATAAGCGTTTAAAGACTATAATGGCTCGTCTATGTATCTAAATAACAGCGCCATATACTCAAATGAGCTCCACAACTACATTAGGCACCTAAACACGCCTATACAGTGTTCATCATGATACGGAACACTAAGTACGGAATAAAATTACTGAACGAGTCAAGTCAAGGTCAAACCACATGCGGATATGGCGGCGTGCGGTGTTACCAGCCCACGAATGTGTACAGTCGACAAAGGAGTTTGGTATACGGACAAGAAATGGATAATATCCTCATAGCTTGCTCTATACTGGCTGTATCCTTTTAAACAAAAAACGAACGATTTCAATTTGACTACACAACAGGCGCATGTAATGGGTCAAAAAAGAGTTTCTCAGCAGCCTGCATACTTACCTATTTTGCTGTCTGTACTCGTAAGTAAGTAAAGTAGGCGCTTCAAATTATAAGATCATCGTACACTGCATACCAAGGGCGATGTGCTGAGATCTATTATGATCGTTCATCATATTTGTATTTATTGTTTTTAATTTTTTTCAGATTATTATTCCGAATGGAAAATTAGCTTAAGTTACTATCAAGTAATTACCATCTGTATACGCGTAATGTTAACGTAATTATGTAATCAAATCTATATTGCTTATTTTAGTTTTAGACTTTGATTATGTATTATGTAAAGTAGGTACCTAAGTATACAAAAGTTTACCCCAAATACGAGTTTTGCAAGAGAAAATGTTGAAATGTTTCTTATACTAAATTCTAGATCATAGAGGATTTCCATATTTTGCGTAAGTGTGTATTGGTCCATGTAACACCAGGTACAAAAGCTGTCTGCCAAGAATAACTATCCTTGTTTCACATTTCTTTGTTATGTGGCCGTAAATTATGCGCCCGGCATTGGTGCTAGAGATATACGGCGCTAATTTGCATTAAACACCAATTTTTACGTAATATAAAACTGGTATTGGTTGTATTAGTTTAATTAAAAGAAGAATCATAACTTCATAGTACACAGCATCATTAAAAGTTATTAGGTAGCATGCTACCTTTGTAATTTAATATTGATTAAGAGGTTTTTAATTAAATGTTAGTTAACACAGCGAAAGGCGAATCTCTTGTGAGTGTAAGTGTGCCAAGTGGCGCTAAGTAATAGTGGCAGGTAGTAGCTAAAAGCAGTTACATTTTATGATAGCAATCGAGAGCTTTTCCGTAAAAACGATTACGTGCTTCGAGTCTGTACATCGTGTTGCGCACACGCGTAAAGGCGCACGAATTCACACGATGTTACCAATCGTTATGAACTTATGAGTTATCGAACAAAGTTCCGCTTGATCAATTAGCGAAGTTAATTGCTCCAACACCTCATGCTACTTACACAAATACGAATACCTACCTGCCTTTTTGTGCGTCCACTGATTTGATGGCTGCAGCCACTCGGTCACGTCTAACGAGATAAATTGATGCTCAAGCCATGAACCAAATGAGTGCCTCAATGACATAACTTATGATGAATATCTGTTCATACATAAAACGCATTCGAGAGAAGGTCCGTTGTATAATGAGCAGTACTCGATCTTTATTAAACAGGTGTAATAACCTCCTTACCAATAAAAAGCTTGATAAATTAGATAATAACATTATTAGTACGTATTAAACACCGACTTATATCATAATGATTATCGGCCTGCATCTGTCTGTTGCTGAATACTACAACTAGTTAAATATAATAATTATTATTATCGGCAATTATTAAATGTCGCCACACCCCGGACACTCCATACAACGCTCGCAAAATAATTACCTACTACCACTACATTGACAAATGACGTTTGTATACGTGTAAATGTGTGCGTGAAATCTAGTAGGGCTGGCTCAGCTGGCTGGCGCAGTATTGCGTAGGCGGCGGCGCTGCCCGAACGTATGCTATGTATGTAGGTACTCACAGAAATCTAATTAATAACATTTCTATTGTACTACTTTTAAAGTCGAAGAACGAATAGAACGTGAAAGAAAGAGACATAACTAAGACAATAAAGAGAGAGAGCAATTTGGTATGTTAATATTACGGAAGTTTTAATTGTTCTAAAACGAAGAAAACTTGGAAAATAAATGATTAATAGAGAAAATTATGAAAATAAATTATCACAACACTGGCTTAACTTGTTTGTCTGTAATATACTAGCTTTTATTTTTTATGGGTTTAAAGGATATTTGAGTTGCTGTTCCTTACCTTCTTTCATGTTTCGGGAACCGAAAGAAACTCCTGTCTTTATCGTTCCTCGATGAAGATAAGCATCCAAATAATGCACAATATACAACCATCGTGATTAACACAAAATATAAAACTTTAAAAAAATAATGTGTTCGTGTCAGCAGTAGGTAGGTACAGCGCTGCGGTTCTTGTGTATGCGAGCGCCATTGTTAAAGAGCAGGCGACGAACACATCGAAGTGCGGGGTGAGGTGCGGTAACTGATGTTAGTGCGGGGAAGGGAGTGGCCTTTCTGTACGCAGTACTTTAAGTATTCTGTGATGTCGCGTTGCGTCATCGCTACATAACGATTTTGTTCGTTTGACTTTTCTGCACTAAAATTGTACAGCGTATAAACGTGTAATAGAACAACTTCCTATTGTGTGTGTAAGTGTGTAAGTAAGGCAGTGGCGTAGTGTTGAGCTATTATCTAACAGTGAAAGTGTGAGTGTGTGCGAGCGCTGACGTAACGCGCCGGTGCGCCGCGCGCGGGCGCCGCAGCTCGCTCCACTCTCACTGCCGACGATTGATGCTGATTTTCAAGTAAACAACTAGGAAGTTCCAGGTGAACTGGATATTTATTAATTCCTTATTAAGATTAAAGGCAGCTTTATAAGGAAGTGCGTGAAGTAACTACATTTACTTACATTCGATGATGTTTAGATAAGCAAGCGCGTTGAAGTCTTTTGACTGACACGCTATGCTCGTGCGCTTACGTAACATCTTTCTTTGTGCATTATTTACATAATGCCTGCGCTCGACTGCTGTTTCGGATACATATTATAATTTTTGACTAATACCGCTTTATGGTTATGGTAATGCGTTATTACATTTTCTTCTATGTTCGCATTAGTATTGTATGCATGATTGTTGTGCATAACTTCATTCATTAAAAACATTAGGTAGTTTTGCAATTTAAATGAGATCCCGTATAGCTATAAATATAATAAAGAGATAGTGGCTTAGCAATAATTACTATAATTTATAATATATAAGCTTTTTGTATGATCTCTATTTAAGAGCAATGATTTTTTGAAGTGAAACTTCTTTACGCACGCTCGACTTGGGGAGTAAACTGGCGAACGCGTGACGTAAGCGTTACGAAATGTGTGATCGGGCGAGGCGAACGGCAGTTGAGTGGGAGATATAAGCAAGAGAAAGCACTGCGCGCGCACATTTTCTTTCTCTCTTCCTCTCATAGCCAAATACGTTTGAAGTTTCACTTCAGTCGTGTGGTCATAAGCACACTCGGTTTTTTTTTGTGTTGGCTTGGATTGTGTACCTTCCGTTTGATACTATGGTGCCCAAGGTCCATATTTAGGGTAGACGATGACTGGTCAACTCCTGCGCAGTGGAGTGGAGCACGCCACGCACTGCCCAATTTGAGTCGCCACGCTTCGCCGCTCAACTATTTTCAGTCTTAAACTTTTTGCTCAAACCCGACCCACTCTAATTTTATAGAGCAGGATTAAATCACAGCATGATATTTAAATAAATATTCGATACAAGTTCATTTTTTTAATGATATTCAGCTAAATTGGTGGACTGTGCTGTAGGAAACTATTAATTATAATTATTCTTCCTTAATGTTGCCATTGAGACAATTTTTATAACTACGTAGAAACAAGTTATCTAAAAATGGTGCCGATTCCCTTGTTCACAAACTAAACTAAGTTTAAGTTCAGCCACACCCCGGACACTCCATACAACGCTCGCAAAATAATTACCTACTACTAATACATTAAAAAATGACGTTTGTGTACGTATGAATGTGTGCGTGAGGTACTTGTGTTTGCGAGCGCTCTTGTTAAAGAACTGCGACGAATACGCCGAAGTGCGGGGTGAGGTGCGGTAACTGATGTTAGTGCGGGGAAGGGAGCGGCCTTTCTGTACGTAGTACTTTAAGTATTCTGTGGTTCAGCGCATCTTTTTCTTTCTATTTCATAAAGAAAAGGACAGAAGATAAATTTTAGTTTAGTCCTGTCAAATTATTCAGTGCCTGACACTAATCCATACAAGTTTAGACGAGATTAAAAACTTGCCTACTAAAATTAAGTCAATTTATGTCAGGCGCTGATTAATTTGACAGGACTAATCTACTTCTGTCCTTTTCTTAATGAAATAGAAAGAAAAAGATGCACTGAACTTTAGTTTAGTTTGTGAACAACAGAATCTGCACCAGAGGCAAGTTATTAGGCTTTATGATCTCTATTTCAATTTGCGTACGGATACAGCCGCAATAATGTCGTCAATTCATCTCTATAACGTAACATCCATCTTAGTCGGCGTCGTAACTCGTAGTGCATAACATCGAGTGTTCGAGCGAGCAAGAAGTCAAACGTACGATGACGTCATCCGCCATTTTACACGGTCTATACTAACATTCTTCGACGTTCGTCTGTAAAATGAGGTTAGGCGGATAACATACAAATCTGAATAAGTTTTGTAAATAATAACAATCGGTTGTTGTAGCCTATTTTGTGTAACCTCTCGTTTACCCGCCGTCGAAATGTCACAGAAGCACGCGATGACCTCACTCTGATGTTACATCTTGACATTTAGAAGGCGCTTATCTACTTATACGTATGTGCACGTTTTGTTTGTTTTATATACCTACTTTGGAACAAGTTTCAAGACAAACATGACTGTAAAAGCTCTATCAAAGATATGCTGGCAAGTATGCTGGAAAAGATTTCTTTAGAAATAAACACCATTGTAACTATTTTTCTATTATCTTCTTCTTGCCATTTATGTACACTACAGAAGTGTACATAAATGGTTAAATAAATAAATTGATGCTTTGTCACTTCTAGTCTTCCATCAGTTTTCATCAGCTATCTAATGAAACCTTAAATAAAATGCTGTTTCATTCTCTGTGTATTAATATCATATCGCTGCGTAGCCACATATACTTATCGTCGGTATGTAAAGTAAATATGTGCCGAGTGCTCGTAAAATATCACACGTGTTGAACCTATGTGCAAAAGTAGATAAACAAACCTCATTCACACTGTCCCTATAACCGTCACTAAGTAGAACATAACATCATGGAAAAGCTAAGGTCAGGTAAAAGATTACGACACCAAGCCTCATTTGTTACAATTTCGTCAATCATATTAAGTGTGCCGGAAGACCCGCAGCGGGAAAATCCGTCGAAGAAATAATAAGCTGAACAGAATTATCCAAAATTATGCAATGTGTTGTCATGTGTTGTTGACGCAACGCTTGTTTTCGTGGGTCGTGCTAAGTGTGCCGCGACCATTACGGTCAGCTGGTGGCCCACTGAGCCTCGCCGTGACATAACTGAGCTTCCGCCACCGTTCGTTCGCTCAGTGAAAGGTACGTTTTAACTCACATAAACTACCAAGCTAAGGCGAGCTCCTCCGGCAGTCCGGCCCACCATTGAGGTTTCCGTACTAAATATAATAGTCAACATTCAAGCACTCGTCGCGGAAGTTTAACGACTCCTCAACAAAAACTTTAAGGAGCTTTTAAAGGTTGCGTTTTAAGGATGCCGGTGAAGTAACGCCTACAATTATAACATACGTAGTTACGATGATAAGGCATAATAAAGTACACGGCGAGCCAATAAACTGACTATAGAGTATCCGTATGGTTATATCGGATAAATAAATGAACACAAGTTTCCGCGGTGTAATGCTTGTGTTGCAAGCGCAACTGTGAGTGGTTGCAGACTAGTCGCTGTTGGAATAGACACTTATCAGAGCAAACTGGCGGCTTGTAATTTGTAACAGCCCTAATATTGTCATTCGAAAGCGTAATTCAGTACTAAACGCGTTTATTCTAGCAAAACTGTTGGTTGTAATTGTAACTATACAGGCGTTCTAGTTACCTTGAAGTCAAGCCTATAACTATGTCATGTTGACTTGTTATGCTTCATACCAAAGATTATTTTCAAATAACTCTCAACTAAATTGCTTTGGGTGTACCGAAGGCAATTTTCCGCATTTAAAGAAATTGTTAAGCAAACTTCATCGAAAAGAAAGCCTATAATTTGATAAGGAAATAACTTCCGTGAAGTTAAGTTAGATTGGTGGTTTTAAAGTTTCAAACAAAATAAATGTACTTAAAACATGCGTTTGCGTTTCAATATTTAGAAAGGCAATATTTACAAACGTGGATACAGCAAATATTAACAGATTAACATTCTGTATTATTTTTTGTTTAATCAGGTTGTTTAAGGTTTGGGGACCTTAACTTTAAGAAGTCCCGAGCGTGTAAGGAAACCAAAAGGAAACCCTATATCGTGTCGTGTGAGCATACTGTTGTCGATACGTAGTGGATTAGAGAAACAGGAACTCTTTATGAAATCATGTTTGTTTGAAACTATTCAAGTAGAGTGCTACTTGAATAGTTTCAAAGAAACATGATTTCATACAGGGATAGCAGGGAACATCGAAACCCCTACGTTGAAAGGTATCGTCAGTAGGGTATAATTGGGGGTTCTGGATCACTTACTCTCGCTTCGCTCGAGTGCGTAATCCAGAAGCCCCCAATTATACCCTACTGATATATTTTGATCTGATCTGATCTGATCTGTTTTCTGGATGTATATTTTAAAAATTTTGGAAATATAAGCTAACCTGATCAGATCTGATCTGTTTCGTGAGCTTAATATTTAACGGCTGTAAAATCTTTTTTTTTTAAATTAACGGTAGTGAGAAATATAATTACAAAAGAAAAAACCAGACCGAACAAATATCAACTTGTTCGTGTGGGAATCGAACCCACGACACTTTGTTTAGATGGTTGAAGACCGTGTTATACCTATTTTATTTAATTGTGATGTGACCAGGTCTTTTGTTTAGATGGTTGAAGACCGTGTTATACCTATTTTATTTAATTGTGATGTGACCAGGTCTTAACCACTAAGCCAAACGTGTTGTCAAACATGTAACAAAATAGCGAACCACTTCATGCATTTTGTTTACTTAACGATGTATTGTATGACATCATTTATTCGATGCGCTTCTGTATATGGTTTTCATCTCAGTAAAATTCTTTACGATGTTTTTTCCACTTATTGATATAATATTCTCCCCGTTATTGTGTCTACTGATGAAAAATTGGCGGAAAATGAACTATGAGCGGCTGAGGTTTTTTAATTATTGTAGAATTAAGACCACTTCCCCTTTGTAAATAAAACAAGAAATATTTATTTAAAAATGTATTATATAAATCTTCACACATTTATATTATAGTCTTTACACCATTTTTTTAAACAGATAACGTTTTTTAAAGCACATATTGAATCATGATAAATACAGGTGTACAGATCTTGAGAGTGTTCATATTGTTTGTACAGGTTTATTAAACTAGGACATCCCTTATCTTCTAAGTTATTAATATTATTATTATTAATTACAATATTTTTTAACCACGACACTTTTTCGGAACCTTTAGTATAAACACATTTATCTCTTAAAATACTTATAATCAAATTCTGATAATTCGAGTAAGGCACAACGCCTTCATTCCAGTATATTTTTCTATTTCGTTCAATCCAACTTACTTGTCGTCGTTCTTCTTTAGTCAAATCGTAAAATGGGAATGGGGCTTTTATAAGAAAAACCTGAATTTTTTTATCACATAGTATAGCAATTTCTTTTATTATGAATTCGTTTGCTTCTGTTTTGAAACCTTGTACATCTACAATAGCACTCATGATAACCTGCGCACAATGTTACTTAAAGGTTTGTATTCCACAAGTCGATCGTTTATGATCAAACAATACGCAGTTGTGTTATCTGGTATCAATGTTGAACACTCAAACTCCAATCTTACGTCTACTGGACCCGTTTTTAAACTGTCGTTTTGTCTTGAACAATCTATGATGAAAAGTGGAGCTTTTTCTTTAAAATTTTTCAGATCGAGCAAGGGATCGACTGGACTGTTGTAATATGACTGACGAAATTTCACATACATTTCATATAATATACTGTACTTATTCTCAGAAAACTTTAAGCCTAATGGTTCATACGGATAATATTGGGAGTTCAAAAAGAGTGTAATATTTGTAACTTCACAATGATCGAAGAGAGAACTATCTTTTAGTTTATTACTTTTTTTATTAGTTTGTAAACAGAAAATAACATATCTAGGTTTTTCCAATTGTGATGCAGTTTTAACTGACCACGAATGCTTTGTTGTTTTAGGTAATAAAGGGTACTCATATAAATCCCAATTTCTAAATGCCATTTGAATAGGCTTATCTTTTTCTAAATTTTTTAAAAGTGTTAGTCGTTCTCGATCTGATACTTTTATGTGTGGAACTCTCCACTGTACTCTATCAAGATTTATTTGGAAGTGGGAAATATCATCTGTCAGTATAACGCTGTTTAAATTAGAGTTACTTCTGTTCAATATAAGTTCATGTTTACAATTTATCACTATTTTATTATAATCCTCTGCAAAGCCCAATATCTTATTTAACGGTATAACAGCACTAAAATGACCATCATTTTGAAATCCGTTTAAGTTCCAACCCCATAAGGCAGCAACTTTATTTTCGGCTTCATTTAATGAAATGTATGACTTTATTGTTGACGTTATACCCGAATTTTTGATGCGATCTATTTCAATACCATTTATTTCGTATCTGATGTCTTGAAACAGGAACAGAACAGGGTTATTAGTAAATTTAACAGCTTTCTCAATCGGTTTTCCATCTTTTCCGTACAACTTTGTGTGACCTTCGATGTAAACTGAACTGGCTGATGGTAACACGTATATGTCTTGCTGGTGGATAGGTATTCTGATTTCATCGTTTTCTCTAAAGCAGTTGTTGTAAGGATTGTAAGAATGAATTTCAAAACCTTCGATAGAATTATCGAAGCTCGGTAAATCATTAATTTGTAGTATATTCATACTTTAAAACCCAATGCTTTTAGAAAGTCTTTATTTGTTTTAGTTAATTTTTTCACTTTTTTCTTACGTCTATGCACCTTACTGGTTGTAGAAGAAGTAAGGTGTTTCATTTTGAGGGCTGGCTTTATATTGTATACTATCATTTTACTTTTCTTAAATGAAGTCGTAGTTGAATATGTTCTATAAAAGGGATGCTGTAGCCGAACTCATCAACAACCTTAATAGATATAGATGTAATTATATTTTTATTCACTGGGTAGTAAATAACATTCTGAGGCGTTTCTATGTAATGATGTCCTGCAATATTATTATTAGCTATAAATTCATGAATAATATGGGTTGGTATACCGTTACTGTAAGAACCATATATTAAATCACATTCAATTCTGATTACAGTCGGAATATTGTTAGAAAGCACGTTTGATACAGAGTTTGATACTGAATAGTACAACAAACCGCACTCATATTTTTCAGATAAATTAAGAGGTGGTTGAAAATATGATTCTACTTCTGATTTATTCCCAGAGATAGTCACAGTTATAGACATAGTTGCATACTGAACACTTTCTAATAATTTTGTTTCTTATATTCTATGTCTACTCCAAAAGTTTGTTAAAAAATGTAAACAAAGATGTCCGCAATTGTAAGGGTGATCACCCTGTATATTTTCATAATTATAGTGGATTTTCGAGCCTAAGTATTTTATAAATTCCTTGGGGGGCTTTAGATTTCCATAACTGTCAAAATATTCAATATAATCACTGTATTTTGCATAGGCTACCCAATGAGAACCAGGATTGTTAGAACTATCTAAATTAACAACTCCACATTCATTTTTATAAGGATATTTAGGGAGTTCATTTCTCATAAAGACACCTCTAAAGTAGGGAATACTATTTCCATATTTTAAAATGTCAAAGTTAGTTAGAGCTCGTTTGGGTAGCCGATGTATTAGTTTTTTTCTTTTGATACAAAAATTCCAAGTCCATCTTTGTGCGGTTTAAGACGTAGTCCTTTTCCGATGCAAAGAGCCTCCATTTTTTCATTATGTCTCTTCGATTCTTCGTACAGTTTTTTAGCCATCTTGTATTCATTTATAGTTTTAGCAATACCAGCTGCTCCACCTGCTATAGCTCCCGCGGCTGATAATCCAGCAAAAATAGGAATCAAAGGTAATACTCCACCAGTTTTTGGTATTGGAATAACCCGAGGAAGTTTAATGGATGATTCATTAGCTAATTCTCTGGCAGCAGTCATAGCTAATGCTATCGCAGTTTTTTTGCATTTTGGTTTTAATTTTTTCATATGTTTTTTCGTAACAGATATTACAGTTTTCAATTTCTTTTTAAGACCTTTTCCACTAGTAATTTCTGGTGAAGAGTTTTGGCGACGAGTTTTTTTTAAGCCAGTACCGGTTTTAATTTTCGCTAACATAGCGTTCTTTACTAGATGTGCTGCGAATTTTTCTCCTGTACTTGCATCAGGAGCAACTGTTCGTTTTTTTGCCATTTCTAATAGAACTAGATCAGCGTTGTGACGATCCTCCAAGTTTGACGACTTGTAGTATGCAATATCGTGGTCTTTACAATATTCATCCAATTTATTAACGCCTTGGTCTCCACGCCTAAGTCGCGCAATTAATTTTGTACCAGGGCCACAATAATTATATCCTGGCAAATGTAATTCAAAAGGTAGGTGGTTTATTAACCAATTAAGAAGACTACTCTCTCCAATACACATCATAAGACTGGACAATCAAGGACTTAACACTTTATATATTAAGGAGTTTGGTAAGTCAACTATGTTTATTTATATCTCAAAGCACATTTGTCTTATCTATCCAGCTATTTTCATTAGAAGGCAAGCCAAGCCATTTTACGAAAACTTTATTCCCTTTCCTTTTAAGAACTTTCTCAACTAAATATACATTGGGGTGTTTTGTCTTCTGAAGTTCTTGCTCATAAAATGCTCCTAGGATAGGCTGTCCTCTGATCGTATCTTCAATTAAGTAAGTGATAGGAGTAGTATTCTGCTTGTATCTAATTTTAAATATTTCTGTTGACCAATTGGGAGTATAACCCTTTTCGAATGTTCCTTTGTACTTACTGATACGAACGTAATCACCCACTTTAAACTTGCTTTTTATACTTTTTTGCTTTTTCACTAAACTATTAAATCTTTTTAATATTTCTTTCTTATTTACATTGTTGACATTTGCTGGTATTTCATTAATTGTTCGATGATAGGTATGATTGTATTTATGAACTACATTGTCCAACGTATTTTTTATCCAATTATAATTACCATTTAAACTAAACTCTTTATACAGTTTAGATTTTAATGTTCTTATAAATCTCTCCACAATTGAAGCCTTTTTAGATGAAAATGTTGAATAATGATTAATATTATACGACTGCATAAGATATTTAAATTTGTTATTATAAAATTCTGTACCGTTATCTGTTTGTAAATTTTTAGGTATGCGATTATCTTTCAACAGAATTGCAAAAGCATTATACACCTCATCTTTGTTCTTACTTTTCAAAGGAAGCGCCCAAGCATATTTTGAAAATGTGTCAATTATGGTAAGAATATATTTATAATTATTATTTTCTCTCGACACTGTTTGCATATCTATTAAATCTGCTTGCCATAGATCATCTATATCCTTCATAATAACATGCCTTCGCGGAAAGTTCACCCTCGCACTTTTATGAATTTCATTTACCACATCCGCTTTACTCATTTTAAAATAATATCTTAAATATATTTTATTTAGATATTTATATGTATATGCCTATACATTGTATATTTATATATTCATAATGAATGACGTCGTAATACTGAATGAAAAGTTTCCTGATCGTCAGTATTTATTCTTTAATTATATTAGCTTCTTTTAATTCTTCAATTATTGATAAAATTTCATTGTCATGATTTGTATTACCTGCATCTCTTGAAGCTACTAATAATTTTAATCTTTCAACCAATTCATTCGGATCATCCCAATATACTAAGTCAGTATTCTTTTTATATGTTTTAAGTGTCGGCAAACTGCCTCCAATTTTTTTTTGATTGTTTTCAAAAAAAGTCTCAGAAAATAATGGTCTGATTATATCTCGATATTTGAGGCCTTTGTCACCTCTTATTTGACCTCTAGGATTAAAATCCCTCTTATGGGCGTTGGTATAATGTAGTATATCTTTGTAGACGAGTCTATCGGCGACAGTTACAATCTTTAAATCAGGTTTCTTTCGAAGTAAAAGTTCTTTAAGTCCAGGGGTGAAATCATAACTTTTATCTCCAATTTTAACCAAAACTAAGTTATCTCCGCCAATATTTTGAATTTTAGAAAATGATACTACGGAGTTACCCATCATTAAAGTTTTATTGTCGGTTCTTATTCCAAATGGCACATTTACACCATCATAAATGCCATAGATATCTTCACTTTCCAACGAAAGTTCCAAATTATCTTTTACTTCTTTTTTAGGAGAGCTTGAAAAATTTATATCAGCATCATGAAAATCTTCACATTCAGTAGGAGTGCTTTCACAATTTGCATCTAATTCAATAGGTACAGAATTATTGGACACGTTTTTATTATGCTTAATATTTTCGATTAATCTTTGAGAATTTATAAAAGTTTTTAGAGGGTCTGAAACTGGTTTGAACATTTTATCTAAGGATAAGTTAACTTCATGTTCGTGATTTTTCATTTCCTTTATTTTATTTTTTATGGAGTCGACAGACTTCATTAATTCCATTTTAATATTTTTTTCCATCTTATGTAATCACAACTGTGTTCAACTAAGAGAGAAATAACACTAGCAATATTTCTGTATAGAATTCATTTATATGTACCACATACAGACATCTGCGTTCATTAGAATTTAAAAAATGTATCGAAATTCTTTCTGTACCTCCCATTATTCAATGTAGACTCTTTGTTAATAAGTAAAAAATTGAAAGGATTACTCCAAACTGTTTTACATATTTCTTTAAACTGGTTCCAGTTTAAATCAGGACTGACATGTTCCTCATAAATATGTTTTAAGTTCACATCATCTTGTCTAAATACTATAAGAAAATTAGCATTGTCACGTAACAATTGTTTCGGAATCTTTGAATAGGTCTGAGATAAATAAAAACAATCAATTTGCTTATGCCTCCCCATACAAAAATAATTGCGGATATTCGTTTGATTTTCTGTTGCAACATCGTCAAAAATAAATATAGAATTTGGTAATGCTTCACTGGGAGATATAACATCTTTATTGTCGCTAAACTCATAGAATTTAATTTGAGGTACTCTTCTTAACACTTCACTTAAAAAACGATATTTTGGTTGGAAATTCGTTTTCGAGTAAAGATACAGATTTTGAAATTTGAGACCATTTTCATGTAATAATAAACTGATCATAACGTTTGTTTTACCGCAATTTGAGGGCCCACATATAATACAACGAATCGTATTAGGCAATAAAGCACTGTGTCGGATCTGACAACTGGAGTCATTAAAATTAATATTATTTACATTTAGAGATATGGGGTGTTTGATCAACTTCATCTTGCCTACTAATTGCACTTTTCTCGATCCTTCAATATATATATATATATATATATATATATATACATATACATACATGATAATTATAATAACAGCTATAGTTTCGCTAAACTAGAATTCTTTTCTCAACTATTAAAGTATTTTTTGTTACAATGAATCATTTAATAGCTGCAGCCAGTGCAAGACAGTCACTTGTCAATAATTTTCAAATTAAATATTTTTTTTTTTTACTGAAGGTAAGTTTTGATATAATTATTATTGAAAGTTTATATCCAAACAACTTTTGACTAATTTATTAACTTTTCAGAATAATGTCTCTTTCACCATCATACAGTCCTAGTGTTTGGGATAATGAGATTTCTGCAGGACACGAACAATCGCGATTACACGAGGTATGTATCTAACTAATAATGGACAAATATTTACATCTTTTTAGATACCTACAATGATTTTTGACATTCAACAATAATAAATGCTATTAAATATTAAATACTATTTTTGACACAAGAATGTGTCAAAAATAGTATTATTGTATCGCTGTCATATTTATACTTTATTTCATTCTCTTTACAGAAACTGAGTGATCCTTATCTTGTGGATAACGATGCTGTTGTTAAATCATTTTATTTTACTCAAGATCTGAATACCTCCAATATTCCAGTTATCAAAACTGTGTCACAAAAACATCCAACAGAAAAAATAAAAGAGAAAAAAAGGAGGTCTGCAAATATGAAAAAAAGTAAGAAATCTCAATTTTATTCAAAAACTATTATATCAGATAATTCATCTTATATTATTCGGAAAGAGCCAGGAAAAGCTCATCATTTGATAAATATAACTATTCATGACATGAGTGACAATGCTTCCGGAATGAGCTGCAGTGAAAATGACAGTGCTCGTGTAAGTGTTCAGTACCTAGTCAGAAACAATTGTGATGAAATAATGAATGAAACTGAATATTTGATTGATAAAATAGTGAAAAAAATTAATTTGTGAAATTGATTGTGAATCTTATTTCTGAGGCTGTGAATCTTATTTTTTTTAATTTAGTGTGACCTAATAAAACAAAATAGATTCTGCAAACTGTGTTTTGAATTACCTGATTAATTAATTACTAGATGATACCTCTTATTAATAAACAATGTGCAAACAGTGTATATAATTATGTCAAAAGTATAATTATACTAATGTTATTCATGATAATAATCTATACACATTGTTTAAAAGAGGGAAATCCTTCGGAAAGGGAAAAATAAACGAATAAATACAGAGTACACATTTATTGATTAGACATTTTAAATACAGAGTACACATTTATTGATTAGATATTTTAAATACAAAGTACACATTTATTGATTAGATACATTTTATAAAATTATATCCTTATTACATTTCTCCTTATTATATCCTTATTACATTACACATTTAATTCAATTGTATTCAACTTAGTAGAACAAATAGACACATGTACTAAAGTATTGAACTATAATGCCCCCAAGGTAAAGTGTTAAAACAACCTTCAATCCTTTGCCTTTTGTCATCATCACTGTTAAGAATGAGCTTATTTAACTTTTGTGTAAAAACTTGATGATTTTTTGATCTTATAACATACATATCATCTCGAAGGTTATCATTTGACATTAATGCTCTTTTATATTTTTCAATATCCAATTTTTTTGTTACCGACTTTGTTATTCCCTTTGCTTTCTTTATAGTTTTATTTTCCGTGCGTATACAATACAACTTAGCTCGCAAACCTACAAATTCTGAAATAATCTCTCCACCCAATTCGTCTTTGAAATAACCTGGTATTTTCATATTAGCTTTAGGTAATCCATACATATTGTTATCCTCAAAATTGCTCGTGTCAAAATAACGAATATTGTTTTTCATATCTTCATAAAAATCTTCAGTTTTTACCAAATAAAGTAAGCTGTCAGTATCAGTGTAACATAAAATAACATTATTTCCATATATTTTTTTAATTACAGAATAATGAAAATTATATAAATGCGTTTTAGAAATTTCAAGAATAGAAAATCCAATATAAATAGGGCGGTCTAATATAACTTTTGTTTTATTCAATTGAATAGCTACTAAACTTTCCGAAAAAATTGACAAGTCCTTGAAATGCGGTGCGCTAATATACCTTTCAGCACCATGCAATTTGTTGGTTGTATTTAACTTATCTTTCCATAATTTTACAAGCCTAACATCAACTTGTTTCCGCTTGTTTTCAATTGTTTTTCCAAAAATAGAATTGTTTTGTTTCTTAAAAAAATCTTTTTCAAAATCAGATTTAGCTTTTTGCCTGAGAGAAGTATTTAATAAAATATATGGTTTTAAAAAGTTATCTTGATAAAATGATAATATTCTGTATATTTTTAACAATATTAAACCATTTTCTAAACACTCTTGCAAATGCATATAATGGATAACAAAACGATGTTTGTTATACAAATTTGCAATTAACTTTTTACATTTGTTTTGCATAGGTGAATATTTTTCGGCAGCAAAGGGAAGATCCGAATGAGCATTATGAATGTTAGGTGGGTAATATAAATCTACCTCCAAAATGTATCCCTCATCACCGTTTTTGTTTACGACATTTATATCGAATTTATTTATTTCATTATCGTTAAGAAATCGGAAGTTACGCATTGGAAGTTTTTGCATCATTGCAAAGCCATATAAATTCACACAGTCAAGATAAATAAGGTATGAGCTTGCCTCGTTCTTATTATACGATGATTGATATTTGTTATTAGCTTTGGCATATCTTAATGAGCATTGGGCAAGACCTCCGCGAATTCCATTTTCTATCATTTGGTACATTTCTACGTCAGATATTAAATCAAGCTGAACTTTAGTGTACAACAGCATAGCATCCCAACTTAACGATGGTGATGAAACATAATAACATGGGTCTAAATTGTAATAAAATAAACTCATTTCTCGAAACTTCTCAAAAATATCACATAATAACAGTACATCACATTTTAAATAAAGGTCTGTGTACTCTCCTAAATTTTTTATTTTAAAAGTTTGCCATATGTTTAAAGCATGCTGATAATCTTCAGTTGAAATATTTTCTCCCGTTAGTTTATTGAAAAATTTTGACTTTGCAGGCAGCTGGGTTTCATCATATTTTTCCCATCTGTCTACATAGTCATAACAATATACACCTTTTCTACATGCTAAATTGAATAAACGATCATGATTAAAAAACAAGCGCATGTGTTGAAAATCATCTGCGTGTAACATTTTTACCAATTTATCTAAACTAGTGCTTAAAAAGTTAAAAGAATCAATAAATTTTAATTGAACTGTAGTTTTATTATCGATGGGTATGATTTTTGTAAAAGATATGTACTTTTCTTTTGACTTAGGAATTAAAGTAATTTTGCCAATTATATCCGACAGCTCTTTTATAAATAAATGGCAATCATATCCAGATAAATTGTGAAAAATTATAGGTATGTATTGACACTGTTTTAAATTCAAATTACAAGCATTGTGTGCAGCACCTCTATATTTACCGGTGAAATGATCATGATCTTTAACTTTTTTATCAGTTTGTGTAAACTTGGTTTTACATATGTGACATAAATCAGCTATTTTGAATGAATTTAACTCATCAGAAGTAAGAGGTATCATTGACTGTTTATTTTGCAAAATTTTGTACAGCCTTTTTACATCATTTGTAATGGTTTCAACAAACTTTTGCGCGCAGTTTGGGCCTCTATAACTAACAAGATTATTTAATTCAGGTTTGGACTTGCAACAAATATAATAAGCATGCGATGATGCTTGATGTGCCTGCACAGATTCAGTAAAAAGCGATTTATTTTTGTCTGAGTAATTGCAAAGCAAACTTTCAAAATCTCCGTATATTACAATTGGGATTCTTTGCGTTCTCTCAAAGTTTGAAAATTGTAATTTGCTATGTTCATCAGGCAAAACTGTTTTTATTTTGCTACAGTTGTGATTTAATAATTTATCTTCATCATCATGATACAAAAAACACTCATCACATAAAAATAGTTTAGATTTATGTTTGGTTAATTGTCGATGCACAAGGCGACCAAAATTTTTTATTAAACAAAAATGGGCTTTATCACCTTTAGTTATGTACAACAAATTGACATGTATAAGCTTTCGTTCACTTGTCAAATATAATGGACCTGTTACATGATTACTAGCTTCAAGACCATATACATTTACACTTATAGAAGGATTATTTTTCTCAAAGATTTTAATATCATCGAAACTTGGTGGAAAAGACATATCATTTATGTTTAAAAGAAACGTATAGTGTGGGTACGATTGCATTCTATTAGCGTTCAATTTTTTAGGAAACATGTGGGCAATAATACACCACAAAAAACAATGATTGTCATTGTTACGTATATTCAAACATGACTTTGTGTTTTTTATAACAGTAGGCAATTCTAAGTAAGTGCCAGCTCTCAAAGGATTGTATTTGTTTATGTTTATTTCCAAATGGCTTATAAAATTAATAGTCCACCCAGATTCGGCAAGTTCAAATTCTAAACATTTAGATATTAATTTTTCAGAGCATTGAAAATAGATGACAGGAATATTTGTATTCGGAACTGCTATCATATATTTGGTGTTGAAAGATTTCATAGAGCTTTCATTATTTTTTGGCAAAATGTATGAAACAAATAATTCAAAATTGACTTTAATTGCTTTATGTTTTTGAATCATAAGATTGATAATTTTACATACAGATTTTGAAACTTGATTTAAAAATATTTCTGGAGTTATTGTTATGTCACTGGGTTTAATTGGATTCACTTTGTAACTTATGATTCTATTCTTAAAGGCAGTGGCAATAATTTGAATATTATCGAATTCGGAGCAGAGCAATACATTAGATTTATGAATATTTGTTCTACTATGTGCTGATAATTTTGAAACATAAATATTACAGTCTTTACAAAAAAACATGTTCATTAACAATTGGCTAATACTAATTTTATTATTTCTCAGGTTTTAATTATATATGTATATAATATCAGATTTTAATTTTAGAATTTCTTATTTCGGGTTTTTAAATTTCTCAGTTTTAATTTCTTATTTCAGGTTTTTAAAATTCTCAGATCAAGTTTCTCAGTTTTCTCAGTTTTTTAATTTCTTATTTCAGGTTTTTAAAATTCTCAGTTTTCTCAGTTTTTTAATTTTTTAGTTTGAACCTCTGAAAATTTTCTTAGTTTGAACCTCTGAAAAAGTACATATGTAATATAAAATAATTATTTATTTAAAATTTTGCAATACAAAATGTGCGAAATGAGAGTGTCTAAATAATCTCAATTTTTTTATAAAGACTGTATATGTTTCCATAAACGAGATTAAACAAATTTATAATTAAAAAGATTAAACAGATTTATATTATAGTTATTCGCAAATTAAAAAAAAAACTTGCACAAAAGAGCGCATAAGTTGTACCTATATACAGGGTACGAAAAGTAAATATTAAAAAAACAATTGTTTTTTTTTTAATATTAAATCTAGGAAGGTTTACTGTACAGAACAGGCTGGATTTCTTTAAATTCAGCCCTTCCGGTATTTACAAGGTGTGTTAAAGCCTTCCACACAGCATTATCTTTATCAGTCGATAATTTTAAAGTTACAAAAGAATGTTTCCAACGCTCGTTTGGCGCAAGTTTTTCCACTTCGTCAGTATTATAGACTCTTAATTCAAAATAATACTTTCCTACCCTTCCTGGATCTGACTGGAAGGTGTAGCCAGTAGCTACTCGCTGAGTGAAGCAGCTCTTTAGGGTAGCAGCACGAATCAGCGGCCGAGACGATTCATCCTGAAATACATAAAAATAACTAGTTTTAATTAAAACAATAAGCGTGAAGGCAAGTAATTAAAAATAGAAACTTTTTAGACTTCTACGTTGTTTAATCTATTACTACTTTAATTATAGATATCTATTAGAAAGTTTATATAAACTCTTATGTTCACAAACAAGTATAATTTTAATGGATAAAATCACCCATTAAAACACTAAATATTATAGTTCATGAATGTTTAATCAATGAAATGTTTTAATACGTTTGAAAAAATACCTTACCTCAGAATCTGAAGCGGTGATATTCCGCTTTCTTTTTGGAGCTGATGTTGCAACAATTTGCTGTCCGTCGCTATCAGACTCTGTTTCTGAAGCGAATGGGTTTTTAGAAAGCAAAGTCTTCTTTTTTTGAGACACTTTTTTGTCTCTCTTCACAACTTTTTTTTTCGAGCCTCCGCTTATTTTTTCTTTAGTTGCTCGAGATATTGGAGGGGTGGAGTCGTCTTCTTCAACCCAAAAAGGATTATTCGTCGACTGAGCCCTGAAGACATAATTAAAATGCAATAAATATTTTTGTTATACCAACATTCCTAACAACATGAAACAACAGCAGTATACGAAAGGTTTCCTGTTAGAATTTCTTTTCACATGAATGTTTCGAATATCGAATAGGGAATAAAATTTTAACAATCTCAAAGAATACTTTAAATTACTTAGAAATCAATCTCAGGTCTTGTATGTTATACCAATCAAATGAAAATAAGCATTCGATAGAATTATATTAATACTAGCTGTTTCCCCACGGTTTCACCTACATCCCGAAGGAACTACTTCCCGCGCCTGTGTGTTAATCCAAGTTAACCTCTATGGGTGGGTGTGTGCCAAATTTTATGAAAATAGGTTCAGCAGTTTTAACGTGAAGGAGTAACAGACAAACAAACAAACAAACTTTCACATTTATAATATTAGTAGGATTAATTAATAATATGTAACTAAAAATACAGCGCAAGTAGGTACATAAGTAAAATATAATACTCACATACTTTTTCTGCAACACTTGTAGTGCAACACATTCAACTAAAAATAATCACGATACCTCAGTGAAATGCTTTTCAGCGCAACAATGACAAAATGTAAAGAATAATCTCAGATGCTTATGTATTTTTATAGACCTAAATTATAAAGCCGCAGTCATAATGTTACTTTCCAAAAATAATTACATGAAAATTATAATTCAAACTATATTTGTTAATAGAATTTCATCTCTATTACCGGAGCACTTAAAGTAGATTTTATTTTAATCATTTCTCGTAATGAAATCGCCCTGTGAATGCTTCCGAATACTCTCGTTAAGGAAAGTGCTCTCACAGCACTTTATCCTTATTCGAGTTTTCTAATGCAACTGGAGACGAAAATCTTAAAAGGAGTGATATGTCAAATAGCTTTGGTGGAATAGAAACAAATATATACGAAAACCAATAAAATGAGATCTCCGCTAGTTATTTGCTATGTATACAGAAATGCTGGCTTATTCTGTAAAGTCTCAAGTCATAAAGGCTGTGTTAGATATAGCTATCCTGTTCATTTTAATGTTAATAGAAAGAGATGTCAATGGATTTCAAAGTGATATTCCCTTATGCAACTCTTATTTGATATTACAGAATCAGGCTGCGTGAATATTGAACTTTGGTAAATGAAACAAACAATTTTAATTTTTAAATATATTAATAAATCTTCTAAGAAATAACAGATTATCTACATTATGTGTAGGTATTTTTGTATTAAAATAAAAATATCATAACAAATTATTTCGAATATGTTTGGAAATTCAACTAGAAAACAAAAAAAACTATTGCAAGATTTTTCTGCAACTTTTTTAATTTTCTTTTAATTTATTTTGCATTTTCTTCCCATCATGTCTCAATTTTATACAGTTTGACCACTTTGTTTGAATGTATCATAAGCATGCAATGAAAAGTATTTTCTTTTTCTTTCTTTCTTCCTTATTTTAGCTATTTTATTTTTAGACTTAGGTTTACTTTTTATTTTACACATATTTTTTATTTTATTCATTTAAACGTTACAATTTTATTATACTTATAAGTTATGTAGATTTATATGATATAGACACACATTATAATGTTTATTACAATTAAAATATAGTTAAGAACTTACATCTACACTTATCAACTAAGAGTCTTGTTGCATATTTTTATGAATTTTTTCAATTATTTTTTCTATATCTAAATAAACATCGCTACTAGTAATATTATTAACGACATATTGCACACATTGGTCTGCGCTGCACTTGCATGGTTTTTTAGGCTGATTAACAGTTTGATAAATTTCAATTTTGATTGTCCTTGATAACGGAGATATGTTTCCAGCTTTTGTTTTGGTATATGAGTATGCTGGAATCTTCTTGCGCTTTTGATGGGGTGATGAAAATTCCCCCTTTCTCTTTAAATTGAGTTTTTCGGGCTTCTTTGGTTCATTTTGCGAATATGGGATAAAATTAAAAAGTTCCTCAGAATCCTGAAACAAAAAGAAAATATAAATAAATAATTTATATAAAATATAATAATTTAGTAATATTAACATAACATTATCAAAGTAAAATAATCATACTCACCGACATTATTTGAGTATCTTACACGTTTACACGAGCCGTCTTGTCTGAAGCGTGCCCGCAACTTGACGCGTGCAGGCTGATGAGGCAACTTCGATGACGGTCGGGGAGGACAAGTTTAAACACGTTCCCGTGCTACACACTAATAAATTAGTAAGAGTAGCGATGCATGGCATCGGTCAAATTTGACGGTATTGTTGTTTAAATTATAATATATAGGTACCTATATAATATTAAGTAATCGATAACTTGTATCAGTAGGGTATAATTGGGGGCTTCTGGATTACGCACTCGAGCGAAGCGAGAGTAAGTGATCCAGAACCCCCAATTATACCCTACTATCGTCAGTTATTTAAAAAAAAAACTGTTTCATGCATTTTGACCGCGTCGCAATTTTCTATGAAATAGCTGTTTTTTTTTTATAATCGACGATATAAGTCTGCTCTAGGGTGTCCCTCGATGTGCCCGCCACCCTTTAAACAGTGTTTCAATGCATAAAGCTGAATAATATAGTGATATTATTCAGCTTTATGCATTTATCCCTGTATAGAACTGTATCCTGAAAATTATTACTGAGATAATATAATAGTTGCTATTGATGTAGAATTAAAGCTCATACAGGATACAGACAATGCAAGAATACAACCAGTTGATTTTCCAAATAAGGATCTTAAATTAAGAAGAAGCAAGATATACCATTTATATACACGATAAGTTATGAAAATATGTAGGAAGGCATTACTAACGATGTTAGCAAACAAGTTCACAGTTTACAGCTAATGAGTAAGTGATATAATTGTAGCGCAAGTTTCTACTCAGAAGCGGGATCTAGTGCTTCCGCGCTCATAATAATATCATAACTACATAGTTGTTACATGCACTCCATAAGTTACCAACATCTCGGTACTTTTCATCATCATTATTTGAGCACGTATCCACCAAGGACGCTCTAAACGTTCCAGGGTCCTACAGCTCTTTGTATCCTCTTTTAGAGCTAGAAATCAAAATCAAAAGTCATTTATTCAAATTAGGCTGAGAATCACCACTTTTCGAACGTCTAAATTACATATGACAGTCCCCTAAAAATACCGCCCTAAATCACTTCCTAGTGCTTTAGCTGGGAAGAAGTGGCGCAACAGACTTCCCAGCAGCATACTAGCTGTCTGTTCAGTTAGAAGAACTTGATTCTATACATCAGAAGGTAAACAATGTAATTAAAATTACGAGACACAGAACATTCAATGAAATTGTTTGCGAAATGTCAGCAAGCTCATAGCCCGAGCTTCAAAAAGTCACCTTAACCACGTGCTGTCTACCAGAGTAGCAATTCTCGTAATTTAAAGAACGTTCACAGTCTGATTATCTCAGTCTCAATGTGTCAAAAATACCTCTGTTTTTGACATTTGTTTGTCGCCGAGATGAGACTGCGACAAGCAGTCCCTCAATAAAGTGAACCGAAGAGAATAGGACTCGTACGTAATCAGCTGATGCGGATAGCACAAGACTGACCATTGTGACAATCTATGTAGGCAACCTATATCAAACGGTGAACACTTTTCGTAATGAAGATGAGGGGAGAACAAGCAATGACCTAAAGGGGTTGACTCTAGAGCCATCATCATCTGCCTAGCCTTTTCCCAACGGTTTTGGAGTCGGTCTCCAGTCTAACCAGATGCAGCAGAATACCAGTATTTTACATGGAGCGACTGCCTATCTGACCTCCAAAACCCAGTTACTAGGTAATACGATAACCCTTGGTAAGACTGAATTGACTCGAGAGTAATGCGGACAAACAAGCACAAGCTGATGTGCTCAACAGTGTATCACCACCATCATTGCTATTATTATTCGTCGTACACACCCATGGGTCGGATGCTTCTGAGAAGAGTCTACGTTGGTCATACGTAAGTACGTCCGGCGCCTCAGGGGCCATCAGCCTCACGGCTACTCTTGCCGACTTGCTAATCTTTTTACCACGTCATTATAAGCTAGCTATTTGTTGTAGAGCTCAAACCGACACGAAAATAGTTCGTCAAAATTAAAAGTCATTTAATCAAATTAGGCTGAGAATCCCCGCCTGTGCCCCCGCCCCCGCCTGTGGGCCTGTGTCCCAGCAGTGGGAACATTATAGGCTGATTATGTGCTATATGTGTGTGAGGCTGAGAATCAGCACATTTTGACGTCAAAATCACGTAAGATAGTGCCCTAAAACGCCCGCATTTCATCACTTCCTAGTGAACATAGAAGATGTTGTTGATGTTGTGTGTGTTGTTGATGTTGTGTACTCCCATTCTCTTTTCACGTCTATTGCTTCACCATCCTGCAGCATGCACCTACGTCTACTCATTAGAGCAAAGCAGCTGTTCGCAAACATCGATCGTCAATTAAGGATTGCGTTTGCCCGTATTGCCCATAAACGGCATTGCAATAGTTTAAGCCATTGATTGAAATTAAACTACCTAGCCTTTTCCCATCTTTGTTGGGGTCGCCTTCCAGTCTAACCGGATGCAGCTGAATACTAGTATTTTACATGAAGCGACTGCCTATGTGACCGCAACAACCCAGTTACTGGGTAATACGATACCCCTTGGTAAGACTGGTTGTCAGTCTTTCGGGCTTCTGACGACCCGTAACGACTGTCAAAGATCCAAGAATGACAGCCGGAACCAACGGTTTTACGTGCTTTCCGAGACACGGAGGGGTCTCGGTATGAAAAAAAAAAAGATGGTCACCCATCCACGGACCGACCGTGGTAAGCGTAGCTTAACCTGATCGATCGACCTGTGCGGCTGTTAATACTTAGCCACGACCCCATCCATTGACGCCATAGACTGAAATACTCGTAGCACTACAAATTCATCGAATCGTTCCCTGCAATGCTGCTTAATTACTTTTAGCTTTGATTCATTTTGTTTGTTTTCCTGTCTCTTCTATTACTCATTACAACTAATTAAGCATATTAATCATAACAAACGTTACTTACATATTGTTCTGATTTATTTATTGTTGTGCAAAGTTATAATAAAATCATAAAATGAAATACATTTTATGATTTTATTAGTGTATAGCAATCTTTCCAGTAGTAGGTATATATAAAATGTATATAAACTTAGTTAAGTGGTATTGTTTTTTATGAATATATTATTGCTGACGTTATATGTATATTAAAGTTAATACGTAGTGAGGTTCCCATTAAAAAATGGCACTCCTTCATCTCGTAAGGAAAATGTGTCACTAAAAGATTGGCTAATACGATGAAAAAAATTATTTGCAGTTATTCAAACTTCAAGCTGAATTACATATAAGAAAGAACCTTTTCATATTTTCATGTGACTAAGAGCTTCTTTGAGAATCTGGAAATAAAAGCACATAATATTATCTTAACAAACGTTAAACAGAGAGAAGTAGAAAGAGACGTTTATTATCGTTGGATCCCACTTTTGAATCCCATTTTTTAGGTATTAACGATGGATCCCGTTTGCTATTTCCGTTGAATCCCATATTATAACAACATGTGTACATTTCAGAAGAAAAGTGATTTACCTTTATCAAACACTAAAAAGAGATTATTTTTAGTGGGTTACCCGGAACCGAAAAAAAAACAATGTTAGGTTAGGTTAGGTTAAAACTGTGACCCCTACGCAAGAGCCGAGCGAGCGAAGCGAGCGGTGCCGCGGCAGCGGCCGGCGAGTGCCAGAAACGACTAGATTATATACATAGAAAATTAGTTGTTTGTAAAATAAAGAGTATACGAAACGTTGGTTGTAAACTAAAAATTTCAATGGAGTTTTGGTGAAACATTAGTGAACCCCTCATTTTATTATAAACAATTTTGTTGTTGAAAGTACCCGCATTCAGATTTTTTTAAGCATTCGGGATCCAACGGAAATACTATTCGGGATTCAACGACAATAAAACGTAATTATCTTACATTTTTTAAATTCGGGATCCAACGGAAATACATAATAATGTTTTGCGGGATCCAACGCCAAAAATATTAAAATGAGATTCAAAAGCGGGATCCAACGGAAATAAATCGAAAGAGAGAAGGGAGGCCTTTGCCCTTCAGTGGGACATCATTCATTCACAATCAGCCTATAATGTTCCCACTGCTGGGATACAGGCCTCTTCTCTGCGAGAGGGAGTGGGCCATAATCCACCAAGCGGGACCAGTGCGGGTTAGTAGATGTCACATGTCTTCGAATTTTTGGTTCTAGGACATGCCGGTTTCCTCAGTAGGACATCACAGGCTAATAATAATAATAAACGTTGGAAGTTATTTCAAGCAACATTTCAGGAAAAACTTCCACAACCAAATCAGAAACTTATATAAGAAGAAATACTTGCAATACTTGCAAATACTTGGAAAGACCAAAGTTGAGAAAGGTCAACAGTAAAACTTAAATAGCACACAGGATCTAGGTGACCTAGATATTGCGTACCTAAATGCCGCATACAAAGTCATGTACTGAAGCCCTCTATAAGTAGGACTACGAAAATAGCTGAACATAAATGTATCACCAAACATTATTGAGGATTTAATGGAGCTAGATTGGAAACAATGAAACAAGAGTCGAGTAATCAGCTCCAATATGTCTGGCGCGGGATAGAATTTCTTCGGAGAACAGTTCAATCAACGTTGAAACGTACCGAGCTTTAGAACATGTCAAAGTCATTTCAACTTGTTTTGATGAGTAACAGACACTCTTTTTAGTACTCGTTAATATAAAACTAGCTTCTGCCCGCAACTTCATCCACGTGAAATTTCTTACCGACCCACCCCGTCGAGTCGCAACGCATTGCTCGTCGCGTTATTACCTACTTCGTTTTTGCATAGCGTTCTTTCTGACTTTTTATCTATGTCTTATCGTGAAATTATTAGCCTTCCTCTAAAGTTGGAATATCAAATGCAAAAATAATTTTTCAAATCCGATCGGTACTTCCAGAGATTAGTGCGATCGAACAAACAAACAAAGAGACTCTTCAGCTTTATTATAATAGATAGATTTACTGGTTTCAACTTAGATCCGGGATCTGTTTATAAATTCGGCTTTCATGCGATCATTCGAAAAAAAGTTGCAGCATTAGTACCTAACTAGAACACGGGTCAGTAGCACTAGCAACAGCATTCTGAAAACAGTGACAGAGGGTTGTTATCCTCCCATTTTGAGGCATTTTGTGGAGACGCTGGCCAAGTGAGAAACTTGTACCTTAGTTGGCCATCTTCCGTGCAAAACGCTTCAAACTTAAATTCTTAATAATAATTTTACTTACTAACACTAGCCATAAGATACAACGACCATACAGATGAGATATTACTAACATTATGGATCTTTGTTGTCCGAGTAAATACATTTTGATTTAATAAATAAATAACAGGTATATCTGCTACTAAATGCGTCTTAAAGTCAGCTTAGATGGGTCAGGGACATCATATTATGAGGGGTCGAAGAAGACGTCAGTTTGACAGTCATCTCCGACTCCTCCCAGATGGAGGCCAGCAGGCAACAGGTGCGGGGGCACCTTTGCCTGTATTGCACAGGCCCCCATCAGTGTTGGACGGGAATGGCCAGGTGCTCCCGGCTATTCCCGTAGCCCCCCAGCCTGGGGGGCATGCGGGGCCCGCCAGCTAGGCGGGCATGCGCCGGGAGGGTTGTGGAAGTAAAGGCTGAGCCGGTTTCCTATGGCCCTCCCATCACGGCGATGTGGGGACACCGCTGAGTTTTAGTGGGTATACAGTCGGTGTGTAATTCCGACAGGAGTCCCACATACCCCGTCTCGTCCCCCACGAGCGGGGATGCGTAACGCATTTCTCAGCGAAAAAAAAAAAAAAAAAAAAAAGAAAAAAGGGACATCATATTATCGACCCAGCATTTATTATTTTTTAAGTATGTACCTATTATGTTGGTGTGTTTAAATTAATAATAGTAAATTGAATTCGATTCTGACATGATCCAAAGCCATGACAAAGATAATACAGGCGAGCAAGGCTGTTATGACAACAAGAGGAAGATTAAATTGTTTTCATAGTTAATTAAAAGAATAATTTATGACTGTTAATAAAATGTCCAGAGTCACGAACAGTTCAAAAACCCTCAGACCTTCAACCGACTATGCAAATAACGTATAGTGTGTCATCATCAGTCAATATAAACAGACAACTAGTGTCATTACTTGTATTGGTCCAACTTAAGCGCAATGACGCGAGCACCGCCGCGCCGGCCGGCCGGCCAGCTAGCTACTGAGCAAACCCAGCAATTGGCTCAACGAGCTCGTTATTATACCTACATATGCTTAATTTACCATACGAACTACATAAAATGTTGGCAATTGTGTAGAAAGTTTTCGTACAATAGAAGAATCCTATTAAGTTAATATTTATTGACATAATCGTTAAGTAATTGAGGAAAATCATTTGGTTGATTGTCTCTTCCTACACAAAATCAAGGAAAATAGCCCGTAAGCTAATTGTTATTCTGCATTCACAGCATCCTACACAGTTGTAAATTTTGATTACGAGAAATCGTAATACTAATTCCTCTTTGGAGTGAAACTCTACATTACTTTGCAGTTGCACCTCACTGGAATTTGCACCAATTTACAGAATTTGTTTCGCTAAACCAGGTTTAAATTCAAGAGGCTGGAATTTAAACTAACTAAAGAAAGCTGGGGATAACATTGATTGATTTAAAATTAATCGTTTCTTCTTATTAATTTAAATGAGGTAATTGAAATGCACAACCAGCTAATGATACACACGGACACTCGCGCAAGAAAAAACGTGTAGTAGTTTCAGACAATCAAGACAACAGCTGTGTGTCACGAGACCAAAACGCAAAAACTATCGCGTTGCCCGACAATTACCCTGCAACTGTTTGATTGGCAATTGAATTGAAGAGATGCACTTATAGTATCAGCTGTGGGTCTGCTGATGCACGTCTCATGATCATCACGACTCGATGCGATGCTCTATGAGTACCAAGGCCACTACGAACCGCGTGATTGGTGGAGTGGCGCCTTTGGTCCAGCCGGCTGGGGTCAATTGATGGCTAATTGTGGAGTCGACGACTGAGCTGGCCGTAGCGAGTCGATGCCCAACGATACAATTGTGTGTTGTTGATATTTTTCTATAAATAACATTCTCATTTGCAGCGCAATGCTTTCTATTTGTTTTTTATGTCGCTTTTTGTTTAGCAAGTCCTTGAGTTTCCTTTGTGCTGAACTTATAACTCTCCTAGTACCTACTTAAATACCTAATAATCATTTGCCGCAGACTGAGTGTCCTAGAATATTAAATTCGTAGAAAATTTCTATGATTGTTACACCGATACAGACTAATAGGTGGTTGTGCCAATTATGTGTACCTACTTTATGCCGCCGGTACATTGGTCTAAACAAAGATCGATATCGAAACCACGGATTACAATTATCGGTATAAATAAAATATTGGAATGATATCGGTAGGTTACAGCCGCGGTGCATATCGGCGCAGGCCGCACAGGCAGCGCGGGCGGCGCGCTATCGGCCACGCGGGCTGGGGTCGTCGGCTTGTGATAAGCGCGTATCGGCCTCGCCTCTCCACGTCTCAACTCACACCATATATTTCAATTATTAACATCAATGATAAAGTAAGATGTTAAATCGAATGTACTCATTTAAACTTACATTGCGATCGAGATTTATGCTTTTTTTATTAGGTTCCACTGCCTCCAGTCATTATTGAGTGTAACGTACTTACGTGTAGGTATATGAATCGAGACACCATACCATTATGATTTTTATGAAACTGACCAATATGTTTTATATTTTTCACAATTAGGTAGGTATTAATTTTCTATGAAACAACAATGCCTTGCCAAGCATGCCTTTAGGTTATGTATGACATAACCTAAACGTTATCCTTCGTAACATCTAGGCACGTGTTTACTTACGGGGAAATATTGTGATTCAATACATAAATATTGGGCTCATAAGTACCTAATCCATTACAAATATAGAATTTATAATAATTTATTAAAGGCCAAACAAAAACCACATTGGTAGGAGTTTAGAACCATTGGAACAATTTGTAAGTAACCATAGATTTAGACGTTATTATAAATCTATGTAAATAACATTCACTTTAAAAATCAGTCAGACATTATTTTCACATCACCACCACCTCTACAACTAAAGAATCACAAGGACGAACATACAACATTGAACGATATGGTATAAGATATCATTCAAAACTTAAAAGAACATTCCAGACTACAGATGTTTTAGGTACCTAGTGATGCTGATGAGACGCGTCATTGAAGAAACGACCAAACACAAATCAATTTTGACTCACCCATCCAAATGTCAGCTAGGCCAACCATTGCTTAACCGACTTGATACATGTGTAAACAACATACTTGCAACACAAGGTTTTTAATTATCATTTTATTGACATGTTTTCAAAATCGTTGAATTTAAAATGTCTTGACGCCTTTGTACTCAAAACATGATACATATGCCCAACTTTGTTTACTTGTGGACTGTGGTGTGTTATAAATATGAAAATTCCATTGTTTCAGATGGAGGAATCAAGCTTAGGTTAATCCCCATTTTTGTACAGATTTCTTTCGAATGTTAGTTCCCTTGTTTTCAATATTTTTTGGGAAGACTTCAAAGGTGGAATGGAATGAACAAGGAATATTATGATACCTACATCTAAATATGTATAGAAAAATGGTCTCATGTGCTTCATCAATATGGTAATATGTATACTTAATGAATATGTAACAGTGGCCACATTTTAGCACATGTGAGTGGTTGAAACTTCCGCCACGACACAGAAACGAACAATGATTCAGCCCGCTAACCTATTATTCTATTAGTTTATGAAATTCAAATGATAACCATAATATTGTTTTTTAATTTATTTGGTTAACCGTCCAATTCAAATTGGTAATTATAACGTCATTGAAAAACTCCTCACGCGATGATCGTGATCTCACAATTTGACTGCGTAATTGTGCGGTTGCTGATGTTTCGACAGACTCAAAATGGATCAATCAAGAACATGAAATAACAAACTCAATATTATGAACGGAAATAAGAATAAGTATCAATAATATCCAACTATCACAGGCCAAACCACAACCCAGTTTAAGTTGATAAGCACAATATTAATTAATGGTGTCGACGATAATGTTTATGTCTACGAAAGCGAAAACAATCCGTTTAATTTGGACACCAGATAAACTTGTTTATAATAAGATGCTGCGATCTATTTCCTGGAAACATGTTAATGATCTCATAACTGTTCCAGAAATAAACTCAATTGTCAATTGTGTAGGTATTTGCGAAATGTAATTAGCGAAAAAAAACTGATAGCCAATTAATATTTATAGTATACACTATTTAAACGATATTGAGACAAGCATAATATCATATCGGTTCTATGACTTCCTCTTATTATAACAAAGTAATAATCTTAATACCACATTATGCTAATTACATAAATGGACTCTGGATTGGATACAGACTGACTCAATGCGAATAAGCAATACCAGTTTGTATTTATTTCAAACACGCACAAAGCCGGTCGATTGGAGTCAGTCGGACGTTTGTAAGTGGTATCGAAATGCCGAGCGATCTTATGTAATATCCCGCTAGTCGACTATTTCGTTGGCAAAAAAAAAACAAAACATAAATGGCTGCTCTCATTGTTTCCGTCCACACGGGCGCGATTTATGTGGCAGTTTAAATGGCCAGGCCTACTTCAGATTGTAACTAAAAACATAACTTGGCGAATGCACGCTTTGTTCTCGTCCCAACTCTGCGGGCGTCAGTTTTTTTCCTAGACCCTTTTGTTCTTAAATTATGTTAGTTCGAATCTCTAACGAACAAACAAAAAACTTCCGATGATGAATCGCTGGCGATGTAACTTTAATGACGCTTCCTCGGACGTGTTCGTGGATCTTAACCAACGTGCAACGTTTCTGACGAACTCTACCATTACTTGGGATTCGTAAAACGGTTCGCAATAACTTTACATTTTCATTTCTTTTAACGTTCAATTCGAGAGAATGGCAAAAGGTTTTACTGCTCACGTTTATAGGCCAGCATCCCTTGATCGTAAAGCAGCGCTCGCGCAGGCACGCCGCGGCGCGGTCGCGTGATCAAACCGGTTGCGGGGGTAACATTGTTCATTATTCAAATTAGTGCGTGCTGTTATAATTCGAGGCGAGCCGTTCCAACCGCGATTAGGTGCTCGGGGCGGGCTGGATCTGCAGTTTGAAACACTGTCTTCAAAGTTTTTATACCATTACTGGTATCGAATGAACGTAGTTACATTCCTCAAGAAATTTGCATTTTATTTGTAACTACCGATCGCCATTTTTGCTCAAGATTAAATCGATAAATTAATTAGTTTATTTATTCACGCGTTCACATTATAGCTTCTACGAAACTTGTTTCTCGACCGTCATAGTCACGAAAATAAAACAAAGAGACCAAGAACTTTCCGTAACGAGCGATAACTTATGATAAACGTTGCAATGATCGCGTCATACGAGTATCAATACTTCCTAGTTGTAAACTGTCAGTAGAAGGGGGGTATTATAATAAATGGCATGTGTATATCGTCGGCGACACCGCGTCGCTTGAGAGGTGGAACCGGTCCTAAACTTCCTCGTGAGCGATCAGCGTTATTGGAACTATTAGTGAGTCGACCAGCCGACGCGTTTATGTCTGCTTATTGCTAAAGGATCCTTACTTTCGATGCAATTGATTTGAGATAATAGTTATTACATTTCCCAGAATCTCCTACAACTTAACGAGGTATCACTGAACATCGATTCCTCTTGGTTAAATTTTTATGCGTCGTGCAGCAGGCTATCATCATGCTCTGCGATAAAAACGACCGCAAAAAGTTTTCAGTTTACTAACTTGTTTTGTAATTCAAAAGGGTTTTTGTATTCTCCGTCGTAAATTTTCGCTATAAGTACTTTTTGCATGTAGGTAATGCACAGTATGGTTTCATTTCGCAATCCTTCCGTTGTAGGTATTTTTGTTGCTGTTGGATAATAATATGCTTGCATAATACCGACTCGTGAGGAAACCGGCATGTCCTAGAACCAAAAATTCGAAGACATGTGACATCTACCAACCCGCACTGGGCCCGCGTGGTAGATTACGGCCCGCTCCCTCTCACAGTGAGGAGGCCTGTGTCCCAGCAGTGGGAACATTATAGGCTGATTATGTTATGTTATGTTATAATACCGACTCATACACAATCTAAATGACAGGTTGAGTACTTACAGAATCAAGATATTCTTCAGAATTTCATTGGTCATTTTTATAATCAGTGGAAAATTGGATAAAAACTAATATTGGAAACAGTAAGATAGAAAGAAGAACGGGGGACGGTTTTTCATAGTCAGTAAGTAATTAATAACTTCCCGAACTTTCCTTAACGTTATAAAAAGCAATTAGATGACAGACTAGCTGTTGTAAGATTTTTATTCAAAGAAAATTTTTGTTACTCGTACTTTTCGCAATAAGTTTTTGGATTTTATAGCAGAAAAAGTAAGACTGACGTCTAGGTCTCATTAAAGTTACATTTCCCCTCACAAGCTATCTGGCGAGAAAGCGGAAGCAAGAGAGGAAATAACTTAGTTATTGCGCGGGTACATTGCTGGGCCCACAATGCCGCCCCGAGGAACTCCGCTTAATATGTTCTATTGATATTCTTCGTACACTTACTTGCTCTATCGCTTATCTTTAAACGTAATTTTAAATGACATAATTATGCTGTGTGCATATCGATCACAAGAAGCGGATTTTTCTAGTTACGAGTTAAATGCACTTCTATGGCAAACCTGAGGTGAATAGTTAAGAAAACCTTACCATATAGTGTGAGATATATTGCGTAAGTCTAGTTTATTATACAGAAGCGCCTATAATTGTGTCCATTATGATGGAAAAATACAGTGTGGGTTTATGTCTTACTTATGCTAGATTCCTTATATTTTTCATACATTTACCTGCGGGGCAATTGCGTAACACATTATCAATTGGAATCGGTTTCATTTTGACAGTTCAACAACATTCATTGCCTTATTTACGTGTTGCGCAGAAATATTTTTCGAACTTATGAAGCAATGGATTAGCAATTTGCTTCAAAATGGTTCTGATTCCGATTGATAATTTGTTACGCAATTAGGGTGCTGTTATTAAGTGACTCAAAGAGAACTGAATGAAAAGCGTAATTTTCTACCCTTTTACAGTTTCTCTCGGTGTCTACCAGCCAATTTGTGTTATGCAACTACTATTTCCGCTGGTTTACCGGTTGTTTGAATGCGAAACAATACTGTCACCTATATATCGCACTTATAGCACCATTGCAAAAGCGAAAATGGTATTAGTCAGGTCCTGTTCATTACAGGTTTGTGTATTGTTTACAAAGAACAAGTACAGTATGATCTGTTGATCACAGTCATAAATATACTGTTTTTTACATTTCTATGATCATAGTATATGGAACGAAAATACAAAAATCTGTAAGTTATTAAAGGTATATTTAATTCATAAAGTGATTATGAACCGCGTCATAATTAACGATCATTAAACTCTCGTTACTAGAATGATCATTCATTAAACTGTAGAGAGCTATTAACATGATAATAAGCTATTGCTGGAGATAATGTAGAATTTTCCTTAGTTTGTACCAAAGTCTCGTAGCAAAGAAAATTAAAGGTAGATATTGCAACAGATACGGAAAATACTTAGACTTTATAATCTTATCGTAGGTAAGTATATACGAGAAATACCTAGGAGATCAACAAAGCTGTTATGTAAATGTGCATCACGACAGCACAGACGATAGGAATACAAGAAACATTATTATGTGGAATGAAACTGTGAGCGGGAAAAAAGAATAAAGATAATGTAGTAACAGATGGTGATAATATTGAGAAGCAATTCATTTGTTAGTCAATTCCACTAGCCTGTTCTGGTAACAATAACGCCAAGTAGACGTGAGCTGATAACGGCATGCGATAGTCATTTAGGTATTCTAGAATCCAATTAGTAGGTATACATTTGAAACGGTATACAACTATCGAACGTAAACTAATTATATCCTTGCTGATAATGATTAATTAAAAATAGGTTAACGAGTCCTTAATCAATTGTTTACGTTTGTGGAGGAAAACCGCGGCTCTGTGAATAATGTTTGCCAGAAAACATTGCTCCTGAACACATAGCAAATGATTTCTTTTATAGGTTGCAATAATTGGATAAAAGACTCAAGGTTGAAGTTATATTTTATGAAGCTAGTCTGCTAGATAAAGGATCTACAAATAGAGGCTGGGAAAGTGTTATGAATATAAAAGGGATATTCTTCTTCTTTTTCTGTATTGATGGGCAGAGGTGGCCCAGTGGTAACAGCCGCGTCATACGATTTATAAGTCGTAGGTTCGAGCCCAGACAAGCGCTTTATTTTTTGTAAATTATTCATCACCACTACTCACAAAACGGTGAAGGAAAACATCGTGAGGAAACCGGAATGTCCTAAAACCAAAAAATTCGACGATATATTGTGACATCTACCAACCCGCACTGGGCGTGCGTGGTGGATTACGGCCCACTCCCTCTCTCAGTGAGGAGGCCTGTTTCCCAGCAGTGGGAACATTTTAAGGTGATTATGTTTGTTTATGCACGGAAAAGATAACGAGCGTCTACAAAGGACATGGCAGCAGAGAACGTCACACCCCCTAATTTAATTTTATCGTACATGTACCTAATAAAGGAAGATAGTAAAAGTGAATCGCCACGTTTAGTGTGGACTCCAAACCTGCTATTTGGTTTTTACAATCAGTAGTTAAGCTCTCCTGTCGAGAATTGAAATAAAGCAAGGTAATCTTAACAATCCCGAACTGCCATTTTACATACATTTACCTTATTATATTAGCATTACATACGATTCGTTTCCTATCACGGTAACTTGTTTTGTTCTCGCAAAAGGAAAAACAAGATAACGTGCGTGCCCAGCGAACCAGAAATATATATGTTTTTTAAGAGTATTATCGTATATGTGTTCGTTAAGCGTGTATGTTCAGAACGGGTAATCGGCAATGGCTCAGTATTGTCTTATTGGAATCTTCATTATAATTGTCCAGGTGTGCTGCGGCCCTTCTCGGCGAGCCCAACCATGCAATCGGGCAAACCGCACCGACTAGATTAATTATATCGGTAATTCTGTAAGAAAATACTTCATTTCTTAAAGTTTCTTATATTCTGCTCCATATAGGTACAAAGTATCGTGGTAATATATTAACATAAACAAGCAGTCTCTAGAAGATTACGATTTAAAACAACGCAAAACACGATAATGATGCTGGACCTTTTGGTAGTTTACTTGACGTAATACACAAAGAATAACTTTCTGCCTCGGGCAAGCAAGATAAACCTATTATTTTCTTGGAAGACTCGATATAGGGTCAATAACGACTTGTAACACAATAAAATTAAAGTAACCAGTCTGACACGAGTAGAGTTTATTCATGTTAAGACCTGGGATATTCTGCGAAAAATTTTCCTGTAATACTTAGGTCTGTCTGTATTTTATAGCTGTTCCAGTTCCGACAATCCACTGAATCATTGGATTAAATGATGCGTGAATACATTATGAAATATCGTTGGATAACTAGCGATCAGTGTGCTTGGCTGTTTTTATTGATGTTGTTAGTTAAGGAACCAACGAAGAAAGCTGATTGGGGATTCATACGTATCATGGATTCGTTGATAATAGTTATTTTATGTCTGAGAGCTGTTGTATAGACTACTCAATACACAGACAGATATCAACTTTAATCCTCGATTTTATAAGTGCATTTCTAAAGGTGTGAGGACACAAACAAGTGAGACATCGTCTGGTCAGGAAAACCACATTTACAATGTGATTTGAAAACATATTTTTATTTGTAAGTTGCCTATATGGAATGCAGAGGTCCTTCTTTGGACAGATTAATGTTCACCCGTGGACTGCGATGCGATGGTTTTACGTGCCCCTTACTAAATAACACATACTTAAGTTTTAATATTATCGAAAAATGTTTCGACTGTCCTTAATCTATGAGCATATATTATATTATGGTTGTTGAGTCTAACCTTATCTAACAGCAAATGTTGACTAAGCTGGTCTGTGACGAAACGATTACGATTGCTCGCATGGGACTAATTGCATGGATCACGTAAACTCTATGTTTTTTCGCACACATTCGCCGTGTTGTGCGTGCAGCTGATGCACGATTTCATACACAAATATAGTACAAACTTGAGGCCATGTTGTAATTCAGTAATTATTACACAATGGTAATAATGATGTGAGCGGTATTGCAGTTAATTAGCCAGTCATTTCGTTTACAATTTAATTTTCCGAATGGTAGATAAAGGATCCTTAGGTTTAGATGAAAAAACAGGACAATGCAATAACATAATAGCCTCTATTTCTCATAATACGGAAGCACTTATTATATAGCTTCTTTTTTCTTTTGGAACGTCAACTGGATTTAATTTAAGTAACCTACTTAGTTTTGAATTATCTACGTAATAATAACATGCATGTTATTATGTTCACGTCCGTTCGTAATAACAAAAGTATGTAGTTCAATGTGCTACTGCTGAAGATATACGCAGTAAAGTGTTACAAATAACATGGTTACACGGTTATTCTATATCTCACCAATGTTATTATAAGACTGTACAGTACTGACACGGAACATAGAATTTTACATAACTTACGTAAGTACACCGTACCTATTACATGAGAAAGCAAGTCATAATTTTAGCAAACCCCTAGGAAAGGAACACTGTTTCGGCTACGCAGTACAGCAGGAAACAGAGAAACACGCTTCCTGATCTACCAAATACGTACACAAGCACCTATTGAAAGTATCGCCGGCCTCAGTTGGCCTTTCATCTTTTTTATTATTAATCCATTATGAATGTGTACAAGCAGCGAGAACCCGGCAGTAATCAGGAGGTCACCAGCGTCGTCTCGAGGTAAACGTTTAGCTGCCCTTTACAAACTGCCGATCCTCCATAAAGGGAGTGGCGCAGGGCTGGCTACTTTGGTGAAATAAAGAACTCCAGATTGAAGACCCTATGACTTTTAGAGCCTCCTACATCGACGTCTTCATCTGCAAATGTACCCAATTTGGAATTTATATGTTCAACAAATCGCACGTCGTCGCGTTGTCTAGGTAGAACCAATGATGTAATACGTCATTGGGTAGAACCATATATTTTGTGATTCAGGTTTAACTGGCTTTAGCAATTCTACAATTTATTTATAACTTTTTGTAAATACATACAGAAATAAGCTGAAAGATTTTATAAATAAACAGCCAACAGACTTGAATCCAAAGAAAGTTACAAAAGAAAAGTTGAAACCTCGAAACGAATGGTAGTAAGCCGCAATAATCTGCGAAATGCACAACTAAGTAACCTTTGTTTGCTCGGTGTTAATGAATGATTGCTGTGATATCATACACGTTAATAGTGCAAGGAAGTATGTTCACAACAGCACGCACCGCCCCACGTGTCGTGGAATAATAAGCTTATCATTGCACCAACATCAGAGGTGAATTAATCTATTATTTGTAATGATCTATCATTAAATGTTGCACACTCACCTGTTGCTCTTGGAGCACGTTGTCAGATGTTTTTTTTGTTTCTTAGGGATGGAAGTCTCGTCCAAGGTTCGACAAGGAGAGCAAGGGCTACGATGATTTGCTATCTGTACAGCTAGTGCTTTTCACTAGCTAATAGATAGTCAAATTTCGTATAATTCGCTGTATAAGTACAACATGCAGAATAAGCCAGTTAAGAAGTAAACCTGAATAAAGAAAAACAAAAACATGAAATTCTTTCTTCCCCAAATGTTTTGTTGTTTCTTTCATGAGCTGAATCTTGTTTTGTTACAATTTTCTGCGCAAGTCTGTGTAGGTCCTCATATCTTTATGCGTGTTCGTGTATACTCCAACATCGTAGTAATATAAAAAGTACAAATTCCTGATTTCTTCTCAGAACGCACATTGTACGCCAGACCCTGATTAGATCTAGTAAACGAGTGTTCATGAACCGTTGCCGGAAAACATCAGCCATTCAGCACACAATCATGCCGATGTGTTCCGGCAATGTGTCAGGACTCTGCCGTCTGCCCAACTACTTAGATATTCATCAAATGGGCAATATTCGTCCTTATCATACTTTTTTATAATATTTGGCAAAAATATTGTGGCTGTAAGTACCTACGTAAACTTAAGCTCATGACAAGGGCCTGTCATTTTAGATTGAAGTTGACGTATGGAAGACAAAGAAATAAATAAGTATCGTGTGACATCGCTGCACCACATTTTGTTAATGCTACAAGGATAATTATAAAACCCAAGGAATGTTACCAACTCTTGAATGAGAACAACAAAGTACGACGATTGGTCAATAAACAAGATGAATTCTAAAACATAAATTTATCATTGCACACACGCAGAATGCAAATGATTGTTTACAAATGTGTTAAAGTTGATTGCGCTATTTGTTATGTTAGGTTCATTACATAAGTATGTAAAACAATAATTACTATCGGGTATCGCTCTGCATTGCACACTGCAATGCTTTCGATGATAAGGACGTCGCGCCCGCATATTGTTTCACACAATGTTGAAAACATTACACAGTTACTACGAGCATGTAATGTTAGGGTGAACTCTATTGCGCACGAATTAGACAATAGGTGCTTACTTCAAATGTGACGATAAGACAGAATTTTCTGTAGTTCGTACTGAGTTTTACGTAAACCTCTATACAACCATAGAGCTCAGACATACTCTACGCTAATGTTTACGTCCTAAAGCTATAATATTTTATTCTACGTAACTTCCATTCAATCTCACTTCATTCGAATGAACCTACGCTAAGAAAATCTTGCAAAATATTGTGACGAGATTAAATTGTCCAATACGTAATTGGAAAAATTACACAAATAGTATAGCGTACCTATGTGCATCACTTATCAAATAAGCAATACGTAGGTACTCGTATGCATGAGCAATCTAGATATGGATATAATTTTAATTGCAAGTCGTCATCGAAATAAATTGCAGACACGTTGTAAGATAATAGAGCCTTGACGTCACAACGATTGTACTTTATTCTATTAATATCTAAATCTTAGCAAAATAAAACAATAACAAAATAGTACAATGGAATCTTCGTTAATCATTTGAAATTAACTTGGCATACATTTTTTAATGGAGGGGCAATTCGATACAACAAATCATTAAGCTAGATGGATTATAATATTATTGTATTTATAATATTGAACAATTAGATTCAGAGTTACTTTACGACCATAATATCATCTTCATTGTGTAGCCGGTTGTGAGAGTAAACCACCTCAGACTTCCCGTTGGTTTCGTAAGAGGAAATAATGATATCCGGAGGAAGGGCAGCAGCTTCCACTTTCGTTACTAACACCATTATGTGATGCTATCTGCATGCCAAGCGTGGTGTTTATTGGCAAAGCCTGCCGTGAATTGTGCATTGCTTTCGTAGCGAGAACGCTATAGCAGGTGCTGGACCATAGACTAACGAAAATCTCTGGATCTACCAATTTCTGTAGCCATTTAATGTTTCTACCTAAGTAGTAGTTCTTAGTCATTTCGTAACCGCCTGAATGGTAAAAAGTGGTCCTTAGGTGACTCGAAACGAATTCTATAGACCGTTCCTAAACGAAATTACTTGCAAAACAATGGTCTTTCAGGTTTGATTGTTACAAAAAACAAGTGAAAATTCTTGGCATGCAGGTGGACCATCATTACAATAAATAAAGCAATAAAACAGCAATAAGTTGAGTCGTAAATAATAATGGTGGTGTATGTAGGATATCAGGTAAACCTGAATGACAATGTCACCTTCGTTCTTTATCGAGGCTCTAACACACATTAATGTCGTAGTTATCGGTAAGTGTGGACTGGCAAATGAATATTTTCAAGTCATTGATAATTTTAAGTACATTTTCTATAGGTAGGTAGTCGATTTAATTACTCAAATAGGTAAGGAGTTGTTTAATAAAGAGTGAGGCCTTACTCAAGGTAATATCAATTTCGAATCTTAATTTCAGAAAAGAATTTAAAATACACTTGACAAGCAAAACGAATTTGTTGAAGAATAATTGCAGGTAATTTATACATAGGTATGTACTATAATTACGTCTGCTTTATAGCTATATCATAAATAAAAGATGGAAACATAAGAAGAAGGAAGAAATGATATAAAAATATGAAGAAAACTTAAAACTTTTTTAAAACAAGTAAAAAATTAACACCGTAGTATTAATAAAATTCAACGACAAATGAAGTTTCAAAGACAAATTATTTGCAATATAGTCCTCCAGACCGTTTTCGGCCATGGCAGCCTATCTCAATGGAGACTAGACTTCGACGCGGGAGATATTATATTGCACAAGTGTGTGTGCGCAGACACGCCCCCCCCCGCCCCTCCCCCCCCCCCCGTCCCTCTTCTCTCGCTTTCATGGTCCAATGGGGCGGCAATCAGACACGACCGGAGAGAGATCAGGCGCAGGGCCTTTCCGAAGCACGGGGGTATCACACCGTCAACTTCCAAACTCCGGATGTACTAAAAAGTTCCCAGTGGAAAAACCCAATAACAGTTTGCCCGACCCGGCCGAATCGAACCAACGCTCAGCTGTCGCGCTTGCAACTACGAGACCAACGAGGCAGACATTTTGCAACAATATACACCTCAAAGTTCAGATCTTTCATCTTCAAATGAAGTTACAATGTTGCCAACAAGATGCATCTGCAATGAGCAATAACTAAGCAATAAATATACCGATTCCGCGGGCTATGCATCTGAAGCCACAAGTAAGAGCTACTATGATTTAGATAAACTTTTTCTTTATTTTCGTACTGCAGCAAAAATTTATTAACACCAGAATAAATAAACACAGCGTGGGTATTTATTTGTGCCCTCATTGATAGCCTTGGCCTTTAGGTCTTACAAAGAAAAGAAAAAAGATAATGAAGGGTCTTTCTTTTTGGAAAAAAAGCTTTACAAGCCTATTGTTTAAAAATGAGTTCCTTTATTTATGTAAAATTATTACCAAAGTTGCTTTTGGGTCAAAGGAAATAATTGTATTGTTGAATACGGATCCGTTTTACGAGTAGGTAACATTTGTAAGTTTTATTATTTAACTTAAAAGGAAGTGATTGTTTGAATATTCAGGGTCGTCCCTAAGCTTTTAAGTAGGTACCTGATATGTTCCTTTGTTTTATTGAACCGAAATAAATGTTCTACGGCGAGGTTCACGACTGTAGGGGCGAATAATTTTAAACCTGCCCTAAATAAAACCTTTCTATAAACAGTAAACTATTAATTATTTATGTTATAAAAATAAAATAAAAATAATAATTTCCTATAGGTAATGTTCCCGCTGCTGAGACACATAATTACATGATGCCTTCTCTGTGAGAAAGACATTCACGCGGGCCCAATGCGGGTTGATAGATGTCACATGTCTTCGAATTTTCGGTTCAAACATCGTGAGGAAACCGTCATGTCCTCACGATGTTTTCCTTCATCGTTTTGAGAGCAGTGGTGATGAAAATATAATTCACACAAAGTAAAGCGCCTGGCTGGGTTCGAACCCACGACCTATAATTCGTAGGTAAGTCGCGACTATTACGGGCCACCTCTGCTCATCATTATTTATGGCAATCGTAATACTAAATACAAATTATGACCTTACAAGTAGTTAGAGTTAACCTCATTGATACTAGAAACATCTAGAGTGCCTATAACTGTAGGCACTAAACTCAAGAAGTTTACTTTTACTTCTCTAAAGATAAGCTAGATTTGAAAATAAAATTAGCTCAGTGTGAGTGGATTCAGATTATCATTTTAATTGCGGAACGTTACGCTTACGTAGATATCTATGAAACGAATACAAACACATCTCGACCTATCAAAGTATTACGTATGTATATTAATGGGTCTCTAAATTATATGCAGTCCGTTCAAATCTTAATTCTAAAAACAAATGAGGAGATTGTGTCATTGATTAAATCCAAGGTTCAATATGAAATAATAGCGGAGTGCTGATTCACTAAAGTTGGGTATAGCTTTGTCAACAGAGTTATCACCTAGGCCCTAGCTAGTGTTTGCACACAATGTATTGTATTACCAAGCGCCATAAGTTTAGGAGTAAGCACTACGTGACCGACACATGACACTGACCCATAATATATAAAGACGGTCGCACATCAACACATTTGTTGACGTTGGGTTCCGTGAATAAATTTGCTTGAATATTTTGAGTGTGCGATTCAGCCAAACAATGCTTGCCTCTTTTACGTCCGTGGGTACAACACTACCAAGTTACCAATCTGCAACTGCAGTACACGAGGATCAGGGATTATTTCAAGAAGGCGGACATCAACAATTAACTTACTATTGAGATTATCGCTTTTGTAATTCCATAAACCAAGTTTGAGTGCGTGACTTATATATTTCATTTTGTTATTCCCATAAATCTGTTTATTGCAGCGTTCAGTTCTCTTCATTATTTGACGGTGGCCTATGTCCAATAAGTAGACGTCACCAAAGGCTAAAAAGATGATTCGTTTTTCAAAACATTGTGAAATCAGCTAGTATCAAACTTTATAGAGGAAGCCAATTTGCGCAATGTAATCACAATAGTACGGTCAGGGTGGCGTAATGTTACAAAAATTAAGTTTGTACTTACGCAGCTCGCAATTAAAAATTAATTAAAGGAATTTCCAGTAAAGGACTAAAATTTAAGCCCGTACTGGAGGGATTAGTTATGATCAAGAGACCCCTAAATATATCGCTCCAGTTTATATTTCAGCTCGCGTTTCAAAATATTTCCCATGAGAGACTGCCAGCCTTCAGCCAGTAATATTATATTTCTTTCTTTTCCTTACGTCTCAACTTATAACCCGATCTACTTTTATAAGTCATCAAATTCTTTTTAAACAAAACTTTTAAAACTCTCAGAATACAGAACAAACCTGTATTCTGAGTTAAAACTCGAGAAAAATATATGCACTAATTAAAATTCTCACAGGAAGTTAGATTGCGGGTCACGTTAATAATGTAAGCAGATTAAAAATAAAGCTAGTTAGTTAGGTGCGTTGTTATTTTGTCGGCATATATTTCCTGTGATAAGCTCCAGTTATTTTATTAACTTAATTATAATAAGTGTAACGGTTTCCTTTCTCGCCACTTTATTATTTGTTTATGGAGGAATCGTTTGGTTTTAAACAGCAAGGAGGATTCACCACGTGGTCCCATGCATGTTAAGAACAGACATCCCCATCCATTGTAGTGGGTGTCATAATAGCTGATTATATCAGCAGGACAATGGGCAGTAGCACCCACCTTTTTACCGATAGCATCATAGTGTCTTGAGAACCTTGTTGTTTGGAAACATTGCTTTAGGATGATAGGTTTTGCAATTTGTTACCCTAGTAAAAAAAAAAGTTAAAGTACCTAAGCAATAAGTATACCACCTTATACGGGACCCAAAAACGGAGAACCTGGACAAACAAGATGTATGATCACGGGAAAGGCAGAAGGAAAGAGGCCTGGGTGAGACATACTCCTATACGATGGTCTGACCAACCGAGTAAAGCCACCAGCACATTACTGTGTCGTGTTGTGTCGTGACGCGGGATACACCAATCAAACTAATCTGTCCAGAACTACGTCAAATCACTACGAGTTTTGATTAACTAACATTGCGTCATAATCATAAGGCGTCACGACACGACACAACACAGTAACGTGAATCCGGCTTAAAGCAACAATTAAGAACCAAGATGTCCGAGCCTCTACAACAGGCCTGAATCGTCACATACGTCACAAATGAAGATATGCTCACCAGTGAGCAAATGAAAGAGGTAGAGGTAAACAGAGAACATGCACTAGGTGTACATAGGCCAATGATCTCTTAGAACAACATTTTTCTACAAACTTCTAAGTAAACAAACAAACAAGTTTATCACAATTTTCACACCTCATACAAAGCGTATCGCCCGCACAATTACGTGCTAGTATAGTTTCATTCTCCCAACAATGTAAGGGCTCAGGCACTCAGGACTTGATTCTGATTCCTTAAGCTTGGTGTGTGCAACATAGCGAATAACACTAAAACCGTCAAACGGGTTTGCAACCAACGAATGCTACAACGAATGCTATAATAAAAAGTTGTTCCAGAGACACGGACGCGGGCCAGTAAGGGGTTGGCTACGTTGTTGAGAATAAGCGAACTTGAAAAGCTCTTAAGATTTTATACAGTAAGAAATCGTAGGGCTGAATCATGGCTAGAATAATCTGATAAAAAACCTTTGGTGAAGGAGGCTTACGTACGTACGTAAGGTAATAATGAGCAATACATGAAGTGTCCATCACATTGACAAAAGAGTCCAAAAGCGGATGTAAATTCCGTTATTTGGTTTTCTGTAACCCCGCCCTTCAAAAGCGGAGGGTTTTTAAAAAAAATACTTTATTATGTGTTCTCTTTAATCAATGTATCACGTCAGCCATCTTGCTTATCCTAGTCCACTGCTGGCCATAGACATCTCCCAAGTTTCTTCACAAACTCACAACACCCACGTGGGGTATTATAAAGTAGGAACAGTAATTCTCCGCTTATGTCTATGGTCGCTACTTACCCGGGTGACTGGCAGACATCTCGATTGGTGAAACCAGCTCTAAAATCGCAAGTTTTTGTGAAGGGCTTCAACCACTCATATTTACTAGGTCCCCGCTCTGTCTTCCTCGCTAAAAAGCTTAAATTGACGTTATTTAAAGTCTTGAAATTTATAGCCTAGGTAAAGCTAATGACTTTAAAAAAAAAATTAAATAGCTAGGAAAAAGGAAACTACACTAGGTAGGTATTTATAATTACTTACTTCAAAAACTTTTTTTTCTTCAAAACAAGCTTTTATCACAGCTGTGGCTTCTGACACTGCAGTAGTAATCTGTGACTGCAGTACCAAGGTTATTACGTTTTCTTTACGTCTAACCTTTATTTGTGGGAATTAAGGTACCCACGATAGAAATACAGAGGATATGAAGGATTAGGTCTTTTAATTTGCCTCCTCATGGATAATCCAAACAAGGTCAGGAGTTGAATAATCTTCAGCTGCTGCACTAGATGCCGATCTAGGTACCTATGTAAGTAAATAAAGGTGCTTTAAATAATCAAAGGTTGATAATAATTGTTGGAGTTAATAATGGACATAAATAATCGAAGGCTCCTTGTAAGAGATAAATACTTAACTAGGTAGGTACTCAAGAACAAGAAATGAGTACCTACCTTCTTCTAACAGTCTCTCAACCTACAGAAAACCTCCATCCAACATTCTAGCGCCAACCTACCTATTTATATTACCCCAAATAGGTTTTCTAAGGATAGGTTTCCTAAGGATAGGTTTCCTAAGGATAGGTTTCCTAAAATCAATCATAATATTTTTACTAGAAGTATGACTGACAAAATTTTTGTCTGAATGGCGATGGCGCGGGCGGGAATCGGGAATGACATAGCGGGCCGACTCGACTTCGCGAACGCGGACTGGCTGGCTAGCAGAGCAACAACAAAACATACACCCGAATATTGCCGAATATACCCGAACGAAAAACGAATCTCGCTTCAAAACGTGATCGTGCTGTTTGATTTGAAAACAAAATCCACCCGCCCGCTGCCGGCGTTTCACGGGCGAAGGCGAAAACAACACGAGCTCAGTTCAGTGCGCGAGCAAGCGTGATACGGAATGTACGTGTGGTGCGTCTTGCGCGGACGTTAACTCCGATTTATTTTTTATCTTACGATTTATACGACCAGAATTAAAAAACTTTGGGAGTATACAGTCGATAAACTAAAAAGAGTTTTTATCATAAAAGTTGACTTCGTGACAGTTCGCGCAGAATTTTGACCAATATCTGTGAATTTCCGTATAGACGCGAAAAAAGTGAAGGAGACATTTCGAAACAAAGGACTGTTTTGTACATTTTCGCAACGATTGCGAAATTGTGTTCAAAAATACTGATCTGGCTCAATCGTGGAGGGCATAATAAAAAAAAAACTGCCCCAGGCCAACTAGTTCGGACACAATCTGTGGTCACCGAACGACAAAACAAAAACGCAACGATTTTACTAGATTATTACAAGGACTATATTTATAAAGATTTTCATAAAATTCTCGTTAAAAGTATCGTGAACTTTTCATCGGCTAACCTAAAAATTACAGTGAGTTCGTCGACCTTACAAATTCGTGCTTCAGTGGATCAGTCAGTTTGCAGATTTTTGATACGAGAAATAGCATTAAAACCTGGATTAAGTGTCAAGTTGGTTTTGCATGATGTCTACAGCCATAATGCATCAGTCTGCGCTGTACCACGACTTTGGTGATCTGTTCTTGAAGGTATGTTTGAATTATTTATTTGCAAGACTATCTTAGAATAAGATACGTATTTGAGTGCTTTTGATTACAGTCTTTCTGTAATTCTGTCAGTATTTTGCAATTTAATGCTTGCCTATACTTCGTTGGTACTTATTTTATTTGCCTACCTACGACAACAATAGTCACGCCAGTTGTTATAGTTGCGCTTTGCTCAAAAACTTAGAAAAGTTACCATACCGGCCTAACTCCTCCTATTTTAGATACCTATCCTATATTGGTATTCGGTTCGGTCTAATAAGTTAATCGATAAAACAAGAGACCCGACCGTTTACAATCCAAAAGGATACCTACAGCTATTCTAGTAGATAATTCTCTTTAAAAATCTGTATTTATTAAATACCTATGCCTATTCAAAACATCAATCAATCAATCAATCAATATCTTTATTGTGGATCATAGGTAGGTAGGTACATTAATTGCTTATCTGCCAACATTAATAATAACTTACTTGATTGTGACAGCTAATCGGCAATTTTGTATCTAATAGGTAGGTAGGTAAATAATGTATATAAATAAACCTTTAATGTCCTATGAATCTTTTACGTAGGCAGATAGACAAAGACAAAAAATACTATACTTCCTACCTACAAAAATAGTTCAAGAATACCTAAGTTGTACTACATAATTCTGTAAGTAACTACAAAAATACCTATCCTATTGTTATTAAAACATGGTTCAATGTACCTTTTATTGAAGTTGTTAAGAGGACACCTACCTACGTAAAAATACTAAACTCTTAATTTTACATACAAGTAGGTATCGACAGACAGAGCCATAAATGAGATAGCATTTATTTATTAGGTATAAACTTAAAATACCTAGTAACGAACTTGCCTGTAAAAACATTCATCACAACAACAATATTATCACTATGTGTCTGTCTGCATAGCAAATAGTATGACAGTGTTTGATATTTAAAAAATATTTCGACTATGAAACTTCATTTTAAACAATGACATTAAATTAAATTTATTAGAATATCATTGATTTTAACTGATGGACTACACGTCATTTAGATTCTAGTTTACGTTATAATAATTATTATACGAAATACTAATCCGCCAAATTTTAATACCTGCCTAGTAGGAAAAGACGCAACTACTTTATAAAGTAGGTGACTTTAGGTTACTTTTCTGGGAACTTCCAACTTATTTAAAGTGGGAAGACAAAGGCCAAACGAACTAGAATCTGTCATTATGGGTCACAAAACTCATAAATTATAATTTATGACCGGGTTTAATGAAGATAATTGTCACAACGTTTATTCTGTTCTGAGAACTCGACAATTACTACGTTTAAGCTTGATTGTTTATTGCAATAATTTTTCGTTTAACTATATTTTTCAATTCGTTTCTGGCGTAGCGTAGTGTTCACAAAGCGGTTAATTTCCCGCCTAAGTCAATGTTCTTGCCACCATAATTACAAGATACGGAAAATAAGTAAAACCAGTTGCTGTGACTTGCGTGCGCACCCGCATGATGTAGCTACTAAAGTTGCAAGACCCCCGGCTTATTCTCGAAACCGATAAAATGTACATGACCAACCGTACCTACAAGTTATTTACGATTCGAATTCAATGTAATCAAGTCATTTAGTATTCTGTACTCTGTTTGAAATAATTTAAACTTATCTAGGTAGGTACCAAACGAGAAAATAGAATAGTTTGGCCTGCTCAACAAGTATTATCGACTTGTTCTTATTAATTTGTCCATATAATATAAAAACAAATTTTTTTTTTTTTTTAATCCTAGGCGTAGAATAAGTCCTCAAGCCGTGCGGTAGTCTACCTAGGAATCTAACACGACTCGGCTCATAGTACCTAGGCAGTTTCCGTAGGAAAGTAAAAGTAACTAATATAAGAGTACGGTTGATTACCGCATAGGCATCGGTAATCATTAGTTTAACTTACTAACTTGCCTACAAAATATTTTGGGCACGCCCCGTATTGTTACTTTATCAATAATAATAATGCAAATTATAAAAATCAACAACTTTACGGTACTAAGTTTGCAGTCAAGCTATTTTTTTAAATTTTATTTTATTTTTACTTTTCTAAGGTTACCTTTTACCTCTACAATCTAAAAAAAAACGAAATGTGTTAATTTTGTGATTCATGTAGAATTTTTCCTTGTGATAAATAGGTACCTACCGCAATATAAAATTCGATCGTGAGGGTTTAGATGCCAATTTCGTATTCAAATCCCACGTAATCAACCAGTCAAAAAAATAAAAATATCGAAGTTCGTATTGTGGCTACTTATAATAATTGATAAAAGCATATTCGCGGGAACCTCTGAAGCCTACCTGTCATTGCTTAGTCGGCATTCAAATAAACTTATTTTCATGTTGGTCATATTTCAGTAAGAAGGATTTCATTATAATAGTCATGCCTATCTGGTATGTTTATAAAAATAAAAATGCTTGAACCTTTTCAAATCTCGGCAGGGGTGAGTTACAGACGAAGCTAAGTGGTATGGCATGTTCGTCGATTCCATGAAACGTAACTAAAGCTATCTTGATAGGGATCAAAATCGACTAACGAAGCCAGTTTTGGAAGCTATTCGAAATGATGAAGAAAATCCGGTCCTATTGGTTACCCGGTATGGTTATAAATCGTTTGGCCCTCGCATAAGCTACCTGCTCGAAGTTTTTGTGGTCTTTTACTTTGCGTAAAAGACACTTGTTGCTCGGGGATATTCCGTTTTGTGTTGGGTTGTATGGCCGTAGTATATAGGCCACGTGAAAAGGAAGAGGGTTAGTTGTACATAATATGCTTTGAACAAGTGATTTCTAAATCTGTTCTGATTCTTTATAGCAAATTAATGGGGTACCCATTAATATGAACGCTATTGCCTGTATTGTTATTGGGACTTCTTGCATATATATATTTTTGCAAATGGCTTTTCAACCGCAAAGTATATGACACAACACTTAGGTAATTGAAGTTGCAAAACTTAAAAAATATTCTGAATTAAATAAATGCCAATTTGGAGGGCAAAATGACGTTAAATTCCTTCTTGCAACACAATCATTTACTTGCAATGCAATAATAAAATCTAATGTATAGAATTGCAGTGGGAATTTCGAAAGGTGCATCGCGTAGCATTTTTTTTACGTGCTTCGATTCCAAAAAAATCTTTTTAAACCGTTGAATACACCTACAACCAAAGATGGCAGGTAGAACTGCCATCATTCTATTTACAAATACAACCGCTGCTTTTATTTTTTGTCCCACTCTGAGATCCAGATAAAGAGCTTTTTGTTCCATATCTCCTCTTTGTCCCAAAACTGTTGGTGGGAAGGCCCTGTTAATATTTTTGTATTTCGAGATTTTGTCTGCAACTGGCAAATTTTGAAATGCTTTAACGTAATAGATTTCTGTGTTCAGTTGTTTTCCTTGGTTATTAATATTTAATTTATTAAATTATTATAGTTCGTTGTTGCCTACATTAATTTATTATCCAAATCTATTAGTCTTGTCGTTACAGGACTCGTTAAGTCCTATTACCCAATATTTAAGTGAAGGTAACCATTTTTTCACAACTCTAGCCCGAGATCACAATTGTGATTCGCTTTATACTGCAGTTTTACAAAATACAAAATATTATTAGAAAAATTGTATAACTGCGTTTTGGGAATGTCCGAATATACAGGATTATTTCTTTATTCTTCAATACTTCGTTCTTGTAATAGTAGCACACCAACCCGTCTAATATCCTGAGCTATTCTCATCTCCTACGACTTAGAACTCCATTTTGTGAATTCTCGAAACATCCTAATCTTGATGTAAGGACGCTAAAACCAGCGAACTGTTCAACCGATGATCAATATCGTAAAGCTGACGCAGAGTTTCTTACAGCATCCTGGCACCACTACTTTGGCCTTCCATCATAATGACGTACGACCATTTGGCAGGTCTTTGACATTTTATAATGGTTATGACTTTGTAAGAAAAAATTACCTACATGCTGATTGCTGTGGCAAAAATCCAAGCGAGTGGTAGTGTTAACTATTTCGCTAGTAGTTAGTTGGTCAGTAAGGCGTGTAATCACGTGGGGCGGCGGACCGTGTTCGTGCCACGCTTGCACGCAACTTGCCGATATTGTTCGTAAAATCGCAACACATCACCTATTACCTTATTTACTTTTGTGCATCTTTTTCTGAACGTCTGATTGCGATTGGCAGTACATCGTAGAACGGGCTACATGCGCTTGAACATGCATGAACTAGTGAATTCATAATACATCATGTTCATTATTACATATTGGTACCTACGTACTATCAGCAAAAGCTGCGGTTGACCATCTTTAGGCGATTTTCGTTTGCATGTCCGTTCTACTGAGTGTGAAGTGATCCCGCCCTTTCTGTTAAAGTTGACCAATAACACTTCATTGCTCAGCAGAAATGAAAAAAAGATGACCATTTGTCTACAAACAAAAAGATTTTACTACTTACACGTGTTGTAGAATAAACAGTAGGTAGTGAAAGTGACGAAATAGGCGTAAGCCTACTTAGCAGAAGCACAAATAATTCTCTTGAATTTAACAATATCTATCAATCTAAAATTAAATTTATCTTACTATAGTTTTTAGTATTAAAAAGCTATAGTAAGATAAACTTAATTTTATGATGAAAAATATTTTTTGTATTTCTATACAATACACCAATATTAGGCAAACGCGTAACATCGTAGACCTCATCGACACTTTCCATCAGGTGCGATTGTAGTCAAGCGTTAGCCGAAAAATGACATTCATCCCATTTAATTCTATCAATTTAGTTATTTAGTAAGAAAACCTAAATTAGGACAGGATAGTAATATAAAAATATCTCGTCTAACGTTCGAGTTCGAATCCCGTGAAATAATCAAGGGTTCAAAGAATGGCGGTAAGTCCCCTCTTTGAGGCGTGGCTGGAAAGACCTCACGGCGTCCTTACCTTCCGCATGACACCGGTCCTCACCGGACATGGCGCGTTCGGGAGGTTTCTGTTCCGGATTCAAGCGGAAGTAACGCCCGGGTGCCGCCACTGTGCGGAGCGCCCGGAGGACACGGAGGAGCACATGGTTGAGGTGTGCCCTGCTTGGAGGGAGCATCGCCGTGCCCTCGTGGGGGCGATCGGCGGCGAAGACCTCTCGCGCCGGGCCTTGGTTCAGGCCATGGTCCGGAGCGAGGAGGAGTGGCAGGCGGTCGCCGACTTCTGCGAGGCAGTAATGCTCGCAAAGGAGGAGGCCGACCGCATCAGGCAAAGGCGCTCTCGCCGCCGCCGCCGCCGGGATTCCGATCCCGATTTCCGGCCACCGTAGGCGCGGGCTCGTGGACAGTGAGCAATGGGTGGCTCGCTGTCCGGTCGTCCGGTACTTTACCGGACCGAGCTCAAGTCGTCGACGCGACGGCGCGCACTGTTTCCGCGCGCCTTAAGGAGTTGTCAGCAACAGAAGCGGCCCAAACGGGTCGAAGCCTACTGGGGCCAGGGTAATCCGAAAGGGAGCTCGAGCCCCGGTATGAAGGCTAGGAGGAACGGGGTGGGTTGTTTAGTCAGTAAGAGTCTGACACTATCTCCTGCTCCGCCCAAGAGCGGGGGTTGTCATTAGATGATTTTTCCCACCATAAAAAAAGGGTTCAATGAATCTTTCTCTAAAACTAAAAAAAAACCTTGCCTAATTGAAACTAAGATAGTTAAGAGATTTTTTCTACCTATAGCTACAACATCTGGCCAATTTTGAAAGAAAACAAAGTGCGCACTTTATGAAGTTTTTATGTTTCGTTCCAAACTGACACCGTTATGATAACAAAGGTTTCAATTTGGGTATACAAAAGGTGGCCACTTAGTAAAAAATGGACCTTTCTCTGTCATTGGTCAAATAGAAAAGGGGCGGATCGCCCTGTGGTCATCTCATGCAAGCAAAAATTTTTCTTAAATGGTCAACCGTAGCTTTTGCTGATAGTACATTACGGTAATTACGTTCGGTTCGGTGTGCTGGCTACGTTTTATACTATACGATAAGCACTTAACGCCATAGTTCTAATTCAAGATAGGTACCTAAATTGGTGTCTGGAGTTGCGATCTAAATCCAAGCCATCAAAATAGAATATTTTTAATTGCATCCAAAATAAACAAAAACTGCGTTGGTAGTTGCGGAGTGGAGGTCGTCACGCGACGCGATTAGCTCTCCACGTGTGCTGATAAAGGTTGATTGTATGGCAAACTGGTGTATAACCAAAATGTTGTCTGACGTCATACGCCAACTTCCACCAAAATGTTATGCTGGAGACGCTTATTAAAAGTCTGCAATAATCCGACTTACCTCTCCTAAACATTTTCTTCCACAAAATCTTAAGATTTCAGTCAAATGTTTGGTCATGCCTTACTAGACAATTTCTGTATAATTCTATGCAAGTAAATAAGTACAAGCTTTCCACGCTTTTCGCAATCTAAACTCGAAAGGTTTCTCAAACAGCCGGTTTTAACCTCAAAGTCGACACCTCCGCCATCGTTTCCCAACACCTAGACGTTGCAGAAATCTTGGAGTGCAACGCAAACAATAAGTGTCGATCGTGGGAGTTCAGTAGTGCTAGCGCAGCATTCGTTTGTACACAATAAGTAACTTTAGATCATTTCCTCGCATGCTCTATTGGCGAAATGCGACGCCGCGCCGCGTGGGACATGTGACCGCATAGCTTGTTATCTTGCCTTTACATTCAGTATTCATTCATGGAATGTTTTTATGGACGTCTAATAATGAAAATAAAATATAATACAGTCGATTGTCAAGAATGCGGTTATGACATAAGTACCTATTCCAAAATCTAATGTTATTCAGGGCTCCAAGATAAGGTCCAAGCCATTCTGGTTAAAATAAATGAATTCAATTAAAGTCTGCCTTCTTTAGATTAATTATTGTTGCATTTGCTAAGCTGTGGCGTGATAATTGGGTAGCCTATGTCAGGGCAAGAGTATAAGACGCGATCTGCGTAGGCCAGGTCCAACGGCCGCACTCGTAACTGCCAGTGTACTATTTTTAGCCCGGCTCCTTTCTCCGCGGACTGGGGCCCGGACGTGAGTCAACCCTTTGTTCCCCCGAAGCGCAACGGCCTCAAGTGAGGACGCCTTGCCCGTTTACTTCACCATACGTTCCTCTGATGTGGTCAACAGACGCCAAGGTGTTGCCAAACATGACTCAATATTGTTTAGATATTTAATATGTAGCTCGCCTTGACGTCTCGTTGCTCAATGTGGAGATGCCATTATGTTCCGATGCTCATGTTATTATAAACACTAGACTCTATTTTAACGTAAAGATTAGAGGTTTCACACTATAGCCTGTCATTGAAGTTGCGACAATCGCCTCGCTGCCCACATAGGTTTGAATTTAAATAGAATAATTATGAGACTGCACCTTTTGATTATTATTAAATCCATTGGGCAAGGCTTTTTAGTTTTCAGTAACTTCAGGCCTCAGCTGAATGTAACTTCAATGTAACTTGAAATCAGTAACTAAATCCGTTTCTGTGCGCAACTTCATGTAACCATAATCTTGAGAATAGCATTATTAAGTCCCCTTCGTAACCAATTGTTTAGACAAGGAAAAGTGAATGCTGTATACTTCACACGACATCTATTCAATTTGTTAGACACTTCTGACAATACAGGCAAGATATTTATATTTTTAAAGAATAATAAACACGGAAACAGTCTATCAATTATGTAATAAATAATGTTAGTTGTCTGCGCGTACTCATTTAAAACGCAAAATTTATCAAACTAAACAAATCATCTATAAACTGGGCAAATCATTAATGTTTCCAAGTAGGCCGCATTTTGAAATAGGCATTTTGTAACAAAGTCACTGCATAGAGCAAGGTAAACATATAAATAAATAAAGAGGCCGCACACACAATTAACATCCAAACGATGAACTTTTGACCATTAAGAACCAGTTACGTGCACAATGCTGATGAATCTGTTGCCCAGCACGTTTGTCTAGACTCCGGATAATTACGTAAGTCAAGATCTTGCAGCATTTGAAACAGAAATAAGATGTTTTATCGATATGTCCGCGAAGTTATTGTTTTCCATTTGTCCTACAGTGTTGGAACTTACCGAAGTGAGTCTTCACAATGTCGTCAAGAGGTTTGCTGTGTAAATAGTCTCGTTAGATTCGCGATGCGTCGCTAATTGTTTCGGCAGAGCAAATGCGAGAGTTCATTGCCGGCCAAACGACATTGTCGTATGCCTGCCCACGGCCGTTGTGTGTATTTCCTAACAATTCTTTGAAGTTTTTGTTTAATGTGTCTTTAGTTAACAAAATATTATAAAATAAAACAAACTAAATGCTTGGGATGTGTCTTATATGATACTAAACAAAAGAAGAACACATACCAGAACCCCTTTCCGAAATCTCGAAAACGGACCAAATCCTCTTGTATTCCGGATAATGCTCAGAAGATACTTGAGTGATGGATGACTGACACCCGCGTGAATTATGGCATTGTGACAAACACATAGGGAAGGATTTTGGACTCCCAATAACATTACATACGTGCAACTGCAACTCCTAAAACTGCTTGTGATTCCTGAACCTTGACCGACATACGGACTGCGGCGCTAGTGTAGGTCAAGGTAGAGAGGTAACCAAAGTAGAAAGTGATTCTTCACTTTTACTATAGCAAACTGAAACAGACAAACCGGTTGCGATGTAATTGTGTAACTATTATTATCTGTTATTTTGGTTACCTCAATGTTACTTAATTTAATTTTACTATTTACTAATTCATCACAACTTCACAAGAAATTGTTGCATATGTACGTGCGGAATAACATTATTATATCTTTTGATAAGAGTCATAATGGTAACACAGTTATTAGCTTATTAGTTACTAGCTTTAATTTTCTTCGAAATAGATAAGTACTACAGCATGGCATGATGTCTGCTGATTAGTTAATGATAAGTAAACACTTCGAATAATGTGCCCAAAGTGAATAAACAAACGTTTCTTCCCACATTATTTAACAAAGTCCTTGTCAGATTCTTGCAATGACACCTTATATGGGTTGCCTTTTGATGGCAATATTAACATAGGTTAAAGTTATTTAGCTGACCTTCCCTTGATTCATCTATTGACCTCTGATGATCAAAATAGTTTCTTAAAAAATAATTTATAATATGTAATTGATGTCAGGTAAAACGATACGGCCACATATTTTTAATGATTGTAGAATATTTTTAATATATTTAAACAAGTTTACAAATCCTTAGATTTCATCTGTTTCAAATATTCCCAGACAGACAGACAAAGAATAGACGTAAGCATCGGGTGAGTAAGCAAATAACTAGTTACTGTGCTTATGTAGATAATGCGTTATCTAAGGTCTTATGCTGGAGTGCAACGCATAAACAAAGGGGTACTGTACTGTATCTTATCACGGCGCTGATAAACGGCTGGAAACATAATTAGTGTTGTGTGAGAAAACAACGTGGTTATTTAAAGCATTCAAAAATAACAACATGTAATTAATTTTCCTTTTACTTATGGATGTTACTTAAATGGCGAATTGAAGGTGACTTTCCGCATTTTATCAAAGCCAGTCAACTAGCTACCTAACTAACATAAGGTAATGGTGTTGCTATTATTTTTTGGCCTACTTTAAATGAACTGGCAATCATAATAGAGATGCATATTGTGAACAATTCGTAATCCTAGTCCCTTATCGCACCTGCGCACCTGCTAAGCTTGTTCAGGAATTCTACGAAATTTTCCGAAATAGATATTTCTGAAATGGGGAAATTATTTCATAGAAACACGTTGTTTAGTCGATTCGGTACAATATTACCGTGTGAAATATTTTAGTCCGAAGCTAAGAAGACATGTGTTTCATCTCGCTAGCTAATATCGAAGGTTTGACTGCACTTTTGGCATACATTCGCTCCGCGTTGCGTCACTGCGCGCGCGCAGAATCGAGCACACCGCGTAACACTTTTACCATTATCGCCGCGGCAACCTCTCGCCTACCTACTTGTGCTCGACGCGATCCACCGCTTTACATAATTGCTCGTAAAGAACACATCAAGTTATGCAATAGCAAAACATTTTGATATTCTGGTTAAGTTTAAGAGGGTCAGTTTTCTAGGTCGAAGAACTAGGTTTTGCACAATTATTTAAATAACAGAATTTATGCAATTGCGTTATGCTACTGAAATTCAGTTATAACATTGGTTAAGTTTGGTTGTATTTGTTAATATTGTAAGCGTATCCGTATCGAAGGATAATTTATAGTAGGTACCTACTTAAATTCACACCAAAAAACTAATTACTTCTTGATATGAACTTATTATTTAGTGTTATGATTGTGAAGCATTCTTGAGACCCACATCAAAACTTAGAACGCCTAGGAAGATATTAATAATTAATTTCATAGTAATAAACTAAAGCAATCTAATGAGATGCTGTGCTCAATTCGAATGGAGAACGAGTCGAGGTGTGCTCGTTACTTGGTAAACAAACAAAAAGTGCAAGTTGCCGTCAAGCCATTGCGTCACGAGCGGAGCGGGGACAGCGAGGATGTAATATGGCACAACACTGCAGTGCTGGCTGTGAGCCCACTGGAGCTACATTCTCTCGGCCGAAACGATCTTAACTTTCTTTTCTTGTTTCGTAATAACACGGCCGAGCGGAGACTAGAGGAGCTGTCTCGGCCCAGCGCCGCGCCAGTCTGCCGCTGGAAACATCAGCTTTGGCGCCGCCGCCTGTGCCACAACATCCACTGGTTCCCCAAGTCGCTTCCTGTGCATTAACTTTTTCATTTCGATGGTCACTATCAAGTATTTGGTTATTTCACGGTAAGAAAGCATCTTCTTTCAAAATTAGGGACCAGATCGTGCCTTTCAAGCGGAACTAAGTTAATCGGTCACCGTATCATTTCATGGTCGCCCATCCCATAGATGTCAGGCAGCGCCTTCACCGACATTGTCCTATAAAATCTCTTATCTTTCTTTGGAGTCGTGAACAGTGAAGCAGCAGCCCTAGCCCCTAATTGTCATACACTGCGCATGTTTCGCGCTATTGCAGTTTGTAATGCGCGTGTTGCACAAACGTGGAGTTAGGTACCTCGATGTGATTATAATCCGCGCGTGCCGCTGTATCTTATGCACTCGCCTTGCAGGAAGTGAACTTTCGAACTCTTTCACTTTTTATGGTATCATAATCCCCGACCTACTCCAACGTTGCTTCACGCTGCGTCTACCTTTATCGTTAATAAATATTAAATTTTAAGTACGGTACTTAATTAGCAGATTACTTACATTCTAAGTGGATAATAGTTTGCTGTCATTGTAAAAATTGGTAGTTTTTGCAATTGTAATCTTGTCCTCGAAGAAATGTTGGTAGTTCTTGAAATCCTATTTACAGCCAGCCCTCCTTGGACAACCACTTAACACGTATCCAAATCAGAAAGTACCTTTGTTTATTAAGTAATTAGGTGTGTCCATGTAGAACAATTATGTGAAACAACTCATTGCCCTATGTATTGTATGTATTCGTATTAACATACATTTTAAAACATTCGCTGCGCAACTGGGTTGCGAGATCGGACGACCTTACGAGCTACGCACTGGATGCGTCACCCGACCCGATATATTATTGTATTGTAAGCTAACTATATGTGTCCGGGTTCCACTAACCTTACTTACTAACTCTTTAGTCATTGCACAGACTCATTAGAATTTTAACAGCTCCAGTATAATCAGCTAAACATTGGTCTGTTCAACTCAAGTAGCTCTAGGGCACCTAGCCTTACCTTAGATATTTATATTCAATTCGATATAGAACTACAAAGTGATTGTTGTAGCGGTCGTACAATTTGCGGACGCAATAAATAGTATTTGTATCCGCTATCGTGTTCAGATAAGTGTATGATTGTTTGCCGTATGTCTTGAATGATACGATATTATAGCAAAGTATTTTCTCGTAAAGGATGAGCAGCTAGAGCTGAATATCCTGCGAAGCGTATAGATACGTGTCGCACTCACACGTTGCGTTGTATCAAACGGCTGCAATCCTCATTACGTTGGACATCACGTCACTTATAATTGCTGTGTAACGTTTCGCAACACTTGAGGACCCGCCACCCGCAGACTAAGATTGTTTGCCCTGTGAAAACAACGATCGATAAAACACATGATAGGTACAAACATTGGATGTGGTGTTGTTTATTTTTTACAAATTCCTAAGTATAAAGTTCGGTTAAACTTCACGCATGCCAAAATCACACATCCGGTGTAACTTGTAAATATTGTCTAACATGGCGAGCAAATGCGATTTTAAGTTAACTTTGGAGTGAATAGAGGGCAATTCAACAACGATTTTGGACCACATCCATTTTTTTTTTGTACATCATGGCGTTGGTCGTGTTTATATCTGCAATCACGTAGTTGAGCCACATGATTAGACAAACGGGTTGAGCTTAGCGATAGTGGTTGTCCGTTTATAGATAGTGTGTCAATAATGAAAGGAAAGTGGCGCGGCAGGCGTCATCGGTAGGTCAGTGTCGATCCACTAGCCTTTACGTAACCCATGTCATACTGCACATCCATCGTTCCAATTTCTGACTTAATGATTAGTCTCAGTTTATTGCCAACTTCACAGTGCCTACTACCGGAATAGCAACGTATCAAAGTAGGTGGTGTTATCGATTGCATAAATATTATCGGCCAACCGATTGCAGCAATTTCAAGCTTACCAGTATTTAATATTCAAATGACTGTACTGGCGTTGTTACTTAACTATAGTAGACTCTGTTAACTGTTAATTAAAAAGTCACCTCAGTTTGCTATAGGTAATTTATTCAGTTTACAGTCTCCAATGCCAACTTCCGTATAATTTTCAGTATTTCAATAACCTGTATCTGGTATTGAAGATCTTAAATATAGATTTCTTAATTACCAAAATGAGTGGATAGTTCTTTTTATTTAATTCATGCGTTCAAGATGGATGCATCAAAAAATAAATCGTGTTAATCCATACTCGGACCTACACAATTTTCATAATGTTGTGCAAGTAGTCAGTACTTGCATAATGCAGGGAATCTCAAACGTTTGATTGCAACATACAGCAAGGTTCATAGGTCAGTTTTCTCTTGTAGCGGAAGGGAATATAAAATGTGTTGGCGTAGTGGGTGCGTGGGTCTTGTCATCACCAGGCGTTGAACCTCGCAAGGTCTCGCTGCCACAACACTTCCTGCTCCGAGAGTTCGAGCACGAACCGAAACGTCTATAGGCGGAGTCTACACTATAATCTTGAGTTCTTGACGCCTTCAAATTACACTTAATGAAATCATTTGAGGTTAGATCTTTTTGTTGTTCGTGTTTTCTTGATATTAATGAAACATGAATTACTTTAATTGAAAATGTGATTACTTATTAGGTTTATAAAAAATAGGTACTTTACTGACAGCTGTTGTTTACAGTTACGTTTAAACGTCATTGCGTTTAAATGTTTATTTATTGAGAACTTCCTGCTTTGATTACATTACTTATCCAGGGTGCTTTCTCGGTACGATGTTGCTCTAATAAAAACAAAGATAGTACATACATATTCAATTTTAAAAAAATCACCAAAATCTACTGCAATAGAAAATAAACATCGCAGGACCTACCTGTATGCATACAGCTTAACAAAACTTCAAGTTACAATAGGTACGCATGACTTAATCCGCGTTTCGATAGATGATATAAAAAGCTCCACAAAACCTAATTACGTAATGTGGTTACTATGCGAGCTTAGAGATGCTTCGTCTGATATGAGCTGAGCCAGCGTGCCGTAACACTTCTAACTTCTAAGCTGAGATTATTCAATTGTGGCCAGTCATGCATGGCTGTCAATTATATACCGGCCACCAATAAAATGAATTGTTTTTCAACGTTTGCATGTAAGTATTCATTTAGCTTTGAACCTATTATTAATTAGACTAGGACTATGCAAAGGTGAAATTTCCCGAATTAGTACTGTCATTGTTTAGGCCTCATGACTTTTCTTTTGTATTCCTTGGCACACATTTCTGCTGTTCTAAAGTAAAGAACTAGTTGCTTAATTTTGCATTAATAAACATTGTTGTTGAATAATCAAGAATGGTTGCTAATCATCAAATTAACTCTAGAAAACTAGACATTCAACCGCAGACAGACCGCAGTTTTTGTGTTATTTTAGTAAGAAATGTTTTATTAATTGAATATAAGTTAAATAGTGCAGTGAGCGTGAATTGTTATATTATTTTAAAATACTTAACAGGTTCAGAACAGGTGCAACTTGCCCTAACTGCATTCTGTACAACAATACTGTGCATTATCAAATCGGTGCGTCCGCGCATCGTTGCTCCCTACCAGTGGAACGTACCTGCGTGCTCAAGGGCCCGTGAAATGCACCACCACGACACTACCTACCTCACAACATTACCCCGCCCCCAATTCATAATTTAACCTTATACCTGCCATTTTATTTTATATAGCAAAGTAATTAAGCTCATTGCAACAAATGCGCGATTTCATCCACATAATTGCCAACATGATGCAAAGTCCATCCATGTGTAGACTAGCGGACACACATTAATATGCAAATAACACGTGTAATTTCAAAAACTCGTAGATTAATGCAAAAACTCGCATCAAACAGTAACTGCTGATCCTAAGAATTGTTGAATGATTGTGTAACTCATACGAAGCTGCAGACCCCGCCGAGTGGATAGGCAGAGGCATCACCGTGACAAATGGGGTGGTCTATGCCATGACGTGGAAAGCCATGCTTCGATGAGCGGCACCCGTGGAAAACGGCTGCGATAACGAATACGTACACGTTTCACGTAATTGTGACTGACTTTCCATGACCACGAAATATTTAAGACGATTTTCCTGTAGTACAAAGCATACACAAATGTAGGCTAGCTGTTAAAAATAATAGTATTGTGACGCACATTGATAACTTATCCAAAACTAGTACAGGCAGTTCAGAAGTTATCTGTGTTGACCCGACGACGGCCCCATATCGCTACTCCGAGAGCTTACTTTATGACAGTTTGTTCAACTTGTGATACGTTTCATCACAATGTTTTTTGTTTACTGTTTGTTATGGCTAAACTATAACCAGTCGAATTAGTAGAAACTACTAAATGAAGTACGTTAACTTGTTTTGCTTATGTAGTGCAGTAATTATACCAACAAAAATGCAGTTAACAAATTGCTGCTTGGCAAACGTCTATCATCACCACACCAAGGTATACATTATTTATCGTTATAACAATACCTTGCTGTAAATTATTGCCGTGTCAATAGTAAATTAGTAATATTCACGTTAAATAGTGAGTGCACGCAATGTGAACGCAAGTCGACTACTCGAGGCCACCGGTGTGCGCGGGCGGAGGCGGTGCAGGCGCATCGATGCACCGCGCTGACCCGCATGCGCCTCCAACGAAAGTGAAACTAGATGTAATCGCCTGCTTGTTCTCTATTTTTGTTTGTAATAGAACCGCTCGCTATTACTACTTGCCTGCCCAGCCAACAGCTATCTGTTCATCTACGCGCTTTGAACCGCTGCCTATATTCCGATCAACTATGTTTTGTACCTACATTACTCTCCACGGTTCACTGTACAGACAACTTGCAACATTACTTACTTTTTGTAGTTATCCAAGCTTACCATGAACAACATGCGACTAAAACCTTTGATAAACTGCTTTCCATATTTCATAGACGACTGCAACCGCCGCCATCTTGAATTAAACGCCATAAATAATTTAATTTTAACGCGCTTTGGAATGAATTACATTGCAAACCGTATGATTTAATACCTATAAGTATCGAGCCATTTATACTTTGCTTTTGTTTTCCTTGAGTGACGGAAGTCCTGGTGACTCAGAATCGTTCCCATAGCGAATTATGACTATGAAGACATCATAATCAATTTGCGCTGAAAAAGGACTAAAGCGCGTTAGGAACGGATGTTGCACATCTGTTGTTGGAGACATAATAACAAGTAATTAGCAAAGGAAGACGTCGTCCAGTGAAGGCGGCCATGTTCGCACAATGTGTCCCGCACGTTTAATGATGGGTAATGGAAAAATTTCGGAATGAAAAGAAAAGAAAAAATGAAAAATTTCCAATATTTTTCCAATTTTTCAAATATTTTTCAAATATTGGAAAAAAATGGGAAGTCGACCAAGATCAGAAAATAAAACAAGATAACAAATTATTTGGAACCACTGTACTTCCTCACCCGGCGCATTTTGATAGTAGGTAGTTTTTTTGGATAGAATAGACCCTTTTTAGTGTAATTTGAAAACCGCAAATTGTGAAAAACCATAGGGGCCGAGAAAAAAATTCCCGAAGTTTTTTTTTTTTCTGAAAACCTGCGATTTTTAGAGTAACTATTTTTTTTTTAGATAGAATAGACCCTTTTTAGTGTAAATTTGAAAACCGAAAAGTTCGCAAAACTATAGTGGCCGAGAAAAAAATTTCCAATGATTTTTGTAACCTAACCTCAAAACACTTAAAAGTTGCTTAAAAGGCGTAGTAGGAGCCCCGCTTCGTGGGGCTCTGTGGTCTAAAAAAAAATAACCACGAAGGGGATGGCGGGGTCTGTTCGCTCGCTGCGCTCGCTCACTAGACCCCGCCATCCCCTTCTAACCTAACCTGTCCGAGTCGGGGTGCCCCAAGTCCCGAGCTCGCTTCGCTCGCTCTTGCATCCTAAGTTGTCATTACAAATGTGTTATTTTTGTATATTATGTTGGTTTAGTGTGTAGTGTAATCGGGAACACAAAAAAAACATAAACATGTTACATTTATGTACACATGATACATTTTCCGTAACTTTAAGATTTTTTTTCTCAAAAACTATAAGTTTTCACAATGCGGGATTATGCGAAAGTGTTTAACATAACGAAATGTAGAACTATTAAAATTGTGAAGCTTCGAATAAACGGGTGAGGAAGTACAGTGGAGCCAATTATTTGTTACTTTTTATCAAAATACTAAAATTTCTCATTTTTAGGATTCCGTACCCTATTACTAAGACTGTTACTTATTATTTTTCTTAAAGACTTTTATGATTTCTTGCATAAGATTATACCGTTCATCACCGGTATACCGGTCAAGTTCATGCGAGATAAATTTACAAAACATTAAATTTGAAATTGTAATGTTCTCATTTTCTTCCGCTTTGGTACTCTGGTTCTGTCATCACTGCCGCATCACAAAACTGTTTTTCTGAATTTGGGATTTGTTTTTGGGATTCTTTAACTGTATAATCTGGACTAGACCAACGTTGAGCGTACTGGCTGTACTCATCTGGTTCTGATATGTACGTATCACTTCTAGGTAAGCTGCAATTTGGAGTATCGTCTTTTCCGGCGACTTCTGAAAGCTTATTTTTTTTTCTTGGAATGTAATCAGCATTTTCAGTGAATAAATTTTCTGATTCATTACGCATATTGTCAAAATTATAGTTCATTTCAGTATCTGATTCACTATCTGAAGCTAGTATAATCTTTTTTGAAAAACAAATAAACATACATAAACTCACGCGAAGGCAAAGCCACCGAGTCTAAATTATATTATAATGCTACGTGTACGAGTAGTTAAACGAACGTGCGATATTAAGTAGATAGGTACCTACTAGTTTGTTGGTATTTCTGTTTAATAGTAAAATATTAGTCGGTAGGTGCTTACCTTTGGACATCGCTGTCTACTAACAATGGCAGTTTTGTGGGTCAGATCAGTCAAAAACACTCATAAAATTGTATAAGTGCAAACACTTATACAATTTTATGTGTGTTTTTGATCGCTGTCTACTAACAATGGCAGTTTTGTGAATCAGATCAGTCAAAAACACTCATAAAATTGTATAAGTGTTTACACTTATACAATTTTATGAGTGTTTTTGACTGTATAAATGTATAAGTGTAAACACTTATACAATTTTATGAGTGTTTTTGACTGATCTGATTCACAAAACTGCCATTGTTAGTAGACAGCGATGTCCAAAGGTAAGCACCTACCGACTAATATTTTACTATTAAACAGAAATACCAACAAACTAGTAGGTACCTATCTACTTAATATCGCACGTTCGTTTAACTACTCGTACACGTAGCATTATAATATAATTTAGACTCGGTGGCTTTGCCTTCGCGTGAGTTTATGTATGTTTATATGTTTTTCAGAAAAGATTATACTAGCTTCAGATAGTGAATCAGATACTGAAATGAACTGTAATTTTGACAATATGCGTAATGAATCAGAAAATTTATTCACTGAAAATGCTGATTACATTCCAAGAAAAAAAAATAAGCTTTCAGAAGTCGCCGGAAAAGACGATACTCCAAATTGCAGCTTACCTAGAAGTGATACGTACATATCAGAACCAGATGAGTACAGCCAGTACGCTCAACGTTGGTCTAGTCCAGATTATACAGTTAAAGAATCCCAAAAATAAATCCCAAATTCAGAAAAACAGTTTTGTGATGCGGAAGATTTACTGTTTGTAGATGCAGATAATGTACAAAATGTTGATGACGAATTCTTTTATGATGATCATGATTCAGATTTGGATTCAGATTAATCATGAGTGACGTAATTATATATGTTTATGTGTAAAATAAACCATTGACCATGAATCTGTATTAAAATATAACTTTGCACATTTGTTTTTTTTTTAAAACAACATGTAAAGCCATTAAATCCTTTGAATTTCAACTTATTATGAACTATACATATTTTATAAACTAATAATTTCGATAAAAAGATATATTTCCATTATTTTTCCAATTTTTCAATTTTTCAGAAAAATAAATTGAAAAATTTCCGAGTTTTGAAATTTTTCGGAAAATTACCCATCACTACGCACGTTGGACCGCTTCCGTCGCCCCCCGCGACATCTTACCCCTCAGACACCAACACCAAGACCCCTAAGAGCAAGATTACACGCTCATTCTGGCGTCATTCTGATCCATCAGTCTGGTCAGAATGATGGGAGAATGATCGTGTAACCCACTGATTGACAGAATGATGGTCCAGAATGATGAAAATTAAATATTTTAAATAATTCCATCAGTCTCGTTTTGAATGATGAAATACTGATGGGAGAATGATCGTGTAACCCGCTCGTATCATTCTGGCGTCAGTCATCGTCAGCGACGCAATGCGAAAGGACGTGTCAAGCGACATAACTACGAGCGCGCCGCAAGCGCCGCCGCCGCCACCCCCTCCCTCAACACCTCCGCCCCTGCCCCCGCCGCCACCAATTGAGATCGAAAAAGATTTTATAATAACTTTAGTCCTTGCCTGTTTTGTGGGACAAAGCACACACCAATTACAGTAACAAGTATAAAAGGAATGACGTTGCAAAAGCTAATTAAAATAGTAGTAAAAATTAAGCCCGGGGCAACGATCGAAGATGTAACGACTTCAAAAAAAAAAAACACTACAAAATGATAAATAACTTTAATTTCGGAAGTCGGTGTCGTTGATTCCGCATTTTCGTTTCTTGACACCGACTTCCTAAATTTATTTATCATTTTGTAGTGTTTTTTTTTTACTCGGTTGTTTTTTTTGTAAAAAAAAAAAAAACACTTTTAAGTTGTTTCTACCCCACACAAATTCAATTAACACTAGTGCATTGAAGAATTGAAGACACCGACTAGAAGAATTATCAAAATTCGCCTAAAAATGCCGGAGATGCAGTACATTTATGCATGTAACTTCGTACATAAGAATAATTACCTAATGTATTATATAAAAAAAAAATCGTTTATTTCAGGCAAGTTTTTACACATACACCCATATTAACAAAAATAAAAATTAATTTAAATTAAAAATGAAATGAAACGAAATTTGAACCTTTTTTTTTATTTGAACTTGAATTTTTATATACTAAAACCTTCCTAAAAGTATGTAGATCACATTAACGAAAGAATTATCAAAATCGGTTCATTAGTTTTTGAGAAAATCGCGGACATACAAACATACATACGGATCGAATACAGAACCTCCTTTTTTAAAGTCGGTTAAAAAAGAAGATCAACGTCACATCAGCGTACTTTTCATCAGTCTGCTGTCAGTCTGCTGTCATTCTAGATTGACCGTGTAACCGTCGAAAATCCTCCATCATTCTGGCATCAGTCACGTCAATCCAGAATGATGGACCAGAATGACGCCAGAATGAGCGTGTAACCTTGCTCTAACGAACTGAATTATTATTGTGCGCTCATTCATCAATTGATGAACACCAATCGAGTCGAGGGTCCATTAACTCAGGCCGGAACAAAAAATAAAATCTACATAATTGTAAGTAACCAAAATACATTATGAATTAATTAACATTTAAAAACGACGCACCCAAATAATTTAAAACTTGATGTTCAAGATATTCTCACTTAACAATAAAAACAGAAGGTATCGCCTTACATTTATATGTATACGTTAACATAAAAGTGGTATTAATTAAAGCCATTTTAAACGTGTAGATTGGTAGAGCGGCGTTGATGAGCCCATTCGCCTGCTCCTCCTGCGAAGGTCACCCGCTCACACACCTACTTACCTTACCACGACGCGGCCGACCGTTGATTGTGTTCAACTTATATTATTTCTGTTGCCGATTGTGATATTGTAATAAATTAGCGTTTTAATTTTGAAATAAATGTCTAACCATTCACAAAATGTCAAATTCAAATACCATCTTGGCGTTTAAAATAAAAATAAAATAAAAAAAACTTCATAAACATGCTCTTGTTTTTATACAGTTTGTTGTTAATCAACTTATCTGCCTACAGTGTGTTTGCTCATTAACTATTATGAATTTATGACTTGACTACATACATACGTGGCTCTATGTACTGAAAATTTATTGCAGAACTGATTATTGTATGCCAAATTACTGTTTTTATTTATCTTGTAACATTGAATGATGCCAAAAAAGTAAGCGACCATAATTTTAAGCGTTTTCTAAATTGGCGACATTATCCTCTTCGGCAGCACATTACGATTTAAATGTTATGCCAATAAGTCCGCGTCGAAGTGGGCGTATCGGCTGCGTGGCAAATGTGGCTAATCCACTATTTCAGTGAATTGTGAAAATATTGCTTAACGACGGCGGTTGGTGGCGCGGCACGTAGTTACCTGCCTACCGCTAACATTTGCCGAAAGTAGCTTGCAACGCCACCATTGCGTCGTAAGACAACCTTCGATTTCTCCCATTTTAACACAACATAGCGTTTGTTCGTCAAAACCAATTTCGATGACCACGTCTTACAGATTTTACATAAATCATGGTTTACACTATATTACGCTCTTTGGCAATTTCACACTTACCTAGATGTGGCCGATTGTGGTCAGTTACATAAGAAGCCTATATTTTGGTGACCGCATTTAATGTTATTAGTATTTAAATTGCTCTAGTCTGGGTTGACATCGTCGCGTCGCTATCAAATGCATTCAAATCAGCGCTCTATTATTCCTCTCGGACCTCGGACACGCGCTCTTGTGCCACAGATTAGTTTGACTCTTGAGGTCTCCGCTGAGGAATGATGCTGTACTAAAATACCTTTGATAAAATCATTATATTTGTGTCAAAGACTACCATAGACGATGCCTCCAGTCAGTGTCAAATATGAAGAGTCATTGCAATGAATAATTAAATAATAACTTTGCAATGAAAGTGAACGGCAAGAATTTTACGTCAAGTTGTGCAGTAAGTTATCCTATTTATAAACAACCTTTTCACAATGAGTTATTTGAAAACCTGTTTGCAAGTTTGCAACCTCACAATAAGATAATTAGATTCAATCAAACTCAATTATGGTGAAATAGGTTAAGTGTTGATATCCAAGTAAAATAAGTGGCTATCGAAACCAAACTTGTATCATTTTAATTTACAGAGATGTATATGGTTTTAGGCATGGGCAAATTACGAATGGAAAACTGTTATATAAGCTGGTAAACCTTCCAAATCTTGGGTTAGATGGATGTTTACATGATACGCATAATGTTATGAAACAGTGTGGGTCATAATTATTATGGAAAGAGAATGTCTCGTCACAGTTGGAGACCAAGGCTTCGTTTATTAACAAAGCTGCTGAAGATACCGACGCTAATGTAATCTGAATTGTCCTCGCATTGTCCATGTATAGAAACGCAGTAATTTTGGGTGATTATGTCAGCTGTTCCAAAGAATGCGTCGGCGTAACAGAGCTTGTGGAACATGTATTGTTTTGTGGAGTATACGTAACGCACGTGGGCTCTTGATCTGCAGCGGAGAAAGTGGCACAGCCGGCGGCAAGGCCGTCTCGTCGCGAACGGACCCGACCTTCCAAGATGCATTTCCGGGGCCTGGACATTAAGATTGATCACTATACAATTCAACTTGTACCTTTCGTTCATATACTATCACGTTAGTGGGAAATTCATAGGCAATTCGAAGGTCTTCCATCGACAAGCCCTTATCCGCTTAATAGCTTTGCGTAAACGGCATCGTTTCACAAGTCTTTAATTACAAATAAAATCGAATAACCGAGAACGGGACGATTAAACATCACGTAATAATAATTATACTCGTCTTTCTAACCGCTTTCGACCTCTGCATGTAGCAGTTAGCCGATACTTTCCTAATAAATGTTTTATTTAAACTGCAAATATGAAACATTTAAACAATAAGCTAACGAACTTAAAATTGTAACTGTAATGCAATAATATTACCTATGATAGCTGTTGTGCGTAATCTCCATCCAATCCACCTACTGCTTTGTGTGTAACGTCTACGTCTTCCCCAGCTACATACTGTCAAGGTCCGCTTTGGTTAAAGACACTGTTCGTGGCACATTAACATCTTAGAAACGTCACAAGTTCACAACTCATATCGCTCCGACCTCTATATCCAGAAACCCTTTCAGAATGGCCAGGTTTTCTCAATTTTGCTTTATATTTAAAACAAAGAGATTTCCATGCCACTTCTATTTTATAAATAAGAAATTGTTTGAATAAATCCATAGATATAATATTTCTATGAATGTATCTCATTCGAGTACCTCTATAACTGATTGCTAAGGGTGTTCTAAAGTGTAAAAACAGGCCGAGGGAATCTAGCATTCATAACGATGATTAAATCGGTTGCTAAACAGAGGTCGCGTGACAGTATCTACATGTGATTGCAACATCAGAACTCGCGTGCATCACGCTGTAGTAACCGTACCGTAGATCCGTATAACCTAATGTCTCAGTAACATCGTTTTTTACGCATTTGAAACCTCATCTCTGTCCCCTTTTTATCTCCCTCAGCCTTTAGCAGTCCACTGCTAGACATGCCGCAACACCCAGTTTCTCTTTATCTTCTACCTCTATTTTTATTGTATAGTCGTGTCACCAAAGAAATTACATTAGCACCATCCTAAACTCCACAATTTCCACTGTGAGCACTAACTGGATTCGTCCTAGTTTTATATATTATATCGTTTTCGTGACTGTAAGCTCTGTTAAAAGTAATTAACTTTTCAAACGTCAGTTATTCACAAACATTGATGATGAGTGATGAGCATATATATGCAATAGTTTAAAAGCGTAGTGTTGTGTCGATTCTATATTATTGATCAGTGTCCGGATCTTAATGTGGAGTGGAGAATCAACACGCAAGCCACGGACTGGCCAAACGAGTTATGTTATAAATAATTAATTAATATTTGGCCGGCGAACTCTTTGTAGCTTCAAGGTCGTGGCGGCTGATCTTCAATATTACTTAGTCAATTGGCTTTCAAGTTTTTTGTAGATTCATTCTTATTTGAATACCAATTTGTGTCAAATGCTTAGGAGTTTGAACTTGAATCTTTTTGTTATAATTAAGCAAATCTGTTTTAGGATCTCATTTTGTTTTAATTATAGTGTTAAGTAATTCTAGATCTAGCAGTTCATTAGTTTCGTTTTTATTGAAACTTTTTTAATTTCAGTCCTTAAATGTGACGTAGTTCAATGTATTTAATTCTGTGTTCTTATTCTATCTTGTAGTTGTATATTTTCAAATAGGTATATAATGTTAACTTTATAATGTTTATGATGGCCACTAGTTAATGTCACACCATTAGGGCGACGGGTTAAGGTTGCGCCATGACTGCTATGAGAAATGAATGGACCCATCGTTCATTAATTGCTGTTTTATTGTCACTACACCTGCGAGAACATACAAAATTATCGCATCTTTTATTAATCATTTAATCAAGCTCCATCATCTATATAAATAAAACAAAGTCGGATTAGTTATACCATTTATAACTCATGAATGGCTGGACTGATTTTTATGATCTTTGATTTGTTCGATTTGTCTCTATAGCTATAAAAATATGGGAAAAATTTACGAAAAGAAACAATAGTGAAGATAATTAATTTCTCATACATTCATTCTTATTGCTTCTGAGTCGGTACAAAGTTCGCCGGGTCAGCTAGTTTAATATAAATTCGTTATTATTATAATATAACCCAACAAAGGCCTATGTTCAGCAGTGGACGTCTTTCGGCTGAAATGATGATGATGATGAATCTAACAAATGCCAACAATGTTAGAGCAGCATCCAACAAATTTATAATGCTGTTGATCTAGTAATAATTCGTTATGAATATGTAAACTTGGGAGTATTTTAATCGAACTTCGGTTGCTACAAGGCAAACCTGTCAGCGATAATCTCGTAATAAATTAGATCATGTTTAATAATTGTGAACATAGCTTTATGCAACTGACTTATTATTAGTCTATTATTTATCGCTCGTGAATTGATCACTTAAAGTAGATAATAGTTTAGCAAGTTCATATCGGAATATGGATCGATAAGTTAGTCATAAGTACTTAAAATTAATACTTAAGAATATTTCACTGTTCATAAATATTGCATTTGTTATTCAAAAGGTAAGTATTTACCTACTGCGTATATTATTATATGTCGTGCAAAACCACATACTCTTGAAATTTTCACCAAATTTAATGCTGCCTCGAAATTATTATTGAAACGGCCTTCATTTGCAAAAAAAGTCGTTTAAGTTAAATACATACCTAAGTGATTTCTGCCACTACGGCCTTTACGAGTTCATAGTCTTACTTCACCTAATCTCGCGTCTTATTAACACTGAATGTGTGAAGCAACTTATTAAACTAGGTAAATGCAATGAATTCATTCAAACATGACGCTAGGACTCAAGTAGTCGCCTCATTAAAACGAAACTAATTTTGCTTTAAGGATAGAAAACGACGACATCATAAAAGCTCCCACAAAGGTTACCTATTTATTTAGTTCATCATCCATTTATATAGTTGAATAAATATTGTTCTACATTTCTTATATTTGAACAAGATTAAGAATACACTAAGTGAGTAAAGTTAGACACTTAATTGTGGTTATATTAATAATAATTATAACCGGGTCTGTCTGTTCAGTACTTTTCCATAAGCAATGCAGAACTATTTTTATTTAGTACCAATGTAAACAGTAGCGCGATACGCCTGCTGAATTAATGTCCCCAATTCAATTGAAGTGTTTCATTAGCACAAGTGGCCCCGATTGCTTCGTTGATCGAGCCCGGTGCCCGACGATCGTCGCAAAACTCAGGCGCCATGAATACTTGCTACTAACAGACACGTGATGATAAATTCATGTGTGCTTGTAATAAGGAAGTCGGATAAAGTAAGCCTAAAGCGAATTATGACAAGAGATAATCATTCATCTATTAGATAAAGGGTCTCCAAAGCAGCGGCTACAATAGAATTTATACATTACTTGAAACTGAAGAAAAGCAAATCAAAAGAACGAATATAAAAAATCCGGAAAAGTCATTACATGACAATTTTTCAGCTTTTACAAGTGGCTCTACGCTCTTTAGAATTATTTCCTTTTACGTAACATTGAAGTAAAATCTATTCATTGTACAAAAATCTCGCTAACAACAGAGCTCATTCGGTCAATAAGATTGTGTTGCTAAGTTCGTGATCCGCACAAGACCTTCGCGCGCTGCCGGGTTCAATTAGACATCACCCAGTTGCGTTAGAAACGAAGTCTCCCATTACCGACTAGGGTCGTGACACCGCACGTCTAAACGCGGTGGCGTAATATCAGTATTGTTGGCAGTAATTTTCACGTGCAGCTAACTTAGAAGTTAATTGTGTGGAATGAACACAAGTAGATACTTATTTGTACGTAACTAGGAGCGGAAAATGTGGGCATTATCGCATTGTATCGCTACGTGTGAAGGACGCTTGCAAATTAATGCTATGTATACTATCGAAATTTCATTGTTCAATGCACATTGGATCGAGACAAGAAATAAATTCACAATGTACTTTGTACATATTACTTTTGCAGTGTGTTGTTAAAACTATACAAACATATTATTAGAATTATATCACTTATATATCGTTTGTTCTTATTCAACCAACGTGAACTAGTAACACCATATTTAGGTCGTAAACCACACACCAATAAAGTCAGGAACCTGTTACATAAACAGCCTAATATCGATACCGAACGTAATAGTTTCATAACTGATTTATTAGATGCTTGCATAACACTTCGAATAGCTAATAACCATGAAGTGTAGTCAGTTGCAATAAAAACATCATAAAACGCCAGTAAAGCAGTAATTGCTGTATTACTCTCGTAATTATTTTCAATTATAAGCAGACCATCGCTTTGGCAAACGTCGAGAAGTGTATTCTGTCTAATATAATCAGTTCAGTTATATCGGGCCGTCTGTGTAAGTTTTCCGGACGACTAGCGGAGTACGTTTTACTTTCTTATAGGAAGTGCTATCGCTTTCAACGCAGACCGGTTGAGAGTATCTACTCGCTGCCGGCTGCATATATTGGACTTGGATACGATTAGCTTGTAAACAAATATTATTGCTTACTGGAAATACCGATCGATTGTTATAATTTGCAACTGATACGTGATCGCTTTTGTAGATTTGGTCTTTCTGAAGCCGAGCTTGTAGTTTTACAATTAAAAAGGCAAAGTAATATTCACATTTACATAAACGCAAATACCTAAGCAATCTGATAGTAAAGCAATCAGTGCTGATTGCGCTTTAGTAATTAAGAAACTTTAAGCATTGCAACTAAATGCGACTTTAAGCAATACTTGAGTCCAACATGCCTATTGTGAAGTCGATAAGATTTGTTGTTTTGTTTTAGTTAACCAATTTTCTTAATTGACTAATTTCTGTTTTCTTTATTCACAGGTGAGTCCTGATTACGAGTTGGATGAAATGACAGTCATCGTAAGTTAAGTTGATCTTCTATCGAACGCAAAATTAGAATTAAGTACCCCTGTGTTGTTTATTCCGTTTTACAATATTTCCATCATCCGTCAATTCTGATTACCACAGTATTCCCCTAAAAGAGCTTTAAATAGTGGCTAAGTAATCCGTAGGAACCACCCATCAAGAAGTAGGATAATTTTCATAACCAAAAACAGAGCACAACATTACAGTACAACACTAACGAAACCCGCTGACAACGTTTGTAGAGCTATAATTAATTAATCTTGACAATGTAGTTTAGAATTTATGTTCGGAATTATTGCCTAACCCGTTGGTAAGGCATTGGTATGACACTGTTCTAACAGTTTAATTCTTTACATTGTATAAAGCTGCTGCCAAGAAAACATGCCTTACAATCGAGTTCTTCAGTTCGGGCACTCTACAATATGTATATCAAGACAATTAGATACCAAAGCCTCATAACTTTCGAAGTCCATTCCAAATAATAGACTGGTCTCGCCCACAGCCATACTTGTCGACTTAACAGTGACTCAAAAACGGCCAAAGATGCATTAGTCACAGAAAATGTTTATCTATGTTATAGTCATACAATATGTCGAACGATTTGCGGGGAAAGTTTAACCCGGTAGTGACGCAACAATAAAAATTACACGGACAAAGGAATTGTTGCAACTAGACCCGCGGCTGACGTAAGGGCCAACAGCTTGTCACTAATGACCGCTACACAATGATCCGTTGTCATGACGCTTCAGCTAGCCACGTTACACGCCATAAATAGTAAACATAATGCAGACGCTTTATTCTATAGATTTCGTATTCAGAACGTCTTCAACAACTGCAACGATCATCACGAACGAATTGTTTACTTGTCCGGTTTTGCAAATCAACCCCGAGACGGCGTTGTCTTGTTGCATCTATAAATAAGGAGGTGGAGGTGCTAAAAGTGGCCCGACCGGGGGACGTGCTTCCTTCGCTTTGAGCGGCCGGGGGGTAAACATACTCGAGTTGAACGAAGCCCTTTGTTGACATTTGCTTTACGGCCGCTTCACCTCGAGTCGCGAGCTTTATGGCGCGCGCGCAATAAACACAGCACCCGTAGCGACGCCAGTGCCTGCAACGAGCGACGAGGTGAACGTCTGTATGCGCGCACGCAGGCCCACCTAGGGTTACCATATGACAGGCGTTTGCCGCATTTGACAGGCATTTTAAGGTTTAGACAGGCGTGCGGCCGGCATTGGTCTGAGACAGGCATTTTTAAATTTCGCATTTTTTTTCTGAAAGCCTAACTACACAGTGATGCAATTTTCTTAAAAGTACGGAAGTGAATGATGACATTACAGAATTCATGAATATCTGCCAGTTTGTGTTCTCTATTTTGGCACACAATGCGAACGTAGAACGTACGTTTTCTCTCGTCAACGCCAAGTGGAGTAAAGAAAGAAATCGGCTGAAAATTGAATCGGTAAAAGCAATATTAATTACACAGGAAAATTACAACCATGTATCTTGTGAAGATTTTTGTCCTCTGACAAATATCAGTAATTAAAATATCCTTCTTCATTATTATCTGTTGGCTTTTACTTATTACCTACAGCGTTTTGCTTTAGACAGGCATTTTTCTGAAAATTCAGGCATTTTAAGTACCATAGACAGGCATCCCTCTATTTACATATGGTAACCCTAGGCCCACCCGCCATCGCCATAACAACGCACATCACGTCTCACTCACTACTACGGCATTACACCAACATTATAAAATCTTTAAAGCTTAATCTCAGGGATCATTTCGGTTACCTGGAGGTTTTTCTATAGGGTCTATGCAAAGGGTTTTCAATCAACTCTTACTACATATTAATATGTACGTGTTGCACTGTGCTGCACTGTTAACTGCTTAACTTATACGAACCGGTTACTTCTTAAACCCAATCATACATTTTTAACGGGTTAGTAACCTCTAAAAACCCTTATACCATGAATAGGTTAGTAAACCTGAAAACCCCTTTCCCTTGAAAGGGTTTTATAAGTTTTCAAGCAAGTCAATCAGTTACCAGAATAATAGGATAACCCATTCAAAGGTACTTGCAAGTTGTTCCTTACTCCATAAGGGTAATCGAATAAAGGGATAACCTTTTGAACGATTACCTCCTAAGCGGGGTTGTGTAGTACCTGCTTAAAACTTACCAAGTACATCCCTTACCAGAATCGTTTTAATATCCACGCATTGTAATTTAACATTAAGCTTACCAGGAAAATAACAAACGGGCAACAATTTTACAAATTCTCGAAACTTGTCTCTGGTACTACGTGATTTCCTTTTCGCTATGTTAATGATTATCTACTTACTTCTTCAAATACATTTCCATTGTTTCGTCTAATATAATAAACCAGCAGACAATCGTTTGGTAGGTGTTCGTAATATAAATAAAGAGGAGCGGTTGACATGTGATGGCATTTATACCTTAGCCGGTGTGTTCTCGCATTGCAATCACGGCGTGGTGCCCATCTGCATGCGTGCGGTACGCCCGGCGTCCGGTCTTACTCATCTAACAGTCGCTAACTATGTGAACTGCGTGAATACGTTTACCATATTCATATGCTGTACATACAAGCTAAGCAACGATAAATAAGGATATTATTGTAAGCATAATATCATTTCGATTATTATTTCATCATCTAATTTTGGCTAATTAGCATAAGGTACGTAATCTTGCTTCGTTATCTTCTAGCGAATACAAAAAAAGAAAAACTCCTTCAAGAGCAATGGGTATAATTATTTACGTACCTACTCTTATAATAAATGAGTAATAATAACGTTTGCTATGTTAATAAATAATCAAGCGACACAATTATCAGACTGTTTCGAATCATATGGTGATCGTTTGAACGGATGTCTGGACTATGTGGGAGAACATTGGATCGCGTTGTTATTTGTGGTGCTTTCGTAGCTATATTAATGTGTTTCATAATTGTATCGGCGTAAAGCGTGCCTCGTAGACAAGCCAGTCCAATTGTGGTAAAATGCGCCACTTAAATAACCATAAGTGTTAGATGCACCAGTAAGTAGTCACTACGCAGTGACTCCGCGTGAATCATATAATACTCATCCATTGTTCACTATTTCGCGTGAGCGCTCACTAAGTCACTAAGCAGTAATTTCTATATTTCAATGATTTGAGGGAAATCTCACGTCCATTATTTTAACAACAGGAAAATGAATGTGGGGGACTAATATTCTCAGAGACTTGTATGCAAACTGAAATAAACGACTTGTAAGAGCAAGCCCATATCAAATAAAAAAAAAAAAAAAAAAAAAAAAAACCAGGGGCCGACGACGTCAGACACTGAAAGGTTAATGACTACTCTGGTCATTATTGGGAGATTGTTGTTAGGTCTCTGTCAGAGGGGACCGCAACATCTCGACTGTGATCGTTTTCGCGCAATCATTCAATAAACGTGATGGGATCAATCGCCAAGACCCTCGCTTGACTCAAAGAAATGAACCACTTCTAATAGTTGATACCACAATGCACAACGGTCGTTTTAGTTTGAACTCATTGTTTTGAATTCATTTTTACCTTGTATTATAGTTTTATCATTCTTTACTTACTTAAATGTCGTGGTTGCTACTGAGGCTGTCCTGATGAGAGCGTTGTGACTGTCCGAGAGTTTTAAATCGTTAAAAGTTCATTTAAATATAGAACGCATTTGATTAGAACCAATTAACGTTCAATTAAGTAGTTCTCTTGTTTGAGTTATATAGTTGTATCAATTGTCGCGAGGCACTCTGTCTTAATTATTCGAATTCATACTCGTGACGTTACTTACGACGGCCTAGCAAAATGACCACAAAGAAACTCTTGAGTCAATAGATAATTATAATGATTGCAATAAAGGTCAGGTTAGGTCATTGTGAATGAGCAGCCATAGGTTAAGGTTTTGAGCTGTTTAGAAACCAGGGACCGTACAAACCCACTTAAGAATTAAGTCTTTTAAAGGGTTACCCGTCATTTGGTTACCCATATAGGTAATTATGTAACATCTTGTATGGTTTAACCCTTTTAAACCCAATAATGTAGCGGTCACCCAATCATATCGATAACACTGAATGGCTTACTTAGCCTTATAATTCTGGTGGCCGTTTGAAAAGCTAACCCACTGAGACTTTTAAAACTCTAATTAACCCTTTCGAGGTTCTTGATTGATAACCCGTTCATGGTACTCAGGAGTTTGAATTTTCAAGAGATTTATGACTAACCGACCGAGACCGTTTATTAGGTAGATAAGGGTTACCGGGTTACCCTTGTACCCTTGTTTGGTTTAAAGGGGTTTACTAACACAAGGTACTTATGATTGGATTGAAGGTAAGGGTTTCTTTTAAAAACAAAGTAGCAAAAACCCTTCCGAAATCCCTATAAACGGCTAACCGAAATGGTATCTTTTACAAATACCCTACGCCAGGCATAGCATTTTTTTTCACAATAGCAACAGTCATTTGAATTGTAAAGTTTGAAGTCTTTGAATCTGCTGGAAATAAGTAACCTAAATTCGCGTTCGTTGTTGTTCGATGCCGTTGCCCTCAGAGGTTATCTGGAAAGAGAATATATTTAGCGAGACCTCTGAGTTCGGAAAGCATCGACAGTAAAGTAGAGGTGTAAATTTTCAGTAATTGCCAACGTAAATACTCGCGTAGCGATGCTCCGAGTTCGACAACCTTACTGACTACACAATTTTTTCAATTTTCTTTAATCATCTTGAAGAAAATTGTTCTAAGTAGATGCTCTGTCCAATGTTCACTATTATTTTGTATAGTTTGGAATATTTTTATGTGAATATACCTACTTAAATTCGCTGGCAACAAGTTTGTGTTGTAAAAATTGCCACAAAGTTACAAGTTGTGTTTTTATTAGTCAGAAAGTCGATGACCTCTGTACGTTCTGGTATTAACATCTGAATATTCGCCACTAATGTTTACTCTTTCAATAAAAACGACTGTAAATTGATCATTTGGAATGCTTATGTCATTTCTTAGCTACAAAATGGTTTTTGAATTAAATCTTGCTTTCGTCTGGCACCATCAGCGTTTGGATTTCCATGTATTTTAATTTTCCGCCTAGATGGGTATGTAATCGGTACTTGAAGCTAAACTTAAAACAGTCTGGCCATAGAACATTCTGCAACCTGCTGCCACCATAATAACGAAAAGCACAAACACATTGGCTCGAGCGGCCGGCGTGTTTGTCACGTTGACAACATCACGCGTTAACCAAAACAGTACACATCGCAGCATGAGGCGCGACCTGTGCCCGCCGGATCTTTGGAAACGTTCATTACACCATCCTTTACCTAAAATTATATTTACCAAACAAACACCCGTTACAGTGTTATGGATTAGTTTGTTGGCCCGAACGTGTAAACTGTTGACGTAGAGCCAATGTCTAAACATGTGTTATTATAATACGCGAGGCGCAGTCATGGAGTACGCGCTGCCGGCTGATTACCCTCAGCTTCGAACGCAACGACCGCGGCCATTTGAAATCGACAGTGATTACAATTTTCCCTGGAGCTCGGTTGCGCGAGCGCAACGTCCGATGGAAAGCAGCGTTTAACCAATGTTCCGCTCTGATAACTCTCTAATTACGCTTCGACCGTTTTCCGTCGACACTTGGCCGCCACCAACTTAACCCCTGGCTTTTCACTGCAACATTTCACCCGCGATTGTACTGACACGCTCATTTGTTTGCTTCACTTTCGCCTTTGACGTTACTGTACGATTATATTGTTTCATTATGTAGAATATATTGTAGACAATAAATTCCTTACAGAACAGTTTTCTTCATGACATTTTTGGAGTAGTACGAAGATAACTTTCCTTTGTTATTTATATTTTCTGTCAGTTTTCCAAAGTTTACCTTTTTGTAATGTGAACAGGGCAGGCACAATCTCTCATGAAGGACAAATAGCTACTGCGCAGACGCAGCCTTAAGAGTAGGCGGTTATTGCCCACATAGCGAACAATAGGTGCTCATACACCACTAAAAGCATTCGTGTGTAATTGTTTACCTACCGTTTGCTGCTAACCGCAAGACTTAACGTCTAGTATAGACTTTGTCGGCATGAGCCATTAATACGAGGCTTTATCGACTATACCCCGTGGTAGTAGGTATTACTATTTACGAAGTAGTTAATGTTGAGATTATGGAAGATATAGATAGGGTAATTTGGGAAAAATCTATTACGCATCATGCAAACAAAGAGCGCAGTATCATACAATAATTTGTCCGTTGTATTCCAAAACACAAGTGTTTGCGTGTTTACGATCCCCGGACGAGGCGGAGGCGAATAGAATATACAATGACGTGTCATTCACATCGATTGAGGCCGCATACAAGATGCGGCGTATCATACATTATGTATAGAGCTCGTGTTCCGCGTCCAACTCCGATCTGATCCGACCTTCGTGCCTCTCTGGTCTGGCCAAAGATTTGCTAAACCATACTCTTATTGGGCGCTGACCACTTACAACCTACAACCCCTTGCCGTTCCTCTACAAACTAGCCAGCCGGCTGGCGTCGTCGTTTGCATGGCCATCCCTATAGTGCAGCACTTTAGTAACATGGCAGCCGATCAAATACAAGGCGTTGAATAGATATTTATGGGAGTACTGTTATCTAACACGACACGCGCCGACCATTGCCCCTCGCGCGGAGAAGTGTCGTCAAACAGCTCGGCGACAATTATTCGTCAGTGGCGAGGCGACAAGCGATGCCTGAACAATAGTGCACAATCACCGCGATTGTGGCCGCCGCGCCCGTGTCAACTGCCTCTCGCGTGAACACCAGCATTGTTATGGTGATGCTCTGTAGTTTCAGGTTCGACGCTCTGTGAAAACAAAAGATGCGCCACACATTTGCATCTCTAAACGTTACTCTTCTAGAAAGGGAATATTGATGGGATTTGGGAAATTTACTGAAATAAATTATTCATGGTAGGGTTCCGGACGACCGCCGCTCGTTAAAAACTTTTAAAATTCGACTCACCCTCGGGCATCAAAAACACCATTTTGAAGTTCAGTTAATTGGTAGCATTAACCATTTCAACATGTAGACCATTAGTGAAAACGAGATGAATCCGAGCAGGTAGACGACCAAACCAGCTCTCGGGGTAGTTTTTTTTTTTTGTTAACTTAAGCAGGTACCGGCCGACCCTTCTAGATGGTTGTATTCATTTTTTCTATTACAAAAATAAATCTACGATGTTGTAAAATCACGTTTTTTCATGTACCTTTTGGCACAGTTTTTTTGTGGAAGATACTATGTGTACCCAAAACATAACAATGGCCTCTCATTTATATTTCGTATCCGTTTTAGTCCCTATGTCAGCCTCAGAAGTATTTCTTAGTTTCTGGCCTTTGACAAAATGGCGCCTCAAAAGCTTTTAATAACAAATTATTTTGTCATTTTTCAGAACCAATCTCGGCCAGTGCAGACAATGAACGCCACACTGAGCGCGACCCTCGGGCCGGTAGGAGCCGGAGCGGTCACAGGCACCGTGAACTGGGAGCAGCACCCTGTGCTGGCCCGTGCCGCGTCCGTGCCCGCACATCGCGCACTCGCCGGCCTGCTGGACCGCCTGGGCCACCGCCGGCTCGAGCGCACCACCAGCGAGCCCGCGCCGCCCCCGCCCGCCACCAGCAGATACAAGACCGAACTCTGCAGACCCTTCGAGGAAGCTGGCGTCTGTAAATACGGCGACAAGTGTCAATTTGCGCACGGCATGCGCGAGCTGCGCAACTTGCAACGCCACCCCAAGTACAAGACGGAGCTGTGCCGCACGTTCCACTCGGTGGGATTCTGCCCGTACGGGCCGCGCTGCCACTTCGTGCACAACGCGGAGGAGGCGCGGCGCCGCGAGTCAACGTCTCCCGGCGGATCGCTGGCATCGCTATCGTCGGGCGGCTCAATGGCATCTTACATGAGCGACGGGTCGCGCTCGCCGCGCTCGCCGCACTCTCCGCTGGCGCCGCAGTCTCCGCTGGCGCCGCACTCGCCGCCCGCCATGTCTCCTCCCGCGCACGCCACCGCGTTCGCGTTCCGCCGCGCGCAATCTCCTGACCCTGAAGAAGAGCGACTCCCTGTGTTCAACCGTCTGTCGTCGGCGTTCGGGGACCTCGTCATCGCCTAGGGCCCTGCGACCGCCTAGTCCTAAGTTAACTTATACCGAACATAGCTTAAGGATCGTCCGTCACCTTAGTGCCTACTTGACGTCTTCCAGCCAGCGCCCGAGCGGCGTCCGCTCGTCGCGCCTCGCGCACACGCACACCCGCTCAACGAATGATCTCCAGTTTGTCGATGCTATTTTGCTACTTCGCCTTGTAATTTATAAAGTTAACGAAACGAAGTGTTTTCTGGCGTCTCGAAAGTTTGCGGTGTGAAGTATAGTGGTTTCGTACCTACATGTTTTTAGTTATCGGCACGCACTTGTAAATGGCACCTTATAATATTAGATATTTATTGTGTAGCTCGCGGAAGTCTTCCCGATGATCCTCCGCCGAGCGGTGGTCTCTGTAAAGTTAGCTTATAGAACATTTTATTTATTTCGTACTGCCTATCCGCGCTCGGTACTGTACCGCGAGAAGGCGCTCGTGATCTATTTTTAAGGGTTTAAGATAATAATTTATTATTTATTTTGAGTCTCTTTAACTGTAATAATTATTTTATTTTGTAGCTAGCAGCTGCGATGCCGCACCGCATACGGACGAGGCCCGCGTCGACGGGACGTGGCTCGTTACCATACACAAATTCGACTGATTCTGAACCTGAACACAAATGATACTATTTTAATACAGTCACCGATTACACGCTACGGACAGAATCAGTCGGTCTACAACTCGGGAGTTTGATGGGCTTGTGGATAAAGTATTCCAGTTTCATTAATCTCGAATATTATAGTCGACCTCGGCAGACAAAACCGAAAGTGCTCATTTGTGTCTGCGTGCCGTGCGATAATCTCCGGCTAGCCGACACCGCTAGCGATCTCCACCGCGACCCATCTGAGAACTATCGGCACGACGGACGCTCCTCCGCGCTCGACTAGTCTGCCAAGGACTTTTTTTTTTTTCATTTTACCTCGTGCGAGGAGGACGAGATACGGCCCGAAACCGGTTCCAAGTTTTGGTGATTATTTTTGTAGTGGTCGCGCCGAGTCCCTCTCTCGGCGCTCGCGTCCGCCTCGCAAAAACCGCCGGGAGCGAGCCTCCCGAGCGCAGGCCCGCCGAACTCCTGAGCTCTCGTACCGATAAACCTGTATAAAGATATGACACAATAATATATGAAACATGTTTATACAATTGTTGTCGGCGAGCGGTCGCCGCGCGGGGCGCGGGCGGAGCCACCGCTCGCCCGCGCTCCGCCTAAAGTGTGCCTTTTACTTTATAAACGAGATAAATCGATTTATTTAATTTTTAGTTGATCGAGATAGATTATTGTTTATTTATTGTCTCCTTTTGAATATAATATTCAAATTGGCACAGTTTAACTTTAGTCCTACTTTGACAGAGCTAAGTGATTAGTTTCCAAGTAGCATAGTTTTCTTTTGAATTTAAAGTGTGATATTTTATAATATTTATATAAAACAAAGTTTAAACTTTTAATTAAGGGACCAATGTAAGTGATTAGGAGAAATTCTGATAGAACCATCGTATGCTATCGAATCTTACCAAGAGACTGTATCCTCGCGCCACATATTGATGATATTTTTGTTACATGTCAGATCTACGAGTTCTTATAATATAATAATATATTACAATAAAACGACATTTGACCAATACTGGTTTTGTGTTTAATTATTATTCAGCTTTATAGAACCGAGATGGTATTTTTTATTTTGTTTTACTATTTTTAGTTTCAGTTTTTCTCCCTTTCTAAGCGAGTCGTTGCATGGTGACCACAAGATAATAATTTTGTACCTAATGTTAAGGAACTTTTAGTTTTAAGCGTTCATAAAGATCACGATTATTATTTATTATCAGTTCATTACAAATTATAAACCATTAAAAACTGATTTATTTAATTTCTTTTGTATTTAAACCGACATTTAAGTTGTACGAATTCTTGTAACTTAATGTTAGTAATATATCATGAGTCATATAATATAACTGGTTAGTTTAGTACCTACGACACTTGTAATTAAGTATTTAATTTTTTTTTAATTTAATTTCAATGTAAGTTAATCTTCCAAAAATGACTACTACGTATTCTATTTTCTTATGGACAAACAAATTAAGTATAAAGCTTAATTATGACATTTTTCTTGTAAGTTTCCTTATTTCCATCTGCATTTTTATTGAATTATAGTCAAAATAATGTTTAATTTGTTTTTTTTTTTGTTTTCCTTTGGTTTATCCCCATCCTGAAATTCTGTTATTTCATTCTGCATTGCCATACACACACAGACAATTAATTACAATATTATTTGTTGAACACAGTCGCACACAATAAATACAAGACAACACGGCACAAAACGACTAAACTAGCTACTTTAAAAGACTATTAAAAAGTATGTTGTAACTATCTGGACTGATTCAAATCAGGGACCATTTTGGTTACCCATTGAAAGGGTTTTTGATAGGGTTTTGACAAAGTGTTGATTTAAAACCAATTTCATATTTATTACAGTCTTTTACGAAAACCCTCAAAAAAGTTATCAATGGATAACTTCTTCCAAACCCTTTCGATATGATTACCTGTATATTCAAAAACCCATTCTTGGTGGGTTATACTTTTTAATGGTAAGACGTTTTGAACGGGTTACCGCTTCAACGACTGTAACAGAGTTACCCATTCGGACTACAAGCATTGTAATTTTATCTCTCGTGCCTTTATTTTAAAGTACTAAACTGCAGGTATGCGTCAAGTCGAAACACGCAGTCTAGGCCCTAGACTCCATACACATACGATTATAGTACGTAATTTAAAATGATTTGATTTAAAACCCTTTGATTACCCCGACAAACCCTTTCAAAGGTGTATCTTCTTTATACAAGAGCTGGTAACATCTTGTACTAGTTAACTTATTGATAGGGTTACCCTAACGTTAGTGTTATGAAAGGGCTACCACTACCAAGAGGTAACATTTTCCGTTACTGTAGGCGCAAAATCTGTAACACTTTCGAAAGAATTAACTTATATTCGGGGTTGTACGGTCCCTGATTCAAATACATACCTATCTCAAAAGATCCATTGGAATTTTTTGTAGGTTGAATCACCAACTGATTTACATAATTAATGGCTTCTGATATAAGGGAAAACCCACATTTAAGAATTTGACAGACACGGAAATTGCTCATGAGTAAACGTTAGCACAATGAATGGCGTAATTTTTATATGAAGTCCGTAAATAATTAAAAAAAAACCACCTGTAGGTAGTGAGTAGACTTCGGCAGATGTCTAGGTAGGTTTTTATTATACAATATTACCATATGTTTTGACAGGGCAACCCCTTCGAAATCAAACAATTTTTGTAAAAGGGTAAACCCTTATCCCATAAACGAGTTAATAAACCAATGCAAAAATAATAGGTGCTATGAATGGGTACCTACCTACTAATAAACCGTGTCGAAAAGGTTTTTTTAATGGGTTTCAGTGGATCTACCTCTCTCTGGAGACCTGTGTCCCAGCAGTGGGAACATGCTGATTATGCAGTGGGTAAACGCTTTACCTGTCAATTAGTTACCAGACTAATAAGGCATTATTCAGAGTATCGATCTGGGTACCAACCTAAGAGGTAAATTATATTATTTACCCTTTTTCGGTAAACCTATATTGTCCCACCACTGGGCAAAGGTCTCCCCAACATTTTTCAAAACTTTATGTTGTTCTTTTTTCGGCCAATCGGCCAGGAACAAGTCAGAACCTACTCTACGCAGCGAAATGACAAAATGTCATCTCTTTGTGTTACTCACTTATTTATTCAGTGAATAACGAAAGCGAATATTTGTACCAAGTCTACCAGCACACGGCAAGTAGGTAGTAGGTACCTGCATTGTACACAGACAACAGTTGCGATAAAATAAAGGAAACGTCGAACAAAAAATGTAGTCGCAATACCTACTATTGTTAAGGTTTGCAATGGATGGTTGGATTAGTTGGAGTGCGCAGTAATTGGGGTAAATAATAATTAAAACAGTAGGTGACTTATAGATACACACGGTAACACATCAATGTACATATATTTCCAGTTTTAGCTGACCTCACATGTATAGGTTTTTCGTGCAATCAAAAGTCAGCTTATATATACGGGTTATGTATAGCTTGACGTGTAGCCGTGCGTAGGTACAATGCTTATCAAGTGTATTAACTCAACTGCAGATATCTAAGTGCTTGGCCTTAAGTCAGCAGCATGAGAAATATTAAGAATATTCTATATTTACAAAATCCTGATTATATATTATGAGGACATTTGTAATGCTTATCCACTAAAATTACTCAGATAATAAACATTAAATCCAAGAACGTTCGATGTCATACATAATATCGACAAACAAGGAACTTCAGCACAATGTCTTAAAGTTCAAGACCAAGTCATTTGGATGAGCATTTACATTACTTCCTATAAATAATAATTTTTGTCTCCGTCTCCGCATATCCACAATGAATGATCTGCGAACTCTCAGGCCACCTCTGGCGGTGACAGATGGCCGAATAAATAGTAGGTAGGTGTATGTTATGAATAATTAGTTTTATGAATCACTATGTAGTACAGACGCCAGCACACCTACTACAATCTGTCAAATTTCTTTAATAGATTTTCAACTTTATCACTAAACCCTAAGGTTCAAAGTTGAGTGGGAAAATCTGACAGTTTCGGGTAGGTTGATGTGTTGGCGTCTGTACATAGTAGCAGAAAATAAAAAAAAAAAAATGGGACACGAAATAGGTACGGTCGAACAAGCTATTTGGTATACAGGCAGCTAACTTGCAACTACTTTTAAACAATGGTGTGCTGAGTTTGTCAATTCTTTTATAACACTATTTAATTAAGGATGCCATAAGCTGAAAAAATTATAACACACAAAATAAAACTAAATATTGGCAGTGTAGTGGAAAGATGAATATTTTTGCATGTACAGTCGGCTTCAAAGATAGGGAACCCCTTTTGGTAATGACATTAAACCCATTTAAGTTTTTTGTAATGTGTTGTATATGGCGTGCTGGTCTAGTGGTTAAGACTGCGGCTTAGCAATGCGATGGTCTCGAGTTCAAATCCTCGGATGCGAAGTTCTTTTTCTTTTTTTTTTGTTTCTTTTATAGGTTATTAGGTGATTTTTGTTAATTATTATTTAAGAAATCAAATGTTGAAGTAGGTATGAGGTTTGTAAGAAAATCTAGGCATGTTGCATAAACAATATTCATTTATTTCTCTAATTACATTTCTAGGACTTCATGGACTCCACTTCATGTTTGAATATACAGTTTTCTATGTGTGTTAAATTGGGGTTATTTACTTAGGATATTAACTAAACACAAAATAGATACCCTGGGTGAGGTTTAGAACGTTTAACATTAGATAACGGTTCATTTATAGATTTTTCTAGAAACAACTACAATAGGTAATATTTATTCATTTAAAGTTGTGAAAACATTATTTTTTTATACTTTGTATGATCTTATCGGAAAAAAAGATTAAAAAATTAAATGTTGTCATTTGTGCCTGTGAATTACAGAGGAAGAACCAACATGCTAAACTATAAAAGTATAGCAATATACATCTTTCTCTTTTATCACATTTTCTGATAACCCTTATTTAACACAACATTAGAAATTATAAAAATATGTGAGGTCAGATGGTGCATCACACATTACAAGACTACTTGTAAACAAAAGTATCTGGATTGATAATAATAAAGGTTGTTTATTTTTGATTAACTACGAATTAATGATCCCACAAATATTGGGAATCATTAACACTTGCTCATACGTTCCAATGTAATTTTATCAGATCAGTTACACAATAAATCTGCCGAGTAAATTGCCTATTAATAACGGAGAGGATGGCCGTCACTGTCTATCACTTCTTGAAGTCACACTTGAACGCGTAGTTTTGAAGGGTGTCACTGAGTGAACTTCCACAATATTACGGTGTCGCCCCGATTCATTAGTGTAAACAATTATTGAGCGAGGGCCTTGGCGATCACATTTCACATCACCAGTCGCATGATACCTTTGTATCCATCTACGAACTGTTTTTCTCTGGAACGAAAATAATAATATTAGGAATACATAAAAAAATCCAACTTGTCAGTAATAATGCAACATGATTGCAACAATAAATACATATGTGTATAACGTAAATCTTACCGTTATGCCCATATCTCGTTCTTTATGCTTTGTTCCTGTTCCCAGAGAACAACAATTTTAGAGTCCGCGTATCACTGGTCAGTTTCCCTCAGTCGTCAGTTTATTTAATTCCAGCCTTCAAAAAGTTATTAATCGAACAATACTATCGGTTAATATAATCAACTGTTCAAAAACTTAATAAATCGGATAATATTTCGACGAAGATAATTACGCACAAGCGGATCGACACGAAAACGAAACGATTTGAAAAGTAATTATACCCTCAATCACAGTTTAGTAAATAAGGCGAAGAAGTATTCTAAATTAAAATTACGGTAGGTAGGGCAACAATCGGAATCAAGCACATTCTATTCAACCAAACAAGAAATCTATGCAAATTTCAACCTTATAATTTAGTTAATTGAGGAGTTACGAATTGCATTTTGTAAAACAAGACGGTAAGGTGTTAGTATTTTTATAATACGTGGTGGAAGTTGAAATTTAAACCTTAATATCTAGAAGATTAGACCGTTATCAACCTTGTTCGATAAAAGGAGTAAAGCTATTCAAATTTTCGTTAAGATGGCTAACTGATGCAATAGTCTAGTGGTATAAGGCGCGGTCTACGTGATCGGCTGGCGCCTGGTGATGCGGGTTCGTATCCTCAATCGCACATAAAGTGTCTTTTTGTAAGTTAAGTTATTCTTGGGATACGGTTCGGGCAAAAAGCCGAAAAAATACCATATTATAATTATTTAAAAACTTGCAAATAATATTTGAGTGGGATCGGTGCGTGGATGCTCGGGCAGAGATGGATGCGGCGCGCGGCAGCGGGGGAGGGAGCTGCTCGAGGCCAGAGCCACGTGACGCGCCCGCCGTCGCTCGAGCGACGAGCGACGGCGGGCTCGAGCGCGCTCGGGCGATAATCTTTAAAGTCTTGAGGGGTTCCTTTTCTCTGAAGCTGATCGTACTATACCAAATAGCTTGTTCTACCGTACATATAAAAAAGCATTTAAAACTAACAAAGTTACAGAAAGAGAGGAGAGTTCAGTTAGTGGTAGAGTGGAGTTTGTAGAAATAAAAACACTAAAACTTCCATTGACAACGGGCCGGATATAATAGGTTAGGTTAGCCGTAGAACCCAACGCGATGACCGTTCGGGAACCTAGACGTGTTCTAAAGTCGATCAGTCAACCTGCCTGCCTTTTCGCACCTAAGTTGGGGTCGGCTTCCAGTCTATCCGAGTGCAACATCTGCATACCAGTTTACATGAACTGACTACTTTTCTGACCTCCACAAAACAGTTTAGTGGGTAACAGGATACCCCTTGGTAAGACTGGTAGTCAGACTGTGGGTTTCTGACTACTCGTAACGACTGTCAAAGATCTATGAATGACAGCCGGAACTTTCCGAGGCACAGAGGGGTCTCGCTCGGTATGTAATGGATGGCCACCCATCCGCGGACCGGCCTCGGTAAACGTGGCTTAACCTTTGATCGACCCGTGCGACTGTTATTATTTAGCGACGAGGACGTGTTCTAGAGCGGGAAACGTAATTTGTGAATCTGAAACCGTAGGATAAGATCAGGCTAGATGGAGCGCAGGAGCGATGATCTTCCTGGAGTTGCTGGTACCAGCTGAATGGGAGTAGGTAGGTAGTCGAGCATCAAGTTGAAAATTGCACTGGACATTCATAGGTAGCGCCTTGAGGTGCTTGAGGCCCTACTTATTTAAGACTCGTCCTAATAAATCCGAATAATCAGGTAGGTACGGTAGGCCAGCAACCGGAATTTAGTTTTCTTCAGTCACTCCATGTGGTATTGTGTCGTGGTTGTGGCGCAACATGGAATGGAAAAGTCCAGCTTTGTACTGCAAAAGGCCGAATTGATTGATTTACTAAAGCCATAACTGTGGTTTAAATGACCATTGACAAGCTATTTTTTGCATTTGGTAATCGTGTGGGTAAGTGTTCAGTACGCTAATTATTATTATTAGCCTGTGATGTCCCACTGCAGGGCAAAAGCCTCCCTACTCTCTTTCTCAATACGCTAATACTCACAATTTCAAGACGCGCCGATCAAGTTGCGATGCAGTTGCAGTCAGTCATCAACTATCTTTCTTCCTTATCCTAAACTTTGAACTGCAAGTAGCAGTAGAACGCGCTTCAGTGACGCGTACCTACTTGACGTGGCCATAACTGAAAACAGTAGAGAATACTAAAAACGTTCTTTCGAAATGTAACTTCAACTGAAGCTCTTTAGTTACGTGAATTAATTATCCTAATGAACGTTTTCAATACCTATACTTATTATTTTATTTTAATAAATATAAAACGAATCATGCGCAACTTTCAAGTACAGTACCTAGTTCGTTTCGCTGTAAGTAAATTGATCCTTTTTTAAAGCGAAGCCAGGCGTTGAGTTCTCCGGCTGAGTCGGCGACTCTTGTAACCCAACACGAAGATAAGGACTGGCCTTGACAAAACAGCATATAGTAACGACAGCCAGTAGTAATTTCGCGATTTATCAAAAACTACTTTAAACCAACAGCATAAAGTTGGTAATCCCACAGAATTATTTCCACAAACACAGCGATGAAGTTGTTAGTAATGTATAACGGATGTTATAATCTGGTGCTCGACGAACAAAATAATGAACGAGCTTGTGCAGGGTCATAAGATCAGTCGCTTAATTAGGGAGCTAGCTCAATAATAAAGCTAATGTTAAAATTACGGAGGAACAGTGACGCATTGTTGCCGGAACCAATTTATAAGTGCAGAAGAAATAAAAATACCTCGTGGTTTTAAATTTGTAGTATTTATTTATTTAACCATTTATGTATAGGTACACATATAAACAGACAAGATGAAAGGAACAGAAAAATATGTAGGAAAAATTCATTCTTTAATTTTTTTAGTTGAGAATGAATTTTTTATATCGCTGAAAATGTTGATTTACCCAGAACCTAACTAACAAAATGTGAACCTATGTATTATTATTGTTATGTATGAGTTGTATGACTGATATAAGTATTGACAATTGTTATCTAAAACTTTTTTACCTATACCTAAGTACTATTAAGTAGTTATTCTGTGCCTATACTAATCTAAACTCATTTTATAACAGCCTAATAAAATCTTCTAAGCGATTTCTCTATCTACTAAGCTGAATCAAATCTCTCATCAGTTAATCTGCCGAGAGGATGCTAAGGATACTGAATCTTGGCGCAGTTAGAACGTAGGTGCGGCTATTACTGGCTATAGAAACGTTACTGCAACGAACTTACAATCTGCAACCTTTCTTTTGTTCCACAACTGCAATCTAAAACCTGCAGTAGGATGCTACACGTGGCTTTGGGATCATTCGATATCATTTGACACCTATTGTCAACACTCAATGACGTTTGCAGTTCCGCATGGTCAATAACAAAACCACCATGGAAGATTAGGTACCTTTTGGAATGTGGGGTGCATTGCCCGTCGTTCCAAAACCTAGTTAAATTCAACCATTGCGTTGGTATATCAGCCGACAGTATCACGTCTAAGAAAGTAAATACTTATAAAACTTGATGTTGGTTCAGCGATAATAATAATTACTGCTGGATGTGTGAGGGCGACTATTATCTAATATTTGTACAGAACACTGATTAGATAACGAAGGAGATGTAGGTATATAAATACGTGGAGTCACTAAACCAATTAAACTGATGGCAACTTGAGAAGGCATTACTTCGTTGGAAATGATGTAAATAGTAAACTACATACATAACTTTTAGCCATTACTGAATATAATGAATATAATGATGTTCTTCCTGATTTGCATCTTATGAACCTTCGGTATTGTTGATCGAAGTTATGAACGATACGATTTTAATAAATTGTGCTGTTGTAATGACTTATTACTTTTAATGAGTCGATCGACTCAGAAGCTTCATCTTCCGCATTAACTGGAAGTCATATTATGCATAATTGAGTGAACCTCTTGCAAAGTAATAAATAATATGCATAATTAAAAAAGGCTAAAGAAAAATGAAGCATAAAACTGCAAGAGCAGTGCCGTAACCGCATCCACTTTAATGCATGTGGACGGATTAAACTGAAAGTTATTTATATTGACATAAAACAGATAGAGGTGAGGTGAAACTGAATGACGGACGTCTCACGTCCGCTTCCTGCCCTGTTCATGCTGCGAAATATTTGGAAAGTCACGTTTTCAAGGGTAGTTGTAAAAAAGGAAATCACAAGATTTGCATTCCGTACCGTCAAGCGGCAAGCCTGGCCGTTCCGTGTTTATTTATGGGATTAACAGAAGAGCAAACGGACGTGATAAGAGATTTTGAGGGTACTCTTGTATCCACAAATATACAAGCTTCGGGCGGTGTGAAGGTAACTGATAAACTAAGTAAATTGAACGGGACACTTGAGAGGTTTATAAATACCTTGATAAGTATCGGTCAATGCGATTACAAAATTGAACGGAAAGTAGGTATGCACTACTTTCTGCTCACAGGTATTACGATGCCATCGTTAAAATACACAATATCGACAATCATAAATGCTCACTAAATTAAAAGTTTACGAGTTTGTCTCATAAGTACACAACGCCACTGTTTTCTCTTGAAATCGAATTAAAGATCTGCCTGCCTCGACGATGAAGTGAAATTTTTAAACGATTTCATTAAGCGAAATAATCTTAGATTTTACAGTTGAATTAGCGTAGAGTTTTTTCATTAAAGTGACGTTGGACAAATTGTTGTGCTTGGTAGCCCTAGGAGCGTGGCGGCGCATATTCTATTACAATAAGCCTAGCTAGAATGCTGTGTGCTGTATCAACGGTTAGGCACGGCGACAAGTGACCCGCTACCGGGTGAACCCAGTATAAATTTTACTGCTCGATGCTTGTACTACCTTGTACACAAGCGTTATATGAAAAAAATCTACAAACATTTCAGTTAAGTATATCATTCCTATTCGGATGTGGGTTGATCATCATTAGAATAGAAATTAATTGGAATAAGGAAAAAATATCGCAAAATCAGTACCTAATTAGATTGAGAAACAGCAGTTGCTTCAAGTCCATGACGCCATTCTGCAAAAATCAAAACAATTTGTACGGTAATTATTTCATCAAGTAATTGTTATTTAAATTCGCAGTAATCTGAAATATGTGCAAATTCATTTTTATGCTAGACTCAAGCCTGGGAATCGGATAGAAAGGGTCAAGTGTGAGCGTCGATTACTTAATGATCTGGCCTTTCCCATATATATAGGTATAATAATTATGAACTGTAGAATCAATTCCATGAAAAGTATTTTTCCAAGAGTTTTGAATATGTCACAAAACAATCTTCGGGTTTCAGTAATTACTGAAACGGCACCCTTCAGAGGTGGCAAGCTGTAAATCCCAACACATAATCACATTTAACGAAAAAAAGTTAAAAAGAAAATCCCAAACAAACGTTCAAATATTTAGTTAACTGAATATTTTGTGGGCAAGTATACTCGAGCAATACGGTTGGCAGGAATCGAGACAAAGGCTCGTAAAGATACGCGACGTATCGCTCGCTTTACGTAACTCAGGCACTCACCTCGGACGCACTCATACGCACTCACATGCTCTCACATGCACCAAGCATGCACTAAGCCTGCACAAGGTTCATGCACTTTTCTGTTTGGTCTTAATTGCCCGTTATGAAGCATTGTTTTGGGTGTTGATGTTGAGTTCAAACCTTAACAATCAGAAGTAACCCAGATTTCGAAATACATACTTAATTCTCAGGGCATTCCCTCTGAAATAACAGATTGTTTCATAAAGAACGCAGAAACGTATAAAAAACTCGACATAACATTTAGTGAAATTTTATTACACATTTCGTCTTCTCAAATAATGACTAACGTAGGTAAACGAGGCAAAAGGAGTACGTAAGGATCGTAGCAGGTGGCGTTCTGGAGTTTCTGCTTATCCCCATGGAAAACGGCGTGAGTTTATATATGTAACGTCTATTCAAACTTATGTTTCAATACTTTCAAACAAATTAATATTATTTCAAGTTAAACAAATATCAACTTTGTTGTAATGTCAATTAAGTTGATTTCAGAGTGATAGCACTATTGAAAAAGTTATAAAAATGTTTGAAATTGTACCGTAAACTGATGTTAATCGTGTAGGATTTAAAGTTATTTTTCCATAAACTCATATTTGTTTACATCTTTGGCAAATAAATCGCGAATGCATATTATGTAAGTACTAGCTGCGCCCCGCGGTTTCACCCGCGTAAATGTCGATCCCTTGGGAATATCGGGATAAAAACTATCCTATGTCCTTTTCCGGGACTCAAACTATCTCTATACCAAATTTCATCTAAATCGGTTCAGTGGTTTAGGCGTGAAGAAGTAACAAACATACACACACACACACTCACAAACTTTCGCCTTTATAATATTAGTGTGATTAAATTGAAACCCACCAATTAAGTTAGGTTATATAGTATTTAATTTAGGTCAAGCCAAAATACAGTTTATCTAAGCTAAACATTGCTTTGCAAAGGTTGACTGACTTCCAGTCTCAGAATACAGAAGCTTCCAGTGTGCTAGAGGTAACAGGACAGCACACATCAGTGTTTAACACGTGGTAAGATAACAGTCTACTTTATTTTAAATCTCAAATCAGCTCAGAACTGTGTCACATATAAATACAATATTTATATTCCATATGTTCATGCAAAAGGTACAAATCAAATTCTGATATACCGTAAATTAATTCTAAAATGTGCCAACAAGACTTTGTGCCCGTTATCCATTAAAGATTTATAAGGCAGGAATCATGGTACCCAAAGTGCTAAATTATAATCATCGAAATTACATGTTTCTGTAGATCGGATAATAACAAACAATGTTAAGGTACCCATTAGATAATTAACACATAATTTCCGACAGCGAGGCGGGCTTAACATTCTAAAATTGCTTTACAATATGTTGATGTAATCATCGGGCGAGGCAGCAAGTGAGTGCAACAATTAATAAAAGGTCAAATTCGTATTGATCGTAAAAAGAAGAATATTAAGCCATTGCTAACTTGAGTATAAATCAAGCGCAGTGTGTGGGCCGGGCGTTGTTAGCGATAACCCGCGATTTTACAACACTATTGATGATGTCACCAGGCCACCAGTTCCCTCGTACTGTCTTATTTAATATTCGGCTGCAATTGCCGTATGTATTCAAATCAATGATAAAGTGTGAGGTGTAATGTAATGGCATCGGACATTCCAAATTACTTAATTTAATTACTTACTAAATAAAACGCATGTATGCTACTGAAGGTATTTCCCTATTACACTGCATGCAAGCAATCGCCGAAATTATAAATGCAGAATTGCAGAATCGTCCTGTAAGCGGTGTTTCAAACTGTTTTCAGGTTGAATTAATGAATTATTTTCAATATTAGAAACATTTTGTTGTACGAAATACGTCTTTGTCATAAGCTTAGTCCGCACTGCCTGCAGCACAATGTCGCAGCGCAGTTCTCAGCCCTAGTTCTGCTGAGGCTTTAGACATTTACATAATATTATAATGCATAGGTAATATACTAGTAAATGCCTACAAATAATTTTATACACTCAAATAATCGCTCTCCCGATCAATTAATGCAGCTCTGTTATATATTGCTAGCTATAAATATGATAAAAAAGCGTTTAAAGTACGATAGTAAGTAACCGATTAAAGATATTTTGTATTCACTGATAAAGAGGTCGGTTAGCCGGAATTCAACAGAATTCCTATGTAAATGTCGAGTAATCAGTAGACTTGGTTCCATAGAGTCATTATTGTACACAATGGTGCGTCAATAATAATATTAATACGCCTGTATCGTTCCATATTGCCTCCCTTTCCTTTTTCCACTCAACTCGATCCTGAGCCAATATGGACCAATCACACTAATATTATTAAAGGTGAAAGTTTGTTACTTCTTCACACACAAATGGCTGAACGGATTTGGATGAAATTTGCCACACAGATAGTTTATAAGTTTTTATCCCGATATTCCCACGGGATCGACACTTATGCGGGTGAAACCGCGGGGCGCAGCTAGTCCACCATAAAGGTTTATGGTCCATATTGGTCGTTTTTAGAAATATTTTGTTATATAATATTCATCATCATCCGCAGCTCGACTTCATCTCTGTTGAGCTTTTGCTTCTCTTTTCATGTGCCAATCTCCAAGCTCCTGTGCGCATCCAGGTTCTACCCGCGATGATAACAATGTCATCCGCCGTTATACCAAATTATATTAGGTACAGCCGGTTCACGAAATTAGCCGTTGGTCCTGGCTGTCATTCGTGGATCTTTGACAGTCGTTACGGGTAGTCAGAAGCCCGAAAGAATTATAACCAGTCTTACCAAGGGGTATCGTATGGGTATCGTATTATCCAGTTACTGAGTTGTGGAGGTCAGATAGGCAGTCGCTCCATGTAAAATACTGGTATTCAGCTGCATCCGGTTAGACTGGAAGCCAACCCCAACATAGTTGGGAAAAGGCTAGGCAGATGATGATTAGGTACAAGAAAATTCTTCTTGTAACTATGTTTGCCTTACTTATAAATCTTATGCGTACGCGAGTACAATAACTATACCTAAGTAAGCTACGAAGAACTACATAAGGAAACATTTTTTGCATCAAAATCTTAGCTTAAAACTGAAACTGAATTGAAATAAAACGACATAAAATACACAATAGCATATCCGGGAGTTTTAAACTCCTAACAGGTGCATTCAAAGTGTAGTTATCGGCTAGTTAATAGCTTGGTGTTCGTAATCGTCACCAAGTTAGATCACTGCAGTTAAGCAACACTTAGCCGGCACTCAGTGGTTGCATGATCATTAACGTGGGTCGCGATAAGTGGGGAGCGCATTATACGTGTGCTCGGTCCGATGTTAACATAACGACTATTACGAGTGAATGCTTGATTCAATGTGTTGGCGCGAAAAAACAAGGAGGCTTGATAACCGCTGATTCTGACTGCCTGCTTTAGTAATGTGGTAATGAGAATGGCGAATTGGAATTTTCTACAGCTATGCAGGTTTTACATCAGGATGCTGTGTTTCTGGACAGGAAACTAGTTATATACTCGTAGATTTTTCTGCTAGAAGACTCAGATTACCTGGAATTGCCAGTGATTTATGTTAGCATACCTGACTCTACCGGTATCAGTGGTTTGTGTGTTATCCTTGGACAGATATTTTAACTTGGTAATTATTTCATGAATTGTTAATTAACTACACTACCAAATTGAGACACTGTAATGCTGTAATGGAAAAATAAGTAGGTAAATAAAAAAAATACTTTAGATGGAATTAAAGATATGAAGTGACTACCTAGCAGCAGTATCGGTCTCAACTTACGAGTTGTAGGTCGTGAGTTCGAACCCAGGCAGGCACTTTTCTTTATGTATTTAATTTCACCAACACTGCTCTCAAAACGGCAAAGGAAAACATGAGGAAATAGGCATGTCCGAGAACCAAAATTTCGAAGACATCTACCGACCCACAATCGGCTCGCGTGGTGGATTTAGGCCCACTCCCTCTTACAAAGAGGAGGCCTGTGTCCCAGCAGTGGCGACACCATGGGCTGATTATGCTAAGAGACTACCTAGCAGCATCCTAGCCCCTTAGGCCAAAATAGTATTTACGGTCGGAAAATTATGCAACTGTTAAATAACTCAAATATGTATATTTATGTTACCAACTAAGTAACACATCTGGTAAGGTCAGGCTTACTTACGCGAGAAGAACTTGGTAACCGCTAAGCCGCTAAGTGACTTCGACATCTTCACGCAAAAACCGTGAAAAACAAATACAAAAAGGTAAGATGTCAAACAGCGATTTTGTCGAAATCATCGAATAGGATACTATTTCATTTGTAAATATTTTGGCAACGATCTGGTCAGAAGGCGTGGTAAGAAGCTTATGACATCCAAGAAGTAAAAACCATTACTTAAAGATTATTTCTTGTAGCTGCTGGAGCAATTGCAATAAAAACTCTGTAAATAGGCTTTTAGTAAGCACTCATTTCAATACTATAAAAACAACTGCCTAACGCTTCGGGTTACAAAGGCGTGACTTTTCGTTTGTATTGTTATTTCAATATGGCGCAGGTATTTGTAAAGACAAATTAATTTTAATTCCGTACCTAAAATTATGTCTACTGATTTAGTAAAACAAAGGAGTTCCAAAAGTAAGGGATCCCAGGGGCAACATTAGACCTCGTTAGTATCATACGCGAGCCTACGTAGGGTCTACGTAGACGTAGCAATTTGCTACGACTGCTACGACATTTTCTATTAAGGAAGAAAATTATCATTTAAATTATGTTCAAACTTACGTTTCCGATTGATGTTATTTCAAGTTAAACAAATATCAACTTTATTTTAATGGCAATTAAGTTGATATCAAAGTGACTAGCACTATTGAAAAGTTATAAAATGTTTAAGTTGTAAACTGAACTTTAACGTGTAGGAATTAAAGTTATTTTTCCATAAACTCATATTTGTTTACATTTGTTGGCAAATAAATCGCGAATGCAGTATACATACATAAATTGTCTTCTTCCCATAACGGTAGGCAGAGACTTCAGAACGCCACCTGCTACGATTCTTACATACTCCTTATTGTCATAAGTACTACACATTATATGGTCATTAGTTATGGTTGTGATTATAGAACAGTTGTTCTGCAGATCCTCGCAGTTATTATAAAATATCTATCTATACTTAATGATAAAGCTGAAGAGTTTGTTTGTTTACTGGAACTTCCAGTCAAATTTGAAAAATTATTTTTGCATTTGATAGAACACACCACGCCATAACTCTTAGGAGCCGAGCAAAAAGAAAATGTAAGAAAGAACGCTACGCGAAAGCGAAGTTATAGTGCGGACAGGCGATGCGATGCGACAGGATAGGTCGGGGTAACAACAAAATTTACGCGGACGAAGTCGCGGATACAAGCTAGTTATAGATATAGACCAAGGTTCGTCGAGTGTCTATAATAACCAAAATATTGGTACGATCGTATTTTTGCAAGGATATCCGACTTTCGTTTTTGCCTTAACCAAAACCACATGATTATACACAAGCTAACAGGTGTTTCAACGAGTATCGAATGTTCGTCAAATGCTATTATTTCGCACTTCATATTTCAAAAGACCGAACGGTCAGCAAAAAAAACGAATGCCATTTTCGCCACTTATTTTCAACGCAACGTATTTTCCTAAATTTTTGTGCCTTCGTGGTTCTTGGAAAAGTATTAAGTTTGTAATCCCATTCTTGCTGTTGTTATAAGAGGAAAACGAAGAGATTATTCATTCCTATAGGGCACGGACACTTGTCTCACCAACGTGCTCATGTGTGTGTAATACAAAGATCATGAATCCGTTTGGCTCTGCCTGAGTAGCCTAACATATACCACCAACCCGCATTGGGCCTGCGTGGTGGATTATGACCCACTACCTCTCACAGAGAGGAAACCTGTGTGTGGCTGATTATAATTTATACCTGTGCCTAGCCCATCGGGAAATACAAGGCGTGATGTTCTTCTGTTATTTATAATGTGGTTGTTACTTTTCAGTAGTGATCATTATTAACTAACTAACAGCGCCCCGCGGTTTCACCCGCATAAGTTTCGATCCTGTAGGAATATCGGGATAGAAAGTGTCCTATCCTATCCTAACACTGGTTATAAACCATCTGTGTGCCAAATTTCATCCAAATCCGTTCAGCAGTTTTTTGCATGAAAGCGTAAGCGTAACAAACATCCATCCAACCATCCTCACAAGCTTTCGCGTTTATAATATTAGAAGGATCTTAATAAGATGGTAATATTAAATTATGTTCTTTTAAAGTTTCCCAAGGAAATGTTTTATCGGTTCATTAACATAAAATTATCAAAGTAAACCAATAAATAAAATCTCCAATTTTAGCCTCAAATTGGGTCATGTTTAATAATAATCCTGTGCGGTGTCAGATAACGTAGTTTATCTTTAAATGCCTACTTATTTGTTATTGTGAATTATGTTCCGAATTGTTTCAGTTACATTATCAATGTGAATAAAATGTTTCAAATGCTTTATCGGTGTTTATTGCTTTGAAAAATATAGTTGTAATATTGACCTACTTACGGCGTTGTTATCGAGAAACAAAAACGAATACAAAAATGTATTATTTTAAAATAATAAGGTCTTTATATCAGCACATGAATTCCGGCCACGCCAGCTTTGCCAAAGATGTAAACAACAATGGACGCTCGAGATTGAATAAAATCGATGTAAGTATATCGATTTTGAAGAACATTTATTTTAAGTAATGTTTGTTTTCGTCTAGTTAGCTCAGAGATTTAGACGAAAATAAACATTACTAATAATAAATGTCCTTAATTCGGCTCGCGAGGTTGTCGACATGTGGGATGTTGACTCAGCAATCATTGTGCCGATAGTCGTTACAGCCAATGGATTGATAGCCAAGAGCCTCGACAAACACCTGAGGAGGCTCTCGTTGGGCAGCTGGATCAAGGGCTTGATTCAGAAAGCAGTACTTCTGGACACGGCTCGCATCGTCAGGAGGTTCCTCTCTCTGGAGCCCTGACCGCCGGTAGCTTGGACCCTGTTCCCGATACCGGTGGGCTACTGTTTTTTTTATTTTTAAATGTTTTTATATTTCTTTTATATTCTAATATTTAAAAATATAATTAATGTGTAAATACTTAGATAAATAAACGAATAATAATATTCTTATAGTATATCGATTTTATTCAATTTTGAGCGGTCATTGTTGTTTACATCTTTGGCAAATTTGGCGCGGCCGGACCTTAGACAGATACTAGAAAGCGAAAATGTCAAATATATTCAGACATTTCTCCTTATTCTACACAACATATAAATGCTTCCCGACCCAGTGTGCAATGTGTATACACACGAGCGCATCGACACAGAGTCAACTTCAACCGTCGACATATTTTAAATTTTTGAAGTGAAAACTTCTTTAGCGGCGTTGCACACATTTTGTAATGGGGAAAAACATCATCGCGTCAGGACACGTGACCGTCAGGAGAGATTCCCCCCCCCCACCCCTCTTTCTACGGCGGCGCCAACCGAAGTGAACCAAGTGAGACACGATAGTGGATGGACGGTGACGGTGACGGTGATGGTGGACGTGGATGTGGATGGATGGATGGACAGCTGATGGCTCGACCGTCTGTGTAGCCACACTGCTGTGTATTCGTAAAATTCGTGTATACATATAAAGTGTTTCAAATATGGAAATTGAACAAAGTGCATCGATTAATGAAAAAAGTGACGCAGAAATAGTGAAAAAAAAAATAGTTATATTAATTCAATTCATAATTGATTTATTTCAACGTTAATATTCTAGTTTTCACTTCTGCCGGCACTCCCGGAGTGCAACCCGTTTTTTTTTTTAGGTAAATGCATCTCTTAGTTGACCCTGAGAGGTCGTGAGCGTGACTACTTAACCGGACAATCCTGTGGTTGCTTTAAGTAAACTCAAAGCCTCCAGCCAGGGGCGAATACCTAATAGACTAAGCGACTGCACGCTAAGGGCACTCCCTGTGGGGTACGAAACTCGGCTTAGCGCGTCGCTGGGGAGAGAACAGCAAGATGGGACAGGCTGGATCAAATTATTATTCTTATTTAAAGCCTGATGAGATCGGCGTTTCCTATCTGACTACTCTGAGAAACCGTCGACAACGTTTCGCTCGTGTATTTGAGTATGCGTCGACGCGTGTCGCTCGTGTGTATCCACACTTATAAAAGGTTAGTAGTAACAAGGTACAATAATAAAAAAAACCAGTTTGTACAACGCAAAACCTAATTACCTACGTCTAAATTGGCTGCACAGCATCCGCTTTCTATCTTCTAAGCTAATATATTAAGTATGTAGGTAAGTACAGTAATTTACTGCAGATGCACATATTTTTTTTTTGTAATGTTTTGAGTAATTTTTCTGCTATCAGTACACAGAGTTATTGGAGCCTTGAGCACAAATTGTCCCTGGAGTTATGTATGGCAAATTGATCACAGCTGCTGTTGCATGGAATGAAAATTAACATTAAACGTACACTTTATTATTTTCCTGTTTACCGCGATTGCTGTAATAAATGTATGAAGAACGGACTAATTAACAGGTTATCACGATTTGTGTACCTTTTAATGCATCATACGATACTGCGTATTTGTTGTAACTTTTAAATGTGTGCAACGTTAGCCGTTTAATGTCCATTTGTTCATCTGTACGTGTTATCACGGTAATTATTTATCTTTACGAGGCATCGTGTAACAAAATTAAATTCATGTTTTAATTTATTTGCCATCTGAAAATGTTATTAATATTATTAATCACGACATGGCACACACAACCGGTCCATAGTCGATTCGCTCTCCTTTATTGCAACCAATATAAGAAACTAGCTTCTGCCGCGACTTCGTCGGCGTGAAATTTCTTGTTCTACCAACCTACCTCGTCGTATCGCATCGCCTGCCTGCGCTATTACTTCGTTATCGCGTTCATTCTTCCTTTTTTCTTTTTGTATGCTTAAACGTGGATCCACGCGAGACACAATGGCTTTTTAATTGTGTCTGTAATTACGGCATTCAACCGGTTAAAGGTCCTAGCGTGACGTTAAGTAGCCTATAGCTTTCCTCAAGAATTGGGCTAACATGAAAAAAATTTTTTTTTAATCCGACTGGAAGTTCCGGAGATCAGCGCATTCAAACAAACCCTTCAGCTTTATTAAATAAATAAATAATACATTTATTTAGACACATTTTGATGACATGCTAAGCACAAAAACAAAAGATAGTAAAAAAAATTAATATATAAGTAGTGCATTTATTTATATTTATTATTAGTATAAATAAAGATGGTACACTAAGTATAACCAATTTGAAATAACTATTTACTGAAATACTAAATATTACCAATAATTTGTGCATTAAAGAGAATTAAAAGTCATTAAGCATCATTAAAGGCAATTAAATCCCTTAGCTACGGCTATATCTGTCTTTCGACAAGCTCAAAGGAAAGTCGAACCAATAAACAATGCATTTATTACCTACTGCGTATTAAATGGTGTGTTTTTTCCTTCTTACTGACCGAGCGAGAGGTAGGTTCATTACTAAAAATAAAAATTTAATGGATTGAACCAGTTCTGTGGCTCCGACCGCAGCCCGCAGCCGACGGAGCGGCCAGCCTGTGTGGCTGCCTCTTACTCATCCCTCTGTCTGACTCAGCTTACTATTGTTCATTACTTACCATCCTACAACAGCTTATGACTGGACTCTGTAGTAGAGCGACAATGACCTTTGTGTGCTTAATGCCTTACTTTTTATTCTCGACGTCAACTTCTCAAGTTATCTATACATCTGTATCTATACAGGGTGGTCCAAAAGTCGTGGATCAAACGAAGTAGGGGGATAAAGGAGGTCATTTCCAACGCTTTTAAAGTGAGAAATAATTTTTGGTAACGTTACAAAATTTTTGGAAAAGAATAAATTGCTCTTGAATTGACTCTTGATACTCAGAACCCTAATAGAACTTTGTAGTGCTGATACATTATCTAGTAGTAATACAACACCGTTTGTTTTATTGTTTTATATCACTTTTTTTTTTAAATTCGTCTAATTGTAAAAGAACTCGGTATACACAAATATTCATAACTTTTAGGGCAATTGATTTATGTCCATGCTGTAGAAAGATTTTTTGTTGGAAATGACCTCCTTCATCTCCCTATTTCGTTTGATCCACGACTTTTGGACCACCCTGTACATCTATCTGTACATAATATAGATACATACAAATAAATAAAATTGAAGTGTCTGTTTGTAATGGTAAAATAACGGTTTTTTTTTTTACTAAATACATAAATGAAAGTACCTATAAAGGTATAACAAAAAAATAATGTTTAAAATTTTTGCCTGTCCGTCTGTTCCGGCTAAACCCCGAAACGGCTGGACCGATTTTGACGGGACTTTTACTGGCAGATAGCTGATCTTATAAAGCTGGGTACTGACCGGCGTTACGGGGCGTAATGTAACGTGTTACACAGCGAGCATTCATGCAGTCAGTACGTCGTGTTACGGGAAAACCAGCAAGCAACGAGCCGCTCGTTTCTCGCTTTGAGTGCTCCACCCGGCTGTCGGTTTTTTGGCGAATCCTTTGACTGTTACGCGGTTCAGTCAGTACGCCGTTGCGAGTCGTCACGAGGTTTGGTTTTTTAATATTGCTATCAATGACAAACCACCACATACGCCTCTATTTTTAAATAAGTTTGATGTCCAGTAACGTTTTTTCTTTTTCTTCACTTGGATGAAACAATAACTAAGTAGAATTAAAGTTCCCAATACGTCCTCGCTGTCGGCCATCTCGGAGTGAACTGGCGGCGACGGAGCACAGAGTTTTGACGAGCATGTTACGTCGATTTTAAGGACACTGCGTAACATGCTCGATGAGTAACACGCTCGATGCGAATGTTACATTACACCTTGTAACGTTGGTCAGTACCCACCTTAAGGTGTAACTTAGACTTTTGTTTTAGAAGAAGTCGGTTAAAATGAATTAGGGTTCCGCCATAGATTTATAATAACGTCCAGATTGAGTGTTCCGTACAAAACGCACCGTTCTTATTGAATGCATTTAGTGATACGCGTGTGCGTTGGTACCGCCCACCGCAAGTGTATTATTATCGTTTCTGCAGTTGTGTGCGTGACGTTTTCTAATACCAGCGCAAAATGATTACCCCAAAATGTGGGAAAATTCGTGTAGTTTTCTTATTCATATTCACTTAGGTAATTATATAGTTATTATATGTGTACAAAATGAAACCCGCCTTTTACATTCATACCGATTGACTCTTATGATAGTTTTTGAAGATTGTTATAATTTTATTTTTAACATGGTTTTCGTAAACATGTGTGAATGAACAAAAAACTTTTAATATCATAGGTACTAATATTATAAATCAGAAACTTTGTGAGTGGTACTGGTTTGAGAATTATCGCTAAACATACGTTAATGTGGGAACATTATAGGCTGATGATGATGATGATGATACGTTAATGTAACAAACATACCTAAAATATTGTTTCGCTCCAAATCCGTTTGTTGACTCAATAATATCGTAGTATTAAAAAAGATGGTAAAAGTATTTCATACCCTTGGCAACCATTGATATCATTTTGTTGATAATAATAATGTTGATTTCGTAACATCATACAATATTAAAATATCGCAGCATAAAAAAAGGGTAAAAAAATTTCATGCCTTACCTTGGCAATACTCAAATATTATGGCGTCGTTTTGTTTTTATTTTGTTTTCGTAATAATTTCAATGAAATACGTAGAAATTCATCATAAAATTGCAAACTTACCTGTGAAATGTGATGTTCGTATCCTTGTCTTTTTTTAGTGTAGTTTTTACACGATTTCACTGCACAAACCGTCATTTTTTCAATTATATTTAACAGCGTTTTCTGACGTACACGCGTTGAACGTCTGTCGCGTAATGGCGGCCTGTGGGCGGGGCTAACGAACGAATACACTATTTTGGTGTCTGTGAATTCGAAGCATTTTGACAGCGCGTACTAGGCATCTGGACGTTATTATAAATCTATGGGTTCCGCGTAATAAAATTAAAACCCATAAAATCCAATAAGCTCGCGAACGACGACGTCTCGGGCACAGCTAGTTAGTCGTAAAAGGTCCTTTACTGTCAATTACAGGGTATGTTCATTAATTGTCGTAGTAAATGCGTGGCCATGCACTAGTGGTGCACTGTGGTGGCAGTTCATATCCTGTGCAAAACATGACTCCATTGGCCTTGAGGAGAAACATTAATAATTTCTTTTTTTTTAATTTTATTTCCTCATAACGTTTCTTTCGACAGTTTCGACGTGTTGAGAAATTGAAATCGTGTAGGTAAGTAGTAAGTACAAATACAAACTCATTAACATTTGCACACGGAGTTCGAAGAAATAATGGCTATCGATTTTTTTTGATAGCCCACTCCTAACTTGTCTTTGGTAATTACTCATAATATTTGACTGTTTATATTATTATAATAACGACTTAATGAGTTTTGCGCGAGTAAGTGCGCATGCGTCTTTATTGACGGCAGCCGTAGACGTGACGACGGCGGCCGTCGACGAATGTCGATGGCTGCGGTTGCCTCGGCCGCCGTTGGCGCGTGCCACTCGTTTGTATGCACATGCACACTACACATGATCGTCAGCATGTATTTTTATTTATATAGGAACATAATACAGTGACGACTTTTTTTTCCTTATTTTAGCGTAACAAAAGAACATTACTTAGATTAGGTAGTTAAAATCACGTAGGTACCTATTTTTTTTTATTATTTCCCAGGTTTTGAAGCAGCAAAATGATTTTCACGCGTTGAATACTTAAACATATTTTTTCAGCAAACTGTCGGAAATGCTTTCTTATCTAATTTGCATTTTTTGCATGTGAGAAATCTTGATTGCACATAATGCAAGTCAAGGGGGGCTAATTTTGTCTATGTAAGTCAATAAGAAGAGCAGTGATGGCCGAGTGGTAACAGCCCCGACTTACCGAGTTGCAGGTCCTGGGTCCATATTTTATACTGTGTCGTGGGTAACCCAGACAGGCGCTTTACTTTGTGCAAATTATTTCATGACTACTGCTCTCAAATCGGTGAAGGAAAACATCGTGAGAACCGGCATGTCCTAGAACCAAAAATTTGAAGACATTTTTGTGATATTCTACCAACCCGCTCTGGGCCCGCGTGGTGGATTACGGTCCACTCCTTCTCACAGCGAGGAGGCTTGTGTCGCGTGTCCCAGTAGTGGGAACGAATCAATAAGTTTATTCAGATACTAATTTGTCTTTTGATTTTATTCATTCACGAATATTTGTCAAGTTTTGTACTCTTCGGGTTTATTTAATAAAATTGACAAGCAACAGTTGACAGGCGACGATCCGACAATTTTACAAGTTTCTTTCATACATTTCCTGCTTATCGAGAAAATGGAATGTGAATTTTGTAATTTTTTGACGAATATGTCGCATCGTCACTTATATTAAATAAAGCCCCCTGGCCTAGTACGCGAAAATGCGATGACATCCGCGCCCTAATTCACTATGACTACTCGAAGCCACGTCAATTCCTTAGGTAATCACGCCAACTTCGCGTTCATTTCGTGTCATAGAGAATACGTTACTTCTGATCACGTAGACCTTAGCCATTGCTAAGAAACCCGTCGCCACTTGTGCGAAACTATTAATATTCATAATGCATCATATTTTTATATCAAAAACATTGTGACACTCGCAGAAAAACGTTATTCGATACTTGGAACCACTGAATATAAGGTTTATTGTTGACCGTTAATTTATGTTAGTCGTATCGTATTTTAAGTATTTTTCCATAGGGGTACAGTAGAATTCTAAGTGCTGACGATGTGAGTATTGTCAGTGTTGCTTTAACTGTCATGACAATGCTTAAGGTATTAAGTTACTAATCCATTGTCTTTCTATTCGATGTTATTATTAACTAAATATAATGTATTTCTCTAGATGCGTCGATCAACATTGATCTAAGTCTAGTTGTTACAATATTTTTTCTTTGTGTAGAAAGAGCTACCTACGTGTTATGTTTTTACACCGCCTTCTAAAACTGCCAGTTGTTTGTTGACTTGTCGGTCAATAGCACGATATATGGTCAATAGTTATGGTCTTTAGTGTACTGACTGAGTATTCTAGTCGAAGTTAGATGATAGTTATCCTGCATCCTAATTGCGTAACACACCAATCACAATTTGAATCATTTTGAAGGGTATAGCTATTCTTCATACAGATTCCAGAAATGAGACAACTCACGCAAGGTTTCCGCAATGATAGCTCATACTCGTATGTTCGAAAAACTCGTCTGCTCAACAACGTAAATAACGCAATGAATGTTGTTGAACTGTCAAAATGAAAGCCATTGCTACTGCAGTTAGTGTGTTACGCAATTACTCGTACCTCGCAGCGGGGTAATTGTCAAAAGAACATCTTTCAAGTTAACTCCACGATTTTGTTTCGTACTCGTTGTTTCGCATGTAATTTTCCTTGAGCTAGGAACGTTTTCTTTTGTTTCGCTTCTAAATTCGTGTCTGTTTGTCCGCGTTGTTCTTTTTAACTGTGCAACGAATTTTGATGCAGTTTTCATCATAATTTAGAGAATTTATTCCGGAATGTTTATGTGTATAATACATTAATATTAAACTTACAAAAAAATATCTATGTTTTGTCCAGTATCAAGAAAACCGTGCAAAGCAGGGGCAGGTCGCTAGTTATTTTATAAAAATGCAACTGAACACTGCAGTCTGCCTCAGTGAATTTGTTATTCATAGATATATAAAGTTTTGTAATTCAATTAATATACGGAGAAGTTATAAAAAAATTGCTAGTGCACATCGATCACTAATTCTTTATTAGTGATCGATGCTAGTGGATAATAAATACAATTCTTGAATTCATTCATGACCAATTCATATCTGAAACATATTAGTTTCTACAAAAAAATAATGTGAATCACTCTAAATAAGGATTTAAACGTGGGTATATAAGGAAAGGTCAATATGTTACAAGACTTGATGGACTCATCGCTGTTATTAATGTTATTATATTGCAATTTTTTGCATCATTCACACGCTTTGATATAATTGCTTTAGTTCTACAAAAAATATATTCGATCGTGAATCAGGTTGACGTCATATCAATACGAGCATATATCATGTTCGTAGAAAAAAATAATCATAAAAGTGAATAGTCCAGTCATTACATTTAATTTGTAGGGAGCGAGAAATCTGACTCGCTTTTATCTTCTCATGTACAGAGGCCAGCACATTAAGGTACCCCAATCTGTCAAATTTTCCCAATTGAATATGAACCTTATAACTTTGTAGTAAAGTTGAAAATCTATCAAAGAAATTTGACAGATTGGGGTAGCTTGATGTGCTGGCGTCTGTACCTACAATATACACAGCTCTATGCAGTTATCACTTATCAGTGTGCTAAGCATACATTATCTACCGGCAAGACATGAATCACGACCTTTGCCAAGTTTTTTTGCAGAGGCTTGATAAAATCCGACACAAATGTCTTGTTACCGGCCGCCAAAGTTGATATAGCTAGAAACGAGATGGCTACTGCGATGACGGCTGAGAGAGATGATACATGAATGAAAGAAGACATTCTGATGCATGTCTTTTATGGCGCACACCAATTTAGGCGCGTTAAGGCGCCCCTGTTTACTTTAAACTCGCAAAATTTGTTATACTTAGATGTGTATTTGTATCACAGCACAGTATCCAAGCGACAGCGGAAGAATATATGTACATACATTTAGATACAAAAACACAGGATGAGACTCTTGATAGTTGTTTGATTTACACAGAGTAAGTAATAATTTTAACCGGTCAAGCCCCGCGCGTTACCGATGGGTGACGAAACAATAGAAGATCAATTGTGTCTCATTAGCTCCTGTACAACGTGAAGAAGAGTGTGTTCATGGTGTTTGGGGTTACTGCAAAGAGTCACAGGGCAGTGCCACCGGTGTACCTATATGGTGTTGCTCTAAACAGAGTGCCTTGTTTTAAATACCTTGGACACATAGTAGCAGAGGATCTTAATGATGACCAGGACTTAGAACGGGAACGACGGGCGTTGTCGGTCCGATGCAATATGTTGGCCCGTAGGTTTGCAAGATGTACGAGACCGGTCAAGATCACCCTTTTCAGGGCGTATTGTCAGTCATTTTACACTTGCGGCCTGTGGGTCAGGCATACGCAGAGGGCCTACAACGCTCTTCGTGTCCAGTACAATAACGCCTTCAGGGTGTTGGTGGGGCTACCGCGATTCTGTAGCGCGTCAGCCATGTTTGCTGAGGCTAATACCGATAGCTTCTCAGCAATCATGAGAAAAAGAACGGCATCATTGTTACGCAGGATTCGTGGGAGTGCCAATGGCATCCTGAAGGTGATTGGGGATAGGTTAGACGGCGTTTTCCTGAGGTATTGGACCCGTATGCATATCTACGGGTCTGATACTGCGGGAAAATACATGAATTAATAGAATTGTAGTTTTTGTATTTTTATTTTATTTTTAGTTTGTTTTTATTAATTTTATTTTGTTTTTTTAATTAAATGTAAGTACTAACATAGTTATGTAAAGTGTATCACTAACAAAGATCTATGGAGCAAGTCTCTGAAATAAACGTTTATTATTATTATTATTATTTGATTTTACGTATCTCGGGACCATGGGGTCCCGGTCCTTTGGAAGGCGTACGAGGGGCCGAAGTCAACCCGCAGAGGCCCCTTAGGAAATTTTAATGAAATGTGGCACCAACCGACGATTATCCCTGTACGCACTATGCACGTGCACCCAAGGACAATCCCCGGTTGGTGTAGGACTATTGTAGGATATGAAAAAATAAAAAATTGGACTATAGGTTTGGGTGGCTAAAGTGGACTGGTTACCAATAACTATGGAAGAACTATGACCCCTGCCCAAACAATGTTTTAAATATACACGGATCAAATAGCAGGGGGTGACTTGCACACTCAATAATGGGCCCCCGGAAACGGTCGCTAGCACATAGTGACGTAGCGACAAGGGGGCAACATGTCCTGAAGTGCTTATGAGGAGTGGAGAGGTATTCCACGGCTATCAGGACAATCCCGGAAGTACGGTCAAGATCCCTACCAGCATCTTACTGAAATACTTCCTTCCTCCGAGCACGTTTGCTCTTGCGAATCTCCACTCAAGCCGGCCAACAAAGGCAAGAATGAGGTGGGAGCTCTGTTCCTCGTCATTGTTCACTCCAGCCGGCCAATAAAGGCAAGCCAGAGGTGAGGAACAAGACTTCTCCCGGGAGGTAGGGTCCGTGGGGTCGCTACTGCCCAACAGCTCGCCACATGCTGCCCTGCGGGTTTCTGTATCTCTCTTGGTCTGGCTCCTCACCCTAGACCCGTTCCAGCAAAGTGAACTCTTCCGGCTCAGGCCTAGAGTAAGGAGCGCGCAAGCCCCACCACGACGTCAACGTAGAGATACGGCGATGGGGTGCATGACAGATTAATAATTTTTACATTCAGATTGAAAATGATAAGTCCAGCTGGTTTCTTCCCGTGAACCATAGACATATCGCTCTAGAGTAAAGTAGTTTTGTCACTTTATATCTAACAGTGGGAACCATAGATAATTAGTTTGGTTCGCCCATAGAAATGTAAATATGGGTTCGCCACATTATCTTCTCTGTAATCTGGTTGGTGATCCAACCCCGAATAATAGGCTTATGGGCTGGAGGATGATGACCAGTCGCTATTGATCTCATCCCGCACAAGCTGTTCTTGACCTTAGAGCACGATAAGTATTGGGAATTCCTCTATGTCTGATTAATTTTATCCAGTACAAGCTGTCTTTAACTATAGAGATATCGGGAATTCCTTCAAGTCGATTCCCAGTACAATAATGGATCCTTTCTTTCATAAAGCTGTAAAATGTAGTCGCTCTATGTTGAAGCTGAATCATTCTGTAATTAGCTAAATAATTGAGAAATTCTGATGCAATTCTGTTGATAGGGCTCAAAAGAACTGAAGAAAATGACAAACTAACGATAACAAGGTTAATTATTCATAATTATTTGGGTGTCGATGTATTAACTGCGGTTAGGGTGTAATTATATAGGTTATTTTAACAGGAATTTATTTCCGACTAGCTGCGCCCCGCGGTTTCACCCGCATAAGTACCGATCCAGTGGAAAATATCGAGATAAAAAGTAGCCTATATGTTTATCCAGGATGTCAGCTACATCCATACAAAATTTTATCAAAATTGGTCCAGCCGTTTGTGCGTGAAGAAGTAACAAACATACAGACACACACACACTCACAAACTTTCACCTTTATGATATTAGTGTGATTCCTAATGGACCTACTGTCAAGTCAACAGGACAGTAATTGGACATAAATTCCTGACACCATAATTGTAGACAGTGACAAACATTATATACACACACACATTACATTAAATTCCGCATATACTTATTTTCATTTTTTTAAATCATATAAAAGTAGTAAATACTACTTACTTCTCAACATCTCAAAAGCGTTTGGAATAAGTATAGAAATATTTAGGTATGATTAAGAAGTAAGAGCTGAAATAGCCGTTTTATTGGTTTTTAGGAATTAGACATTAACATGAATATTTTTATTTTTTAGGGGGGAGTAATTAGACATTATTTTTAAAACAACGCAATATTTTGTAGTTAGGTAGGTACTACCATAGAAATATATCTATGGTCGGTATACTTTCCTGAAAACATCAGCAGAAAATAAGTACACAAAATTACACAAGGAACTGAAATTATAACCAAACCAGAGTACCTAATAACATAACATACATACATCACGCTTTTTTTCTCCGAAGGGTTGGGCAGTTTGGGTGTACCTATATTACCTCCACCCTTATTTCGCCAGTTATGTACCTAATATGTACGGTACTTGTAATAAATTCCACATTATCGTCGCCGCGCCAGCTATCTTCGACCGCACTAGCCCACATACCAAGTTATAGGTATGTATTTCACTAAAAATAATGAACAAGTATCACATGCGATTGGTATTATCTAAGTATTATGTGACATAATTTCAGAGGCCCACTTCAAGATAGGAAGCCAATATTTACTAAGGTCTGAGACAAAACAATGGTACGTTGGAAAACCATCGGAAAATTTGCCACACATCTGTCGAAAACTACGCGACGAAGATTCCGCGTGCTTATGTTTACTATGAAAATGGGCGACGTCATTTCGGCCTGACGATGACGTGTCATAGATTGTTTTAAAGAGCACTGGTGACGAAATCTGGTGGCGTAAAATCTGAACTCAATAGATATTTTGCTGATCTACCGAGTTCGGATTTTACGCCACCAGATTTCGTGAATTTTCAATAAGATAGGTAGTACCAAGACCTACCTACCTAAGAGTGCCGGAAAATACACATAATACCTATTTAGTTTCATGAAATGAAATTCGTCGGTTGGCTTTAAAGGATCACCCTTAGCAATACGACCGCTCATTGTATCACCCTTTGTAAAAATTATACATTTATATCTGTAATATAAATCGTGTAGGTACATAATAAAAAGAGAACTTTACATAGACAACCGTGGAAAGGTCAAGGAAAAAAAAAATGATTTTGAAAACTAAATCAAACATTTATGCGGAAAAACATTAAATAACAAATCATAGTAAGCGTTTCAGTGTTCACCAATGTACTAAAAAAAAATGTCTGAAAGGACTGAACTATGAACAAGAACATTATTTTCTGAATTATTATTTTATTTATATTATTATAAATGAATCAACCATCGTCAGATGCGTGAAGGAAAATTTGTTGTGTGCTTTTATTGATAGTGATAATATTTATAGCCGATAACGGTAATCTCGATATAAGTATACTCGAATTGTCTCAATACCCACTTCCCTCGATTAACATGGTTATTGGAGAATTATGAGTCTGAAGATACGACGGAATGTAGGTTTTACGTCCACTTTATTTATGAAAAGTGACTCCATATTGTAGTATTTCCGGTGACTCTATTTATTGTATTAATTATAAAATTAATCGTCACAAAATGTGTTCTGCGGTTCCGCGTAGTTCCCTGCGCACACGCAACTAAGATATCAACATACACGCAATCATCGTTAATTACGATTGTATCGTGTTATGATAGTTGTAATTGCAACATTGATCACTATTTATTTACACAATATTATGAAATTAAAACAATTTATCAGCAATTTCAGTGTTAGTTTATCCGTTACGTTATAAAGTCTTAGGTCATTAATTTGTTAGATTAAATAGTACGTACGCAATGTGACGACACCTTGCGAGTTGCGACTACGAAGTTTAGTCAAAGTAACGAACTCGTTTTTAACAAAGAATGATTCGTTTTATTTGTTTAGTCATAATTAAGTAGGTTCGATAAGATAGCATGTAAGTAACGACTTTTTCCGATGATCTATCCAATAAAAAAATATTGTTCAGCCAGTCATGATAATGGTAACATTATCGTTCAGTAAACTAAAATAACAAGGGTCAACAATGATGAGTTTCAACTTTTTTGTAGCAATTCATTTTCTAGAAACTTCAATTTTAACTTTCAAGGCTAAACGTCTGCTAACATGAGCAGTCCGTTGTGTTATGGTAATTTCATCAGTATTCAGTAAGTCATTATGATTCACATACGGATGAAGAATGAGAAAAGATTTATGCAGTGAAAGAAATGAATATACATACATACGTGGATTCTTGTAGAACAAACGAAACCAAATGTCAAGATGACATAATAAAATTTGAATGTGTTTGTTCGAGGGAAACATCGCAACATTAGGAAATGGTATGCAGCGCCTAAATAGAGGGAAACACCTGTGTCGCTTCATTTCTGTAAGTCAACAGACAGACCCTTTGATTGAATACAATAATGGTCAATTGTGGCGTGGTGGTGGTGTGTGGTAGCCGTCTACTGTTTCTTACTAAAGTAAGAATTCTAACAAAAAAGATAAATTAAACTAAGTAAACGTTACTAAGATAATTATTATTCATGGCATGGTTCGTAGAGATTGTATATCAGCTTACAACTCGATTTGTACTGCCTGTATGCTGTAGTTCTCGTTCGACGGGTCCCATCAAATCTAAATAAGTAACTAAACGGCGCCAATTTACCGGTTTTTGATATCAGAAGGTGCTAAAAAAACCGTTCAAATGCGAGTCGGACTCGTGCACCGAGGGCTCCGTACAAATTGTAGGTATGTAACTACAAATCTACGGTTTTTGGATGTTTCCCTTTACTTGTGCTAGATCAGCTACATGACATTGCTTCTTGCCAAATTTCATAATTCTAGGTCAGCGGGAAGTTATACCCTATAAATTTTGATTCGCTTGAGAGTGTGGAAATACACATTTTTTGCGGCATAAACGGATGTATCTTTTTTTACGTTAACTTAGATGTTTGATTTTTTCACAGATTCAAGGGACAGTAGACCTGAGTATATGGTTTTAATTTCAACTCGATACCTCAACGCGTTCCCGACATAAAGGGTCTTGACAGACAGACGGGCAACAAAGTGATCCTATAAAGTCTCCGTTTTTTCCTTTTGAGGTACGGAACCCTAAAAAGCAGGTGGTTTAGGTATATTTCCAAAATCGAATGGGCGTGCCATCTTTAGGAATGCATTGTGTAGGCAAAAAGTATCAAATTCCAGTCTGACACCACGTTTTGTTCACCTAATAAATGCAGTAGCTATAGGTACAAGTGGCAAACAGTGACAATACGGATATTTGCTCAAGTGTTCACCATTTGTTCTACAACTTGTGTATTAACTTAGTAATGAATTATGTGCCACCATGTGCCACCCAACGTTAGTACATATCTCGTGTTGTTTTTAAAAAAGTTTACAGAAAAATAGGTTGTTATCGGTCAACCTTTTTGAAGTGAAACTTCTTTAGGCGCGCTTGACTTGGGGAGTAAACTGGCGAATGCGTTACGAAAACGTGTGATCGGGCGAGTAGGGAAGGTACTTAAAAAATAGCTGGAAATACCTGGTGTAAAAACCCGGTCCCGGTTGCATGAATATGCGAATGGGTTTTTACACTAGGTATTTGCTTCCAAGTACGCACACCAGGTACCGACTCAAAATACTTGCAAGACTATTAATTATCTTATACGGCTACTCGCTCAAATACGTAGGTACTCAACCGCGTTAGTTTTCGCAATGCGATCATGCTCCTTATCAGTAAGAGTCTACGGAACAGTTTCGTATGCAAGTAATTTTTACCGACTTCACAAAAAGGAGGAGGTACTATGTTCGGCTGTTTGTATGTTTTTGAAAGAAAACTTCTTCACGCGCGCTTGATTTGGGGAGTAAACTGGCGAACGCGTTACGAAAAGTGTGATCGGGTGCGGTGAACGGGAGTTGAGTGGGGGATATAAGCAAGACAAAGCAGTGCGCGCGTACGTTTTCTTTCTCTCTTCCTCTCATAGCCAAATACGTATTAAGTTTTTTTTCTTTTGCTTATATCTCGAAAATGGTGCGTCCTATCGCAAAAATAATGAAAATTTCGACCCCCTTTATGAAGCCCATAAACTCCTAAAACTCAACATGTAGGTAATTATTTTTCATATTTTCCATACAAAAAGTGAAAAATTCCTTAAAAAACACGCCAAGGCCGCGGGCCCTCCGCGCCTGCGGCTCTAAAAAACAATACACGGGGTTAGGGCAAATAAGTACAGACGCCAGCACATCAACCTACTACAATCTGTCAGATTTCTTTAACCTTTTCGACGCCCATCTACATAATACGCGATGTGTCCTCCAGCGCCACGCTACAAATGTATAACGTATCTATAGTAAAACGTAGGGATGGGTTTAATGTCCTATCGATAAATAATAATATTATAAGTTGAAATTAACGTTTATTCGCCAATTTACGAAGCTAAATAAAAACTGATACCGTATTTTCATATTTTGTTTTATTTCATAAAAAAATCAATATGAAAACCTGGATATATTTCTCATAATAAAAGAAAAGAATTGTATATTTATTAGACGTGTGTTCTAGAAGGCACATCCCTATTTGTCTCCAAATGTAATCCGTCTACTTCATATCAAGTCGTTGGCGCTCGAGGCACGTCAAAATCCTTTCTGATATAAGGATGTCTAGATGTCGATGTCTATGGTATTTTTCTTTTTTCTATTCACTGTGGTCGAGTTACACGTGCATAACCTCAACCGATTCATGCATAATTTATTTCGTTTACTTACAAAAAATAGAACCAAATACAATCAATAGAAGCTAGATACGTGGTTTTCTATCTACGTGTTTAAAAAAAAAAATTAAAATGGAGTGTAAGTGACTGTTTTACGCAGATGTTACAGATCTTTTTTTTAATGGTAGGTATAGGTGTCGCAAAATACTAGCAATGATTTTTCTTGTTTTTAGAAACTAATAGAAAACGGAAGTACATTCCTGAAACGGAAGTTGACGACTTAACGTAATGTCAGGACGACGAACTATTTCAAAATTCTGATTATTCACAAACTTTTTCTTATGATGAATCTACTCAAAAAGAAACAAGATGTAAACATTGCACTACACTAAAATGCACAGTCACTATGACCTTGAAAGCCGTCCGCTTGTGACGTCACAGATTTACTTCAATACTAGTTCGTGGCGTTGTGCGCACTGACAACTAGCTACTTTGTAGGGATGGGTTTTTCACACGGTGTTTCACTATCGACAATGATTAGAAAACCTATTTATTCTTGATTAAGGCGAATAAAACGTAGTTTATAGTTTACAATATTTATAAAATATTATTTATTCACGTCATTTTCTTGCAATAATGATATTTATGATCGTTTTGACGAGATGAAATATAGCGAGGTCTTCATCGTGTCCCATCACTGGCTTACTTTGTATCAAGTACTTGGCGTTGGGGGCACTAAAATATTTTGTGGCGTTTTTGTTTCTATTGAATATAAAACAAACAAGAACTTATTATGTGTGAAAAAGTTAAAAATATGGCTTATAACAGGGCAATTTTCCATAAAAACAAAATAAAAGGTCTTGTAAAAGTCGTAAATTTATTTTATACTATTATTCCTTCTAATCAAGTAGTGGCGCTGAGGGCACGAAAATCTCGAACTTGTATATGTTGCAGTCAAAACTCATAACCAGTCAAAAGTACTTTTAACTAACAAAATCAGTCAAAAGTACTTTTGACGGGAAGCTCTCGACAATAGTACTATTGACTGAAATAAAAGTCAAAACTAGTTTTGCCCAATGGAGCTGGTTAAAAGTAGTTTTGACTGACTAATTTCGTTAAAAGTAGTTTTGACTGGTTCTATCAGGCAAAACTCTTAAAAAGTTAAGGTGGTCGACATAAATTACGAAGAAACGCATTTATAATGTTTTTAAAACTAAATATAATTAGAGAATCAATAGATAATTGGTAAAAATGAGTGAGCACGAAGAGAAATAACGTTTTTTAGGAAGAATTTTAGCGATAGAAAATATGAATGGTAGTCATTTCAATGTTATGACAAAAGAACAATTTGAAAAATTTGCAATGGAAATGGAAAAGAAGTTGCAGAAAAGAAAATTTAACGCCGTTACAGTACAGTAGATTAAAACGCTTTAACATAATTGAAGTCTGTGGTATTAAAAAGTGAGTTACAAACACAGAACCTATCAAATATTTTTTACCGGCTGAAGAAATCTACGACATAATTGATGCTGCTCATATTTTGTTTGTATTAATTATCTAAACCTTAAACTAAATCTTCGTAGTAAACGAATTTACAACATGAAATCTTTTATTACATCCTACTAACTGGTTATGGTTATTTTGACTGATGCTCTATTGGTTAAAACTAGTTTTGACTAAGAGCTTTAGCCAAAATCACTTTTAACCAAATATTGTCAGTTAAAATCACTATTGACTACCGATTTTCAGACAAAACTACTTTTGACCAACGTGTTCAGTCAAAATTACTTTTGCCTGATTTTTTCAGTCAAAAGTACTTTTGACTGGTTATGAGTTTTGACTGCAACATATACAAGTGATTGGCGTTCAAAAGGTTAATAGATTTTCAACTTTATTACTAAAGAATAAGGTTCAAAGTTGATTGGGAAAATTTGACAGTTTCGGGTAGGTTGACGTGCTGGCGTCTGTACCACGTGTCGACGAGTCGCGATTGTCAAATTCGATTTTTGTTGTGTCAAAATTATTTACGTGAAACTTCTTTACGCACACTTGACTTGGAGAGTAAGCTGGCGAACGCGTGACGTAAGCGTTACGAAAAGTGTGATCGGGCAAGTAGGGAAGGTACGTATTTACTCGACCAGGTTTTTGCTTCCAAGTACGCACACCAGGTACCGACTCAAAATACTTGCAAGACTATAAAGTACCTTATACGGCTACTCGCTCAAATACGTAGGTACTCAACCGCGTTAGTATTCGCAAATGCGATCATGCTACTTATCAGTAAGAGTCTACGGAACAATTTCGTATGCAAGTATTTTTTACTTTAATGGTTTGCAAGTATTTATTTGTAAACGCGATTTTGCTCCTTATTTATAGGAAGTCATTGATCAATTTCCTATGCAAGTAGTTTTACTTCCAACGGGGCTTTTGAATACGCGATTGTACTTCTTATCTGTATGAAGTTATGGATCAATTTTCTATGCAGATAGTAAATACTTGAAAGTATCTCGCTCCGTCGTGCCACAGAATACTTAAAGTACTACGTACAGAAAGGCCACTCCCTTCCCCGCACTAACATCAGTTACCGCACCTCACCCCGCACTTCGAGGTTACCGTCGCAGTTCTTTAACAAAGAGCGCTCGCAAACACAAGTACCTCACGCACACATTCATACGTATACAAACGTCATTTTTTAATGTAGTAGTAGTAGGTAATTATTTTGCGAGCGTTGTATGGAGTATCCGGGGTGTGGTCGTGCCTCGACGCTCGAGTACGTAGGTACTCAAATAGTTCAACAACCGCGTTTGTTTTCGCAAATGCGATCATGCTCCTTATCAGTAAGAGCACGGAATACTTAATAGTACTACGTACAGAAAGGACACTCCCTTCTTCGCCCTCATATCAGATACCGCACCTCACCCCGCACTTCGAGGTATTCGTCGCCGACTCTTTAGCAAGGGCGCTCGCGAACCGCAGCGCTGTATTGCTGACACGAAAAGTTTTATTTGAGTTTTAATCACGATGGTTGGATATTGTGATGCTTTTCCGAATTCGTATTTACATAAACTGTTTGTAAGATTTCGCATTTTTAATAACATGCGATTTAATAACCGATTATTTACAGACAAGTCATTTAAACTAAACTATTTTAGTGTTTTTATTTCATTACGAACCCGACTATATAAATAAACAATTGAACTACATGGTCACTTCATAATAATGCACACGTTCGGGCAGCGCCGCCGCCGTCGTCGTTCGGTTCCTCGACACAAATTGCTTACCGCGCCATTTATTTTACGCTACTAGATTTCACGCACACATTTGCACGTATACAAACGTCATTTGTTTATGTAGTAGTACTAGGTAATTATTTTGCGAGCGTTGTATGGAGTGTCCGAGGTGTGGTAAGACTCTTACTACACCTCGGACACTCCATACAACTCCGTAAGAGTCTACGGAGCAATTTCGTATGCAAGTATTTTTACTTTAATGGTTTGTAAAAGTATTTATGTGTAAACGCGATTGTGCTCCTTATTTATAGGAATTCACGGGTCAATTTCCTATGCAAGTACTTTTTACTTCCAACTGGGCTTTTGTTTGATTACGCGATTGTACTTCTTATTTGTGTGAAGTTATAGATCAATTTTTGATGCAGATAGAAAATACTTGAAAGTATCTCGAGCCCTGGTTTTAGGGCCTGGTTTCTTAAGGTGGACGTACTTGGAAGCCCTGGTACTCGATTTTGCAAGTACGACCCATGTCTACGGGCTACGGGCGAGGCGAAGGGTAGTTGAGTGGGGGATATAAGCAAGAGAAATCAGTGCGCGCGCACATTTTCTTTCTCTCTTCCTCTCATAGCCAAATACGTTTGAAGTTTCACTTCAGTCGTGTGGTCATAAGCACACTCGTTTTTTTTTGTGCTTCCGTCATCGCCTTTGTAATCTTTGTTATTAAAATTATTGCATACCTACTTATAAATCATGTATTTTAAATTAGAAATTTCTTTTGAAGATACTGATAAAGGGGTCGAGTGGGGCTAGTTTTTCTTTGATAAGCCTAGCATATTTAGTAGGTTTTTAAATGTTATTCCTAATTGGTTTCCGGATGTTTTTTTCATAGCTTATCTTACACGCACGCGTCGTTCTGGGACAAGGGAATTTATTTCGCAGATACTCTGTTATAATACTAAATATGTATAAAGGGCTTTGTAGAACTGTCTACATGAATAATACATTTAATACCTATCCAATGAAAACATGAAATAGAAATCAAACAGACATTTCGTTACATGTTTTGTTTCATTGATAACTTTGAAAATTATCCGGTACCTATATTGATGCTCTATCATTTTGTTAATTAATTACTTTTCTCTGTTTACAGGTATGAAAATCAGCTTATGGGAATCTTGGAACTAGGCCAGAATTCACTATGACTACATGGTTCCTTACTTTGAAACCACGTCAATTCCTTAGTTCATCACGACATCTGCTATTAGCGCGAAATGAACGCGAAGCTAGCGTGATTTGAATTGTCAAAATACATGTTGTACGTACGGTTGACATTTCGATGCCGTTACAAGGGTTTCTACAAGACACGATATTGACATGGTTTGTACGTGGTAAGATTACGCGGCGGGGAATAATAATTACCATACCATAGAACAGAATTGGGGCCCTGTACCCCTAGGATTCACTGAATTCAGTCTTCACACACAGGCCTATTGCCTATCCCGTAGACACAGGAGAGCAGGTAGTGGCCCAGTGGTATCGGCGTCGACTTACGAGTTGTCGGTCGTGAGTTCGAACCCAGGCAGGCACTTTAATTTGCGTATTTAATTTGATCACCATTGCTCTCAAAACGGTGAAGGAAAACATCGTGAGGAAACGCGCATGTCTTAAGAACTAAAAATTCCGAAGACATGCGACATCCACCAACCCGCACAGGGTCGCTTGGTAGATTATGGCCCACTCCCTCTCATAGAGAGGAGGCCTGTGTGACCTTGTCCCAGCAGTAGAAACATTTTAGTCTGATTACGCGACACCTAATCATAATTGTCATAGAGTGATCGAATGTAAAAATATTCTTAAATTCTTAAAATATCCTAATAATCAAACTATAATTTATTTTAAATGCCCATTAAAAATCATGGGATTATGTGCGCTCAATCTAAAACTCCTACGCTCTGAAAAATACCATGTGTTGCGCGGTTATGTACACTGTAGGTGATTTTAATGTCGCGCAGTGCCATTGTGATTGTGCGTGTGCGTTCGATAAACTTTGTTTATAGCTAAATGAGCGATACAGCGTGCGTTGACCTAGCTCTCAAATAGAGAACGTACCTACTGAGTTTAGATTGTGGGTTGATAATGCGTTCAGAATGTATACCTACCTACTACGTTTAGATTGTGCGTTGATATGCGTTTGCGCACCAATTACGAGATCGCTCTGCGAGATTACTACTGAATGCTGTGACGTTTACATTTTATGTTAATTCAACATTACGGAACACGGAAGTAGGAGTTATATCCGATTGTTGGAGGAGACATCCGCGTTTGCTGAGAGTTACATTAGGTACTGTATTGTAACTATTTCCCAATAAGGTCTACTTACCTAAGTGTTTAATTAGCTCGTATTGTCCCTACTCTCCTTCTACCTCTGTCTGTCCTGAACTCCAGAGCGGCCAAGGACTAATCATTGATAAAGAAGTCTAAATGTTTTATATAATTTTCCCTCAGCCCGCGAAGTGCAAATTTTCTTACGTTTTTTTTGCAATTTGCAGGTCAATCATATTTTGTTGAAAATATGATTCATGACCTTAACAAGTATTTTTCATGTATTTACAGAATTATACCTAATCATTAAAATCATTATCAATAAACCCTCTAAACTTACTTTTTTTGAACTTAAGTGTTGTCAACTCCTACAGCGGAAAGTTCATTTGCTTTAGTTATTTCCGCTGACTAAAGTAGGTACAGTCAAAAAAAGAGAAGTATGCAGGATCGTCGGATATAGTTGAAGTTTAGTAAGAAACCGATGGATGTTCTCGAATAAAATTTAATTTTATTAATAGAAAACAAACAGCTCATTTATCAAATTAAATTTCAGTCAACAACTTCCATCGGTTTCTTACTAAAGTCCAACTATATCCGACGATCCTGCATACTTATGTCTTTTGTTGACTGTACATAGGCAGTCCTATAGCAGAAAGACTCATGATTTGCATGGAGCACAGTGCACTGCATCTGTATGAGTCATTCAGTTCTCGGAAAATTCAACGACTGACTAGATCGTGTTTAAATAATAAAACATTTTGTTGTAATTATATTTAGTATTCCTTAGTATTATGAGTTTTATATAAACACATTGGAAGTCCTGGATTTTCCAAGAGGTGGAGAGTATCAACTGCTACGGCATAAGCGGCGAAGCTATTTTTGTCTGGGAATCGTGTAGTGTCCGTCTAGAAATATCTAACTTTACGTAAGGGTGTATCGACCACTCCCTAGTTTTTTGACTGTGGAGTGGACTAAGTAAAAACCGGTCAAGTACGAGTCGGACTCGCGCACCGAGGGTTCCGTATAAGGTCCGTTTGTAGGTATGTAACTACAAATTTACGGCTTTCGGATTATTCCCTTTACTTGTGCTACATGACATTGCTTTTTGCCAAATTTCATGATTCTAGGACAACGGGAAGTACCCTATAGGTTTTGACCTCCCTTGCGAGTGTCACTGACATGAAAAATTGACAGTTGTTTGTACTCTGAACGAAGTAAAGTTCACAGAAATTTCGCGAAGATAATTTGTAATAACGGATTATTCCACTTTGCCCCACCAGTGGGGCGGCTGGTGGGGCAAAGTGGAATAATCCGTTATTACAATGAAAATACAACAATAATAGTTAAGAGGCGGATACTTATGTTTATTGTGTGTTTTAAACAATGTTATCAATGGCTGCCTCATGCACGGTATCAGTCAAAAGTCTCAAGTGCCTGGTACCTAATGAGATGATACCACGTTATCTACAAAACTCGTACATTTTGTAAGACATACCAAAATGTTTCCTAAAGATTATAGGTAGGTAGTTAAAGTTACTTAGGTAGTACTTACAATTTATCACCAAGATCTTGGTTGAATTACGTTTAATGACATTGTTTTTGTACTTATGTAAGTACCTACCTCTTATCTATTTTTGTAGACAAAGACTTTCATTTTTGTACCTACTACTATCGTTGGAGATAATTATGCTAATATTTGGTCACAAACAATTACATTGCAAGTTTTTGTATTAATTACCTATAGATTTTGTCCTTTTCTCGTCTGCAGTAAAATTATTTAATGCCATGGTTTTGCTAATTTATGCAAATAATTATCTGATGTTATGACACCCTATTAAACATAATAACGACATTAATAATGAATCAACTTGTCTTGGCAACACACATACACATAATCAGCCTATAACGTTCCCACTGCTGGGACACAGGCCTCCTCTCTGTGAGAGGGAGTGGGCCGTAATCCACCACGCGGGCCCAGTGCGGGTTGGTGGATGTCACATGTCTTCGAATTTTTGGTTCTAGGACATGCCGGTTTCCTCACGATGTTTTCCTTCACCGTTTTGAGAGCAGTAGTAAGGAAATAATTTACACAAAGTAAAGCGCCTGTCGGGGTTCGAACCTACGACCTACAACTTGTAAGTCGCGGCTGATACCACTGGGCCACCACTGCTCTCTTCGTCTTGGCAACACTAAAGGTCATTCATCTCTAGACACCTCGTACCTATTTAACGAATATTAATTTCTTTCTTGTAATCGTGCAAAGTTGAAGAAATATATTATCTAACTAAGCTGATAGTACGATAAAAGTGAATAATATTGTAATAAGAGCTTGTCATGATGATTATTCTTTCTCCTTTTTCTTTGGTACGGTACAAATCTATTTTTCTTACTGTTTGGGGCTGTACATTTTTTCAACCAGGCAACGCTGGGGCTCTATCTTGCACAGGGTCGTAGCATTATGCTGAGCGATAGCCGTTTTGCGTGGATGTGACGCATATTACATAACGTATTTTCTTTCTTATTTCTTTCTAATCGGCATCAGAGGCGTTGTTCAGATCGTTAAGGGTGTAGGTGAACGGCGATTTGGGAAACTCTAGCATGGGGCATTGATGGTCTTACAACTACAGGACAAAGATCTCGAACTCATATGGAAAAGGAACGAGCATTGATATGCACGATTGTTCGCTGTAATTTTGGCCTGTTTTTGGTCTTTGTTGGTGATTTCAAAACCATTATAATTAATAGCCTGCAACCTTGTGTTAACAAATACCAGTCTAACCGGATGCAGTAGAATACCAGTACTTTACATGACGCGACTGCGTATCTGACCACTAACGGCCCCACCCCCATTTAGCTATGGGATAACATGATGCTCCTGGTAAGACTGATTGTCAGACTTTCTGGCTTCTGACTACCCGTAACGACTGTCAAAAATATAGAAATGATAGTCCAGCTATAATTTCTATATTTTTTAGCCAACAGTTGGATTACACTGTTGATAAAAAAAAATTGATGATTTACCGATCGTTGAAAATCCAACAGTGCGCTCTTATTAGGCGTCGCATACTTAGATAGGTACATTTAGCTGTCGCGTAATGTTAATGAAAACGGCCGTAAGACTCACATAAGATATATGTATTTTTGTGGCATCCATTTCCCTATGAACACATTTCGAGAAGGTCAACATTTACATTACGAAATAAGTTCTTACCTGCTGTAAAAAATAAAAAAAACTGATATGACTTCACTGATTCGTTAGCTTCAGCTTATGTTCCTTCCTTTGTACGACTGGGACATAGAGAAGTTCACGGTTTACCCACGATGAGTAAAACTGAACGTGATCGTAGTCATCATCTCACCTTTTCTCCGAAAAACGTACTAGCCTCGCAGTACGCAGTAACCAAAAACGTAAACATGACGCTATACTTAAAAATAAAGCACAACAACAAAACAAGCTGTTGATTCAAACATTCAATGTATTATCTTTTAAGCAACCAAGTATATAGGTACGTCTGTATTGTGAAATATTTGCATGATAATCGTGATCCATCTAGTCTGCATACAAAGTTAGTATGAATTGAAAATACCTTCAGACCAGACGGGAGAGGTTATCTCCTTGACCTAACTTTATCCCGGGAGTCCTGAACAATGTTGTTGAGAAATTCATTATTATAATGAGGTTATAACTTGTGTTGTAGTAGACGTTGATATTGCAAGCTTCAAACAAAATAGTTATTGGCTGCGGTCTGTCTGCTAACGATTTATGGACTTTCAATACATACTATCTATACTATATTACTATAATAATTACTATTACTATATCACACTAATATTATAAAGGCGAAAGTTTGTGAGTGTGTGTGTGTGTTTATATGTTTGTTACTTCTTCACGCTTAAACCGCTGAACCGATTTAGACGAAATTTGGTATAGAGATAGTTTGAGTCCCGGGAAAGGACATAGGATACTTTTTATCCCGATATTCCTACGGGATCGAGACTTATGCGGGTGAAACCGCAGGGCGCAGCTAGTTAATAATATTATAAATTCGAAAGTAACTCTGTCTGTCTGTATGTTACCTTTTCACGCCTAAACCACTGAACCGATTTAGATGAAATTTGGTTATAGAGATGGTTTGAATCCCGGGAAAGGACATAGGATAGTTTTTATCCCGATATTCCCACGGGATCGAAACTTATGCGGGCGAAACCGCGGGGAGCAGCTAGTACTCAATACTTTATTGACTTTGCATGGTTATGTTCTTATCGGCACTTTTTAAGATCTTTTATGTAAAGTGGTATCGGCCCCGACCGACGAATTGTAGATCATGAGTTCGACCCCAGGCAGGCACTTTACTTTGTGTATTTAATTTCATCACCACTGCTCTCAAAACGGTGCTGGAAAACATCGTGAAACCGGCATGCCACCAACCCGCACTGGGCCTGGGTGGCGGGCAGAATATGGCCCACTCCCTCTCACAAAGAGGAGGTGTCCTGTGTCCCAGCAGTGGGAACATTATGGCTAATTAGGCTATATAATTAAGTTTTTTTTAAATGATACTTACCTATATTTTTCATAAAAAATAGTTGTTAAAATTAACGATCTTGAAAAAGAAAATCGTATGTAAATTAACCCGACACAATGACGAAATGCAGTGCGGAATAATACGTCATAATAATAAACGAACATAAAAATCATTTGCGAATGACATTATTTGTATTTATAGCCGATTATCAATTACATACAAGTATGACAACTACGTCAAAGTTCTGTTTACGTGATATTTCACAAACATTGTCATATTTATTGTGTATTGTATTGTTTATTATAGCAATAAGTACTTGTGCAATATACCTAAGCGCATATAATGTTATTAAAGCATTGATTCCCTTATCGAGAGATCATAATAACAGTTACATCTATTTACAATGCGTTCATGTATACCTAGTAAGTACTAGAGCTTAATGAAACATGATTTAATTAAAAACAGGCGATTGAAATGTAGTATGGATTTCCCGACCACATTTACACTTTTTGCCATTATTCTATAAAAGCTTAGCCTTTTCAACATTGTTGTATGCCTGACCTTCCCTAAGCTATTATTGGAAAGAAGTTTAATATCAAAATTGATTAAGTATACTTTCCTTCCTATTTTGTTTGACGAATATTTTTGGGTTTAGCCTGGATCCAGTTTCCCAAAATTACGAAAAAATTACAAAATTACGTAGGTATTTAACACGTGGAGACTGCCGTTTCTGACCTCTGCAACGACTGCAACCTTAGTTGGAATACCGGTAACCTAAGATAAGACGTTACATAATATTTTCTGGGTTTTGATCTCAATTAGTTATCTCAACATTTCGTAATCTACTTGCTAGTATATACCCGGTAGTGCCATTATTACACTTGGTCACCCATGATCAGTTAACAATACCAAGACAAACGATTCCCTTTCAACATTTCTATAACTGGCGCAGAGCCTGTTGGATGTCGGAAAAACGTCGAGTTTCTAAAAATTCAACATTAGGTATAGCTGAATTTTTAGAAACTTGTATGCGCCTTTATTAGGCGTTACGTACATTTAGGTATCGCTTCATCCTATCCTACTACAATATTATAAACGCGAAAGTTTTTAAGGATGAATGGATGGATGTTTGTTACTTTTTCACGAAAAAACTACTCAACGGATTTGAATGAAATTTGGCACACACAGATAGTTTATAACCAGGATTAACACATAGTATACTTTTTATCTCAATACTCCCACGGGATCGAAACTTATGTGGGTAAAGCCGCGGGGCGCAGCTAGTAAGATATAATTTTAGTGGCCTCCATTTCCCTATGAACACATTGCTTGGAGGTCACCGTTACCATACCAATACCGATTTTCCAGGCTATTGCTATTTGACTTTTGCAATCAGTAGATTTCGAGCCTTAAGTATATCCTTTTTTTCAAGAGAAAAAATTACCCTAATATAAATGGTAGTGTTCCATCAGAAACTTCTTGTCTACAGTTAGGCAACGCCCAACCCAGAAGATAGACCTGCAGGTAAACCACAATAGCTAGCTCGTAAACATTTTAATATGTCTTGCGTCTAAATTGATTTACACCCGTGAAATAATAAAGTGAGATAAAATAGTTTATGTTCAGCTGAAGTAGCGAAGCCAATGCAGCGCAACAGCATTGCTGATTGTTAGATTTACACACGCGCCATGTACGTAATATAACCTATTTAACTGGAAACGCACAGCCAACCAAATGCTATATATTCCCTAAACGGTGGCATGTTTGAACGATTTCGTTTCTTTGTTTGAACTATGTACAGATTAATCCATTTGTCAGTTAACGCCAACCGTAGCTAGTTCAAAAGAAGGGTAACCGCGAGGTTTATTTGATTCGTTTTTTAACCGAGCTTTGATTTTGTCTAAATGAGGTATTGTTTTATTGATTTAAAAATAGGACGAGTTCTTGTTTACCTAAGGAAAGTTTGGTTTCTTCCAACTCAAATGGTAATAGTCAATCGTTTGAAGCGTACCATTTTCTTCATGAATTACACGGACGTTGCTCTTTGTTATAGTTTTAAAATAAAATTTTCTTTGTCTCGTAACAAGTTGAAAATGAATCATAGATACGTAACACGTTGCGTAGTTCCATAAGTTTCTAATGAGTTTTTATTTCGGATCTGTGTAACGTTGATTATTTTATCACGGCCACAAGCGGCGAATGGAAACTGTTTTACGATATTAAATTTTCATCCGCATTTTCAATCAGTAATTTCACTTACAGCACATGTGTGTGTAGACTCATTTGGTCGGGTGAGTCGTAGTGTGCATGACCGATAGGCGGGTCGTTGACCCTCTTATCAGGCTAGGCTACCTACTTGTGCCTCCACGTTGCATTGAATGATCTTTTCCACTGGAACACACCTACACCTAGATATTTACATACCTACCTACTTAATTATTTTCCTATGTGCCTAGTACAGCTTATAGAACATCCTACGTGCTTCAGTAAACGTAGTCGTTGGATGAATGAATACATTATTGATACGTGTTATCAGTCAATTTCGGATTTATAGAGAATTGATTTGCTGTAGGTAAATGTGTGGATGAATTATTTATTTTTTAGGTGCAAGAATAACATCTCGCCTGTAAATCGCTACATTTTAGCTAGTTTCTATCATTTTCTCGCCTAGGGAGAGGAAAAGACTAGGTACTATCAATAAAAATATCCAGTCAGTCTGACAGAATTCTGGTTAACCATGTGGACCAACCTACATAATATTACTTATTTTAAATTGTTAATGCGCCTAACAAAGGTTGAACTGCAATGCGCGTGAAATACTTAGGTTCACAAGCCCCGTATAACACGTACCTACGGACTTGTTTTTTTTGCGGAGAGAACTTATTAGAGGGTCTATGTCTAGTTTACAAGTTTCCTACTCACCTACCAAAATTTGTGAAGCAGATGCATTCAGTGCGATTTATTTCAATTCTTCAGTTGTATGTAGGTATGCAGGGACTTACTTGCAGGTATGATACTTAAACATTGCTGTAGGTAGTAGGTAGCTACCTACATAATGATAGGTACCTACTGTCACATGAATTTATGTAGAAAATATGTTTAATACATAAATACCTCGTACAGAAGAGTAACTATGTCTCTGTTTGATCAAGTGTTGGCTTATCAACACAGTGGACCGCTGTGCTCCAGGCAGCAATCAACGGGGCCTTTGTGACCACGCTGACAACCCCACCGGATGCAAAACGTGCTTCTAAAATAACAACAATATTGTTCATGTCGCAACATGTATTTATGTCCTTGTTTAGTATCCTAACACCTTATATATTTTGTAATTTTACCACTTATCTACCTATGTACATCCTCCCGATATTGAAGGCGGCCTACATGCCACTGGTAGCTATTCAAGGACAGTGGCAATTAATACCTACGCAGAGTGATTGCGCTGTGGTTTTTTATATATTTTTACTCGATTTGAATAATGAGAGCATTAATAGGTGGGTAGAAAAAGTTAAATAAAAAATATATAAGTTTGCATGAATTCGTTACTAGCAGCGCCCTCTGTTAATGATCGTTATAATTAAGTGACCGACTTATCACGCACGTATTTATCGGCAGAGTTGCTAGTAAGTAAGTAATACACAATCGTGTCTTTTTTTCATTATACATTATCTTATTTTGCCTATATCCTCAATTTTAATAATTTATTGATAAAAATAATTTGCTTGCGAATTAGTAATTTTTTTATTATAAAGAGATTATTACGGGTAACACTCTTTTTAATTAATGTCACTAATGTCAGTTTCACGTATGTCACTGTCAAAGTCAAACAAGAACAAAGACGAAATATTACGTTCCATTGCAAATTCTAGAAAAGTTTTATTGCTATTTATCATAGTAGTTTATTTTTTCATTTTTTATTTACTTTATTAAGCCTAAAAGTGGTTGCAAATGTACATGTCAATACGTTTGTTAATGATAAACATTAGTTATTAGTTTACAAAATGTTTTTACATGAATAATCATTAAGATGTTTGTTTGCACATTAAATCCGATGAAAACGGAGCGTTACTGTCAAATTATTTTACCGAAAATCAAAACAAACCAATTTTGCGATACATGACGACAAATGAAATTCAAGTTTATCAATTCAAGGCCAGATAAATGTATTTTAATCAGTCGGCTTTGCCCCCTTCACGTCTAAGGGCCGCTCACGGATCTCGCTGCTTACCTTTAGCACGATAGAATAAAAAAAAAACACCATGGCCTCTGCTATGCTGAAGTTATTGAAAACTGAAGTAAGTTTAATTTTTGTTTTTATTCATAGGTAGCTATTATTAATTCATCATGTGCATTATACGCCGCACGTTGTGCGCAGTCACGTTATCGCCTTATAAATATTTAAACAAGAACTGCTCTGACCGGTATAATAAATTATGGGAAAGGAATTACAGTACCAGTATTCATAACTAAAAAATAAAAGTGTTCTGCACTATGCACTTATGCAGTATGAACATAATATCATAATGTGTGCATTGCAATTTAACTTTAGCATCAGCTATTAATGTACCTACCCATTTTAAAGCTTGTTTTACATCTGTATTTAATTTAAAAGTTTTCTTTTTAGTAGTCAATATTTTCTGGTAAATATCTTGTATTCTCTTTTACTTGTAATATTAATATGATACAAGAATAGTTTCAGTATGTCAGACTAGATTTTTCTTTTCCCTTTTATTGACAGTAAGTAGCTGTTTTATAGACAAACAAAGAGGTTTTATACATTCACATAATTTGGTATTTAAACTGGCTACATTATTTATAACTGATACCAATAGGCTGTTGCGCAGTTGAATCTTGATGTTCTAGTTTCAACATGGCTTTCAATTATTCACTTTTGAAAATTTCATTGAGTTTACACAATATTGATGTGTAAGTATGTCAAGAGGATGAGCAGAAGTATACATTTTTCCGAGTAAACAACACTAGCTTTTGCCCGCGGTTTCGCCCGCGTGGTTGTCGGAAAATATTCCACAAAAATGTATAGACGCCAGCATATCAAGCTACTCGAAACTGTCAAATTTTTGTAATCAACCTAGAACCTTAAGCTGTAGTGATAAAGTTGAAAATCTATTAAAGAAATTTGATAGATTGTAGTAGCTTGATTTGTTGGCGTCTGTACTACCATTGTTTCCATATAAATCTAATGCTTTATAGGGCATACACCAGTAAAGCTCACAATCCCCCTTTTTTTGGACATCTTCAACAATCATCGTCATATTTCAGCCATTTTACATAAAACAATGAATACCTACCTTACTTACCTTAACCTTCCTCACAAATCACCATAGGTAAAAACCATATGAAATTCCATTCCATAGTTTTTCAGTTTATCACATTCATCTGAATATGATAAACTGAAAGACAGATGTAGCGGGGAGACTTTGTTTTATAATATGAAATGATACCTACTGCATAAGCAATCAAGTTGCCAAGTCTTGAATTTATTTTTTTCTCATGTGTTTTTAACCATCATTGACAAGTCCTTTGGTTCAGCTGAGGATGCATATACCTAGGTAGCAAAGCAATCAATAATCATATAGTACGCGCCGAGAGTGCAGCTGCTAGAGTCGCGTCGCAACGTCAACTTTAAGGCGTTTGTGGTGCGCATACCAACATGCTACTTGCACCTGGTGATGGAAGAAAGCTTTTGGCTGCAGGATGTGGTATTCCGCCGCTTTCGCGGACAAGTGCCACCGGAACGCACAAAGACTTAGTGCAACTAAGTGATACTAACATAGTTTTTAAGTTTTATTTACTAACAAAATTGTTACTATATTATTATGTATGCTTAGGTTAAGGTATGTATCTATGGGTCTTTGTAACCTGAAAATAAATGGTTTATTATTATTATTATAATCAGCCTAGAATGTTCCCACTGGTGGGACACACACCTCTTTGTAAGAGGGAGGGACTCAATAATTATGTAGTTTGAAATGTTAATAATGAGATCAAAACTAATTACTTATATCATTGTACTGCTCTAATAATCAAATTAAGGTTAAATAGTTGAATGCTTTCATCTGAAAATTTTAATCTATTCTTTGCAGTTTTAGCTCAGAAGCGTAAGAGAAAATATTACACAGTAAAACTACTTCTTGTAAGATGTGCTGAGCATTACAATGCAGGCATGTGTGACAACATAAATTGTAGACGTAAAGTAGCACAAAGTTCATTGTTTATGCAGTATATAGCTTAAAAAGTATAATAGCAAATCACATCACAGTATCATAGCAATATTATATTAGCACAATCAATAACAATTACGTTCACAAATCGATCTACATACCATTGTAACACAGTATATTTCCTTTGTTCAGTCTCAGCTGGTTCTGCGTAGAAGCTACAGCAGTGCCGCTCCCACCACAAAGCTCTTCATTGATGGAAAATATGTTGAGTCCAAGACTACCAACTGGATTGACCTCACAAACCCAGCCACCAATGAAGTTATTGGCAGGTAAATTAAACGATTAATGGCTTTTTACCAACTTTTTTACAAATAAGTTTGGGTAACTTGAATAAATGGTCAGGGAAATAAATGAATACAAATGCTATTTTTGTTTATCTGGTAAAACTAAATTAAAGAGCATTTCTTTCATCTGAAAAGCAGAAAGCTTTCCATTAAATTTCTATGGATTTATATTTGATGTTCAGTATTGTACAAAATATGGCTTGCCACAAATGCTACACCATAAAGAGAAAATTTCACTACCTTTTGATGTTGGAAGGTCGCACAAAAACGTCAAAAAATATACTCAGGCTCAATTATTTCCAAACAACTTTGAACCTTATGTTTCAGTGATAAAGTTGAAAATCTATTAAAGAAATTTGACAGATTGTAGTAGGTTGATGTGCTGGCGTCTGTACAACAAAGTTCCACACGTTCTGATGAAACTATATTATCTTATTACAGGAAATCAATGTTAATTGTGTCAACCTCAGTATTGTCATGTTGCAGCACTATAAATAAATTCCATATTCAATTAATTTCCAATTCCCAACTTTAGTTAAGGTTGAAAGGAAAAACATCCTAATTTGCATTTTCATTAGTCACTATCACTATCCAGTTAATTAATTCTTGGAGGAAAGTTTGAATGAACTAAAATTAAGAATAATAATTATGTAAGTAATTATTATCTTTGTATTGTTTGCCCGTTTTTGTTAGTAATTGTGACATCGCGACACACCTTAATCAAAGTTTGCCCACTAATTTCTTATCAGGAACGCCAAATCTGGCCTCATGTGTGACTTGATTGCTGATAACACAGTTTTCTTTGTTGCTATCTCGTTTTATTTGCCTCCAAAGGCAATTACGTATTTAATTGCTTTATCTTAAGTAGTTATGTAATGATGGTAAACATTAATAATAAGACTTATTTTTAAGTCTTGTAGCTGATATTAGTCCAAACTAACCGATTTTTTTATTTGGAGTCATTATCACTAATAAAAAATTCGGTCAAAGCATCTTCATGATGTTTACCAATAGATACTTTAGCAGCTGCAGAATAATATGGTCAGATTGTTGTTGATAGTGGCTGGCACACAAACTTTTACTTTTACTGTAATGGTCTTGATGCCACTGAGAAAACAACTTCCCTTCACCAGTATGGAATAAAAATATACATTTTGTAGTTAAATAAACTCTTAATTGACTCATATTTTTTAACTACTCATTATCTTTGTAATAATTTAAAGATTAATGGCCACATGAAACAAAAAGGATAGGTACCTACCTATTCAGTATCAATGAAGGATGAATAATGATGATGTTCAATGTCTAAGTATTATTATTTACTTACAGGGTACCAGAAGCCACTCAAGACGAACTGAACTCCGCGTTGGAATCAGCCAGAAACGCATACAAATCATGGAGCCAGAGCACCATTATGACGAGACAACAGCTCATGTTCAGGTTATTACCTTATAATACCAGCCTTTTATTTTCCCACTACAGGGAAATGCGTCTTCTCATAAGGGTTATTATTACCTACTAACTCAATTTGAACTTGCCTTCCGCACCCGGTGGCAAACGCTAATGCGTTTAAACAATTTACTAGGTGACAGTAGTAAAGCTTTCATACATGCCTAAAGGTAGGTATACTTCACCAACTGCCGCTGTTCTAGCAGCCAAAGCGTTTGAAAATAGCCCAATAGTATCGTTTTGTTGCGTACAAATATATCTGAAAGTTAAAGTTTTGCTAACCTACTTTAATAAGTAAAAAACATAAAGTAAATAGTTTTAAAATCAATCATATTAAATCCACAGATTCGCCCGTCTGTTGAGAGAGAACCAGAGCAAGCTAGCCGCCAAGATCACCGAAGAGCAAGGCAAAACCCTTGCCGATGCTGAGGGCGATGTTCTCAGAGGCATTCGTAAGTTTAATGAACTCTTCTTGGGTTTTCATTTATGTTTGTATATGACGGAGTGCGCTGCCGATAACGCCGTGGAAATGGTGAAGTTTTGGGGCCAACAAAATTTGAATAACTGTCGTGCCAGCGACACGAAGAAGAAGATAGGACGAAGTAAACCCGCAGCCCATTGCCATAAAATCACACTAATATTATAAAGGCGAAAGTTTGTGACTGTGTTTGTATGTTTGTTACTTCTTCACGCACAAACGGCTGAACGATTTGGATGAAATTTGGCACACAGACAGTTTATAACCAGGATTAACACATAGGATACTTTTTATTCTGATATTCCCACGGGATCGACACTTATGCGGGTGAAACCGCGGGGCGCAGCTAGTAAACAATAATTCTTAGTTCTAAAGCAAAACTGGGTGTATCATACACTCCGAATCTGAAAGTATTAGCGCAATTTTGTACAAGAGGAGTTTATAATTTTGACAGTTACATAATAACATAACATAAACTCACGCTTTCTGTCTATAGGGGTAGGCAGAAACTACAGAACGCCTGAACGCCACCTGCTACGATCCTTACATACTCGTTTTGCCCCATTCACGTTCATATCTGATCCTTATTGGAGACTAGCTGCGCCCCGTGGTTTCACCCGCTTAAGTTTAGATCCCGTGGGAATATCGGGATAAAAACTATCCTATGTCCTTTCCCGGGACTAAAACTATATACCAAATTTCATCTAAATCGGTTCAGTGGTTTAGGCGTGAAAAGGTAACATACAGACAGACATACAGAGCTACTTTCGAATTTATAATATTAGTATGGATGTTCTTCAGAAAGGTCAGGGCCTTAATTCACTATGACCACTTAACGATTCCTTACTTCGATACCACGCCAATTCCTTAGCTAATCCCGCCAATCTCGCGTTCATTTTGCGCGGTTTCGTTCAATGTGTCATACAGAATAAGGCCTCAGGTGCGTAGTACTCGGAACTGGCATGTGTGTATGACCAGATGTTTCATAATATTTGTGGCTAAATAAAAACACATCACATCATATCATCAGGCGGGAGGAGACGCCCGGGTGTCACCACTGCGAGGATCGCCCAGAGGACACGGTGGAGGTATGCCCCGCATGGGCGTAGCACCGCCGTGCCCTCGTAGAGGCGATCGACAGCGGCGGCGACCTCTCGCGTCCGGCCCTGGTTCAAGCCATGGTCCGGGGCGAGAGGGAGTGGGGGGCGGTCACCTCCTTCTGCGAAGCAGTCATGCTAGCGAAGGAGGTGGCGGAACGGCTGAGGGAGAGAGCCTCACACCCCAGCCGCCGCGGGAGACGCTCCGGGCGTCGGGAGCCGCGTGACGACTCCCGGCCACCGTAGGCGCGGGCCTGCGGACGGAGAGTAATGGGTAGCTCACCGTCCGAACAGGACCAGGCCCGTGCCGGACGGCGCGTACGTGTTCCACCCGCGCCTCAAAGAGATGTCAGCATAAAGGAAGGGGCCTGCCAGGGCCGAAGCCTGCCGGGGGTGCGGGATTGTCCGAAAGGGTTACCGCTACCCCGGAACATAAAGGGCTAAGGAAGGAACACGGATGGGTTTTAGTCAGTAAGAGTCTGACACTCCCTTCGCTCCACCCAGAGCGGGAGGGGTCATTTGATGATTTCCCATCCATAAAAAAAAAAAAAAAAAAAAAGGTGCGTAGTACTCGGAACTGGCATGTGTGTATGACCAGATGTTTCATAATATTTGAGCCTATTTGTGGCTAAATAAAAACAGCCGCACAGGTCGATCAATCAGGTTAAGCTACGCTTGCCGCGGTTGGTCTGTGGATGGGTGACATCTGTACATACATACCGAGACCCCTCCCTGCCCCGGAAAGCACGTTAAGCCGTTGGTCCCGGATTCCCGGCTGTCATTCGTGAATCTTGGACAGTTGTTACGGGTATTCAGAAGCCCGGAAATCTGACAACCAGCCTTACCAAGGGGTATCGTATTACCCAGTAACTGGGTTGTGGAGGTCAGATAGGCAGTCGCTTCATGTAAAATACTGGTATTCAGCTGCATCCGGTTAGAATGGAAGCCGACCTCAACATTGTGGGAATAGGCTAGGCAGATGATTTTAATAAACAGTCTTTTAAGACAACTAGGTCAACGTAATGATTGATTCCTAAAACACTCTTTATCTGTTTATTCTTCAGAGTCAGTGGAGAACAGCTGCAGCATCACAACTCTTCAGTTGGGCGACTGCATCCAAAACATCGCTAAGGACATGGACACACACAGCTACAAAGTACCCTTGGGCGTTGTTGGAGGTGAGTAATATTAAACAATCTGGAAAAGTTTTAAAAATTAAGTTTCAACTGGTCTGACAAGTAGTCTTATCAAGGGATATGGTGTTACCTAGTAAGTGGTTTGTGGAGTTCAGATAGGTAGTCGTTTCATGTAAAATACTGGTACTCAGCTGCATCCGTTTAGACTGGAAGCCGAACCCAACATAGTTGAGAAAAGGCTAAGTAGATTGATTGACCAACTGAAAACTGATAAATAATATGAAAAATAAAAACAAGCAAAATAAGCATGTTTTTTGTACTGCTTTTGCATGTTTTTTTTTTACGAAATTATGCTGCTAGATAGTCAGATATTGATTTTTTTTTTGACTAAATAAAGATCGCGAATAATTTCTTATAAGTAGCTATTTATCGTTAGAAAGATAAAAGTGATTTTAGATTTATATAATAATTATAATGTAATTAACATAGATATCGTAATAGTTACTGATATTACGGCTAAGTGCTATGAAAAACAAAATAATAAATATCACAAACAAGATAACAAAACTTGGGATTCATAAATAAGTATTACTATTATAATATTTACTAGACAACGATCATACGTTATCATTATTTATCTTATTTGTTTAAAGATAATAGAAATATAATGCAGATCAAAGCAGCTGTAGTTATTTGTTGCTGTGGTTATGAATAAAGCTAACACAACACGAATTTACTCATTACGTCACATATAATCTTGACGCTATACAATGAATAATATTTCCTACGCATTATTATCTCTAAGGTCAATTTATGCACTTAAGAGCATCTAATTCTGTAAGGTAACATTGCAAGATTGCACTTTTACTTACTATGTAGTCTAGTCTATATACTTTGTAGAAATATGCAACAAAAGTGCGCCTATTTCTTTTTAGGCATTGAAAATTACACACACTGTGCCAACACCCGTGTGAGCCTCGCATTCAAACTCCAAACTCAAAGCATTTATTTCAATTAAACCATGTACAGGCACTTTTGAATTGTCAAAATTAAATAGTCGGTCAGTCAGTCAGAAAGTTAAAGCTAGTTGCCCTTAATTGCTGTTCTAACATCGATAGTTTCTAAATGATAAAATTATTGTTGAAATTAAAATCTGAAATAATTACACTGAGGTCCTCAATGGATAATTATCAAGTTTTGGAAACATACTGAATGTGATATACATAACAAAGTTTCAAACATTGCAACCAAAATTTATTAAAGATTGACAGATAAGACAAACGGTCTACCAAAAATCAACTTAGACTCTGCTAAGTTAGATAGTTGATCAAGAGGAAATTAATACAATATGTAAATTATCTAAGATTGTGGATTCAAATATTAAAGAAACTCGAATTTTCCAGGTGTGGCTGCATTCAACTTCCCCGTGATGATTCCCCTTTGGATGTTCCCGCCTGCACTGGCGACCGGCAACACGTGCATCATCAAGCCTTCAGAACAGGACCCCGGCGCGACCCTCATGATGATGGAGCTCCTGAATGAGGCTGGAGCACCACCCGGTGTAGTTAACGTTAGTATTAGTGACTTTTCATCTGTCTTCCACTTCCCCGTCATGATTCCTCTGTAGGTGTTTCGCACTGGCGACATGATTCTGAAGAAAGGAAGGAAATTTGTTTATTCTGCATAAATAAGACGCACATATGTAGGTATTTATTGAAGCGAATTCAAAAAATACCCAGGAGAAGTAAAAATAACTTTCCGAATGCATAACCTCCCCCTGTTTTTCAAAGTTGGTTAAAAACGGAGAAAATCTCTTCTTCACTCTCTACTAAGATGCGATTTAAATTTAAAATGCTTCTTTTTGAAGCTAAGTGGCGTAAATGATTTGATGTACACCGTTTCCGTGAATCGTTTATGCAATGCAGATTCCTTAAAAATATACCTTAATTGCACGATTCGCCCGATCATGGTCAAAGTGTGTTATGAGACCAGTGACCAATAGAAGACAACATAAATATCCAAATATCTGCCAGGCTACACTGAGTAGAGATGTAAATAAAACAGACAGTTAACTTTTGAAACTTGGTATCATCATCTGCCTAGCTTTTTCCCAACTACGTTGGGTCAGCTTCTAGTCTCACTGAATGCAGCTGAATACCTGAGCTCCATAACCCAGTTACTTGGTAACGATACCCCTTCGTAAGACTGGTTGTTAGACTTTCGGGCTTATGACTACCTGTTACGAAACGCTACAAATGATAGCCGGGACCAACGGTTTAACGTGCTTTCCAAGGCACGAAGGGGTCCCGATATGTAATGTACGGTCACCCATCTGACCCATCCACGGACCGACCTCGGTAAGCGTAGCTTAACACACATGGTATTTTCATCCAAATACACATGAACAAATTATTACTAACCAGCATTATTTCGTTTCAGGTGATCCACGGTACCCACGACCCAGTAAACTTCCTCTGCGACCATCCTGACATCAAGGCGGTCTCGTTCGTCGGCGGTGACGCGGCCGGCAAACATATCTACACAAGGGCTTCTGCTGCAGGTACGTTTACTTACTATTGTACAGGGTGGCAGGGACATCAAGGCGCTAAGTGAAACCATGAATTCAGCAAATGATTCTAGACCCCCTACCATAGAACTTTTTCGACAGTTATTAAAAAAAAAAGTTGTTTCATAGAAAAGTGCGATACTTATGCGGTCAAATTATATGGAACATCAATTTTATTCTAAGTTAGGTTAGAAGGCTAAGGCGGGAGCGGAGCAGTATCATAAAGTGAAACCCTTAGATCAAAATCAAAAGTCATTTATTCAAATTAGGCTGTGAATCAGCACTTTTCCAACTTCAAAATTACATAATGACAGTCCCCCAAAACCCTCGCCCTTCCCCATGTCCCTACCACCCTGTATTATTATACTTTTGTTTTCCTTTTGAAAGCACTGAGAGTCATACCACTTGGTGTTTGTGTTAAAAGAGAGACAAAAACATTAATTGGTTGAAACTTACTTGAAGATTATTTTCGATGCCTGCGCCTGATATGCTCTATCGTGACTGAAGTCTTAGACATCAGTTGTGACCATGATAGAACATAAAATACCTTGCTCGCATAGGTAAAGGTCTACATTGTTTATCAAGACGTAGATGCGCCTTTTTTTCTCATAGTGTCATTTTGGAATCCTCGTAAAAGCAATAGATTATTTTCATTACATTGTTTCAGGCAAGCGCGTCCAAAGTAACATGGGCGCTAAGAACCACGGCGTCATTATGCCCGACGCTAACAAGGAACACACGCTCAACCAGTTAGCTGGCGCCGCCTTCGGAGCCGCCGGGCAGAGATGCATGGCGCTCAGTACTGCGGTCTTTGTGGGTCAGTAGAACTTTGTGGTACAGTTACTTGTATGAGGACCATATAATGGTAATACCCGACGCCAAGAAGTAACAGCTCTATCAACTGGTTGCTAGAGGTCGGGCAAAAATTTATGCACTTATTTTGGCCAGTAATGACCGGTCTCGAAATAAATTTAACCTTTGACGAAGCCACACGTGTACCCTTCATAAAATTCTGGTCTGTTCCAAAAGTATATGGTGAATTCAAACGACTTGATAACAAAACTTACGTGTGAAGGCCTATTTGTAGTGCCACATACAAATCGAGTGCTTTGATTTGAAGATACTTAAATCCAAATTCTAGTCTCGTCTTAAAGATGTTTTTATTTAACAACTTAGGTTAATTTTATAACCTCAACTTTCGTCGATGTTTTTCAATTACAATTTAATAATGTTAATAATGTAGTTAGAGCAGTGGTGGCCCAGTGGTATCGGCCGCGACTTACGAGTTGTAGGTCGTAGGTTCGAACCCAGACAGGCGCTTTACTTTGTGTAAAATTATTTCATCACCTCTGCTCTCAAAACGGTGAAGGAAAACATCGTGAGGAAACCGGCATGTCCTAGAACCAAAAATTCAAAGACATGTGACATCTACCAACCCGCACTGGGCCCGCGTGGTGGATTACGGCCCACTCCCTCTCACAGAGAGGAGGCCTGTGTCCCAGCAGTGGGAAAATTATAGGCTGATGATGATGATGAATGTTATTAAAACAATAATTGTTGGAATAAAATGGTAAGACAACAAGTTGAAATCTTCAAATGCAGATGGATGTTTTACTATAGGCCGACCGCTTAACTGAGACGTTGCCTGAGGTAGCTGCGCGGTGCGGGAGGGGTGATAGTTGTCACAAGTTGACAATCACTGAGCTCTTGCATCACGTCACCACACCCCTCCCGCACCGCGCTGCTATCTCAGGCAACGCTTAACTAAGGTTAAGCGATCGGCCTATAATTGAAAAGGGTTTATACCACACACAGATACATATACACTTTCCGAATAGACATAGACATTATTCTTCCTTCTTCCTTTTTTGTCGTAATTACGCTGCTGTTTAAGGATTATGCTCCAATTTCCTGTTGGATAAGCATTGATGGTAATCAGTGGTAATGGATATAAATTCAGTGAAGTTTTGTTTTGGAGACTATGGCTTTGGGGATATGTACCCTCCCCCATACAGAATCAATATTTGCCCTTTATCTGATTATAGCTTTTTTTTCTATAAGCACTTACTATATGATACATTTTTCCACACAGGTGAGGCCAAGGACTGGATTCCCGACCTGGTTGCGCGCGCGCAGGCTTTGAAGGTGAACGCCGGCCACGTGCCCGCAACTGATGTTGGACCCGTCATCTCTGTCAAAGCTAAGGAGAGGGTCGAGAGACTTGTCGAATCAGGTAAAGTATCTATTATTAGGTAGAAGGAAAGAAAAAAAATGTGGTTATCGACCCAGACGAGACAGTTAAATAACAAAAAATTAAAGCAGGAAAAATATTGTGTAAAAAAAACAATCAACTCTGGCTATCGCAGTCTACTGCTGGACATAGACCTCACACAGACTGCGCTACGACACCGTCCGCCGCCTTCCGCATCCAGTCTACCCCAGCCACCTTTAGGTCGTCCGTCCATCTAGACAAAATAGTTTCCAAAAAAAAAAAATCATTTCTATTGCACACCATAAAAATTTCAAACGATCGAAAATACCTAAGTACCTGAATACGTCCTTTGCACATTATTTATCACGTTAAAGTTATTCTTATACTTACTGAAGAAGAATTCTCTAAAAAAATGAATTTCCGAGTTCCTTATCACCATACTTTTCAACGTTAGTACTTGAACTTGTTTGAATTCATAAACACGTTTCTAGAAATAGGCTTGTACTTAGATAGTAGCTATCTAGATATTACTTTGTATTGTATTTAAATGTAGATCATTTGTAACTTTTCGCACACTATTAAAACAAAAAGTAACCACACCATTCTTCCTACAGGCGTAAAGGAGGGAGCTAAGTTAGTTCTCGATGGCCGCGGCGTCAAAGTCCCAGGCTTCGAAAAGGGCAACTTTGTCGGCCCGACCATCCTAACAGACGTTAAGACTAACATGGAATGCTACAAGGAAGAAATCTTCGGACCCGTCCTAGTGTGCCTCTTTGTCGACACTTTGGACCAAGCCATCCAAATGGTGAACGCCAACCCCTATGGAAACGGAACAGCTATCTTCACAACCAACGGTGCCACAGCAAGAAAGTTCGCCAACGAAATCGATGTCGGACAAGTCGGTGTTAACGTTCCCATTCCTGTCCCTCTTTCTATGTTCTCTTTCACTGGTTCCCGAGGCAGTTTCCTTGGTACCAATCACTTCTGCGGCAAACAAGGCATTGATTTCTTCACTGAACTGAAAACTGTTGTGTCTTTCTGGAGACAGAGTGACGTATCGCACGCTAAGGCTGCAGTTTCTATGCCTACACAACAGTAAATAACATCGTATATTTATTTTTGTACGTGTTCAAGAATTTTTAAGCATTTATTTTTCTACTACCTAAATACTTTATTATATCATGCCATGTAATTTAAGTCTTCCATGTTATACTTAAGGATTTTGTTCATTTTATATTTTTATAAAAATCATATTAAATAATACTTGTTAAAAATACTTTGTATTTATTTATTTAATCATCTAAGCATTTGAACAAAACAAAATAAAGAGACGAAGCAGAACAGAAAAGTAAATAAAACATAAGTACATACATACACTCGAAAAACATAACCCTCCTTCTGGCGCAGTCGGGTAAAAGGTAATGTTTATTTCTGAAGAAATCTCTTTCAGCTTATCTTAAATGGAGCGGTAATGGACGTCAGATTCCAAGTAGTTCAGATTCCATGTACGTCATTTTCCAGCTAGGACATTGTAATTTTCATTGTATTCTTCAATGTGTACAAATTTTAAATAAACCGCGTAATATGCTTACGCATTTGATGTAATATGGACCAATCGTCAGTGAGGTCATCTCATTGGCCGATGCCACTTGCTGCTTATTATCTCAATAACAGTCTTTAATTACTTTGTAATAAAGACTATAGCACATCTTGTTGCCTGCATCCTAACTATGTACCAGCATTCCTTTGTCAATACAACGGTTGGACGTTAAAATGTAACACTATGAAATCATTCGGTTTTAGGCAGTTGCATAGATTTTAAGGCAGCTGTGCGTGCGCAACAATCATAGACGTAGAAAAGTATCTCAATGGCAACAATCGAAGGGAAATAATTGTTAATGTTGTGTAAATATGTCGATTGTTTGATACCTTACCGGTAGTGATGCGATCGTGTCGCATGACATCATAAACATACGAGCATCACGAACTTCCTGCGTCTCTTGTTACTTCGATTTCGTTAGTCGTGCTTCGTACACGCATTGCGATGTGTTGTTATATTGTATTATTTGTGTTTTCCATTTTTGTGACTGTTTGTACGGGCTTGACTCCGCAATGTAGGAATGAAAGGGGAGAGCCAGTAGATTGGTTAGTATTTTTTTTTTATCATAAAAATATCAAAAATTAACTTATAATTTATTGTTATTTTATTGCGGAGACGACCCACTGACCCGGTTCTTTGTTTACATTGACATTGTGGTTTTGTATTTCCTGTTTGAATTGATAAGTACCAACATAGTTTTTATGCACTACTTATAAATAATGTTTGAAAAGTTATGAGTACATATTATTTCTTTAGCTACGATAGATCTACAGTTACATAGTGTATTATTATCTAATTAGATGGGGTTTCTTAAATCTTTGTAAATTGAATCAATTGTAGGATTTCGTGTTAGATGTTATGATTGGATCACCAAAATATCAACTGCCAATCATTTGACAGTAGATTTGAATTAAACTGGCTAGTGGCTACGGGTTAGTACAGTAACGTGCAAAAAGATGTAATTGTTTAAGTAACAATAATCTCTTCGGAATTATTTGGTGCGGTGCATGTAGTTTCTTCAGACACATACTACTTACTTATTATGAATTGCATCGTAATTCAACATGTAGAAATCAAATATCGCTTTTGAATTTTGCTAAGTGTTTTGCTTTTTGCATGGGACTGTACTAGGTTCAAGGCATAGAAGTATGAATAACGTACAGTCAGCATCAAAAGTCGATTAACAATATCATTTTTACATGTTATTAAATTGACAGCAATTTTTTTCAATAAACTGATTTTTAGCTTTTCACATAATAGACAAGGGTATATATTCTAAAAAAAATTCTTCTGCTGCATATTTGAAAAAATATTTTGCTCAATAACTAAGATTAAAAAAACTGCAGTGTTAATCAACTTTTGATGCTGACCGTACAGTATGACGTGTGTTGTTGCACAGTAGTGATATATGTAGATACTTTGTTTCACCAGAACAATAGAATACGTAGGTAAATATTTTTCTAAAATGACAAATAACGGGTGTAAAAAGAAATTTAACGAAGCCGAGTCACTGTACTCCTCGTCATTGTATTTTTTTTGTTTTGTTATTTGTTTGTTTTTTTTTTTGTTTTGTTTGGTTTTGGAGGCCTGTGTCCCAGCAGTGGGAACATTATAGGCTGATTATGTTATGTTATCTTACTGGACCACACCTGGGAATCCTTTCTGGTTACGGATTAGAAGATCAAAATTCAAACTTTCACTGACTTTTTTTTATGAAAACAAGCTTTTAATGTCATAAGTTCATAACACAACTTTAAATACCCCCACGACCCCTGCACCGTTGCATGCATCCATAAGCACAATATTTTGCGTGCGTTACATTGCGCGATACCGCAAACAGCAAATCACACCAAAAGTAATTTAAAAAATTAAGTCGACTTCAAAAAGAAATTAACTCAAAATTATGAAATAACTTTAATTTCGGAAGTCGGTGTCTTGGGATCTATATTTTAGTTTTAGTTTTTTGCCACCGACTTTCGAAATCAAAGTTATTTCATAATTTTAAGTTAATTTCTTTTTGAAGTCGATTTAATTTTTTTAAATTCCTTGTTTATTTCGTAATTTTTAGTTTTAAGTAAAAACTGGAATATTTGTTTGTAATATTAAGTAGCTAATAGTTTTGTTGTCCATATTGCACTAGAATATGACCAAGGTTTTGAGATGTTTTCTCTTTGACACTACACCCGTAGCTCGTATCAATAAGCCAGGCACTTACACATATTAGTCCATAACTTGAAAATTACTGAATCGATTTTGATGAAACTTGCTCTGAAATGTAAGCCAATAAAAAAAAATATCACGATCCGATTAATAGTTGCGGAGAAATGCGTAGAAAAACATACATACATACGTATGTATGTATCATATAGATGTATCATCTATAAAGCTAGGGGTTTGAAGGTTTTGGCCCTAAAATCAGCCGCCATTTTGATTTTTTTTTAGAATCGCGGTGCACAACAAAAGTTATATATTTAGATAGAGGACACTTATACAAACAAAAAATGTATGTAATATAATATCCTAAAGCGTCAGGTTTCGGAGTTATTCACCGAAATATAAGTCGAAAACAACAAGGATTTTTTTGTTTTTTTTCCCTCCTGGTAAGAATATTGAACTAATGAGGTTAACGAGGTGAGGAAAACGTTATGAAACCTTTATGGAGAAGAAACAAACGAAGAATACTTAGACATTTTTTAAATAAATAATTAAACACGGCAATTTATAGTTCGTCTTTAATCCCAGAGACTAATCTGGCAAGTGTAATGTCAAACTTCTATACTAAAAAAAAACGAAAACACAAAAGTCTCTGGGATTAAAAAACGAACTATAAATTGCCATGTTTAATTATTTATTTAAAAAATGTCTATTCTTCACTTGTTTCTTCTCCATAAAGGTTTCATAAAGTTTCTGTTACCTCAATAGTTCAATATGCTTACCTGGAGAGAAAAAAAACAAAAAAATCCTTGTTGTTTTCGACTTACATTTCGGTGAATAACTCCGAAACCTGACGCTTTAGGATATTATGTTATATACATTTTTTGTTTGTATAAGTGTCCTCTATCTAAATATATAACTTTTATTGTGCACCGCGATTCTGAAATAAAAACAAAATGGCGGCTGACCTTAGGGCCACCCTCCATACAAAAATCTTCAAACCCCTTTTGTATATTTGTTTGACAGCCCTAATAGATTGTCATAATGTTTGTCACATGTGAATATATTGCAGTTCCAATAATATTACACACATATACGTGTCGAAATTGAAAACCTCCTTTTTTGAAGTCGGTAAAAAATAAAAGTCGTTTCCCAGCAATTATTTTTGTACAATGTTACTTAGTTTGATGTACCTACAGAATGCGTAGTTGATGGCTATGTGATGGGTCTTTTTATCCCCTGCATACAGGTTGAATTTTCCAAGTGTGTGTGAATGGCCTTATAAACGAAACTTGAAGATATAGCGAAAAATACTCTGAAAGAGTTTTGGAGCCTGATGAAAACTACAACGGTGGCATTAATTTTTTGAAAACTCTGCTTATTCGTTTTTGTAAAAATATCTGTGACATACCACCAACCAACTTGCACTAAGCCCACGTGGTGATTACTGCCCGGTCCTTTCTTACAGAGGAGGTCTATGTCCCAGCAGTGGGAACATTATAGGCTGTTTATGCTGCGATATTGTTCTTATTGCAACAAGAGCATGCTGCCGTACATCTTCCTCATATAAACTTCGGTTATGTCACCAGCGGGTGACAAATAAAGGCCTATTTATTAGATACTAGCAGCGCCCCGCGGTTTAACCGGCATAAGTCTCGATCTCGTAGGAATATCGGTATAAAAAGTATCCTATTTCCTTTCCCGGGACTCAAACTATCTCAATACCAAATTTAATCTAAATTGGTTCAGCGGTTTAAGCGTGAAGATGTGACAGACAGACACACTTTCGCATTTATAATATTAGTACGGTTTCTTTTGCGTGGATGGGACGCATGTTTCCCTCAACCTTTTCTTATGTTTTGTGTTTATGTTCTTTTTGCGTCATGTTTACCGCAAATAAACGTATTTTCTTTTTTTCTTTCTTTATTTACACAGATATGGTCAGGGCCTGTCGGGCTCAATGTTGGTCTGTTTTCATAAAAGTATGGTTTCAAAAAGACTATGTTCGTAGCACCATACAATTCCTAACACCGTAAATCGCTTTTGAATCTTGCGTAATACGCGCCACACTCTTCTTCCTAAACGTTAGTGGTCGCCAGTTAATTCCGCTAGTGTTTTAGTTTTTTAACTATAAGGTCAAAACGTCAAAACTCTAAAACCTCGGACAGGCCAGAGTCATGAGTGAACAATTTCACACAAAACTCAATGCACGCATTTTTTACTAACCCTGATGGGGCCCTACTTGATTCTTACATGTGTCTCGTGTCTGTGTACCTAGGGGTGGACTTTCCCCCTAAGTGACAAGTTTATCCAACATTGTTACCTATTATTTTATTGCAGGTTCTACGTCTACAAGTTGCCAAGGGAGAAGAACCATTTGAATCCATTGGTTCGTCGAGGGGTTGCGTACATGCATTTGACTCCGTCAAAATTGAGAGGAGGATGGATCATGTCAGATCTGGCCATCAGCGACCCTCGGTCAATGGTGGGGAAAACGTTATCGCCGCTTTATCAGGTAATATACATAACAACAATGAATGACTCAGTTATATTTTAATGTCAGACGTATTTGTGACTTCAATCCATCTGCTTAGCCTTTTCCCAACTGTGTTAGGGTCGGCTTCCAGTATTTTACATGGAGCGACTGCCAATCTGACCTCCACAACCCAGTTCCCGGGTAACACGATACCCCATGGTAGGGAGGAGTGGTTGTCAGACTTTTAGGCTTCTGACGACCTGTAATGACTGTGACTGTTCTGTTGTCTATGAATGCCAGCCAGGACCAATCAAAATCAAAAATCATTTATTCAAACTAGGTTGAGAATCAGCACTTTTCGAACGTCAAAATTACAAAAGACAGTCCCCCAAAACGCCCGCCTTTCACCACTTCCTAGTGCTTTCGCTGGGGAAAAGAAGTGGCGCAACAAACTCCCCAGCAGCACAGCTGTATGTTCAGTAAGAAAATACTTGATTATATAAAATACTAGGTATGCAAAGTAATTAACATTACGGGACACAGAACATTAAATTAAATTTCTTGCCATGTTAGCTAGCCACACCAACAAATACATTAAAATCTATACGTACCTACTCAAGCAAAAAAATAATAAAACAAAATTGAAAATGTAAACAAAAAACTTACTACCTAAATAAAAGCCTCCAGGTATAAAGGGCGTGACAGCTTACATATTTATGCAATGCTGGGTTCTGTTCACATAGCTGTCACTTGAAGTCAACCAATGGCTTAACGTGCTTTCCGAGGCACGGAGGGGTCTCGATATGTAATGGATGGTCACCCATCCACGAACTGGTCGCGGCAAGCGTAGCTTAACCTTCTATCAACCCGTGCTGCTGTTATCTTTTAGCCACGGGCTCCTCTTTGTCTGTGACCTAGGTATAGTTATTGTTAAGTAAGTACTTAACTTATTTTTTATCAGAAATGTGAACATCAGCCAAAATCGATACAAAAAAGTTGGTCTGTCGTCAAAAGTTTATCGCCAACGTTTAAGTAGCACTGAACCGCAAATTATAATAAACGACTCGATTGATAAAAAAAAAAAGAAAATAAAATTTGACCCAGACTTAGATACTTATGTTGATAAATGTTTAAATCCGAATTACATGTAGTTACCATGCCACATTTTTCCAGGATAAAAATATAATTTCTTTGATCTACAATGATCAGCCGCCGGCTTCAGAAAATCAGCCAGACATCCTGCAAACGGTCGCTAATATGTACTCCAAAAGCAAAAGAGGTATCATTAATTGCTTTTTTACAACTGTATTTTTTTTGTTAATGTTAGAGATTTGGGCCCTTCGTCATGTGTTGAAAACATCTATCAAAGGGACTTTTAGTTGATAAAAATCTGACAAAACCCATCTCACCCTTTCGAAAGTAAAGGTATGATTCCGAACAACGCTGCACGCGACAGTGCTGCCGCGTCACTACTGGTCGCCATACATTTTCTATAGGTTTACATGAGATTACATTCCGAGTACAGCAGCAATGTGACGCAGCAATGTCGCGCAGCATTGCTGCCGTGCTCGGAATGTAATCTCATATAAACCTATAGAGGATGTATGGGGACCAGTAGTGCTGCAACCGTGCTGCCGAGATCGGAATCATACCTTTACTACTCAAAACACCAGTTTAAACTCCCTTATTACATTTTTCAGGTCAAATAAAGCAACAAGGAATAAAGAAGTACAAGAAGTTCAAACTGGGTGACAAGTACTATGACGACTACGATTTGGCTGAAATGTGCAAGATGCACTCCAAGTTTATGAAAACCAGGGTTGAGAGCGGTCACACCAAAGGCGTCATATTAGGGGACAAGTTTACTTCGCTGTGGTTGGTGCATTCTGTGCCGCGGTTCCCGCCTGTTCCTGATTGTAAGTATTTTTTTTATTGGCTGTGGAATTTCACGTAACTTTTAGTTGCAAGCCTCATTACTTAGTCTCCTTCTAACAATCCTTCTTGACGTCTCCCTAGAAAAGAGAGGGAAAGTGAGTTTTTTTCATGATCCATAATATTGACGTCGAATCGACGCGCCGAGGTTTTGATTCCTAACAACTGCCTATAATATGGTATTTTTTCTTTCTCTACTCCTGATACCTACAATGATTCATCATTTCTATTAATAATTTGATAGAAGATGCCATATTTAGTTAGAGAAAAAGTTTTATTGGTTACACTGGAATTAAAATTGAATTTTAATAAAAGATTTTCCCCTTTTTCTGTAGCAAATGGCCTCAACGTCAGCTCTTACGACTATCCGCCAAGCGGCATGAAGTACGGCCAGTCTTTTCTCTGCGTATCCGTTCAAACATCCACCCTCAACCAGATCGCTACCCAGCTAAAGTACAACGAACCTCTACTAATCTGGACGCATATACCGCAGGAGTTTGAAAACGAGCTGCCAAACTTAGTCGATGTTGTCCGAAACAAGACAATCGACGCCTCGCCGTGGTAAGTTTAGATTCGGATGTTTATGTTTAAAAGTAGTAGTTTCACTCATTCAATCGATTTAGCTGTTGCGTTCCCATGACTCAATGTAGATTACTTGACAAATGCACAACAATAGCACTTTCTGGGGCCATACGAGGAAGTATTCAAATCATCATTGTTCTATTGCGAAAAAGAGATGGTGCTTACCGTCCTGTGTAGCTCCATCTCTCTCATAGTTCTCTTGCCCTTATCCCTATTTATTTAGGGTCGGCGCAACATGATTTTTTCTTTTATTCTTCGTTATCTTGCTTTTAAATAAATCGTCTTCAAGAGCGCCAATTACGCGAAAGTCTCCCATATACAATGATGCTGATCAGCTCTTCTGTACACGGTGTGACCGGGTTTTCAAGGCCAAAGGAGATGTTCGCTTTTTATATGGACGTCGGTTTTTTATTCCGAGAAAAATCTAACCAGAATCAAACTACACCCAAATAAAACCTACAAAAATATGGAACTTGGAACCACTGAAGTAATATTTTTAGACCCCTCCATTTAAGAGAAAAATAATAAATTATTCTAATGTTTGTACATATATTATTTTATTTGTTGATGGCAGCCCAAATTAAACCTGAAACACACCGTGGTACAATTATATACTTCGGAACACACTTTGACAATGTCATAATTGACATATGGATTCTATTCATCTGTCAAATATGACAAAGTGTTGACCGTCAATCACAGAGTACTTTGTATATAGGTACCGTCAATAAATATCATAAAAAAAATATTTAAATATTGAATAAATATTTCAATAAAGGATCTAGAAATCTAATGGATGATTTTAAAATTGCAGGAGCCATTTTAAACCATTTCCATTTCGTTTTGACTGACCGTCCTGATTCCGCCCAAACTATGCTGGAAAGAGCTAATCAGAGAATATGAACATTATTTAGATGACCATGTTATTTGGCATCAGCTTAATAGACGCCGAGCCAGTTTCATCCAGATAAGTGCTCAGATACCATACCACAGTTCAGTTCCCCAGTCCCCACCAAGGACAAATGCCATATTCAGTTTTATTTAAGTAGATTAGGAATTTATCAACTTTAACAGGCACGCTCTTATTGGGGAACATATTTGGCCGAACGGTACTTTTACTGTAGAAGTAACTCAAGATTTACAACTAAACATTCCAGGCATTTCCTCATCACATGAGACAGCTTTGATCAGAGGACGAATAAAATCACGCCATTATAGTAATATACAGGGTGTTACAGAAAGGGTATATCAATACAAACGGGTTCAAGAGTGTATCTGGTCTAGAGTCTCTGTACAAAATTTCAGCTCAAAAGCATTAACTTTGAAAATGCTTAATATTTTTTTATTTCGACATCACGGGGCTGCACTGGCGCGCGGCGGCGTGATGTGCGTGTACTAGGCGCACAGACACACTACAGGTAATGGATAATGACCCTCGTAGTGCAGTGAAACGTTTGTTATGATTTCAATTTAATAAACTATCGAAATAAAAAAATATTAAGAATTTTCAAAGTTACTGCTTTTGAGCTGAAATTTTGTATAGAGATTCTAGACCAGATACACTCTTCAACCCGTTTGCATTGATATACCTTTTCTTTAACACCCTGTATGTATGTAATACACTCTATTACACACATATTTTTACATAATTGGGAAAAGGACTGTAAGAAGCTGTGCTCATGTGATGACAATTGTCTGGTATCTTGGATGGGCTCGGCATCAAAAAGATGTAACTCCACCTGCTCCAGTGGCGGATTTACATATTTGCCGCCAGTAGGCTATTCAAATTTTGCCACCCCTACCGACCTCTACAATAATGTCCCATGTCTTTTGTATACTGTTTCGCCTTTTCTTCAAAATGCTTAAAATGTTCTCGTTCATCAGCTACGAAAAACTTGCAGAGATTTGTAAAGATCGGCAACTGTGATGAAATCTACGATAGAAGCCTGAATTTAACCATTCGCTTTGTTTATTCTTTCCAAAAAAACATGGTAGGTACATAAATATTAAACGTTTTAATTTCAATAAGACATTTAAAAAAAATGTTAGCCCCAAATTTGCCGCCCCCTAAAATCTGCCGCTATTGGTAAATCCGCCACTGACCTGCTCAGTTTCTCAACAATGTTTTAATAAGAGAAGACATTGAAAATGAAGAAAATCAATAAATGAAATACCAATTTATAACCAAACCAAAAAAAGTTTTATTTCATTTACAAAACTGTAACACATTAATTCACATTAATTCAGTAGTGGCATATTAATTCAGTTTTTAATTAGGGTAATTGTCGAAAGGCTTTTCATCAATTTCCGATCACGGTTCCAAGTCATTAAAAACGAATTCTCCTATGTAATTAAAAATGTACTCCATCAGTAAATACTATTATAATTTACTCCTGCTAAGCAACCTCTGTGAACTTTGCTGAAACATGCACGTCTTGATAATCGGGGGTCTTAGTAAAATATTGCAACTTGCACATAAACACTCGAAGTAGCCATAATCAATAGAGTACACTTTCAGTTCTAAATTATGGTTCACATTTTTGACTGAAAATATCCCATTTCATCTTTTTTCTTACTAGCTTCTACCCGCAACCTCATCCGCGTTACGATTACTTCACTTTTGCTTATCGTTCTTTCTGACTTTTTTCTTTTTGCTCAACTCCTAAGAGTCGTAACGTGAAGCCGCGTACGCACGAACGAACAAAACCATGGTGAACACGTTCATCGAACACTTTGTTCGCACGTGCGTACCACTAACGAACATAACACTGTGTTCGTCAAAAATGTTCGTGGCGATCCAATATGTTCGTGTTCACCATGTTTTGTTCGTTCGTGCGTACGCGGCTTTATGTGTATTTGATTGCCTAATTATTCAAATCCGACTTGTGGTTCCAGAAATTAGTATGTTCAAACAAAGAAACTTTTCAGCTTTATTATTAGTACCTATAGATTATATTACTTTAAGGTACACCTTTGCAGAGAGTCAGTATCTTGGCCATATATTGACTCCCAACCTCAAAGACTATGATGACATTGAACGGTAGCGGAGAGCATTGATTGTCGGTTAGAGCGAACCTGCTGGCACGCAGGTTTGCACGATGCTCACTTCCTGTTAAAATTACGCTCTTTCGAGCCTACTGTACTGCTTTTTACACGTACAGCCTGTGGGCTAGATATACGCAAAGATCGTACAGCGCTCTCCGTGTTCAATATAATAATGCGTTTAGGATACTTGTGGGGCTGCCCCGTTTCTGTAGTGCATCAAGGATGTTCGCAGATGCGCATGTAGATTGCTTTTACGCAACAATGCGTAGGGCTATTTAAGATACGTTTGGAATGGACAACTAGCTTCAACTTTCTGACTAACTGACCGACTATTTAATTTTGACAATTCAAAAGTGCCTGTACAGGGTTTAATTGAAATAAATACTTTGAGTTTGAGTTTGATAGATTAGATTGAAGTACTCGTATTTACTTAGTTTGAAAATTAAAAAAAATAAATAAAATCAATCAGATCAAGTTATTTAACTTTTTACTTTTTAGTTATCGCTGGACAGGTTTTTTTTGGAGTTTAACTCGCATTCGTATTCTCAGCAAGAACTTTCATTTGATACCTATATTGTAGGAAAGCATAAAAAAATTAGACCGCTATCTTTAGAAGTCCACCATATTGCATTTAGAGTGACGTCACTTTATTTTTCGAGTTATTCTCAGCAAGCCCTTTCATTTGATACCCATATTGTAGAAGTGCATTAAAAATAACTAGCCCGCCATATTGGGTGTACCGCCATGTTGGATTTAGAATGACGCCACTTTATTTTTCGCGTTATTCTCAGCAAGTCCTTTCATTTGATACCCATATTGTAGGAGTGCAAAAATAACTAGTCCGCCATCTTTAGAAGTCCGCCATATTAGATTTAGAGTGACGTCACTTTATTTTTCGAGTTATTCTCAGCAAGCCCTTTCATTTGATACCCATTTTGTAGGAGTGCATTAAAAATAACTAGTCCGCCATCTTGGGTGTTCCGCCATTTTGGATTTAGAATGACGTCACACAGCTAACCATGCATGCAAAATTTCAGCTCAATCGGTTGAAGATATCTGCTTCAAAATTGAGTTGCAAGAGTCCACCCGAACAAACATAGTGACATACATACATACATTGCAAGTTAAATAAAAGCTTGTAAAATACCACTGTCTACGTGCTTATCAATAACTATCACTTTGCCCGCGACTTCGTCCGCGTGTATTTCGTACTTTCCTCTAAAAATTTCGAAAACGTATGTTTATGATCTTTATCATTTATTAAGATAAATAAGTATTCAAGCCAATGTTTAAGTTTATAGATCAAATCAAAGGCAAATAAACTATATCCCCGCTTTTCACCCCCACAGGGGTGGAATTTTGAAAAATCGTGTGGGACGTGTTCATAAATTGACTAAGATTTTATACAAAGGGGTTTGAAGATTTTTGTATGGAGGGTGGCCCTAAGGTCGGCCGCCATTTTGTTTTTTTTTTAGAATCGCTGTGCATAACAAAAGTTATATATTTAGATAGAGGACACTTATACAAACAAATATGTAATATAAAATAATATCCTAAAGCGTCAGGTTTCGGAGTTATTCACCGAAATATAAGTCGAAAACAACAAGGATTTTTTGTTTTTTTTCCTCCAGGTAAGCATATTGAACTACTGAGGTAATAGAAACGTTATGAAACCTTCATGGCGAAGAAACAAATGAAGAATAGACATTTTATAAATAAATAATTAAACACGCAAAGAACAATGTCAGGTTTCGGCTTACACAACTTTTAAAACTAATTTCACACGGACACGAAGTTGTTACCTACAACAATTTAAACATAAAATTCCAATTTCTAAAAAAATATTTATTTCTCTCCGAGAACTGTTCGAAAAGAAAATCATTTTAACAAGTAATCATTTTACTAATCATGTTCTTGAATTCCAGTTTTTTTCTTTTCTTTAAATAAAAAAGTGTCAGATAGTTACCTGTTCTGCCACTGTAATCGATTATTCTCAATAATTAAAGCGATTTACTCTTTAGTTTTTATTTACCACCTCACAATAATTGTCTTTTATTATTATTATTTTTTATCTAAATACCTAATACGTTCGTCGTGTTTATTATAAATTCATTTATAATTTTTTAAGAATATAAGAACGAAATTCAAGAAATCGATTTGCCTGATCTGTATTCGATAACTTAATCGCCTTGTAATGGCAACCAGCAGTTCGCCATTAAAATAATTAAAAAAAAAAACTTTTGCAGTTCTGTCAAAATCGCGCGCGCCAGTTCAAACATCTTGTTGTTGTTGTTGTCGGTGTTTTTCTATGTGTACGTTTGTTTCCTTCTCAAATTCATCTGCGTTTGCGTTAGATTTATTGTATTATATCCATACCACACATTTTGTGACAATGTACCATCAACTACGTTGTATTAATTGTGGTATACAACCGAACGGCACGGCGGAACGGCGTTTAGTTGAATCTGACGATGTCCGTTCATTGTTACGGCAATGGACTTCACTTTCTGAGGTAAAGTACGATTCTTATTAATAGGATGTCAACTGTTTTAACTAAGCTAAATGTTAATTTGCAACACAACCGTATTTTGTTTGTTTTAGATTCCAAATGACAGTGTTGTTCGTCATTACTGTTGGTTATTAATTAAACAAACAAGTAATCCAACAAGTAGCAATGCGCCAACTGAATCAATTGTGCATCGAAATCTTTGTATTGGTTGCGGTCATTCATTGCATCGTGTAAAGTCTCACGCCTTAAATAACAGTTCAGAAAGAGAAGATGCTATCAGATGCGTGATAGAGCAACAGTAACCTCCAATTTAAAATGTCTGAATAACTTCTTTTTTAGAAGTTCAGTGTAAAAGTGGAAATCACAGAAAAGCTTTTGACATTAAACTACACAAAAAAACATAAGAATTTTCACTGTCCATGACAAATTAATATTGAGCCAAAGTTACTATGGACATCTGACATTGTTCTTTATAGTTCGTTTTTTAATCCCAGAGACTAATCTGACATTTAAGTCTTTTGTGTTTTCGTTTTTTTTTGTATAGAAGTTTGACATTACACTTGTCAGATTAGTCTCTGGAATTAAAATTAAAAAGCGAACTATATATATTTAGGATATTATGTTATATTACATATTTGTTTGTATAAGTGTCCTCTATCTAAATATATAAGTTCTGTTGTGCACCGCGATTCTGAAAAAAAAATCAAAATGGCGGCTGATTTTAGGGCCAAAACCTTCAAACCCCTTTTAGAGTTAATTAAGCCACGCAGTAAAATCCTCCCCTGTGTAATTACCTACCCCTTTTCACCCCGTTAGGGGTAGATTTTCGAAAAACCCTTGCTACACGTTATTCTTTATTTTTGGTCTTAAGTATAAATACTGAGTTTTGAGTTAATCGGACCGCGCGTTAAAATTCTTCCATACAAATTTTGACACTTTGATTTTGTCATTTTGATTTTTTAGGGGGTAGTTTATAGAAACAAAAAATGCCAAACTTCATAATTTACTTAGATAAGTATTCGTGCCAAGTTTCAAGTTCATTAACGCAAGGAACAAGATTTTTCATACAAACAAAATCCCCCCTTTTCACCCCCGTAAAGGTTGAATTTCCAAAAATCCCTTCTTAGTGCTCCCCTACGTTATTAAAGGAAGCCGTGTCCATATTTCACATTCCTAGACCCAGTAGTTTCGGCTGTGCGTTGATATGTCAGTCAGTCAGTCAGTTTCTCCTTTTATAGATGGTGACCTATTTTTGTTGATTTCTGAATGTCTATTCATCTTCCGTTGTTAGTATATCTCATGAATGCACGTGGTTTGTGTTTGTTATTTTTATTACTAAATCAAAACAGCTATGAGCAATATCTAATTCAATAGCTAATATAATCAACAGTAGGCAGCTTGTGTGTTGTCATATATGCCCTTATTGTTTGTCGTTTGAAATTCCTTGCGGGTAACCATTGGGGCTCCCTCTCCCTCGTTATTGGAGCGCATACCAACTAAAAACTAAACGGTGTTCGCAGCACATGTAGAGAGGTTCCGGAAGCTCCTGCTCAACAAGCTGTGGTGACCCACTTGATGCAAATGGTGTAGAATCATTGCAAAATAAATTCCACCTTTTTGGATCATTATACAGGCTTCTTTTTTTATCACCATCCAAATTTTTATAGGGTGTTCTACCCATGAATATGAACAACTTTCACTATGGGACCAACTCTGAAATCACGAAAAAAATCAGCTGTTTAATACAAAAGTTGACCTACTTGACCAAAATGTATGAAACAGCTGATTTTTTTTCGTGATTTCAGAGTTGGTCCCATAGTGAAAGTTGTTCATATTCATGGGTAGAACACCCTGTAAAAATTTGGATGGTGATAAAAAAATAAGCCTGTATAAGCTACTCCAGACTGACGACAATCTGGAGTAGAAGGACCTAATGGGTGGAGGGATGGCAAGCTAATTTAGTTCAGTTTATACGAAACCCATCACCATCGCCATCATCATTTTAGCCGAAGGACGTCCACTGTTAGACATAAGCCTCCCCCAAGCACCGCCACTTCGACCTTACTGTTGTATTTTGTAAGGACTTTAGCTCTGTAGCTTTTTCTTAGAAAATAGATTTATCGAAACTGAGAAGAATAGCTGCCATGATAATGTTCTAATTAAAATCGTAAAAGCATTATTGTGTCCCTTATGGGCGTTATTTAATATCTGCTAAACAAATATTTGTCATTTGTGCATCCATTGAATTTATTGTGTTTAAAATAGCCAAATATTGTGATTGTCATACTTGCCCTGTTACTTAATCCGCTGGAGTAATTTTTTCATAACATCTAGTAGTAATAGGTATTGAATAGCCCACTGTGATTTTGCAAATATTTAAGACTTTATTACAACAGACGTTAAATTTTTTGGGATAACATTTGGTAAAATTGTAAGCAATAAAACGGATGCCGTTAAATGATTTAATTGATTGCAATATATTAAATTATTGCGTAATAATGCTATCATGTTCGTTTGAACAAAGGGATCATGAATGAGTCAATGTAGCACAAACAACAAAGACCATGAGAAACCGTATTATGACGTGTTTTTGACTGTGTTTAAACACTGCATCGTAGCCGTTCATAATACGGCCGAATTCGTTTGTCGGTTTGTCATCATAACAATTGCGGGAAAAATGTTAAGTTTTTGTCAATATTTTAACGTCGGCCCGGTAATTTTTGCAATTTCTGGAATTAGATGTAGCAGGCAGGATGTTTCACTTTATCATTCTGTTTTAATACCTATAAGTCTGTGTTTGGCTCTCACAAATTCAGCTAGTTGCTTCAGTCTTCTTTGCTTTCAATGCTAATTACACTACTATGCGACTGACTTAACTTTTTAACCATTGTCAATTTAAGGCATGCATATACCTATTGGTGGGAATTACTGGGACTCACGACGTGCAACTCGTGTTGTGAATCGTGAGTTCGAACTCAGGCGGGCACTTTGCTTTGTGTGTTTAATTTCATCACCACGGCTCTCAAAACGGAAGCGGAACGAAGAAAAACTTCGCAAGGAAACCGGCATGTCCTAGAATAAAAAAAATCGAAGACTAGTTGGTAGATGTCACATCATCTACCAACCCGCACTGGGCCCCCGTCATAGATTCTGGTCCACTCCCTCTCAGAGAGGAGGCCTGGTCCCATGCAGTGGGAACATTATGGGCTGATTATGCTATACCTATATTGCGAACCTACTTTATTCATCTTGTGCTTCGCAGAACAGGATTTCCTATCTTGATGAATATTAGTCAGAAAACAACAGACTACCTATCGCTCTGTCCTACCCTGCGTAATTTGGGTTGCGGGATGAAATGATATTCGTGATCGATCCGACTGCAACCCGACCCTAACAGAGTTGAAAAGGGCTAGACTTAACAGGATAATATAAACATAGTCCATAACCAGCATAACTCTTTTGTTCTAAAATCAAGACATACTGAGTAATAGTTTCATTGATATCGTTAGGTACGTTTGTCAATGACATTTTTGGCTTTCTGCGACGTTGTTATGATATCCTATTTTGTTGGCCACCAGAGGGGCAATTCTCGTAATTTTAAGAACATTCACAGTCTGATCTCAGTCTCAATCTGTCAAAAATACCCCTAATTTCCCTACATTTTGACAGGTTTTTGACATTTGTTTGTCGCTGAGATGAGACCGCGACTAGATTTTGAACGTTTTAAATTACGGGAATTGGCATCTGGTAGTAGCACCGCAGCGCCTACTGCTGAGCATGTGGTGCTGGGTTCGATTCCCAGATTAGGCAAAGAGTTATTGGGTTTTTCCATCAGGAATCACGCAGTAGCAGGCCGAAGTCTGGGTTTGTGTCCGGTTGAGGGCAATAGGCTCGAACCCTATGATATGGTACTTAAACATAACTGGCGAAATGTGAATGTGCTACAAGTACAGTTCCTTTAGTTTCCGAGGAATTGCTCGTACAACATGCAATGCTTTTTAGTCCGGAGTCCGATTTTTACCTTCACCGTTTTTCACGTTTATATTTATTATTATTTCAGGTACCACATAGAGAGTTTCGAGACGTTGGTAGGACGAAAGTTTCTTTCGTTTGCGAAGAGTGCGATGTTCAACGATGACCTGTACAGCGGCCTGGTAGCTGAAGTTTTACAGTCAGATCTCCTTGTCGAGTCCTGGACCAATGGACCTGGAACATTGGACTCGGAGTGTACTCGGAACTTCCAGTGAGTAACCTTCTTAATTAAATCCGAGTATGAGATAAGCGTTTTTATGTCGTTACTTTGTTCCTTGCAAAATTTGTAGTTTTGGTACTAAAAATGCCGGTCATAATTGGCTAATTCTTATTACTAATTTGCGAGATACAAGTTCTATGTATAAAACTAAATACCACCTAGTTTTATTCATAGTATTTCTATCTAGGTGGATTGAAAATGTACAATTCGGATCGAATCACATCATTTGATAATCAACCAAACCACATTCTCGGTTCTGTTGAACGATTGTTTTTTAATCAATAACAGTAATAATCTTTACAAGTTGTCAACAATATTATTGGAACCTTCGATAGTGTTTATGCTCAATTGTAATCGATAAATATTAAAAAAGCAGTTTTCTGTGGAGTTTCAAATAGGGGTAGAAATACCAGAATTTATACTGTTTGGACATGTGGCTTCACAACCTGTGTTGCACTCCAAAAATATTAAATTCTCCGTAAACCCTAGTTGGTGTTGCTAACTAAAACATATACACACAGAAGCTATAAATACTACCTTGACCGTCCTTGACAACTTTGACATCAGTTTTTTGTTTTAAAATTCACGTATAGTTTCATACCAAACACATTCGAATATACTTACGATAGAGAGGACAAAGCGAAGAACATCTTAATCTTCTTGAAATAACCAGCTGGTGTTCGCTTAGTCTATTTCTATGTCTCGCGTCATACGCCCCTACGTGACAGGTCGCATGAAAAATATTAGAAAACTAGCTGCGCCCCGCGGTTTCACCCGCATAAGTTTCGATCCCGTGGAAATATCGAGATAAAAACTATCCTATGTTCTTTCCCGGGACTCAAACTATCCCTATACCAAGTTTCATCTAAATCGGTTCAGCGGTTTAAGCGTGAAGAGGTAACAGACAGACAGACACACTTTGGCATTTATAATAGTAGTATGGATATGCCGTATATAATCGTGGTGTTGCAAATCTCGTAGTTATAAAACGTAATTTTGCGCTCGCTAGATGGCATCACTAAGTCATGGGATTGTACAGTTTGTCTATGATATTTCTTCTTGATAGCCTCTCTCTATAGTATCTTAAGCTCTCTGATTCATACTAACTTTTGTTTCAGAGTACGAAACATAGACCGGCTCAAGTTTCCGATCGCCAAGATGTCGTTTACGTCACACAACGACCATTCGAAGTGGGCCGTGGCGGTGGCGCATAAAATGCACAACAGTCAGGACACGAAGGTCGCAGACTACTGGGTCTGCGTTGGAGATATCAATAGAGCGGTGAGTCGGAATATTTCTTTTGGTCCCTTGAGCTTATGAGGTTTTTCGAAAGAGTCATAGGTTAAAAAGGAAAACCGAAGGGATATTGACATGAAAATGTGCCACAAGTTCTTGTAAAGTTGGCATTTTGTAATAGATAGATAGATAGATAGATAAAATACTCTTTATTATGTACACCATAGATATATGAAAGTACATTTCTATGATGTACACCATCTCGCCATCTCTTTCTGACCTGGCCTCGACTGCGCCGTCCATCTTCAGGCACCTATTGTGTGGAGACTTGGACGCGTACTGCGAGAGCTGGTTCGAGGTGGCGCGGGAAAAGCGTACCTGGAAGGATTTGGGGGGAGGCTTTTGCCCAGGAGTGGGGCAGTATAGGCTACAAAAAAAAAATGTACAACATATAAATTACAGATGTAAATGTAATCACTATTTATTTTTACGAAGCTTGGTAATATTTTTTGATGTCATTTCGATTGTTCTTTTTTGCTGACATGCCTAATATGTTGAATTCATGTACCTAACACATATTCCAGCGGTGCTTATTCGGCAAGACCGATCCTAATCTGTCTGATTTCAGAGCATTGTCGGTCAGCAGCAGAGTCTCTGACAGACCCACTTTTGCTTTGTGAAAAATTTACTTTATAAATGGTGTATTGCTATAAAACATTATTAACTTAAATATTTCTTTATTCATTTCGTTTTTGACTTGTTTCAGTTACCACAAGAGTCACGCGGCGGCGGGACGGTGTGCACCTCAGGTCCCATCCTATGGGGGAACTTCGCACATCTCATAGAATCTGTACAGACGTGTAACTAGCCCTTATTTTTCCCTGTTGTTTTTTGTTCCTGTTGCGGTTCACCATTTCATAATATAGCTGTTACCAATAATGTCAGAAATTCAGGTAACACCATAGCATTTTTTTAGCTAAAGTCATTATAGTTGTTAAAATTGCCATAAAAGTATAGAAGCATAGCATTTATTTCATGGGCGTTGGTCTCTAATTAACTATATTTAAAAAATTGGCACATTTCAAGAGTGACCAGAAGGCCAATTCAAGTCTCATCTGGGCGAAAATTACTGTTCAAAACTTGTCAAAATATACGTAAATTAGAAGTTTTCTTGACAGATTGAGACTGAAATTAAGATGCCAATGTTCTAAAAATATGGGAATTAGCCCTCTGATATGTTATCCGGTTTTTGGTAAGACCCTGAATGAGTCTTGCCTTGTATAGGTACTACTCGCGAATCGGCAAGAGCTATAAAAAAATTGCTCATGTCGTGGGGAAAAGATTCAGCACGGTTGTTAACAGGGCTGACACTTAATCAATTTCATTATCACTCATGTATACTAGCTAATGTATAATTAATTAGCCGAAGTCCAGTTAGGGCCATACGACAGTTTTGCATTGACGATTAGGAAAGCTCAATATAACGACTAAACGCGAAACTCTGTTCGATGCTCAACTTTTTTCTGTGACAATTATCACCCCTTCGCTACAACGCGACGCAGCATTGATTTATAAAATAGCCGAAGCTATTATATCGTGTTTACCCATAATATGGAATTTTAATGTTTTATCTGTAAATAGTAACAATGTTGTGAAATAGTTGTATATTTGATTATAACTTGATGAACGATGAATTTTCTTCTTACATTCTGTAGTATGGTTTGTAAAATAAAACAGTATTTGATTGACTTACTGCTTGGGAAATTGCGCAATGGCAACGCCTTTTATTTTGACAATTCAACAATATTCATTGCATCATTTACGTTGCCGAGCAGATGAATTTTTCAAACAATGAAGCTTTGGATTAGCAATTTTTTTCAAAATCTTTCAGATTGTGATTGTTACGTTATTGGGGTGCTGATCTCTTAGGTCAGTTCAGACAGAGCAGCATTGATATTGAACTAAATCACTGCTAAAATAGAGTTCAAAATGGCGTGTGTTCACGCATAATATGTTTACTTACTCAAAATTTGACAGGAATGAATATGCTCGAACATTTTTCTGCTCTATGTATATTTAGGGTGTATCGTGATTTTATGAAGTTAAAGGTAAAAAGAAGAAAAAGGTTTAAAGGATTTTCAGAGGCGCTTCGCCGCCATTTTAAGCCGTTGTTCTAATAAAACGTGATTATGCGACTACCGCGCGAATTCCAACTACCTATGAATTAAGACACCTTATTCGAGACCGGTAATTTTTTTTTTTCTTTACGAACACGTAAAGATGAACAAGCGATAAAACCGGTCGGTTGGTTTTCTTTGTGTACAGACCACAAACTATGAACAGTATTATGAAAACTTACCTCAGATATGCGAGCTAAGCTAGACTAAATTAGCTTAGCTCTTGGTCTGCAACCCGCTTCAGACTTGCAGTGTTTCGCATATTTTTACGTTTTGCGCCTGATATCTCTCCGGTCGTATCGGTTGCCGTTCCATCGGACTATGAGAGTGAGGGGAGAGAGTGCACCTGTGTCTGCGCACACATTTGTGCATTATAATAAATCTCCGCTTAGATTGGCCGAAATCCGGTCTGGTGGACTATTATGTCTAAGCACGGTATGCCTTGGTTCAATATTTGTGACTGTTAACATTGTAACGTTGCCTTATATTTATAATATTTCAATTGAAATAAGAGAAAATGCCAATAAAATATAGTTTTAGTACAAAAGGTGTGTGTTATGATCTGTGATCATGGGATACGATTGTGTTGTGTTATTAGTCGTAAGATGTCTTTGGAAATGTGCCTTGTGTATAGTCTACCTCGTAATTCTTTTAACATCTTAAGGTTGAAGAGAGATCAGTGTTGGTTCAGTGGTGTCACTGTTTGTCTCTACATCACCCAAAGGTTGACTAGTAGAAAATGCTTATGGCATTATGTCCGCCTCTATACATTTGTGTGCTTAATGTATTAAAATTAATTAATGAATATCGATCCCGACTTACGAGTAAGTCGTGAGTTCGAATCCAGACAGGCCCTTACAGTGAGGGAAAACATCGCGAGGAAATCTGCATGTCCTAGAACTCAAAATTCGAAGACTTGTGACGTCCACCAACCCGCACTGGGCCCGTAGTGGATTACGACCCAGTCCCTCTCACAGAGAGGAGGGCTGTGTCCCAGCATTGGGAACATTATAAGCTGATTCTGCTTAATGTTGAATGTCACCTGCACATCATAAATCAACAAGTTGTATTTGACAGATAAATAGTTTCAAAGTTAGTCAAATTGAATGGGAATTGTCAAAAGTGGTATGGTAACACATTTACGAGGTCGACTGTATCTATTATAGGATAAAATTATAATTTAAAAAAGATAGGTTATGGATAAATAAATTAATTCTACGTTTAATAAAAGACGACGTTTTTTTAACCCCTACCGGTTAACGAAATTACCGTTTTTCAGTTCTTTACGTCAATATGTTTCTAAGTTATCGCGTACCATGATTTCTTAGCTTTTATAAGTAATTAAGTATTTAGGTTAATTTTATAATAAACGAAATACTTGTAATATCGTTGCATTTTTATTTTATTCATTGATTTGGTAACAACATTTTGTATGTGAATTTATTTTTACGACTCGATAAAGAATTCGATTGAAAATAAACCTATAAAAATTGAAGTGACTACTAGGTTTAGTTGGTTGTTTTTAAAATTAAATAATGTCCTACATTTATTGGTTGTGTTTTTTTATACTGGAGTGTTATTTTTGTTTGCAACTTGCCGAAGGATGGGACTACTTAAATCTTCAATGCAGAGATAACGACAATGAGCCTGTGGACTGGTAATATAAATACATATTTTATTTGGTAAAAAATACAATACAATTGTGAAAAAGAATCATTAACGTATACCGAGGCATGGAACTAGAAAGGTTTCTAGCTCCATATCTCGGTTCCATGGGTACAGACCCATGGAATGTCCTATCACCCGACGTCGGCCGCACCATTTCCGATTGTTCCTAAAGTCCTTTACTGTGATTGGTTGTGCAATATTGACATCTATGGCCTAGTGGCAGTGTATCCAATATTATAGCATCAATTATTTGCGACCTATTCCAAAGCATCCAACAAAAAAAACTCCAGTCTATTTGTGTTGAGTGTTTGTGTACTGTTAGATTAAAAAAAATCACTTTGAGGAGATGCTAATGTAATCTATAAGTAAAGGAATACATAAAGCCTTAGCTTTGCAATGAAATGGTTGCTCTCGAGGGTAGAACCATCACAGGGGCACGGCTCCCCCAAACGTTTTAAGTAAAAAAAAATCGAATCGTCTGAATAGATTGGTCTGAATGCATTGCCATCAAGACATTGCTTCAATGAGATTATCTATCTGTGATAGTACTGCAGGCACTGACCTCTATCATGCAAGTACTGTATGATAAAGGTCATTGACTGTGGGTACCTATGTTTTAGTAATTTTTTTAACTGTGACTACATAGGTGGTACATATACAAGCCTGCCAGCAACGCGGGCCCGAACATGGAGTTCGGTATGAACTTCTCCTACGTCACACCGGATACTGTTAAACGATTTAGGCCTTCCCCAGTAAATATCTTCGGTGACACCATGCTCAGTTACACAATGGCTCCGATGTTTAATGTAAGTATTCCTTTTTACTTTAACTGAAGTGGCAGTGGGCTGGCCATGTCTATCGAAGGACTGATGGCCGGTGGAGCAGACGAGTCCTGGAGTGGAGACCGCGTACCGGCAAGCGTAGTGTGGGACGCCCCCCAGCTAGATGGACAGACGACCTAAAGAAGGTGGCTGGGGTAGATGGATGCGGAAGGCGGAGGACAAGATGCTGTGGCGCAGTCTGGGAGAGGCCTATGTCCAGCAGTGGACTGCGATAGGCTGAGTTGATTCATTGATTCCTTTTTAGGGTTTTGTACCCAAAGGGTGCCAACAGGCCCCTATTACTAAGCCTCCGCTGTCCGTCCGTCTGTCTGTCTGTCAGTGGGCTGTATCTCATGAACCGTAATAAGTAGACAGTTGAAATTTTACAGTGTGTATTTCTATTGCGGCTATAACAACAAACTATTAAAATAAAATAAAATTTAAAAACAAAAGGATTACCTACCTTTATTTTTAGAGAATTGGCCATTCAGAGAATTAGGCTTTTAGAGTACCTATTGGCAATTCAGAGAATTATGCCTCTAACTGTTGCTAAAGGGGAACGAAGTTTCAGTAAATTACAACTTATTTACGTTCCACTATGTGTCAGGAAAGACCTTGACCAAGAGGAATCATGTCCATAGAAATACATTTGCCCAAAAGCTAAATTTATTTACTTTTTTTAAGTGATCATTTATAACAAAAAGGTCCTAACAAGTTTTTGGTTGCAATGGAATTTGAACATTGTTGAGTAGGTATGATGTTCAGTTCATTCAGTTTGTTATTCGATTTTATCGCCCGGCGGCGCGGCGGCGGCGTGCCGATTCATTCTGACCCGAACAAGTGATGTGCACGCATTACGTTCGGGTATTGTACCTTAATACATATTGATTGTTACAGGAAGAATACGCAGATTATATAGCGATAGTGGATTACGAAGGAAAAGAGCCTATGGGGGACTTTATGGGATCGGCCTCCCGTGGACTGATGATGGGCAATACGTTAGGCGGCCTGTGGATCGGACATACTATCCCTGGATTTCCGGATATTACCCGTATGTGTTCCTACATTTCTGATCTAACCCATTTATAGGTACCTAGGTTATAGGATCTCGTGTAAGTATGTACCTATGGCCTTATTACAAAAGAAGTTTTATCTTTAGACCCAGATTTTAACCATCGAGCTATTTTGACGACAAAGTTAAAGTTCTTATTACAAAAACTGACTTTAACACCTAGTGTGTTGTCAATTTTGCATTAAGCACTTTACTTTTGTCGGAATAAAGTTCAAAATACAGTAGCTCGTAGGTTTAGGTTAGGTCTAAAGTTATTATGTTAGAACTCGTTTTGTAATAAGACGTACGGCTATAGTTTCAATTGAAGCTATAAATGAAATGTTTTTATGATTTTATTCAAAGTCAAAGTCAAAGCTTTTATTTCAAATAGGCACATAAAAGGCACTTTTGAACGTCAAAAATTATCTTAAAATAGAATAGGCTAGTTTCCTAAAAAATTGTAATTAGTCCGTCAGTTAGATTATCGAAAAATAATGGACCCGTATTTTTTCTTTTGTCAATCAAACAAAAAATGACAAAGATAAAGCACGTCAAAATTCGTCGTGACGTCACGCCATGCGACACTTTTTAGCACGGCGTGACGTCACGACCCCCCACTCCCAAATTTTGACGTGCTTTATCTTTGTCATTTTTTGTTTGATTGACAAAAGAAAAAATACGGGTCCATTATTTTTCGATAATCTAACTGACGGACTAATTAGAATTATTATTTTTTTACCCAGGACACTACCCTATTGATTCTAGTCGCCCATTCCAAAAGGTAGTTTTCGTATGGAGAAGAACGGGCAAGAAACTCCACCGTTATTATCGTTGAATATTATTTCTTACCCATAATGATATTTAGACAGCCCATGAATGGAGGTTCAAAACTCTCAACGACTGGCTTTATTTGACTTTAGTTAAAAAAAAATCTCCTTCTATAGGTACTTACAGTAAAACGGGGCTACTTTGCACAGGCGGGGCTACTTTGAACAGGCGGGGCTACTTTGAACAGGCCGATCACAACGCTATGACGCGTTCCCCACACCCCGCACCTCGCGCAATATTACTCGAGGTCACACACGCTTGCTGAGCACACGTGAAAACCGATTTTGGCGCTCTGTCAAAGTAGCTCCAAAATCTGTCAAAGTAACCCTGGAAGTCAAAGTAGCCCCGTTTTGCTATACCTATTACATTATTTTCTCAGAATAATGTGTTTTGACAATAGAATAGTCACACTGGCTTTATAGTATCTTCTGATATAAAATAATTTTGCATGCGATTTCATCCTCCAGAAGGTGTCCCGATGTTTCCACCGAAAGAGTTACAGAACGGCCATATGATTATGTGCTTGACATTGGACCTACCCACCCTGAACGTATTAGCTGCTTCTATCAGACAGACGGAGCCGTATATAAAAAGAATTTTCAGACCAGATAAGGTTGACGTCTTCACAGACTGGAAGATATTATTGTCCCCACTTCCGAAGATATCGAAGACCTCTGTGTTGGTATTTAATTTGATGAAATACCTACTGTTACTTTCATTCTTAACTCTTATTGACTTCACTTTGCCACATGAACAAGATCATTCACTCACTGAAGTTCACAAGGAAATTAACACGTTCGGCCCAGCACCGCTCTCGTGGGGAACGCACATTATTACAATATTTTCTTATACAAAATGGTTGATAAACGTTCTGGTCTTCAAATATCCTATAGTGTAATAAAAGAAAACACAAAGTCAAAAGACGTCGACTTCAGAGCCCTGATTCACAACCATACGACAGGCTATCGTATCGAAAACCTGACATTTCGATAACCTGATTTGACTTGCCCTCAACAGCAAATAGCTGTTGGAAAAATAGCGGGCGTCTATTTGATTTAAACTGACAAAATTTTCGGGTTTTGGACTTGTGTACAGCGTTTAGAAGGCTCCTACGATAACAATGATTAATGTTCGATACGACACGGAAGCGTATCGAGTGTTTGTGAATAGCTATGCAGATGACGTTGCGACTTCCGATTCCGACGTTGCGTATGTGTGCGTATGCGCTTGCAAGTGCTGTGTGTAGTAGAAGACAACAATAAGCCGCCAAAATTTGATTTGTTGTGGCCCTAGATGGTTGCCACTTGCAAGTGTGGCGGCGGGCGCAAAATTTCAACGAATGCAATTTACTGTGGCTCCCTGACGTTATGAGACGTAGTGCAAATAATAGATGTCATATTTTTGTTTTGCAGTTAATAAAACTTTTTATTAAACTTTACCTTAAGGGAAGGTTCACATCTGACGGAAGATGCGTCGCGTATTATCGGTCGCGTTACGCCAGAACAGACAAATGTATAGAAAAACACTTGACCGTTCACACTCTACCGATGATGCGTTAGTGCGTCGAGCGAATAAATAGACGCAATCGATGTTACGCCCGACGCATCTTCCGTCAGATGTGAACCTTCCCTTAAACCCATTATTAGTTTGACCACTTTTGACAGTGAATCATTCTGTCGTTTTGTACTGTCTTGAATAACAATTTATAAAACAGCAATGTATTTTCAGAAGAAAAACAAAAATCATACACTTTGTAACAAGGAACAAGAGTTTGCGCGGAATAATGTTCGCCAGAAGTCCCGGGGACTCACGTTGTCTATACAAGAGCTTTGCGAAAACCAAACAAATCGTCATGGACGTGTACGGCCATAAAGAACATCAGAATGGTTATTGTGGCAAACAATACAGGTTTATTGTACTAAGTATTACATTTTACTATTTTAATTTTTTTTTCTGTAATTTAGAACCGTACGGAGCAAGTCTTGGCTACTATGCTATAAGTATGCTCTAACCAGCATAGAGAAATCAGCTAGTTAAGTCGACGACAAAATAAAATATCATTCGCTTATGATTAGCGAGGACAATGTTATAACTTACTAGCTGCGCCCCGCGGTTTCACCCGCATAAGTGTCGATCCCGTGGGAATATCGGGATAAAATGTAGCCTATATGTTAATCCAGCGTGTCAGCTACCTCCGTACAATATTTTATCAAAATTGGTCCAGCCGTTTGAGCGTGAAGTACTTAGTAACAAACATATAAACACACACACTCACAAACTTTCGCCTTTATAATATTAGTGTGACAAAGGTTCAATCAGTCATTCAACTAAGCCTAACGCTGCTGGAAATAGGCCTCTCCCATGCTGCGTCACAACACCCTGCCCTCCGTCTCCCGCATCCAGTCTGTCCCAGCCAGCTTTTTGAGATCGTCTGTCCATCTAGCTGGGGAGCGTCCCACACTACGCGGTCTCCATTCGAGGACTCATCTGCTCCACCGGTCATCGGTCCTTCGACAAACATGCCAGCCCACTGCCACTCTGCAAGCTATGTCAGTAACTTCGGTTCTTTTTTCGGATAACTTCATTTCTGATTTTATCCTTCAAAGGAACTTTTGTGAACCAGCCCGATTATTCAGGTAATTGAACTTAATTTAATGTTTCAGCATACGCAATATCAACTCAATATCCCTTAAGTTTCGGGACAAAATTTACTATATAAAGAATTCAACCGACAATATGGGCTTCGCCGTAAGCACTGCGGGATTTTGGCAGAGGAATGGCCTCAGCAAGCACCAATATTGGACGTGTACTGGGAACATAGAAAACCAAAAACGCAACTCTATGGGAGGAATGATTGCTTGCGTTACTAATTTTCACGTTTGGCTAGCTTTTGATAATTTGAAAGTAAAGGAACCAGAATGTAATATAATTGAAAATATTTAAAATGGTTTGTAGTTCAATTCTCGCCATTGATTTATTTGGCGGTACAGTCACGTCTAAAAGTATGTATACACTTGGCAATTTTCAATTACGATTTTTTCGTGAAATAACGAATGCAACGTTGAAATACGAAACTTAACATAAACCTATGGGTTCGAAAATACTATTTTCGTAATAACATAAAATTTCATTAAAAAATAAAGGAGAAAATCGCCTTTGAATAAAGCCAAGTGTATACATACTTTTAGACATGACTGTACCTACTGTTGACGTGTTTCTTTTATGTTTTTGGTGGCAGCTATAAAGATTCGTTTATGTATTATGGAATATTTAGCGCTAGCCATTTAAGTAGGCCCAAGAATGGGGACCCCTTTAAAAATTAGGGATTGTTATTTAAGTTTAGTTTTCAATTTTAAAAATGACCTGCAGGAAATATTAAGTTTAGTTCCTATTTTTCAAGTATCCCGATTTGCCCGTAACAAGGCATTGGAGGCAATGTCAAACGCTTTATTAAGGTCAATATAGATGGTAAATTATTAATGTTCTTTGAACATTTTAACTTTACATTTGGTGTGAAATTTAATCTATTTTAAAACTCAAATAAAAAAGTTATATATATAGATAAAATGTTTATTATACAACACAAACATTATTTACATGATTATGATTCATGTCGTTTTAACACGCGAGTGACGACATGAAAACAAACAACTCAGAAATTCATACAAACACTACAGAAAATATATGAAACCGTTATTATTATGAACTGGCTTCACTGGATCTATGATAATATAGTGTATACAGTTTCCACACTCTTGAAATAAAGAGTTTCTTAATTGGCACCATGTGAGCTTGAAAATACTTATGTACAATTCCCACAAATAAAAAATCTTTATGAAATAAGAATGCTCCTCTAAGTAAAGATTTTCAGTCACCATGTAAGACAAGGCACTACTCCAAGGTAAACATGGAATATTACTCTTAGAAACATCGTTTATATATTTAAGCACCTTTTAAAGCGCTTTACCTCCGTTCTCCCGAATCTTCGATATACCTATCTGGGATAACGGGTCGCTAAAAACTTATAACATACGATTATATATATTATACTTAAGTACAGATACAAGAGTATAAATTGCAAAATCAGCCCGAATGGCAAACATAATCTATATAAATAAAAACAAAAGGCCTGACTGACTGACTGACTGACTGACTGACTGACTGACTGACTGACTCATCAACGCCCAGCCCAAACCCTTGGACCTAGAAAGCTGAAATTTTACATGATGGTTCCTTTTATGATGTAGACCAGGAATAAGGAAGGATTTTTTGAAATTCAACCCCTAAGGGAGTTAAATAGGGGATGAAAGTTTGTATGAAAGTCCGTCAGTTTTAAAGTTAGGATCTTCAAATTTTGTGTTTCGGCTGACGATTGAAAATTAATTTATACGTGTCTCAGCGTTTTTGATAATTCTACCCCCAAAGGGTTAAAAAGGGGGATTAAGTTGTGTATGAAAGTCTGTCAGTTTAAAAGTTAGGATCTTCAAATTTTGTATTTAGGCTAACGATTGAAAATTAATTTATACGTGTTTCAGCGTTTTTGATAATTTCACCCCTAACGGGGGATGAACGACCTGACTGACTCATCAACGCCCAGTCCAAACCCTTGGACCTAGAAAGCTGAAATTTTACACGATGGTTCCTTTTATGATGTAGACCAGGAATAAGGAAGGATTTTTTAAAATTCAACCCCTAAGGGAGTTTAATAGGGAATGAAAGTTTGTATGAAAGTCCGTCAGTTTTAAAGTTAGGATCTTCAAATTTTGTGTTTCGGCTGACGATTGAAAATTAATTTATACGTATCTCAGCGTTTTTGATAATTCTACCCCCAAAGGGTTAAAAAGGGGGATTAAGTTTTGTATGAAAGTCTGTCAGTTTAAAAGTTAGGATCTTGAAATTTTGTATTTAGGCTAACGATTGAAAATTAATTTATACGTGTTTCAGCGTTTTTGATAATTTCACCCCTAACGGGGGATGAACGACCTGACTGACTCATCAACGCCCAGCCCAAACCCTTAGACCTAGAAAGCTGAAATTTTACACGATGGTTCCTTTTATGATGTAGACCAGGAATAAGGAAGGATTTTTTGAAATTCAACCCCTAAGGGAGTTAAATAGGGGATGAAAGTTTGTATGAAAGTCCGTCAGTTTTAAAGTTAGGATCTTCAAATTTTGTGTTTCGGCTGAGGATTGAAAATTAATTTATACGTGTCTCAGCGTTTTTGATAATTCTACCCCCAAAGGGTTAAAAAGGGGGATTAAGTTGTGTATAAAAGTCTGTCAGTTTAAAAGTTAGGATCTTCAAATTTTGTATTTAGGCTAACGATTGAAAATTAATTTATACGTGTTTCAGCGTTTTTGATAATTTCACCCTTAACGGGGGATGAACGACCTGACTGAGATATCAACGCACAGCCTAAACCGCTGGTGACAGGGACTTGAATTTTGGAGGGTGTATTCTTTGTAAAGTATAAGTATCCAATATGAAGGGGTTTTTGGAAATTCAACCTTAAAGGGGGTGAAAAGGGGGGATTTTGTTTGTATGAAAAATCTTATTCCTTGAGTTAAAAACCTTGAACCTTGGCACGAATACTTATCTAAGTAAATTATGAAGTTTGACATTTTTCGTTTTTCTAAACTCATTTCAACCCTAAAGAGGTATTGGGGGGTGTCAAAATTTCTTTGGAAGAATTTCAACGCGCTGTCCGATTAACTCGAAACTCATTCAGTATTAATACTAAGGACTAAAAATAAAGAATAACCTGTATCAGGGTTTTTCGAAAATCTACCCCTAACTGTGTGAAAAGGGGTAGTTAATTTTGCAAGGGCATATTTTACTGTGTGGCTTGATTAGCTGGAAAATTTTTCGTAATTCGACCCATGTAGGGGTGAAAAGCGGGAATACGGTTTATATGAAAAATCTTATTCATTTGGTTAATAAACTTGAAACTTGGTACGAATATTTATCTAAATAAATTATAAAGTTTGGCATTTTTTGTTTTTATAAACTAGCCCTTAAAGGAGGATTGGGGTGGGGGGTGTCAAAATTTTAACGCGTGGTCCGATTACCTCGAAACTCGGTATTTATACTTAAGACCACAAATAAAGAATAACGTGTATCAGGGTTTTCCGAAAATCTACGCCTAATGGGGTGAAAAGGGGCAGTTAATTATACAGGGAAAGATTTTAATGCGTGGCTTGATCAACTTAAGAATTCGTATAAATAATCTTTAAGTCAAGTAATGAACACACCCCAAACAATTTTTCGAAATTCTACCCCTATAGGGTGAAAAGCGGGAATACAGTGTATATGAAAAATCTTACGGTACAAATACTTATACAAGTAAATTATGAAGTTTGGCATTTTTTGTTTTTCTAAACTACCCCTAACGGGGGATTGGGGGCGTCGGAATTTCTATGGAAGAATTTTAACGCGCGGTCCGATAACTCGAAAGTCTGTATTTATACTTAAGACAAAAAATAAAGAATAACGTGCATCAGGGTTTTTCGAAAATCTACCCTTAACGGGGTGAAAAGGGGTATTTAGTTAATTATACAGGGGAGGATTTTACTGCGTGGTTTGATTAACTCAAAAATTGGTGTAAATAATCTTTGAGTCAAGTAATGAACACATCCCAAACGAGTTTTGAAAATTCCACCCCTGTGGGGGTGAAAAGCGGGGATACAGTTTATTTGAAAAATCTGATTCCTTTGATCTATACACTTAAAAATTCGCCCGAATACTTAGTTGTCTAAATAAATGATAAAGATCATACCTACATACATTTTCGAAATTTTTAGAGGAAAGTACGAATTTCACGCGGACGAAGTCGCGGGCAGAAGCTAGTAAAATATAAAATTAAAAACTGACTCGATTAAAGCATAAGAAATAACAATAAAATGATTAGAAGTTAGTTTTTCGATGTGATAAAGTTTTGGACCCTTCACCTTAATAAATTGGTGATCGTGTGTAAAAATCAGACAAGAAATATTCATTCAAAATCAATAACAAATTGATTATATCCTTAACAAAACAACGTTAGCTTAACTACCTATGTCTTTAATAAAGTGACACACATACAACTTAGGTACCTATAACAATATCTGATTCATCTAACTCTCTTACTAGTTAAGCAAACGTTCATACATTCTGTGCGGACATTATCAGAATATAACTTGGTTGTGACATGCGACCTGTATTGGCAGTGTACAAACTGAAGAGGGCGCTTTTCCTTCAGTGCGCGACTCTCAACGAGGGCATCCTGGTGAACCAGGAGTCTTGTTTGACCTTCAAATAATAGGCGTCTCTTGGTGATGGAGTTGTGAGAGCATCTTCTAGAACCTTCAGTGCGCTGGTGGGCAGGATTTTGGCGCTGTACTCAGCAGCTTCTCCTGGCATTGTGACCGCACAGCTGGCGGTACCGGCGCTTACCTCCGAGCTTGGAGTTTCGGGGCGACTGAAAGAAGAGATAGGTTAAACGGCGAGAAAGGAATTAATGCGAATCTAAGTTAATCTGAGAACAATAAAATCACGTTGCTGTTCTAATTTTTCCTCTCAAAACGTGACAAGCTCATGTCAAAATCTGCTGTAGGTTGTATTTTATGAGAATTTCTAATAATACAAATTCTTGACAAAGCTAAGGAAGAGGATTCGACCTTGTGATTGAATATTAACAGAATGCCAAGGCTTGACTTGTCAGGAAAAAATTTATGTGAAAGGTTATCGATATAAAGAAACGGCGCATAACGTCGCATTATCAAAGCATCGATGTATAGACATCGATGTAACAATTTTCGCAGATTAGTATTTCGAACTCGGTATAGGGAACCCATGTGAGAGTGACAATTTACCTGGCTGGCTGGCTAGGCGGTTGCAACAGCGCCGGTGGCGAATAAATCTCTTGCGCCGCTAGATCAGGCGCGTGCAGCAACACGACGTGCAACCGACGGGCACGCAGACCGGCGCGCAATGCACGCGCAGCGCCCCACACTCCCCAACGAGCGGCCGCTGCGCCCGCGCTGTTCTCGCCAGTTTCACCTGCTTCGACGCGGGATAGACTCTCGCAAGCTGTGTCTGATGTTAATCCTGGAATTAGAGTAATTTATTACTAGCCTTTCTTGCGGTCTACTTTATCTCGTCATAGACGCATTTCGTTCCGGCTTGTTCTGCCTCTACTTACAGCTGGAATGATTTCTTGTCTGTGGACCAACCGCTTAAGGTAGTACTTACCAATATAAAACAGCCTGCCAGCATGTGGATGGTCGGCGGCTGCGGCTGCCAGCAGAGGCGAGAAGGTCCTTGCAACTCGTAGGGCTCCGAGCACGTTGCCTCTTAGAGCCGCCTCCCAACATGACGCCCCGCCGCGGCCGCTGCTGCCAGCTGTGTTGATCACCGCCCAGATACCTGGAAGCAAGGGGGATCACAAGACGTTAACTGACTGCTTTGGCTTTCTTAATTTCTTTTCTTTGTCTTTCTCGAATAGAATTTAATTTTATTAATAGAAAACAAACAGCTCATTTATCAAATTTTTCAGTCGACAACATCCATATTGGTTTCTTATTAAACTTCAACTACACACATCAAAAGTGTCTAGGGATCAACATATATTTTTGCAATAACTTTTCTCCTGATTGATATTAATTAAAATTTTCTTTAAGTATTCATCAAATAAAGTGTTTTCGTTTGTCACAGTAACGATAAACCAAGCCACCTTTGCATTAATAAAGAAATTTGCCATTTTCCTAATAAAGGGATTTTTGACATTTGAACCACTAACACAAAAGTTCGAAAAAAAGACTGAAATAACAGTTTTCTTTAAAATTTTATTGGGTAACTTAAACAATTAATAATCCGTGTTTCTACCGCGAACACTAACAACACAAGAACATCGGTTTGGCATACTCAAAATTAGTTCATCCAAATCACGCTGTGGAATGGCCGCCCATGTTCGTTGCAACAACAAAAAAAGGTCTTCTTGCGACTGGATACCCTCCATATTCGTCAGAGCTCTTCTCTGTAGCATATCCCATGCATGCTCAATCGGGTTCAAGTCTGGCGACTGAGCAGGCCAGGGCAGGACATTGATGTTAGCTGCGGCGAGAGTCTGTCTTACAACTCTTGCGGTGTGCGGTCGTGCATTATCATGCATTAACTGAAATAAGGGACCGATTTGCACTTGTAGAGGAACGATGACGTCTGATACAATCGTCTCAGCATAAATTTGAGCGTTGAGGTTGCCTCTGATCCAAATCAACTCAGTTCTTCCGCCGATCCAAATACCCGCCCATACCATGATGGTTCCACCACTATAAGGATGGACTTCCTGGCAGGATTTTAATCGCTGTTGGCGTCCAGGGGTTCTCCAGTGTCGTATACGTCTTGTATCCGGTCTCATACCAAAACGAGACTCATCAGAAAAGCACACGAAACGCCATTGTTCTTCTGCCCAATTTCTGTGTTCAAGAGCCCATTGATATCGAATCCTACGATTGTGCATTGCTATAGGTGGTACCCGTAGCGGTCTTCGGGAATGAAGGTTCACTTCATGCAAGCGGTTTCTGACTGTTTGGTCGCTAATTAAGTTCCCTGAAGAGTGATGAAGCCTCACGGCTAACATCATGGCGGTTATTGTTGGAGCTCTTCGAGTTAAGATTTGAATGTATCGGTCTTGTCTCCGTGTGGTGCAGCGATACCGTCCTCCATGGCGCTCAGCCACGGTACCAGTGCTTCGGTAACGTGTCCAAAGTCGACTGATAACACTCTGACTTGTATTCAGAGCTAAAGCCACAGTACGTTGCCGGGAACCAGCTTCTATCATTCCCACGGCTCTGAGCATTTCTTCCCTGCTTAAATGACGTCGCCGCTCCATAATAACGTTGGTTTTAATCAGTAGTAGGGAAACAGTAGCACTAATAATGTCTTCAATGCGTTGTATGTTTTTATAGGGAAAATATTGACAGCTGATTTTCATCTTTTACTCGAATTTGATTCACAGTTCCTGATTCAAATTATGAAATGCACCAAAAAGGATCCATATAAATTTATAAAATCATAAATTTATTACAAAGCCACATCTCAATCTCAAGAAATCCGCATAAAAATGCTTGATCCCTAGACACTTTTGATGTGTGTATATCCGACGATCCCGCATACTTATCTCTTTTGTTGACTGTACCTACATTACGATAATAGTTTCGTTATTACCGATGTCTGTGCCGGTGTTTGGTTTCGGTAATACTTTCTTGTCTTTGAATTTGATAACATGATATATTATGTGGTTTCCATTTCAATCTCCGTATTCATTAAGGAAAAAAAATATTTTAAGTTTTTTATAAATTGTACTTATTTATTTAAATGAGTTCATGAATATTGCCTGCTGATAGTGCCGAATTTTCACTTACTACACTGTCGAACAATATAAATTACACAATAAGTTATCAGCGGTACCTCATAAATATTACTTAAGTCTCATAACGTCAATTTATTTTGACATAAAGTTTCAGAATATATCTTCCTCATACCGATGACTGAGGGAGATGTGAGTCGCTAAAGCCACTGGAGTTCAATATTTAAAAGTTTAGGTTTACCTCTAACTCTTGGTGGCGCAAGATGAATTATTTGATAAGCCCTGATGAATTTTATAGGATAACCCATCAACGCGCAAGTGGGCCTTAGGTGTACCTACCTACCTACCTACTTACCTATTTTACACCAGCCTAATAGTCGCTCGTAAAGGGGCATAGCAATAAATATTTAATAGTCCTTATTTACCTATGTATTCATTACTATTGCATCTATTTATGTACCTAATGTAATAATGAAAATAAATCCCTATGTTTTATTTTCGCGCAGTGCTAAAATAACTAAAAGCGCCACCTATGTTTAGATGCGTAACACGTCATCCGTCATCGTGTATCGTATCGCGTTTCAACGTTTGACAGCAGGAAATGTGAGTAGCTATTATAAACCTCAACAGATGGCGCTAAATTATCCTGTGCACCGTTACTGTTTTTTTTCTTGAAACGAATGACTAAGTGATTTTTTTAAAAACTATTCTATTTCGATTTAATGTAATTTAATCTGCAAGGACCCTGAACGATATGGTACCAATATTTCGTAGCCATCATACAAGCACTGCTGGTGTAGTGGTATCATGCAAGATTCCCATTCTTGCGACCCGGGTTCGATTCCCGGGCAGTGCACAACTCGAATTTTTTTAGTCATAATCTTTTATATCGTTTTTATCACGCTATGGTTTTTATTATAATTTTTAACACTGAAATGAAAATGAGGCGTTTGTACATATTATGTTAAATGGTAGGTAGGTCCCAGAAAATATCGTACATAAGTAACGTGACCATTTATTTTTTTACTCAGAACGGGACATCGTAGGTTTATTTACTTCAATTGGTATATAGGTTTATTTAGGTATAGTGAAAAAAAAAACTCATTTCTTATTAAGCCTTACTTTATTTATCAAAATAGGTATTGCTCAGTTACTTTTGTATTTCTCAGATGAACAAATTTGTTTTAATGTAGCTGGTGAAGATTTTAAGAAAGAATAAAATTCTTGGCACGTTTTTTTAATATTGACCTTTGTTATCAACATAGCCTTAAGGACCGGAACCTGTAATTGTGTTTTTTCGGATGTCCACAATTTATTCATCGAAGAAAATACTCTTTCTACAGGTGCATTTGTGCCAGGCAGACATAAAATATATTCAATTAAAATACAGAAGTTTTCATGTTTAAGATTGTTGGCGTGAAAGTGTTTGAATACCACCCAACGAGTTTCCATCGAAACATTAAGATTATTCCATTCGGTTACTTTTTGCGACGTGATGTAGTTAGAAATTAGTGAAAATTCGTCGAATACTTCTGTGTCTTTACTGCAATCAATATATCCCTTTTCAATCAATACATCTAATGCTTTTTGAACGTCTTTCCATACAGGTACTTTTTTCAAATCTGCCCAATAAAATATATCCAATTCTTTAGAAAAAAACCAAGTCCATTGTTGCAAATATTCACGACTCGTTTTATAAAATTCTGTAGCCGTACTTTTTACACTCTCTTCGTCAATATTAGTGCCACTATCTTTCAGCTTCACCATTAAACTACGGACTGTAAATGGAAGAAACTGATTTGTCTGTTTCTGAACCAAACTATCGCTTAGTTGGTTAATTTCTTTTGCAGCTTCAATTGCCGATAAAGTCTGGCCTTCAACCTTCAATACGGCTTGATGGAAGCTTGCCGATTGAGCGTGTAAAAAATGAAGCCACAATTCTGACGAGGGGTCTTCAAAAAAGTTTTTCAATATTTGGGGGCATTTTTCAATGCTTAAAAAGTAGTTCTTTAGCGGCTGGTACATTTTCAAAACCCTCTCCACGGCAGGCATAAGCGCAAGCCACCTGGTTTTGCTATAGCCAAGCATTTGGTGATATTGTGTTTCAGTTTCTGCACAAAACTCCTTCAGAGCTTCAACTCGAACGGTGTAAATATAAAAAAATGAATATATCTTTACAATAATGCATTCGTAATCCACGGGTAGGCCATCTGCAGCAGATTTTATTGCATTGTGAATAATATGGGCTCCACATCCAATACCTATTAATGGTTTTCCCAGAGAAGATTGTAATTTTACTAACACATTATGAGTTCCTCTCCTAGCTGCGCCCCCAAAATTGACGTTGGCATTGTCCCCACAAAATGCCACGACTTTTGCAGTCAAACTATTATCTGTCAAAACTTGGACTAAATAATTGACAATAATATCGGAAGATTCACCTGGTTGGTCTTGGAGGTCCAAAATTTTTACTTGCACACCTTCGTAAGGTTGAAAAAAGCGCACTAAAATGGGATATATTTTCTTGTTACCATGGTTTGAAGCGTCGGTTAAAATTGTTATACAATTGGATTTATCAAGATCAGCTTTTAATTCTTTGATCGCTGTACTGGCCAATACATTTACTACAATAGCTTCAGTTTTAGTGCGCGCGCATCTAAATTTGTGATCAAAACATGTTTGGATCAACTTTGACGCACAATCGTTGGACCGAAAACTGTGGTTTTCCATTATCGTGTGATAGGCCCACACGCCTTCTGCAGCGGCTATATCTAAATCGTTTCTACTTGGCGCGTCTGAATTTTTAAAAAAGCTTGTCAGTGAAGAACTTGAAGCGGCGGCACGATCGGCATTTTTATGTTTTTCCGACTTCATATGCTGTTCAATATCACCGGCACCGCCATGAGAGACACTAAATTCTGTGCGACACTTTTCACATCTGACATCCGAGGGAGTATTTATTTGCTTAATAAATGGGTATTTTGCTTGCAAATGAACATTAAACGTACACTTGCGTTTCGGCATACTCACTAAGACAATAACTTGAGAGAATTGCGCGCGGCCAACTGACGGTGGCGAGAAAGAAAGAATGAAGCAATCGTGTCGCCCCCGCGCCCTGCGCCTGCCCCTCCCACTCTGAGTTGCTAGGTAACGGTGGCGGCGGCAGGCCGCGGGAGCGGGCGGCGCGGATCGGTTTTGGCGATGCGCTTTCGCTCCTGCCGGCCGGTCCGTCAAATTTCGCGCGGTTTTTGAAAACAGGACCATTTTGCGCCCTGAAGCTTTTTCGGGGACACCGGGATAGCAAACCGCAAAACGGGACGGTCCCTTTCAAAACGGGACAATTTTGCGTCCCGAAGCTTTCTTCGGGGACACCGGGACGGAGAACCGCAAAACGGGACGGTCCCGTTCAAAACGGGACGTATGGTCACGTTATACATAAGTAGTGCATTTTATACGTATTTATCTAAAAAATATGCAAATGAAAACATGCTTGTCTTAATAAAACGGCCTTTTGCATAATATGTGCGTATATCTGTAATCTTAAGTGCAATACTGCAAGGTATTTTGCAAAGAAAATATAAGTAGGCAATTTAATTCACTTTGGCTTAGAACATCATAAAAAATGCTTACGAATTTAGTAATTTACTGATCTGCCTGTAAAGACGTCGAAATAATCCTATCCAAAGTAAATTTGCCTTTTAAAACTTCTACATACCATGCTCTCCGGCTGGCAAATGCTGGGCAGTAGCCCTGGCAGCTTCCTCCAGCAGATCTTCTCTAGCCACGTCCAACTCGAGGGTGACGAGCCTCGGCTGCGGCTGGTCTTCGGGCGTGGAGGCGATGTGGGCCTGAAGCCAGGAGTCAGCCAAACGGGCACCAAGACCTCCCGACCTACAGCCGGCAATGACCCGCCATCCTTTACTGCTTAGGTATGTTGCGATCTGTGGAATAAGATCATACTTAGGACATTTCATAATGGAAGAAGATTGTGTTTAGGGTGTAGGGACAAAGAATAGGAGTAGGTATTAGTAGTGATGACTATGCAGGTCAGTTCCCCGTATGAATAGATTTTAGGGCTATCAACGCATCGTCAGCCATAGGTATCTAGGTATAGGACGAAAGCTCAACATAAGGATTAAGGCGACCTTAATAATCTAACATGGAGACTTTGAAAAAGTTTATAACTCTCATTCGTCGGGATCTTGATCATGTGTTTGGGGAGTTTTGACTGTTTTTAGATACAACCAGCTGGGTAATTGCGTAACCACACGTCTATCAATAGCAATGGCTTTCATTTTGACAATTCAACAACATTCATTGCGTTATTTGCGTTGTTGAGTAGACACATTTTTAGAAAATAAGAAGCAATGGATTAGCAAATATCCTTCAAAATGATTCAGATTGAGATTGATAGTGTGTGTTTGTTACCTATGCATTTAGGGTGCTGCCTGTTAACTAAGTCGCAAGTAACGGTCAAGAAACTAACGCGTTTCGTCCCGGTGGGTGTTGCAAGACATGACATTAAATCAGAACAGCGTGCAGTGGCATCTGGCTAGGTGGGTGCTAACTGCAAGCAATAACATTTTATGGTGGTCACAAATCTTCGTGCCAACTAGAAATGCTTATTTTGACGTTCTCCTCCCACTTGTTATGGAGGGAGATTATTCAGCAAAGAAGGTTTTTGTTTGAAGTATAGGTATTTGCCTCCCGTTTATCAATTTCATCATCGTCTGGTTGGAAGCTATAATCCTTGTGCGTCTTTTTTGCGGTACCCTGATAATTAGTATTGTAGTTGACGTTTTTAGGCTCGGAAAATTGGCACAGGCGCAGAGCACACCCTGCGCTCCCGTTTCATTGTAGCAGGAGTCTGACATTACCCTCCGTTCTCCACAGACGGAAGGCACAAACAGAATTTAATTCCAAGAAAACAAAAAATTTTGGAATGTTGACATCTTTGCAACTTACTTGTAATCCAAGTGCTGTATCAACGGATGTGACAAGCACAGTCTTGGCGCTATCGACAGGAAGCACCTCAGCTACCCTGACCTTCCTCAAGAGGTACAGCAGCAGAGCCCCGACGATGGAGCATAGTGCCGCGAATTGGAGCCCGAGCGACAACCACGTGAGCGCGTCCATTGCTGGCTCAATGCGCGACCATTATTCCTTACTTGATCTGTAACAAGAGATGGATTTTTATGAGTCTATTGAACCGTTATTTCAACCCAAAACTGGTGAGATTATTACAAACATTAGTTAAGTTATATACATATCGTTAAGTTATCGGTTATCGTGACGTGATCTTTTTCGGAACTTCCGTCAGCATAAACACTATATCAAACAGTATACTTTTAGGTAGGATAATTATCATAATCATGTCTCTCCTAATTCTTTCCTAATCCTATGTCGTGAGGAAATTTTTGATTATGACTGTTGATGGATAAAAGAGTAGGGGAAGACCAAAGAAACGATGGATGGACTATGTAAATGGTGATATGGTTAGAAATGGGGTGACTACCGAGATGACGACTAATAGAGAAGCATGGAAGAAAAGATATGTTGCGCTGTTACCCCAAATAAATTGGGATAAGGGCGGGAGAATGATGATGATTCTTCTAATTCTTCTATTGCACGTCTCTCATTTATCATCAATCCATTCCATACTGTATTTGTCTAACAAAGGGATACTTCTTTTTCGGAAATTTGTAGTAGATATCTCTTTACTTATCTACTTTAATTTATCTATTTGTTGGTATCTTTTGCTGAGTAATCTAAGAGTATCTATTTAAATCAACTTCAACCTCTTATTTTTCATTGCGTCATCCCATTGTTCTTATAATTATACCTATTTAATTACATCAGAGGTAGGCGTAGTTACCAATCCATTAATTATATTTTTTATTTGTTTGTTATTTTGCTTACCCACACAATACACATTACTGTGTTTGAGTTCAATCAATCTGAGTTTTCAAAGTCATCAGATTTGGGGAAAGCCCACAATTTCTTCACCAGATTTGCCTATTGGGTTAGGCCGCACACGATCATACCAAAATCAACGACTACATTACTTTATTTTTGGTCCATTTTCGAAATCTGAAAGTGGACTCCTGACCACGGGGCTTCTATCTGAAACTTTCCAAATATATTTTAAGTGATCTCTCAACATGCTGCACCTGTTCCGCTTTCAACCTTTCGCCCTACATAATATACTTGCTCAAAAGCCCTCTGGGCTCTACCATACTTGAAGGTATCACGAAAAAAAGAGGTTGATGGTTCATCACATAGCCAAGATAGAATTTCTGACAAAACTTGACCAACACTGGTCATGGATCATTACGAAAAACCTCGAAACTGATCGACCGTAGTACAGTAAGTTATTTAAGGAATCTGGGTTATGAATAATTGATTAAAGTGAAGAATTAGATTACATCATAATAAGTAACTTTGTACTAGAACCACGCATCGAAGAATTAGAAATATTCGACCGTTGAGACAAAGCGTGGGAGTATGCGTTATTTTATGTTTGTGGAGAATTCACAATGTCAGTGTCAAGACCACGAGGTTGAATTAAGTTAGTGGATTATGTAAAGATTACAATGGCGAAGTGAGGATTTTTTTCTCGACAGAATCATTATTGCAAGTTCGGATAATTTGGGTTGCCTGTTTCATGTCTATCACGTTTCAATGGTTGCTACTACAGTCTTTATAATGTTATGGTTTCTATCAGTATGAGCGAATTTCTAGTTGGGCATTCTATTCTTATAATTAGTTGGACAGTTTCTATTCATTCTCAGTTATCATTCGTTATGATTCCATCTGATGTCTTTACGTTTTATTAAATGTGCTCAACTTAAAGCAAACTGTTTTGAAGGGAATTGATTCTGAATAAGTGTATATTTTTAAGATATCCAGGAAATCCTGACTGTTCTGCTGACTGAGATGTTCAAGTGTATTTTATCCTTTTCAGTATTCATCCCACAACTACGTTTACTACATTAAAGGGTTTATTTATAATCGTTAAGTAGTGATTAGCGACTGAAATACCTAAATCCCTCAAAGTTCCTCTGCCCACTAACAATATAAATTGAGTGAGTATTAGTTTGTTTACAGCTAGCGAGAAATGTGGCTGACGTATGGTTCATAAGCACAGGTCACAATGGGCGCTACCTTATTTGTTATTGTCTGTCGGACAGACAATGTATTTCCCATGGTTTGGTGCCGCATCAATAGCATTCCTTTCGATTTTATCAATGGAGAATGCACCTATATCCATGGAGGTTTTTGCCAATTATTATCAATATAGAGCTATAACATTTTGTATATCAGCTATGATACAATTTGGTAGATAAAATAAGCATATTATTTTATTGAATGAGTACCTTTGGGATACTAAAGTTAACGGGAATGAGACGAACCACCTTTTTAATAGAATTCGTGAGGTAACCACTCTTTTATGGTTAAGGGAGCCCGATGTCTCCAATAGTATAGAAATTAGAATATGTTTAAAAAAATATGAATAATGACTGGTTTGGATTATCTTGGATATCCTTACAATTTTATAAAGATACTGTATGGCGTTCTGTGCTTTACGTTGATTTATGAGCAGCAAAACGTATTAAACATTTGCCGGATGTTGATGTTACTTCATGTCGAAAGGCATCCTTGACTCGCATCTTACAAAGGAAATAGAGGTTTTTTCAACTAAACCCATCACATATGAATAGTTTCCATCATTGTCTATAATAGCACACTTAACTTCTAACGTGGAACAATGGTATAAGTACCTACCTATATTCACTTAATATTATTTCATTTGTATCCATACCATATCCATTATAAATGCTAAAGTGTGTCTGTCTGTCTGTTACCTCTTCACGCTTAAACCGCCGAACTGATTTAGATGAAATTTGGTATAGAGATAGTTTGAGTCCTGGGTAAGGATATAGGATAGTTTTATCCCAATATTCCCACGGGATCGAGACTTATGCGGGTGAAACCGCGGGGTGCTGCTAGTTATTATGTGTCTCGGTTAGTAGCTATGTGGTTGTAATTAAGCAATTACATTGTTATGTTTTTGTTCAAGTAAGTTGATTATTCTTATTATTCTTGCTTCCTTTTGACTGGCAGTGAACCATGCAGTATTTTAGTCAGTTCTTCCACGAAGGCTCTACCTTTGAATCTAAAAACGTTCAATAACGTTGACTTAAGTTTTCATTATTTCTTTTAAAGATTTCTAGACATAAAGCCATTTAATTACTTCATAAACTTGTTTATTCTTAGCAATTTAATATTTACTAGCAACGTAAGTAATGACTGGAGAGATCGAAATCGCATTTTTTTATCGATGCTCAATCGAATAAAATAATCGATATCAATGTGCCGGCCATTACTGTCGAACAGCTGTTCGGTTTCTCTTGTAATAGGCCCCTATTATTAGAAGAAAGTCCTTTTCTACTCGACGTCTGTTCCGCATGAAAGCTGGCGAATAAAAACATTACAATTTTGTTACCGGGATGTTAGTTACTAAGTGGTGGTCATTTATGTGTCGTTATTCGTCTATATAAATTGATTGGTGTGCTTCGTGGTCTATGAATTGACAGATTTCTGGTTTCCGTCTTTTAAGTCTGTTGTTATGGTTTAGCGGTTGTTAAAACGTCATTAAATGAAATGGAATCGGACAATTTATTATTTTCTTCTTTTTGAGATCGGCATCTATACAATAAAGTTTTAGTAGCTTAGATTTAGATGTTAACGTTTCTCTAATGCCTTTCATGATATATTAATGTTTTTTTTATTTTTTATTTGAAAGGGGATTGCTCTTGACTCTAGCCTAGGTCAAAGGTGACAGAGACAAAGTCGACGATGGAGCGAGCTTACCCAGAAGAAGCCTGTTCACTCTCACTTTAAAGAGATTCGGGTTGTATGCGCTCGGAAAAACAGACGCAGGTAGAGAGTTCCACTCTTTTGCTGTGCGCATTATAAACGACATTTGCAAACGCTTAGTGCGAATTGGTGGAATAGCAACCAGGTAGGGATGGTAACTTGCGGTGCGCCTGGATGTCCGAAGGTAGAAGGTCATATCTAAGGCGTTATGTATTAGCAACATAACGCCTTAGATATGACCCGTTACTTCTTTCCTTCCAGAAGACAAAGGAATTTAAAAATATCTTCAAAATAAACAGAATATAGTAATCCTAACATTCATTACATAAACTGCTTAGATATTTACGACATTACTAAGAAAACGCTGTAAATCCGATGGCATGAGACTAATAGTTAAATGGTACGATGTTTATCATTACGCGACATGATCCAACAGCGCAGACGCACAAAAACGTGGGAGATGCATTGTGTCTTCTTCTTGTTTTGTATCATAAACACAAGATCAAGGTTAAATGTCGTCTTGTGATTGATATGTTTATGTCGTTTAGCACTTTTTTGATGCGAGGCTGTCATTGAGATGTTGTCACGATTTGTTGAACAAATAAGTTGGGCAACTCACGACTTTTTGGAAGGTATGTCTTTTTCTCTCATAGGACTGTTTTTCAAAGATTTCTTTTATCCGTGGAATAAAATAGACATCTGACAGTTCTAGTATAGAAAACACGTCAAAAATTCAAAATTTATGTTTAAGATTTAAAAACTTATTCTAGGAATAAAAGTTTGGTGGATTTCGCTTTAATTATGTAATTGTTTTTGGATCATCATTGGGATTGCTTTTAGGGGAGTGATTGAGGTTTGGCTATCAGAAAAAAAAATGCAAATGAAGATTGATTGGGTGAAAGATGTTATTATTATGATTGGTAAGGCAGTAAACACTGTGATGACAGGTAATAAGAGATATATGGAAAGTGTACACTTCCCCACGAACCTTGTGGGGAAGTGTACACTGCGTTGGTCCCAAATAAATTGGAATAAGGGCAGGAGAATGATGGATGATATAAAAAGCCACTACCAAATTTATTTACGTATGCAGAGAAGAGACTAACAAAAAATGAAGATTGGGTCCATGCAAGTGCGATGAGTAAAGTAGCTGAAACAGATAGAGTAAGGGTTTATTTAACCTGATCTAAATCTGTCAAGTCTAATAAAGCTAAATCGAGTGCACTAAAACGTTGTTTCAGTCCGAAAACGTAATAAACCTCGATCTTTATTTGTCCCTTTGATACAGTTGCGTAAATTACGCGGCACTGAGTTGCATTCGCTCTGGTAGTCGAAATAAGAGAAGTTCGAGTGGTAGTTAAGGATGTACCAAGGTGCATGACAACCTTATCGATGGCATTAAACATTATATCGATGGCGGGGCTCTCATCCGAAAGAAAGGGAGTGAACCTCAAAGATGTTCCTAGGGAAGTATAATTAATTGGTGCATATATGAAAAATGGTTTAAGTATTCAAACTTTTTAACGTTACCTTTGCCATAAGTATGCCCACTGCGTGGTTGCTAATAGAAAACTGTGGCCTATCTTTAGATCTATAAAATTATCTATTAAAGACATACTGAATTGCAGAGAACCATTACAATATCAGCCACAGTAGCGCTTTATCGCTCGCTACGCCTAGCAAATCTAAGATAAGACAAACATGCTTTTGCGGTTCGTTCAAAGACACAGACATATTATACGAAACAGCAGCTAAGACATCGATGAATAATCTTTTACAAGCCGGCTAAATACATACATAACCGGCTCTTAAATCGCTCCTGACTATAAGGTGCTTCAAGCAAGATCTCGAAATGGATGCCGCTAAAATTAGCATATCCTGTGAGTCTGTCGCGAGATATTCATCCCGTCTGTGTTGTTCGTTTTGCAATAAAATACGAGTACCAGTACCATGTATATGTGTTGTCAGAACTGGTAGGACGACTGGATTTAGACTGTTACTGGAATTGCTGTAATGCTTACGTGTGTTCTCTCGTAAAGTCTTATGATGCTTGACGAATTATTACAGCTGAAGGTTGTTTTAGTGCCAAAGCTTGGAATAACTTATAATGATATAGTTTTTAAAAGTAATGTGTATATATTCAGTTAAGCTAAAGATCATTATGAAGTATTCAATTTAGTTTACTATAGGTAACCGAGACCCCTCCGTGCCTCGGAATGCACGTTAAGCCGTTGGTCCCGGCTGTCATTCGTGGATCTTTGACAGTCGTTACGGGTAGTCAGAAGCCCGAAAGTCTGATAACCAGTCTTACCAAGAGGTATCGTATTACCCAGTAACTGGGTTGCGGAGGTCAGATAGGCCGTCGCCCCATGTAAAATACTGGTATTCAGCTGCATCCAGTTAGACTGCAAGCCGACCCCAACATAGTTGGGCAATGGCTAGGCAGATGATGATACTATAGGTATTCTTTAGTATTTTGTGACAGAAATTCAAGCTCTAGTGTCAAGGGTAAAATCAAATGTAATTTAATAGGAATATTCCATCTCGTATGTCTTACAATTTCTACTGTCTCTACGATTCCTCTCTGTATTTCCTGTGTGTGTAAGTGATTCATTATTTGTTATTTATGGATGAGTTGTGATGAAATCAATTGTCAAGTCATGGCTTCTGAGACTAAAATAGAGGAGGCTTACAGGTGTGGCTATAAATCAATGTGTGCCTACCTTGTTGACTGGCTAATATTTTGACCATGGTTTGTGTTTTTCTTTTATGAGAATTACTAGCTGCGCCTCGCAGTTTTACCAGCATAAGTTTCGATCCCGTGGGAATATCGGGATAAAAAGTAGCCTATATGTTAATCCAGGGTGTCAGCTACCTCCATACAAAGATTTATCAAAATTGATCCAGCCGTTTGAGCGTGAAGAAGTAATAAACATATAAACACACACACACACTCACAAATTTTCGCCTTTATAATATGAGTGTGATAATATAAGTGTGATGCCTTTATAGTTCTACCGATACGAGGGTAAAGATCAAAATAAGTTATCACCACTTGTAGAAACGGGTACATAAAATGCAAGGCCAGAAAATATGTATAATGAAAACAAAGAAATACGAATTATGTGAAGGATGAAATTAATGGAAACGGAGTCAATTATGAAGTGACGTTTGAAACGGAGAAAGGTAAAAAAACAAAATTATTGCGCCAACTGGCAGGCAAAGAAAAGTAACCAATAATTAACGTTCCTAAATCATTTTGAAAGGGCTTGTGGTTAAGTAATAACAGCCGCACGGGACGATCGACCAGGTTAAGCTACGCTTGCCGCGGTTGCTCTGTAGATGAGTGACCATCTTTACATACCAAGACCCCTCCGTGCTTGGGACATTAAGCCGTTGTCCCAGCTGTCATTCATGGATCTTTGGAGTTTATATTGCTTTCATTCATAATATTTACAAGCAAGCAGCTTCCCAAGGACCAATAGATTGAATGAGACAATGATTCTTTGTATAGTTTGAATGAAGTATTGTAATTTGTGATCGAATGTTTATCAATAGGGTTGTTTAGGAGGATAGCTTTAATAATATATAGTACAATTAGAGTACCTAGGTATGATACGGTTGTATGGAGGTAGTTATAATGTTCACACGGGACCTATTTAAGTGAGAAGATATTATACTATACTAGTTGACTGATTAAGGAGTTTACTTTGTAAAAACCTTACCGTACGTACCTTAACTGTACCTGGCTTATTTTTTCGATCTAATTTGATCGAAAAAATTAGATAGTAAAAAATTTTTTTTTTTGAATTAGTTTGTAGACATCTTGCAGTCCTTGGCAAGTTTTTGGCGCAGTGGAAGTATGTTCTTGCATGTACACTTAGTGCAACAATTTTTTTTTTTTCACTTTTATAGCTTATATTCTATGGTTATTGCCATAATTTAAGTACTTTTAAACATGTCTGTTTAGAGAAAGGAAAAACACATGTAACGACTTTTGCCATGTTACGTGCGCCCTGTACCCTGATGTCTAACGCTGATGACGTAGACGATGGTCTAATTTCATATAGACATCACCATAAATTCCCTAAATGTGATGATGCCAATTTAACAAAATTTCAACTCCTCGCCCAATCAATAAACGTTGGTAGATGATGTAAATGATAGCTAAGTACAGTCAATTAGTTATTACACGTCCGTGCGATAGTAATGCGCGCCGGCGAAGCGTTGCGGACCGTTTCGTTATAGACACGTTACCGTTGCCTAACACTCACTGTGGCACAAGTAGTGGGTGGAGCGGTTGCTAGAGACTATAGAGAAGTGCTAGTTAGTAAGTTTCTGAAGTTTGTGGAGCTCCCTAGATGCTTCTGTGCTTCTGGGCGGAGCTTGGCTGGCTATATTAGCCAGGACCTATCACGCACAATGAATCGAATGTGAGTCTAAATACGGACTTACATTCGATCTTGACATGTCCGCATTTAACTTACTTTGTTTTCCCGAAGAGTTCGTCAGATTTGTTCCTTTATTAAGTACAGACGCCAGCACATCAAGCAAGCTACTACAATCTATCAAATTTATTTAATAGATTTCCAACTTTATCGCTAAAGCCTAAGGCTCAAAGTTGATTGGGAAAATTTGACAGTTTCGGGTACAAACCTTTAAATCTGCTTAATTTATTCCTCTCATCACTAAAGGCCGCAGCACACTTGTAACACCCGACGCCATCCCACGCATACTGATTGGCCAAATGACGAAAATAGCTCAACGAGATGAAAAATGTGGCCAATGAGTAAGTTTCATTGATGTCGCGTAACGTGGTGTGTTATAAGCCTGTTTCCGCCTTTAAGGCACCATTTGATTACATAAATAAATCACTCGCCACGTCTCATAACTTGCACCATACTTCGTCACCCGTATAAGCACCCTTGACAGTTATTAATATTCAGCCGGCGTGATTCTATCACCCACACGTTAGAGTATGATACCCTATTATCGTAGTGACTCGATACTGTCTCGATTTCACAACCGATTCGATTGTTATGCTACCCCCAGACGTTTCTTTTTCGAGTGCCTCGTAATATTGCGATATTATATTCGTTTCGTGAAGGTTTCTGACACGTACAAAAATAACATTTGACGGCTTATCTAGCTTGCATGGTCACAAGTTGTGGTAAAATAATCGTATAAAAACAAACATTTGTTTTATACATCGTGTATTAGAAATGTGTGGCCATATTAAGAGTACAGATCATCAAAGTGAACTACTTTCTCCATGGTACCAGTAGTATCACCCAGGATTCACCACATAGCACTGTATTTTGAGAGATAAGAGTGTAATATTTTTTTTTTTGCCATGTACACGTGCCCTAAAACTCCGCTTGTTGTAATTGCGAAGAAAATACCAACTGTCCCATACAAAACTTCAAAACCTACTCGACCCAAATATATGGGACGGCTGAACAGAGTCCCAATATGTTGGTCCTATGGAGAAAGTTGTTCAGTTTCACGGTTTGTACCCCTTTTGGTAAGTGTCGTACAACCCATCCATTTCCGAACAGATTATATTAGTAACTAAATAATGTTGAAATGCTTGCTTACTGTAATGTACGACAAGATTGGGCACGTATGTTAGGTAGACATTTCAATATTTGCATAACTGTATGCGAAAATATATGTTCTACCTACGCTTTTTATCACATTACATGTTTGCATAATGTTCCAAGGTGGTCGTAGATAAAAGTTGTCTTTCCGGAAAACGTGTTCTGTTAATATGACAAATATTTTAGCTAATCAAATGTAAATCTAAATGACTAACTAAGAACTTGTGTTATCAACTGTACTTACTTCATTTCTTGTAAGCGGTCGGTTTTGTGTAGATATTGGACATGAATTCCCATGAAGTATATTGCCTTGTCCCGACTATGTAGGTACTACACATGTTCGTTTATTGCATCTATTTATAAATTAGATTGGTAAGAGATTGTATAAATTAATGTTCCGCAAATAAAAGGAAAGGAGAGTAGGGGTGTCCCAGTGGTAACCGCCCCGACTTACGAGTTGTATAGGTCGCCGGTTCGAACCCAGACAGGCGCTTTACTTTGTGTAAATTATTTTATCACCACTGCTCACAAAGCGGTGAAGGAAAATATCGTGAGCAAACTGGCATATTCTAGAATAAAAAATTTGAAGACATGTGACATCTACCAACCCGCACTGGGCCCACGTGGTGGATGACGGCCCACTCTCTCTCTCACTGAGAGAAGGCCTGTACCCCAGCAGTGAGAACATTATGGGCTGATTACGCTAAATAAAACAAATAGGAAACTCAGGAAGTTAATAATGCCAACTATTGACAATTCTGTACCCAGTATTCCAGTCCTTCTAGTATAAGTAGTAGGATGCAAAATACCTTTACCTACTTCCATTATAAATCTACTTGATAACATAATGTACTATACAAGTTTATTTATTTATTTATCACATGGAAAACCAACAGCTTTACATAAATACAATAAATACACTGGAATAAGAAAGATGAAGCCAATCTTAGGTTTTCACGGCTAGCTATACAATAATACAGTAAGAGATCTTATACACGACAAATTGTCAATAACATAAGCGCATCAATCATCAAAACGGTATCGCCAAACTACAATAAAATAAAATAAGTACCAGAACTAAATTAACACTAATAATTAATTTCAAAGAAATCAAGGTTAAATATCAAGCTTTATTAAGAACTTCAGGAGCAGGAGTGCGTCTTATAATACGGAAAAAGTACAACTCGTTGCACTCATCTGCAGCTCACATGTTAACTTTAAGTCATTAGTCACATAATAAGTAAACATACACGCAATGCCTCACGTCTTAAGTGATAACTTAACAGGTCATAACTTACCTAACACGTCAAACTTAATGCGTTTTTTTAGACGCATGCGTAACTGACGACTGTGCGATTGTTTAGTTTCACTTTCGGCCACAAAACACACAAAAAGTTGAAAGAGACCGAGCGCATCCAAATACAGTCGTGGTGTAACTAACGAGGGCCTAAAATGCTGTTGTTTGTTTATTTATACATTTTATTTTTTTGTGTGTGTATGTTTCATGTATCGGTCCTGTGTTTTGTCACCCTCGAGCCGTTGAGTCATCTCGTGTTCCTCTCCTACTGGTTCATTTATACAAGTTACTGTTTTGTTCATTTAGTATCTTGTAAGTCTTGCTACTAGTCACCTATAAATAGTCGTATTTTCCCTTTGTCTTTGACATGTTTCACATCCATGCTCTAATAATCTAGCATAATTGATTCTTGGAAGTTCTATCATATTATCAATAAATGCCACTCTAGTTCAGTGAAATTGGTTTAATGGATTCGCTTCAACGTATAAAAAGAACGCGTAATTGACAGGCAATGATACACTGTTGGTAATAATACTTGTAACTTATGTGCTATGGTCACGAAAATAAGCACACGCATTTTTTTTTCTTTCAGGCTAATATTGGAAATGTCAATACAATTTAGCGGTAAATTAAACCAGAATAATAATACGGTGAATGAAAGTGTTCGGCCATTTTGTTTTATGCAAAATCAAGCGCCATTTTAGTCAACCGCAAGATTAACCGCGTGTGCAATTATTCAATTACCTAATGTGTGAACCAACACATACGCTTACTGACCGTGACTGTGTGTAAACTTCAAAATAATTACCACTATGCCCTGAGCAATTACCTGAATTAAATGTAAACACGCTTAGTAAAAGTGAAATTAACGCGAAAGTATGAAAATCTTTGTATAAGTAGGTTAGCTTAATTATAACTTGAATTACTTATGGTAAGTAGTTAGCATATTATAGCTTAAGTAAGAGCTTTTAGATACTATGGTGAAGTTAACTGGTTTTTAAGCGGTAAAATATGTAAGTTTAAAAAAAGTATATAAGCAAATATTAGATACACGATCCTGTAAACTTTAAAGATAATGATAAATATGCATTGAAAGTTTCAAGATCATTGCTAAAATAACTATAAACAAGTTTAGAAAATGCCGGCTTCTTCTAATTTAACATTTTTATTTCAGACCTTGGTCCGAATGTTAGAACATCCTCAGTTACTGCAATAAATTTCATAGTAAATACAAAATATGTTGATGCATATCGCACAATTTATTACAATTACAAAAAATTTCAAAAATCCATTGTTTTCGTAATCATGTGCTGAGATATCATCTCAACATTGTCCAGCGCTATTGTATAATTTCTTTTTAATTATACAGGTAGATGAAGTTACGATATTTATAAGACAGTGGCGAAGAAAAATGGACTTGTTGATTTGTTCATTTTCTTAATGATTTATGTTCAGAGGGGTAATTGCGTAACACACCATCAAGTAGCAATGGTTTTCATTTTGACGGTTCAACAACATTCATTGCGTTATTCACGTTGTTGAGTAAACAATTTTTTCATACACATGAAGCAATGGATTAATATTCTTCAAAATGATTCAGATTGAGATTGATACTGAGTTACGCAATTAGAGTGCTGGTTGTTTTTTTAATTAATGTTTGACTTTTACTGTAAAAAGGTTGCACCAATCTTGGTTTTGTTTTATTCAGTTCATCATTAGCTATCTCAAAGATTCCTATGTTAATGTATGTTAATTAAGCCTAGTGCGTAATCCTGCAAAACAAATCAGTTACCTCAATATTACGTAAGTTAATCAGCATGAAATCATCGTAATTCATTCATTCTACCTGTGTCTACTTTAGTAAAAGCGGGTCTATCCAGCGAAACAGAACAGGTTTCTCAATAGTCTCTACGCGGACCGAGATGAAATTTCTTTTCGCTGTCGTACGGCAGTCCACGGATTCCTCACGTAACAATGCACGTGATTTAATAAGGTACATTATAGTAGTTCCATAGAGTATATTACAGACCAGGAACAGTATGCGCTTCGACAATCATCGTCTACCTTCGGAAATACGCATGCGATGTTGAGATCTATTATAGAGCTCATACAACCATAAAAGTACCTTCCTATTTTGTTTTACCATTGTTAGACATTTTATAGATTAACAACTCTATGCAATTCTAAAGAACTTGTAACACTTTATACGGACAAATGACGAGGTGTGACCGGGTAATAGGTAATCCGACAAATAAATTTCATATAAAGACGCAATATTATAGATGCACTACTACAAAGCGAGGTAATACAAAACTTAAAAGCTTCGCCTCTGTCCGGTTACTCGCGTATTCGGACACACGAAGATTATCGAAGCGCATACCTTCTCTGGTTTAACTGTATTATAGTGGGTTCATAATACCTCAGTCTATTGTTGTTGTGTCCATTCAGTAAGGTCAAATAGGAGTGTCCGTGAGCGACACATCAGTGAAAGTCGAAAGTAAAGGACCCGCGACTTCTTACTGGGTAATGTGCGGCCGTGTCGCGTTTTCTTTTAGATAGTGTTAGGTTCTGGTGTGTTCGGAATTATTGATGGGAAATTGGAAAATAGTGAATAAAAGGAAATTAGAATGTATGAGGTGTGCAACATCCCGCGAAGATATTGTTTTATCAGACATCATTTCCGTTTGTTCACTGTTGAATGGATATAAGATTTCCTACCCAAGTCTCTAGTAGGTCGATATTTTGTCGAAACTGTCTCTTGCATAGGTAAGTTGTTTATTTAGGCCTTCAACTACAGGTTTCAGCAGATAAGAGGCACTTATGGATTTTTCAGGAGTTACGTTAATAATGGAGTAGAGGCTCGAATTGATATGACTATTGTCATAGCAATGAATTTAGTATATACCTAAGGCTCTAGACAGACGGACCGCATTTCAACTGCAATCCAACCGCAAATTGCAGTTCGGATGCAGTTTGAATGCAGTTGACACGACTGCAATAGAACTGCAAACCAAACGTGCAGTCCGATTGCAGTTCAATTGCAGTCGGCGTGCAATCGGATTGCTCGTTTGGTTTGCAGTTCTATTGCAGAACCAGCAGTCAAGAGCCTAAGTAATCAGGACTTTTCATGTAATTATGTAAGAAAAAAAATGCATGAAACGTGGAAATCGCATTACAGAACCTGCTATAAACATACCAAATATCTTATAAAACAGTAAAGTCAACAAAACTTGATCGAGTCATTCGATATATTATTTACTGTGACGCAACGATTTGCTTTCACCGCACTCTTCAAATGGAATTGATGACACACGATTCATTAGAAAGCTGCCTATAAGTACCAAAATGCATCGACAATTGAGAACTCGACTAACTTTAACAATAACATAAAAATGAACTGAAACTTAATTTAGTTACGCAAAAAATATGAATAAACACGTGCACCACACTCAATTTTGTATCATAAATGATAAATAAGTAATTTAATTTACAATATAGCCCATAATATTTGAATAACAATTACTATGAGTTCGCATAATATTGCCAAACACCTTTTACTTTGCCATCAGAATGAATTCCATTCGTATCTGCAAAGAATCAAATAAGTAGACATCAACGCAAGACGAACCGTGGAGAATCTATACTTTACTCTGCAGAACAGTTTTATAAACCGTATTTTTTCGCGAAATAAAGACTTGTCAAACCACCCGTTTTTAAAGAAAATGTTTTGAAATCTTACTAAGTGTTTATACTGCTGGGCTAAAAAATCGTGCAAACTACCAGTTGGATGATTGATTGATCAATAAATAAATGGTAGAAGAAAGTTCCTTCAAAGCAAGAGTCGACCAGTTCGATTCTTGTAAGCAAAACATAGGTATATATCTTTGCCGGATTAGTCACAATAAAAACGGATCTTTCAATCAACGACACTGAAAAATCGGACAGCTGATGTGAACGGGCTGTAACTAAATGCTTGTATCCGTCCTTTCTCAAAGAGAGTGAAGTTCGATGACCTCCTAGAGGTAATCGTCCTCCCAAGAGTGGGCGAGGCTAGGAAGAATCGGAGGAAATGGACCATGTACTTAGTATATAATAATATTCGTTTTATATTAAAGTACAATGAACGGATACTGGGTTTGATACAAATAACAACGAGGTTGAACATAATACCAATTGAGTTATTTTTCTGGTTATTGTACTTATAGGTCTTTGAGATGTCATTGTTGTAAATAATTATATGCTTGTAAAATCAATTAAATGAAATATACAAGCATATTGTAGGTAACGGATGTTCCGTACAATTTTAGGTAGATAAATAGCATTCTAATGTCTATGCATGCTTTGGTATTTTATTAAGCCAAGACATTTCGAAATCTTAAACAGCCAGGTACTGTTTACGTACCCTTAATTACATTGCAAATATTTTTTTTCATTACGTTTGACCCCCGTTTGCAATTTAGGAGAGTGCCGTTAATTTTGATCAACAGTGCCAAGCACCTATCGGGTTCTACTTCACATATTATTTTAAAAGCAAATACATAAATACTTTTCATTAGATTAACAAAGTTCTGTCTAAGATTTGCTTATTAATATCAATATATATTCTCAACTTGAAACGCGTAAGTACATTCCTTTCACAGTAATTCAACTTCTGACAGCAGCAACCTAATACCAAAATTGCAAGAAAAATAAATATCACTGTGATTCTGACAGACTTGTCAATGGCAGCAACCTAGCAATAGCTGTATTGTAACGACAATAAAGATCACTATAATTTTGACAGAGATGCAAAATCAGAGCTAAAATAATTATGAAAGGACTGTAGTATGAACTTTTCAGAAAACGTTTTCGCAGTTATTTATTAAAACTTTATGCACAAGTAAAAACTTTACAAAGGCGGACTATCTGCCTAGCCTTTTCCCAACTTTTTTGGGGTCGGCTTCCAGTCTAACCGGATGCAGCTGAATACCATTTTACATGGAGCGACTGCCTATCTGACCTCCACAACCCAGTTACTGGGTAATATGATACCCCTTGGTAAGACTGATTGTCAGACTTTCGGGCTTCTGACTACCCGTAATGACTGTAAAAAATCTACGAATGACAGCAGTAACACTCAGCCGTTTCAGTTTTGTAACTACATATGTACACAAAATTACAAATGTAAACATAGGTGTTTTGAAACATGTTGTTAATACACTTATAGACTTAATGGTTCCTTAACATGTAGCTTGTTCACTACCGTTTAAAAACATCAAAGATTTGACGTGCAATAGTAATAAAAACGTTTACTTTGAAGTACCAAAACGCTATCTGAATTTTTATGGCTATTTATTTAGAGATCAATGGAACGGTAAGTAGGTATTATAAACATTAGGAAATTATATAAATAACAATTAGAAGATGTTTGTTTTCGAAACCGAAATAGATTTTATTATATTAAAACCTGCATAAATCGAAGGTTGACCACACATGGTACCTACACCTAGAGTTTGATGACGTAAAATCTGTCCTACAGTTTCCTAGGGACATTTCGTCGGGCAATTATGCCCCTTTCGGCTACTAAGACTCTTCTTTTTTCACTGTATCGAATCTATTTCCAAAACGACCAAAATTCGAGTCTTGGTACTATAAAATATCAACAACTCCATACAATGAATGAAGATACGCTTAATGGATGGTAGCCGTGGTACCCATCAGCACTGGAGCGGAAATTGAATAGAATTAGAGCCACGTGTCTCTGATGAACACATCAAACAAATGACATAACATCTGGATGTAACTTTTTTCTTCTTTAGAGAAATATATACCGTCATAATCTATTTTCGACGACATGAAACCATATCCATCAAAGGAACACTACATCATGCGCAAGGCCTTATTTTCGAAACATGGAATTGGCTTTACATTGAGCTGGCCAGCTGATACCTATCATATAACGTAATTTGAGAGAGGTGTTTTCTGCAAATTCCACATGGGAAAATCCTACAATACAGACAAAAATATTTCTCACATAACATTAAAAGAAAATGAATCAACCATTCTAATCAATTCTGCTGATCAATTGACTACCAATAAACCCACCAGTGCGTACACATTCAACTTGAAAAAGAAAAGCAGCGCTTGCGCCGCTTATCGTCTTTAAACAGCGTGTAATGGACGGTTGTGTGCCCAACTACCCACACACGGTAATGGCAACTTCGCTGACCGCACAGTTACCACTAACTACTAATAGTACTTCGGGTATATGCTTTTCACACACTGAATTAATGTGGTTTTTGTATTATGAGTTAATTTCTCGACCGGTCGATAGACAATAAGTGGCGTGAAAATTACATGACATTCCAGTCTTGTGTGGTAATTGTTTAGCGCATAACATAATGCATGTATTGAAGCCGGGAGTTATGTATAAAGTTCATTGAATTCTTTTAGCGGGCAAAACTTTGTTCAAATTGAGGCAATGAATCCTAAGAATAAATCAATGGACAAATACCCACATCATAATTGAAGGTATAGCAATGATAGAAGAGAATGGAGTATGCACGTAGAGGAAGATCAAGGAAATGATGGATAGATTGTATACAAGATGATATGGCTAGAAAGGGGATGACTACCGAGATGACGACTAATAGAGAAGTATGGAAGAAAAAGACATGTTGCTCCGACCCCAAAACAAATTGGCATAAGGACAGGAGAATGATAATGAGCAAGGATAATGAAGGACTGAGACTAGTAGTAGTTCCATATCATGTAACCTATACCTACATGGCTTCAAACAAAAGTATGGAAGCTTGCATCCCATTATGACCTAAGTGGGTTAAATAAGGTCTCACACAGTATGCGGGTAAATTAGATACCATCATGCCAGTGTCACTATAGTAAAATTCCAGCCTGTAGATGCCTAATAATAATAAGTTTAATAATAAGTTTTTATTGAATCATAAATAAGTGTTACATAATTTGGGTATGACACTGGATCCCGCACTAGGATACGATGTGTCGCAGGATCCAGTCTCTTTCGACAGAAAATGTGACTTATAGAAATTTTAACAAATGCAACGGTTTCAGTAGAAATAATAAATTTTAAACTTAGAACTAAAAGGTAACCAAAATGCAAGTGTGTGTGATGAGTGTAAGTATGAATGTGATGAGTGTGAGTGTGTATGTGATGAGTGTAAGTATGCATGAAATGAGTGTGAGTGTGTATGTGATGAGTGTAAGTATGTATGTGATGAGTGTGAGTGTGTATGTGGTGAGTGTACCTAAGTATGTATGTGATGAGTGTGAGTGTGTATGTGATGTGTGTAAGTATGCATGTGATGAGTGTTAACGTGTATATGATGATGAATACTTTATTAGTTGAATGATATCAGATTTTCCGTTTCAGCATAATTAAGCCCAAGCAGCCAATCCTGTACCTGTTTTTTGCACCGAAACTTTGCCAGGGGGTAGATACCAAGCGTTTTGTTAACTTTTTCATACAGGTATGGTCCAATACGAGAGAAAGCCTTATTGCCAAATTTAAGTCTGCAGAAAGCTCTGTTCCACTTAGGTTTTCTACGTGCGCGCTGGTCCGTCACCTCTGTGGCAGCTGCTGTTTTGTGAAATTTAAGTAGTACTGATAAAATGTACAGTTGGCGCACCGTAAGTACTCTCGTTTCTCGATATAACTTATCAGTGGGGTATCAGACTCCTAATCTATGGGAGACCTTAAGGATAGCCCTTTGCGCACGTTCAGCAGTAATTAGATAACTTTTGCCAGCGAAGCCCCAAGATATTATGCAGTAACCAAGCACAGACTGACATAAAGCCAGGTAAGTCATCTTGAGGGTATCTTTGTCAGCTACAGATCGAAGTCTCTTAAATATGTACAAAAGTTTCCTTACGCGCGAAGTAACCGATTGTATTTGCTTTCCCCATGTCAGGTGTTGGTCTATGCAAATACCAAGATACTTGATACTATCAACATTTTCAAAAACAGGGCAGCTGCAGCTACCTCCTAGACAAATGACAATGCCTCTTGATAAATGACAATTTACAGACGCCAGCACATCAAGCTACTCTAATCTGTCAAATTTCTTTAATAGATTTTCAACTTTATACCTAAAACATAAGGTTCTAAGTTAATTGGGAAAATTTGATAGTTTCGGGTAGCTTGATGTGCTGGCGTCTGTACAAACACTTTTACACGTCAACCATATTTTAAAAACTAGATGTGAAACAAACTTAGACGTTTTAACACACTACCAATCAAAACATTTTTTGTACTAGCAACAAATCATGAAGATTTCTTAACTTCAACTCCATGTTATTAATTTTCCGCTAGCTTGTAGTTTAGTCTAGCGTGCTAACTGCCAGTTACTTGGTAGTTAGTATACCTACATTTTAAACTAACAATCATCAGACACGGGACATTCTTGTACCACTTACTGATCTGCTGATGGCTCGAAAGCGTGAACGATATGAAGATATAATAAAATATGTACTGAGCAACTTGAGTTATGTTTTATAGACATTTTAATTAACAATCAACTGTTTTTGCACCTACTTTCCATAGTTTTATTAATAGAAAGAAAGAAGAAACATGACGCAGAGAAAAAACACAAAAAGAACAAGCTGGGGAAAAATATAATAAAATCCTCGCGAAACGGCAATGTATATATTTTGGACTCATACACTTAGTATGATTAATAAAATTGTAGGAGCTGGTTCTCTGGTAGAAGGGCAAGTGGTCTCCTCAAGTGTCCTGCCTGAGTTTGCGAGTCACAAATATGATAATGCACCGAGTATGGATACAGATGCTTCATCATCATCATCATTTCAGCCGAAAGACGTCCACTGCTGGACATAGGCCTCCCCCAAGTACCTCCACTTCGACCGGTTTTGTGCTTCTCGCATCCAACGAGTTCCTGTGGCCTTCACAACGACTTCGGTCCACCTTGTGGGATGTTGCAGATGCTTATCAATCCATAATTCTTTTTGGTTTGAGCACTTGGTGGATAGGAGCAGCAAACAATGCGTTACCGTGCTTCGGGTGACAGATGTCGGCGATAAGTATAAGTTCAGGAATATGTGGCCGGCTGTGGGTTTCATCTCGATGGGTCTCTTGGACGCAAAGAATGACGCAATGAGTTGAGTTTTGCCGCAGACATCAGTGATAGCCGAATTCTAGGTCGAGTCCATTTAGATTGCCATCGACACGCTAACAAGAAGAATTATTTTTAGTGTCTAAAAATACAAATTTTTTATATTGTGTTAGTCCAGAACTAAGCTATAGTAAAAGTGCGCAGTGCTGCACACCCCTACCCTATTTCAAGTAAAACAAATATTAACTTTATTTCAACGAAAATTACGTTGATTTCAGATTGACTAGCACTATTGAAAAAGTTATAAAAATGTTTGAAGTTGTAGCGTAAACTGAACTTTATTGTGTAGGAATTAATGTTATTTTTACATTAATTCATATTTGTTTACATTTTTGGCAAATAAATTGCGAACGCAGATTAGATAAGATTATTCTTGAGGGCAGTGTTAGAATTGTGTGAAAATCATCCGATAGGTTATATCAGGATTGTATTCTGTCCTAGGGGACTTCATGCCGTCATCGTCTTTATTTGTGTCAGGTCCTTCGAGTATTATTATAATTACGAGTCGATTATGTGTACAGTAACTAAGTATAAATACCGATACATTGTTTATTTATTCTGAGTACACATCAAACAGGTTTCGTAAGTCATAAGGTTGGACTGCATGCAAGGTCTGTGGAATCTTCAATGTTTGCAATCAAATTGACATTTAAATCATCGGTATTTGCCTGGCAGCGTGACTGCTTAGTGTATAGGTATGCATACAACGTAAGAATAATTGGAAAACTTTGATTACAAGCTCCAAGAGGGATTTACAACGTTCGTAAAACTTTTCAACAACTTAATAGGCGCTTAGGTTATGTTGTCAAACTCAAACTCAATGCATTTATTTCAAACTAGCGGTGCCCGCGACCACAGGCGACTTGTGCGCGTGGAGGTGGATGTCGGAAAACAATAATGATCTCTTACTAATTCTTTTTCTAAAATAAAAGTAGCCTTTGTTACTCCCACATAGATATAAGAAAGCTATGGTTACTCCATATAAAATAGCTATCTGTCAGTGAAAGTCCAGTCAAAATCGGTCCAACCGTTTTGGAGATTAGCCGGAACAAATAGACAGACAAACATAAAAAAATTTAATAACGTTTTTTTGTTAGAAGTATCGTAAAACTTTCATATGCATTCAGTAAAAAGCTGTTATTTTGACATTACAAATAGACACTTCAATTTTACTTGTTTGTTTGTATAGTTATACCAATTGCAGGTACTTTTGAATTGTCAAGGGGTCAGTCAGTCAGAAAGCTGAAACCGGTTGACCATTCCAACGCCTAGTACGTAGGTACCTACGAAGAAAAACGGGCAATAAACTCCGTAACTTTGTGTCTTGTCTCCGCTACTTTCTCATCATGTTTATTTATTTTCTTATTCGGTGACGCGACACCAACCTACAAAGTAACATTGAAATTAGAAGCAGACCCTTTCTACAAGACTATTTCTATTTCCATAATTATCGTCGAAATATTATTTAAAAACTGACACGTTCCAATGGAAGACCAAGAAAGATTTCATCTGTCTGGTTTTATTAATTTGACAGGGCCCGCCTTTACTGTTTTATTTCATTTCTCTCGGACTTCTTCATCAATATTATCTCATACTTACAATAAAATATTGTTATACTAGCTGCGCCCCGCGGTTTCACCCGCGTAAATGTCGATCCCGTGAGAATATCGGGATAAAAAGTAGCCTATATTTTAATCCAGGGTGTCAGCTACCTCCATACAAAATTTTATCAAAATTGGTCCAGCCGTTTGAGCGTGAAGAAGTAACAAACATATGTATAAACACACAGACACACGCACTCACAAACTTTCAGCTTTATAATATTAGTGTGATTCTCATCGAATATTACCCGTTAAGTTCTAAACATCCACATGTAATTCGCGTGCGGTGCACGATTGATGTATAGGTCGTGGTACAACATTTAGTGCGGTTATTAGCGGTCGCTTCGAGCACAGTATATTATACTGTGCTTCGAGTACGTACCACTCCCACACATTCCGACGGACGACACACATACTAAACGCGATGGTAATATACCAGACGAGAATCAAGAATGTCCTATTGTGAATTATGGGTGGCAATCAATGGAAGAATGTTTCTCCGAAGGGATCGTTGGTATCTGAAGGGATATAAAAAAAACATGCCTTATATGAGGACGAAAATATCAAACCGGTGCGCGGTGTCCTTATTTAAGGCTTGTGCACTTTAGTACCATAATCAGCCTAGAATGTTCCCACTGCTGGGACTCAGGCCTCCTCTCTGTGAGAGGGAGTGGGCCATAAACCACCACGCGGGCACAGTGCCGGATGTCACACGTCTTTGCATTTTTTAGTTCTAGGACATGCCGGTTTCCTCACTATGTTTTCCTGCATCGTTTTGACAGCAGTGGTGTGGGTGTGCAATATATCCGTTGACAATTAAATAATGGGTAAGTATCAATTCCGCTTCAAACACCCACATTCCATGATTAGTTTTAGCAAATATTTCCATTAAGAATTTTTGTTTATCTTTTTTTAAATCCAAATCTCATTAGATGAGAGGTATACCTAAACGCAGTAGGTAGGTAGTACGTGTTGCCGACAAACCAGTGAAGCGATAAAGTGATAATTAGTATGAAGTGTTGCCTTCGAATGCATGAGGCCCATAAGGGCATGCCCTTAGACGTAACGTCTCGTATGTAGGTTAAATATGTACGAGTAGGTGCGGCGTCTCACTAGTCGATAATTATGTACTTGAACTTTATATGGAAAAAATATTTAGTTATTCCGCTTTAAAAGGGGTTAGATAATTTGCGGTTTGGCTATCGGACGATATTTTATGTACAAGAGGTGCATTAGGTAGATACTGAAATCTTTGATTGACTGGGTTAATTAATATTTTATTTTTGAGATGGTTACTGAGCTTGCTTGGATTTGGTAGATCCATGTTTACTAGCGATAAAAGGACTGGTTAAAATTTAAATAGTAAGTATAAGTTGATAATAGGCTTCCCAGAAAAGATTTCGGTCAAAATTGGGTTCTAGAATCGTCTTTCAAAGGTCGTTATAAAGTAATTATTTGGTAACGCTTGCTCGTGCATAGCTCCCATAAAATGTTAACTAACGAGATAATTATTACTGATTTAGAGGTCAGTTGTATGGTCAAGTTTTACGTAATAAATTTTTATATTGTCCGTTAACTAAATCATGCATTACGAAATCACTATCTTTAGAATGGAATCCTTTTTCATTTGCATAAAGAACATAATATACCTACCTGTTTATCTGTGACCTGTGCGACTGTGTGTGTGTGTGTGTGTTATTTCAAAAGAAACCAATACCAAACAAGATTAAAGACTATTTTGATATAAAATATAAACAGCTAAGACAAAAACGGCAATTTTATACCAGTCACCTCACCATGTCATGAATAATCATTTAACTTTGATGTTGAAAATTAATAAGGTCAAAACATAGGACATCATCATCTGCCTAGCCTTTTCCCAACTATGTTGTGGTCAGATTCCAGTCTAACCGGATGGCGGATGCAGCAGAATTATTATTTTGGCTTATTAGTCGACAACTCTAGAAATATGTAAGTATTAGGCAATTGGGACATTTTGAATTTTATGCAATAAAGTATATAAAGAAAAAAGGACACTAGCGCTCAGAAGTGAGAGTTAAATTATAAAACACGTGTACTTTTTTCTTAACTTCATAAATGATGAATGAATTAATTGCACTGATCCCAGCGTGGTTAAACCAGACTCGATTAATCGAATGAACCCCAAGATTCGCACTAGCTCCTGTAGCCTCATGTTTACGGTGCTACAGCGACCATTGCATATCAAGGAATAGACCGGGGGGCGCGATAATGGTAGGAAAGACGTGCCCGAAGGATAAGTAAGGATTTAAGAGCCTACCGGATATGCATCCTAGAGTAAGCATTGGACTAGTGGCGATATGGGTAATTATATCTATGGATGCGCATCTTTTAACGACCTTGCCGCCAGGCTGGTTCAGGTCGAGCTTCATCGTTGAGTCTTTTGGCGGTGTTCTACTGCTTTCTCGGTTCTTTTGTATGTCGTTGCTCTGTTGTGTTGTGTTGGATGTTGCTGTTTTCAATATTATCGTCGGAAGTTTCGCTACTGTTCGTTTCCGGTTTTTTGTAAATCTCTTCATTAAATAAGATTCAAAAAGGTGTCAATTGCCTTTAATACATATCTCTGGAGTTGTCGACTCGCCCACAAATAAATTGACTTAGTGAGAGTCGCTATAGAAAAAATAATATTATGACGATTCGCCCGTCTCGGGCGAGTAAATTCGTGCGAATCAACTACTAAGCCAGTATTTTACATGGAGCGACTGCCTATCTGACCTCCACAACCCAGTTATTAGGTAATATGACACCTCTTGTTAAGACCGGTTGTCAAACTATCGGGCTTCTGACGACCTGTAACGACTGTCAAAGATGTCAGCTGGGATCAACTGCTTAAGGTGCTTTCCGAGTCACGGAGGGATCAGACATTTGCCGTTGAAATAACATTCCTACTTAATCATAATAATAATAATGTGTCACTATTATCAATATTATTGCTGTCAAGACAAATACAAGCTTGCTGTGGTCTATTACTATGACTCCATCATTTACGTGTGCGGGCTATATCTAAAATGACATGTGACAGGATACGGTAAACATTGATAGAACTGTGTGGAATTATGACGTCATTGTAACCCCTTGCTAAACATTACCGGCCTTATTACAAAACAAGGTTTATCTTTAGAGCCAGGTTTAAGCTATCGAGCCATTTTCGAATTTCGAACTATAATCCGACAAAGTTAAAGTTCTTATTACAAAAACTGACGTTAAACTCGAGCTCTACTTTCGTTGAAATAAAGTTTATTATACAGTAATTGTCTCGCAGGTTTAAGCTAGGTGTAAAGTTAGAACTAAGACGGTAGGGTAGGGTCCAATACCTTACTGCGTATACTTTCCGTTTAACTTTTTAACCGACTTCAAAAAAGGAGGTTCTGTATTCGACCCGTATTGTATGTTTGTATGTCCGTCATTTTCTCAAAAACTAAAGAACCAATTTTGATAATTCTTTCACTAATGTGATTTACATACGAAGGACGGAAGGTATTCAGGAAGGTTTTAGTATATAATAAATTAGGTAATTATTCTTAAGTACGAAGTTATATGCATAAATGTACTGCATCTCCGGCATTTCTATGCGAATTTTTATGATTCTTCTAGTCGGCGTCTTCAATCCATCAATGCATTAGTGTTAACTTTTGTGTGGGGTAGGTACAACTAAAAAGTTAAAAATGAAAACTTTTATACAAAAAAAAAACAACCGACTTCAAAAAAAAAAAACACTACAAAGTGATAAATAACTTTAATTTCGGAAGTTGGTGTCAATAAACGAAAATGCGAAACCAATGACACCCACTTCCGAAATTAAAGTTATTTATCACTTTGTAGTGTTTTTTTTTGAAGTCGATTGTTTTTATTGTAAAAAAGTTTTTTACACTAACATAACAACTGAACCACACAATCATATTAACTGAAGGTAATATATATTTTTTTTAATATCACGCCTGTAATCCACGAGACAGAGAGGTTAGGCAGTTTTTTTTTTCAATTCGTTTTTTTTAACTTTTCTTGTTGATATTTTCCATTTTCGTGTTTAGCTGGTGCCTATAGATACCCTGATGCGACTGAATTAGGCCCGTAGCAGTAGAAGTTCAATTATTTAGCGCAAAATGGCAAATGCATACCTCAATAGCACAGTTGCTACTGGTGACCTCATTTGTTGAAGCCTGTAGAGTGATTAATTGAATAATAGATGGGACAAATTGACAAATTGCTGTAAATTGCAGGGTATATTGACGCTACTTCACGATTTCTATATCTCACTGAAACTTACTGGAGGGAAACTAAAACCGATACTTAAACATTCCGGGAGGATTATCTTCTAAGATTGACGCTAATGTTTATTAATGTATTCGGCTGTATTCAATTGCATATTTCAGGTTGAAAACTGGATTTGGACTCGACAAGACTTATTTATGACCTGCTTACGCCATTTAGCTACGTCAACGAGCTAGGATTATACCTTTACAAAGCTAGTGGATAAGGGCAGCCATAGGCATTGGTTAGGTATAGGTAATTAGGTAGGTATACTAAAAATACAAACAAAACTTATGTTTTAACAGGTACAATTTGTCGCTAACACACTAACTTATAGTGATTTTATGTTATTGTGATGTGATTATGTAACCTATGTGGAGTTTTTCTCTGAAATAAATAAATACTAAATATTATATAATAATAATATATCTGCTTCGACTTCGTTTGCGTGCATAATGGATTTCATGGAGTTTTCTAAAACAAAAGCCACAGCTATCTTCCAGTGAAAGTCCCGTCAAAATCGGTCCATGCGTTTTGGGGATTAGCCAGAATAAACAGACAGGCAGACAAAAATGTTAAAAGTTGTTTTTTTTTTGTTACTAATGCCGTACATAGGTACATTCATATAAGTACATTTAGTAAAAAAAACTGTTATTTTGACATTACAAACAGATAGGTACCTACTACAATTTATTTATTTGTATAGATAACCTTATGTATACTTAAATATGTTTTTAAATATTTTCACGTATTTTTAAGAGTAATGTTTAAATAATTATTATGTATATTGTTACTACGACATAGCGGTCTTCACTCTTCCCACGGCGAAGATGTTCTGTGAGTACATTACCAGCGGAATACTTTATTGAATTTAAACAAAAAATAGCGACAAACGGAGATGGGATTTAAAACGACAAAGTCATTGAGAGATTCCATAACATTATAATATGCTGGTATCGCGAAGAAAATAATAACGGAACGTTTTATGGAATATACCTGTCGAGAATACCACGCCGCGCCGGGCGACCGCGGGCGGTGAGCTGCGGTCGCGGAGGGGGCGCTCGACCTGCGGGCGCGCACCGGCCGGCACAGCACTGCGTCATCGTCCTCGCTACTGAGCGATTGTTTCTCGTCAATTCAAACCATTGTTTTTACCGTTTGTTTTCTCACTGTTGAGCTTAAATACAGTCCATTATAATCAAGTCACCGTGTTTTAGTCCTCGTACCACCAGGAGGATATTATCCCACTCTTCTTTAATACCGTTGGGTTCGTATGACCTTTTGATTGTAAAGGCGATGGTATAACATGGATGACCTCGTTATGTCCGAAGATTGTTAAGTCTGTTATATCACAAGATTTGAGGAGATTGTATGGGACATAATAATATATCTTATGAAATATAATATAATAATAACACTTCTTACCTAAGTACATCATGGATTGGAGGATGTTGAGGTTTGAATTCTATGATAATCCATACAAATAAATGTTGTGATGTCAAAATAACAGCTTTTTTTTCTAAATGCATATGAAAGTATATGCCTACAAATTTTTATTATTGTCTGTTTATTCCGGCTAATCTCCGAAACGACTAGACCGATTTTAATGAAATTTGGCATGGGGATACTTTGAGCCCTGGGGAAGGACATAAGTTTTTAATCGACATAACACAGGGCGAAGCCGAGGATGGAAGCTAGTGAAGACATCCTATTATGGGTGCAAGTTGGTGTAAGTGTTATCATTGATCAGCGATTCTATCGGCATAGCAATGAAATACCTCGTGGGACAATGTTACGTGCAATTATAAATATGGAGCCAAGGTCGTCTGCGCTTGCGATGCCATCGCCTTGCTTCACATAGCCATAAACAACTGAGTGTACGTGCATAGGAGCATCGAGTTGTCGTTTGAAGGCATCCCCTTAAATAGGCCGTTTCAAAGCATCTTTGGTCAATGGAATAATAATCACTCCTGTCCAGTTTGTGATATTTACATCATTATCATTACCATCTAGCCAAAGAATGTTTGCTGCTGAGAAATAACCGCCTGTCTGCCTACAAAGCAACAGTGAACAAGCATCTTCAGGACACGCTCGTTCCATTATAGGCCTCATCCATCTCTTTCCATCAAGCGTGACCCATTCAGCAATAAAAAAAATCTCAAATATTTTCCTCTAGGTAAATGCCAAGTATGTATAGCTCCTATATAGTTTACTTTGTACCCTTAAATTCTCACCTACGGCCGTCCGCAGCTCTTCTCTTCTCTCTATGTTTGGTTGTACATTATCCTTATATCGTTCTCTATCAGGAATAGAAACAGCGTTACATTCTTAACCACCTCTACGTTTGACTCTTGCGCATAGGGCTTCACTATAATCGAGTACAATGCCTTCTTTTTTGGCCGCTGCATTGTTTCGTTGCAAAGACTTTTTCTGCATGTAATTAGGTGTTGTAAAGTTTGACAATTAATTGGCATTTGTACAGGTGAGAACATACACGTATATTTGATTGGACTGACAGTTAGATGTAAGTTTTTATGATGTATTTCGTGTATATTTCTTAATTTCGAAGACCAGTTATGTTACGACTCGAGAGAACATAAATATTTCATCAGGCTACGTAATATTTGCAACCAGAGTTATTTGGATGGAGTATATTAGATTTCAAACGTTTTTGTGCTGAACATGAAGGTGGTCTATGCAGTCATAGAATGCTTTCATGTTCGGCACAAAAACGTTTAAATTTGACCAGATCATCTCGGTTCCCTATCCATTTGCATAAAATTTTAAGACCTAATATAACTTTGCACAATTTTGTTTGGCATAATTATATTTTCGCATAATATAATTACGCATAACAGCTTACGCATATTTTTTTAAGCATAATTTTTCTAATCATAATAAGTAATGATTAAGCATAACATTCTAAAGCATAAATTTAGCATGCTCGTTTTATTTCTAACGACGTCAGGTCGACGGAGCCCCGCGTAGCGGGGCTCCTATTTCTGTCTGCAGGGTTAGAAGGAACCTAACCAAACCGAACCTCGGGGTGCCCCTAACGTCGTTTAGTATTATGCGAATTAAATTTATGCCAAAACAAATTAGTCTTTAAGATGATTATGCCAACATAAAATGTATGCCTAAAAAAATAGTAAGGGTGTCCCCACATTTATCGACGCAGAAAGTGCGTATCACCAAACTACTCGACTTATCGCCGAGCTAATAGGCAAACGGCTCGTTTCGCCGTCGATCGACGTCGCGCCACGTCGTCCGAGCCGAGCCGATGCGAATGGTATTAGTAACACTCTTATTACGTAGACATAAAGGCTTTTTTGACCGGCGTTAGCCGATTCCGCGTCGATAAATGTGGGAAGACCCTAAGAGATAATCTAGTATAAATGATTAGGTAGGTGTTCTAAGGCCCTGCATCAAGTGATTACAAATGCAACGCACGTCCTGTTCGGGTTCCGCTTGGTCTTCTGCCCACTGCATGTGAACGAAGCGTGACGTTATCTAAGTACCTACCTATCATAATTCATATTCCTTGATGTTAGTTTGGACCTAGGTACTACTACCTATAAGTACCTACTTGCAAAATTGTAAAATACTGCGTTGTTGTCTCTACCAGAATAGAGGTTTTCACCACACTGCCCGATTTTCTATTTCAGATACTTAAGTACATATTGACGAATTTTTAATTTTGATTAACCCATGTGGAGCCCGAAATCAGAGGGGCAATTCTCGTAATGATAAGAACGTTCACAGTAGATCTCAGTCTTAATCTGTCAAAAATACCTCTAATTTAGGGAAATTTGAGGTGTTTTTAAATTAATGTCAATTTGTTTGTCACCGAGATGAGACTGCGACTAGATTTTGAACGTTTTAAATTACGAGAATTGGCCTTCAGATCTATCGATAAATCCAGTAATGTATTAAGGCCGCAGCACACTTGTAACACCCGACGCCATCCCACGCTTACTTATTGGCCAAATGACGAAAATAGCTCAACGAGATGAAAAATGTGGCCAATGAGTAAGCTTCATTGATGTCGCGTAACGTGGTGTGTTATAAGTGTGTTTCCGCCTTTACGGGCCGATTTATAAAAACCAGAACAAAAATAAAATAGTAATACAAACAGGAAAACAATCTCTCCATAAATTTCTTTACTCAATGAGTGTTGCTGAACAGTATTTTATTGTCAACATCGTTACGGAGTCGTCACGCGACGCCTGTTTCACGTCACCATTCAATTTGCTAGGAAATTGTTACTGACATCATGAAATAAAGACAAAAAGAAGGTTCACTGTTCATTGGAGCATCAGCCATTTTACCTTTTCAACATTTCTTTTAATTTGAGTATTATTTTTATGAAGGTAAGAGCTATTTTTATATCAAGAGAAGAAGATGAAGCTGAACCTACTTGTATTTGCCGTAAAGGAATAAAACAAGCCTTTAGTTTGAGGTCACTTTCTTTCTTAGCTACAGATATGTGACAATACCTAATCTGCATTTGCGATTTACTTGCCAAACATGTAAACAAATATGAGTTTATGGAAAAATAACTTTAAGTCCTGCATAATAAAGTTTAATTTACGCTACATCTTCAAACATTATTAAAACTCACTCCGAAATCAACTTTGTTTAACTTGAAATAACATCTATTGGAAACATTTTGAACAGACGTATGTAGATGTGACACAATGGGACACCTTCTTCAATATCCAGAAGGGTTCGTAAACGGTTATCGTTATTATTGATTTGATACACATAACACAACATCACGCCTGTTTGTCCCGAAGGGTTAGGCAGAGATGATCTATAATAATAAGTTTATTAGTACATAAAAACAACAACACAGTAGGTACATAGCATATGGAGACTGGGTTGTACTACCAAGTCTAAAATCTATAGTAGGACAGGTAAGGTACCTGCTTAACTCTCACATGTCGCATAGGAGGTGAGCCTATTGCCATCAAATGGACACAAATCCAGACCCCGGGCTGTTACTGAGAAATTCCTAATGGAAAAACCCAATAATACTTTTCCCGACCTGCGAGTCGAACCCCGGACCTCATGCTCAGCTGTAGCAGTTGTGACCATTGAGGTAGTCCCTCCGTCTGATCCAAGGTCAGTAGAAAAAAGAATAGTCCTGTTCCAAGTTGGGTTTCTGAGCCTCCTCCTTGTTTAGTATCGCGCCTTATTGCCAACCGTTGCTTCCTGTTACACGGCATACCACTTATTATTAAGAAATTTTCTGTTGCCAACTTATTATGCGTTACGGCTTATGGGGATTTATGGTATTGTAAATTGTTGGTGGCTGTTAATGGCGCTGTTGGTTTACACGATGGCCCATTTAAAACATTTATCGTTTACTTAATAACTTAGACATACTACATCTGCAATCACGAATACTAATATGGGAAGTTGTAAGCAAGATACTGTCACAGCAAGATTTAAATAAGCTTGCATTGTATTTAAGTAGGTAGGTGGGTGGTAGTCTCTATTTCTACCATCATGTCCTGAAATTAAAAGTCAAGATTACACAATGACGAATTTATTTTTCCAACTTTTCATTATTTTTTCCATCAAGAAAAAGAAAGAAAGATAGCAAATACTTTTATTTGCGGTAACCATGAATGCAGAGAAGCAACACAAACAAAAAAATAAAAAGTTGGGGAAAATATACTCCACATCCACGCAAAACAGGTGCAGCAAAGATAAGATAAAAATAATAAAATAATACAACTACTCTAATCAACTTTCCACCCGGAAAACTGTCTCTATAAATAACAAGACCACCACGAAAAACAAGGAAATCAGTTCAAACTAACCAAGAAATAAAAACCAAAACGTGAATGTTACTTGGAACTCAAACCAGTTGTTCGACAGCTATAAAACAAACGTAAAGACACACACTCGTAAATCATGATCACATTCCAGTAACCACTAACCAGTGCAGTGTTACGACACGTTGCCGAACCTTCGGTTAATGACTACGAGTAGTTACAACTCACGGGCAGCTGACAGTTATGTTACGAATGGAACATGTAGCTTAGTAATCATGTTGACGGAATAATTGGTAACTTTTTTGACGAATGCATTAAACTTGCTAATAAGTGCTTCAACTGACTTAGCCTTGTAGTGGCTTTTGTAACGATAAAAAAACTGTGGAATTAAGAAAAGTTGGGAGTTTTGTTTATATAATCCTAATAAGAGCTCTTACACATCTACGATACTGTGCCGCGACAGCTGTCGCCGACTGTCGCGCGACGCATTAGTATGAATAGACTTTAGAATGAGAACGAGGATTGCGCCTTCAAAAATCATCTGATTACAGTGATTCCTGACTACACATCTTTTTGTGAACTCTCGTCTTGGTAGATACAAATATTGGTTACCTCAAAAAAAGAACGTAGGTACTAAGTATATGCTACAATGTAAGCCTTGTTTTTTTGGAACTCGCAAATGTCGGCTTTAGAAAGTGGGTTATTGTAATCTTTGTTCACAAAGCTTTAGTAACACATCATTTCTTTGAGCCGTGGCAAATTCGCCATCTTTATTCACGGAGTTTCTATGGCTATAACAGAAATAAAGTTAGAATTCGTTAACGTCTAGAGAATCATTTATGATAGTACTGCTAAATACTAATACTACGGTCTGAATTGTCATTTCTTCCTCATTATTACAGTCAGATAATCCATCTTCACACCTGTCAACTTAAAATGCACTCGTATCGGCTAATCGTCATTCCAATTTGTGTTACTTTCTCCAACCAAATTTTCTTTACCACAAGGTTTTTGTCAACATTGAAACGAATCTATTCGTTAACACTTTCTTATTTAGTTGACATAAGGTTCAAAACTCTTTGTTCAATACGATTGATATCGGCAAAGAAATAGGCTCGATTGAAGTGGGTCAATTGTCTATGACAGACGCTCAGTGTTTACAAACAAATCATTTACGCAACTCCATTGCACTCGAAACCGCATATTTCTTCAGTAATAGCAAACTTTTATGTAAACGATACTTCCGCAAAATTGAAGAAACTGGAAAACTGAGCCGCTCTGCTAATAAAACTGCGAGAGAAGCAAGATTTTGTGATAAAAATGCTGTTATGCATGCTTAAGACAATATTACGAAACTTTCCATTAGCACATAAAGTAAAGGCAAAGCAAATAAAATAAGAATCAACATTAAATGCTAAGATGCACTCAACACTAACGCAGCATCTGAAAATCTAAATAAACACTCATTACGTTGAATATATGCAAATTCTCAAGATAAAATTACCAATGCAAAATCTAGAAAGCAGTTTATATTGACGTGTCGTTTACAGCAATGGAAACTCGTAGAAACGCATTACTATTCAATGTGCTCCGAGGCCGACTTCATGCCATCGTATCAAGAAGGTCGTTACTTATCAATTCATAAGTGCAAGGGGAAACTGTGATTTGATGGACGCGCCATAAATTGAACACACCTTTATTTGTAACAGTATTATCATATCATGCAATATTTTGAATTGGTTTGTTTTGAATTCATAGAATTGTTAAGATAAGTTATTGAAGGCTTTGCATAGGCTCCTTTTATATACTGTACTGTCAAACATAACCAACTAGTTATAAAGTAAAGTAGAAAGTAGAAGTGGTTATACACTTCTAAAGATTCAGTTGACGTTAGGAGAATTTTATACAAATAAGGAAGCTAGGTGCGAATATGCGGTTCGAAAAATTTCATTCGGTTAAGAAATAAAGTGACACAATATGTCTACTATTTAATCTTTTCAAACCGCAAGTGGAGTCTACAAGAAGTATTTTTTTTACAATATGAGACCGCGAATGTTTAAACCAGCTGACTACAGCTGTGACGAATCAACCACCTGCATTGACGATTTAATGAAACAAGACAAAGCAGGTCAACCATGCAATTTTAAAATGTACAGTACCCAACGCACTGCAATAAGAGGAAGAACTCTGGACCTGTAACATGTTAATTCGTACTCAGTACTCAAACTAGTAATTTATCACTAAAACATGTTGATATTCGGCATATTACGAAACAGTGTTACGCTGTATTTCATATATTCTGTAAATGCGTTGTGTTACGTAAGTAGCTCATCGCACCAACAATTAGATTCGAATCGCATCCGTTAAGCACTTCATTAAAATACTAATAGAAATAATCTATTCCACAGATACGCGTATAATTGCGGACCTTATAACGAAGGAAATAGCGGGAATGATTAATTGGGAAACGGTGGTTTAGAAAACTCAGCTAAATTAATGACGTTGAAGGTTTGGTTTATGAGTCTATACAAGTTATTGTTTCCTTTAGAAGTGAAAATTATAGAGGTAATATAAATACGAAAGTTGGGGTGAGAATTATTGAATGAGGTATATGGCAAGTTAAGTAGACTAGTAAATTGTAATATGAAAATCAAAATACTTGATGACTTTTGTCTAGGACTTTTGATTAGGTATCATTAAAAAGGAGTATGGTAGATGAAAATAATTGCATCTATGGCCAGTATTATGTAATGGATATTAGTTCGAATGGTAGTGACAAAGCAAAAAACAAGTGTGCACGCAGTCCCGAGATGATATAACGACTTAATGTTCTTACTAATATTATGCTAATATAGTATTATGCACATAAGCTGTTATTTTTCGCAGAATAAACTTTTTAGTTGTTGAAACTTTACTGTTAATATCATTAGAAATAATTAGCTAGAAGCTTCCCCAAGCAAAAGTGGTCAAGCAAGCAAACAAACAGAACGAATACATTTGAGGCAACCAGTTCGTTCATTATTTCGTGCGTGAAGTGCCAGAAGGCTTGGCACCATTCTTTGCCATATAGGCCTATCTACACAGATATTACCAAATGTTGGCAGAGAGATAATTGAAGCAAATAATACAGCTTTGGTTTTGTTCGGTTTCGCAACTCGAGAACTAAATACGCGAAACTATGAGATAGTTGTGCGTGCAAACGACTGTTTGATTGTTAATATTGTTTTGGATAACTAGTGTGCATAGGTGAACATTTTACTGTAAATGTTTATAAATTGAATCTACATTTGGAAGTTATTAAGTTTGTTGTGAAACTTTACATTGTTGTATTGAATTAGATTAACATCATCTATATCTATGTAAATAAAATTGAATTGCTGTTCGTTGGTAATCGCGTCACTTGAGAAAGGCTAGACGGATTTGGCTATTTTTTATTTTAAAATATTTGTAATAGTCTGAATAAGGTTTATAGGGAAAGAAAAATTAGAAAAGGTTCCTGGACAGGGAAAAATGGGAAAAACTGAAAGTCCTTTTTGTAATTTTTTTTTGGTTTGCTTGAACTCTTGTTTGGACTCGACAACGTCTATCGGGTCAGCTAGTAGTAGGTAAACAAGAAGCTATAATGACGAAGGAAGATGATGTACAAAAAGTAAGAGTTCACGGCTAACAATACAAAAGAATACTCAAAGAGTAAAAACTATCTACTTCAAATAAGGAAGGTGCTGATCAATTACTAGAAAATTAAACTCAATGAGAACTGAGTAGTTGACGTTAACAGTATAATGTATAAGATCGTCGACAAATGGTGCGCATGACCTTCTAACGTAACTACTCAGTCAAGGCCACGGTTCATACCTGATGAGATCACGCAGACTTCGGTTAGGTAGCTCGTTAATCGATTACGGTGTCTCAGTGTCTGCAAATCTATTCGATTTTGTTTATTGATATTCCTGAACGGGTCGTTGAAAGAACTGTGGACAATCGATCATGGTGATTGACAGTGAACAAAAACATTATGCAGCGTCGATTGATTTTGGATGCAATGATAATAAAAGAGATTTTTATTGTTAGATCTATTGACGGTGGAGGAGCTCGTGGCGAAGTAATAACGACCGCACGGGTCGATCGATCATGTTAAGCTACGCTTGCCGCGGTAGGTCCGTAGATGGGTGACCATGTTTACATGCCGAAACCCCTCCGTGCCTCAGAAAGTACGTTAAGCCGTTGGTCCTGGCTGCCATTTTTGGATCTTTGACAGTCGTTACGAGTTGACAGAAGCCCGAAAGTTTGACAACCTGTCTTACCAAGGCGTATCGTGTTACCTAGTAACTGGGTTGTGGAGGTCAGATAAGCAATAGCTCCATGTAAAATACTGGTATTCAACTGAATCCGGATAGACTAGAAGCCAACCCCAACATTTTGGGAGAAGGCTAGTCAGATTGAGATCTATTGACGGTGGACTTACAAATAAAAAATACGAAGAAATATACCTATGAAACATTGAAATACACGTAATGATGATGTCATAATAAACATTAATAGACATGAATATTTTTACAGTAGATTCTGTAGTTACCTACCTTTATAATATGTATCTAGAGTTGAATTGTTATTTTCTATTAAAGGAGAGCATAAATTGGACACGACTGTTATTATATACCAGAAGTTACTTAACCCAAAGCAGGTATACAATTATGGCCAAGTAAATGGTGCACTTATGGACATTATCCTTACTACTAGTACTAAGAATATAGATCAGCTTTCGTCATGTCAATCTATGGACAATTTCCAGTTTATGATATAAAGTGCAATATTATTGATTGTTTATGATATAAAGTGCAATATATTTGATTGAGGTGCGGTTTCATAAACTTGAATGACCTGTCTCCGCCTGTCACAGATATTATACCTAAAATATGATTGGAGACCCGTATAAATAGTTGATTATGTGATTTGTGATATCCTAAAGAAATTAATGTTTCTAAGCTCGATTAAGCGGGTATTTAGAGTAATGAGATATCTCTACAGTTATGAAATTTCAATTTAGAGTTTGGACTTTATTCTTGTCATAGGAATAATTAAACAACAGAATGCGGACGTAAGAACCAAAAACGTGTTTTTAATTTTTATTAATTATCTAAAAAAAAAAACCCCTCCTACCTCCCCCTCCCCCTCTCCTTTATATCACCTCTAGTTTAGGGCTTATTGTATAATTATTTCAATAAACAATTTCAATATTCTATTTCTACCTAACATATTGACGTTACGATCGCCCTATTACTTCGTTTTAACATTCAATCTGACTTTTTTTCTATATTATGTTTGGTTGCTAAGGGTAGTAGCGTGATTTTATCAAATCCGACTGATAGTTCCAGACATTGGCGCGTTCAAACAAAAAACAAACAAACTCTTCAGCGTTATTATATTAGTATTTATAGATACTTTCTCGCTTTTTTTTGTTTTTGTTCGGCTCCTAAGGGTCGTAGCGTGAGATTTTTCAAATCCGACTATTTATTCTAGAGATTAGCGCATTCAAACAAAAAAACAAAACAAACTTTTCAGCGTTATTATATTAACGTTACAATCAATCAAAATTTCCGAAGAACATTTCCATTCAATTATTCCTTTCATTAGACCCCGCTCGCTGGCAATAAACCTGACATAAATTATGATTACATTCATAACCGATTAAGTAAGCAATATCCACCGTAGCAACATCGGAAAGGGAAAGAGGAAGCCTCGGACTTAACGAATATAAATAACTTCATAAGTATTTATTTATTCAACGCTTCGCTTCACCGGAGTACACGGAGAAGTAAATAAATGGAGTGCTATCCTAATCCTTACTAATATGTATTATAATTGCGAAAGTAAGTTTCTTTGTCTTATTCCGCTTTCACGCTAAAACTGCTGAACGGACTTGGATGGAATTAGGCACATGGATAGACCATGACTCGGAGAAGGATATAGACTACTTTTCATCCTGGATTGCAGACGAAGTCACGTGCAACGCCTAGTTAAAAAACCTGGTTGTTTCAGGCAAAGGTGGGTTGCTTCGGTTACTTCGCTCCTTTTTAAAGGTAGATACTGTTTTTTTTAAAGCACATTCACTAGACGCCTATTATCACAAATTAATTGCGTTGAGTTCACCGGAGTACACAGAGAAGTAAATAGATGGAATGCAAAGAAATAAAATGAAACTGTTTCAGGTTTAATAATCATGATTATTCGTACAAGTTGTTTGTACGTGGTTTGCTCATGCGGATTAACCTAGCTCGTAATTATCTCTTAATTGATTGTATACATCGAATTATAGTGGGTGTTTATCCATTGTTACGGTGCGGCGCAGTGTTCCAGGGCAGCAGTCGTTTTTCTTGTATTGCGCGGGCGGACGCGTAGTTTCTCCATTCGTTTACTACACTGTGGTTGCACATGGTCTATTCATTGTGGTCACGTATTATAAGTAGCCACTAGATTTTGTATATTACTTCAAGGTCTTTTTGTAGTTTATGAAAAAAATGTTCGTGTGGACGTGATTATACGATATAAAGGGTAATATTTTTTGAGCTGTTGGTCTTTAAAATGACTAAAGCTAACTGTTCTATTCTGATAGTTGTAGGTACTAACAGATAAATGTTGTGAACTTAGATATTTGAGTCTTAACTTGCTCTTAATAACAACATTGAGTTAGCTTCCAACATTGGAAAACGTTGCTTCCAACGTTGGTTGCCGATATGAGTCACCAAGATTTAGTAACAAAGATGGGATGTACCTTAAAAGTAATTAATCACTGAAGAATCTAGACGCCTGACTCCGTCGTTCAGACGCCTCCAACATGTACTATCTTCAATCCATCTTACGTAACTGTCTACATAGTCTTTGAAATTCAAACAATCACTCCGCTTCCAAATTATTATTATGTCATCCTCAGTGGTGCTATCTCAGTAAAAAGTAATAGACAATTTTATTGTGCAAACGTACTGGCCAGTAATTGAATTTACCTGTCAGTTTTTTTGCTTATTTCTTCTTGTTTTTAGTTGATGTAATACTGCAGTTTGGCGTAGAGCTCAGAGGGGCAAATTCTCGTAATTTTAAATGTTCAGTCTGATCTGTCACATTCTGTCAAAACTACCTCTAATTTCCCTACATGTTTGACAAGTTTTTGACATTTGTTTGTCGCCGAGATGAGACTGCGACTAGATTTTGAAAGATTTAAATCACGAGAATTGACCTTCAGGTTTTAGGGAGTGAGTGATGCATTCAGGTGTTTAGAATTACCTTGTGTAATATTTTTGTAAAAATATAATTTAAAAGAGTGTCTATGTAGTTTCTTGCCCTTTCTTCTCCATAGGTACCTACGCTTTGGAATGGGCAACTAGCTTCATATTTTCTGACTGACTGACTTCTTGACAATTCAAAAGTGCCTGTAAATGGTTTAATTGAAATAAATGCCTTGAGTTTGAGCAACTCTACTGTCACTTAATAAAATGCCCAAAAACGGGTAACCAGGTAACTAATTAATTCAAGCTTTCTTACGCAACGCAAATAATTCATCATCTACCTTGTCTTTCCCCAACTACATTGGGGTCGGTTTGGCTTCCGTCTAGCCGAATACACCTATATACATAATGCTAGTATTTTACATGGAGCGACTACTTATCTGACCTCCAAAATCCAGTTATTAGGTAACATGATAACCAAAATGATTGGAATTTTCTAATAATTACCTTTACCTTTTTAAAATTGTGACCCATGATTTATTATTAAAATTCTTTTGGAAGCGTTCATTAAAGGTTTCAATTTCATAATTAAGTACAGTCAGACAATCGTGTAGATGGCTATCTTTCGGAATGGTATCGGAAACATAGTCAACGTCTTTGTTTGGTTGGCATGCGCAATGCGATCCTTATTTAGCGAGCAACAGCTTATGGTATGGCCAACGGAAACCATTCAAACACTGCATCGGGAATAAGCTTTTCTATCGATGGTAGATAATATATAAAAGCTATAGATTTGTATTTTATTATTATTCGTATTGTGTTGGCACAGTGACTTAGGTGTTAGCTGCACCCGTAATTCTGCGGGAAATCGGAAGCCAACAATGGAACATCATCTTTTACCCTTTGTATAAAAAAACTTTTTGAAAACATTTTTGTGTCAGAGGGAGAAACGTGTCAGTTGTCCCGTTCTTCTCATAAGGCATGTATACTATGTACAGTAACAAAAGAAGATAAGGGTCATCGGATTTAGTTGAAGTTAAATAAAAAAAAAGTAAAAAAAAATAAGAAACCGATGGATGTTTTCGAATATAATTTAATTTAATTAATAAAAAACAAACAGTTAATTTATCAAATAAATTTCATTAGAAAACATTAATCGGTTTCTTACTTAACTTCAACTATATCCGACGACCCTGGTTACTTATCTCTTTTGGTGACCGTACTGTATATTTTTAAGTTTGACACTGAATTTCAAACACATTCTCTTGACGCGTGGTTAAAATCATTTCAAATTGAGTTGCAAACTAACATTGAACAATTCCCATTCAGCATTTAATGTTTAATAAACTAAAACCGTAATTAAACAACAACCATTAATATAGTTACAAGGTTACAAAACCTTGACAGTAAAAACGCGAATGCTATCGAATTCGTAAGGAAATTGACGTGACACGCGAGCGAGCACGTTCGTGTCCGATTCGATATAAAATAAAATTATTCTCATACATTTCCTTGCTAATTTCCACAATATTGCAACTTGTAATGTGTTTAACAGGTGGCAAAGGTTTACATTGAACTGTTGATAGATTGATAGACGGCCGTTTTTGTTAGAGAAGTGAACGCGAGGCTTAACACTGAATTTATTGAACGGTTCGGTATTGAAAAGTGTTGTGTTTTTTATGTTCTGTGTTTTGTTTGATTTTGTAGGGGCTTGTGGCTAAGTATTAACAGCCGCACGGGTTGATTGATCAGTATAAGCTACACTTGCCGCGGTTGGTCTGTGGATGGGTGACCATCTTTACATACCAATTAACCGCCGTTGATCCCGGCTGTCATTCGTGTATCTTTGACAGTCGTTACGGATCGTCAGAAACCCAAAAGTCTGACAACCAGTCTTACCAAGCGGTATCATATTACCCAGTAATTGGGTTGTGGAGGTCAGATCAGGTTAGGTTGCTCCATTTAAAATACTGGTATTCAGCTGCATCCGGTTAGACTGGAAGCCGACCCAACATTGTTGGAAAAAGCTAGGTAGATGTTGATGTTTAGTTTGATTTTATATTCTGTGTGGATACATTTTAAAATGAGGGAGTAGAGAATACTTCGCGGGGTTCTCATACATTTCTTTGCTAAGTTCCGCAAAATTGCAATTTGTAATGTGTTTAAAGGTGGCAAAGGTTTACATTAAAACGCTAATAGATTTGACGGCCTTTTTTTGTTAGGAATAAATGAACGCGAGGTTTAACAGTTTTATTTAACGGTACTGGTATTTGAAAAGTATAGTGTTGTGTTTGATTTCATGTTCGCCTTTAATCCTTACATATTCGTCAGGGTAGGGAAGTCGGCAGACTGGAATGATATGAAGTGATAGGGCAGAAAGCTGTGTGTTTTGGGCTCACGCAAAATATAAACTTTTAATTGTACTGAATTAAGTACACCATTCAAGGCCAAATTGAAATGACGTAAAACCAACTTTGAGAGGTGTAAAATCACAAAAATTTTACATGAGCGTCGCCACGTCGGATCACGAAGAATCAGCACAAATCAGAACTCTTATTTTATCTTAACCGGGACAGTAGGTTCCTACTGTAATGTCTCGGATAAAATAACTTGCTGACAAAGGTCCGCTTTAAAATCACAGGAACTGTCATGAATGTATTAGCAATGCACACGCCATTTTCTTTCATCCATAATAGAGCGAGGCGTGACTGTTTGCGATTTGCATGAATTATGTCATTGAATTGAATAGGTAACTATAGACATACCTTTATCAAGTTCTTATAGTTGGTATAATTATGTAAAGTTGTGACTGGACCAACCACTTAAGCGGGGGTTAAGCGGGATGATAATGAGAATATCCTATACTGAAACTGCGTAGTGCAACACACCTCTACTCAATTTGAAGTTAAACAAATATAAACTTTATTCCAATGACTATTAAGTTGATTTCAGAGTGACTAGCACTATTGAAAAAGTTATAAAAATGTTTGAAGTTGTAGCGTAAACTGAACTTTATTGTGTAGGAATTAAAGTTATTTTTCCATTAATTCATATTTGTTTACATTTTTGGCAAATAAATCGCGAACGCAGAATAGCTATAACCAGTTTTTTTTTCATTGCTGAACTGGGCAATTGATAATGCTGTTTATTGCTTACTAGCTTCTTTATCCAATATCCAAATACACTCGGCAATACTGCAGTTTGCCATAAGTGAAAAAAAAAAGGAATCAGATCAGTAGTTCCGAAGATTACCCCCTAGAATAGAATAGAATAGAAAATAACCCCTAAATACAAACCCACAGATACCCTCATTATAATATTACTAGCTTCTGCCCGCGACTTCGTACGCGTGAAATTTCTTGTTCCCCCGACCCACCCCATCGCATCGCATCACCTGCCCGCACTGTTACTTCGTTTTCGCTTAGCCTTCTTTCTGACAAAGACATATCGTGAAGTTAAATAGCCTATACCATTCCTCAAGAATTGGGCTATCAAATGTACAAAGAATTTTTCAAATCTGACTCTAATATCAGTCGGATTTGAAAAATTCTTCCATAGATTACCCCCTACAACCTCACAAACTTTACAATATTAGTATAGAAGTATAGATAATTGATATTGCTATACATATTTAAAATACCTCAGTGCCTGCATTATATTTTAATTGGTATAAAGACTATGATTATTGAAACCGTAAACGCTAACGGAAGACAATAAGGAACGATAAGGATCTACGCTTTTACTGCTAAGCAACGCTGGCTTTCATCTGAACCGACTGATTAGCATCAATAGATCGTTATGCACGCTATTACATAATACATTTGTCTAATAGTGATACTGATAGATTACAAGATAACACTATAATGTTCCTTTGCAACAAAGAAGTATAGACACGATATGTTCGAAAATATGTATAGGAGCAGTGACTCCAGGGGCTACTCTCTTAATCCGACAACGAAGATACGGATCCATCCGAAATTAGGTAGATACTTCGGAATGAACCGTACTTCCGACTAATTAACTTTATCGGACGGTCAAAAACATATAGGAAGTAAGAACAACTGTCAAATCGTATTGTCATTTTAATTCTTAGTTCGGGCCCAAACTAATTTTAGGGGCAATTCTCGTAATTTTAAAAACGTTCACCGACTGGTCTCAGTCTCAATCTGTCAAAAATACCTCTAATTTCCCAACATTTGTGACATTGATTGTAGCTGAGATGAGATTGCGACTTAGATTTTGAATGTTTTTAGTTACGGGAATTGGCCTTCTGAGGTCCGTAGGTGATATAGAGATAACCCCGTAACTACGTCCCAAACTACGGATTTCGTGCTTACCGCTTAGGTAGTAGATCTCCAGGGTAGGTATGTTAACGTTAACGATACCTACTGAGGTATATTTAAATCCTTGTAGGTCAAAAATTCTAATATTAAACACAATATATTAACCTAAATTAATTAAGCTATTTATGTTGAAGTTTTGAATAATCAACAGTAGTTAATTATAATTAATTATGTTAGATATTCTTAAAGACCACCAACATGGTACTCCATTTCCTAAGACCAACATACTCGTATTTAAGGGCAAGACTGCACTGCTTAGGCGATAGCGGTAAGTACGCAAACATTAAATAAAGTGCTCTTTTGGCAACATTTACAGTTTTGTAATAAAACTAAGCAGAAACAATTGAATATCAGCAAAAGCACACGATTCGCGAACAATGACTTATGATCTAACCTTTTTAATCTACCATGCAGAGCATCTAGCGTGAGTGCTAGTACATACAAGCTAGCTAAGGAACTCAAACCTTTTTCTTCTAAAATATTTTAATGTCACCCACGCCTTCACATCGCTCTATCAACGTGCTCTTAACTCAGACCGCGATCTATAAACGTTACTTAGCACGTGCTTTGATTTAGGCGGATCACACACTACATCACGCTACGCGATTGGGCGCGGCAAACGTAACCAGATTCCTTGCGTGGAAGCGCGTTTTTATTGAATTTGTAGGTCCAAAATCATGCGCGGGTTCGCGTGGCGCGTTGTAGTATGTGATCCGCCTTAACCATGTTCCCGTCTCCATCTTGCACCAGTATTTTGACAGTTTTGCGACAGTAACACACGTAACGTTTAGCCAAAGTACGTGCTAAGTAACGTTTATAGATCTCGGCCTTAAACGGTCTGGCAGGAAGATATGTGATGGTAATTTTTCTCTTAGATCCCCATCTCCAAGTTATTCCTCGACGAAGATACAGTTAATGATACCATTGCGTGCTGCGATTTTCAAATAAAGTTTTGCTCCAGAACTCTCGTGATTGGATGGTACCGTGTTATTAAGATAACTCATGATTGCGGGTAATTGCTACCTATGAGACGGTGATCTAAACGAAGTCACGTTCGATCTGATCATCGAACCTAACTTACTGTAGAGTAGAGTTAGTCACTACAGTACACTAAGAACTGGAATTTTAATAATATTGCTAACTAGCTTATGCCCGCGGCTTCGCCCGCGTGGACGTCAGAAATTATTCCACGGGATCGTGCTAACGGGTCAAAAAGTAGCTTATGTCCTTCCTCAGAATGCCATCTATCTCCTTGCCAAATGTTATCTAAATCCGTTCCGTACTTTCGAATTTATAATATTAGTATGGATATAAGAATTTTGCACCTTTAAATTCGTGTACGGTATGCGAAACTTTGCAATTTCGTAACTTAACGCTTACAATACATAACTACAGAATAGTGTAAGGGTAGTTCTTCGAGGTCCCTCAAAACGCGGTCACACGGTCTTAATTCGTAACCTATTAAACATACAGTCTTAGGACCAAATACAGATTGATCTTTATTTATATGTGTACATAATTTAGACATTAAACATGTAAAATTATTTATAACTTTTATTTAAAAAAATATCTAATGTCGAAAACTGGAGCAAAATCGGTGTTCTTCGCGCGTCACACTCTGTTCGCGCTCACGGAAAACTTTGATAACTTTTGTATTCAATTCATAAGCATATAATGTAATACATCAAATTAATTGTATTTAACTATGCATCATAATTATCAAAGAACATTAATTTTATCTCTTAAGTGACAATAGTTAATAGGCTTTATGTCTCTGTCACACGATTTTGTTAGTTTCGAGAGCGCGCAACAAAACTACCCCTATCTTCCAAGAGCGCCAGCTTGTCGCTACCCGTTTTAGCTGCGCGGATGCTCAGTAGTTTCCCGGCGTCAGTGGGCAAGACATGTACGCTCATCGCTTCTAAACAAAAAAAATACGAGGTGAGTTATTCTTTGAATATTTTCAAGTAGCCTTGGTCTAGAAACTTTCATGCACATATTTTGAAGGATAATGCTTATAATTTTCCAAATCATTTTGTATTAAGGAATAAGATAGATCTTCGAGATTATTCTCAAGTACTTTGTTTGTTTATTTACATATAAGTTTAATCGTAATTCTCAAAAATGTGAAATTTTCGTAACTTTCGTGGCACAACTTTCGTGGTTATTTGTCCACAAAAGTTAGCTAGCGCACCACGAAAGTTATATATCTCCATTGAATGATAAATTCAAATTACTTGTGATGCTGCAAATGCATTTACTCGATTATCGCGAAGGTCAAAAAAGGTGTCATGTATTTGTATGTGTTTATGCATATATGTGTTTCAATTTTTTTCTTTTAACGACTCATAGTAGGTATGTGTTTCTGTTTGTAGGTTTTCTCGTAGTCAATTTAACAATTTTTCCCATCCCAAACTGGGCTGTTTTACCAATTGTATCCCTCTTGCTTAAAAAGTCCCAACGTCACCGTCATACTTTCTGATTGTCTTGTACTTTACATTAATTACTCACAGCAGTCGTGTTAATTTTTTCTGGTTAAAATTATTTTCAGAATACGTTCAAATCAAAACTATTGCACCGCAAAGTGCAAAGAAGTGACGGGAGAAAAAGCGTCTAGCAGAGATAAGAAGAGGAAGAATAAAAAATGATACAGAGTTACACAATGCAGTAAAAATGAAGGCAAGAGAAAGGTAGGTACTACAAAAGAAAAGCAGAAAGGAATGTCATCCCAGTTAGTGAAATGAGTAGGAAGGAAAAGAGCCGTGAGAGAGCAAAACCGCATAAACAGCCGACTTTATCGTCAAAGAATGAAAGAGCGAGAGAACGTTACTTTTCAGGAAAATATGATCGAGTGCCCCGAATCTCCAAATTTGGTTCAAGATCCACTATGCTCTCCTAAATCACCAACCTAAGTTAATAATGAGTGATGAGAACTAATAATCTGAGCCCTGATTTACAAACATACGACAGGCTATCGTATCGAAAACCTGACATTTCGATAACCTGATTTGACTTGCCCTCAACAGCAAATAGCTGTTGGAAGAATAGCGGGCGTCTATTTGATTTAAACTGACAAAATTTTCGGGTTTTGGACTTGTGAACAGCGTTTAGAAGACTCCTACGATAACAATGATTAATGTTCGATACGATACGGAAGCGTATCGAGTGTTTGTGAATAGTTATGCTGATCTCAAAACACTATAATTGTTTTCTCAAATACAAGTTGATTCATAAAAAATAAGTCTTTTATTTATTATTTATTTATATACTTATACTTTATTGTACACCACAAAAAAAAAAATTATCGAATGCTAAAAATATACAATGGCAATTTATAAACTGGAAATTTGAGAAAAAATAAGGATTTGAAACTATATTTTGCTTGTAGAAAATACGTCTGTAACTTTCGTGCCGTCTTTCGTAACTTTCGTGGGCACAGAAATTTCAAAATAAAATATCTCTTTAGTTTATGCACCAATTTACATAAAATAAAAAAAATACGTATTATTTTTATAGCATCTTAAATGTGTGTACATTTATTTGTAGCTTATTCAAAAAAATAAATTCGCCATGAAAGTTACGCGGAGAATACTTTTTGAAGAACTACCCGTAAGTCAACATTCTTAGAAACAAATCCATATTCTCTGTACGCAGCTGTTTAAACTAAGTGCCTTTCCACACAAACGTACAGGTTTCCTTACAAACGGCTCTGAGGCGGTTCATTACCCTAATGTTAAGAGAAACCGTATCTATATCTACGAAACGTGTAGATTTTGTAACCGTTTAAACGCCGCACGTCGTCTACGTGTGTGAAAATGCCATATGGAGATAGAAAGTATAGTCTTCAAACTTGAATAGAAAACAGTTTGGGACACATAACATCACGCCTTGTTACCCGAAGGGTTGGGCAGAGGTGTACCTATAGTAGACCCATCTTTTGCCAGTGATGTTAAATATGCTAGTTGCATTATGTCGAGCCTATTGCCAACAACCGGGCACAAATCCCGACTCTAAGCTGCTACTGAGAAATTTCAGATTAATTAACCCTACCTGGGAATCGAACTTAGGACCTCATTCTCAGCAGTAGCATTTGCGACCACGAGACCAACGAGGCAGTCGAGGACACATGAAAGTAATAATATTACAATGTAGAATGTAGGTACCTAACCACAGTACCTACTTAAGTTAAAGTTGGTATAGCACATCGACATTTAGATAGACACTATCATACTGCAGGGTAATCGCGTATTACACTATAAGACTTTCATTTTGACTGTTCAACAACATTCCTTGCGTTATTTACGTTGATAAGCAGACAAGTTTTTCAAACGTATGAAGCAATGGATTAGCAATATCCTTCAAAATTATTCAGATTGTGATTGAAGCTGAACTTTTTATACTTAAGACTCAATGTGCCATTTTAACGGCCTTGTACTGTAGGTACATAAACATAATATACATAACATACATTGTAAACAAAACAGTGGCCTGTTTACCTAAATAGCATTACTCTCCTGGGAGTAAGCAGTAAGTAACAAACAATTCGTGCACGAGCGCATACTGTCACGTACGAGGATCGCAATAACCTCACGTTCAACACCCACTCGCAAATAGCAGACCTTTCCGCTTTCTTAAGCACACTCGTCGCTTTTTAAATGAACTGTTAAGTTATAGGAATGTCGCCATGTTTAGTCGTTTTTATAGAGCTTCATGGGCTACTGAGATTTTGCTACCATCACAGCTTTTGAGATTTTGAATATAGACTCAAAGGAAGAAGTCGCAATAAGAGCTAGATAACTTTGTGGCGATATCTACATCGCCACATGTTACCGTCACCCAAAATCCTACACCGCGCAAGCAAAGTTTACCGCGCAACTAGCAATACATAACATCCATCAGGTCGGAGGATCCTCCCTTATTTATGGAGGATGAGTGAAATTTACACCCTGTTCCTCATACCTCTATACTGGTGACCCTGAGTATGAACGTTAGCGCGCCTTCATGTAACTACTTCAGCGTGACGTCATTATCGCATTCGAGTGGCGAGTCACACAGCCAGCCAGTACCCACGGCTCCAACGGGTTGGGTTCCTGAATTCTTTTCAGAAATTATTTTAAGGAAGTGTTGGAAGACATTAGAGGTCAATGTAGAATGCTTAGTTCATGTTCATACGGTCTGAGTTGAATCAGTGAGTCATTTGGTTTGGAATATTTGATATTGGGTCATTGACATAACTGACGATATTGAGATGGATGACCTATCGATTGATACAGTTATAGTGTTCAATCAGAGATTACATAACAACATAAGTAATCCTGTATCAGTTGCATTTTTATACTAGAAATATCCTATTTAATCGTCTTAATACATAAGGCAATGTTGCAGTTACTGGCTGTAGTAAAATAGGCAGACCAGGAAAGGAGTGAATGTGCTTTACAACTCCTCTCACTCCTTTAGAGACGGAGGTCGATACTCCTTACTCATATTTCCGTTTAGTTTCGATGTCTTTATTTACCTTCTAAAACATAAGTGGGTCAAATTTATTTACAAAACTTCTGTAGATATTTGAGTATACATATAATAGCCGGTTAGCCCACGTTCGCGCGGACGTAAAAATATCACGGCGGGATTTTATCGCGCATTGGATTTTCAAATCTCGGTCTTGAGCCGAGCATTGAGAATCTAACAGAGCATCCCAGCGCATCAAAAAAACACTGTTGGATTTTCAACTCTCGGCCATAGGCAGTGCGCGAAAAAAATCGCCGCCGGAAAACGTGCCCTTGTATGTGCCCAGGCTTATCGTTTTCGTTTATAGCGCTCTTTCTTTAGTTCAACTTTAAAAACGTGTAGTGTCATTAAGATATGTTTCAGTTTTTGGAAAGAGAAAAAGAAAGTTCCAAAGAATTTTTGATGAGACAAAAACTGCATCTTTTTCCTTAAAGTTCTGCGTTCCGTTATAACAAGACAGTAGGCTTTATGATCCTAATGGTTAACCTCATTGTGACTTTTTGCATGACCCATTGGTGCAAATAATGGTCTTCTGTGTTCACAAACTTTGGCTATATTCTATGAATTATTATTGAACTCCCTAAGACAAAGCGCGCACTGCAATGCGGCTTTTTTAAATCGCATATGAGCATGCGATTTACAAAATCGCGAATGCTAATGTATTTTTTCAAGCGCTTATTTATGCAGTGCGCGGATTCTAGTATATCTATGTTCTTCACAGATTGGCGATATTTTTCCGCAACGATAATATTTCGTGGTGCGAGCTTAGACTAATATTGAGCTCAAGATGAAATTAAGTCAAAAACTTGTACACATGTTGACTTGAGAGTTAAGATAAGATTATTAAATCAAACCAACTCCTGCATAGCTATTCACAACCATTTGACCAGTTGTAGTATCGAAAATGACATATTTTCGAAATGGGAGATTGTACTCATTATTATGAACAACTTTTACTATGGGACCAAACCTGAAATCGCGAAAAAAAAAAATCAGTTGTTCCCTACATTTTGATGAGTTATGCGAACATAAATGTAGGGAACAACTGATTTTTTTTCGCGAGAAAATAGCTGTCTGAAGAATGGCGTTGATGTGGGGATGATGACAACAGTTTCGGGTTTTGGATTTAGCAACAGCGTTTAGAGGACTTCTTAGATAACAATGATTGATGTTCGAAGATTGGTGGATTGATGTTGTTGATTGATTGTTGTGCCGAAGAACGGAAGCGTATCGAACGGTTATGGATAGCTATGCTGAAGAGCAAAATATTCTTCAATGGACGAGGACGAACCGATTTAACCTATCATTAAAAAATCTTAAGCTGACGCAAAAACAAAAAGCAGTGTAAAAAACACGTAATTCTCGTGTAAACACATCAGAACACATAATCCAGGCATGGTTGCTTATAAAAAGATAATCTGGCCTTGGTCATTATCGCGCGAATGATCTCTTTCGCACGCTGCGTCTCGCCCTCTTAGTTCATTCACATTTTCATGAACGCTTTGCTTGAACTTTTGACCTACGACGTCTAAAATGTTCAACCATTTAGTTTAGTATCTATTGTTCACTTTTACCCAGAGTTGTTAAATAATTTCGATGAATAAATCATGTTGTATAATTGTGGCAACAAAAACAAGGAACCATTTTTAGGAACAAGCTGCAATAAACATGCTATCATTAAACAAGACTCGGTGTTAGTAAATTGTTTGTTGAAATATCGTTAGAGTATTATAATGAACAACTTCCTCTTATTAGCATAGTTTAAGTTTTATCTTTCAAGTTAGAATGTTTTAATGAGGTAATAAAACCTCGGAAGGTATCGAAGTTTCTTTTCAACTACATAATTAATTATTGCCAACTGTAAAATTTTAATATTCGCTACTGGCAACAAACACATAACATTTAAAAAAAAATCATCACGCCTGTGTTCCCCAAATGGTTAGGCAGAGGTGTACTTATAGTACACCCTTTTTCGCCAGTTCCGTTTAAGTCCCATGTAATAGGGCCTAAGGGGCGAGCCTATTGCCATCAACCGGGCACAAATCCAGACTCAGCAAAACGAGTTTTAATACAGTCAACTTGTTAAAGAAAACCTTTTTCAAAAGTAGACCATGAAACCAATATTAGTAGCAAACTAGAAAACAATAATGGCTTTAAAGACGAAGATACTGCTAACTTTCACGTTGAAACACCAAATCCCAATATTCCAACTAATATCATAGAAGCAGCGCACGCAACCACCGATACCGCAGCCCCACTAAATACTATTAAAGGATAAGACCCATTACCTGCTTACGACGTGAAATCGAAGTGCCTCCTTCACTAAGTACCGACACAGCAACTGCGACAGTGCGACTTACGTGTACTTATTGTTAAGCGATGCACGACAAATCGCCGGACAGCACCATTGGCCACGCGGTTTACCGGATCGGCGCAAGTTAGGAGCGGAACGGTTTTGCAACTGGTGATATTGATAGAATTGTTATGGTTGGATTGGAATACGTGCTCTGGATGGATATTACGTTTACAGCTTAGGATTTTGTAATAGGAGATGAAAATGTGGAAAGCTTAGATAGGGAACTAGACAAATGCTTTTAGAATAAGGAGGTTCACAGCGATAAGTTAAAAGAAAGTCTTTGTAAAATCAAAGTATAGGTAGTGCTAAAATCCTCGTGTGCGGAAGCTACAAAAGAGAAAACGCTAAAATAACCACCATATTTTGCCAAAGTTGAGACCAAATTACATACAAAAGGAAGTACGTTTCGTTTTGAGTTCCTCGTAAGTTTTTGTCAGACACGAAATACTATAGCATTAAATATTCATCATAAACCGATTAAAGATATAAAAACAATGTAATGGATATCGTAGAACTTAAAAACAGCCAGAGGCCTTAAAGTCGGTAGGATTAAAGGTGAAACGGTCGAAACATACATTTTCTCATGAAGGCTTGACAAATAAGCGCCTGGGGATATTATCAAAGTAAGTCATCATTATTATGATTGAAACACGATATTTAGTTTTAACGAATATTAATGTGAAGTAACAACAACAGGTTTGGTATGCATGGACACACCTTTGTCTGGAGGCCCCTCGCAAGACAGGTTAGGACAAGATTTTCTACTTTAGATTCTAAGTAAGGTCATCGAAGTATCAATGGAGATGACATCGTGAGATTACGTTACGTGTTAAAAATTCAAACAAAATATAAAACATCAGCAAAAAGAAGAAACTTGTGATCTGTAAAGGCCCGGGCTTTTATTTTGATAAATAATATAGATGTTGATGATGAAACTGTTCGGGTTGACTATTATTTGTCATCAAAACTAAATAGAATATATTTTATTTTTCGTATGTTTGTTTGTTACGCTTTTACGCTGAAACGGATTAATGGATTTGGATGAAATTCGGCACATGGGTAGACCATGACCCGGTTTATGACATAGGATACTTTTATCCCGATTCCCACTGGATTGAGACTTATGCGGGCGAAACCGTGGGGCGCAGTTTTTAATACTCTCCATCATTTCAACTAGTTTCAACCCCATTTCCTTCAAAGCTATGTTAACTTGTATATTACATGGATACCGCTATCGTCAACAACTTGTTACTTTTAACACTTCCTGGCACTAATGCCTTAACGGTGTCAAAGTGGTGACAAGACAAGTGAACGCCCAGTTAGTTTCCATTCTATAATCAAGCGAAAATGACCCAAAGAACATTGTCCATTGAAAGCCACGCCACGTTACAACTGCGGAGTCAGTTACACTTGCAAAGTGACTGAGATCTGCATAGTGCATACAGATTGTCTATTGCAACTTGGTGAGGTTTCAGATTAGGTGTTATGTAATGCCTAAAAATACCAGTGGTTTACGTGTTAGTTATACTAAGCATCTTAGGAAACTAGGTAGCAGATTTGTGCCTTTAGATTAGGTCCCTGGTCATGCCCAAAAAGGCAGAGTAAATGCTAAAAGGACCCTTTGGAAAGTAGTTGGTATAAGTAATATTATCCATTTGCGAAATGGTTGTTGCTAACGAAAATTAGATAAAAGACAATAATTTTTTTTACCAATTTTTTTATCCTTACACTGAAACGTTATTCAGCAATTTACACAAACAAAAAATTACTTCATTTACTGCTTTCCATCAATAGTTATTATAGGTATTCAAATTATAATATGTATATGTATATTCTCTCTCCTTAAATATCATCATTCATTATAATCATTATATGTAATCATTTGCTCTTGTTTCATCATTATTTTGCATATGTATAAATTAGTTTATGCTATATGTATGTATGTGTTTATTGTACATACACATATATAAATTGTATACTACAGACTACCTGCAGTATTGTCTCTCCCTCATCCCTTAAATCCATCAAAAGGTTGTCATTAAAAATCGAAAAAACCTTTGCTAGATTCTATAATAGACCTATTATAAATAATAGAAGCTTTTCAGAAGCAATATTTAATAATTAATGAACAAGAGGATTTATTTTTTGTTATAATAATATGTCAAAGATTTCTTAGGTTCAAAATAAATGTTTATTGATTTTACAACTTTACTTTAAACATCTACACTATACTACATACGAGGAGGAGACCACAATGTAGCATAATTAGGAAGTCAAACGAGCTTACCTGTAAGTAAGGTTCGACTTCAATTATGTGAAATTGTGGTCTCCTCCGAAGATGATGAGTCCCTCCCTACCCTGAGGACATACCAAGTTAACACTTCGTATAAACCCCATGTTGTAAAACCAATAAATGGAGATACTGTGAACTTAATGAACCACAGAGTTACAGACTAGTGAGGGGCACGCGTACTAGTGATGTTCGCTCTTCGCTTTGAATATGTGGCGCATAATCGACAAAACGGACGGGACTAATAACAACATCAGATATTTCAGATATTTCGAGTTCTTTCATTTTCTGTGTTCCTTTGTTCTTTCTTTATTTAACTCTATAATAGTTTTAAAAATATTAATTTTCTTTCTATTTAAGAGCAGTATAATTTTTTTTTTAGTAGTAGTCGGTAGTCACCCCCTTTCTAGCCATATCATCTTTCACAAATTTCAATTTCGAATTAGCATCGTGTCTCAGATATATAACGTCGAAGTAAGATATTGTCGAAGTACAGCATGCCGGAGTAGAGTATGTCGAAATTGACTCATGTCGGACTACCATAATTGTCGAAGTAGCACGTCGTCGAAGTCGCATCGTTTCCTAGTTAAGTCATGTCGAAGAAACGCTTTATCGGAGTACAGTAGTGTCGGACTTAAGGCATTTCGAACTAAAGTATTGTCGAAATGAAGACGTGTCGGAGTTCCGTAGTGTCGAATTAAAATCTTGTCGTAGTAAAGTTTGTCGAAGTTCAGTTGGTAAGTCGTGTCTGTGCGCCTAGTACACGCACATCATGCCGCCGCGCGCCAGTGCAGCACCGTGATGTCGAAATAAAAAAAATATTATGCATTTTCAAAGTTTATGCTTTTGAGCTGAAATTTTGTACAGAGATTCTAGACCAGATACACTCTTCAATCCGTTTGTATTGATATACCCTTTCCGTAACACCCTGTATAGGCTTAGGCTTGTGCTACTTCAGAAATATCTTAGTACAGTTGGATTCCGTGTTCCATAAGTTTCTTGCGTGGAAGCACTAACACTACTAACTTGTACAGGTGCCAAGTGATTTTGCACTTCTCCGAAGAAAGTGGTGACGCGTGAGGTGGTCAGCTGCACTAAGTCTTATTGTAAACGATGGATAGAAGTTAAGTAGACTGTTTGTTTTACCGAATACAGAATAAAAAGTAGTTTGAAAGCGGTCTAATTTCTTGAACAGTGACTGAATGATTTTATCCAAATCCTAATAAGTATAATAAAAGTATCTACTGATACAGGGTGGTATCGATGGGCAAACTAACCATGAAGATTTTTTTTGACGGTAATCAAAAACAAATCAGCTGTTTCATAGAAAAGTGTAATTACCTACGCGGTCAAAATATTTCAACGCAGGGAGTTCAGAATCGTGTGCTAAATTTATGGTTTCAGATTGCGCGTCGATGACCCTTTTTTTTTTTTTTTTTATGTATGGGAAATCATCAAATGACCCCTCCCGCTCTGGGTGGAGCGAAGGGAGTGTCAGACTCTTACTGACTAAAACCCATTCGTGTTCCTTCCTTAGCCCTTTATGTTCCGGGGTAGCGGTAACCCTTTCGGACAATCCCGCACCCCCGGCAGGCTTCGGCCCTGGCAGGCCCCTTCCTTTATGCTGACATCTCTTTGAGGCGCGCGTGGAACACGTACGCGCCGTCGCGTCGATGACCCTGCCACCTGTATTACAGATCTTACTTTTGTTATAATTTTCTTCTGCAATCGGTCCCTCATTACTGAGGATCGTGGTCACTGGATCCTTTCAAACGGACAATCTGCCTCCATCTACTCCGGTCCAAAGTTGCCATCACCACCTGCTGAAAATTGCTTGAGGACGTAGCTTCTTTCACTTGGTCGGACCATCGTGTTGGCGACCGGCCTCTCGCTCTCTTTCCTTCGGTATTGCCAACAATAACCAGCTTTTGAAGGCTGCTATCTCCCCTTCGCATTATGTGGCCGAAATAGGATAGAATACGCTGTAGGCATATTGTCGACAATCGGGTCTTGACATCGAGTTGGGAAAGGATAGACACATTTGTGCGTTTGGCTGTCCATGGTATTCGGAGCATCCGCCTCTAGCACCACATTTCTTTGTTATAATGATTTGTATAAAACATTCAGTCACTCTTCAAGAAATTAGATCGCTTTCAAACTTGTTTTTATTCTACTGTCTATCGTTTAATTTTACTGTAAAAAAAATACTAAAATTGGATTTATTCTTCGTTTGTAACAGTAATTACTTATAAATCGGTTTTCTCTACGAGGTGCCAAATATTAACGATTCGAGGAATATATTACATTAGTCTATCTATACGATTGTATTCTAGGAATTACAAAGTAGGTCTTGAAGAAAATCTAGTGATTTTCGACATTATTAATTAAAACTCCAGTTAAATTAAATATTATATATTTTGTTTTTGATTATCAATGCTCATGCCTTCTCAGTAGCAGGGCGGGGCAATATATGTATATGTAAGACTGGTATTATTATATTATTACTAGGCAAGCAGGGAAGAGTGGAAAGCTGTGGGGAGACCTTTGTCCAGAAGTCGGACAATACAGGTAAATAAAATTATTACTGAAACAAACACACAATCCTCTCACCCCAAACGCGTATACCGTCTCCGTACCGTCGTTGGTAAAAAAGAGTACGAAAAGAGTAAGAAATTAAGAGAAGAATATTGAGTAAGAGTATTGAGTAGTAAATTATAAAAGAAAATGTTGAATTTAAACATACTTTCAAACAATTAAAAAAAACTATGTTCTTTTTCTACCACGACCCACTTTTTCTAGTTCATCGAGCTCTAAAAATGAAGCGCTTCTGTTAGCCGGATTAATTGACTGCAACTGATTAGCCGTAATCGTCTAGATAGCCACATAATTTGGGTTAAATATACAATTATCGACACGGTAATGCTTGTATGAAGAACAGTAAATATATAATAATTGCATAAAGTAATAATTACCTAGTAGTAGTATTGGCGTGCATTTTGATGATTGGGGTTGTTGTTTTTAGGATTCCGTACCCAAAGGGTAAAAACGGGACCATATTACTAAGACTCCACTGCCCGTCTGTCACCAGGCTGTATCTCATGAACCGCATAAAAACAGAATAAAATAAATATTTAAGGGGGGCTCCCATACAACAGACGTGATTTTTTTGCCGTCATTTGCTCGATTTTAATAACGGCAACAGGTAAACGCTTGAAATATTTACAGAATACGTACTTAGTTGTAGATTCACTTAAAAAAAATAATTGACTTAATATAAAATGAATTAAGGGGGCTCCTATACAACAAACGTGATTTTTTTATACATGTAGTGTTAGGTATTGTACGGTGGTGCGGAACCCTTCGTGTGCGAGTCCGACTCGCATTTGGCCGGTTTTTATAATTTCGAACCAATCCAAAGCGTTTAGTGGCGACTTATCGAGCAACTAACTTAAATATTCTTTAGCCTATACTAAGTATTCTGTGCCTATACTGTCCCACTGCAAATTCAAACTCATACCGTTTATTTCCGCTACTGGCAACAAACACATAACATTTAAAAAAAAATCATCACGCCTGTGTTCCCCAAATGGTTAGGCAGAGGTGTACTTATAGTACACCCTTTTTCGCCAGTTCCGTTTAAGTCCCATGTAATAGGGCCTAAGGGGCGAGCCTATTGCCATCAACCGGGCACAAATCCAGACTCAGCAAAACGAGTTTTAATACAGTCAACTTGTTAAAGAAAACCTTTTTCAAAAGTAGACCATGAAACCAATATTAGTAGCAAACTAGAAAACAATAATGGCTTTAAAGACGAAGATACTGCTAACTTTCACGTTGAAACACCAAATCCCAATATTCCAACTAATATCATAGAAGCAGCGCACGCAACCACCGATACCGCAGCCCCACTAAATACTATTAAAGGATAAGACCCATTACCTGCTTACGACGTGAAATCGAAGTGCCTCCTTCACTAAGTACCGACACAGCAACTGCGACAGTGCGACTTACGTGTACTTATTGTTAAGCGATGCACGACAAATCGCCGGACAGCACCATTGGCCACGCGGTTTACCGGATCGGCGCAAGTTAGGAGCGGAACGGTTTTGCAACTGGTGATATTGATAGAATTGTTATGGTTGGATTGGAATACGTGCTCTGGATGGATATTACGTTTACAGCTTAGGATTTTGTAATAGGAGATGAAAATGTGGAAAGCTTAGATAGGGAACTAGACAAATGCTTTTAGAATAAGGAGGTTCACAGCGATAAGTTAAAAGAAAGTCTTTGTAAAATCAAAGTATAGGTAGTGCTAAAATCCTCGTGTGCGGAAGCTACAAAAGAGAAAACGCTAAAATAACCACCATATTTTGCCAAAGTTGAGACCAAATTACATACAAAAGGAAGTACGTTTCGTTTTGAGTTCCTCGTAAGTTTTTGTCAGACACGAAATACTATAGCATTAAATATTCATCATAAACCGATTAAAGATATAAAAACAATGTAATGGATATCGTAGAACTTAAAAACAGCCAGAGGCCTTAAAGTCGGTAGGATTAAAGGTGAAACGGTCGAAACATACATTTTCTCATGAAGGCTTGACAAATAAGCGCCTGGGGATATTATCAAAGTAAGTCATCATTATTATGATTGAAACACGATATTTAGTTTTAACGAATATTAATGTGAAGTAACAACAACAGGTTTGGTATGCATGGACACACCTTTGTCTGGAGGCCCCTCGCAAGACAGGTTAGGACAAGATTTTCTACTTTAGATTCTAAGTAAGGTCATCGAAGTATCAATGGAGATGACATCGTGAGATTACGTTACGTGTTAAAAATTCAAACAAAATATAAAACATCAGCAAAAAGAAGAAACTTGTGATCTGTAAAGGCCCGGGCTTTTATTTTGATAAATAATATAGATGTTGATGATGAAACTGTTCGGGTTGACTATTATTTGTCATCAAAACTAAATAGAATATATTTTATTTTTCGTATGTTTGTTTGTTACGCTTTTACGCTGAAACGGATTAATGGATTTGGATGAAATTCGGCACATGGGTAGACCATGACCCGGTTTATGACATAGGATACTTTTATCCCGATTCCCACTGGATTGAGACTTATGCGGGCGAAACCGTGGGGCGCAGTTTTTAATACTCTCCATCATTTCAACTAGTTTCAACCCCATTTCCTTCAAAGCTATGTTAACTTGTATATTACATGGATACCGCTATCGTCAACAACTTGTTACTTTTAACACTTCCTGGCACTAATGCCTTAACGGTGTCAAAGTGGTGACAAGACAAGTGAACGCCCAGTTAGTTTCCATTCTATAATCAAGCGAAAATGACCCAAAGAACATTGTCCATTGAAAGCCACGCCACGTTACAACTGCGGAGTCAGTTACACTTGCAAAGTGACTGAGATCTGCATAGTGCATACAGATTGTCTATTGCAACTTGGTGAGGTTTCAGATTAGGTGTTATGTAATGCCTAAAAATACCAGTGGTTTACGTGTTAGTTATACTAAGCATCTTAGGAAACTAGGTAGCAGATTTGTGCCTTTAGATTAGGTCCCTGGTCATGCCCAAAAAGGCAGAGTAAATGCTAAAAGGACCCTTTGGAAAGTAGTTGGTATAAGTAATATTATCCATTTGCGAAATGGTTGTTGCTAACGAAAATTAGATAAAAGACAATAATTTTTTTTACCAATTTTTTTATCCTTACACTGAAACGTTATTCAGCAATTTACACAAACAAAAAATTACTTCATTTACTGCTTTCCATCAATAGTTATTATAGGTATTCAAATTATAATATGTATATGTATATTCTCTCTCCTTAAATATCATCATTCATTATAATCATTATATGTAATCATTTGCTCTTGTTTCATCATTATTTTGCATATGTATAAATTAGTTTATGCTATATGTATGTATGTGTTTATTGTACATACACATATATAAATTGTATACTACAGACTACCTGCAGTATTGTCTCTCCCTCATCCCTTAAATCCATCAAAAGGTTGTCATTAAAAATCGAAAAAACCTTTGCTAGATTCTATAATAGACCTATTATAAATAATAGAAGCTTTTCAGAAGCAATATTTAATAATTAATGAACAAGAGGATTTATTTTTTGTTATAATAATATGTCAAAGATTTCTTAGGTTCAAAATAAATGTTTATTGATTTTACAACTTTACTTTAAACATCTACACTATACTACATACGAGGAGGAGACCACAATGTAGCATAATTAGGAAGTCAAACGAGCTTACCTGTAAGTAAGGTTCGACTTCAATTATGTGAAATTGTGGTCTCCTCCGAAGATGATGAGTCCCTCCCTACCCTGAGGACATACCAAGTTAACACTTCGTATAAACCCCATGTTGTAAAACCAATAAATGGAGATACTGTGAACTTAATGAACCACAGAGTTACAGACTAGTGAGGGGCACGCGTACTAGTGATGTTCGCTCTTCGCTTTGAATATGTGGCGCATAATCGACAAAACGGACGGGACTAATAACAACATCAGATATTTCAGATATTTCGAGTTCTTTCATTTTCTGTGTTCCTTTGTTCTTTCTTTATTTAACTCTATAATAGTTTTAAAAATATTAATTTTCTTTCTATTTAAGAGCAGTATAATTTTTTTTTTAGTAGTAGTCGGTAGTCACCCCCTTTCTAGCCATATCATCTTTCACAAATTTCAATTTCGAATTAGCATCGTGTCTCAGATATATAACGTCGAAGTAAGATATTGTCGAAGTACAGCATGCCGGAGTAGAGTATGTCGAAATTGACTCATGTCGGACTACCATAATTGTCGAAGTAGCACGTCGTCGAAGTCGCATCGTTTCCTAGTTAAGTCATGTCGAAGAAACGCTTTATCGGAGTACAGTAGTGTCGGACTTAAGGCATTTCGAACTAAAGTATTGTCGAAATGAAGACGTGTCGGAGTTCCGTAGTGTCGAATTAAAATCTTGTCGTAGTAAAGTTTGTCGAAGTTCAGTTGGTAAGTCGTGTCTGTGCGCCTAGTACACGCACATCATGCCGCCGCGCGCCAGTGCAGCACCGTGATGTCGAAATAAAAAAAATATTATGCATTTTCAAAGTTTATGCTTTTGAGCTGAAATTTTGTACAGAGATTCTAGACCAGATACACTCTTCAATCCGTTTGTATTGATATACCCTTTCTGTAACACCCTGTATAGGCTTAGGCTTGTGCTACTTCAGAAATATCTTAGTACAGTTGGATTCCGTGTTCCATAAGTTTCTTGCGTGGAAGCACTAACACTACTAACTTGTACAGGTGCCAAGTGATTTTGCACTTCTCCGAAGAAAGTGGTGACGCGTGAGGTGGTCAGCTGCACTAAGTCTTATTGTAAACGATGGATAGAAGTTAAGTAGACTGTTTGTTTTACCGAATACAGAATAAAAAGTAGTTTGAAAGCGGTCTAATTTCTTGAACAGTGACTGAATGATTTTATCCAAATCCTAATAAGTATAATAAAAGTATCTACTGATACAGGGTGGTATCGACGGGCAAACTAACCATGAAGATTTTTTTTGACGGTAATCAAAAACAAATCAGCTGTTTCATAGAAAAGTGTAATTACCTACGCGGTCAAAATATTTCAACGCAGGGAGTTCAGAATCGTGTGCTAAATTTATGGTTTCAGATTGCGCGTCGATGACCCTTTTTTTTTTTTTTTTTTATGTATGGGAAATCATCAAATGACCCCTCCCGCTCTGGGTGGAGCGAAGGGAGTGTCAGACTCTTACTGACTAAAACCCATTCGTGTTCCTTCCTTAGCCCTTTATGTTCCGGGGTAGCGGTAACCCTTTCGGACAATCCCGCACCCCCGGCAGGCTTCGGCCCTGGCAGGCCCCTTCCTTTATGCTGACATCTCTTTGAGGCGCGCGTGGAACACGTACGCGCCGTCGCGTCGATGACCCTGCCACCTGTATTACAGATCTTACTTTTGTTATAATTTTCTTCTGCAATCGGTCCCTCATTACTGAGGATCGTGGTCACTGGATCCTTTCAAACGGACAATCTGCCTCCATCTACTCCGGTCCAAAGTTGCCATCACCACCTGCTGAAAATTGCTTGAGGACGTAGCTTCTTTCACTTGGTCGGACCATCGTGTTGGCGACCGGCCTCTCGCTCTCTTTCCTTCGGTATTGCCAACAATAACCAGCTTTTGAAGGCTGCTATCTCCCCTTCGCATTATGTGGCCGAAATAGGATAGAATACGCTGTAGGCATATTGTCGACAATCGGGTCTTGACATCGAGTTGGGAAAGGATAGACACATTTGTGCGTTTGGCTGTCCATGGTATTCGGAGCATCCGCCTCTAGCACCACATTTCTTTGTTATAATGATTTGTATAAAACATTCAGTCACTCTTCAAGAAATTAGATCGCTTTCAAACTTGTTTTTATTCTACTGTCTATCGTTTAATTTTACTGTAAAAAAAATACTAAAATTGGATTTATTCTTCGTTTGTAACAGTAATTACTTATAAATCGGTTTTCTCTACGAGGTGCCAAATATTAACGATTCGAGGAATATATTACATTAGTCTATCTATACGATTGTATTCTAGGAATTACAAAGTAGGTCTTGAAGAAAATCTAGTGATTTTCGACATTATTAATTAAAACTCCAGTTAAATTAAATCTATACTAATATTATAAAGAGGTAAAATTTGTAAGTTTGTAAGTTTGTAAGTTTGTAAGTTTGTATGTAATGGGTAATCTCTGGAACTCATAATCCAATTCTAAAAATTTTTTAACTGGCAGAAAGCTACATTATTCCTGAGTGCTATAGGCTATAAATTGTTTCTATAGCATGTATATTAACCGAGCTATCACAACTTTTGTCTAGCAAGTCGGAAAAAAATACCACATAAAACAGAATTATTTGCGTGCGCTGCCTAAACAGTTGCTTAAAATTAAAAACAATGTATGGCTACCTGGTTCGTCTTCATTATTTCTACAAAAAAGTCCGCGATACCATATCTCTATCTTTTATATTTTATCTTTTATACTTCTTTTATTGCATTAAAAAAATTTTTTTTCGGTATACTTACGTTTGGTTGATTATTTGAGCAACAAAATATTAATTCTTATGACAATAAATTATTTCAGTATCACAAGAACATCATACAGATAAGATTTGCCATTTACAGTATATCAATTGGTCATACAGTTTCGGAGATAATATAAAATTACTAAAACGCAAAATGCCCCTAGCATAACTTTCATTGTGCAGACGTTTTACCTATTTGCCCATAGATGGCGTTCTGCAATTACGTCATTTTTCTGAATCGCGGTGTTAAGACTTTCCGTAGATTGATGACCCTCTCGAATTTTTATGCCCACGTTAGTTGGATTGGAGTTCCATACGAACGATTCGATTATGAGCACGGAGATTATGAGGTATCTATTAGACTATTAGATACCTCATATTCGAAAATATCGTAATTTCGTTGTACGTTTGTTTTCATTGTTTTGTATGTTCGTAGTTTCGTACTTCGTTCTATCGTAATAATCGATACGAGTTAAAGTTATTCGATATTACCGATTACGATTGTTTTGTTTTGTAAAGGCGGACGGTGTTCGAGTCGCTCTCCCTTTGTTCGTAATTGTTTTCAAGTCTGTGCGTAGTTTGTCGAGAGCATGCCTAAAAGGAAATCTCAACTGTCCCGGCAGACATCACAGACAAGAGCCGCTCGAGTACGCCGTACGGAAGAATCTGCCCCTGAAAATGAAAATGAGCAGCGCCTCTCGAGAAATAGAGAAAATATTTCGCAAGCACGCGCTAGAGAATCTAGCTCCGAGCGCTCACAGGGCCTCGCTAGCCAAAATGTGAGGACGTCGCGGGCCCGTGCTCGAGAATCTAGCGCTGAACGTGCGCAGCGTCTATCTGAGTTAAGGCAGCATGTCTCTGAGAAAAGGGATAGGGAGACTAGCGCTGAGCGCTCGCAGCGGCTCGCTAGGCAAAATGCCATAACATCACAGGCCCGCGCTCGAGAATCCAGCGATGAACGTGCACAGCGTCTATCTGTTTTAAGGCAGCATGTCTCTGAAACAAGGGATAGGGAGACTAGCGCTGAGCGCTCGCTGCGGCTCGCTAGGCAAAATGCCATAACATCACAGGCCCGCGCTCGAGAATCCAGCGATGAACGTGCACAGCGTCTATCTGAGTTTCCAATAAAAACATCATTTGCCCTGACTATTAACAAGTCCCAGTGATAAACATTCTCTTTGGTTGGCTACGAAAAGAATGTTTTTCCCATGGGCAATTATATGTTGGTCTATCAAGAGTGGGATCATCCGAAAAGCAGATTATTCTGTTACCGGAAAATAAAACAACCTCAAACATTGTATATAGAGAAGCTTTAAATTAAATAGATACCTAACTTAAATAAATAAAATAAGTAAAAGGCGACCAAGGGTTAAGTTACCTTGAGCAGAAAAGAGAACTTAGGTAATCTTTGAAGTTACTGATCTGATTCCAAACAATATTTTACTAATAAAATTAAATACAGTAATATCAATCGAGTGTTATCCTATGTTAAAACAAGAAATTTTCCGCGGACGAAGTCGCGGGCAGAAGCTAGTATTATATATTTTGTTTTTGATTATCAATGCTCATGCCTTCTCAGTAGCAGGGCGGGGCAATATATGTATATGTAAGACTGGTATTATTATATTATTACTAGGCAAGCAGGGAAGAGTGGAAAGCTGTGGGGAGACCTTTGTCCAGAAGTCGGACAATACAGGTAAATAAAATTATTACTGAAACAAACACACAATCCTCTCACCCCAAACGCGTATACCGTCTCCGTACCGTCGTTGGTAAAAAAGAGTACGAAAAGAGTAAGAAATTAAGAGAAGAATATTGAGTAAGAGTATTGAGTAGTAAATTATAAAAGAAAATGTTGAATTTAAACATACTTTCAAACAATTAAAAAAAACTATGTTCTTTTTCTACCACGACCCACTTTTTCTAGTTCATCGAGCTCTAAAAATGAAGCGCTTCTGTTAGCCGGATTAATTGACTGCAACTGATTAGCCGTAATCGTCTAGATAGCCACATAATTTGGGTTAAATATACAATTATCGACACGGTAATGCTTGTATGAAGAACAGTAAATATATAATAATTGCATAAAGTAATAATTACCTAGTAGTAGTATTGGCGTGCATTTTGATGATTGGGGTTGTTGTTTTTAGGATTCCGTACCCAAAGGGTAAAAACGGGACCATATTACTAAGACTCCACTGCCCGTCTGTCACCAGGCTGTATCTCATGAACCGCATAAAAACAGAATAAAATAAATATTTAAGGGGGGCTCCCATACAACAGACGTGATTTTTTTGCCGTCATTTGCTCGATTTTAATAACGGCAACAGGTAAACGCTTGAAATATTTACAGAATACGTACTTAGTTGTAGATTCACTTAAAAAAAATAATTGACTTAATATAAAATGAATTAAGGGGGCTCCTATACAACAAACGTGATTTTTTTATACATGTAGTGTTAGGTATTGTACGGTGGTGCGGAACCCTTCGTGTGCGAGTCCGACTCGCATTTGGCCGGTTTTTATAATTTCGAACCAATCCAAAGCGTTTAGTGGCGACTTATCGAGCAACTAACTTAAATATTCTTTAGCCTATACTAAGTATTCTGTGCCTATACTGTCCCACTGCAAATTCAAACTCATACCGTTTATTTCAATTGAACCAATTACAGGCACTTTTAATTATCAAGGAGTCGGTCAGTCAGAAAGATGAATCTAGTTGCTCATTCCAAAGCGTAGTAGATTCCCATGGAGATGAACGGGTAAGAAACTCCACGGACACTCTTCTCAAGGACGATAAAAAATATATTATTACAAAATATTGGTTATACATGTGAGAACGTTGTAGAAAGACGCGCAAGTCATAAGCGTCCGTAATAAAAAAAAACTGTTCTAAAATTAAAATTGATGGGAAGAGGTTTCTACAAGTCCTTCCATAAAATATTTTAAATTCGCAAACCAATCTAAATATTAATGTAATACCAACTATATCAATATTGTAACACCTATGTATATTGTATCCGAAAATGTTAACCTACTTTGGTTTTTCAAATAAACAAACCTATAAACTAGGTCTGGGTTGATTCAAATATATTTTATACCCATTGCTTCATTAGATTTATCTGAATTATAAGCAAGTAGACAAGTGTTTGTTATTTGCCTGACAGACACATTTCGCATACAGTTGTGGAGTTTCTTGGCGGCTCTTCTCCATAGGAAACGACCAAATGGAACCGTGCACCTAGCTTTTGACGTTTCATAAGAACCCATGTCATGTAGGCTTATGTGAAATAAAATATTTTGACTTGGGTTATTTTCATCCTAAACAACAAAAAAAAAAACAAACATCTGTTCAGAAGTTTTTAAAGAAGTCTGCGATTAATTAAAATTATCTATTGATATTTTAATTTACCTTATTTATTATAATCTATAACAATAGTACTGTCAAATTATTGATTAATTAACGAAAAAAGAAGCAAGTTTATTTATCTATCGCGATTTATTGTAATCGACGTCTTCTCAGTTCGTTGGCCGCATCCACATCAGTCTTGAAGTCTAGATAGGGCTGCTCCATCATCGAAGCCGAATAACTTGGCTATATTATATTATATATTACCTTATTTATTTATTTAACCATTTATGCACACACATAATTATAAACAGACAAGAAGAAAGGAATAGAAAAATACGTACAAAAGTGATGAAGAAATCACTTCCAGCATATCTTTCATATTGTTTAATGTTCTAATTTCTCTATAATCATATATTTCTTCATAATATTTTGCTGCATAATATTACCATGAGGTCAGAAGTTGGCGCTCACGTTTTCAAGTTTATTAAAGAGGTCAGTGACTTGTTTTTTAAATATCTGACTCACTCTCATTGTTCTCGAGAATATTGATCTTAGCGTAGCTCGAGTGTATCAGAAAATAATAGGGGCTACATACCTATCTATACCTCTATTCTATTATATGATTATATGTTAGTAACTAAATCTGTGAAACGACGCGTATTATAGCAATGATTTATGATTATTAGATATCAATATATTTTTATTAAAATACCTAGCAGGTTTATCAAAACCATCCTGGTTTGTCAAATAAAACAACTTCTATCATCTAACGATTAAAGTACTTTTCTTTAATTTGTATAAATGGCTTAGGAGAACCATCTGACTCTACATTGTGACCATGTTATCCGATCTCGGATCACACACTTCCTGTGTCATTCTTTTATACTCGCAAGTCTCGCATAACGATAGAAGTATAAGAATAATCCGTTATTTCCTATCTGTCGTGTGTCTGTCTATACTTTAAGCATTACTTAATCCTATGAAAGCAAAGCTGGGATGCTCAGAGAACTTTAGTTCAACGACATATTTATGCCGTATAAGTTAAACTAACACAGATTAAAAAAACTATAGGTATACACATAGACACGGTTAGGGAAATTATTTGTTTATCACATTGACACACTACGTCAATTTGCCGTGATATAGCCGTGTTGTAGCTATTTCATACAGCTGTCAAAGAATAAAGGTTGTGATTTGAACATACGGGCAATTTAGGATAGGTCAGTCCGTGGATGGGTGACCATCTTTACATACCGAGACCCCTTCATGCCTCGGAAAGCACGTTAAGCCGTTGGTCCCGGCTGTTATTCTTAGATCTTTGACAGTCGTTACGGGTCGTCAGAAGCCCGAAAGTCTAACAACCAGTCTCACCAAGGGGTATCGTGTTATCTAGTAACTGGGTTGTGGAGGTCGGATAGGCAGTCGCTCCATGTAAAATACTGGTATTCAGCTGCACGCGGTTAGATGGAAGCCGACCCCAACATAGTTGGGAAAAGGCAAGGCAGATTCATTGATTTTGATAATTTGGTAAATAATGAATTTTTAGAAATCAATGAGGTATAAATCAATATTTAGTATAGAACGATATACGTAGCAATAATAAGGCGCTGGAAGCAAAACAGAAAGTAGATGTAGCTATTGATAAAGATGATTAATATAGTTTTCAGACAGAAGCTACTGGCAATGGGAAATGTTTAATTCGGCCTACGTATAGCAGCGCTGAATGCAGAGGTTAGTGCCGCTTAAAGACTTAAGAAGCTGACAAATTCAGGCTAAGCCTAATCATGATGAAACCCACATAAATTGTATTAGGAACATCGAACTGAATGTGCTGTATGACATCATAGTTTCAGCCACATGACAAGTTAATGAACGCTAAATGTAACGCTCTTAACATAACACAATAACAGTTGTAATGTTAGTACAAAAAGCTTTGTATTATACCAACAGTCGAAACTGTGACACGAATCCAATGAGGTAAGAAAACATGCTATTATGAATTCTATTGATACAGAAACAGCGTTGATAATTGGCTGCTAGAAGCTGATAAGGCATTGTCAGTATCTATCCATGCAAGTAAATTGTATGTCAATAGTGTTGTAGTGAAACAAAAGCCAGTGGTTGGAATGGAATGGGTCACCGAGCTACTTTGGGTTTTACAAGGGGGGCTACAGTCTACCTCACACGAGATCAAGACCAAGACCGTGAGAAATGGAGTAGCCTGGGGGAGCAGCTAAAGACACCGAAATGTAATAGTGTGCTTAATTTATTTTATTTTGCAATTAGTTTTAGTTTATGGTCAGTAAATAAAGGCATATTATTATTACGTATCAAGCCAATAAGCTACAATTCGATACTGCACACCTGTAAAGGCAAACAGCGTACTTGTCCAACTTCCGCAAAAATTCCTTGCCAGAAATTGACAGTCAATTTCGATTGCACTAAACAAAATCGCAAACATTCGTGCAGCCAGCTTTATCTATTAACACGTCAAAGAAAACGATATTCGTGCTATGAACGGTAGAATGTACAATCTTCCAGTTTTCATGATATATCGCTTATGTTCACGAGGCGGCGTTCCGCATAACTTCATTGGAAACTCCTCCTGGCATACCACTGAACTTGGCTTCGCAGTACTTCGCACAGATAATTGACAAACTAATTAGTCTGGCGGATGTTTATGCACTTACAACAAAATGTATTAATTCAATTCATTTTCACATTCCTTACTTTCGTCGGGTTTTAATTAAATTAAATGTTTTGGTATGATGGATGGCGTGTAGCGAGGTTTTAGAGAACTTATTTTCAATTGGAAAATTCTGAAAACGTAAGGTTTTCCTTTCAATGTATACGTTGGAATTGTATGCGTAAATCTTGTTTTTATTTGTTGTAATGGGATCATATGTATAATAAAGCGCAGATGCTTGAATTGCAATTAATTGAACGTGTTGATATTATCAGATTCAATTAAAACATCCGTATTATGTTTCTTGCAATCAAAAATCAGCACAAGCCTACTTCAGATAAGAATATAAAACAATTACTTCGTATTCGAGCCAGTCAGCTAAAAAGTCACGATTCGAACAACAAAAGCAACGGGCAGCTATAAGGGAACGGTAACTTTAACGACTCGTTTATTAAAATGTAGGACAGCAGATTAGTCGGCACTCATTATGCCTGCGTCAGGTGCTCTGAGAAGATTTGTTTATGTTTTTGTAAATTCATCTGCGTTGGTTGAGGAACAGTTATTTAAGTAAGGTAGATGTGTTGAATATGTCCAGTTGGTACGTCGGTTAGAATAATCTTGGAAATGTATTTTCACATTTTTGTATTATGTTTTTGTGTTTTGAAGTTTTTTGTCCTAGCTCGAGGCCTTAATTTTTAATGGTATCCACAGGATAGCCCGGTTAAGGAGCCGACCACCTCCTATAACAGGTTGACATGCGATACAATTTATTAAAAAAAAAAAGACGGGTTGCACTCCGGGAGTGCCGGCAGAAGTGAAAACTTGAATATTAACGTTGAAATAAATCAATTATTAATTTAATTAATATAACTCATTTTTTTTCACTATTTCTGCGTCACTTTTTTCATTAATAGATGCACTTTGTTCAATTTCCATATTTTAAACGCTTTATATACACGAATTTTACGAATACACAGCAGTGTGGCTACTACACAGACGGTCGAGCCATCAGCTGTCCATCCATCCATCCATCCACTTCCACTTCCACTTCCACTTCGACTTCGACTTCCACTTCGACTTCCACTTCGACTTCGACTTCGACTTCCACTTCGACTTCCACTTCGACTTCCACTTCGACTTCCACTTTGACTTCCACTTCGACTTCCACTTAGACTTCCACTTCGACATCCACTTCGACTTCGACTTCGACTTCCACTTCAACTTCCACTTAGACTTCCACTTCGAATTCCACTTCGACTTCCACTTCGACTTCCACTTCGACTTCCACTTCGACTTCCACTTCGACTTCCACTTCGACTTCCACTTCCTATTCCACTTCCACTTCCACTTCCATCCGTCCATCCATCCATCCATTGTGTCCGTGTGTCACTTCACTTCGGTTGGCGCCGCCGTAGAAAGAGAGGGGGGGGGGGGGGGGGCAATCTCTCCTGACGGTCACGTGTCCTGACGCGATGTCCTGACGCGAGTTTAACATTTTTTACCCATTACTAAAAGTGTGCAACGCCGCTAAAGAAGTTTACACTTCAAAAAACATGTTGTTTTTGGTACGGTTATTATTTGTAAATACAAAATGTATCACAACCTGTGAATTATGCAGGTCAGAATAATTTGCATAATGACTACGTGCATTGTAGTGATTGTCAGGAGAATAAACAATTAATATGTGTGTGATTATAATTTACAAGTTTGTCGTTCTCGTTACCAAGTCAATTAATTTTATAACAAATTAATTAGAATATTCACATAAATAATGTATAGTACATGCAGATATTAATAAAATAAATGCAATTGGACATAACAGTTTTCCTGATTTAGTAGTTGGGTTAGTAGTTACGTGTTTATCAACTATGTAAATACTGCTAATAGTGATCATATTAGGCTTTGGCTCAACGTCAGTAGCACCTTTCTAACTAAATATCACTTTTACTATTATAATGTAATCTAACTAAAATGCGCCCGGAGCGATGTTGCATAAAATCGTCAAATCAGGCTTGAAAACGCAATTACAAGCAAATTGATGTAACGGAATTACCTGCTGAAATTAGTTCTGTTAGCAGGCATTAGTTCATGCAATAAAGTGCTTTTAATTAATAATTTACCTACAGCAACGAATTAGGTAGGAAAGCCAATGGAGAATATAGAGAAAGATTTATAAAGATTTATAGACATTATTAGACTACATATCGTCTCAATACTGAGAGGTTCAACCGTCTGAGAAAGAACTAAATCAAGAATGGAAATTGGAGGCGTGCAAAAACAGCTGCTTGTTTTCAAAGCTAATATTAAATAATACCTAATATTAAATTACAAACGCACCAAACAAACGTTATTTGTTAAACATAATTCAAGCCTCAGTATTATGAGATCTGTTAGTTACAAGACTAATCTAAATATTATTAGTGAGGAATTAAATTAAAATTTTCTCAGTCGTATCGTGGAATTAAATCTTGGTATTATGCTCGGAATAGTTTTTAAATATAGTTAATTCAGGATGTTCAAGGTGTCATGCATCTGGAACAAATCTTTAGTTGATGATGCATAACGTAGCACGTCATGCTTCTTCATAAAGATCTTTAATTACCGATGCTATAATGTGTACGCAAACACTTGAAGGTTCTGAACTAAGTGCGTCAAACTTATTTTTAAATATAAACGCTATTTATTCCCTAGCTTCATTTTCTTCAGAAACTTCCGAACATAAAACAACAAAATCAACATCGGAAGTTCTATGTTTGTCCGGAAATCTTGAGACCAAAATACTGGCCGAGACATTGACTTCACTAGAAAGATTAGGTATATTTATTCAAACGGATGTCTAAGATATAAAAGATAAAGAAAATATTCTCAAGGACAGTGTTTTATCATCTTTATTAAATGTTTTGTAGGAATGTCCCATTGTCTTCGTTACTAAAATTATTCATACACGTCTTCTGCTTAATTTCTTTAGGTTAAACCAACATTTTGGTAGTATCATTTACTGTAATAATGATTACCTAACACATTGTGTACTAAAGTCCATTATTACCAAAACAATAGGAAGCTCTGTCGACAGTTTCATTACAGTGGCGTTTAATTTAGGAGCATGCAAATTGTCTCGTGGATCTACGAGATAGCAAACTTCGCTTTAACATTCTGTTTTGGATTTTAGGTCAAATTGTGATTGGTGTTTCCAATTAGAAACTGTTGATTAGGGCACACGATTGGATTTATATTTGATAAACGCTAGCCCTCTATCAATGAATAGATTGACTTACTAGTCGTAGCCAATTTCAAAGCACGATGTTAATTATTGGATGTACCTAAGCTTTATTATTGCTGTGGTTATACGAGTCTTAGATGAAAACTACAACGGAACGTTTTATAAAGAAAATAGAGATAAAATCTAAGACTAAAGCATAGATATATGTACAACAAATATATACTTAAAGGAAACTTAGACATACTTTATCCGTGGCAGAGACCTGTAGTAGCTTCAGCATGATACTTACGAGTATGTAATTAGACATATACACGTAGCATATTATTACACAAATACGTACGTACGAGAATCTATTGTATGATGATCACGAGATGTAAGAAAACAACGGATGTTTGGATAAAGTGGGCGCGATGATACTACGACTATATTCATGTACAGTAGACAACCACTGTCACAACCACAAGGTTGTGACGGCAGAATTGGAAAAGATTTTTAGATTATCATTGTTTGAAGAAATTTTGATGGTTCATCAACCGTCAAAATTTCGTAAAATAGTTCTGGTGAGCGATCAAAGACCTCAAAATTGCTCTCAATCTCATCAGATTCCGAACAATTTTGAGGTTTTTATATCTCACCAGAAATAGTTTTCTCAAATTGAAAGAGACTCCGGTTTATACCCCGGAACTGGTAATCCTAATTTGCCCAATGGTATTTTTCTTGGCTCAGCAAAGTCACCATTAACACTTGCGTCCGCTCCATTAATAGGTCAAAGAGCTTTATCACTTTAATAGGATAGGAAAGACATTGACATATTAATCGCTTTATCTGCGCTGCTTACACCAGATATATAAAGCCCTACAACTATCGGTACTCCTACAAAACAAAGCATCTATTTAATATCAGAACTGTCCATTCTATCAGCCACAAAACCGAATGGAAACAGTAATAGTAAAATTAGATTGTTTCACATGTCATTTGAGTTTTCGCACTTGTGCATGGAAACCGCATCTAGGCCGTTTGGCATCCGGAGTGTCGACGTGAAATTGACTCCGCAAACATATTCGATTCCGATGCAAATCGAGCAATAGTATGCGAGTGAAAATGTCTAGACTCGTTTGAATAAATCTTTACGAGCGAAATCATCTGCTATAAATACTTGACGATAAAAACGGGATGATAGGTGTTGATTGAATGGAGTTATAGTACATTGAATGGGAAAACTTATTTTGGTTGAGACGAAATTTTTATTCGTTTGCTATTTTTTTCTTCTTTCAATAAGCTTTATAGTATACATTATTTAAACTATAAGAAGATAGAATCGTTAGTATCTGATTTCGATAGGAACAGTTTACCATACGGCTCTTGAAAACAAATTTTTTGAAAGTTCATATTTGGGAATTTTTGGAGCTACAAAGCGTTTACCTAATTAGTTTAGATAATCAGTAGAAGAGGAACTAAAGTCTTCTATAGCTGGATGATTGATACAGAATGAAAAGCCATAATGGTGCTGTGGCTATACAATAGTTATAATAGGTACTTAGGTATGTATCAAAACTTTGAATTTCATGGATCGCAGAGTAATTTAAGTTCTAATTTTATTCTGATAACGTAATTTTGTTACATTATTTAACTGATTGCTTTGAAAGTAGAATGGTTAAATAACAGCTTTTTACAGGTCTCATTTAATTTATTATATAGTTTCAGAAATTTTAAAAGGCGTTGCAGCTACCTATGTTTAACTTTTTTTAGTAACTTACGCAAGGCTATTTATAATAGTAGCACAAACCTGAATGTTGGAATTAATTCAAGCTTAAATCAATTTCAGTTTGTACAATGATGGACGGGAGTAAATTGCGGATGCGTGCGAATTAAATATCCTCGAACAAAATTACCTACAATCTGTTTGGAAATCTGAAACACCGGTTATTAAACTTAGCGCTGTAATTTAACGCAATTAACGCACATAATTATGTATTACTACTTACACAATAAACAATCCAATATCGAGTATCGATACACTAATCGGTATCCAATTCGGGTGTCGGATGTACAGGCCGATTTAAATCCAATTAGTCAAATTCAAAGCACAGCACTGGTCACTATTTTTTAATATAAAAAAGTTGAAAACTTCGTTATGTCAGATTTGAATTTAGAATTCCACCGTATTCCGAGAGAGCGCGCGTGCGCGTTTGTTCAACGCGAGGGCGTCCAAACAACCGTGAGTCTACTTTCGAACTGAGTCTGTTCGCTACTGCGGCCGCTTGAGACTACGGCTGTTGCCTGCCGAGGAATGCCGCACTGCAAGTCGGCTATTTTTCTTCACATGGTAGATAAAACCTGACGGCAAAATAAAATACTGATTTGCCTCCAGTCGTAATATTATATCTACCTACAATGAACACGACGACCTTATTAATGGCTTGAGGCAGTTTTAAGAACGTATAATTTATGGATGGATGAATTGTAGAGACATAACTACTTATAGCTTGATTACTTAGACCTCCTTCGTGCCTATTCTTTTGGAACTACAGTTATTTGGAAGTCATTAATATAACGCAAAATCTTAAAGGCAATTTTCAATGGGTACACAGATTGACTCATTGAGTGTAGGCAATGCGTTCTTTCTACATACGGTAAATTAAATCGATAGTTGATATTGATAAATTTATGGCAATCATTCTCAGCATCACGAATTATTTGCCAATTAGTTTACAAATTGAATCCATCATACATGCAAAGCTCTTACAACATAAATGATTAATTACATAAACAGTTTTTAAACTAGTCTCATTTTGCGCAACCTCACAAAAATAAACCACACCATCAACACAAGAATTTAAGTTCACTGCTCACCATGACTTTGAGATAAAATTGTAACGCGGTGCAAAATGCGGCGAGCGTGTACTTAGTGTCTCTCTAAATAAGGGAGGGATAGCGGGATTTTTTCCTGCTTATACAGGATTGGCGAGCTCCGGCATGCGGTAGTGCCGGTGTCCGGCCACTTGCGATAAGTAGGTGCACCTAGTTGCTCCTTCGCCGCAAGGGTCATTTAGAAATTAAGTGCCGTTTTCTGAGTTCAGACTAGAATTTTCACACGTCGAACGGTTTTTAACAGGACTTTAAATGTAGGAATTTGTTTTAACTACGTGATTTAAAACCAAAGTGCAGCTGAATAAGAATCTTGTAAGTTTGTACCATGAACATTTAAAGAGTCTGAGTATGGGAGTAATGGGAGTCTCATTTTTGTCTTTTGATTTATCAACCAGTGCGGTGGAATGTTGGATTACAAGAATTCATTGTTCCCGAGTGGCCTTGTGAAGGTAAACGAACTGTAATAAAAATATTATAAAGGATAAAAGGACCTTGTTCTACGACTTTTTTCTACGGCGTAGCTGCGTAGACCGTGCTACGATTTTTTAATAGTCCTTACATTTAACATTTTACTATTTGCATAATTTCAATTATGAAATCGTAATTTATTTGGTAATTAAACTTAAGTGCAAAGTGACATTTCTAATCCTTCAGTTTTCTTTTTGGAGCAAAAAAGTTCAAACTTTATCAATGCATTGCATACAATATCAAACACGACATTCTCTCTCCTGTCATAGGTATCAATCATAAATATCAAAATATTACTTTCTAAGATGGGCAATATTTTAAGTAAAACGTACTTTCTTTATTTTTGGTAATAATACATTTATTAGGTGAGTAATTCAAAAGCTAACAGTCTTAAAATAATATCAAAAATAATATGCATAAGTGTACAAAAAGGTAAGAATCATACGGCATCAAAAAATTCTTCCGCATCGTTGTCAACAGGCAAAGTGTCCAAAAGGCTGGCAGAATTGCGACGTATAGCAATGTTGATTCTTTGGCCAAAAAATAAGTTACATGAAGAGTCGACCAACCGCTTCATAATATTATCTTATATTAATAACTTAATGACGATCTAATATCATTCGCAGGGCCAACATGGCCAGAGATCGCACAAGACAGGGAGGTTTGGAAGAAAAAAGGGGAGGCTTTTGCCCAGCAGTGGGACACAATATAGGCTGACAAAAAAAAAATAACTTAATACTTTTAGCAAAAGTTAGATAATCATCATCAGACTACAGCAGTCCACTGGTAGACATAGGCCTCTCCTGTTACATGCCATTCAACTCGATTTTCGGCAACTCTCATCCAGCTGCTACCAGCCATCCTGCGAAGATCGTCGCTCCACCTAGCCTGACCTAACCTTACGTTTGCCGATTCGCGGTCCCCAAAAAAGAACACGTCTACTCCAACGGTCATCGGTTCTGCGGCTAATATGGCCGACCCATTGCCATTTCAGCTTGCAAAAGTTAGATAACGTCATTTTAATTCGTAGATGAGTTAGATGACCAGCAAAACTGAACCCTCCTTACCAAATTGGTGTTTCTATTGAAAAGTTCCTCTTTCTTCAAGGCTTATGTAATTGTTCAAACTGCAAATAGTGGCTAGTGTGGTGTGGTTTGTTACGTGATGTAGCTATTATTTGTGCATAGTGAAACACCTAACATTCTCCAAGGTGAAAGACCTCTGATTAGACGGGCATGAAGTTTATGCACTGTAAGTATACAAAATATTATAAGTAAACAGTGTTTAATAAATTACAAGATTGGTAATACTTTCTATAGTGTTTATGGTTTTGTACCCAAAAGGTGCCAACGGGACCCTGTTACTAAGGCTGTCCGTCCGTCCGTCACTGGGGGTAGTTTCGACCGAAGTTACGTGCCTTTCTAACACTGCATCACTTACGGACATATATTAGTTTGGGCCTGAACTAATAAAGTAAGACAACACTATTTGATAGTTGCTTCTACTCCCGATATGTATTGCCCGTCTGAAAAATTTAATTTGACACTTGTTTTGACGGAACTCCTAATTTCGGATGGGCCCGTATTTTCGTTGACAGACTTAGAGAGTAGACCTGCTGGGCTGTTTCTTTTGAATCGTAATAGGTAGACTTCAAACTACGATTCACAGCGTCTGTAGGTACTTCTATAGCAGCTGTAACAACAAATAATAAAAAATAAAATCCATACTTAATATTATAAATGCGAAAGTGTGTCTGTCTATTACCTCTTCAACGATTTAGATGGAATTTGGTATAGAGATAGTTTGAGTCCCGGGAAAGAACATAGGATAGTTTTCATCCCGATATTCCCACTGGATCGAAACTTATGCGCGTGAAATCGCGGGGCTATGCTAGTAAAGTTATAAATTAAAGGGGTTCCCTTAAAAGAAACATGTTTTTTTTTTAACATATTATGTATAAGTGTTACATTTTGAACAATGGCACGGGACCCTTCGTGTTCCATTCCGCTTTTTTTTAGCAAATAATATCCACCCTTCTGTCCTGTGGGGGATGGTAGTCACGAAGGGACAATTGACGCTCTAACATATTCAGCAAATTATACCAGCATTATTTTGAATCATCTTTCTGTTCATAGCACCAAAATGTTGTAGTATGAGTCGGTTGAATCCCACGTCTAGAAAGATAGTGTGCCCTTATCACAATAACAATGCAAAACGATGTAAGTGAGTACTTACCTGAGAATTTTATGCAAGTTATTAAATGTAAGTATTTTATACGGATTAATTTCACTTAGGGCTGATTTTTCCATCGCCAGATAGCTTTTGTTCGAGGAATAAAATTGACGTTTGACAGTTTTTGTATGAATGAACCGTCAAAATTATTCCCCGAATAAAGTTATTAGATGATTGAAAAATCAGCTCTTAATGCTATCATTAAGAGCAGATTTTTTTGTTGAGCCCTATAGAAAACCACATCAAAATACTTAAAAAAAATGCAAAATGGGCCAGCGGTGAACTCGATTTCGCCTGGTGAATAGCGATGGATAAGGTCTATGATGAAACGAGCAAGCCCAGAAGATGCCTACTCACTCTTGGTCTTACCTACTTTAAAATTAATTTTGAGTGAGCGTCAGAAAAAAGGGAAAAAGCAGCTGCCGACTTTCTTATCCGGTAAGTCAGTTCCATTATAGTTTTTTCAGCTATTCGCAGACGTGCAAACAGTACAGACGCCAGCACATCAAGCTACCCAAACCTGCTACCCACCAGATTAGTTGCTTACCATGGTTTAGTGGCGTCAGTTCTGAGATTCGGAACAATATTTTGGGGAAATTGTAGTCTGAGAGAACAGGTATTCAAGGCTCAAAAACGATGCATAAGGGCAATGTGTAACATGAAAGTAACAGATAGTTGCGTGCCTGTATTCAAGTCCCTAAATTTGCTAACATTCCCATCACTTTACATTTTCGAAATAGCTGTTTTTGGAAAATCACATATGCATCTTTTTAGTAAATTGTCTGAAAATAGAACACGACCAATTAGAAGGCAGTATACAAATATGCTACGTGTTAGTGTTCATAACACTGCATTATTTGGGAAAAGTGTTTTAGGTATGTGCCCGATTATCTTTAACAAAATACCTGATGGAATAAAAAACGAGGCCATTCCATTGTTTAAAAAGAAATTGTCAGTCTTATTAATTGATAAATGTTATTACTCCATTAGTGAATTTTTAAATGATAAAACCTTTTAGTTACCTACCTAATTAATCTAATTAATCCTGACATCTTTAATTCTTTATTTTATTTTATTGACCCTATTGTAAGAATTTTCACAGTATTTTAGACTATTAAGCACTTGTGCTAAATGTTTGCATGCCTAATTTAAGGTAGAATGTATAAGGATCTCTAATTATAAAAACATCTGCATTTTTTGTACCTACTTTCTATGCAAATAAATAATTATTCTATTCTATTCTGCTAAATTTTCCAAATCAACTTTGTACTACCGTATGCTTTAGCGATGAAGTTGAAATTCTATTAAGAAAATTTGACAGATCGTAGTAGCTTGATGTGCTGGCGTCTGTACATTAAAAACGCAGCATCCATAAAAGATAAGCGCATAACCATTGACGCGGCAGTTAATTTATCTTATGGTTGCCGGTTAACGCGTGAAAACCGATTATGAAATCAATGAAAAATCATGATTTCGCTTCAGTGCAGTGATCGGTAATCGCATTTTAACGATACAAAAGGTGTTAGTTATAATCGAGTATTCAATCAAGTTATTCGACATTATAATTAAGCGTTAGGTAATTTTAATTAAAGGTTATTGATACTTCATTAATTGCGGTAGTTACGTATATTAATTACGTTGTGTTACCGGTATTCTATAACTAATTATACTTGATTTTAAACGTTTAATAAACATTTCATGCGATTAAATATTTTTGTTGATTGGTGATAGATAGTGGTGTAATTGTCGCAAACGTATCAAGTGAAAAACCGGCCAAGTGCGAGTCGGACTCGCCCATGAAGGGTTCCGTAGCAGCAAGTAACATAATATAAAAGTTCTTGTAGTTCGTTGTAACTTTGTGAAAGGTAAATTGCGGTTTTCGATTTATGACGTATTAAAAAAAAACTACTTACTAGATCTCGTTCAAACCAATTTTCGGTGGAAAAGTTAAGTTAGAGGGGGGGGGGGGACACACATTTTACCACTTTGGAAGTGTCTCTCGCGCAAACTATTCAGTTCAGAAAAAAATGATATTAGAAACCTCAATATCATTTTTCAAGACCTATCCATAGATACCCCACACGTACAGGTTTGATGAAAAAAAATTTTTGTAGTTTCAGTTGTAAGTATGGGGAACCCCAAAATTTATTGTTTTTTTTTCTATTTTTGTGTGAAAATCTTACTGCGGTTCACAGAATACATCTACTTACCAAGTTTCAACAGTATAGTTCTTATAGTTTCGGAAAAAAGTGGCTGTTACATACGGACGGACGGACAGACAGACAGACAGACATGACGAATCCATAAGGGTTCCGTTTTTTGCCATTTGGCTACGGAACCCTAAAAAGGAAGCTGTTGACATGACTATGTTATGTTGTTATCAAACATTACAACACAATAATTACTTATAGTCATAATCAATAGCTATAATGTTCCCAATGCTAGGACACAGGCCTCCTCTCGGTGAAAAGGTGTGGGCAGTAATCCACCACGCAGGCCTAGTGCGGGTTGGTAGACAGTCACATGACTTCGAATGTTTGGTTCTAGAACATGCCGGTTTCCTGAAGATGTTTTCCTTCACCGTTTTAAGAGCAGTGGTGAAATAATTTACATAAAGTAAAGCGCCTATCTGGGTGCGAACCTACGACCCCCAACACAGTCGCGGTCGTTACCACTGGGCCACCACTGCTCTCTTGCTGGCCACTTTTTGACCACTGCTTACTGCTCTCTCATAACATAACATCACGCCTGTATCCCCTAAAGGGATAGGCAGAGATGTACGGTCAGCAACAAAAGTCGATTAACACTTCAGTTTTTTTTAATCTTAGTTATTGAACAAAATATTTGTTCAAAATTGCAGCAGAAGAAAAATTTTTTGAATATAAACTCTTTGTTATTATGTGAAAAGCTAAAAAGCAGTTTATTAAAAAAAAAATGGTGTCAATTCAATAACATGTACAAATGACAGTGTTAGTCGGCTTTAGTTGCTGACTGTACCACCCACATTTTTCCAGTTATGTTTAAGTCACATGTTATGTTATGGTCACCTATTGCTATCAACTGAGCACAAATCCAGACTCCGGGCAGCTATTGATAAATTCCTGGAAGAAAAATCCAATAAAACTTTGCTCGACTTTTGAATCGAACCCAGGACATTGCTCAGCGTTTGCAGCCAATAGACCAACGAGGCAGTTTAATTACTCATAATAAAGTCGAGTAAAATTAATATATTGGGGTTATAAAAGTTTATATTGCTTTATTGAGTACGCATTTATACCGATAAATGGCAATATGCTCACCATCTGCCTTATAATAGGATTTAAATTAAACTCAAACACAACTCAAACTCAAAGCGTTTATTACAATTAAACCAATTACAGGCACTTTTAAAATTGTCAAGGGGTCGGTCAGTCAGAAAGATGAAGCTCGTTGCCCATTCCAAAGCGTAGGCGTGAGAAGAACGGGCAAGAAACTCCATGGATTTTCTTCTAAAAAAAAAAAACTGCCCATGTGCGAGTCCTTTGATTTTTAACTTTATTTAACTTTTATTATTTATTGCTATAGCGACAAAACAAATACAGTAAAACGGGGCTACTTTGACAGGCGGGGCTACTTTTATCAGGCCCATCACAACGCTATGACGCGTTCCCCACACCCCGCGCCTCGCGCAATATTACTCGAGGTCACGCACACTTGCTGAGCACACGTGAAAACCGATTTTGGCACTCTGTCAAAGTAGCTCCAACATCTGTCAAAGTAACCCTGGAAGTCAAAGTAGCCCCGTTATGCGGTACAAACTCTGTTAAAATTTCAATTGCCTACTTATTACGATTCATGAGATATAGCCCGCTGACAGACAGACGGACGGATGGATGGACTGACGGACGGTCGGACAGCGGAGGCTTAGTATTAGGGACCCGATGTCACCCTTTGGGTACGGAGCCCTAAAAAGCGCTGTACAATTTAAAAAATTATAGCTTAATTTTGTAAACAAAAACAGTACAGCCTGTTTTTAAAACACAATTCAATAAAGCCGCTTGTTCTCCACCAAGCGGGTTCATTAAAACGTGCCCATATATTTTATCAAAAGGTACGTGAGGGAAATGCACAAACAAACTTCGTAAACACGAGCCGTTTTTCCGAACAAAGCATTGAAAACGAACGTAAAAAAATAGATACAAACCAATCAGAGGTATGAATATTAACCGGACGGCTGCGGGCGACGGAATTTATTGAAACAATATTCAATTCACTCGCTAAACTTGATATGTTATGCAAGGGATAAGTTTCAGGCACTTTCAGGATCAATGTTTAGCACTTTCGACGTCGCTTGCTGAAAATTGGTCCACTCGAAATTCGAACGGTTTTGAATATTGCTTTTATACTATTTAGTATTACTGAACGTTTTCATGTTTTTGGTGTTTCTGATTCTGATATTGTACAAGAATTATAGTAGAGCTTTCCTTTAAAAATTGTGTGCGCGGTTGTGTAAAATACGAGCAATAGACTAGAGCTGATAGGACCTCACATCTACTAGGATAATTTAGTTAGAATTGTGGGGCGGTAGCCCTCCGCCTGGGCTGCAAGGTGTGTGAACCCCATAAATGCACCTGCGGTTCCATGGTGGAGGCCGATGGCCATCACGCTTTCAGTTGTCGTCGTTGCTCGGGGAGGTTTCCGCGTCACCATGCGCTCCATGATATTGTGCGGAGGGCTTTTGTGTCGACAGATGTCCCCTGTGTGCTGGAGCCTCCGGGTCTGTGCAGGGCTGACGGCAGGAGGCCGGACGGGCTGACCCTGGTGCCTTGGACGAACGGCAAGTGCCTTATATGGGATGCAACTTGCGTCAGCACTGTTGCCGCCAGCCACCTTGGTCGCACCGTCCTCTCACCGTCAGCAGCAGCGGAAGACGCTGCTGAGAGAAAGAGGGTGAAGTATGCGCCGTTGATGGACCGCTACCATTTTGTGCCCATTGCTGTCGAGACCATGGGTGCTTGGGGCACTGAGGCCAAGAAGCTCATGAGTGAGATAGGGCACAAGCTTCGGGAAAAAACGGGTGACTCCCGCTCCGGCTCGTTCTTGGTGCAAAGGTTAGCCATTGCCATTCAACGTGGCAATGCAGAAAGTGTTTTGGGCACCTTTGTGTTAGGGGCGGGTTATTTGACTAATTTAGACGTGTTTATGAATTTATTGTAAATGAATTAATGACATGAGTACTTATGTATAATTTTGATCACATAAACGATTGATATAATTTTAATGTAACTAATTTCTATTAGAACTATGATCCAATTCTATAATTATGAATTATATGATGCAAAACTTTGCAGTTTTTTTTTTCGAATCTTGGCAGGCGCTTTAATTTGTGTAATCTAATTTATTTCATCACCACTGCTCTGAAAAACGGTGAAGGAAAACATCGTGAGGAAACCAGCATGTCCTAGAACCAAAAAATCGAAGACGTGACGTCTAGCAACCCACACTGGGCCCGCGTGGTGGATTGCGGCCCATTTCCTCTCACAGAGGAGCCTGGTGTCCCAGCAATGGGAACTTTACTGGCGGATTATGCTAAGGTTTCCAGTGAAACACTATAAAGTAATATTATTCACAACCTTTTGTAGTTAAATTCATACATATACCTAAGTGTCATAGTTGAAAAATAATCTTTTCACATAAATTATACGTGTTCACAGTCAACTAAAAATAAAATCCTAATATTCAATTCAACGCACTTTTGTTTTTATTTCTGCAAAAGATTAATAATTTAAATTGCTAATTAACTCCATACCGAAGACTTGTGATATAATAAAACCGGAAGTTGAGTGAATTATGTATGTTCTTGATTTATACCTGAAGCGAAGTGCACGCGAGGTACCGGCTGCATGAAGGAAAGAATAAACAACTTTTTAAATTATAATGTATATACCTGCATATATTTTATATATGTGATTAGTTAGTATAGCTATTCATACATAACTGTTTTCATATTTTTAATATTACTGGTTAGTAAAATTAATTTGAAATATCCTTTAGTCATTTTAAAATAAAAATGTTTCTCTTGAAACTAATTATAAATGTTAAAACACCATCTACATAAAACACCATCTACATAACAAAAAAAAACGTTCATCCCTCCACTGAAGAATTCCAGCAACAAATTAAAAAAATATTCGCCGAATTCCAACACTGTACAGAAAATAGAAAGAAATAATACGGAACAATTCACGGGAAGTCATTCCGAGCGCACTGAGAGGTACAAAATCGTGAAATGAAAACCCGCCGCACCACACACCGGGAGTTACGACCTTTCACATGTAAACCTGTATGCTGTTACGTAAAATTGACTATTTGCTTGAATAACTATGGGCATAGCTTTGAAACATAGGTATTGGTTTTTACTTTCATATGGCTTGTTTTATGTGTAGACCAGTAGCTTTCAACTTAGGTAGGTACCGTTAGAGTCAGTGTTACTAAGTTTGCGAGGTATTTATTTTATTTATTTGTTGCTGAATGGGCCTGCTCTTGATCTCGCTCACACCTTTTTTTTTTTTTTTAACGTGGAGAAATGCTCATGCATACTGCACTACCACGGGGAGATAGTGCAGTTATGTGGGACTCCAACCCACTAAAACTCCACGGTGTCCTCCTCTGCCGCTTACGGCGGGAACACGGGCACGCGTTAGCACTCATCCGTGAACCCGCCGCGGCTGTCCGTCACCGGACCCACCTCTGGGGAGTATTCCCCATCACCGGCGCACCAGAACACATAGCACGCCGTGACCACCCCAGGGACCAAACCAGCACATGAGCGCCAGACGACCCCGTGTCTGGCACCCTTGGTCCCCCTGCGACAAGTCAGGTCATTGGCCCCGCCGCCTGCCAATTTTCGGCCGCAGAGGATAGGGAGAGCGGCCAACGTCATACCAACACTCCTCTTCCTCTGCGGCCCCACCGCGTCCGCCATCAGACGGTGGTGACCCCGTCAAGGCCGCGGAAGGTAGGGAGAGCGGCGCACCGCAATACCGGCACTCCTCTCCCGCCGCGGCCTCCTACCCTCAGCCGCGATGCCTCCGATACGACATCGCGGCCCGCCTCAGCTGCGATGTCGCTCAAGCGGCACCGCAACCTATTTGTTGGCCGCTACGTCGTCGGCTTACCGGCAAAAGCCCTGACGAGCGGCCCCTCCTCGGGTTTCACTTCGCTTCACCGTGGGCGTCCAAGCCACGGCTACTGAGCCCCCCCGCCTCGACAATGCGGGAACCCACCGGGGGGGATCTCGCTCACACCTGAAAGCGATGGATCATGTTTATGGTGAAACGAGCATGCCCGTTCACTCTTGCTTTGAAGGCAGACGGGTTATATGTGGAAGGAGGCGCTGGCAAAGAGTTCTACACTTTGGCCGTGCGCATAATAAATGTGGAGGAGAAGCACAGTACGACTGGTCAGTATATCAACCAAGTGAGGTATTGTCTAACTCAGTTAGTTTTATACTTGTGTGCGAAGTGATGAAGAATCTTTTGCTCTTCTGATTTGAATAAAGACTGAGATAGATAGAACACTTAATCTAGTTATAGAGTTTTTTTTCTACCAATTTAATTAAACACAACACAATATGAAATATCTGAACATAACCATACACTGTAAAAAGCTGAGTAATAAAGCAATATTTCATAACAAAAAAGAATTGCACATAATAATACGAATGTAATCTCGGCCACGGCTAATAATACCGACAACCTGTTCCATTCAATGTCACACAATAATTACGTGTGTAAAAATGTAATTAAGTGGGTCAAAAAACCGTATGTTACTCAAAGGTAACGAGCTTCGCTTCAATTTACTAAAACTACTACACCTACTGTCATTCATTATCATTATGACCGACAAGTAGATAAGTTACAGAAGTCTAGTGTCAAGTTGTCACTGAAATAAAATTAGTATCTACCTATGTCGTGATGGAGTGGCCGCGCCTCTCACGCGGTTGCGAGATTCAAATACGGGCAAGTATTTTCTGAGTTTACTTCGGATGTTACTGACATCAGTGAAGGAAAACATCGTGGACTTATAGTTAATACAGGGTCCCATTAAAATAGATGGACAAATTTTAACACAGCGCTCAGTATGTCTAACCAAAGATATCCAAGCAAAAAAAAAAACACTGATTAAAGTGATTTTATTTTGACATAATAAATTGCAGAAAAAAAAAAGTATTTTCGTTAGCTGATTATTTTTCCTGTAAGTATCTAATGCGTGTTTCTTATATATTTTTTTACCATCGTCCTTATTTTGGTGGTTTGAATGATTTCTAAAAGTTTGTCCATCTATTTTAATGGGACCTTATATAAGTCTGAAATCGCCAACCCGTCTTGAGCAAGCGTGGTGATCATAGATGTGGTGATCAATGCCCGTGCCTTCTCTGTATGAGAAAAGGCCTTAGCCCTGCAGTGGGACAATAATATGCTGGTATTATTTTTAACATCATTTATCTATATACATGTATAATAAAACAAAACGAGACCTGCCTATACAATTTTCTTAGCTGTAAGAAATGACGTAAGTGCTATTGAGATCATAATATTTCTAACGATGACTTGGCCATCATAGCCACGAGTAGACTTAATGATGAAGGGTTTTGTACGAGTCCGATACATGTCATGACAATGTCGAATAACAATTACAACTATATTTTATTAAATTATAAAAATCTTAAAATAATTTAACTATACCTACAGGCTTACCCTTTGTAAAGGTTGAATTAAATTCATGACAGAAATTATTACGTTTATTATTATTTGTTTATTTCAGAGAAACTCCATATAATTTACATTAGGTATAACTAACGTAACGCACTAACATTTTATGATTTTTAAACATAAAATCATAAAATGTTAGTGCGTTAGTAATTGTTTAAAGCGTAATAAATTTAATACACGCTTCGAACTTGACTAACTTTATTTAAGTACCTATAACATAAGACTAATGGCGAGCGGTTTCCTGTGAATGGATAAAACTATAAATTACCTACAGCGGTGCTATTTCAGACTGTTATCTTAGAGGCTGTAAAGTATATTGTGCGTGTATATGATAATAATTATGTTACGCAGGAATTAGCAGCGCAACAAAGTTGGTCGATGCAACACTTCGCTACGTTGCGCCAATCAACATTTCCATCATAATAATTCACAAGTGTGGATGAAGAAATATGTGGATGCTATTTAGAACTTAAAAGTAGCAATAAACAATGCAATAGAGTCAGGGCAATAAAGGTATAGTTTCTGACAAAATCTAGGTATGCTATTTTTAGCTCACATCCATTCTACTAAACAATATTCATTAGGTATTTTTCTTACTATCAACTAGTCTGTTTTGGACCCATCATTTATTTATTTATAAAGGTATACCAACAGCGTCTGTATTTTAATTTTAAACAGTGCGCAAACTCTAATCATGAATTCAGCATAAATTTTTAACCTGTTATTAAAAAAAAATGGTGTTCTTCGCGTCTTGAATTCTTGACTATGTTGGTATTGCACTTTTCTATGAAATAGCAGGTTTTTTTTTGATTAACGACGAAACATTTCTGCTCTTGAAGTCAAGAATCATATGCTGAATTCATGATTACAGTTTGCGCACTAGTTATTGCTTTTTCCTGTATAATATCTGAAATACAATAGGTTAAAACCAACCTTTTCAAAAATAAGTGATAATTTATGTGTATTCCCGATTTTAATCTATAAAAACAATAATATATCCTTAATTAACAAAAATAACAAAATTAAAACCTAACTTAACTAAAACTATACAAAAACTAAAATATAGCGTCGAAAAATTCATCCGCATATCGCTGTCAACTGGTAATGTACCCAAGAGACTGGCGGCATTACCACGTTGTATGGCAAATAGAGTGTGAGAGTGATAATTTATGACAATAAACTAGTAATTCCAGAATTTAGTTATGGCAAAATTCTTCTTATAAGTATCATATAAAATTACAAAAGAAACAATATTGCAATTTTGACCAATTACTTAACTCTTTTTATCACTATATGTGATAAAACATCTAACATTACTGTAACAAACAATATACACAAGAACAAAAAATAAGTACCTACATAGGAAAGTTTGTAAGTATGGAACTACTGTTAATTTTTTGTCGCGGTAATACGACTGCAATTTTGGCAGTAGCGACTTGAGTGTCCCAATACATAATTATAATATACACAAGTTCAACCTCTATCATTTTTAATCATAGCAGGTTTTTCTTGCACTTTTAATCAAGCGTGGGGCCATTGATATATTATTTTCGTTAATACATAATTATATCAATGCGTGGGGCAGTTTACTGAAAAAGGCGAATACAAGGACAAAATAACATTAGCAAAGCTTGATTCGTTAATTAATTTTTATTTAAACGGTTCTTGCAAAATGTGTACATTAATATGTTATCCCCGGTCTTTAAATAGCGTGATTAAGAATGATTAGTTAATGAGCTATCAAATCTCCTAAGCTGTAACTTGCTGTGAGTGATCAAATCACTTTACACGAGAATTTACAACAGATAAAATTCAACAGAGTTTCAGAAACAGGGTGCCAAGACTGCCAAGTATTTGGCCCACGTAGTAAATATGTACCTATACAGATTTTACCTGAAAATCACGTTTTATGAACGCTGCCTTTCGGGCTTATCGTATATTTCTTATAATAGTAGCTCCACTTTCCAGGCACCTTTCAATAGTAAATAGTAACTCCCAAGGTGGTCAAAACAGAACGTTAGCGTGCAAAATAGACAGTCGTTTTATTGTGTACTGGGCAAGTGTACACCTGCACAGAAATAGGAAATAGACATAGTGTGTAACTTGTTTTGTTTCGTTTTGTTAAATAACAAATTACTAACAGCTTTTTATTTTATTATTTTTGTGTGTACTACCTAACAACCCTACTAACGATTTCTTTGTAAAAATGTATGGACGTACCTATGTCTGAAATAAGGATAAATTATTATTATTAAAACAAGGTCCTAATGCAGTATGACCACTTAATTATTATTATTATATATAAATAAAAACAAAAGGCCTGACTGACTGACTGACTGACTGACTCATCAACGCCCAGCCCAAACCCTTAGACCTAGAAAGCTAAAATTTTACACGGTGGTTTCCTTTATAATGTAGACAAGGAATAAGGAAGGGTTTTTCGAAATTCAACCCCTAAGGGAGTTAAACAGGGGATGAAAGTTTGTATGAAAGTCCGTCAGTTTTAAAGTTAGGATCTTCAAATTTTGTGTTTAGGCTGACAATTAAAAATTAATTAATACGTGTCTCAGCGTTTTTGATGATTCCACCCCCAAAGGGTTAAAAAGGGGGATGAAGTTTTGTATGAAAGTCCGCCAGTTTAAAAGTTAGGATCTTCAAATTTTGTATTTAGGCTAACGATTGAAAATTAATTTATATGTGTCTCAGCGTTTTTGATAATTTTACCCCTAAAGGGGGATGAACGACCTAACTGAGATATCGACGCACAGCCTAAACCGCTGCTCCTAGGGACATGAATTTTGGAGGGTGTATTCTTTGTGAAGAGTAAGTATCCGGTAAGAAGGGGTTTTTGGAAATTCAGCCTTTAAGAGGGTGAAAAGGGGGGATTTTGTTTGTATGAAAAATCTTATTCCTTGAGTTAATAACCTTGAAACTTGGCACGAATACTTACCTAAGTAAATTATGAAGTTTGGCATTTTTCGTTTTTCTAATCTACCCCCTAAAGAGGTATTGGGGGGTGTCAAAATTTGTATGGAAGAATTTTAACGCGCTGTCCGATTAACTCAAAACTTAGTATTTATACTAAGGACTAAATATAAAGAATAACGTGTATCAGGGTTTTTCGAAAATCTACCCTTAACGGGGTGAAAAGGGGTAGTTAATTTTACATAGTAGGATTGTACTGCGTGGTTTGATTAACTCGAAAATTGCCGATGTAGGTCACACGGCTGCCAAGCTAAAATGGAACTGGGCTGGTCACATTTGTCGCATGCCGGAGGAGCTATGGGCTAAAATAACCACACAATGGGTCCCAAACAGCAGCAAACGGCAACGCGGCAGGCCCAGAATGCTCGACTCGACTCTTGCGACAAAGATTGGCGTGTAACACCACTGGATAGGAATAAGTGGAAGAAGGGAAGGGGAGGCCTTTGCCCTGCAGTGGGACAGAAATGGCTGATAATAATAATAAAATCTTTGAGTCAAGTAATGAATTCCACCTATGTGGGGGTGAAAAGCGGGGATACAGTTTATATGAAAAATCTTATTTATTTGGTTAATAAACATGAAACTTGGCAATATTTGGGTCAGTAAATAATAACTATTGTCAGTTTTAGTTAAAAAAAAAAACCCCTTACAGAGGATTTTGGGGGTGACAAAGTTGATAGGTTAGAAAAATATGTAACTCGCTATCGGATTAACTCGAAACTAGGTACTACCAAAACAAAAAATAAAACAAGTACTTATCTGTTTTAGGGTTTTTCAAAAATCGACTCCTACCAAGGTGAAAAAGGGCAAGTAAAGTTTAAGGGGTGGATATTACTGCTTGCTTCAATTAACTCGAAAATGGGTATGGGCCTTTGAGTCAAGTTATGATCACGAACGATTTTTCAAATTTCCACCCCTGTGGGGGTGGAAAGCGGGGCTACAGTTTATTTGAAAAATCTGATTCCTTTGATCTATAAAAATTGGCCCGAATACTTATTTATCTAAATAAATGATAAAGATCATACCTACATACATTTTCGAAATTTTTAGAGGTAAGTACGAATTTCACGCGGACGAAGTCGCGGGCAGAAGCTAGTAATTACATATGTACATAATTACATACATAGAATTGGGGCCCTGGGTAGACTTTGTAAATAATTGATTACAATAGTCACAGTTATTTATTCATTTGATTATTTATTTCATTAGCAATTTTGACATTTTGTCGAAATATTTTAAAGTAACTCTATATCTTTATCTTTCGCCGCTTTTCATAACGTCTATAGACGACGACCACCTCGTACTCAACAAAAACGATCGAATTACTGATTCATATCAATAAGTAAGCGTTAAACCTTTAATTGATACCGACTCATTCGATACAAGTCGTTAATTAATCATATTGTCTCAATAGATATGCAAACAAATTGATTAATTACCTTTGCATATGAACTAACGTGCCCCGATCAATTACATTTGCACATAAAGAGTTAATAAAACGAATGTTGTATCATAATAATTAAACAATCTCGTTCATTACATGTCTTGACGTTCGCATGTATTAGGAGGATTTATGTGCCTTTATTCATAGGAATTAGAAACATGTAATAATACAATAATTTGCTCACACACGAACGTTTTATAAGGGAGCTTTATGTAATGGTTTTTGATGAATGTAACGCGCTGATTACGTTAATATCTATGAAGTCTGAAGAACATGAACAGCTATTTTATTTTGGGGAAACCCTGCGCATCTATTCTGTGCCATAATATATCTTTACTGCATTGTGTAATAAACTGACGAAATAACTTTTACTTACGATGGCAACAATCTGACCCGTATGAAACTGATGTTAGCAGTTCGCAATAAAAACTCCACACATAAAAAGCAGTGCTCACAAAAAATCTGGATCGTTTGTCGTATGACGTCACGTGTCGACGTCGAGTAAGCCCGCACGATATCGATAATGTGTCAACCGATTAGCTCGATTATGGCACGATTTCATCACCGCGTTTATAAGTAGCTATTGTGGATTAAGTTTAACCCAACGACCATGTTTAACCATATAAGCCTCGTGTCGTATTGTCTATTCTGTAAAAACCTCACCGTGAAGAATTAGGTGAAGTGAACTGTTATTCCGTCTGATGTTAGGGATTGACACTATTCTTCACTTTTTCCAGTGCGGGGCAGTGGTCCAACTGCTCTGTCCAACTAGTTGGACCACGGGTCTTTACTAGGGGCAGTTGTCCAACTTTAAAAATAGTTGGACCACAGCACCTTTTGAGAGTTCCGTTGTCCAATTCATTTAAAAAATAACTTGCCAACTCTAAAAACCTCAACTGTATCTTTATGTGTGTATGGTACCGGAGAAAAGCAAAAAAATAGGTATCTCAAAAACTAAATCAAAAAGATTCAAAAGAACTATTTCATTATGCTCAGTTTTTCCACTATTGCAGAGTGATAAATTTGTATAAGGCTGGGATTACATAAAAGAAGAAAGTGGTGTTGAAGCTAACAAACTGATTCAATATAGGTATAGAGCGTTATTGTATTAAAGGAAATTTTGATGAATTTTCTCAGCTTATAATTGTATTTAGCCAGAGGCATAGGACTAATAACATTTCAGAAAGCTCACATGCAAAACTAAGTCGGCGCATGAATGCAAAAAATGTTACAATGTTATGTCTATTAAATTTTTTAGAAAATTTTACAACTTTATCAAGTGAAACCGCACACAAATGACGCAAGGTCCAAATTGAGAATGATGGTTATATACGAGAAATTCAGCTACAACTGATTTCAGGTGATATTACTGTAGGTCATGCTTTAGATAAATTTCGTTGAATGTTGTAAAACATAAAAAAAAATGTTTAAAAATAGTCACCCGACTTTAGTTTTGTTATTTTACTGCAAAGAGGTTCAATATAACCGTAAACCGGTAGGTACCATACACACATAAAGATGCAGTTGAGGTTTTTAGAGTTGACAAGTTATTTTTTTAATGAATTGGACCACGGAACTCACAAAAGGTGGTGTGGTCCAACTATTTTTAAAGTTGGACAACTGCCCCTAGTAAAGACCCATGGTCCAACTAGTTGGACAGAGCAGTTGGACCACTGCCCCGGACTGACTTTTTCACTATACTCACTTCACCTAAGTTTTCACTATGAGATTTTTACAGAATAGATCTGCTGGTATATGGTTTCATTTACGTAGCATAGAAAGCTAGAAGTACCCAATATGTTGTGACTTTGTAAAGCTACTTTATATTAAAAAAATATGATAAATAATTTCACTTCGGCGGCCATCTGTCACTATGGCAAAGTGAAATTTCATTTTTCTTATAAAATATATAAAGCAGCACCCAGAATGACTCATGAAGTAGGTATGACGTAATATAACTATTTACATAGCAAGTAACAAACGCTTACAAAAAATAAAAAGTTTAATAAAAAACCTCTCACGACAACCAATCACTCAAACCAAATCAACACGCAAAAAAATCTGCAAAACGATTTTATACACGATTCGAGAAAAAAAAAACGATTAATCACAATCCAAACACACGATAGCAGGAAGATTAGCTGGATCCAGTGAATGATATGAAATATGACGGGCAATATTCCGATGTAGCTACCGTTATACGGTGGCTGGGGCAAGCATGCAAATTGCCCAACGATAATGTGTCCAATGAAGCATGAATCATGATGTGTGGGGCAAGTTATGAAGGTTTAGAGGGTAGAGCAGGGGTAAATGTGTATGTAATGTAATCAATATAATGTGTTACCATCAGCGAAAGTTTTCAAAGTATCATTGATTTTATCACTGAAGCTAAAATCGATTGAAAATCTATCGCTAGGTAGGTAGGTACGTTATTTGCGGCACTGTAAGGCCCAATGGTGAGACAACCTAAAAGTCTATAATATTAGAAAAAAAGGGCGATAAAGTATAACTTTCTATGCTGTTAGTACGTGTAACCTAATCCTAATGGGAAGTGGCGTGGCGTCGTGCGGGTCGTGATAGTATCTGCACAATTCAAAGGGAATCGTTATTCGAAAAATAGGACAGTACAAAAACGATTTCATCGGATCAAGTTGACAACTTGACTTATTGGTAGAATTTTATTCAATAACACTGGAAGATTTAAAACATTTTCTTTGCGTTATACTAATAGACTGAGCAGTAGCACAGTAACTTGAACTTAAATTAACTGGTTTATTTTTAAACAAGAGAATTTCTTTTTTAATTCACTTTGAAGTCTAGTTACCTGTTTCAACATTACAAGCCCCCGCTGCCGCTTATGCCTTAGGTATACATTCCTACAGTATCAACAATAACAAAGTGTAGGTTTGCGCGGGCGCACCGGCTTTCAAAACTAATGTTCCTCACAGTTTTTACGACGCCTCAACACTAGCGAAAGGCGATTCTTTTACTACTTTTACTTATGTACCGAACAAATTGCTTCAAGTGTTACAAAAAATTGAAAGCCTTGTCAATTTATTGCTTTTAGAGAAGAGTAATATTTTCGTGGAAATGTATAAGAAAATATCAAAGAAGTCTGAAAGTAGCACCGGTAACTGAAACGTTGTTTGAAAATAGGTTGTCATGATTTGGGCATGTAATACGGAGGAATAAGGAAAATGTCGTGAGGAATGTTTTGAGTATGAATATCGATGGCTCTAAGAGTTGGGGAAGACCAGAGAAACGATCGATGGACTGCATAAATGATGATATGGTTAGAAAAGGGGTGACACCCGAGAAGACAACTAATAGAGCAGTATGGAAGAAAAGACATGTTGCGCCGACCCCAAATAAATTGGGATAAAAGCAGGAGAATTATGATCAAATGATGTTTAGGAAAATAGCAATGTTTTATTAACATAATAGTGATAATCATACACCTGTCTACATGCCAGATGTAATTCCATTCGGAAACCAAAGATGTCCAAAGGTAATGGATGTGGATGGATGGATTTAGCGGGTTAAACTGGCCCGATCATCATGATGTAGGTAAATCCGTTTGACCAACCCATAAGCAGACATCTTAGCCGTTATAACAGACAGCACGTTACATTGCAACGTAATATAGATTTATTGGATTAGTGAAGCATACGGTTTCAAGATGCCAATAGTGCATAACTAATAGCTTAGAATAACATAACAGCATATAAAATAGAGCATAACCAAAGCGAAAATTTACAAAGGCGAGTTATCTCAGAACACTGTTCTACTAAAAGATCCATTCGGTTACTTACGGACTGAACATCGTAAGTTTCAAGATGGACCGTTGAATCTAGGAGCTAAGAAGTCTTAATGGAAACTATAAGTTGGGAAAAGTAGTAAGAGGTGGCTCGAGTTAATTGAAAATACGACTTTAAGAAGGTGGTTACAGTTGGGTCAGAACGTATGCGAAAAGTAGAAAAAGATATCAATGATGTGTTCGAGTACCTGCATTGCGAGATTCCTTTTACTTATTAGATAAAGGAATCTTGCTGTGCATGCGTTTGTTGATTCACTATGTTACTATGATCGCCCTGTTTGTCTAATGACTAATGGACCTAGGGCTAGTCTGGCTTATTACTTATTTGGATATTCTGCACCTATTTCGGTCAGGAGAGCTTCGCCGGCTTTATCAAAACTCTTGTAACCATGTGGGTATATCCCCAAAGACGTGAATAAAATGAACTCACGTTTCTGGTCATTGAATTGTTGTTCACCAGCTCAGCTTCCTTTGAACAGCAGATTCATTTGACACAAATATTAACGACGCAATCTAAGTACTAAAAGGCATAATAATTTCACACAACATAAAATCTGCGATTTCTAAACGTCATGAACATAAAATTCGTTCCTAATTATGATATTAGAGAAGGCGCAACTGTAGCGAATCGTGCGCCCGTCCGGAACCAATCAGATAATAGTCAAACGTAGTGCGCAGTGTCACAGTCAGAGTACGAAATTTTTTTTTGTTGGTAACACCTACATTGTTGACCAAAGTTGTTAAAGTAAGTAGTGAGTGTGAAGTTTGTTCAAGTATTTTTTGTGTGCGGTGTTGAAGAGTGTTTCTGTATGCTACCCCCTTACTAATAAACGTATTATATCAGATGAATAGTTACACGCCGATTTCTCTCTTTCTGTCGTCAGTTATTACATTTTCAAAAGAAGAAGACAAAGCGTTGTGTAACTACTACACAGACGCTATACGACGTTTATTAGCAAGGGGGAAGTCTAACTAGCAAGCATACAACCAACTGCACATACCTACATGATGTAAAAATAATCTAGCTCTCATTGTGGGTTGAATAATCTGCGACTTTGGACTTTGGCTGATATATATTGAAAAAAATGGATATTGTCTATTCATGGGATAGGTATCCACTATCCATATCAACTCGTTTGATAACAATAACCTTTTACTATATTCATAGCGAAATGGGGTGGTCTTCTAGTCAGGTTGTAGTCAGGGAAATAAAATCCTATTTATTACAAACACTGAGTAGAAATCCATGTTTATTCCTCCGTAATCAGCATACATGCATGATGAGGTGGTTCATATATGTAAATTCTATCACAAATATGCACAAGTGTTGGCCCAACAGCCCAAAAGGAACTATTTGTAGCAAATATTGGTGGCCAAGCATTCTCTAGGAGCTCTTAAATTTAACGCCTAGACGCCTACTAGAAGCTTAGATAAGATATCGTATACTTGAGCACTAACTTAGTGCTCGTTTAATATACTCGAATGTAAATGAAGTGATACGAGATAAACTAAATATACCTATAATAAAAGTTTATTAAAAGTAGATAGTTTGTCGTTACTGTGCCTAAAATAGAAATTGGTGATAGGTTTGTTGATATTAAACGAATAACTTTGATTGTAAAACTTAATATTTTTATGTTCATGAGAAAAGTTTCGAAAAAAAATATGTGAATGTCCAGGTACTCGTACAAGAAGAGTAGGGGAAGACCAAATGAACGATATAATATGTGATGACTATGAAAGAGGTGAAATGACCAAAAAAAGAGATGAATACGAAGTTGACACAGTTTCGACCCCAAATAGGAACTTTGGAAGAGAAGATAGATCATACATTGTTCGCCAAACCCGGTAGATAAGGCCGACTTCGGTATATAAAGACTCCTTCGATTCCGCCAAGCAATTATTTTCATTTATTTAAAAGATGCCACTGAATGTCACACATAAATATCGATATAAAAGGCAGTGCTAAGTAAAGCACATCTTCTATACGACCGTATATAGGAACTGCATACTTGGCTGCTCGGATCAAGTGCCGTTTGTCGTGTGAAAAGTATCTGGAGTGAGACAATTTAAGTAGTGAACTATGCGTACACATCATTGCGGTGAAAACGAGACATTTTGAAAGCATGACTAGCAGGATGTTTCATGCCCGACATGGTGAAAAGTAAGAGCGCTCGTTAGTTTTTTTTTTTTCTATACTGTCCCACTGTTGAGACACTTTTGAGTATAAATGTCGATATAGGGGTAGACTAAAGAAACGATGGATGGATAGTGTGAATGATGATATTGTTAGAAAGGGTATGGACGACTAATAGTTCTCTATTAGTCGTCATCTCGTTACTTCTGTATGGAAGAATAAGACATGTTGCGCCGACCCCAAATAAATTAAGATGGACAGAAGAATGATGTGACTGTCCCATTGCTGGGTAAACTAGGTTTATGGGAGATTTGCTGGAGAGAACACACAAGGAAGAGTGGAAAGCTATGGGGGAGATGGTTGCTCTTTAGACTAGACTAGAATAAGACTCATTTGACTTTTAAGCTATCGCACCTATGCAGAAACTGCCGAACGCGGCCTTCCAAATGACATTAGGCGCTTGAATTGAATTTTGGAAGTTAGTGGTTTTCATTGCATTTCATTTTATTCACTCGCTTTACTCTGCTTTATTTTTTTCCCTCATTTTCATGACAGAAACTTCTTCACATTGATAAAAATATCACCATCTGTAGTCATTAATTTTATAGAAGCAATCCAGCATAAAATTTAACACAAATATTCCCCGCTCAAAACCAAAACTACACACAACTCAACAATATCTTAATCAATGCGTACTTTATTAGGCGTAATGACCCTTCAAATGCCCGTGCCCAGTGTACAAAACCCGCAAGTTTTAGTCACAGACCGCAAAAGGCCTGCACAGTGGATCGACCTCATAGTCCTTAATGACTAAACTCACAATCACTTCTATATTAGCACTGGCTTATTGCCAATGGATACTTTTGCGGGCATGCAAAACTATTTCGGCAATTCAGAGAAAGTTTTGACTTAATCCCATTAAAAGCTACATTTGGTTGCAGAGAGCATTCGTTTAAGTTTGGTAAAGGAATGCATGAGGATGGAATTGCTTAATGCTATTTTAATCGAAATGCATAACAATAAAAACAGACACAGTGAAGAGAGCCCCGAAATGAAATATTAAGATGGTCAATAAGCTAAAGTACAGTCACAAAAAGAGATACCTTAGTAACCACGGTCGTCGGATATAATTGAAGTTCAGTAAGAAACCGATAGATGTTTTCGAATGTTTAATTTGATAAATGAACTGTTTGTTTTCTATTAATTAAATGTAATTTAATTCGAAAACATGCATCGGTTTCTTACTAAACTTCAGCTATGAAAACCATGGTTACTTGCCAGATAAAGTTTGGTATACAAATCTAGGAAAAAATAGAGCATTTGCAGTTTGAAAATAAAACTTTAGCCTCAGACACAAAAAGGAGAACAGTTTATTTCAATTCATTCTCCACACCCTCATGATGCTCGCAAACACATCAAATCACAAACAGCACATTATTCAGCCACATCTCTCAACCGCACAGCGCGCTAAACAAAACCAGGGCCCTATTTCTTTTTTACCGCTGACAGCTAATTTAACGTCAATATCGTGGTTTAAGGAAGCCAACGACGAGGCTTTTATCACTGGAGGAGCATAAAACACGTCGTGACCGTGAGCGTAACGCCGAGCATGTGGGTCGACCGCAATCGATGCTATAACAACTTACATCCATTGATTTAATATTCCATCTTCGTAAGAATAAGGCAACCGACCACAAATATCCGGACGGAGTTTCTATTAAATTGCCCTAACAATTGAATTGTCGGCTTCAATTTTGTTATAAAGTACTTTATACAAACTTTTCAAAATAAACTGTTACCCATTACCCAATTTACCCTAAATCTCTAAATATGTACCATATTTTTCAGAACGTTGCTGAATGCCCTAAATTGATAAAATTCCAATAGAAATAATGTTCCCATTACACCGCTTGGATTACATAAAACCCTTCGGAACAACAAAGCGCGTGCCATAATGTTCCAACCTGATACATAAACATGAATATTGATAGATAATACAACGTGATTGAATATTATTTTGACCTTGTTAGCGCTATCTAGCGGCTCAGCGCCACACCACAAGCTCGGGCACGTAGCTGATATGCACCGGTTTTTCAGTATTTCGCTGTTACAGCTGAAAGTAGCGGTTTTCTAAGAGTTTTATTTGAGAAAACTGGACCAAATTTGTATTGTATATAGTCTTTTACCACATAATAAACTTTATTTTGTCCAAACAAGGAGTAATTAATAAATTTCGAGCACTGTGTGGCACGGGAGCGCACTATTTTGTTCCGTTACCTGCCGCTAGATGCTCCACTGTGCGCCGATGTAGCGAGATTCAATATGGCGGCGCCATTCGCCTCTGGAACAGGGCGGGGAGAACAGTCGCCGAATCGACACTACAATATCTACGCGTATTTTTGTCGAAACCGTCGGCTTCGTGACTCGAACGCGGGTGATATTGCAAAATAATCCAGTGTTTCTGTGTTCATATATGCTGTTTGTGTTATCATAAGTGTTGTATGGTGGTTTTGTGGTGAAAAACGTGAAAGGACTTTAGGGTAACAATGTCTAGCAGTTGACATGTTTATCTGTGTCGTGTGTGAAGATTTTCCCTTCGCGTGAGGAGGTGCGGTGCGCGAGTGTGCGCGCTAGCGCCTGTGTGTGTGCCGCGGCCGTGGATACGCGAGGATCCAATGATGGATTGCATTTCCATGGATGTATAGGTAAAAATCATCCGCTAATTTTTGGTCACGTATACTTGCGCGCTGTCCCACTGTGCAATGAACCAATTCGTTGTTGGTCAGTTGCTTTGTTTAAAATCTTAATGCTTTTTACATCTTAGCTCTGTAGTTCGGTGTAAGGACGTACATTGGAATCGATGAGGATTACGATGGATCAGAGCGCGAATTAAACTATGAGCTTTCCGGTTCTTAGTTTCCTTATCTGAATGAATGAGGTTGGCTGGACCTTGAGTAATAATCGGTCTGACGAAATGTTTTCCTCCATGGTTCATTGTGCAACGTGCAGTTTAGATTTAAGATCCTGATAGACTGATACTAAATTGATAATAACTCAATAAAGATAAAATAAACCTGAATAAAAAGTGACATCTTATAAGTTCTAATTGGTTTCCGATTGAATTTACAAAACCCGCCATTTCACAAAAAATCTAAAATCATACACATATTACACAGATGAGCTTTATGTTAAAAGCGATTCACACTCACGCACAAAGTCTTGCTTGTATACCATTGAATTTTAATTCATTACATTCATGCAGACTCGCGCGAGAATATGGTTCCCCTCGCTCTGTTCGCTGCCTCTGGTTATCAGCTTACAAAATGTCTGATGCTGTCTTACTCTGACGAACAGCTAATACGTATAGTTCCGTCTCTTTTCGGCGCATATTGCGCGTTTTTCTTCTTTTGCCGCGTCATATGCCAGTGTTGAAGCATAAGCGTAGTTTGGATTGTTTCAAAAGTGTATTCGATGAACGAATGTATTTCGTATGCGACGGTTTGATTCGACCCTAATTGTAAGGCTGCCGGTTTGACCCTAATTGATTTGAGTTCCTTTGTTTAGGAGGTCGGGTAGGTTATTAATAAGAGGGTACCTACGTTAAGGGTAACCGCGCAGCCAGAGTGCGCAGTTAGACGTTGGGAACCCGGCCGCGCCGCACGTGGTTTCGTGTGGACAATTTGCCGCGAATCTTTTGTCCTGTTCAGTGCTTAATGCCGTGGAAAATGGGATTTTATCATTCATGGACCACCTGGTAATAACTTCCTTTGAACCCTGTTTGAGTCAAATTGCCGAGAATTTCGTTTGTAACGTATATTTGCCGCCGCGATCCTTTAATTTGCTCCAGATGAATGAGAATTTAAATCAGGGCCTTTTACGGAGTGTGAAAATAAAACAATTTATTTTTGCATAAATCTGTAATTTGTACCCTATGTAAATCTTTATACTGTATCGTATAATTAAATAGGTACGATATTTTCAGTGAAGTGAGGGTGAGTGCGCCAGTGCGAATGTAGACTACGTTATTCATGGGTCTGGACTCGTTATGCAAAGCGAAATGCCGAATTATGCAAATAATAACAATAATGCCCGCTTAAGTTTTATTACGTCTTTAAGTAATGTCCCTTCTATATGTTAGGACAAGCTCTTTATGAATTTGCTCAGAGAAATTGAATAGATTCAAATAAGAGAAGATTCCAACAACGAAGTCAAGGAAAAGTCTCTTTTAGGACAATGGTGAGAAGTCTTAACTTAAAACGCGAACAAATAAAATTGGCGAACTTTCCCAAATAATGCAAACTCCAGAAATTAAACCCACAAAATTGAATCCGTAAACCGAATCCAAAGTTAAGTGTTCTTAATTTTCATAGAGCTCAACGTGTTTGACCTTTTGGAGAGCGCTAAACAAACAAGATTCCCTCGCAAATACTTTGAAAGGAAGGGATTTATTTACTCTCGGATATTTGAACAGATACTGTCAGTTATAAATCTCAAATAATATAAACACCTTTACGTATCCTTTCAAGAAAGACAAAGGTGTTTACTCTATCGGCATTCATCTTCTACTCATATTACTTTTCTTCGACTATTTGCTGGCTGTAAACATCTATCTAGAGTGAGCTGTGGGCTAGTACAGAATCTTTAAATCAATTGAACATATACGTGAAATCAGATATCAAAGTTATATCCCCGCTGTATATTTTCGAGATGCTCCCGAACACATCGTATGAATTTCCAATTTCTTACTTTTTTTGGTTATTTTTAAAAGCTTAATTTTATTGAACTGTTACTTTCGTACCTACACTTTCCGATCATTTCCAATATTTTATCGACATTACATTAATAAAAGCAACAAGGTTTTATTAAGCTTGTTTACTTATATCTACTAACTTATTAACCGGTAGCTTAACTAGTCCCTTATCTAACATCGTTAATGTAATGATGTTTATATATGAATGATTTGCATAGGTAATCCATCGTATAGGGAAGTCACGTCTCGGTAACAGCTCCGCTGATTACTGAAGAAAGTACTTTTCCCTCCATCTCCAACTTATTCGAAAGTGGCAACACTGGCAACGCTGTTTAAAGTTCTTGACTGCCTATTAAGTTAATCTGTCAATATAAACTCGGAGCATTTGTATATTATACTCTTGCTCTTTTTCCCTTGAGGGGACAAGAAAGAGAGGGAAGATAAATAGGGTACGAATGTAAACTCAAACAAAAACCCCAGAAATAATTACAAAGTACCTTATTTGTTGTGTCTGTTACCCCTAAATATTTTACAAATTGTTATTCCATAAATTATAGTGAATCAAATAATTCCTGAATTTGTGTTCTAAATAATCGCTTACAAATATCAAAATTCAACTCGATAAGGCAATTAAAATGCTGATACCGAATATTCCTCTTTTATGAACGAAAAGCAATTTACATCAGCACCCAATTTGTGCTGAGATAAAATAAATATTGTGAGTCGTTTCCAGGTATTTCCTATTAGCGAAGCAGATCTTGGCATAATTCTGCGAAAGATCAACTTAAGTTATTGAAGAGAAATTTGTACTAAGTACTGTATTGCGAGCTTCAATATCTGGGCCCTATCAGACTACCAGCGCTGCGCTGTTTATTTTTTCAATATCGCAGCATTATGGTGAGACAGGAGCCTTTTAGGCCTTGCACAGGTTTTTGTCTTGTTTTCTTGGTTGTTTTTAATGTCATTTTGTTAGTTTTAAATGCTCCTTTTGTACTGTTTGTATTTCCTGTGCGTGTCCCAAATAAAATATAATATATTATATAAAGTTTTTTTTTTCTATCTTCAATATATTAAAATGGATCGGATGAACTAATTTCACTTAAAATAAAGACAGCGAAACTAGATCTAGGCCGAAACTTGTACCTAAAACCGTTATTGTTTATAATGACAAGTTATAGCAAAAACCGAAATGTTTCTAGAGCAAAATATATTGCAATAAACATCGAAATTCCACTAAAAGCTGTATCGAAACTCTTTTGTCATAATTGTAACACCATTTTTGACGGCCATTTGATATTTTGTTTCGGATGATTGACTCAATCGCTTTTGTGTTCATTTTATTAATCACCTTCGTATTATATTGTAACAATCGTAGCTATTGATTCGTTTGCATCATCTTCATGCTTTTTGTTAGGATTCGTTCTCTTTAGTGTAATGGATTTAACGAAAGCATTGTGATTCCAAGGTATCAGCAGACGTATGAACCTACACGAAGTATGCAAGGATCGTAGCTGGTGGCGTTCTGGGAAGAAGGCGTGAGTGTATGTATGACTGAGAATTTCTAACAAAAAGATTGCCTGAGCTAGGTTTTGTTTTGATCAGGAACTTTTTGGTTTTTTTATTTAATACTTCAAGCACACAAATGAGACTGGGCTTAGTGAGCATTGGTTTTTATGATAATGCAGCATATCATCAAAATGTCAAGCTGATATTATCAAAGGCGGACAAAGCAAAGTTAGTTACTAGGGATCGCAGGACATATCGTTTTATAATTTCTCCCTACCTCAAAAACAAGACGTGGCTTGATGTCTGTATTAATAGAGCAATTCGACTTTGTTTTTATTATTAACCCCTTTGGGATTATTAAAAACGAAAGGTGAAAGAACGCATCCGATACAGTAGGTACATCATAATTATATTGGACGGACGCAGTAGTCGTTTACTTACCTAAAATGAAGTCGCTAGTCTACCCTAATTAGTTATTAATCACTTCAGCTTCTTCCCGCGACTTCATTCGCGTGAAATTTCTTGATTTAATATAAAATATATCCTATGGCACTCGGCAATACTGCAGCTTCCTATTAGTGAAAGAATTTTCGGAATTGGATCAGTAGTTCCAAAAATTACCCCATACCCCATACAAACTCAGAACTTTTACCTCTATATTTTTTTATTTTTTTTTATCTATAGTTTCTTAGTCTATACTGTCCTATTGCTGGACAAAGGCCTCCCCAAATCTCTCCAGGAACTCTTTTCCCGCATCAACTCGACCTAGCGCTTGCATTACAGGTCGTCTCGCCATCTCTCTTTATAATATTAGTATAGATAAATAAATAGGTGTACACTTAACAGAGACCTTGATTAAAATAACTAAGTAATTAAAACAAGTTAAAATTAGAATCTAAGAACATTGATCGTTGATTGTATTTGCACTTTTGCAGTTGCTTCATTCATTTGTAATTGCAAAGTGCTTTTACCAATCAATCGCACTAATCGAGCTTTAAAAGCTTTTACATTCTGAGCTTTCATTACATTCTAGCATTAGCTTGTGTGTCTTCTACTTTTCACAATATTTGTTATTATGTGATATTTGCTATTAAAGCATTGCTCTTTGTAGGTCATAGGTCTCTAGTATTATTATATATAAGAGTGTCGACCGAAGGTTCGGTTTCGGTTTCAGCCAAAAAATCTGGTTTCGGCCGCAGTTTCGGTTTCAGCCAAAATGTGGCCGAATATTCGGCCTGACCAAAACAGGCGGCGTATGGCGTTCGAGCTGTTGGTTTTGATAGAATGCGAACGACTGACAGATATACAGATAGCATAGACTTAGTGATGGGGTCCCGTTGTCACACTTTTTAACAAAACTAAAAGAGGAAAAACTAGAAGAGGAGCCGAAGGTTCTGTTACGGTTTCGGTTTCAGCTTAAAATCGTGTTTAGGTCTGACACTATAAACTACCTACATATTCTTTTATTAAACTGAGGTACTTTGCCTAAGTTAATTTTGAAACTATAGGAAGGTATCTACTTATAGGTAATACTACAACCAGCAAAGTAATTCTCATTACCTAACAAACCAAACCTTCTCGTAATATTTTAAATACTTATAGTTGCGAAATAAAAATACAAAGAAACCTTTTGTTTTTTATTTAAATAATAAATATAATTTATGAGTAATTGAGTTTTAATGTTAGTAAATATTTATATTGTGTTTAATGAGCAGTTCATTAAGAGTTAAGAATTAATTAGATATCGTTAACAAGGACATAGCCTTGCTAACGGAGATTACTTCCTCTAAATACAACAAAAAGTTGTTGTTTTTGTACAAACATGAAGTCGGTACGTCGTTTAAAATATAAATTATGTTAAAATTTTGGTAATGCTAGCGTGGGTGCTGTTGTTAAGTACTGTACATTCAAATATTAATTAGATAAAACATTACTGTTTTATGAAATTATTTAAAGTTTACCCAGACTATTCTGTAAAATTCATTTCTATATCTCATTGTCGATTGGCAAAACTTAGTTTTCACCGCAGTGAATTTTACAAAATACCACCACTGCTGCACGTTAAAATACTATCTTTCGAAATAGCATTGTGTTTTTCTCGCGATAAAATAAATGAAGCTTCCACTGAAAACTTTGTTTGAAATCTGTATGTGAAACTTTCCGAGAAAACACCTAATAGTTTCAGAGATTAGTCCAACCACACGAGTAGACACGGCAACAAACTTTTTAATATGAAGTGCTCCTACATTGTTTGTAAATAATAGATTTTGTTTGAAAAATGGCCGGTTCCGCCACGTTTATAGGCGTTTAACCGAGGGTCATAGTTTAAACATGGGTTTAGCCATAAAATTTCAATGTATCCTTTGTCCTTTTTTTACGATGCTCGAACACTCGAGGTTTTTTAAGCCAGGTCTAAGATAATATTGCTCGCGTAATATATTTTACGAGACAAATGTTACGTGACAAAGTGTTTTGGTCGATAACTATACTGTAATGGAAAACAGGCTTTGTACTAAGCTTGCCGGAATCATCGACACATTATAAATGTAAAGCTTTGATGTAAAGTTGCTCTTTATTGAAGACTAACTGACCTGACAGACAGTCCTGTTCAATACAAAAATCCCAAAGAAAGAAAATAAAGAAAATACGTTTATTTTCGCAGAGCAAGAACATAAACACAAAAGAGAACAAGTTGGGAGAAAAAAAATATACCATAGAAAAAAGCAAGTTCAGTTTTTCTCGATATTTTTCAAAAATTTTTCGCTAAAGACCTAATTCGGACTATTAAGAACATTTACAAAAAATAGCTAGCTTACCAACAGCATTTCATTTTTATTTATTTAGATTTAAGCGCTTTCGTACCAAGTTTTTAATCTCTAGGTAGATCAACAGAATAAAGCCTCTCAAATACTGCTAAAATGGTGCTCACTGCGTTCGGCGTCCCAACGACATATCCAATTGCTTTCATCTCCACACTATTTACCAATGGATCAGGGATCGGCGATTTCCTTTTTGCTATAAAGTGTACCCACGGCAAGAGGAGTACAATTTTCACCTAGAACCAATACCCAAACCGCAAAGCTATTCACTTACAAAATTCACTTACCAAACAAATCAATTTCATCCCAAGCTGACGTAATTTACCAAATTAAGGAATAAATGATGAATATTAATGACGGTCATTAATTAAAACATAGCTTCGGTCAATTAATGTATTACTATGTAAATTCATTCATACAACGTGGATGGGCCAAGCTAGGCAAAACTGTATCTAAATTTGTGTAGTTACTGTTTCGAAACGTGGACTTTTGTCAATATTTATTTTGTTATTGCATGCATTCAGCCCTCGCGTAGCTCGCATGAATATTTGTGGTTTACCCAATACTCGGAATTGTAGAGCTCTTTCCACAAATCCCTAATATTTTTGTAGGTTTAAATATTTGAGGTTATTCAAACCGCTTTGAAAAATCACATTTAGATATACGTGGCTATAACTATAACTCTACAGTTATCGTTTATAGTAGAGGAATGGTATTGACAGGGCCACCGATGATCTTATTACTTTACTTACCATCTTTTGAGGGGCTTTTTATAACGCCCGCGGGAAATGCGAGATGTCGCTTCGTAGAGGAGATCTGAAGGCCAATTCTCGTAATTAAAAACGTTCAAAATCTAGTCGGAATCTCATCTCAGCGACAATCATTGTCAAAAACATGTAAAAAATGTAGGGAAATTAGACGTATTTTTGACAGATTGAGACTGAGATCAGACAGAAATTACAAGAATTGCCTCTCAGAGCTAATAAAGATACTTATTTCCGCTTATAAATCTCACCTGTCATCGACATTTTGTTCGGAAAAAATCAATAGCAGAAGAATTGTAAGAAATACTAAGTTTATAAATAAAGTGTCATAATGTAGATAAGAATATTTATAAATACTAAGATGCATTGACTACTTATAAAGGTAAGTATATCTTGTGCGAAGTTATTGATAATAAACCAGAACCAAATGTTAATAAAGATGATATTATGAAAGCTTATAAACCGTCTCTTGTAGATGCAAAAGACTGGCAAGGAGTAACAAAATTATCTTGAAGACGGAAGCTAGCAAAGAGTGTAATTAATTTAGCCAGACGTAGTAGAATTCCACATAGTAAAATCCACACTGAACATATTAATGGAGAAACATTTCGGCTTGGCATAGTGTACGAGCGAGAAAACTTTTTAGTTTTTTGTTCGCGTCGGTGCTGTTACAGAAACGGCAATTTCATTGTTGTTAAAATCTTTTGGCTTTTAGAAGTTATTCTAGTGTCCTATTATTGGATAGGTTAGATTTTGAGCCTGTTTATGTAACGAACTCAAAAATACACGAGCGGTGCCGTACCACAAGGCGAAAAACGCCGAAAAAAAACACGTTTCTTGTATGAAAAACCCCTTTAATTTTTTAATTTATTTTATTATTATTATTTGTTGTTGTAGCGCCAATAGAAATACACACTCTGTGAAAATTTCAACTGTCTACCTATTACAGTTCATAGGACACAGCCCGCTGACAGACAGACTGACGGACGGACAGCGGAGGTCTAGTAATAGGGTCCGGTCAGCACCCATTGGGCACGGAACACTAAAAAAGAAGCGGTATAAGTCTACTCGTTATACTATCTAAGTACTATGAAATTCAAAATTCGATTAAGTACGCTAGGTCGGACCACAGAACAGTTCTATGGGTCGGATCGGACTAATACTTAAGCTTATCCAATAGGACAGATTGCGTAGATCACAACTTTTAATACCCATTCAGACTTAGTGAACTCTAACTAAACGATCTACTTTCTACAGATAATGTCATTATTTGCTATTCAAATGAATTAAAAGTAATAAAGATTTCCATGCAATAGGTCCTTTAATCTGCTCAGCAGCACTAAATCTCCTTTATCCTTTGACGTATAGGGGTCTGTCGAAACGCTGATTACTACAATTATTTAGAACCGTTCTGTATGAAGATCGACATGACAGTACTGATGTGATGAGATTACCCAAATTGTTTATCCAAAGTGTACGTAATTACTGCCATGTAGACGCTAAAGCGGTGCGAATGCCCTAAAGTAATCATTTTAATTCATTTCAACCAGAAGAAGAATGTCTGTTTATTACAAACAATACTGAAAGTAATGTTTCAACTGTTCTCGCGTTAAATACAGAACAAAATGAAACTGTGGGAAGCGATAAACTTGGAATTAAAAATGTACAATCCGGTTTATGTACAACACTGATATTATAAGAGGTTGTCCAAAATCCACTGAGATCCACTGCAATGCGGCTGCATAATCAGGTCAACCTGGTACCTAGGTACGTACCAAATGAATTTAGACCGACATGGCTTCTTACATAAACGACAAACAAGATTTAAGCCGAACATAAAATTGGTGCATTGAGAAAATAACTGAACCATCCAATTTGCTCGGATCAGTTCATCTGGCAGTTCCAATTCCCGCAAATTTTTAATTCAAGAAAGTTTTATGGACTCTGTCCCAGTAATACTTACCTAATTTTATTTTCGAGTCCCTATTCAAAAACATTAGAGCAAATTGAATGGATTTGAATAGATCTGTTCGTTGCAAACTGAAAATTGTTAAAACGTTTGCGAGACAACCACAATTGGGTTGAGAATAACTTTTCAATTTAACAATTTCTGGCTTGAAATTCTAATTAAATGAGACTAAAGTGATCGCTTAAGTAATTAATATTCATAGTGAAGTCTTTCTAGGAGTTGTTTCCCACAATTTCAACTCTGTAATGCGATTTGAAAAGTATTATTTTTAAATTCGCTTATCTGAGATCTCGCGCATCTCCCTCGGGCTTTTATTTATATGAAGCGTGCAAATAATCATGGCTCGTGTTTCTTTCATCGAAAGGATTAACTCTTCACTTAATGTTGAATGATATTTTAATAAACTTGAAGAACATTTAAATGTATTAATGAAACAGATCTCTTTTGCCAACTGGTTTTATCATTCGCGCAGTATAATATAAAGTTTGACTTTAAAAAAATTCTGTAATACCACTGATGGCTCGTAAAAGTGTTAATAATTTCGCATTACCTTGATATCCGCGCCGGATCCGCTCATGTGTTTAAAAAAGTAATTAAAATCTCTTTAAATTCGCTTACGTATTCATGTTTAATTTACTTACTGAAAGTAAAAAACATTGATGATTCTCTTTGATTGATATTAACTGTGATTAAAGTTAATTTTTAATCAGTTATGAAGGCATCGTGTGGACAAGTAAACATTTAAATTAGCATACTTGTTAAGGCGGCGACTACCGGACGTACGTAACGTTTTGTGCACAATGTTGCGGTTATCATGACAACTAATGTTATAGAGCCGTGGCATCTGTTTGCTTTGTCTAGAACTCGACGGCGCAAATAACTTTGTATAATGTTGTTATGCTACTCAACTTAATAACAATGAACTGTACGTTTGCGTTTGCGTTTACGTTACTTAACTTACAATAAATACTTCCCAAGTCTTTATTTACGTTACTCAATCCAGAAAATCCTGTGTTTTTAAAGTGCTGAGGTACGTTTTTCATTATAAACGGAAGGGTCCGTCAGTATCTTAAATCTGAAATCGGATTTCCATGAGATTTCGGTCGTTTATTAAGGAAGGTTGGGTGCTTTTAAGCTTTACTTTATGTATTTAGGGGTGACGAGCTACGAAAGGATCCGAGAAAATTGTGTAACCCTTATTTTAAACGTTTAATTTCCCCTATTTCTGGACTGAAATTGTACATAATATTTCGGCATCCTCTGAATAATTATTTGATTATTAATTATAAACTTATTAGGTAAATATAAACATGATTATTATGATTATTGTAGGTTATAATGAGTGGGTGTTATTATGCCCTCAATTAAGCACATTGTTATTTGTTGGTAATGGATATCATTGCCTACTAATTATACTTATTATTATACCTAGGTATTTCGTACTCCTAAAATATAATTTTATTATCAATATTGGATTCAATCAATTACTCAGGTTGAATTAAACTAATGACAATGACTCATAAATCATAATATTTGCATTGGCTTCATTTTTTTTTTAATTTGTATTTTTATACAGTATGCTAGGTATTAAAATCGTATTACCCAGTAACTGGGTTGTGGAGGTCAGATAGGCAGTCGCTCCATGTAAAATACTGGTATCCAGCTGCATCCGGTTAGACTGGAAGCCGACCCCAACATAGTTGGGAAAAGGCTAGGCAGAATCTGAAAAAAAAAAACTCTAGATATATTTTATTTTCGCAACTGGGTCAGCCATGATAAAACTAAAACTAACTAACGTATGTAGTATTTAGGTAGTTACTAAAATATACCATAAAAGTTATTATTGTCATTAAATAGCTTTTATTTTTTTTTATTTTCCTTTATAAACCTTTTATGCCTCATCATTGTATCTAGTTACCACATATGGGAAGAGCGAGGCAGCTCCGACACAAGTACTTTTGTAACTTACTGGGGCTGCCTCAATTTATGTATGACACAATGTTTAAGTTGTAAATAAATATTGGGTGCTAATTAAGGCAGCTTCTTTAAAATGTCATTCTCGTCTGCAAATATATTTAGTTGTCTAATGAATTAATAGGTCAGCGACGAACTTTTAGCGTCTAATAAATGGTTTATAAGCGACCATATATTGTAAAACAAGCTACTGTTAATATGACTCAACATGGTGATAATTCTTAAGCAACTAAATTTGTGATATGTCTACTCATTGCCAGCTTCTAATAAGTGTATCAACTTCATCTATAAAATAATATCAACGTACTCTAATTTCATAGAGTCACCTTTATTTTTATACTTTAGCATAAGTAATTGATGAGTGAATCTACTATATTTGAACATAAAATTTCCTTATTATTGTCATCAAATAATGGTCAATGAAAGCTCTAATTTCATGTATTCGCCTATCTATTTATAATGTTACCATAAGTAATTGACTATTATACCTACCCAAATGAACATTCTTCGCGGGGCCCCTATTTCTGTGTAAAGGGTTTAAAGTAACCTAACCAAACCGAACCTCGGGGTGCCCATCGCTCGCTCTTGCATCCTATGCCGACGGAGCCCCGCTTCGCGGGGCCCCTATTTCTGTGTAAAGGGTTTAAAGTAACCTAACCAAACCGAATCTCGGAGTGCCCTTCGCTCGCTCTTGCATCCTACGTCGTCTATCGGTCGCGCCCCTCTGATTCCCAACGAGCGTCAGGTACACTCCCGCGCTTGTGTTGCAAACTTTCACGAAAAAAGAATATGATTTATTAATTTAGTTGTTGAATGAAAAACTTTGATTGCTAATTTTGAGGCTGGAATTTGATTTTATTAGCAGACAGATGTTGAATCTCTAAAATATATAAAGTAGCTCACTTACAACATTAGTCGCTGAGTTATCAAATCAGAAGTAAATATATTTATCGGTAGCTCGGAGTCATATTAATTTACGCTCGTAAATTGACGCTGGTTTTTTGATATTCTGTTGGAATAGTAAAGATGATGAATTAATATAATTGAAGCTGTTCTATTAACTCGTCGCCCACATATAAAAAAAGACGCTAGGTTGCAGGTGCTAAAGAAAACTTTTGTTGCCGCACATATTATTTCCCATAAATATTTTTGTATTTTAAATAAATATTTTTGTATTTTTTTTTGTATTGTATTTAAAATTCGAATGCATTACAAGTAGTAGTTAATATCGTGTGATGTCGTGTGTTTGCAGGCTAAATATAATATTTCTTCTTAATATTTGTTTTTCTGTGTGTTGTTTATTGATTTATAAAATAAGATTTTCTCACAGCTTGTGTATACATAAACTCGCAGCTTAAACTTAAAAATAAAAAGGTGTATTTGTTGTGTTTAGGTACTTTCCTAACTACTAAAAGAAGCCTCACCAAAATTAAATATATAGGCTTTCTTTCTTTTACACCTGGATAGCTCCCATAATTTTAGTTAAAGCTTAAAATAATAACAGTATAATTTTATCTTGGAGATCACTGACATCAGTACAAGAAAACACTACGAGTGAACCTGGACTTCTTAAATATAAGTCTGAAATCGCCGACCCGCCTTAACCAAGCGTGGTGATCATGATTATGTCTTTTCTGTATGAGAAGTAGCCTTTGCCCTGCAGTGGGAAAGTAATAGACAGGTAAAAAAAATAACGTTTAGTAAGGTTCTTTCGTACAACGTGCTGAAACAAACCCTATGTAATTTTTATGACTTTAAGCTTGTATAGTATTGGCTCTACGCATACGCCCAAATTCCAAAATAAGATCTTAGGTGCCTCCAACAAATGTGAAGGACTGATGAACCCCTTAAAGAAATCAAAGAACGATACATTTCTTCACGTTTACATTGACTGAACGTCTTTACATCCTGACTAAAATATCACTGTCTTTTCCTAAACAAAAAAACCTAATAAATTATTTAACACGACATTATAAACTCGCTCGAATGTTCGAATGGAACCCGCGCTAAACTATAGCCGGCCTGCACTACATAAGGTTGAATTTGGTGAACAACCTTTACAGTACGCACGGGCGTTAGCAGGATAGAATACTCTTTATTATGTACTAGCAGCGCCTCACGGTTTCAACCGCATGCATAAGTGTCGATCCCGTGGGAATATCGGGAAAAAAACTATCCTATGTTCTTTCCCGGGACTCAAACTATACCAAATTTAATCTCAATCAGTTCAGCGGTTTAAGCGTGAAGAGGTAACAGACAGACACTTTCGCATTTATAATATTAGTAAGTATGGATGTACACCATCTGGTTCCAGGGAGTCTAGTACCTCAGCACAATGGCCGCAACTTCGGCTGAAGTTACAGGCGTTTCCTTTTACGTATCACTTACGGACATAAGATTAATTTGAGGCCCGAACTAAAAATGAATAACATCGCGCTTTCACAGTTATCCCCTACCCCCGATGTGTTTTACCCGTCCGAAAAAATTGATTTGACACTTGTTTTCACTGAACAACTACTTTTGGACGGCCCGTATCTTCACTGACCGACTTAAAGAGTAGTCTCCCAGTTGTAGAACGAGACTGTCAGAATATGACTGACAGAGACAAAGCTCTACACAACCAAATTTTTCCAGAAACTGGAAGTGCCATTATCAGCCTTACTTTACAGGTACCTTGTTGTTTTGAAGTGTGTATTTTCACATCTCCTTCCAACCGTGCAACGTTGTTTATTTCGCGGCTCGCCGTGTTTGTTAGCACTTAATAATCAGCCACTTCCAGCTGTCTTCCGACTTTCCGACTATCTCTGTGTGCCTACAAATTAATATTTTACTGCAAATATTCCTGCGATGTACAAGGAAACATTTAACTAATCATTTCCTTTTATTAACTTGGAAATTTATTCGTATTTGCAAATTTAATATTTATAAGTATTGTAGTTATATTTCACAATAATAATTAAAATTAATTTGCATGCTGCGTTTGTTTGCTTAATGATTTATTAAACTGATAAGACGTAACTTTATATTGGTTAATTGAATTCAATGCACATAAAATTAACTATTTCTTGTTTATGATCTGATCTAAGCCTTCAGTATCGGGAAAGGTTTATTAAAACTTTTGACGGGCATAAAAGTAAGATTTAAAAAGTATATACAGGCTGACATGGTGGACATCGATGACGCGAAAATTAAAACCATGAATTGAGCACATGATTCTAGACATGCGACTAGTGTAGAAAAATTTTTCGTCTGTAATCAAACAAAAAAAAAATACAGTTTCACAGAAAAGTGCAATACTTACGCGGTGAAAATGTATGGAAGAGTGTTTTTTTTTTTTAATCGACTAATAAATAATTTATTTCGCATAAACCTAGATGGGGATATATGAAACGTCAGAAGCTAAGTGCACGGTTTCAATAGGACGTTTTCTATAGAGAAGAGGCGGAGAGAAACGCCACGGTTACTCTTTTAAAAATAATTGGCTTTCACCATATTTCTAAATTATAGAGATATATCGGTCTTCTATATCCATTTCTTTTTTTACATAAATTTATCCGATAAAATTTGTAGGAGTGTGTATTATTATCCGACATTATTGGATGAAAGCTAAGAAACACTGTCGCTAACAACGTTTATGTAGCAGTAAGAATTGGAATATTATCTAAAAACATATCTTACAATATCTTACTAAGTACAACACTCCAAGTTTAGAAAATAGACAAAGCGCGCACGTGTTCGAAACAAAAGGCAGTAAGAATAGGGTTGGAGAACATTTCATTATTAAATTATTGATAAATCTTCATTATATTCTAACCTGTCTGGCGAGAAACTCGAGTTTATAGTTAAACTATTCATTTGGCTAAATAATATCTGCCGCTGGGTCTATCGAAGGTTAAGCTACGCTTGCCGCGGTCGGGTAGTGGATGGGTGACCAACCATTACATATCGAGACCCCTCCGTGACTCGGAGAGCACGTTTTAAGCCGTTTGTCCTGGCTGTCATCCGTAGATTTTTGACAGTCGTTATCCGTATTTTTACCGTCCATAAGTCTGACTGCCATTCTTACCAAGGTGTATCGTGTTACCCAGTAACTGGGTAGTGGAGGTCAGATAGGCAGTCGTGTTATGTAAAATACTGGTATTCAGCTGCATCCGGTTAGACTGGAAGCCGACTCCAACATAGTTGGGAATAGGCTAGGCAGATTGATTCTACCATTAATTTCTATTAATAAAGTTATGGTTTACTGTCTCTCTAACAATATTATAATGTTGTTGTTTGCAGTATTTCCGTTCCTTGACACCTACTGCAGTAAAATAACAGTCCGCTTCTACGTTTTATAGAACACAAAGACTCCGGTCTGTTTCACATTATCTTTTGTTCCGATTTGGCCGAAACGTCGGGAATAAAAGGTATAGTGCCTTAAAATTGCAAACGCGAAATACATAGATCCGAGTTCCTGTACTCTATTAACGTGTACAATTCGGAAAGTTCCAAAATGTTTACTACGTTTTATCCATTTGTAACACGGATAAAATATTTACACAGGAATGAGGAAGTGTCGCCATAACATAGGGATACAAATATAGTAATGTTTCTGAAATTCGTTTTGCCACAGATTATTCTGTAAATTATTAATACTAGAGGATTTTAAATCATGTGGGTGAACTAAAAGAAAAAGAAAGAAAATACGTTTATTTAAAACATCACGCAGACCAAGAACACAAACACAAAAAAGAACAATTTGGCGGAAAATATGCGTCACATCCACGTGGAACGGCCATCGCTCAGCATAATGCTACGACTCTGTGCGAGACAGGTTAGGTTATAAGATCATAAGATCTTACCTTTACCAAAACAATGTATTTCTAGCAAATAAACGTTTGATTTGACAGAACCCAGCGCTGGTTTTCAGCGACAGCCGGCGTTGATGTGATAACGTCAACCGGTGAAGTAAACCATGAGATTTAAATAAGAAATAAAATAAATAAACAACCCCCACCTAAAGCCCCACATAGCTCTAAATGTACGTATGTACGTGTATGTATTTGTTTACTATAGGTAGGTACTGTAGGTACAAAATATGCGTGAAATAGAAAAGCAAAATGACAGCCCTGCACATTCAGGGTGAGAAAGACATCATAATGACTGACAAATCTGACTATTAATAAGTGTTCTTCTCTTCACTTTATGCTCAAAGCTAACATAACAATACACACATGTAAGTAAATATTTATTTTAATGCAGGTTGAAATAATGATATTAACTTTGCCGGGAATGCAGAATGAAAGCACTTACCAACCCTGTATTTCGCGGCGCGAATCTTGTTATTTATGTCCACTGACCACTATTGAGTGCTGTTCCCCGTCTCTTTATGCAAATAGCACTACAATAGACACAACATAATTATTTATTTTAATGCGAACTTAGGAAATAATAGTAATTTTACAGAGGATGTAAAATGTCGAACTACGGTATGCGCAGACGGTCGTGCAGCAGCGGTCTTAAGACTCGAGAGCAAAAAGAGATGAGACTGCATAAAGGTTAAATTAGAATAATAATTTCACCGAGGATACTAAGTGTCAAACTATGGTACGCGCAGACGATTCTGGCAGCCGAACATGGGAGCGAGATGACACAAGACTCGAAATAGAATCCTTATAAATCTCGTATTAAATATTTTCACTGTCCATCTCGCACGTTATATGACCGCGACTACCACAAGACTTGGCGTTTAGTACCTAACACGCGGCAACCCTGTATTTCGCGGCGCGAATCTTGTTATTTATGTTCACTGACCACTATTGAATGCTGTTCCCGTCTCTTTATGCTAATACCTGACATTACAACGTACAAGTGTAATTACTTATTTTTATGTAACCGAACACTGCATGGAACCACAATTTTAATATTAGAGAGACGGTAATCTCTGTTTACGTGGTACTTTGGCATAGAAAGCAGTGAAAGAAATAAGCGCACGCGATGTGTGGAGCTTCCTATTGTTTCACGTAAGCAGGGTATATGTAGGTACAGGCTTCTTGAACACAAAGGTATGGACTAGACACCACTTACCTTTTTATGAGAGCCTGGTAACTTGTCGCTATGTAGTGAACATTCTTACAATCTTAACGCCTTGCTTTGAGCCTTGTTGGGTTCATTTATGTGAACCTCTTGTGATTAATTGTACTGCAGGTTATTCATATCTTGATATAGGTAATTAACCCTACCACCAAAGGAAAAGACTTAAAAAATAAATACTTTATAGGACTAAAAATCTTATTCAGCATTGAAACATTTTTAATTTGCATTATTATTGCTGCTATGGGCCGTGTAACACTTTTATTTGACGAATTAGGATCCAACATTTACTTAACCCACAATGATCCCCTGTCCAAGTGGGGGAAGGGAACACCGGGGCGGACTTTAGTCAGTAAGAGTCTAACAGACCCCTGCGCCCACCCTAGTGTGGAGGATATCCATGAGAATTTTCCACCTCGGAACAAAAATGTAAAAAAAAAGGTTTAACATCTCAAACCACACAAAACAGCAAAAAAAATATGTAAATACATCCTTTGTTCTAAAATAATTCTGTTTGCTCGTGAGAAATATAAAACGCCAGCTGAAAATTTAAAACATTGTCAAAATGTTAAACATTTTCTTGTAATCTTATCTCAAATCAAAAGTTTCCGAATTTTCTCACTTCATTTGCTTCCATTTTGCTTAAATTAAACGTGTTTTAGATAAAATCTTTTTGAAGTTAACCTACATTAAAATCGTTTTCAAAACTTCAACACTTTCAAGCTCTGGCTTCGTAAAATGATTACGTTAAAATATATCACCTTGCAAAATAATATTTATTTTATACTAGCTTCTGCCCGCGACTTCGTCCGCGTAAGTAAGTAATTTTTTGTTCGCTCGACCCGTTCTTTCTAACCTTTTTTTTTTGCTCAGGTTATCGTGACGTTAAATAACATAATTATAGCCTTCTTCAAGAATTGGGCTATCAAATGCAAAAGTAATTTTCCAAATCCGACTGGTAGTTTCAGAGATTATTGCGTTCAAACAAACTCTTCAGCTTTATTATTACTCTGTACTACATTAAAGTTCTCCATTTTTAACCACCGACGCAAAAACGACGGGGTGTTATAAGGTTGACGTGTCTGTGTGTGTGTGTGTGTGTGTGTGTGTGTCTGTCTGTTACATCGTAGCTCCCGAACGGATGAACCGATTTTGATTTTGTTTTTTTTTGTTTGAAAGGTGCATTAGTCGCAAGTGTTCTTAGCTATGTTTGAACAAAATCGGTCCAAGATGGCCGCCGCCACAAAATGGCGGATTACATATTTTTTCACAACTCCCTCAATATGGGTATCAAATGAAAGGGCTTGACAAGTAGAATACCAAACACTATGATAAATTTCAAAACCAAGACGGCCGCCACCACAAAATGGCGAATTATATTTTTTTTTTTCACAATTCCCTCAATATGGGTATCAAATGAAAGGGTTTGACTAGTAGAATACTATAGGTACACTATTACAAATTTCAAATCTAAGATGGCCGCCACCAGAAATGGCGAATTCACAGAGGAATACGTTAGTATGGAATGAACGCCAACGACCACGAGTACCTAACTAGCTTCGCTTCACTGTGGTAAAAAAATTCGTACAGCTGCGCAGATTTCGGCTAATCACGATGGATAGTATGTTTACTAGTAATATAATATTATAAAGTTTAAAAAGCGAGAAATAAAAGTTAAATTAAAAATTTAAAAAACCCCCGACTCAAACAAAAACCTCTAAAAAGTAAAATAATAATATATTAGCCCTTTAAGTTTAATATAAGTTGCAGGAAATATTTTGATCCAAGCGTCCTCATGTCGGGGGACGGCTAATGAAAACGCCAAACAGATGAGGCTTAAACCCAGCAATAATGAATCTAGCTATTGTAGAAACATAACTGCTGTTAACTTCCAATTTTGATTAGCCGTCCCCCGACGTGAGGACGCTTGGATCATATGATATAATTATGCGCCTTAGCACAGTATAATATATACTGTGGCCTTAGTGATATTCTTTGTTACGGAATAAATATAGGTACCGTTTGAAGCCACCCACAACACAGTGTTGGATCAATTGAATATAAACACACAAGCTTTACCGCATAGTATCATTATCATCTGCCAGTATATTACATGGATCGACTGCCTATCTGACCTCCACAACCCAGTTACTGGGTAACACAATATACCCCTTAGTAAGACGGGTTGTCAGACTTATTGAGCTTCTGACTACCTGTAACGTCTGTCAAAGACAGCCAAGACCAACGGCTTAACGTGCTTTCCGAGGCACATGGGGTCTCGAAATGTAATGGATAGTCACCCATCCACGAAACGACCGCGGCAAGTGTAGCTTAACCTTCAGTCGGCCCGTCCGCTAAGGATCAGTTAAAAATCAAATAGGCCAGGAAATGACTGCAACAAAGCCTGTTTACTAATATTAATTTACAGCATGGCATGTTTGGCGGGTCGCGCCCGTGTGACACCACCAGTACATTCATCTCCTAGTTCGCACGCAGAATACCCAACAAATATTAATTTAGTAACCCATGCATGTTGAAAATGAAATACGGCCGACATAGATCATTCTATACGGGACCGACAACGTTTTACACCACAAACCGTGTCGGGTTGGCGACCCGCTCGAAGCAATAAAACAATCCACTTCTCCAAATGACAAAGAACTTTGGAAGATAAGCGACGAACGAAACACTTTTATTTCGTTCCCCCAAATACTTGAAGTGTTGGTAAATGTACTGGCACGTTTGTAGTTTAAAGAAGTGTTATCGTTCAGGCGTTTCGAGTCACGCGATGGCCATTTCACTCGCAGTACTTGTACACCTCCCTACAGAGCATCCACGATGTCTGGAAAAACCGTAATGGCACCCACGACATCTATTGTATCTAGCTCAAATGCTGGAATCAGAGCGTTTTCGGTGTAGTTGGACTGTTGGATATAAAACAAGTTGTCAGCGGAATTATCTGGCTTAAAATTCGTACAGTTGTGGGTTGAAAAAGGTCTCGAATCGTCTAAAATGTTAACATGTGAGATGAATCGGTAATCCTTTTTAATGTTCACAGATTTATGGGACAACTGAAGGCATCTCTTCAACGATGCTAGATGAAACCAGTCTCAGACGGTAGTTTAATGAACTTGAGCCTTTAATATTCCGTTCCCCATTCCGTTGGTAGTTATACCGATAGTGGCTTCACCGCACAAATAGTTTGGTTAGCAAGTCAGCGGGCGTTACGCGCCTATCACAGCTACAAGTTGAATTGACGGGCAGAAATCCGACCATTTTCAGTTTAAATATTATCTGCGCGGGTCGAGTTGATCGATTCGCCCCGTCAGAATCCGTCAGATAGCCGGAATGTCCGTCGATCTATTTGTTTTCTATTTGTTTGTTGTGTAATCCGAAGCGTGCTGGCAAATCTGCAGAGTCGACGATTGATGTATGCGAAGTTAAAACTTTATTGTCAAGTCTCGATTTTGGGTTCCGTTCCGAACGGAGTATTAGAAAAGTTGAGAGCGCTTACTGAGTACATTCACGCGCCAAACAATAAAGCAAGTCTGCTATTTTATTGTTTTGATACTTTTAACTTTCTATTTGATATTTGCTGGTGCACTTGCTACGTGTATTGCGTACTTATGTGTGTAAAGAAACGCTATTTAAAGAAGTGTTCAAATCCTAATAGGTTTTCTTGAGTTTCTTTTTGAAATAGCCTGAGTAGTTTATCTTCAGATAAACGTTTTTCTTCTTCTTTAGTTTTTTGAGGTCAATAAATAGTCCATAAACTATGTACAGCTCAAGAAGTAGTTTTTGTACGTGGTCATCTACTGGCCTCAAGCTATACAAAAAAAAAAAGAACTATTAAGATTACCATCGATACGAAAAGAAGAAGAAATGCCTTTACAGGGTCATCATCATCATCATCAGCCTATAATGTTCCCACTGCTGGGACACAGGCCTCCTCTCTGTGAGAGGGAGTGGGCCGTAATCCACCACGCGGGCCCAGTGCGGGTTGGTAGATGTCACATGTCTTTGAATTTTTGGTTCTAGGACATGCCGGTTTCCTCACGATGTTTTCCTTCACCGTTTTGAGAGCAGTGGTGATGAAATAATTTACACAAAGTAAAGCGCCTGTCTGGGTTCGAACCTACGACCTACAACTCGTAAGTCGCGGCCGATACCACTGGGCCACCACTGCTCCCTTTACAGGGTGTATGTTTGAAACTTTTAATCATATTCCAACCTCTGTACCTACAGCCACTACAGCATGTTTACAATAAACTGATTTGATTTGGGTATGTTCAGTAAGTATCCATCCAATGCAAAGGTTGTCTTTAAAATATCGCTTTTAGCGATAAGACCGCCCATTGTGTCACGCCTTGTAAACTACATTTATATTCTGTAATATTTATGGTGTACATAATAAAGAATATTCTATTCTATGTTATTTACTTTTTACGTGATTCCAGTTAACATAGAAATGAAAATTATCGTCCCATTTTAACTCATCCTGCGCTATAAGTAAGTAAGTAGGCATGTCAAGTAACTACCGCAGGAGATGAGTTAGCAGTTTAGCTTACGTTGCTGACATGGCTTTTGATTTAAGGATGAGTGTGTTAAACTTCAAGATGTATGCGCATTTAATTAGTCTAATTGGCTTTATCCATTAATCTCCATAGTTTAAGCTACTCGTACCAAAACCTCTTGACTTGATTCGCAGAAATTATTTAGTTAAAGCAGCTATACTAAGTACGGCTACTGAAATAATTAACTGAACAAGTTAAGTTTCTGCTATAGGTATGGTATGTACAGCCTCTGTTTTGCAATCAGTCTGATCTGAACATCTTACTCTGTAGGCATCAACAAACTAGACAAAAAAATTGTTATTCGTCGGCATCAAACTAACCCGTGGTTCCTAGAAAATATTGAGAGATTAAAATATGAAGAGCGCTGCATACAAAATTCACGCGAACCCATGCATAATGAGAAGTTAACTGGAAAACTTAATAGTACCCTCGACACGTTTTATTCATGACCATAAAGCCTTTTAACTTTAATTCACAAGGTACCCTCGGTTCGGAAATTTATGAGGTGTCATTGGGAAAGTTAAGTCGTTGATCAAACTTGAGCTGCCTTGTTTCATGATTATCTCACTAGATATTAATCAGTAACCGCTTAATTTGCGTAAGTAAACACAGAGTGTATTGTTGGACGAACAAACTAGGTAACTACCTACACAACTTAGATAATGTTAAACCAACGACCATGATAAACGGACCCTTGCTATGTACAGTCGCCAAAAGAGACAAGTAACCAAGGTCGTCGGGTATAGTTGTTAGTAAGAAACCGATGGATGTTTTCGAATGAAAGGAGTTGAAAGGACGTCATTCATTTCGTACATAAAAATTAAAGTGCCGGCCAGAAAAAAAAGTATTGCTACGGAACGAAAGTTTACCATTAACCCCTCTGCTGCTATTTGAGATTGAAAATGCCAAAAATCATATTTTTATAACAAGTTTATAGTTAAAACATGTTTAGGATGTTAAATTCAAATTAAGAATTGGATTTTTTTTTAAGTTTTTAGGCATAACTTTAAAAAAAATCCAATTCTTAATAAAACACTTGTTACAAAAATATGATTTTTGGTAATTTCAATCTAATCAAATAGCAGCCGGGGGGTTAATTTTAGGCTTTCGCTGTAATAGTAAAAAATGCTCAAGATGTTATTTCCCATAAGTATCATATTTTTAATTTTTGGGTAGGTATAAAATGTTCGACACTTTAATGATGACGTTTAATTTGATAAATGAGCTGTTTGTTTTCTCTTAATTAAATTAATTTTATTCGAAAACATCCATCGGTTTCGGACCCTGGTTACTTATCACTTTTGGTGACCGTACACGACAAAGCTTGTCTCTTGTTTCGAAACTGTGTTTTGTTTTCAAACAACTAAACGGTGAAACGGTGCTTAAAAGCTTTCGGAAGATCTATACAAAAAGATTGTCAATTAACACGACGACTTTGAATGTTTAAGCAAACGTTAAGTTACAAAAGAAACAGTAAGTTAACTAACGCACCGACTATAACAAGCTCCGTTAAAGTTTTATGATAATTACAGAGCAAGTAAGTGAGGAGGCAAGGTGATATTCTTGCCTCAGCTTACACTGTGTTTGTGTGTGAACAATGAAGAACACTCACTCACTGTGTGAAGTTTGACAGAAGCGCGCAAAGTTAATAAATTAATTATTTATATCTGAAATCGATGCGTAACTGAGTTTCCAAGTGAAGTTCCAGTAAGCTCGGAGAGAACTAGTGGAAACTAATCTTCTAAAGCTAGTGTAGTAAACCACCGGCAAATCTCTCGTTTGTCACTTCGGGACCGCTGGCTAGACTCGTTACTCCGAGTAAATTTATCGCCACTTTATACAGCGCTGATTCAGTTCCAGTCAATTCATGCGCTCTGTTGAGATCGATTAGCTGACGACAGACACGTTTTATTGTTTAGAAAACGGTACAAGCGTCCAATGGCACATACATCGTTAATATCATTCTCTCCCGCCACGTTGAAATGTCAACCGAGCGTAATAAATGTCTCAATAACTCAACACGCTGACAGATCGCTCGGGCTATCATTAAGGCATAAGTAAATTATTTCGTTCGTTAAACAGTCGACAAATAGTCGAGTTTCCTCGTCGGCGAATTCCGGCGAGTGTCCCGGGAGTCCCAATCAAAAGTCTGCAACAGTACTTAGGGACTTTACATTACGAATGAGAGTGTTACGCCGCGAATTGCGTCTGCGGAGAGGAGATTCTAACTTGTTATTAATTAACTGTCACCATGACGCGGCCGAGGGAAACTGTCTACGTGGGAACACAACCACATGACGAAAGCGGTGTTTTTACAATGAATGTGCCGAGCGATTCATCGCAAATTGAGTGGATAATATTTACATCGAAATTTTTCATGAGAACGGAGATATTTTCGGAGTGTATCTATACAGAGAACGAAAGTTTATTATCGAGCTTGTATTTCTTGTGGGATAAACTTAGATACTTAACCGCGTTTCAATCATCGTAATAAATACTTGGCACGCGCTGCGTCTGTGGACCAGGGATATAAATCAAGAAATAAAAACGTTAATGACTCTCACATTCGCATATACAGGCTGGTGTATACACATTAAGCACAGTTGGATACTTTATAGTACATTATTACGCCTGTGTGTCCCTCAATGTCCTAAAAGTTTTTTCATTTGTTTTTTCGCTGAGCTCGCCTGCACTTTTGATAATTGCTGTGTTTTATGGCTACTTCACCGGCCACACAAAACGTTCATTCGTACTGCATGACGACATGAAAGGGTAAAATGCCAACAAAAAACAAAGAAAAATATATGATGACTGTTTGGGATGAGTTTGCGTTCTCGTTATCACAGTTTTTGTTATTTTTTGTACTAAATTTGAGATGTTTTGCATAGGTATGTCTATACTTAGGTACATGTGTGTTTAACAAAACCAGCAAAGTTTTTGGAATTAGATAAACATGTGAAACATACTGAGTAATATTCGGTTGAATTAATATTGTATTAATCACGTCACCGAGGACTTGCTCATCCCTTTTTGATCTCCATGTCATTTTAGGTATGATCAATTAACTTAATCCGTTCGTAGCGGCAATTTATATCAAATCTATTCTAAATAACGTAATATCGTATACATACATAATCAGTCTATAATGTTCCTGCTGGGACACAGGGGGGTCTCTTCGGCCGCAATTCACACACAGTGCGAGTTGGTGGATGTCAGAGGTCTTCAAATTTTTGGTTCTAGGACATGCCGTTTTCCTCACGATGTTTTCCTTCACCGTTTTGAGAGCAGCTATGAAGAAATTATTTACACAAAGTAAAGCGCGTCTATGAGTTCGAACCCACGACCTACGACTCGTAAATCGGGGCCGTTACCACTGGGCCACCAGTGCTCTAAATAATGTAATATCTTGTAAAACAGCAAAATTCATCATTCTGTTTATATATTCTATGTTCGCTACGCTGCAACTGCAAAACACGTTTCACGCATACAGACATAATTATTTATATTATACATATTACAAATTGTCAGTATATATCATAATTAAATGTCAGATAAGTAAAGTAATATTTCGATTCGTATCTACAAATATGTACTTACATTATACATATTTAATAGGAAACAATTATAATTGACATTTGAGCGTCAATTTATCAATTTAATTAATAGTGTTATGGAGTCGTGTGTTTTAAAGTTTCTCTTTTTGCAACCTACACCTACTTGTGAGGACTTTGTCGTCTGTACTATAGAGAATATAGAATATTTGGTGCTTACATGCAACCTCCGCGAGTCAGATAAAAGTTATTGGTATGAAATACGAAACAAATATTAGTTTAAGATTAGAGCGAGAGAGATTAGGCGTCAGATTTGGCTGATAAGAAAAAGGTGAAAAATACGTAAAATGATTTCTAGGAATAATTATTGAACTTACGTGATAACCCGTGGTTTAATTGATTCCTCCCGGTATCCGAAGAGCTCATCAGCTCTTCACAGTAGATATACATAGACACTTTTTATGTTATCATTAACTTTAAAGATTTTTTTAAGGAAACTTCATCATCATCATTTCAGCCGAAAGACGTCCACTGCTGGACATAGGCCTCCCCCAAGCACCTCCACTTCAACCGGTTTTGTGCTTCTTGCATCCAACTTGCTAGAACTTAATTTATGATTTTTTTCGCTACTGGATGGATCTAACTTTTGGGGGAGGTGGACTGGTTGGAATAACCACCGACGGCCGCCATGGCCCGCGCATCAATGGTCCACCCGAAGGACTAAGTGCGGAAACCAAAACCCTCGAACATAGACCTATTGGATGGATAGAAATGTTATAAAGATGGAGAAAGTTGATTCATTAAGCGCAATTAATTATACACACTTGGCTTCCTAAATCGAACCTCTGTGTATTCCCCTGTTAGGTATATTTGCTTAAAAATCAAAATAGTCATGAGTCAAAGAAAAACTTTTGTTCCAGTTTTGAAGCCGACATACTAGCCATCATTTTGGTATCATCATAGCTCGAAATTCAAGTCCCTTTATAAAGAAAGATACTTACAGAGCTTTTTACGAAGAATTCGAGTGTGCCTCTATTTAAGAGTCTGTGACTGTATATCAATTGATTGATTATTCCATTAATATATTATAAACCTATAATTATGTAATTATATTAAAGCTAAATAGTTTGTTTTTTCGAACGCACTAAGTAATACCTAATTGATAAGAAAAAATCATTTTGTTTTTGATAGTCTAATTCTTGAGAAAGGCTATAGGGTAATTAACATCACACTAGGACAGAAAAAAGGCAGAAAGATGGAGGGCAGGCGATGGGATGCAGAAGCGGAAGGCAGAAGCTAGTAATTTAAATAAAACATCTATCAATCAAACACTGTAAGTATCACACAAAACAAAAAAACGAAAACAAAAGACACTCGTGTCGTAATCACAGATACGGCATTCTATTTATAGCCAAAGATTAATCCGGTGTTGATACGTTTCTTTCGTGACCAAGACCGATCCGTCTGTTATCATTCACTCGAGTTATTTTTAGTGGAGCCACGCGGTGTTCCCAAGACGTCTCTAGGGATGAAGGTACATTAACGGTTCAAACGTTTAAGTCAATAATTTTTTAAATTTTGACATCTTTACTAATTTATAAATTTTATAATAATAACAATAAAACTGAAGAGTTTGTTTGAACGCGCTAATCTCTGGAACTACCAGTCAGACTTGAAAACTCTTTTTACATTTGCTTGATTAATTTTTGAGGAAGGTTAAAGGCTATTTAACATCACGCTACGACCCTTAGCAGCTGAGCAAACAGAAAATAAAACCCCGCGGACGAAGTCGCGGGCAGAAGCCAGTAACTGGCTTCTTAATAAATACCAAGATGTTCATTAAATGTTCTTAGTATTAATAAATAATATGATGTATGGAATTGTAAGTCTTATTGTAGTAGAAAAAAACTATAGGTAATTATGTACTTAACTTTTAAAATTACATTTTGTTTGATGGGATGATGTTTCATTCAACTGTTTGATTTGTTTTAATTAAACATGTTGCTTATAATTTGACTTAACGCACAAGTAAAATTAACAACATGAAGACTTAAGTGTAAATCATATCCGTTATATTTTTAACTCGTTACGTTGGCTTGTTAATTTAACGTGTTATTTTTTTAACATTAACGTTTAAACTACATCTCTAGTCCCGAGACAACACAACACGTGTTGATCGCCCTATTTGGGACATGTGTAGACACTGCCCTATTTATGGATCAAAATAATCTCCTGTCTGCACTAATGAAAGGTTTTTATGTTCTCGTTAGTCAATGGCGTCTGACATTTTAAGTTTTTGTTTTGATACTGTCATATTTAATGTTGATGATTTTGGTCGGATAGAACGTGTTGTTAGAGGGGTGACAACAGAGATGACAACTAATAGAGAAGTCATCATCTGCCTAGCATTTTCCCAACTATTTTGGGGTCGGCTTCCAGTCTAACCGGATGCAGCTGAATACCAGTATTTAATATGACTAATAGAGAAGTATGGAAGAAAAATAATGTTACGTCGACCCCAAATAAATTGGGATAAGGGCAGGAGAGGAGAGTGATTATGAATGTGTAATTTGACTGAATATATTGTGTACTTAAGTTTAGATTTCCTAAGAAAGCGGTGAACGTTCACACAATACCAGCTATCCAAATAAGTACAGAGCGTTGTTTCGATACCTTAATGTCAAATACTGGTGGAACTGACAGATTTTCATGACGGCCGTTATAATATGACTCGAACCGCTTTCCAAAGAAACCAAAGGCTTAGCACGTATTTTCGGGGCTATTTTTAACCGAATTTTCGAAAGTTACATTGATTGTGCAAGAAATTGGTGGTATTCCTCGAAACCAAGGATCCTACAGCACCAACTATGAAGCGCACCAAAAGTATACATTGAAAAAAAAAATTAAATATTAACGGAGTTCGCGCAAGTGAATTTTGGACCAAACATGTTTAAACTTTTTGCGTTCAATACGCTAAGAAGGCCATGTCAATCCGTCGACACTTACCACCACTTCAGCCTTTATCTCCAAAATTGTCAGTTAATATTTATTATCTAATATTACTCACTATCCACATAGCTAGATATTAACTAGAGATAGCATTTATTGCTATAAATTAACAGACAATCTGTGGATTACAACCGGGCGGCAATTCGTCATCTTAATCTGTATGTCTCTACCACTTAGCACTACTTGTGCTATATAACATTTGAATGATTACAGTGTTAACACAGACAATAACAATGTTAATAGGCAGATTACTTGTCCATTTTGAAGTGAATAAAACTAGAAAATCCTTCCTCGCAAACAGTTTTAAAAATCGCAGAAAGATCACGTAGCTCGTTTTTATTTGAGCCCGAATCTAATATTCATTTACAAGCTACAAAGGGGCCTTGTATCTAGCGGTGGTCCAGCGTAAAGGCTTAGTCAAACGTATATGCAGTGTAGGCGCTGTTATAATATGCCGCCGCGTAGCCCATGCTACGACACGGCTACGCGGCGTAGGCGCGCCTACGTCACAGCTGCGCAGCGTAGGCGCGCTTACGACGGCTACGCAGCGTAGGCACGCCAACGACTCGGCTACGCAGCGGAGGCGCTGTTAAGTCGCGTCCACACGATGCTAGCGTAGCGTCTACTTAGCGTTAATGTCTACGCTAGAAATACGCTCAGTGCATAGATATTCTAAGAAAACATTTCGCATAAATATAACTTATGAAATAAGAAAAAAACTAATTATTTCACAAAATAGGTATGTCCGAAACCTTTGAAAATAAATAGCTAAGTAACGTATCGTTAATAATCATACTTGTTCAAAGAAAACATCGAATCCATACATACAAAGCCATGGGAGGTCTCTACTTCGCAATAAATCGACAAGTTTGTGTCTAAGATAATTCTAATACACAGTAATTATGATTTAAATGTGTTATTATCCCATTAGATATCTCTATGAGACTTTTAAATGTGATTTATGAAAGAGCAGAGCCTTCTCAGCACACGCATCCATCTGTAATCTGAGGCCGGAGTATCCATTATGCAATGCTGACTAACGATTATTTTTACATTTCACCTTTAGTCAAAGAATAGGGGGTTATGTATTTAAAGTTGCTGGTATTATTTTGCACTGATTTTATGCCTAGTGTGTCAATTTAAGTTGTACAAATGTTATTATAAAATAAACATGTATATAAATAAAACAAAGTCGGGTTAGTTACGTCATTTAAATCTCGAGAACGGCTGGACCGATTTTTATCATCTTTGATTGGTTGGATTTGTCTCCGCCCCGAATAGCAGAATAACTATTAAAACATGGGAGTTGGGACCAATACATGAAAAAAAAATCTGAGGCGGTACCTACGAATACGAAGTTCGCCGGGGTCAGCTAGTATTATATACTTTCAACTTGGTTTAAAGTTTTCAACCCATTAGGAATCCCGTATTTAGTTTATGCATGGAGGTAGAGGCTTCTTAGATTAGGTACGCACAAAAATGAAAGCTCCAAAGTTATGACCTTCTTACAACCACTTTAAAAACAACTGATAAACGAAACAAATTTCATGAATGAACGAAAACAAGAGAAAAAAAAAAATGGACGTGACCACCTGACAGGTCCGCAGAGTAACACAATAAAGTACGACAGTACATGCATAACAACGAGTATGTACGTAACAACCTTGCGAACGTCCTCCTTTACATTTGAGAAGGTCACCGCCTGTTTTACACTTGCATCACATCTGAAAGGCTTGTTCTTTAGCTAAATATTATGCATCATTGATTCTGTGACGTCACTAACAAAAGAATGCGCAACGCAGCGCTACATTGTCTCGCCAGAGATGCTCAACGTATACGCGGTACGCAGTCTATGTCACACGGAGCCACATTAAATTGTAATGAAGTACTGTTTGTACTGAAATACTCCAAGTATCCATTGACGTCAGTCTTGCTTGCAACACAACCATAATTTTTACGACTCGTTAACTGACAAAGTACCTAAAACTTGCATAGTAACAAAACTTTAAATAATTGCGATCGTAATATTCTCGCGTATTAATTTCAACTATCTAATGAAGTTAGTTGGATAAAAGCAACGACCATACAGCCCGGATAAAAGCTTTTAAAAACAAACTGACGCGGGCGTAGATGTTTAATTATTAGGTTTTCTGTTAACTGGTCCAACAGTCCGTATTTGTATTTGAGGGTTATTCGCCTCGATAAAGTCAAAAGTTCAAGATGCTACCGAGATTTGCTTCTAAGAATTTTTTATTGTATTTGAAAAAAAAATGGAACGATTTGAACAATCGTGATCTTGTTAAGCTCCTATCAAAAGCGTTTTGATCTATTTGACGTTAATATAAAGATAAAAGAAAGAACAAAAAAGATAAGTGTAGGTAATTGATATTGTTTTTGTCTGTTGATGTCTGACAATGACTTGATTGAATTATTTTGTTTCGTTGAATGATGAAGTAAGTAATTCTTCACGCGAACTTTTAAATAAACCTGAAACATGTTTCTTTAACCGATTTCGCGATAGCAAGGACAGAGTTATTTATCTCCTATTTTTCTAGTCTGTTTTTAAAAGATCATCATCATGATTTCAGCTGAAAGGCATCCACTGCTGGACATAGGCCTCCCCAAGCACCGCCACTTCGACAGGTTGTGTGCTTCCCGCATTCAGCGGATTCTTCAGGCCTTCACAAGGTCATCGGTCCACCTAGTGGGAGGCGTTGAAAAGATATTATACTGCCCCAATTTGGATTGGCATTTATTAAAGTGGTATAAAGTAAAGCAAGCTTAGTTGCAGCGACACTATTCACACGTAACCACTGCTTGCCCACATTTTCTGGTGTTGTTGTGGTACGTGTATTCGGGCCCTAAGTTTATTAATTTGTAAAATGTTGTGAAAGCTTTCGAAATTATATCGTTGTTTGTTTGTTTTGTTGTCGCTTTTAGCTACATATAGCAATATTAATCATCCTACAGTTTAGTTTAGTTAGATGAAAGACTCGTCTTTATCTGTACAAATAAATAAAATTGAAGTGTCTGTTTGTAATGTCAAAATAACAGCTTTTTACTAAATGCATATGAAAGTACATAATTATATACGGTACTTATTACAAAAAAACCATTTTTAATATTTTTGTCTGTGTGTTTGTTCCGGCTAACGGCTAGACCGATTTTGACGGGACTTTCACTGGCAGATAGCTGATGTTATAGAGCTACTTTTATTTTAGAAAAATATTTACACTTTTTATTAATGTTCCGAGATGAGAACATGAATTCGCGAGCACAGCTAGTTCTCAATAACAATAACATTCGTAAACTCTTTAGATAGCTCTATAGATATTTCGATAAAATCAATCAACGAGCTAATTGTATATAGATCAGATATATCTACGTGAATAGTCTCCATATTGATTCAGTGAGGTCAGATTCCTAATGGCGACCTCCAGATCGTTGGTCCACACCCAATTTGTCGGCCATTACCGTCCTTCAATGAGGACTTATAAAGCTATACTTCTTGGTAAAGAAGATTTACAGCGGGTAAGTTTAATCGCAACTTGTGATCAAAGACTTTGCTTTATTTTTATTCTTTGCAAGTAAATAATCCGACCGCAGATTTATTATTATTTAGAAACTTGTTTTATTAAGAGAAAGTTTGTGTAATTTAATGTGGATATTGCTTTGTAAATTTAACTTGCGCCCGTGGTTTCGCTTGCGTAAATTTATCTTAGTTTTACGAGGTGAAAAGTGTACTAAGGGCCCACTCACACCATAAAACCAGCTGCTTAAAACCAACAGATAGGTACTTCATTCCGAATTCCAAAACTTTTGCATAATTTAAATTAATTAAAACCGAAAATCTAAGTAGGTACCTATATTAACCATAATAACAGCCAAACTTTTACAATATTTGAACTAACAAATTGTGGCTGTAAATATTGCCCTGATGTTATTAATATCATCAAAACTTGTGTGGTAGTTTAAACGTAGCAAACAGAATTAGTTGCCCATTTATAAAATACTAGCTGCCCGCCCCTGCTTCTCACTGTTTTTATGTTGAAATATCGAAATTTCTTCATGATATATAAGTTTACCGCAGTGTCTCAAGACGAAAATCTTTGACCAGTGCGTGTTGCCGATGAAGACCTATGGCACTGAACTGGCGTTGGAAGGCCTCCAACAAGGTGGACCGACGACCTTGTGAAGGCTGCAGGAACCCGTGGGATGCGAGGAGCACAGAACCGGTCGAAATGGAGGTGCTTCGCGAAGGCCTATGTCCAGCAGTGGACGTCTTTCGGCTGAAATGATGATGATGATGATATTAATTTACATAATCAGCCTATAAAAATCCCACTGATGGGACACAGGCCTCTCTTTTTGAGAGCAATGATGGCCCTGTAGTAACGACCCCAACTTACGAGTTGTACCGTCGTGACTTTAAACACAATATGTAAGTTTAATACTTATTCATTTATTTACACATAATAAGCCTTTCGGAATAAACCTCTAAATAATTATGAAAATCGCATCAAAATCCGTTGCGAAGTTTAAAAGAAAAACGCGATCACACAGACAAACACGAAATGCGACTTCAATTTATAATATGTTGAAGCGTGAATTAAATTAAATTGCATTTAAATTTAACATAATATTGCGTTAAATAAACTATGAATATTCCATTCAAACGCTTCGCGGTTAAATTGATCGCGTGGTAAGGATTAACGGAGTGTTAAAAAGGTTAAATGGGTCTTTACAGTTACTTGTGATCACGACAAATGACTGATTCGCACTAACCACGGATTGTGGACACTTTTTTATTTATTTCTATGTTATTAAATAGTTCACAGGAAAAAGTTAATAAAACTACAAGAAAACCACTTCAAGGAATTACCGCTAAGCAGTTTTTTTATATGCTACTGCTACACCACATTCCTGGCTACGCAGAAAATATTCTTGCACCGTAGAAAAGTAAAAATAGTTAAACCCTAAAGTAAAGCAAAAACTACCTTACCAAAGCATAGAGACGCAACCAAAATCACTTCGTTTCAACTTACTAAAGCTTCTCGTTTCAATAATCACCCTACCGTAAGCCACCTCCATCAAAGCTTATACACGGCAAACTTGAGGCAAGTTAGGGTTGTCCCCATAACATAGATTAGGTCGGGGTAGTTCCTCAGGCTTGTATGTAGCTTAGTCGGTGCGTAGATCATCGTTGCGGTTGGCGCCGCACTAGCTGCTAAATTATATGGTGGCTTGTCACGGAGTGCATGCTGTGTTTAAGATTGAGATAATGTACTATGGTGTTAGGGATGGCAGATGTTTGTAGATTGTTATCGATAGTTGCAACTGTGGTCTTAATTTGATATGTCTTCTTGTCCCGTGTCTGTGCGGTATTGTAGACTAGCTTTATGTCTTGATAAACAGCAATTTTGGTAGCCATACAAAATGTGCACGTATTGTTGCCGTTCATGGAGGGTTATTTAAATGCACCCTAATTTTTTGTTGGTGTGAATCTCGATACCGTTTACTGTTATTTTATCCGGGCTTTACTTGTTATTTTTTAATAGTACCTACATCCCTGATTTTATTTTGGCGATAGACCTTATAAATTGAGAGAAGTTGTTACATTTCAAAATACGTGATTTTACTAATAAACGTACCTACGAAAAGTTTACCATACACAAATATTAAAGGCAGACAGAATAAATAATATCAATTAAATGATTGCATATTCACAAAAGAAAACTAGAAGAATGTAACTAAAATAGTCAAACATTTTCATCCCATTCTAACCAGAATCATTTTCTATTTAAAACATCAATAACGAACTGGAAACAAGAAGAATACTTCAGCAACCCAATCCAACATCAATGGGTCCCATCAAAAGTATCGTGCGTGCGCGCTGTGCAATACGATAGTTTGACAAAGTGCTGTAAAAGACCAGTCGCATCACGCCCGACTTCCCCTCCAACTTTGAATTTGTTTTCAACTAAGTCAACTTTGATCGTTCTCAGGATTACGATATACAAAGGGGAAGTTTCTCGTTCCTTTGTGGTTGAGGAGATAAGAAAAACCGCTACTATGATACCGAGACTTCAGTGAGAAGTGGTGTTTATCAAGTTTTAAATTATAAAAGACTTAGTTATCCTGAGTGTGGATGTCTTAGGACAAAGTTGGGGTTATCTAACAAAGTATAATCTGCGACCGTTTGTTACTTGTTCGGAGTTTTTTTCCCATTTTATTTATGGTGGGTTGGTCATGTTTTTTATTTTATCTGTAAAGGCAATTTATGGTAGCGTTTCAGGCTTTAGGTGGGTAACACTATTTCAAAAACATAAAGTACTTTATAAAACTTTTATTTGCTTTTAATTTACTGTAGAGTTACTTAACATACCTACAAGTAATTAAAAACATGGTGCTTAGTGGTTAAAAGTGGTTTTAATAGTCACGATAAAATGTAATTTTAACACAGATTTATTAACTGAAATACCGAAAAGGAAATAATATTTTAGCGCGTAATAAGAAACGTGCACAAAGGGCTGGCAGCATTGCCACGCAGCAGGGCAATGCTGATTTAAAAAAAATAGCCAAAAAAATAGGCCAGCTCTGGTCACGTGAAGAGTCGACCAACAGCATGGCGATGTCTCGAAATACTAAGTTGGCACATAATTATTTTGGGCAGTATATTCCAATATCATTTTATAAAACGTTTATAAAATATATTTTAAAACATCCATCGATTACCTACACTTAAAATACTTATAGGGGGAAGTCCCGTAACGCCGGACGGCACCTACCGCCGGACACTCGTACTATTCAAGCAATTATAAACCTGTTCGATTCAAAGTACAAGTGAAAGGGGCACGGGGGGCACACAGCAACAGGATCACACGCCGCGACTCGCCTGTGACGCGCAAGGCCACGGCGGGAGCGGGAGTTTGCTGCTTTTGGCGAGAAATCACGGCGTTACGTAAAAATCGATGTAAGTAATTCTAATGTATTACATTGTATTAATTTTAATGGTATTAAAAAATAAAAGTAGTACTTGATTGTTATCCGTAAACTGATAGAATATTATTAGATTTTTTAACTAATTTTGGTAGGTACCACCTAATGTACGACACCATCTGTCCCTTAATACCGGACACTAAGTCATCCCTTAGCACCGGACAGTAAACATATTGATATTTCTCGTGAGAATTAACGTTATTTATTCTAATTGTTTAATTTTGTTTTAGAACATAGAAGAATGAATAGAATTGAAATGGAAGAGAAGAAAAAGAAAGGACGTGGGAGCCACAGAGCTTACAAACTGCTATCGATAATTTTTTTTCCAAAGAACTGAGTGTAAGACAAGCTGCAATGCGATACAATATTCCTAAAAGCACTGTACATGACAAAATGAAGGCGCTAAATCGAGGAAAAGAAGTAACGATGAAACCAAAGTTGTGTAGGTTCACTAGCACCTTCTCAGCAGAGTATGAACAAGTTTTGGAGGATCACGTCAAAGATTTATCTAACAGGTGTATGCCGCTTAAGAATTAAAACCAAAGGGAAGAGCGTAGACAAAAGAAAAGAAGTGAAAGACGTGGAGCCCAAAGAAAAAAAAATGGAATTAAAGTGGAACCATTAACTGAATCAAACATCTAACATCTAACACAAACACAACAATTTGCGTGGTTTGCTTAGAAGACACTGAGGAAGACTGGATTCAGTGCTCATCCTGTCTTGGGTAGGCACATGAAGCATGTGCAGACGTCCCAAAGTCTGAAAATGGCTAAATATGTGATCGATGTAGGCTATTCTGAGATGACCAGTGCTTTTGGTATGGCACAAATATCTGTCCGGTACTAGGTGCCACTTTTATAAATTACATTTTTTGTTACCAAAGTTTGATTAATGGTGTTAATTATTTTTAAGCAGAGGTTGTGTTTTTTTTAGTTTAATTTGATTTCTAACTTTGTTATCTATTGTAAATCTATATAAATAAAAACAAAAGGCCTGACTGACTGACTGACTGACTGACTGACTGACTGACTGACTGACTCATCAACGCCCAGCCCAAACGCTTGGACCTAGAAAGCTGAAATTTTACACGATGGTTCCTTTTATGATATAGACCAGGAATAAGGAAGGATTTTTTGAAATTCAACCCCTAAGGGAGTTAAATAGGGGATGAAAGTATGTATGAAAGTCCGTCAGTTTTAAAGTTAGGATTTTCAAATTTTGTGTTTCGGCTGACGATTGAAAATTAATTTATACGTGTCTCAGCGTTTTTGATAATTCTACCCCCAAAGGGTTAAAAAGGGGGATTAAGTTGTGTATGAAAGTCTGTCAGTTTAAAGGTTAGGATGTTCAAATTTTGTATTTAGGCTAACGATTGAAAATTAATTTATACGTGTTTCAGCGTTTTTGATAATTTCACCCCTAACGGGGGATGAACGACCTGACTGACTCATCAACGCCCAGCCCAAACCCTTAGACCTAGAAAGCTGAAATTTTACACGATGGTTCCTTTTATGATGTAGACCAGGAATAAGGAAGGATTTTTTGAAATTCAACCCCTAAGGGAGTTAAATAGGGGATGAAAGTTTGTATGAAAGTCCGTCAGTTTTAAAGTTAGGATCTTCAAATGTTGTGTTTCGGCTGACGATTGAAAATTAATTTATACGTGTCTCAGCGTTTTTGATAATTCTACCCCCAAAGGGTTAAAAAGGGGGATGAAGTTGTGTATGAAAGTCTGTCAGTTTAAAAGTTAGGATCTTCAAATTTTGTATTTAGGCTAACGATTGAACATTAATTTATACGTGTTTCAGCGTTTTTGATAATTTTACCCCTAACGGGGGATGAACGACCTGACTGACTCATCAACGCCCAGCCCAAACCCTTAGACCTAGAAAGCTGAAATTTTACACGATGGTTCCTTTTATGATGTAGACCAGGAATAAGGAAGGATTTTTTGAAATTCAACCCCTAAGGGAGTTAAATAGGGGATGAAAGTTTGTATGAAAGTCCGTCAGTTTTAAAGTTAGGATCTTCAAATTTTGTGTTTCGGCTGACGATTGAAAATTAATTTATACGTGTCTCAGCGTTTTTGATAATTCTACCCCCAAAGGGTTAAAAAGGGGGATTAAGTTGTGTATGAAAGTCTGTCAGTTTAAAGGTTAGGATGTTCAAATTTTGTATTTAGGCTAACGATTGAAAATTAATTTATACGTGTTTCAGCGTTTTTGATAAATTCACCCCTAACGGGGGATGAACGACCTGACTGACTCATCAACGCCCAGCCCAAACCCTTAGACCTAGAAAGCTGAAATTTTACACGATGGTTCCTTTTATGATGTAGACCAGGAATAAGGAAGAATTTTTTTAAAATAAACCCCTAAGGGAGTTAAATAGGGGATGAAAGTTTGTATGAAAGTCCGTCAGTTTTAAAGTTAGAATCTTCAAATGTTGTGTTTCGGCTGACGATTGAAAATTAATTTATACGTGTCTCAGCGTTTTTGATAATTCTACCCCCAAAGGGTTAAAAAGGGGGATTAAGTTGTGTATGAAAGTCTGTCAGTTTAAAGGTTAGGATGTTCAAATTTTGTATTTAGGCTAACGATTGAAAATTAATTTATACGTGTTTCAGCGTTTTTGATAATTTCACCCCTAACGGGGGATGAACGACCTGACTGACTCATCAACGCCCAGCCCAAACCCTTAGACCTAGAAAGCTGAAATTTTACACGATGGTTCCTTTTATGATGTAGACCAGGAATAAGGAAGGATTTTTTGAAATTCAACCCCTAAGGGAGTTAAATAGGGGATGAAAGTTTGTATGAAAGTCCGTCAGTTTTAAAGTTAGGATCTTCAAATGTTGTGTTTCGGCTGACGATAGAAAATTAATTTATACGTGTCTCAGCGTTTTTGATAATTCTACCCCCAAAGGGTTAAAAAGGGGGATGAAGTTGTGTATGAAAGTCTGTCAGTTTAAAAGTTAGGATCTTCAAATTTTGTATTTAGGCTAACGATTGAACATTAATTTATACGTGTTTCAGCGTTTTTGATAATTTTACCCCTAACGGGGGATGAACGACCTGACTGACTCATCAACGCCCAGCCCAAACCCTTAGACCTAGAAAGCTGAAATTTTACACGATGGTTCCTTTTATGATGTAGACCAGGAATAAGGAAGGATTTTTTGAAATTCAACCCCTAAGGGAGTTAAATAGGGGATGAAAGTTTGTATGAAAGTCCGTCAGTTTTAAAGTTAGGATCTTCAAATTTTGTGTTTCGGCTGACGATTGAAAATTAATTCACACGTGTCTCAGCTTTTTTAATAATTCTACCCCCAAAGGGTTAAAAAGGGGGATGAAGTTGTGTATGAAAGTCAGTCAGTTTAAAAGTTAGGATCTTCAAATTTTGTATTTAGACTAACGATTGAAAATTAATTTATACGTGTTTCAGCGTTTTTGATAATTTCACCCTTAACGGGGGATGAATGACCTGACTGAGATATCAACGCACAGCCTAAACCGCTGGTGACAGGGACTTGAATTTTGGAGGGTGTATTCTTTGTAAAGTATAAGTATTCAATAAGAAGGGGTTTTTGGAAATTCAACCTTAAAGGGTGTGAAAAGGGGGGATTTTGTTTGTATGAAAAATCTCATTCCTTGAGTTAAAAACCTTGAACCTTGGCACGAATACTTATCTAAGTAAATTATGAAGTTTGGCATTTTTCGTTTTTCTAAACTCATTTCAACCCTAAAGAGGTATTGGGGGGTGTCAAAATTTCTTTGGAAGAATTTCAACGCGCTGTCCGATTAACTCGAAACTCATTCAGTATTAATACTAAGGACTAAAAATAAAGAATAACCTGTATCAGGGTTTTTCGAAAATCTACCCCTAACTGTGTGAAAAGGGGTAGTTAATTTTGCGAGGGCATATTTTACTGTGTGGCTTGATTAGCTGGAAAATTTTTCATAATTCGAACCATGTAGGGGTGAAAAGCGGGAATACGGTTTATATGAAAAATCTTATTCATTTGGTTAATAAACTTGAAACTTGGTACGAATATTTATCTAAATAAATTATAAAGTTTGGCATTATTTGTTTTTATAAACTAGCCCATAAAGGAGGATTGGGGTGGGGGGTGTCAAAATTTTAACGCGTGGTCCGATTACCTCGAAACTCGGTATTTATACTTAAGACCACAAATAAAGAATAACGTGTATCAGGGTTTTCCGAAAATCTACGCCTAATGGGGTGAAAAGGGGCAGTTAATTATACAGGGAAAGATTTTAATGCGTGGCTTGATTAACTTAAGAATTCGTATAAATAATCTTTAAGTCAAGTAATGAACACACCCCAAACAATTTTTCGAAATTCTACCCCTATAGGGTGAAAAGCGGGAATACAGTGTATATGAAAAATCTTACGGTACAAATACTTATACAAGTAAACTATGAAGTTTGGCATTTTTTGTTTTTCTAAACTACCCCTAACGGGGGATTGGGGGCGTCGGAATTTCTATGGAAGAATTTTAACGCGCGGTCCGATAACTCGAAACTCTGTATTTATACATAAGACAAAAAATAAAGAATAACGTGCATCAGGGTTTTTCGAAAATCTACCCTTAACGGGATGAAAAGGGGTATTTAGTTAATTATACAGGGGAGGATTTTACTGCGTGGTTTGATTAACTCAAAAATTGGTGTAAATAATCTTTGAGTCAAGTAATGAACACATCCCAAACGATTTTTGAAAATTCCACCCCTGTGGGGATGAAAAGCGGGGATACAGTTTATTTGAAAAATCTGATTCCTTTGATCTATACACTTAAAAATTCGCCCGAATACTTAGTTGTCTAAATAAATGATAAAGATCATACCTACATACATTTTCGAAATTTTTAGAGGAAAGTACGAATTTCACGCGGACGAAGTCGCGGGCAGAAGCTAGATAAATAAAAACAAAAGGCCTGACTGACTGACTGACTGACTGACTGACTGACTGACTGACTGACTCATCAACGCCCAGCCCAAACCCATGGACCTAGAAAGCTGAAATTTTACACAATGGTTCCCTTTATAATGTAGACAAGGAATAAGGAAGGATTTTTCGAAATTCAACCCCTAAGGGAGTTAAATAGGGGATGAAAGTTTGTATGAAAGTCCGTCAGTTTTAAAGTTAGGATCTTCAAATTTTGTGTTTAGGCTGACGATTGAAAATTAATTTATACGTGTCTCAGCGTTTTTGATGATTCCACCCCCAAAGGGTTAAAAAGGGGGATGAAGTTTTGTATGAAAGTCCGCCAGTTTAAAAGTTAGGATCTTCAAATTTTGTATTGAGGCTAACGATTGAAAATTAATTTATACGTGTCTCAGCGTTTTTGATAATTTTACCCCTAAAGGGGGATGAACGACCTAACTGAGATATCGACGCACAGCCTAAACCGCTGGTCCTAGAGACATGAATTTTGGAGGGTGTGTTCTTTGTGAAGAGTAAGTATCCAGTAAAAAGGGGTTTTTGGAAATTCAGCCTTTAAGAGGGTGAAAAGGGGGGATTTTGTTTGTATGAAAAATCTTATTCCTTGAGTTAATAACCTTGAAACTTGCCACGAATACTTACCTAAGTAAATTATGAAGTTTGGCATTTTTCGTTTTTCTAATCTACCCCCTAAAGAGGTATTGGGGGGTGTCAAAATTTGTATGGAAGAATTTTAACGCGCTGTCCTATTAACTCAAAACTCAGTATTTATACTAAGGACTAAAAATAAAGAATAACGTGTATCAGGGTTTTCGAAAATCTACCCCTAACTGTGTGAAAAGGGGTAATTAATTTTACAGGGGAGGATTTCACTGCGTGGCTTGATTAGTTCGAAAATTGGCATATATAATCTTTGAGTCAAGTTATGAACACATCTTAAACGATTTTTCATAATTCTGCCCATGTAGGGGTGAAAAGCGGGATAACAGTTTATATGAAAAATCTTAATCATTTGGTTAATAAACTTGAAACTTGGCACGAATATTTATCTAAGTAAATTATGAAGGTTGGCATTTTTTGTTTTCACAAACTACCCCCTAAAGGAGGATTGAGGCGGGGTGTGTCAAAATTTGTATGAAAGAATTTTAACGCATGGTCCATGGTGGTATACTTAAGACCATAAATAAAGAATAACGTGTATCAGGGTTTTTCGAAAATCTATCCTTAACGGGGTGAAAAGGGGTAGTTAATTATACAGGTGACGATTTTAATGCGTGGCTTGATTAATTCAACAATTCGTATAAATAATCTTTGAGTCAAGTAATGAACACATCCCAAACAATTATTTGAAATTCCACCCCTATGGGGGTGAAAAGCGGGAGTACAGTGTATATGAAAAATCTTACTCATTTGATTAATAAACATGAAACTTGGCACGAATACTTAAGTAAATTATGGAGTTTGGCATTTTTTGGTTTTCTAAACTACCCCCTAGAGGGGGATTAGGGGCGTCAAAGTTTGTATTGAAGAATTTTAACGCAAAGTCCGATTAACTCGAAACTCGGTATTTATACTTAAGACCATAAATAAAGAATAACGTGTATCAGGGTTTTTCGAAAATCTATCCTTAACGGGGTGAAAAGGGGTAGTTAATTTTACAGGGTAGGATTTTACTGTGTGGTTTGATTAACTCGAAAATTGCCGATATAGATCACACGGCTGCCAAGCTAAAATGGAACTGGGCTGGTCACATCTGTCGCATGCCGGAGGAGCTATGGGCTAAAATAACCACACAATGGGTCCCAAACAGCAGCAAACGGCAACGCGGCAGGCCCAGAATGAGATGGCGGGACGAACTCGACTCTTTCGACAAAGATTGGCGTGTAACAGCACTGGATAGGGATACGTGGAAGAAGGGAAGGGAGGCCTTTGCCCTGCAGTGGGACAGAAATGGCTAATAATAATAATAAAATCTTTGAGTCAAGTAATGAATTCCACCCCTGTGGGGGTGAAAAGCGGGGATACATTTTATATGAAAAATCTTATTTATTTGGTTAATAAACATGAAACTTGGCAATATTTGGGTCAGTAAATAATAACGATTGTCAGTTGTAGTTAAAAAAAAACCCCTTACAGAGGATTTTGGGGGTGACAAAGTTGATAGGTTAGAAAAATATGTATCTCGCTATCGGATTAACTCGAAACTAGGTACTACCAAAACAAAAAATAAAACAAGTACTTATCTGTTTTAGGGTTTTTCAAAAATCGACTCCTACCAAGGTGGAAAAGGGCAAGTAAAATTTAAGGGGTGGATATTACTGCTTGCTTCAATTAACTCGAAAATGGGTATGGGCCTTTGAGTCAAGTTATGATCACGAACGATTTTTCAAAATGCCACCCCTGTGGGAGTGGAAAGTGGGGCTACAGTTTATTTGAAAAATCTGATTCCTTTGATCTATAAAAATTGGCCCGAATGCTTATTTATCTAAATAAATCATACCTACATACATTTTCGAAATTTTTAGAGGAAAGTACGAATTTCACGCGGACGAAGTCGCGGGCAGAAGCTAGCTAAGCTAGCTTCTGCCCGCGACTTCGTCCGCGTGAAATTCGTACTTTCCTCTAAAAATTTCGAAAATGTATGTAGGTATGATCTTTATCATTTATTTAGACAACTAAGTATTCGGGCGAATTTTTAAGTGTGTAGATCAAAGGAATCAGATTTTTCAAATAAACTGTATCCCCGCTTCTCACCCCCACAGGGGTGGAATTTTCAAAAATCGTTTGGGATGTGTTCATTACTTGACTCAAAGATTATTTACACCAATTTTTGAGTTAATCAAACCACGCAGTAAAATCCTCCCCTGTATAATTAACTAAATACCCCTTTTCACCCCGTTAAGGGTAGATTTTCGAAAAACCCTGATGCACGTTATTCTTTATTTTTTGTCTTAAGTATAAATACAGAGTTTCGAGTTATCGGACCGCGCGTTAAAATTCTTCCATAGAAATTCCGACGCCCCCAATCCCCCGTTAGGGGTAGTTTAGAAAAACAAAAAATGCCAAACTTCATAATTTACTTGTATAAGTATTTGTACCGTAAGATTTTTCATATACACTGTATTCCCGCTTTTCACCCTATAGGGGTAGAATTTCGAAAAATTGTTTGGGGTGTGTTCATTACTTGACTTAAAGATTATTTATACGAATTCTTAAGTTAATCAAGCCACGCATTAAAATCTTTCCATGTATAATTAACTGCCCCTTTTCACCCCATTAGGCGTAGATTTTCGTAAAACCCTGATACACGTTATTCTTTATTTGTGGTCTTCAGTATAAATACCGAGTTTCGAGGTAATCGGACCACGCGTTAAAATTTTGACACCCCCCACCCCAATCCTCCTTTAAGGGCTAGTTTATAAAAACAAAAAATGCCAAACTTTATAATTTATTTAGATAAATATAATTATGTTCGTACCAAGTTTCAAGTTTATTAACCAAATGAATAAGATTTTTCATATAAACCGTATTCCCGCTTTTCACCCCTACATGGGTCGAATTATGAAAAATTTTCCATCTAATCAAGCCACACAGTAAAATATGCCCTTGCAAAATTAACAACCCATTTTCACACAGTTAGGGGTACATTTTCGAAAAACCCTGATACAGGTTATTCTTTATTTTTAGTCCTTAGTATTAATACTGACTGAGTTTCGAGTTAATCGGACAGCACGTTGAAATTCTTCCAAAGAAATTTTGACACCCCCAATACCTCTTTAGGGTTGAAATGAGTTTATAAAAACGAAAAATGCCAAACTTCATAATTTACTTAGATAAGTATTCGTGCCAAGGTTCAAGGTTTTTAACTCAAGGAATAAGATTTTTCATACAAACAAAATCCCCCCTTTTCACCCCCTTTAAGGTTGAATTTCCAAAAACCCCTTCTTATTGGATACTTATACTTTACAAAAAATACACCCTCCAAAATTCAAGTCCCTATCACCAGCGGTTTAGGCTGTGCGTTGATATCTCAGTCAGGTCGTTCATCCCCCGTTAAGGGTGAAATTATCACGCTGAAACACGTATAAATTAATTTTCAATCGTTAGCCTAAATACAACATTTGAAGATCCTAACTTTTAAACTGACTGACTTTCATACACAACTTCATCCCCCTTTTTAACCCTTTGGGGGTAGAATTATCAAAAACGCTGAGACACGTATAAATTAATTTTCAATCGTTAGCCTAAATACAAAATTTGAAGATCCTAACTTTTAAACTGACAGACTTTCATACACAACATAATCCCCCTTTTTAACCCTTTGGGGGTAGAATTATCAAAAACGCTGAGACACGTATAAATTAATTTTCAATCGTCAGCCGAAACACAAAACTTGAAGATCCTAACTTTAAAACTGACGGACTTTCATACAAACTTTCATCCCGTATTTAACTCCCTTAGGGGTCGAATTTCAAAAAATCCTTCCTTATTCCTGGTCTACATCATAAAAGGAACCATCGTGTAAAACTTCAGCTTTCTAGTGAAAGAGGAACTCAGTAATCAAAGTTTTATTGTTTGCACTCGCGAGACGGACCGTTGTGATTGAAAAGGGGCGTGCTCTCGCCAGTAATCGCGTTTCTGGACTCCGGAAGTGCGGACCGGAACGAAGGCGGCGCGCTCGCAGTGCAGCGGGCGCCGTCCCTCACCCCTCTCCCCGCGCGCGCCCGCGCAACGGGAGAACTGTCCCTTCGCTCTTTCAGTCGGCCTTTCCTGATGAAGCTGCCCGCCCCGGGTAGCCTATCCTGGAACTAATAATACCGACTCTCGAGGTCAACTGGTTAAGGTGAGTTCTTAATCTCACAAAAAAAAAGGATTGGGGAGTGTAGGTATATCGATGCGCCTGTTAGACAGCCACACCATGAGACACTGTCGTGACACTTCTGAATGTGTCTGGCACCATAAAATAATGAGGACACTTATGAATGTGTCTGTCAGACGACGACGAGCTGAGCATCTATCGTGATTATATCAGACGACACCTTATGAATGTGTCTATCAGATGATGACACTGGATGTGCCGTCCCTGTTGTCTATCATCTGCGGATGACACTTTACCAATGTGTCTATCGACGGTGACGACACTGCGTGTCTGTTGCAAGTGACTGACACTTTATAAATGCGCCCGTCGACAAGAACGACACCCTGTATCTACCACCAGTCTGAGGAGGCCTTCGTTCAAACGACGACACCAATGCGGTATCTGTCTTTCATGCATGTTCATTTTAGCGCTTTATTTAGTAGGGTACCCTTGTGTTATAAGTAGATCATCGACTGTAGTGGCCACAGTTTAGTGACTCACAATTAATAACAAAATTCGCATTAAACAAATGAATAATATATTATATTAAGTGAACAGTTACAGCGGCCACAGAGTAGTGGCTCACAACATTAACATCAATACTTAAGAGGTATGTCTGTTATTAATTAAGTTGCTTATTATAATAATAAGTAATAATTGAAAAATAAGTACTGTAAACATTTCGACATCCACCACTAACAACTGTCAATACACATTTTACACACGGTCACACACATATGCGTTTAATAGTAACAATTAATGAACTACCTGTTATAGTGACATTAAGGCACGCATATCAATACGTTTAACATGCAACCCGGTACGTGGGTTATTATTTAACGTCAATTAACCATGGTCTATATGTTAGTCTTATAATGATAATTGAAACGATTAGCTACACACTTAATTTAAAAAAAGTAATAATAATAAACATACAATAATCTAAACAACTTCCACCCTGTTATCAATCAGTATCGGAAGTTGACTCGTTAGGGTATTGTAAAGGCTTGAGCTTATCTCTGGCAAGGACGTTTTCGTAAGGACGACCACGAGAGGTGGTACTTTTGATTAAATAACGGTCATGAGGTAAAACCTTACGCACGACAAATGGACCATCGAAACGAGGCATAAGCTTGCCGCTGCGTAACCCTTTCTTAAATACCTTACGTTCAGCCAGGACGAGATCGCCTTCCTTAAATGGAGCACCCTCACGTCTCTTTTTATCAAAATTGGTCTTTGACCTCTGGGCAGCTTCTCGAGAGCGAGTGATAGCGCCAGCCCGAAGAGAGCTGATATCAGACCTCGTAGGTACAACTATGTCTCCCGACAGTCGTGGTCGGAAACCGTATAGTAGCTCTAGTGGTGACTTCCCTGTACTATTATTGGTATTGGAATTAATCCCGAGCTGTACCTTGGGCAAATATTCCTCCCAACGGTTCTGATCCTCTTCTCCGAGGTAGGCGACCAGAGCATCCAATATTGTGCGATTGAACCGCTCAATTTGCCCATTGGCCCTTGGACTTGCCACCGCGGTTAGTACGTGTTTGATTTGCCTATCACGACAATACCTTTTGAACTCATGACAGTCAAAGGCTTTACCGCGATCACTGATTATACGGCTCGGCAATCCGAACGTTTTAATGTACTGATCAAATGTCTTTAATACGTTGTCACAACCAGCATCGCGTACCGCCTCAATCCAGATGAAACGCGTGAACGCGTCTATAATGGCGAGTATGTACATTTTACCTGATGGGCTTTTACAGAATGGACCGAGGTGGTCCACGTGAACGGTGTGGAACGGTACAGCTACTTTCTCTATAGGATGTAATAGTCCTATTTTACGACCGGTCGGTTTCTTTGCGTACTGACATGGTATGCAACCACCGACGTACTTCTGCACAAACCGCCTCATACCACTAAACCAATACTTTTCCTTCATGGCGTCATAGGTTTTATTATGGTTGGCATGACCGTTGTTATCGTGAAAAGTTTGCATGATTGACCAGCGAGACTGACGTGGTACTACAACTTTGTTTTGACCGTTCACTTTTCTAAATAAAATGTTATTCTCTAAAACGTAATCCCGTCCTAGGCCGTTGTTATTGCCCACGGATGTTTCGTCCTTCAACTGCCCTATAGTGGATCGGATTGAGTCGTCAGCGTGCTGCATGCTTTCAATAAGATCTCCGTCTGTGCAACGCATAACGGATTCAACTGGGTTACGACTCAATGCATCCACATGAGCCATGGCCTTGCCCGGTCGATATTCCACGTCAAAGTTAAATCCCTGAACTTCGAGCCACCATCTAGCGATGCGCGGGTTCAGGTCCCGCTTTGACCACGTCCACCGCAGAGCATTGCAATCAGTTACAATGGTGAATTTTAAACCCGTTAAGTAGACCTTGAACTTCTGTAATGACATGACAACAGCTAATGTCTCAAGTTCGAAACTATGGTAGTGTTGCTCTGCGGTGGTCGTCTGGCGGCTAGCGTAAGCGACTGGTTGGTAAGTACCATTAGGCGGTTTTTGAAGCAGAATACCTCCCAGACCGATTTTAGAGGCATCGGTGTGCACTTGTGTTTCATACTCCGGGTGAAATAATAATAGTACCGGACGACTTACTAGTATGTTCTTAATGCTATCAAAGGCCTGCTGTTGTGCAGTGCCCCAGACCCATGGTTGGTCTTTTTTAGTCAATAGCGTGATAGGTCGAGCTAGCGAAGCAAAGTTACGTACGTACTTACGAAAGTAGTTCGCTAGACCCATGAATTGTCTTGCGTGGTGTACGTTCTCGGGTTGCTTAAAATCGTGCACAGCATTCAGTTTATGTTGAGCCGGTTTTACTTCGCCATTACACACTTCGTGGCCCAAATACTCGACACGAGACACTAAAAATGAGCACTTATCAAGTCTCAGTGTAACGTTGGCTTCTCGAATCCGCTCTAAAATTGCTCTTAAATGGTCTAACGCGTCATTTTCCGAGTTCGAGTAAATTAAAATATCGTCTAAGTAAGCCGTGCTAAATTTAAATTTTAACGGCCCGAGGATTTCGTCTATAGCGCGTTGGAACACCGCTGGCGCATTAACTAACCCGAAGCTCATGCGAGTGTACTGATAAAGACCGTCCGGTGTGATGAACGCGGTATAGTGTTTACTCTCGTCATCGATTTGGATGCAATGGTAAGCCGATAAAATGTCCAAGCACGAGAAAACACGCGCATTCGAAAGTCGATCTAGTTGGTCCTGTATCAGCGGTAAAGGGTAGCGCTCCTTTTTGGTAATTTTATTAAGCGCGCGGTAATCGACGACCATGCGCGGCTCTCCCGTCCTTTTGGTCACGAGAATGACAGGGCTCGCGTATGGTGAAGTGGACTCCTCCACAATACCTTTACTCCTTAAATCACTAACGATATTGCGGACCTTGTCACGATCACTCGCGGACATGCGATATGGTCGGTAATATACGACCTTTTCCTTATCCGTCAACTCAATATGCATCTTAACAGAACATTTTCCTATTCTACTGTCGTCTACTCCCGAGAAACATTCCGAGTATTCTTGCAAAATCGACTCGAGTTTCGATAACACGTCCGATTCGAGATCGTCACCTATTTTGTACGTATTCCCACTATCGTTTATCGCGGCGCGTGCTACGCATCGATTAACAGGTAAGTCAAATGAACTATTACTCGTATTTATTATATTCATTACTGCCTTTCCGTCAATAAACTCGATATCGCTCTGTGGAATAACGCACTCAGCCCTCGGAGCTTGATGTTCGGTGTGACGTACGGACGCATGTCCGAATAGTAGTTGGTCGCATGAAACTATTATTTTGTTTACTCCTGGCGACAACGCGACTGAACTATCCGTGACCAACTTCACATGCTCGATATCCTCACAAACGGCGGGTAACTCGCGTAAATTATTAGCGTTATACATTTTTAAACACGTAGGTGTCTTAATGACGTACACGTCTGGATAATCTGTGAATGGTTGACCTATAATCACACCGATATCTTGTGCGCTGTCTGGCACAATATAAGCGCTCGCGTCGCACGAAGCTTCGTCCGCACACACCTTTACATACGCTTCACCAATAGGTATTATCTTCGAACCACCAAAACCACTAATAACGCTATTCGATTGACAGGGTTGCACTTCGAGATTTAATTTTTGTGACATAGAGTTAGTAATAGTTATACACGAACTACCGAAGTCAATAAAAGCTTTTACGGGGTGGTCATTGACCCTTGCGTTTAAATAATATTTCGAGCTTGATGACTGGTTTTTTATAGCATGTACCGACTGGGATGCGCCAGCGTTCGAATTATTATTATTATTGATGTGCGACTTTCGAGCCTTAAGTTTAAAACATTCATCCTTACTATGGCCCGATTTACCACAATACGTGCATTTTCTTGCTTTGCGGAAACATTTGTCTTCCGTATGGCCCGATTTACGGCAAAAAGCGCAAATAGTTGCTTTATCACGCGCCTTGTAATTGCAATTCGTTGCAATATGACCGCGCTTTTTACAAAGATTGCATCTTATCTTTTTAAAAGAGGAATTTACACTTGGCACAATATGACTTGTTCCTTCGGCGGTACGAAGTGCGGATAGGTATTTCAACAACTTAGTGGGGTCATTACAAGCCGCGGAAACCGCGCCGACCTCTACGATCTGACTACCAATCGTGCCAATTATAATTTCCGTGGTGAGCGATGGCGGAAGGCCACAAGCATTGCCCAAAGCCAATTTATCATAATAAAATTGCATGTAGTCATCGTCGGGTTTCCGTACGACATTAACTAAATCACGTAACATATTCAATTTACTTTTCTGGGACGGAAAAGCCACCATTAACTTTGACTTAAAATCCGACCAAGTCACATTCACGTCTATTAAATTATCAAACCACTGACGAGCGTAGCCCTTTAGTTTTGACGAAGTATTGAAAATAGTAGTCTTTTCGTCCCAGCCATACATGTTAGATATACCTTCGATTTTGCGAATCCAAAGTTCCATCGTAATTAGAGTTTTCTGGGGGTCAAATTCCGGTATAGGGTCGCTACGACCTACATATCGCAGTGATGATGGAGGTGCAACATACCCCGTATTTGTAGGCGTCAAAGTCGAGAAATTCAGTTGCGACGGCGTACCGGCGGCAGGTAACGTGTTAATAACACGTGAAAGCTCGTCGGCGCGCGTGGCTGATAACCCGCACTCGCCGACCGTGCTATGGACGCCAAGCGACGGGGCGCCCGGCATCGCTAACTGAGAAATACCTGAATCCAGTTGTGGGGCTGACATATTCGGTGTCGGGTCCGCCGGTAATGACGCGACTGGTCCAGTGGTTACCGGAACCGCCCGGTGACCGTTACCGGTAGTGGCAGGCGTCCACGAACTCGTGAAGTAGCCATGTTGGTGCGTCGTGGCAGGAACAGAGGTACAGGATGCACTCCCATGCGCTGCTTGATGACCACAGCCTCGCCCGGCCGGTGTCACATGTCCGATGGTCAATGGTGTAGGTATTGGTGGTGTCAAAGAGCCCTCTTCATCGATATCACGAGAAACCGGCGCGCCGTAAACTTCCGTTTCCAGTTTACGCACGCGGTGTTTTAATTGTTCTTCTAAATTTGTTAAGAGCTCGCGACGAATGCGGCTAATTTCTTCTTTTATTGTGTTATCCGCGCTCATTTTCGCGCTCTTTTTCGCGCACACGCACGTTTACACAATTCACACAACAAAAACACTCACGTAATACTAATAATATACGACGTTTATATTCATTCAAGTTCACATTTATTAATTAGTGGGCGTTTATGGAATCAAATCCCACTTACTGAGCTGAAAGAGGAACTCAGTAATCAAAGTTTTATTGTTTGCACTCGCGAGACGGACCGTTGTGATTGAAAAGGGGCGTGCTCTCGCCAGTAATCGCGTTTCTGGACTCCGGAAGTGCGGACCGGAACGAAGGCGGCGCGCTCGCAGTGCAGCGGGCGCCGTCCCTCACCCCTCTCCCCGCGCGCGCCCGCGCAACGGGAGAACTGTCCCTTCGCTCTTTCACTAGGTCCAAGGGTTTGGGCTGGGCGTTGATGAGTCAGACAGGTCGTTCATCCCCCGTTAGGGGTGAAATTATCAAAAACGCTGAAACACGTATAAATTAATTTTCAATCGTTAGCCTAAATACAAAATTTGAAGATCCTGACTTTTAAACTGACAGACTTTCATACACAACTTAATCCCCCTTTTTAACCCTTTGGGGGTAGAATTATCAAAAACGCTGAGACACGTATAAATTAATTTTCAATCGTCAGCCGAAACACAAAATTTGAAGATCCTAACTTTAAAACTGACGGATTTTCATACAAACTTTCATCCCCTATTTAACTCCCTTAGGGGTTGAATTTAAAAAAATCCTTCCTTATTCCTGGTCTACATCATAAAAGGAACCATCGTGTAAAACTTCAGCTTTCTATGTCCAAGGGTTTGGGCTGGGCGTTGATGAGTCAGTCAGGCCGTTCATCCCCCGTTAGGGGTGAAATTATCAAAAACGCTGAAACACGTATAAATTAATTTTCAATCGTTAGCCTAAATACAAAATTTGAAGATCCTAACTTTTAAACTGACAGACTTTCATACACAACTTAATCCCCCTTTTTAACCCTTTGGGGGTAGAATTATCAAAAACGCTGAGACACGTATAAATTAATTTTCAATCGTCAGCCGAAACACAAAATTTGAAGATCCTAACTTTAAAACTGACGGATTTTCATACAAACTTTCATCCCCTATTTAACTCCCTTAGGGGTTGAATTTAAAAAAATCCTTCCTTATTCCTGGTCTACATCATAAAAGGAACCATCGTGTAAAACTTCAGCTTTCTAGGTCCAAGGGTTTGGGCTGGGCGTTGATGAGTCAGTCAGGTCGTTCATCCCCCGTTAGGGGTGAAATTATCAAAAACGCTGAAACACGTATAAATTAATTTTCAATCGTTAGCCTAAATACAAAATTTGAAGATCCTGACTTTTAAACTGACAGACTTTCATACACAACTTAATCCCCCTTTTTAACCCTTTGGGGGTAGAATTATCAAAAACGCTGAGACACGTATAAATTAATTTTCAATCGTCAGCCGAAACACAAAATTTGAAGATCCTAACTTTAAAACTGACGGATTTTCATACAAACTTTCATCCCCTATTTAACTCCCTTAGGGGTTGAATTTAAAAAAATCCTTCCTTATTCCTGGTCTACATCATAAAAGGAACCATCGTGTAAAACTTCAGCTTTCTATGTCCAAGGGTTTGGGCTGGGCGTTGATGAGTCAGTCAGGCCGTTCATCCCCCGTTAGGGGTGAAATTATCAAAAACGCTGAGACACGTATAAATTAATTTTCAATCGTTAGCCTAAATACAAAATTTGAAGATCCTAACTTTTAAACTGACAGACTTTCATACACAACTTAATCCCCCTTTTTAACCCTTTGGGGGTAGAATTATCAAAAACGCTGAGACACGTATAAATTAATTTTCAATCGTCAGCCGAAACACAAAATTTGAAGATCCTAACTTTAAAACTGACGGACTTTCATACAAACTTTCATCCCCTATTTAACTCCCTTAGGGGTTGAATTTAAAAAAATCCTTCCTTATTCCTGGTCTACATCATAAAAGGAACCATCGTGTAAAACTTCAGCTTTCTAGGTCCAAGGGTTTGGGCTGGGCGTTGATGAGACAGTCAGGTCGTTCATCCCCCGTTAGGGGTGAAATTATCAAAAACGCTGAAACACGTATAAATTAATTTTCAATCGTTAGCCTAAATACAAAATTTGAAGATCCTAACTTTTAAACTGACAGACTTTCATACACAACTTAATCCCCCTTTTTAACCCTTTGGGGGTAGAATTATCAAAAACGCTGAGATACGTATAAATTAATTTTCAATCGTCAGCCGAAACACAAAATTTGAAGATCCTAACTTTAAAACTGACGGACTTTCATACAAACTTTCATCCCCTATTTAACTCCCTTAGGGGTTGAATTTCAAAAAATCCTTCCTTATTCCTGGTCTACATCATAAAAGGAACCATCGTGTAAAATTTCAGCTTTCTAGGTCCAAGGGTTTGGGCTGGGCGTTGATGAGTCAGTCAGTCAGTCAGTCAGTCAGTCAGTCAGTCAGTCAGTCAGGCCTTTTGTTTTTATATAAAAACAAAAGGCCTGACTGACTGACTGACTGACTGACTGACTGACTGACTGACTGACTCATCAACGCCCAGCCCAAACCCTTGGACCTAGAAAGCTGAAATTTTACACGATGGTTCCTTTTATGATGTAGACCAGGAATAAGGAAGGATTTTTTGAAATTCAACCCCTAAGGGAGTTAAATAGGGGATGAAAGTTTGTATGAAAGTCCGTCAGTTTTAAAGTTAGGATCTTCAAATTTTGTGTTTCGGCTGACGATTGAAAATTAATTTATACGTGTCTCAGCGTTTTTGATAATTCTACCCCCAAAGGGTTAAAAAGGGGGATTAAGTTGTGTATGAAAGTCTGTCAGTTTAAAAGTTAGGATCTTCAAATTTTGTATTTAGGCTAACGATTGAAAATTAATTTATACGTGTTTCAGCGTTTTTGATAATTTCACCCCTAACGGGGGATGAACGACCTGACTGACTCATCAACGCCCAGCCCAAACCCTTGGACATAGAAAGCTGAAGTTTTACACGATGGTTCCTTTTATGATGTAGACCAGGAATAAGGAAGGATTTTTTTAAATTCAACCCCTAAGGGAGTTAAATAGGGGATGAAAGTTTGTATGAAAATCCGTCAGTTTTAAAGTTAGGATCTTCAAATTTTGTGTTTCGGCTGACGATTGAAAATTAATTTATACGTGTCTCAGCGTTTTTGATAATTCTACCCCCAAAGGGTTAAAAAGGGGGATTAATTTGTGTATGAAAGTCTGTCAGTTTAAAAGTTAGGATCTTCAAATTTTGTATTTAGGCTAACGATTGAAAATTAATTTATACGTGTTTCAGCGTTTTTGATAACTCTACCCCCAAAGGATTAAAAAGGGGGATTATGTTGTGTATGAAAGTCTGTCAGTTTAAAAGTTAGGATCTTCAAATTTTGTATTTAGGCTAAAGATTGAAAATTAATTTATACGTGTCTCAGCGTTTTTGATAATTCTACCCCCAAAGGGTTAAAAAGGGGGATGAAGTTGTGTATGAAAGTCAGTCAGTTTAAAAGTTAGGATCTTCAAATTTTGTATTTAGGCTAACGATTGAAAATTAATTTATACGTGTTTCAGCGTGATAATTTCACCCTTAACGGGGGATGAACGACCTGACTGAGATATCAACGCACGGCCTAAACCGCTGGTGATAGGGACTTGAATTTTGGAGGGTGTATTCTTTGTAAAGTATAAGTATCCAATAAGAAGGGGTTTTTGGAAATTCAACCTTAAAGGGGGTGAAAAGGGGGGATTTTGTTTGTATGAAAAATCTTATTCCTTGAGTTAAAAACCTTGAACCTTGGCACGAATACTTATCTAAGTAAATTATGAAGATTGGCATTTTTCGTTTTTCTAAACTCATTTCAACCCTAAAGAGGTATTGGGGGTGTCAAAATTTCTTTGGAAGAATTTCAACGTGCTGTCCGATTAACTCGAAACTCAGTCAGTATTAATACTAAGGACTAAAAATAAAGAATAACCTGTATCAGGGTTTTTCGAAAATGTACCCCTAACTGTGTGAAAATGGGTTGTTAATTTTGCAAGGGCATATTTTACTGTGTGGCTTGATTAGCTGGAAAATTTTTCATAAATTGACCCATGTAGGGGTGAAAAGCGGGAATACGGTTTATATGAAAAATCTTATTAATTTGGTTAATAAACTTGAAACTTGGTACGAACATTTATCTAAATAAATTATAAAGTTTGGCATTTTTTGTTTTTATTAACTAGCCCTTAAAGGAGGATTGGGGTGGGGGGTGTCAAAATTTTAACGCGTGGTCCGATTACCTCGAAACTCGGTATTTATACTTAAGACCACAAATAAAGAATAACGTGTATCAGGGTTTTCCGAAAATCTACGCCTAATGGGGTGAAAAGGGGCAGTTAATTATACAGGGAAAGATTTTAATGCGTGGCTTGATTAACTTAAGAATTCGTATAAATAATCTTTAAGTCAAGTAATGAACACACCCCAAACAATTTTTCGAAATTCTACCCCTATAGGGTGAAAAGCGGGAATACAGTGTATATGAAAAATCTTACGGTACAAATACTTATACAAGTAAATTATGAAGTTTGGCATTTTTTGTTTTTCTAAACTACCCCTAACGGGGGATTGGGGGCGTCGGAATTTCTATGGAAGAATTTTAACGCGCGGTCCGATAACTCGAAACTCTGTATTTATACTTAAGACAAAAAATAAAGAATAACGTGCATCAGGGTTTTTCGAAAATCTACCCTTAACGGGGTGAAAAGGGGTATTTAGTTAATTATACAGGGGAGGATTTTACTGCGTGGTTTGATTAACTCAAAAATTGGTGTAAATAATCTTTGAGTCAAGTAATGAACACATCCCAAACGATTTTTGAAAATCCCAACTCTGTGGGGGTGAGAAGCGGGGATACAGTTTATTTGAAAAATCTGATTCCTTTGATCTATACACTTAAAAATTCGCCCGAATACTTAGTTGTCTAAATAAATGATAAAGATCATACCTACATACATTTTCGAAATTTTTAGAGGAAAGTACGAATTTCACGCGGACGAAGTCGCGGGCAGAAGCTAGCTAAATAAATAAACATTCCTTAAAATATTTTTTATTTTATTTCTAAAAAACCTTAAGTGTCCGCCACTAGGGGACTTCCCCCTACCTAATACGGAAAACCGCAACAAAAAACTCAAACTTAATTTTCATATTATTACCTACTAGCTTCTGCCCGCGACTTCGTCCGCGTGAAATTCGTACTGTCCTCTAAAAATTACGAAAATATATGTAGGTATGATCTTTATCATTTATTTAGATAAATAAGTATTCGGGCCAATTTTTAAGTTTATAGATCAAAGGAATCAGATTTTTCAAATAAACTGCATTCCCGCTTTTCACCCCCACAGGTATGGAATTTTGAAAAATCGTTCGTGATGTGTTCATAACGTGACTCAAAGATTATTTATACCAATTTTCGAGTTAATCAAACCACGCAGTAAAATCCTCCCCTGTAAAATTAATTACCCCTTTTCACCCGGTTAAGGGTAGATTTTCGAAAAACCCTGATACACGTCATTCTTTATTTTTGCTCTTAAGTATAAATTCAGAATTTCGAGTTAATCGGACCGCGCGTTAAAATTCTTCCATAGAAATTCTGACGCCCCCAATCCCCCGTTAGGGGGTAGTTTTTTTTTTTTGTCTAGCCTGCCCTGTCCCACTCCTGGGCAAAGGCCTCCCTCCACTCCTTCCATTTTTCGCGTGCCCGCGCGTCCTCCCTCCAATTTTAACGGAACCTATCCAGCTCGTCCCGCCATCTCATACGTGGCTTGCCGCGACCCCGCCTCACTGTCTCAGGGCACCAATTCTGCACTATTTAGGCCCACAGTTAGCGGCGGACATGTCCTGTCCAGTCCTATTTAAGTTGAGCAGCCTTTTCAGCCACGTCAACTATCTTCGTTTTGGAGCGCAGTATTGTGTTTCGAACACGATCCGTTAATTTAACGCCTAGTATACTGCGCTCCATTGCTCGTTGGCAGACCTTGAGTTTGAACTTCTAGATGTTAGTCAAAGACCAAGTTTGTGCACCATAGGTTGAGACGGGAAGAATACACATGTCCATGAGCCTGCGTTTCAGTGCCATAGGCAACTCACCCTTAAATAGTTCCTTCAAGGACCAGTAGCTCTTCCAGGCGTTTTCCGTTCGTCTTGAGATACCTATCTTTATCTTGCCTCGCCTGGAAAGAGACTACTTGACCCAAGTAAAGGTATTCCTGGACATGTTGTATTATCTCCCCGTCTACTTTTATGCTTCTAGGTGTTTCATTGCACATGACTTTGGTCTTAGACATATTCATCTTCAGTCCAACCTCAAAGCTTGCATTGCTAAGTTCTTGGAGCATCTGTTCAAGTTCAGTGGATGAGGGGTAGTTTAGATAAACAAAAAATGCCAAATTTCATAATTTGCTTATATAAGTATTCGTGCCATAAGATTTTTCATATACACTGTATTCCCGCTTTTCACCCCCATAGGGGTAGAATTTCGAAAAATTGTTTGGGGTGTGTTCATTACTTGACTTAAAAATCTTCCCCTGTATAATTAACTACCACTTTTCACCCCATTAGGGGTAGATTTTCGGAAAACCCTGATACACGTTATTCTATATTTTTGGTCTTAAGTATAAATACCGAGTTTCGAGGTAATCGGACCACGCGTTAAAATTCTTCTATACAAATTTTGACACCCCCCACCCCAATCCTCCTTTAGGGGTTAGTTTATAGAAACAAAAAATGCCAAAGTTCATAATTTATTTAGATAAATATTCGTACCATGTTTCAAGTTTATTAACCAAATTAATAAGATTTTTCATATAAACTGTATCCCGCTTTTCACCCCTACATGAAAAATCGTTTAAGATGTGTTCATAACTTGACTCAAAGATTATTCATGCCATTTTTCCAGCTAATCAAGCCACGCAGTAAAATATGACCTTGCAAAATTAACTACCCCTTTTCACACAGTTAGGGGTAGATTTTTGAAAAACCCTGATACACGTTATTCTTTATTTTTAGTCCTTAGTATAAATACTGAGTTTCAAGTTAATCGGACAGCGCGATCAAATTCTTCCATACAAATGTTGACACCCCCCAATACCTCTTTAGGGGGTAGTTTAGAAAAACGAAAAATGCCAAACTTCATAATTTACTTAGATAAGTATTCGTGCCAAGTTTCAAGGTTATTAACTCAAGGAATAAGATTTTTCATACAAACAAAGTTCCCCCTTTTCACCCCCTTTAAGGTTGAATTTGCAAAAACCCTTTCTTATTAGATACCTACTCTTTACAAAGAACACACCCTCCAAAATTTAAGTCCCTAGGACCAGCGGTTTAGGCTGTGCTTTGATATCTCAGTCAGGTCGTTCTTCCCCCGTTAGGGGTGAAATTATCAAAAACGCTGAAACACGTTTAAATTAATTTTCAATCGTCAGCTTAAACACAAAATTTGAAGATCCTAACTTTTAAACTGTCGGACTTTCATACACAACTTCATCCCCCTTTTTAACTCTTTGGGGGTGGAATTATCAAAAACGCTGAGACACGTATAAATTAATTTTCAATCGTCAGCCTAAACACAAAACTTGAAGATCCTAACTTTAAAACTGACGGACTTTCATACAAACTTTCATCCCCTATTTAACTCCCTTAGGGGTTGAATTTCAAAAAATCCTTTCTTATTCCTGGTCTACATCATAAAAGGAACCATCGTGTAAAATTTCAGCTTTCTAGGTCTAAGGGTTTGGGCTGGGCGTTGATGAGTCAGTCAGTCAGTCAGTCAGTCAGTCAGTCAGTCAGGCCTTTTGTTTTTATTTATATAGATCTAATTTATGTCAAAAAAAAAACAATTTCCCTCTCTATAGCTCCCTGCATCTACAGTCCTTTCACAATTATTTTACCTCTGACAGTAGCACCCCAATAGCAACCTTATTATAACGTGAATAAAGATCATTGTGATTTTGACAGACTTGTTAGTAGCAGCAACCCAACAGCAACCTTATTACAAGGAGCACAAAGACCACTGTGATTTTGACAATGATGCAAAAGCAGAGGTAAAATAACTGTGAATGGCAGTCCATTTACACTTATAAACAAGTTTTTGTCACATTTTCCTTAAGTGTCACTAACGACAAGTATATTTTGTTATTTACGCAATAAGTCGCCAAATGTTCGTAGGTGGTCGGGTCGACATAATTCAAACTTGTGCCCGCCATTTTGATTAATGTATCCGGCAATATGACACCTGTGACTCCTTGCAAGGAAACTATTGGCTCCACATAAGGTGACGACATCCGTATCCTCGCTGTTTAGGCCATTATACATAATTAATTGCTTATTTTAGTTACGAAGTGAAAGCTACTATTATCACTTGTGTTATGAAGGTAGCTTTAGAGTAAGTATTTGTCTTCTCTCTCTGAGTAATTTAGAAGTCTTAGATACGTATGATAGAGAGAGAGAGAGAGAAAGTGATACCTTTTAAATTTCGAAGTGTTACCGAAATAACTTTAAAAAAGGAATGTCAGGACTGATATGGTCATAACATGTTGTAGACTTAATGTCCCTGAATAAAATATTATGTGGCCTACAATTCTACTGTAGATTAAATTGTTATGAACTTAATAGCTTTTGCTAGCGGTTTCACCCGCGTGGAGGTCAACAATCCCACGGGATCGTACCTGCTACCGGGATAAAAAGTATCCTATATCCTATCCCAGGTCATGGCTTATTCACGTGCCAAATTTCATCCAAATCCGAAGGTAAAAGACAGACTGACAGAGTATCTTTCGCATTTATTTATGACTAGCAGCGCCCCGCGGTTTCACCCGCATAAGTTTCGATCCCGTGGGTATATTGGGATAAAAATTATCCTATGTGTTAATCCTGGGTATAAACAATCTATGTGCCCATCCAAATCCGTTTAGAAGTACCAAACATACAAACACACTCACAAACTTTCGCCTTTACAGGTTGAAATTAAATTCATGGGCATCCTTGAAGGGGTCATTTACTCATCATTATGAACAACTTCTACTATGGGACTAAAACTAAAATCGCGAAAAAAAATCTGCTGTTTCTTGCATTTATGTTCACATAACTCGTCAAAATATAGGGAAGAGCTGATTTTTTTTCGCAATTTCAGGTTTGGTTCCATAGTAAAAGTTGTTTATAATAATGATTACAATGACCCCTTAAAAGGATGCCCATGAATTCATTTTCATCCTGTATAATATTTGTATGAATAAGGATGTAGCGTGTTGGGTAACCACGATTCAAAAAACACAATTGTTTACAGTAAAATGATAAAACATTTCCCAAACAAAAGTGGCCAGTTGTAAAAACATTGCGAGTAGGTCTAGTAGCAAAAAAAGTATCGGAAACATCGTATAAAATCGTATCAGTGTTTAATGAATGGAATGTGTAATTATGAATAGGTCTGTCGTAAATCCTGTGTGGATATGAAAGTTGTTACATTTTTCTTTTTCGATAGCAGAATTTTCCGATAAGGTTTTCATACACAATGTATGGTTATAACCATAGAAATGTAATTCATATATCTATGGTTATAACGATGCGTTTCTAATGTTCGTACTTAGGCTACATGGGTATTCTGATGAGGATTTTTTTAACGGTGTTTGCTATAATTATGGATAAAGTAAAAAGTACACGCCTAAAGTGAAAATTTGCGCTGAGGCTCTGTCTCGCATAGGGTCTTCTTAGCATTATGCTGAGAGTTGGCCGTTTTGCGTGGATGTGACGCATGTTTTCCCCCAACCTGATTATTTTTTGTGTTTTTTTTCTGCGGCATGTTTACAAATAAACGTATTTTCTTTCGTTTTCTTCTTTTCTTTCACACATTGTATTATTTACACTTGGTTGAAAATTCTCAAGGAGAATAACTTGCAACTTTTCCAAAAGCACGTGGCTAGATGTTTTAGTATCTGGTTGCTCCGGAAACTTTGAAAGATACTTTTAAAATTTACATGAAAACTATGTACCTACCTTTCACTCGCAGATCTTTCTTGCTTAAATTGTTGGGTTATTTTTTAATCTTTCTTCACCCATGAAAATGAATTAAGTACAGACATCAGCTGCACATTAAGCTACCCGAAACTGTCAAATTCCCCCAGTCAACTTTGAAGCTTATGCTTTAGCGATAAAGTTGAAAATCTATTAAAGAAATTTTACAGATTGTTGTAGCTTGATGTGCTGGCGTCTGTACCTACTTTAACAAATACTAGCTTCTGCCCGCGACTTCGTCCGCGTGAAATTTTACCTTCCCCCATTCACCCTCTTAGGGGTGGAATTTCGAAAAACCCTTTCTCAGTGGATACCTACTCTTCACAAAGAACACACCCTCCAAATTTCATATCTCTAGGACCAGCGGTTTAGGCTGTGCGTTGATATATCAATCAGTCAGTCAGGACTTTGAATTTTATATTTAACTAGCTTCTGCCCGCGACTTCGTCCGCGTGAAATTTTACCTTCCCCCATTCACCCTCTTAGGGGTGGAATTTCGAAAAACCCTTTCTCAATGGATACCTACTCTTCACAAAGAACACACCCTCCAAATTTCATATCTCTAGGACCAGCGGTTTAGGCTGTGCGTTGATATATCAATCAGTCAGTCAGGACTTTGAATTTTATATTTAATTATCATAAACAACTGGCTTCTGCCCGCGACTCGTCCGCGTCACGTTTCTTTTTCTAGTCGCCCTTACCACCCCGTCGCATCACATCGCATGCCCGCGCTATCACTTCGTTTTCACTTTCGTTTTGACCTTTTTCTTTTTGCTCGGCTCCTAAGGGTGCTAGCGTGATGCCATGTCCTATAACCTATATCCTCAAGAATTGGGCTATCAAAAGCAAAAAGAATTTATCAAATCCGAACAGAAGTTCCAGAGATTAGCGCGTTCAAACATACAAACACAAAAAGAAACAAACTCTTCAGCTCTATTATTAGTATAGACCAATCAACAATCAATCAGCTTAGCCTATCGTAGTCCACTGCTGGACAAAGGCCTCTCCCAGACTGCGCCACAGCACCCTGTCCTCCGCCTTCCGCATCCAGTCTACCCCAACCACCTTCTTTAGGCCGTCCGCCCATCTAGCTGGGGGCCGTCCCACACTACGCTTGCCGATACGTGGTCTCCACTCCAGGACTCGTCTGCTCCACCGGCCACCGGTCCTTCGACAGACATGGCCAGGCCACTGCCTCTTCAGTTTGCTTACTCTGCAAGCTATGCCGGTAACTCCGATTCCTTTCTGGATAATTTGTGTGTTCCTCTGTGGCCGGACCACAGTTTAGTACTCAGATGCTATAGTTCGAAATAATACCTACCTAAAGTCTACTTTTATCGGGATATATGAATATTTTTAGTACCTCAAGAGATATCTTTTTAATTAACAATTTATGTGGTCCGGCCGCCAAGCAGTGCTCTCTGGCCGCGCCACCTTAAAATTAAATAGGTTATAATGAACTATTAATAAATCAATATCCCGAAAAAAACTACCTAAAGAGTACCTTGCATACGACAAATATGGTCCAATAAACCCCTTTAGTTAAGGAGTTATTGGTCATAGGGTGTGGTCCGGCTGGAAGGTATACTCTGCAGCAAGTCAATTTTGCAATATTTAATACATCTATGGGCAAATAGGTAAAACGTCTGCACAATGAAAGTTATGCTAGGGGCATTTTGCGTTTTAGTAATTTTATATTATCTCCGAAACTGTATGACCAATTGATATACTGTAAATGGCAAATCTTATCTGTATGATGTTCTTGTGATACTGAAATAATTTACTGTCATAAGAATTAATATTTTGTTGCTCAAATAATCAACCAAACGTAAGTATACCGAAAAAAAATTTTTTTAATGCAATAAAAGAAGTATAAAAGATAAAATATAAACGATAGAGATATGGTATCGCGGACTTTTTTGTAGAAATAATGAAGACGAACCAGGTAGCCATACATTGTTTTTAATTTTAAGGAACTGTTTAGGCAGCGCACGCAAATAATTCTGTTTTATGTGGTATTTTTTTCCGACTTGGTCTAGCAAGTCGGAAAAAAATTGTGATAGCTCGGTTAATATACATGCTATAGAAACAATTTATAGCCTATAGCACTCAGGAATAATGTAGCTTTCTGCCAGTTAAAAAAATGTTAGAATTGGATTATGAGTTCCAGAGATTACCCACTACATACAAACTTACAAACTTACAAATTTTACCTCTTTATAATATTAGTATAGATAATGGTATTATCACATAAATCGATTTAATTACTTTTAACAGACTGCCTCGTTGGTCTAGTGGTCTCAAGCGCTACTGCTGAGCATGAGGTCCTGGGTTATATTCCAAGAACAGACAAAGTGTTATTGGGTGTTTCTATCTGGAATTTCTCAGTAGCAGCCCGGAGTCTGGAATCGTACCAGTTGATGGCAACAGGCTCGCCCCCTATTACATGGGACTTAAACATAACTGGCGAAATGTGGGTGTACTACATTTAAATAGGCATACCTCTGCCCAACTCTTCTGGGAAACAACGCGTGATGTTATGTTTAATAGATAGGATAGTATGATTATACTATCCTATCTATTAAACATAACATGACGCGTTATAAGAACATTATAGGCTGATGATGATGATGTGATTACATCATCATCATCAGCCTATAATGTTCCCACTGCTGGGACACAGGCCTCCTCTCTGTGAGAGGGAGTGGGCCGTAATCTACCACGCGGGCCCAGTGCGGGTTGGTAGATGTCACATGTCTTTGAATTTTTGGTTCTAGGACATGCCGGTTTCCTCACGATGTTTTCCTTCACCGTTTTGAGAGCAGTGGTGATGAAATAATTTACACAAAGTAAAGCGTCTGTCTGGGTTCGAACCTACAACCTACAACTCGTAAGTCGCGGCCGATACCACTGGGCCACCACTGCTCGTATAATCACATTAATCAATTTCTTAAAAACCCTCATTCAAATAACCCATTTAACTAACAAAACATTTAATTAAACAAATGTTCCGTTAAACATTAATTCCGTAACCACAAGTTGCCGGATGGCGACCGATATTAGCAGGAACTAAAAACTAATAGTGTTTTATTTGGAGTAGAAGGATGCCCCATGCCCCGGGATATCGGGGCTAAATATCTATTATGAGATCGTTTTAAACAGACTATTTTTATTCTTGAACGCTGAAAATTAACTTAAATAAGTTGAACGTCTAAGCCTTAATTATAACTTCCCAAAAAACCCTAATTCTATGACCCATTAAACTACAAAAACATTTAATCAAACAAATGTTCCGTTAAACATTAATTCCGTAACCATAAGTTGCCGGATGGCAGATATTAGCAGAAACTAATAGTGTTTTATTGGGAGACGGAGGATGCCCCATGCCCCGGGGATATCGGGGCTAAACATCTGTTATGCGATCGTTATAAGCCGACTATCGCCCTTTTATTGTTTTGTTTGTTATAGCGATGTTATTATTGGTTGATGTATTTCAATTTGATGGTTCGTTATTTTTTTTTCATGCGGAATGCAATATAGGGGACAACAACCAACACAAATAAAAATCATTATACCTCGTGCAGTCGTGTAAAAAACCGTATAAGTAGCCTAATAGTTAAAAGCGTTTAAAAAAGAATTCTAATTTCTCGTTCCCGTATGATAAAGATGTTCCTCTATCTTCTTAATTCTCAGCATAACATTGAGAATCTTCTACTTACATAATATTCAAGGACTACCAACAAATTCGGTAGCAAATACAAATACAGTAATTTAGATATTTTTTGGGGTTCACAGTATTTACAGGAGGTTTATTCAAAATTTAATTCACGGGTTTTCACCAACCACCAACTCACAAAATTTTCCAAATGGAAATTCTCTGTTAGATACATGATCTAGGATTGACATTGTAGCTAATTGGTTTTTAAAAGGTTAAATTTTGTAACTAGATTTGTTAACAATCGATTACCTACAAACAGTCTTGTTCGTATATCGTCCGTAGGCGTACAAACTGCCAAGTTTGCTAGTGACATTTTGGTTAAACGTATCTAGATTTTTTCCCTATTTATTGTAGGTACGGTTATTTCCCAAGTATGCTAAAGAGAAGGACTTTCTGGACGGGAATCCCCAGTAACACTTGAAACAGCTCATTTCTAACCTAATCAGTTACCACTTTATCATAAACGTTGCTTAAAGTTACGTAGTGATTAGCGACCGTAATCTTACATTTTTGACGTTTAAACGTCATTTAACTTCAATCATCGTTTATAAATAAACCCCTGAGAATCTAGTTGTTTCAAATGTAACTAAAGATTAGAGTAACACGCCTAGTTAAATATACAAAACAACCACAGCATCCATAAAGAAAATCCTAAATTCTGCAAAGCAACGCAATTTCACGTCAATAATTCACGAACTAAAACGAGTAGGTGAGCTAAAACTATTCGTTATACACGTATTGTCGGTATAACCAATATTGTTGAACGGCGGTCCTACACGAGTAATTAACTGTATAGCAGTGGAGAACACGCCTGCGTCACTACGTAACTTGCGACCGCGACTTTGATACGTCAAACAGATAACGATTTGACGTTTATCACTTATCTTCATTGGGGTAACCTTATTTGAAGTGACGTGTTGTTTGTGCTGTTTTGTAAAGGTTTTGTTTTTGTTCAAGTTGTTCATGATACGGACTGTACAATTTGACATGTACAACGTCAGTGTAAAAGCGTTCGCTTTTTATTTGGAACAAGTAAATACACGCTTTTTTTTTTAATCCTGTGTTATCTCACTGCTAAGGAAAGGCCTTCCCCAAATCCTTGCAGGAACTCTTTTCCGCTTATAATTAAAAAAACAATAAATAGCCCACTTTTTTATATCGAACTTTTAACTTATATTATTTCTCACAAGTACCTATCATATAAAAGCAGCGAATATCCCGCAACTGCAACTAGCAACTGCAATTGCAACGCGACTGACTAAGTAGATACGTATCTAATAGCTCGGGCAGCTAGTCAATTCGTTGCTATACAAAGGTAACTACAGCGAAATAGGTTAGTAGGTGAATCTCGTCTCTTTGTTTCAGCACATGTAAGCGAGGGAACCGTTGACGTTATTGTACAGGTGCAAATACGCGTTTGTGATCTAAGGCAGGATCGGATTAACTGGACTATGAGAAATGCAAATACACGTCGGTTACCAGACGATGTATGGATGCGATGAACTGTGCTTGGTGAGTGAGATGTGTGCCGATAGCGGGTCTGTTAGATACATTTACATTGGTAACGTTTGAATAAATTTCTAACTATTGATCTAGGGTAGATTTAGAGGTTAGAAACTGTTATTGAAGTGAAAACTTCTTTAGCGGCGTTGCACACTTTTTGTAATGGGTAAAAAATGTTAAACTCGCGTCAGGGCATCGCGTCAGGACACGTGACCGTCAGGAGAGATTCCCCCCCCCCTCTCTTTCTACGGCGGCGCCAACCGAAGTGAACCAAGTGAGACACGATAATGGATGGATGGATGGATGGATGGATGGATGGCGGTGAGGGTGACGGTGACGGTGACGGTGACGGTGACGGTGACGGTGACGGTGACGGTGACGGTAACGGTGACGGTGACGGTGACGGTGAGGGTGACGGTGACGGTGACGTGACGGTGACGGTGACGGTGACGGTGACGGTGACGGTGACGGTGAGGGTGACGGTGACGGTGACGGTGACTGTGACGGTGACGGTGACGGTGATGGTGGACGCGGACGTGAACGTGGACGTGGACGTGGATGGATGGATGGATGGACAGCTGATGGCTCGACCGTCTGTGTAGTAGCCACACTGCTGTGTATTCGTAAAATTCTTGTATATAAAGTGTTTCAAAAAATGGAAATTGAACAAAGTGCATCGATTAATGAAAAAGTGACGCAGAAATAGTGAAAAAAGCTTAGTTATATTAATTCAATTAATAATCGATTTATTTCAACGTTAATATTCAAGTTTTCACTTCTGCCGGCACTCCCGGAGTGCAACCCGTCTTTTTTTTTTCTTATTTAAAACTATCTGCGCCCCGCGGTTTTACCCGCATAAGTTTCGATCCCGTGAGAAAATCGGGATAAAACGTAGCCTATATGTTAATCCAGGGTCTCAGCTACATCCATACAAAATTTTATCAAAATTGGTCCAGCCGTTTGAGCGTGAAGAAGTAACAAACATATAAACACACACACTCACAAACTTTCGCCTTTATAATATTAGTGTGATGTGATAGTGTGATGTAAGCTATCAAATACGTTAAGAAAAATAAAGAGAAGACAGCCATCTCATTTCAACTCCACCTCTGCGCAGTCCGAGAGCTAGAAGTTTGTATGCAAGCGTAATCGTTGACGATTTATGCTGTGCAAACGTAACAATGTATCTTCCAGTAATTTCAATCTTTCAGTAACTAGTAGGTACAATATTGATATAGTCATCACATAATCAGCTTATGACGTTTCCACTGCAGAGACACAGGCCTCCTCTCAGTGACAGGGAGTAAGCCGTAATCCACCACGCAGGCCCAATGCGGGTCGGTAGAGGACACATGTCTTCAAATTTTATGGTTCTAGGACATGCCGGTTTCCTCATGATGATTTTCTTCACCGTTTTAAGAGCAGTGGGAATGAAATAATTTACACAAAGTAAAGCGCCTAAACGGGTTCGAACCTACGACCTACAACTCGTAAGTTGTAGCTGTTACCACTGAGCCACCACTGCTCTGGTAACTAGTAGCTACAATATTGATATAGTCATTATCTACTTCAATTATGTAAACATCAGTGATATTCAAACTATTATAAAGTCATTACGTATCGACGGAGGCAGCCGTAAATTACATACAATTATGACTTCTATTTCATTGGCTGACTTAAATGCTAAGTATGCTTCGCGATTTCAAAGGAATAGGGCCAGACGTTGGTAACTATTACAAGATTCCGATGTCGGAATTTAATATAGATAAACGCTTTTAGAATACATTACCCTTTTAAAGTTGATTGAACAGAAACAAGTTGTTCTTTTATTCTTGCAGATTGTGGATTCGTCATATAAAATAAATATCTAAGTTTGTATACGTATTTAAATTTACATTCAGGCTAATTATCTTGCCAAGATAAATAGTCGAAAAAACTGTAGATGATCGCTCTGCCGACCGTCTCAAGTTCGCACTGTGCCTGTAGTCGTTCATAAAAATCGATTGTATCTCTTCAAACACGTAAATGTTAATGTAATATTTCTTCACGCATTCATTGAATATTATATAAGTAATGTATAGACAAGTTGGTCATAAACAAACAATGAATGAATGGAATTATTGATCAATACACGTCGTAACAAACTGGATAGCGTGCTTGGATAGCGGATGCGAGGTAGGTATGCAGGGTTTTGGATTGTTCGAGCTACGACCTACAGTTGTGTCGAATTGAAGCGCCTAATATATTCAACTAACCGTATATCATTCTTTAGCAGGTTAAATAAAAAAGAAATCTGTTTTCTACCTGTTAACATTCCGTCATTGAAGATACAGTTGATATTTGGCTCTAAAGACTGAAGCTTTCTTGTCAAGTCTTTTAAGATATCACTTTTCCCCTTACCTTCGCCCCATTGCTCTCTATTCTCCCTACCTTCTTTCTTTTTCCCTCCTCTTATCTCTCTGTCTCTCCTTTTTTTCTATACCTGCTCCTTAGGTTTGAGGTCTGTTCATTAGTAAGCAAGACCACACACACAAAACTAAACAAAAAGCTTTAAATATAAGTAATCTTCTTTCCGTAACCATCAATTTCACATGGTGCAAGAAACCAGTATATCCTACGTGTATTCCAAGTTATTGAGCTTAAAGGTCGTGATTGTGCGTAAGTAGTTACAGCCTAACAGGTTTGTAGGCCGGAGCGAATCGACATGCTCCTAGTAACCCGCTTACTGCAGAGCTTCTTTTTGTCTTGTGCCATTGCTTTGTGGGATGGGCTTCACATAGAGTAATATAGACTATACATACACGCTGGCCTTTTATTCCGTGTTAAAGGTTGTTAGATGCGATCAATATTTATGAAGAAATATGTATAGATATCCAAAGCAGTGAGCAGCTCAGTACGTCTTACCAAAAATATCCAAGCAAAAAAAAAACATTGATTAAAGTGATTTCATTTTGACCTAAAATAATAAATTGCCGGCACATTAGTGTATTTTCGTTAGCTGATTATTTTTCTTGTAAGTATCTAATGCGTTTTTCTTATATATTTTTTTACCAACGTCTTTATTTTGGTGGTCTGAAAGATTTCTAAGTTTGTCCATCCATTTTAATGGGACCTTATATGATAGATAATAACATAGATATATTTTTACATTTCTATGGGTAACAAGCAAAATATGTTTCTTCAGTAAACAGAAGGAAAAATCATTAAAAATTCAACAGCATGTTCTTTATGAGTTATTCCGGATTAGACATTGAATGATTTAATAGTATAAGTACCTATATCTCTATTTTTTCATCAGTAAGTGGCAGTGTAGGTACCAAATCTTTATTCTGAAAACTTCAGCAGTCCGAATCCGTCAATCCGAAAACTGTAATAAAAAGCTTTGCCTTTTCGCCAAAAAATTCTGACTTGCATGTGTACCAACTTTTGATCGCTTTATATACAAAGCCAGCGGTTTCCGGACCCAAAAACGATGCCTTCATCCCTTTTACGAAACATCCTTAAACATACATAAATGTATAAGATAGCTTCCACATCCTACCGACCTTTTTTGTTAGCTCAAATTGTAGATTTAAATTCCCCTACGAAAATTCGCTTTACAAACCGTTACCCGACTTGATACCTAATAAACACGGTATTCGTAAAACAACCACACGGTAAACAAGCACAAACGAGAGATTACCTATTCATTATCATAACATTTGTGAAAACATTATTTCAGTAAGTGCCACTGAAAACATGAAAAGCCAATGAATATTTTGGTTATTACACGGTATTCCAGTAACAGCAATTAGGTCAATAATTTTGTGGATATCTATTAATTGCGTATTTTGGCAGTAATTAATCATCGCATTTATATTGACTGATATTTAACCAAGTACATTTGGGTACTAAAAATCATTCTGTAATAGGCATTTAGGAGCAATGGTGGCCCAGTGGTATCGGCAACGACTTACGAGTTGTAGGTCGTAGATTCGAACCCAGGCAGGCACTTTACTTTGTGTAAAAAATTTCATCACCACTGCTCTCAAAGGTGAAGGAAAACATCGTGAGGAAACCGGCATGTCCTAGAACCAAAAGTTCGAAGACATGTGACATTTACCAACCCACACTGGGACCGCGTGGTAGATTACAGCTCACTCCCTCTCACAGAAAGGAGGCCTGTGTCCCAGCAGTGGGCACATTACCATTAGGTATGTAGGCTGATTATGTTATGCAAATAAGTGGGCATTTTGGCTTATTATGGAGATAGCGGTTCATATTTCTCGTGTGTAATAATACGATTCAAAGTTACTTTTATACTTAAATAACACTGACAGAACTCGTGTAACGCAAAAACTAAAGAGGGATCAAGAAAAAAGAACTAAGAAAATATCTAGTTTCCGATGTATTCCGAGCAACTTGAAACTTCGCTACCTTTAGAAAAGTAGATAAATTTATCAGTTTACACCTGGATCCTGCTGTTCCCACCCGCTTTTATATAATCACTTAGTGGCCTTTTTACAATTAAACCTATTTTTAGACGAGATTCTCAGGAATTCATTCTCAGTAACTGACAAAGCTATGTAATATTCAGTCTTGTCTTCCTTTATCAATTAAATTTTTATATTGTTTTTGGTTTTTACTAACCCGTATATACTCGTAATACGGGTCCACCCGAATAATTTCGTACTCAGACGGAGTCCTTTTATAAGTGTCGTAGGATAATTTGATACTTCGAATCTTTGCGGAAATCCTAGGGGTTTTGCGAAAACGCGGATAATTAGACATAGGCGAAAAATTATCAAATCTTACTGGACAAAGTCAGGATTTTTGCGAAAATACTCGTTACTATAGTAAGATTTGATGTGCTCAACACTGATTGGCTACAATTTTGCTGGCTGACTTCTAATTGGTTCCTAGTTTGCCGATGATTAACTTCAAGTAGGGTATCATTTAAGCTATCACCAATTTAATTAGTTTTGTGTTTCTTAAATAATAGGGTTTGTCCTCCAAATAGTAGATCTGTCACCAAAACGTAGTCACCAAACAATGCAAGTGACCTAACCAAACCGAACCTCGGGGTGCCCTTCGCTCGCTCTTGCATCCTATGTCGACGGAGCCCCGCTTCGCGGGGCCCCTATTTCTGTGTAAAGGGTTTAAAGTACCTAACCTAACCAAACCGAACCTCGGGGTGCCCTTCGCTCGTTCTTGCATCCTATGTCGACGGAGCCCCGCTATCTGAGAACGAAAATATTTCGTGGCGATAGATCTATTTATTAGGTGATACAAATATTTCGTGGCGATAGATCTATTTATTAGGTGATACAACTTGATGACAAATATAAATTTTGGTGATAGAAAATATAGTTCCCGTACACTATTTACGATAAAAAACAAAACATTTCTGCAATTTAACTCAGACACAAACGTAAACAAATAACGTGCGGCAACAAATGATTGACATTTAAGACGTCAACCAATCAGAGACGATCTCTTATTGAACGCGCTGACCGACCAATCAGCGTTCTTATTTCATAACAGCCAGAGTTTCGTTTCGCAATATTGCTATAATAACGAGTATTTTCGCAAAAATCCTGACTTTGTCCAGTAAGATTTGATAATTTTTCGCCTATGTCTAATTATCCGCGTTTTCGCAAAACCCCTAGGATTTCCGCGAAGATTCGAAGTATCAAATTATCCTACGACATAAGCTTTCAAAGCGGCATTTTCGATCGATCTCATGGTTCTGTAAATCTGTAACCAATCATAATAAATGTGATGAATGAATAGTGTGTGCCTCTAGATAACTATCAGGATAATCACCTAAGCTAACTATATACCTATACTAAAAAAGTTGAAAAGTTTGTTTGTTTGAACGCACTAATCTCTGGAACTATCACTCGGATTTGAAAAAATCTTTTTGCATTTGGTAGCCCAATTTTTGAGGAAAGTTTTAACGTCAAGAAAAAAGTTACAAACAACGCTAAGCAAAAGTGCGGGCAGGCGATGCGACGGAATGGGTCGGAGGAGCAAGATATTTCACGCGAACGAAGCCGTAGACAGAAGCTAGTGTGTGTATAAAAGCGAAACTGTGATTCTGATTACAAAAAAACCTCGTTTCGAAAACCCCCATAAACTTTTTACATTATCTAGCCATGCTTACGAATCGACTATATCTACGATTCCCTCAAGAATGGCCGCGAACAGTCGAGGGGAGCTCGAGTGTCATAAAATAGTCATCCACTCAATTACCGGCCGTCATAATTGTTACTTGTACTGATTAATGGAATAACAAAACATTCGTCATAACGGTAGCAGCTGGTTATTTTATTTACATCTTTAATGACGTTGTTAAACAATAGAAGTGGTATAATATCGTAATAGTATCTAAGCATTTGAAAATTATACGATTAATTATTGTGACGTTAGTAATTAAATAATAGTAAGTATATTATGATAGTCAAGATATTAAAGATTAAAGCTCTATTATCAATGAATGCAAGCAGATACTAAAAAAAACCTTGATATTTAAATTTAAACTAGAGAAAGTTGAGCACAGGTGGCCCAGTGGTAACGGCTGCGACATACGAGTTGTAGGTTCGAACCAGACAGGTGCTTTACACTGTGTAAATTATTTCATCACCATTGCTCTCAAAACGGTGAAGGAAAACATTGTGAGGAAACCGTGCATGTCCTAGATCCAAAAACTCGAAGACATGTGACATCTACCAACCCGCACTGGGCCCGCGCGGTAGATTACAGCCCAGACCCTCTCGAAGAGGGGAGGCCTGTATTCCAGCAGTGGGACACATTATAGGCGGATTATAAATGTTATGTAGAGTTAGGAATATTTCAAACAGAGAAAAACTGAACCAAAGAAAAACAATAGGTAGACACAATAACAAACGTAATACATGACATATAAAAGAAAACAATAACATACGATATAATAAATCGTATAATGTATGAGTCAGTTGCGAGACTGGCAAGTATTTCAATCGGCGTACGCGCAATCCAGTCATAGTCGCGTGTCAATTATAAACCGATTCATAATAGTAACGCGTGCCATCATGGTAGAGTTACCTACATAATTAGAAAAACAGAGGAACCAGTTGATAAACTCATTGAGATATCGCACAGAGTGATCGATAACGAATCGCTTAGGTTTTATTACGGAAAAAGTAGTCTCGGGCTCTCAACTGTTACAACCTTAAGTAAATTGAGACAGGAGTAACGACCTCGATCAATAAAAAAATAAGTTTATTTTAGATTGGGAAATTATATGTGCGGCAACAAAAGTTTTCTTTAGCACCTGCAACCTAGCGTCTTTTTTTATATGTGGGCGACGAGTTAATAGAACAGCTTCAATTATATTAATTCATCATCTTTACTATTCCAACAGAATATCAAAAAACCAGCGTCAATTTACGAGCGTAAATTAATATGACTCCGAGCTACCGATAAATATATTTACTTCTGATTTGATAACTCAGCGACTAATGTTGTAAGTGAGCTACTTTATATATTTTAGAGATTCAACATCTGTCTGCTAATAAAATCAAATTCCAGCCTCAAAATTAGCAATCAAAGTTTTTCATTCAACAACTAAATTAATAAATCATATTCTTTTTTCGTGAAAGTTTGCAACACAAGCGCGGGAGTGTACCTGACGCTCGTTGGGAATCAGAGGGGCGCGACCGATAGACGACGTAGGATGCAAGAGCGAGCGAAGGGCACTCCGAGATTCGGTTTGGTTAGGTTACTTTAAACCCTTTACACAGAAATAGGGGCCCCGCGAAGCGGGGCTCCGTCGGCATAGGATGCAAGAGCGAGCGATGGGCACCCCGAGGTTCGGTTTGGTTAGGTTACTTTAAACCCTTTACACAGAAATAGGGGCCCCGCGAAGAATGTTCATTTGGGTAGGTATAATAGTCAATTACTTATGGTAACATTATAAATAGATAGGCGAATACATGAAATTAGAGCTTTCATTGACCATTATTTGATGACAATAATAAGGAAATTTTATGTTCAAATATAGTAGATTCACTCATCAATTACTTATGCTAAAGTATAAAAATAAAGGTGACTCTATGAAATTAGAGTACGTTGATATTATTTTATAGATGAAGTTGATACACTTATTAGAAGCTGGCAATGAGTAGACATATCACAAATTTAGTTGCTTAAGAATTATCACCATGTTGAGTCATATTAACAGTAGCTTGTTTTACAATATATGGTCGCTTATAAACCATTTATTAGACGCTAAAAGTTCGTCGCTGACCTATTAATTCATTAGACAACTAAATATATTTGCAGACGAGAATGACATTTTAAAGAAGCTGCCTTAATTAGCACCCTTTTAGATTACGGTCCATATTTTTTTAGTACTTTGATGTAAACGAATGAAAGTCCAATAATTTGGTCTCCACAACGCGTGGGAGAGTTTTCCCAATAAATTAAGCTTGTGGTTACAAAGCACGGAAAATTCATACAATGTAAAAGTGACCATAAACGCGGCACTAGGTTTTATATTGAAGCTCTAAGGACGCGCTATAACCGAAGTCCCTCGGATGCCATAGACAAGGTTGATACTAAGTTAACGTTTCAGCTTCATAACTATGTCAACAAACGTGATCAGATTATTGGACGGACAGAGAAAGAGATATGGGACATGATAACCCCAAAACGAACCAGGAACCAATAAATGCTTAGGATTTACATTTCTTTTTTTTATTTACAATGTCTTTATCATCATTATCATTGGCAGACATGTTTCACTCACTGTTGAGTATAGTCCCCCTACCTTTTGTGCAATGCTACCCTGGTCTGTGCGAGTCTTATCCAGGTCTTCTCCGCGATCTTCTGTAGGTCGTCACCCACCTGGGTGAAGGTCTGCCAGCGGTCCTTCTACCGTCTCTCGGAAACCATTCCGTTAGGGCTTCGCCTCACCTGCCCTCACCACGTCTAGCCAAAGTATTATGATCCTTTAAATTAAATTTCCAGTTAGCTACAAGACCTTATCAGGCTACGTATGCAATTATGCATGTTGTTTTCAGTTTCAAGTTCACGACACAAGGATTCCTGGCACTGTAATGATAATTTTCGCAAAAACCCGCACAACCGGCTTTTAATTCGATATCGACGTAGCGACAGCGAGGAACTTCGGCATGAGGTAACGAAAGGTACCTAATTAGGCACCCACTTCGCAATGCAGTTTAATGACCCCTCAATCCTACGTAAAATTACGTCAGTATGTATGTGTCATAAGTCATAAATTATAAAACACGTTTATTTAAAACAGCCGGGAGCTTAATAGTTTACGAACTACAGCAAAAAGCATGCCAAAAAATGTGAAATGAACAACAAGCGGTATTCAAATATGACTTAAACAATGGAGCCATAGATTGTTAGGATTAACAAAGTTCGGGTGCTTAAATAGTTAAGATTTTCAGTAGAATAGCTACGTAAATAATTTAACTGGCTTGAGTTTTTATTTGTGATAAAATTGTCGTGCTAATCACACGTCACTCGGTAGGCGGGGCGGGGGCGGACTGTAGGCGGTATTTATAGTTTTATATAGCAAAAGATTGTCCCACTTATTTGTGCTCTTCTGTGCATGCTCTTCCATCCATAATTTTAGCTGGACTTGCAATATCTTTTATCCGACAATACTTCTAATATCTGAAAGAAAGAAAGAAAATACGTTTATTTGCGGTGAACATGACCTACCTATACCTATTCTTAGAGCTAAGCTATAATTCCTCCACTGCGAGTTCAAACGCTCTCAATCCTCATTCCAGTGGTGATTCGCTTTGACTTGGATTATTTGTAAGTTCACCAAGACTGCATTAACTTTATGATTTAATTCGTGTATGTACAAAAAACTAGATAAATGGATACCTTTCATACCTAAACCATTTCTCAGCGCTCTATTATTTATCGGCTAGGGTCTTATGATCTATTAACTATAATTGGCTAAATCGAGTTCCATAAGTCTTTAGTGATCTTAAAAGAGAAAACTTGGGTCATTTCAAAGTAAAAGACGAGAGTCTTAGTTTAAAAGTAGTTAGGTACTCGAAAAACACCGCTAAAAACATATTTTTCGTCTTTTCATCGTAAATCTAAAACTTCGGTGTCATAATGTTTTACCTCGAAAATCCCGACCTCGATAAAAAGCGGGAGATGTTAAAACAATTTGCTAACTAAACATTCGTAAGACAGGAGAATTTAATAATAAAATAAACAGTCATTCACAAACAAGCGCAAGATTTTATAAGCAAAAAAAATGACGTTCACCCACAAACAACATCCGGCATCATCATTTTATTAGCTATTCTTTTTTATTCAGCGATTCTCCGCGCGCTCTGGCGTGCTCTCCCATTGTTTTCGCGCGTAACTTTGACAATCTTCCATAAAACGAGGTATAAAAGTGGTAAAGAGCTTGCCGGTCCCGGATCTGACGTGAAATGACGAGCCAAGTTGTCTGGCCGACATGAAACGTGGCGTGACGACGTGTAATCCTTATGGACTTGACAACGTAATTGTTCCGCCATTTTGACATTGTGCCAACTTAACAGACGATTTACAACGGCGAATTTTAAATGAGTGCGTCAACATGTGTTCGGTTTTGGCAGACAGGGGAAAGTTTTGACGTGTTTGAGTACTTCGAGTACTTTGCGTATTGTTTTTTAACGTCCGTGTACTCAAGAGAACATCGAGTCGTTCGCGATTCGTGCGCCATCAAGATAAGTCCCGCGCGAAGTAGAAATTAAGATTCAGGTGGGAGATAGGCTAATTTGTACAACGTTAATATAAAACTATACAGTTTGCTTAAATGCCTTAATTATTACCTCGATGTTATGAGAATTTGTTGGTGCGGCTGTCTGCGTGGTAATTAATGTAGCTTAGTTTAGTTCATAAATTATTCTCAGTACTTACCTACTTGCCTAATAAATTACAGATCTTAGTAACAAACTTAATGGACCTATGTAGATATGCTACATTATACTTACTATACTTTTAACAATTAATTTATGTAAAAATTAGCACGTTTAATAAACAGAGGTAAACATGTGAGCAAATTAAGTTAATGGGATGAGAGATAACTTATTTTAAGTATTTTTTTTTGGAAGGCTTACAGACTAATAAAACTATAATAACATAGTATACAGGGTTATTTGAAAAACACCAACAACCTCTTAAGAGGTCATTGTACTCATCATTATAAACAACTTTTACTATGGGACCAAACCTGAAATCGCGAAAAAAAATCAGCTGTTCCCTACATTTACCGGTAAACTGGGGTTACTTTGATCAATTTTGAACTTTAATTGACTGTATTTGTTGAATGTGTGGTTCTAAAAAAATTATAAAAAAATGTAAGTATCGGTTTTTATAGTTCTCTCTGTAAAAGCAAAAAAAAATCAAAAAAATCGATTAGTTTTTCATTAAAAAAAATAAAACAAAGTGATAAAAGTTAAAATGATTCTGGGGTTACTTTGAAACCCCCCGTTTTTAACATAGAATCTGAAAGTAGCCCCAATAAATCATTTTATCTGGTAAAAATCGGTATTGATAAAAAACTTACCTTTTTTTTGCATGAAACAACGTGTCATCACCAGCGCACCCGCAAAAAGGATTGTGACAGTTTACCAGTGTAGTCATCCGAAAAAAAAATCTACCAAAAGTTGTACCGTTTTGCGCAATTTGCAATTTTATGTCGATAAGAAGTTTCTATCAAATTAGCCCCGTGATTCAAAGTAACCCCGGTTTACGGTATGTTCGTAGAACTCGTCAAAATGTATGGAACAGCTGATTTTTTTTCTCGCGATTTCAGGTTTGGTCCCATAGTAAAAGTTGTTCATAATGATGAGTACAATGACCTCTTAAGAGGTTGTTGGTGTTTTTCAAATAACCCTGTCATACTAAGTTGCTAATTACAAGCCTCCACAGATAAATACTAAAATTACTACTCCTTCATAGTCTACACGTTACATCTTATCTTCTACTCTATTCTATTAGTAATTGCCTCAAAGTTGGTTAATTTTCTTAAAACTTGCCATGTAATTTGTTAAATTTTTATTCCTATCTGGCTAACTTGATGATAAACGTTCTGGAATAGTTTTCCCCTGAGTATCAGAGTATTTTCACATTTTCAAGGCAACAGGCAACACGGCGCTTTAAAGCGCTACCAGCCGATAATTACTTCCAGCGATATTTTTTAATCTTGAGAACATTATCGCTTTTTCCTGTGAAATTGTTTAGTAGGTTTTATTTGAGGATAAATAAACTCTGTAGATAATTATCGCTTTAATAAAATTCATTTTCATAGTCTACTTAAGTCTGTGATGTCTTTTATTCCGTCCCAAATATAACCCTACTCATATTTACGCAAAACATACTTTTAATTTATATGACGGCCATCTAGTCAATTTTGATTTCCACATGTCTTAGCGGTTGTTTGGATAGTTTTTTGACCATGTTATTCTAGTGGTCAACAACGAAGTTATACTGTCTCGGTTAGAAAAAAAAAGTATTTTCTTCTTTCACATTAGTCTTGAGACTTTCAGCAGCGCATACGCAAAACGTGGTACGCGATGCTGTGGTAAGCGTTGCGTCAGACGGTAGGCGGGGCAAGGGGCGTAACAGAGGCGGTAGCGGCAACAGAAATATTGAATTATGGAATGTTTATTTTTAAATCTCGATCGAAGAGAGTCAGGATACTCAAAGCATCTTTAAAATACTTACAACATAAACCCGGAATCGTGAATTGTGCCCGGTTGATGGCAATCGGCTCACCCCCTGTTACATGGGACTTAAAACATAACTGGTGAAATCTGGCTATATTAAAGGTACAGTCAACAAAAGAGATAAGTATGCAGGATCGTTGGATATAGTTGAAGTTTAGTAAGAAACCGATGGATGTTCTTGAATAAAATTTTATTTTATTAATAGAAAACAAACAGCGCATTTATCAAACTAAATTTCAGTCGACAACATCCATCAGTTTCTTACTAAACTTCAACTATATCCAACGATCCTGCATACTTATCTCTTTTGTTGACTGTGCGTCTGCCTAAACCTTCGGAGAAATACAGGCGTGATATTGTGCTATTCGTGTGTGAGAATGGAGCTGTGGTGACTCAGTGGTAATGGCCGCGACTTACAAATTCAGTGTAAACTCTATATAACGACCCTCAAGGGACTGTGCATATTTTGACGTTATAGAGAGTTGACGTTAAATGGAGAGAAGAAAAATCTGTATAAGATAAAAAAGAAAAAGTTTATTTCAGACTTATTTGAACGCTATTGCGTATAGTCTATTATTTTTGTCTGACGTCTTTTGCTTACGGGCTAGGATAATAAAGCGACAAAAGAACGTAGACAGCTGCGCAGTTTTTACTAATTTTGGCAACTTAAAAAGTACTTTTTATTTTAAATTCCTGTCGTTATTGAGAGTGGGTGTAACGCTATATAGAGTGTATCATTGTATGGGAAACAAGCTAAACCAACCAAAGCCGAGTGATGTTGTCGCTTTAGGGAGTTTGTCGTTAAATCGAGTGACGTTACATGGAGTTTACACTGTTGTTGGTCGTAGTTCGAACCCAGACAAGCGCATTACTTTCTGTAAATTATTTTATCACCACTGCTCTCAAAACGGTGAAGGAAAACATCGTAAGGAAACCGGTATGTACTAAAACCAACAATCGAAGATATGTGACATAATTATACTAACCCCCGCTGGGCGCGCGTGGTGGATTACGGCCTACTCCCCTGTCACAGAGAGGAGGCCAGTGGCCCAGCAGTGGGATCATTATAGGCTGAATATGTTAAAAGAATCACGAAACATTACTGGAAAGCATTTCTGACACTCCTTTCCACTTTCACACACAAAGTTAGTAAAAACAAACGACATAATACGTATCAAAGTATTTTTATACCAAATTGGCTTTGTCTGTTAGCCGTAAATTAATGGCACTTATCCGAATTTCAGAGGTAAACTCTGTAAATAAATAATACGTACGAAACCCGAGCAGGGAAAACCCGCTCTTATAACCAAACACATTTGTTTTCTTCCAAAGTTTTATTTGATAACCAATTCGGCAAGCGAAGCGAATAAGATAAACTTTAGTAATAAACTTCTTGTCTTTCTTTTCGCTATTTCTTTGCTTGAGAAATAAAAAGTTTTCTTCAAAGAGATGTGCAAAACATAAGTAAGTATGACTTGTAATTTAAACTGTTTTAGAAGAGTTTACCTATTTGTATCCTAAGTACGTAAAATTTTTATAGACAAAAGTTTCGGAATTCAAAGGAGTCTAACATATAGCGGACATAATAGGAAACAGTATTTAACGTACGTGATTCTAATTTATTATCTTACTAGATTTGCCCACGATTTCGTCCGCGCGAAATTTCTTGTTCCCCCGACCCTCCCCGTCGCATCGCATCGCCTGCCCGCGCTATTACTTTGTTTTCGCTTAGCGTTCTTTATGACTTTTTTCGTTTTGCTTGGCTCCTAAGGGTCCTAGTGTGATGTTCTAGCCTTCCTCAATAATTGGCCTATCAAATGCATTTTTTGTTAAACCGACTGGTAGTTCCGTAGATGTACAAACTTATAAACAAATTTTACTCCTTTATAATTTTTTAACCCTAATATTTCAACCTTTATATAAGGTGTAAAAAAATTAACCTTAAAAACTTTAAGAGGTGCTTTAGACCATCGAACTGAACAACTTTCACTATGGGACCAACTCTGAAATCACGAAAAAAAAATGAGCTGTTTCATACATTTTGGCCGAGTAGGTATTGAACTTTTGTATGAAACAGCTGATTTTTTTTTCGTGATTTCGGAGTTGGTCCCATAGTGAAAGTTGTTCAGTTCGATGGTCTAAAGCACCTCTTAAAGTTTTTAAGGTTAATTTTTTTACACTTTGTATAAGCATTTATTCATTCAATGCTAATAATATGGCTGAAAAGGGGGTGACTACCGAGATGACGAATAATAGAGAAGTAAGGAAGCAAAAAAAAAAGATATGTTGCGCCGACCTCAAATAAATTGGGGTAAGAGCAGGAGAATGGTGATAATTTACTGAATGCTGAAATCTTCATTGTATTGGGATCCTGAAGTATCTTATTGTTTGGAAACACATCGCTCATTTGGAGAAACATCGACGTAAATGTATATTTTCCCAAAAATGAGTTAAATATGACAAAGCACTTAGAAAGCGTAATTACGTTAGAAAAGCAAAGACGTAAAAAAAAAAATGCAGTTACGTCGATGTTTCTTCAAATGAGCGACATGATAAAGAGGTCCTTAGTCCTATAGATCGAAATCTCTGCCAATATTTATGCCTTTACCATAAAGACAAATAAACTAGGATGCCTGAGTAAAGTCTGTTTATCACAACAACTGATACTTACTCTTCCGAGTCTTAACTCGCAAACGACACGCAGCAGTATATCCTTCCTCTGTCATCATAAAAACGTTATTTTCTAGTAAAAGTCTAGCAATAAGCCATAATACTTCAGCACTACCGGCGAATAAATAAAGGGGCTCTGAAAAAAAATACACGTCCATATAATACTGTGCCGTCATGAATAAATCGAGAGAGAATGGCGGCAAAATCGCCATTTGAACTGACTGCGGATATATTGGCTGAGCAGAACCGAATTGGCGTAAAAGTGATTCTGTTTCGGCGAACCTAACAAGTGATTTCATTTTCGCAGACCTTTACAATAGACGGAAATCGAAATTTACCCGACACCGGCTGTGGGCCCTAATCTAGAATCGCTTTAACAAATCATAGGGACCCGTGAAACGTGCGGTTGTTTTTCGTGAAGGTTTTTTCCTTATTATTCATTAATTTGGTTTGCTAACCGCAGGTTTTCTACAGGAAAATGCGTGTTTTCCTTCTCGAGTGCCGACGCGACGTGTAGGTATCATTCATGCGTATTATCGCTACACAATGAGTAATGTCAGTGCCAATGCACTTATTGTAAGTAAATATTCCAGTTCATTTCTTTGGGCTCGTGGGTAAATGATAACAGCCGTACTGGTCGATTGATGCTATGCTTGCCGCAGTCGGTTCGTGGATGGGTAACCATCGACATATCGAGACCCCGCCGTGCCTCTGAAAGCACGCTAAGCCGTTGGCCCGGGCTGTCATTCGTAGATTTTTGACAGTCGTTACGGGTAGTTAGAAGCCCAAAAATCTGACAACCAGTCTTACCCAGTAACTGGGTTGTGGAGGTCAAATAGGAAGTCGCTCCATATAAAATACTGACATTCACCTGCATCCGGTAGGCTGGAAACCGAACCCCCAACATAATATGTATTTGGGAAAAGGCTAGGTAGATTTTGATTTTATAAGGAAAGTCTACATGACGAAACAAATGTTAGTACTAATAAATTAAATAACAATAATATTTAAGAATGTAGTTGGACTACTAAAAATCCATGTCATGTCAAATGCCAACCGATCGATAAGTTTTTTAAAAGCTTCGCAACCCGCGCGTGAGTTAATAGCGAAGGGGACGCTAATTGTGTCGAGTGTGATAAAGTAAATAGGGTTGATTAAGCTCGATTATAAATGAGTGTAGAAAAACTAAAGCTTGGATTCGCTTTATTATGCTTATCTATTAATTTATTTGTTTATTATGTTTTTTTCAAGTATTTTAGTTTTATCTGTTCGCTCAAGCTTGCTCAACTTTATATAAAAAATCGTCGGTTGGTGCCTCATTTAATTAAAAACATCTAACGGGCCTCTGCGTGTTGGTTTCGGCCGCTCTTACGCCTTCCAAAGGTCTGGGACCCCAGGGTCCCGAGAAATGTCAAGAGACATTAAAATAATATTAATTTTCCATTTGTAAAACACGAAAGCATGTTTAAGATAAGCAGAGATTAACTTTTACAAAGACATATTCATTAAAAAGTCAAGGTACGCTATTCGTGGAAAACTCGAGATTTCAGTAAAACATAAATGAATTGCTTTGTCAAGACTCTATTTGTAATTAATCTAATGTCCAATCTAAATGAATTGCGAATCTGGACAGGTTAATAGAATAGCTACAAAGCTACTTAATTTATTGTTAAGTAGTGACTTGATTACAAAGGACTTATTTATTTAACGAAGAAAATAAAGTGGATTTTTTTGCTTCTATGATCTTTTCTTCTATAATAATACCAGACTATTATTGTCCCACTGCATTGCAAACGCCTCTTCTGAAACAGAGAAGGATGATCCTTCTCTGTATAGCATTAATCACCACGCTTGCTCAAGGCGGATTGATTTCAGCCCAGAGCCCTGATTCACAACCATACGACAGGCTATCGTATCGAAAACCAGGCATTTCGATAACCTGATTTCACTTGCCCTCAACAGCAAATAGCTGTTGGAAGAATAGCGGGCGTCTATTTGATTTAAACTGAAAAAAAAATTCGGGTTTTGGACTTGTGAACGGCGTTCAGAAGACTCCTACGATAATAATGATTAATGTTCGATACGATACGGAAGCGTATCGAGTGTTTGTGAATAGCTATGCAGGTTTCCTTACGATGTTTTCCTTCACCGATGACAGTGATATCCAAGATGAACTGGGAAATAAACTTCTCTTCTACGATAGTATGTAATTGAACCCCTTAGTGTTCGTTGTCCGTTGACGCGTGTCAGTCGTGCGTATGAGCACTAAAGTTTCCTACTATTAAAGGTAAAGATAGAGATTAAAGGAATATTGTGTCTCGCGTGCGACACAGATCGTTTTTCCTCGTAAAATGCAAAAGAGACAAGAAATGTATCTCCTCATGCTCCATATCTCTCAATAGATCTAAATATGAACCAATTGGTAGGTACGTGACAAACGCGTACCATATTACAACCGGCTTTATAAGCCCGAAATTTGCAATTACATACGCTTCTGTGAATGGGGCTCCCTTTGCCGAGCACCCTAAATACTATGTATGAATGGGATTGCACCCCGAAAACGTAGCGCGATCCCAAAAAACTGTGAAATCCTATGAAAACATGTAGAAGAATTAAATTGAATGAAATAAGTAGGGCGAGAGTATGATGTTTGGCGATATGACCGCATTATTTGCGACCCTTCGACGGATGGCACCTAAGTAGATCATAATCAGCTCGACCAGCTGACTCACTGAAGGGTTGTTTACTTATTAAATAAAGCCTCGTCTACACTAAGTCCGGTCTTTTTACTCTCTCGAACAGGTGCAGACAATTTTTGTACAACATTATAATTTTGGACACCGGTAGTGTAAAGTAGATGATTGTCGCTTCTGACAAACGTATTTGAGTATCGTTTGATTGATGCGAGCTTTTATCACCGTGTAGATACAGGTGAGAACCGCACTTAGAACATATCTCGAACGAGTATTTTCACTAAACTTTTCTACCTTAGAAAAATTGGTATACGAAAATTAGTCGACTGAAAGATTTTAGTACTGTTGTAATATTTTTAGTACTGTTGTAATATTTATTTCAAACAGAATGAATAATCCTGTAGGTACACCTAAAATACCTGTTATATCAGGGGATACCTAAAAGATTAATTTGACAAAAAATTTAGTAAGTAGTGCTTTAAAAAACAAATCGGCTAAAGTGTAATTTAGAAAATAAATATAGTTTCCTATCATCACATTCACATATCATCCAATAGAAATAAAAACTATATTATGTGATGATAAAAGTATTATCGCGGTTAATAGCTGACTCGTTGAAAGCGTTTGCGAACCGGACGGGCAGTGGAACTGACGTCATCAGCGATACGCCGGGGGACGCACGTCACGCGAGCGCCGACTGTGTATAGTGACGTACGTTTGATGACAAACACAGAGAATGTGGGAAATGGGGTCTGGAGAGAAATGTTACGGGGTTTGATGTTTGTTTTATTTTAGAAGTGTTACATTGACGTCAAAGGATTGCTGTTTGCTGGAGCTTTTGATTGGAGGAATGGAAATTTCAAACCATTGCTATTGATAAGAAAATACCTCATCGTCATCCATAATCAAGCGTCGCCGCAACGCTTTCCGCAACCAGCGGATTCCCGAAAACTTGATATAAATGCAATAAACGTATAGTCTATTCACAGTTACCTTTGATTTTGCATCACTGTCAAAATGACACTGACCTTTATGCTCCTTGTAATAAGGTTGCAGTTGGCTTGCTGCTAGTAGACAAGTCTATCAAAATCACAATGATCTTTATTTTCGTTACAATAAGGTTGCTGTTGGATTACAACACGACGCAGAGGTTTAGATTTTATAAACTTTTCCAGCAAATATTTTGAATTTCAAAACATGTTACGTGTTCCAGTTTTAGGGAATTGAAAATGGATGACTAATGAAAAAACTTGAATGAAAAAACTGCGTAGGGGAAAAAACCACGCCAAAACATATTAGCAATGCAATAACCATGTTGGATATACAGGGTTATTTTAAATTGGCTAGCTTAACCCCACAGACGCTACGCAATCAGTATCGATATCTAAACACGTCAAAACAAACAGATTTGATTTAAAAAAATTAGGAGGTCAACGACCGCTGTGGGTTTTGTTACTTGAAGTATGAGTTTTAAACTGATATTACATGACTTCTCAAATTCAATATTTATGCTCTGCCCATACTAAAAATCTTCGTTCAACCAACAATCGCCTTCTACGATGTCCTTCTCACCGTTCTGGTTTCATTTATTCTTCTTTCTTTGTCCAGGCGGTCTTTCTATGGAATGCGCTCCCTCTGAACATCAGGACGGCAACCAGTCGGTTATCTTTTAAAGTGAAGGCACTTGAACATATTCGGCAGAAGTTGGCCGTAACATCCCAGCGCTGATTTGCCGGATTCGTTTTCTCCTCTACCGATCATTTTTCCCCTGAGAGTTCATCTGGTTTATATGTATGTATGTATCTGTGTATATATTGTATTTTATATTCATTTCCTAGCTAGTTCTCCTGTATGTTGCACCTGCCATGTTTTGTCTCTGCATCACCCTAAGGTTGACTGGTAGAAAATGCCTCAGGCATTAAGTCCGCCTTTGTACAGTATTATTTTTTTTTACTTGTGCATAAAGTTTTAATAAATAAATAAATAAAATATTTCCAGTGACTAGGTATACTAAAACTGCGGTCGATGATCCCACAAAAATACGTCAAATTGATTTATTTTTACTTTTATCATGTTTAAATATCGATACCATCGCGTCTGCGCAGTTTACCTAGCCAATTTAAAATAACCCTGTATAGATTGGGGATCGCAGATAGCATGTTAGTACACAATTTAAAATAACCCTGTATAGATTGGGGATCGCAGATAGCATGTTAGTACACAATTTAAAATAACCCTGTATAGATTGGGGATCGCAGATAGCATGTTAGTACACAATTTAAAATAACCCTGTATAGATTGGGGATCGCAGATAGCATGTTAGTACACAATTTAAAATAACCCTGTATAGATTGGGGATCGCAGATAGCATGTTAGTACACAATTTAAAATAACCCTGTATAGATTGGGGATCGCAGATAGCATGTTAGTACACAATTTAAAATAACCCTGTATAGATTGGGGATCGCAGATAGCATGTTAGTACACAATTTAAAATAACCCTGTATAGATTGGGGATCGCAGATAGCATGTTAGTACACAATTTAAAATAACCCTGTATAGATTGGGGATCGCAGATAGCATGTTAGTACACACACGTTTACTACATCTTGAACGAAAGAAATGCGTAGGGAAAACATTGAACCACAAAAAATAAAACCTTATAAAAACATAGATTTTGAAGTACCTACTCGTATAAGTAGTGATTTATTTATTAATACACCAACCATTTGTCTGACAGACAGATTGTAGATTAAAAGTACACACAACTTTCTAGTTTGAGAAATGGAAAATGCGTAGGAGAAAGCACTGAAACATTGCAAAAAGTTATAAAATATGCTTTTTAGGGTTCCGTACCTCAAAAGGAAAAAACGGAACCCTCATAGGATCACTTTGTTCTCCTTCTGTCTGTCTGTCTGTCTGTCAAGACCCTTTGTCTCGGGAACGCATGCAGGTATCGAGTTAAAATTAAAACTATATACTCAGGTCTACAGTCCCTTGAAGCTGTGAAAAAATCAAACTTCTAAGTTAACGTTAAAAAAAGATACGGCCGTTTATGCCGCAAAAAACGTATATTTCGACACTCTCTAGGGAATAAAAATTTATAAGGTACTTTCCGTTGACGTAAAATCATGAAATTTGGCAAGAAGCAAGGTCATGTAGCACAAGTAAAGGAAAAAAATACGAAAAAAGTAAATTTGTAGATACATTTAAAAAAAAAGTCCCGTGACAAACTGTTTACATACCTACAAATTTGTACGGAACCCTCGGTGCGCGAGTCTGACTCGCACTTGACCGGTTTTTTTTAATTTTACCTTTCATTAATAATACACCAACCATGTTTGATAGACAGATTGTAGATTATAAATACACACAACATTCCAACTTGAATGAAAGCAATGCATAGGTTCACTGTAAAAAAAACCTTACAAAAACATAGATTTTAAACTCACGCTCATAGGCAGTAGAAAACGCACGAAGGCTCACCGCAGACAGGCGCGACGCGACTGTGCGACGCGATTCTGGTAGAATAATTTCCATGAAGTTTTCATAGAAATTGTTCTACTAGAGTCGCGTTGTGCTGTTGCGTCTTGCCTGTCTGGGGGAGCCTTTATTTCCACGTTAGACTAAGTGTGCAATGTGCATACACACGCGTTGACGGCTGTCGCCGACACGCGTCGACGGTTGCGCGTTGCCTCCGTCGGCGACGCGTGTCCCTCGTGTGAATGCACACTAACAATAACTTAGCCTATGACTTATGCATACTAATCATCATAATAACAGTAAGGTGTGCAGCAATAATTTCTATTGCTTGCCATATCAATTACGCTATAATCACGGAGTTGACATTCTAAGTTAACGTCACGTGACTTAATGACATGCGATGTTACAGTAAGTTAGTGATTTAAATGCTTGGCATAATATTATTGATTTGCAATAGCCTTTAATGTCCTAGATGATTATACAACAAAAGGTACGGGTTGTCAGAAGCCCAAAAGTCTGACAACTAGTCTTACTAAGGGGTATAGTGTTGCCCAGTAAATGGGTTGTAGAGGTCAGATAGGCAGTCGCTCCATGTAAAATACCGGTACTCAGCTGCATCCAGTTAGACTGGAAGCCGACCCCAACATAATTGGGAAAAGGCTAGGCTGTTTCATAAAGTCCTACAACGAAGAATAATTTATCAAGACGGTGTTATAATCATCGTGCTTTTCTTACGTGTACCTATTGGTAATCGTAGTTGGTTTTTGGCAGCAAGAAGAAAAAATAACGCTGCTACTCATCCTCGGTTTTATAGTTCCAACTTGTGACGAAGGGACTACCAAGTCTATGCCGGGAACTATCTCAAACAAGAACAACAATTCCGACACAGTACTTAACATATACGATAACCTTACCTTCATCCCCACAACACGGTAACAAACCTTAGAATACCCTAGAGTATAAAAATTATACTCCAAAAGGACCCACCACATTAAACCATATTCAAATTGCGGTAAACGACACAGCATCACACGCGCTCCCAACTCGAAGGCACATAAAAGCCAACAATATACACCTTAATTAAAATTTCCTACCAACTAATTGTTTATTAAGTTAATCGGATAATGTGGGTAACAGGCGTTTTACCGGATAATTGCCTGGCGTGGGTTCCGTAGTTATTCTCGCTCAAATTGTATCACGTACGTTCTGTGCACTTGGATATGCCGATAAAAATTCATTGGCGGGAGTTTGATTTTTTTCGGAGTAGGAATACGTGATTGAAAATTGGATTTGTTATGTTTCTTTTTTAAGGATGGTAAATATAATTGTACTCAATGTCTAAGTTTGTACGTTTTTTTTGTTAGCCTATACAGGGCGCTACGGAAAGGGTATATCAATACAAACGGGTTGAAGAGTGTATGTGGTCTAGAATCTCTGTACAAAATTTCAGCTCAAAAGCAGTAACTTTGAAAATGCTTAATATTTTTTTTATTTCGATAGTTTATTAAATTGAAATCATAACAAACGTGTCACCGCACTACGAGGGTCATTATCCATTATCTGTAGTGTGTCTGTGCGGCTAGTACACGCACATCACGCCGCCGCGCGCCAGTGCAGCGCCGTGATGTCGAAATAAAAAAAAAAAGTTGAGCTGAATTTTTGTATAGAGATTCTAGACCAGATACACTCTTCAACCCGTTTGTATTGATATACCCTTTCCATAACACCCTGTATTGTGTCCCTCTGCTGGGCAAAGGCCTTCCCTTTTTCCTTCCAAACCTCCCTGTCTTGTGCGATATCTGGCCATGTTGACACTACAAACCTTATCAGATCGTCATGCCACCTTCGCCGCGCGTGGTCTAAGCGTGTCTATTTTTAGGGTTCGGTACCTCAAAAGGAAAAACGGAACCGTTATTAGATCACTTCGTCCGTCTGTCCGTCTGTCAAGACCCGTTTTCTTAGGAACGCGTGGAGTTACCAAGTTGAAATTGATATCAAAGGCTGCAATCCCTTGAAGCAGTGAAAAAAATCTAACTTCTAAGTCAACGCAATCAAAAGATACGGGCGTTTATGTTCCGTTTATGCCGCATTATTTGACTCTTGCATGGGAATCAAAACCTATAAGGGTACTTCCCGATGAACTAGAATCACAAAATTTGGCAAGAAGCAATGTCATGTAGCACAAGTACCTAAAGGAAAAAATTCGAAAACCGTAAATTCGAGCGCGAGTCCGACTCGCACTTGACCGGTTCTTTTATTTGGTCCATGCGAGACTATCCATTCCGCAGCGAATTTCATTATTTAATAGTAGGTAACACTTACGTATCTATGTATCCTCATGAATAACAAAGCGTAGCTTTCTTAGTATTGCGGAAAAGAGATTTATCATTCGTCAGTCGAGAAGAATCTATATATGGTACTTATAACAAAAAAAAAAAAAAACGATTTATTTTTTTAAATCTGTCTGTTTGTCCGGCTAATCTCTGAAACGGCTGGATCGATTTTAACGGGACTTAGCTGATGTTATAAGGAGTAACATAGACTACGAAAGAATTAAGCTTCGCGCAAAAAAATTAAAACCCATCCGACATGCACGCGAAAGAAGCCGCGGGCAAAGTTAGTCTTTTAATATATTCCAATGAAAATTGAATTGGTCATAAAAAAAACACATCAACACAACTCAAAGGTTTTGATTTAATGAACTTTTACAACAAGAATTTTGAATTTCAAACCAACATGTTACGTATTACAGTTTCAGGGAAATGCAAATGGACGACTAAACCAATATAGCGCTGTCGGCACCGAGCTTTTTCCAATGCTAACTAAAGCTATTTGACGGCTCGCTGAAAGCCTGAAAATAATAGCTATCGATTTTTTATTAGCATCAATCATCGCTAAAACAAACGAGTGACAGTATAAAAAGCCTGATTGATATCTACCACACCATAGGTACACTATTGGTACCTAATATTTTTAAAATACTAGGAACTATTACGCTAGTACCTATCAAGAAATTGTTAAAGGCTTTTTTTGGAATAAGTGTCTCTGTGGATTTTTAGTACCTAGATAAGTGATTGATTAAACACCTGCCTCGAATTAGATTCTCTAGAAGTGTTATTGGGTTTTTCAGTCAGGAATTTCTTATTAGCAGCTGGATGTCAGGGTTTGTGCCCAGTTGATCGCAATAGGCTCGCCCCCTATTACATGGGACCTAATCATTACTGGCGAAATGTTTGTGCTATAAGCACACCTCTGCCTCACGCTTCGGATAAATACTGGGGTGATGGTATGTTATATCATCCCTAAAAACAGCCGGCAAATCGGCAACTTGTGTCGACTAGTGAAGTGGTCGATGGTCGACTCGCCCACAAATAAATTAACTTCGTGCGAGTCGCCTATAGAAAATAAAATAATTTAACAGTGACGATTCGCACATTTCGGGCTAGTAAATTAAAAAAAAGCCTTTAAACTGTCATACGTACAACACTATGGGTACCTAATATTTAGATACTAGATATTATTACACTGAAAGAAATAATTTCTTCCTACACCACATAAGAACGATTTCATTAAGACTTACTGACTTTGTACAGTAAGAAGAAATGTTTGTAAAACAGTAAAAGGCAAAACAGTAACTCGTTAAAGTTTACTGTCATGACAGTAACATTTTGCCTCAAGCTTTAACTGTTTTCGGATCAGTAAAAATACTGTTTTGAACGTTAGGCTCATATGGAACTGTTTAAAGCAGTTCAGATCAATGTTTTTTCGCATTTTTTTTACTGCTTATTTCTTTCAGTGTACGCAAGTAACAAGAATCTGTGAATGGCCTATTTCAAATAAGTAACTCTTTGGCTTTTCAGTAGATAAGTGATTGATGAAACCACGTTTGGATTCATTGAGTAAGTTGACACTTCCTGTCACCCAAGAGCTGGCTTTTACCTTGGCCAAAGGCTAAGCATTGCCATACAACGTGGCAATGCCGCCAGTCTCTTGGGTACATTACCCGTCGACAACGATGCGGAGGAATTTTTCTACGCTATATTTTAGTTTAATAATAGTTTTAGTAAGGTTTGGTTGTTATATTTTAATAGTTTAGTAGTTAATTTAGGGCTGATTTTTCCAACGCCATATAATTAATTTTTAAGAAATAATTTTGAATTTTTGACAGTTCTTCCGTACAAAAACTGTCAGACGTACATTTTATTCCACAAATAAAAATTATCTGTCGATTGAAAAATCAGCCCAAATTGTAAGAAGTTTATCAAGTGTATATATTTTTAACCTCTTTAATAAAAGCTGAATTACTTTCTATTGAGTTGGTACCTTGTCCTAAGAAGAACGCAAATAAATGTATAGGTATTCTACTTTCAGATTTTTCTTCCAGTAAGACATTGAGAAAATTGTCTAGTTCCACAATTCAAGGACCTTTTAAAATCAAAACCGAACAAAAGCTTCGTGAGGCACAATTGCCTTAAACTCTTGATTCATTCAATTTATTTAATTCTAAAACATTTATTCAAATACCTACTTTATGCCATCTTAATTTCAAATTATAAAAAATTTACAAAACCAGTTCTTAATCACACTCCAAACCTCCTTTTAGCTTTTTAATGTGCAAAGTGACCAATTAAATGTTTAGCTTATTTACTGTAGATATATATATTCTGAACTAAATTGCTTAATTAACAGATGTAATTTTAGACCATTCACGGTGTGAAAGTCACAGTGAAACCACGCGGGTACTATTCAATTCATGTTCATAATGTAAACGTGGATTGAGTGAGTCCTCCCTAAGGAGCAGTATTCATATCTAGTGGGCCCTCCAAGCCTCCTTAGCCTAACAAAAGGGAGAAAAATTGTCAAGAGACGAGCTGCGAGTTCAAAGTGAAAATGAATGGCGGACGTATAATAAACCATGATAAAAGACTTTGTGCGTGCGCTTGCGACGAACGGTGCGGCGACGCGGACGTGTAATTTTGACACTTGATTTCTTTATTCAGAGCCCATAAATCTTTCTTCCAACGGCACCCCACTGCTTTATGATTAAAATTCACAAATAAACGTGCACGCAACAATCGACTTTAATACCTTTCACATATCATTAGAGCTTCAAATAATTATCTCATTAAAAAGAGCTCACGGCGCGTCGCGTCGCACAGTGGGCTGAAACGGGCCGGTAGAGGACTTAGCGTTTAAAAAAAAAAAGTTTCTTTTTCTGAAATTTTAAATAGTGCGTTGGATTTATCTATTGATTATAAGTAATTATTTATATGAGGGTCGTTTAGATAACTTGAGTATTTTCGGAGTTATTAATAACCAAAGTAATTTTTGTATGAAGCAAAACAAAAAAACTTGAAAATCTAGAAATTCTCAAATTTTCTCAAAGAATTGACTTTACGTATGTATAGTACGTATTTTTGTCCTATTTTAGCACCTATTGTCGGGTTGCGATTTTCTGCGATTTGGTCGCAATTTCAAATTTTGTTCTCTATTCCACACCACCATAGAGTTTAAGAACCAGGCGCGTTTTTTTTATGTAGTGGTCTCCCCGTTAGGCCTAATCCACTAAGGACTGATAAAATAAGTAAAAATCACAATCAGGTACTGGTCACTGCACTTTTTAATTTAATCACTATCAAGAGTATCCATATTAACAAATGCAAAATTTTCGTATTCGTCATCATCAAATGTTTCCATTTGTTCAATTATTAATAAACTTTGTGCTTCTTCTGACAAAGTTTTATATTTTCTGCGAAGTTTGTGGCGTTTCGCTGAGATGAGTGGATCAGAGCTGGTCAACAAATTATTTAGAATGTCTTCATTTGTAATTTTTCTACTGCATTTCCTGGAATGGTGTTGGCGGTACCTACGAAAGTCTTTATTTCTAGCTTCAGCGGCTTCTGCAGATAGCTGTCCAATTGGTATTAGACCAAAACTTTCAATAATAGCTGCACCATGCATAAGAACTTTATGAACACTTGAAGGCATATAATACCAGCCATATAATTCCAAATACAGTCGCATGGTCACTTAAGCATATTCGTGAAATTTGACTCTGTCAATGTGGTAACCTGATGAAATTGCCTCTAAAATGGTTGCAAACCGCCTAATTAAGTCTTCACTAACACCAGTTATCTCAGCAGTCACGTTTGGGTTTGCAAAAAATCTTCTAGCAGTATTTCCGTCATTCGTGGAGCCGTGCCCTTGTTTGACAACATCTATCAGAAGTCCCATTCTATTTTTAAAAGCATCTTGTATATTTTTCTTCCTGCTTTCCATGATGCACTTGTTGTCTCCCTTTACTGTCCATGTCTTTATCGTTAATCTGTAAGCTATATGCAGAATGCATTCCATCATTCGTATCCAGATATGCAATGATGACAATCCGTATTTACAGAGATCTGGATCAGTCGGTTTTGATCCAATTAAGGGCAAATTATTCATCTCAGTTGGAGTGGCTTTACAAATGTCGCATCTCTGAGATGAAGTATCACATAAAATTGATGTTGCTTTTCCGTCTATCATTGTCATTAATAAAGAGTGTGAAATCTTTATTTCTCCAACTTCTGTTTTTACTAAATTAACAATCTCTTCCTCAATAGCACTTTTTTCAGGCAAAATTGTTATTTTATTTTCTTTCACAAATTCGAAAAAGATTGGACGACACCAGTATGATGAATTTGGTGAATCGTTTTTCCAGATAACTCGTTCGCCGCACATTACTTTTATTGGCACTAAACTTCCCATAAATATGCTTGAATCGTCCAGTTCACTTTCTTGTTCATCGTTTGTTTGCACTTTTTGTTTGTAATTGGCTTGATTTGAAGCACCGTCAAATCCCCACTTACTGATTAGTGTAAATTCTTTACCTCCACTATCTATGACGAGTGACGTCATTATTCTTCTTGTCGTTATATCCAATAGAGCTTGTAACTTTATTTTGGCTGATGTGTCCCTCACTGTAATAGCATCTTTTGGTGGATAGCATTCCTGTTTCGCATGTTGCACTTGAAAATAAGATGGAAAAATATTACCGTCATTCTCTTTAACACTTTTTCTTAAAGTATTGTATTGCCACTTGGTCAGCTTAAGTGATAAAAATAATCCTAAAGCCTCATCCGGAGAAAATACAGATTTTGTTTCTACAGATATGCACTTCTTAACTTTTTTTACATCTTGGGGATTCTTAAGTAAATGTTCTAGTATTTTAGCAATCTCATCATTCCCATCCGCTTTCAACTGCTCAAAATATGCATATTTTATTTCGTCCGAAGATAAATGAAAGTTTTTTGCTCGTCTTTTTTCTGTTTAAGCGCTAATTCACAAAACGGTTTTCTAGGGCTTTGCTCGGTGGAGACACCGTCAGAAACTTTTGCTGGTGATACATACTGAGTTGATGTACTCGGTGCTGTTTGATCTTCATTACTGGTTATTAAACACTTAATAAAGTCTGGCCACATTATGGTTTCTTGTAACCATTCGCTATTTTTAGTTTTGAATATAGTTTCTTTACGATGAGCGTTTTCCCATCTTCTATTTAAATTATAACAAAATTTTGCACAAAATAACTTTCAGGTCTTTTCATGTTGATCACTTAATTCGACTAAAAATTTAGACCTTATCTCACTACACAAACTTTCATTATTTTTAATACTGCCACTGTTTTTTAAAATAATAAAAAGGTCAAGGTTGGTCACCAAATCTTCAAACATTTTCACAAACACAAAATAACTCACACTCACTTCACTTATTTGTATAAGTAATAAATATGTGAGGGTAGTGCGTCTATTATGGTGGGTAATAGAACACTGAAGTACGTTTGAATGCAATAGTACATATTGTGCCCTATTATCGTTGCACCAATCAGGTAACGACACGTGCCATAACTTGATGTTGCGGTCGCGCATTCCTATGTCTTGATTCCCGGAAATAAGTGTCAAAACAAAATACGTCATACCTACCTATATTACCTATGGTGGTGGAAAATGTCGAACAATTTTTTTTTATTTAAAGTACTAAGTAGGTATTGAAGTACTTCAGGCCGTTTAGTGTACATTATTTTCAATTTCAAATTAATTGGAATAAATTGCGAAACTAAAATTTCATAACTCTTCATACAAATTTGATATGGCTATATCTCCGAAAGTACGAGTCCAATTAAAAAAAGTCAAAGAGTAAAAACTTTTTATATTTATGTCTAGATACTAAAAAAATACATTTTAGTTCTTAAGACCCAACCTTGTAATCCCAGCCCACTGTGCGTCGTGTCGATACTGCATTATTATACCATTGCGCACCATTAAATAATTTCAATTACAATTTGTAACATAATTACAACGATAAACATGTGTAAATTACAGCAATTACAATAGCCCTGTAATTCTTGTAATTTTATATTTGTTGGTAGTTCTGTCAGAAATGAAGAGATCCGCAGGAGAACCAAGGTAACCGACATAGCCCGAAGAATTGCCAAACTTAAGTGGCAGTGGGCAGGGCACATTGCTCGCAGAACAGATGGCCGATGGGGCCGAAAGGTTCTGGAGTGGCGACCGCGTACCGGAAGGCGTAGCGTTGGAAGGCCTCCCACAAGGTGGACCGACGACCTTGTGAAGGCCGCAGGAACTCGTTGGATGCGAGAAGCACAAAACCGGTTGAAGTGGAGGTGCTTGGGGGAGGCCTATGTCCAGCAGTGGACGTCTTTCGGCTGAAATGATGATGATGATGATGATGGTAGTTCTGTAATGTGTCGTAATATTAGGTAATAGCAGGGTCTGTGTAATTACTACAGGTTACAAAGTAACAATTGTTATTTAATTGCAGGTAGGTAATTACAATGGTAACTTTTAAATGAAACTCCACCAGGATCAGATAAAGAAATATTCACGATCTTTCTTGAAATTGTTTTTATATTTTTTGTAATTAAAAAATCATCAAAAAGGAATACAGAAACACATAATTTGTAGTTATCTAATCAGTTTGAAGATGGATTATTAAATTCAATTCCAATTAGAAATTGAAGCATACAAATTAAAAAAAACTCACGCACCTGCTTGTTAGCCGTGTGCTGAATAATTAATGTATAGAATAATAACTTAACCCTTATTCGCAGTCGTGGCTTTCAAATACAGTGTGAAATTTTAATCTCCGTTTCCCTCTATAGGGGCATTATACTCATCATTATGAACAACTTTTATTATGGGACCAAATCTGAAATCATGAAAAAAAAATCAGCTGTTCCCTACATTTATGTTCGTATAACTCGTCAAAAAGTAGAGAACAGCTGTTTTTCTTTTCGCGATTTCATGTTTGATTCAATAGTAAAAGTTGTTCATAATGATGAGTACAATGACCCCTTAAAAGACAACGGTGATTAAAATTTCACCCCGTATAATCGAATTATGTTTGGTACAGCCCGATTCAAACTTTACGACGGCTCTGAAGTGCGCTACTCGGTGCGCAGTACCTCACCCCTCACCCCCGCTGACAGGTGAATTTGTTACTGCGCAGCGACTCGCCTCATGTTCTGAGCCGCCATAAAGTTTAAATCGGGCTGTAGCGTTACGTCAGTTCTGTTCATATCAAAAAGCAAAATGATGTATTATAGAGCTATACAGTACATCACAATTTCATGGTCATATTCCTGTCCTCGTCCCATGTTACTTGGGGTCGCCGCAACACGTTTGTTGCTTTCATTCTCCCCTGTCAACCGTCACGCTATCATTCACTATTTTTTTATATCATTCCTCACACTATCCATCCAGCACAACTATTTATAAAGGTTTAATTGAAAATTAATCAATAAAATCTCAACCTCCATTTCTCTCTACCTTTTATTATTCCATTCAACACTCGCTCAAAACAAAAAAGGCTAATCCGATAGACGGACTCATAATAAACAAGTTGACAAAGCAACGATTGAAAATATCGCAGCGCTTTTTGTTCATTTATCTTTTAGTTCCCAAACAAAAGCTTTGAGGTGGTACTGAAGGCGCAATGGACGATTTCATTAACGTTCGCTCTTGGATAGGTAGTCATTTGCGCTAATTAAATAACTGCCAGTTTCTGTAACCACTTACTGAGCGTTCCGCTCTATATTAAATGGAGTGGCTCATTTCCTTAACGTTTTAGTTGTTAAGAATAATTTTCGAGAGCATGTGTAGGTTTTTGGTATTTTTTGCGCGACTTTCTCTGTGGCTAATTAGTTTACTTTGCTATTACTTTGTTAGCTAAATTTTTTCTTATTTTCTTTCAAAGTGATATAATGCCGCGCCATGGGCCGGGTGTAGCTACTATAGTAGGTAGGTGCCTACACCTGAGCTAAATCCTTAGGAGAAACCAGAAGTTAAGCTGATGTTAACCGCCGTGGGTAATAGAAAATCTAACTAAATAGAATGCGAGTTAGATTTTCATCGGTGGAAAATTCTATCTGGAAAAGACAAATAAGGTTTAAATACCCACCATAAAATCAAGCAAAAATCGCAAATCACCAAACATCTCAACAATTACCCAATCCTAATCAGCCCTCCATTAGCCAATATGTCAATATAACAACCATACAACCCGAAGGCAAATCTAAGCCATCCTAGTCACTAGCAAGTTAGTTGAGATAACCTTATTTGGCAGCTGACGTCACAGCCGTCGCGTGGCGGCCATTACTGCAGAGCAAACACGTAAGCCGGTCACTGTCAGCACTAGGAGAGCATCAGGCTAGCCATAATTGACGGGATGATGAACAGGCGCTGGATAATGCAATTAAATTGATACGGGCTATGAAAGTTATTGGGATGTTTCATGTTTGTTAATGTTACGTGGCAGTTTTGTATATAGATGTGGTCGGTTTTCGGGCAGTATTTTTTGAAAGAGTCAGAAAAGTGCTACCACTATTCAAATGGCAAATGGAAGACTTGCATCCCTTTAAGGCAGCTGTCATCACAGAATCCTAAATAAAAACTCTTTTTTAACAGGGCTAAGAATTTTTTGAGGTATTTTAATAACCAAGACATATTGAATCTAAAGCCCTATCTGTCCTGCAAGCCTCAGATAAATAATGCTATGAAAAACACGAAGTCTATTTCAAACCATCCTACTTCGTTACTCGAAACTAGTCCATTCTTCATTATTGACGAACAAGCTATTAATTGCCCGGTAACTGTCAACACTCGCCTATCAGCCTTTAGGAACTGTAATTGACGGGCAAGTGGCGTAAAAGTGAATCTGAGGCGTCTCGGATGTTAGGACGCTGGCTCGCGAGCCAGATCGATAGTCCCCCCCTCGCGCGCGTATTACCTCCCCCCTTCGGCTAGAAACATGCTTTCACGAAATCACTGGGCTTTGAAAAATGTTCAACTTACTCGCAAAGGGGATCACAACAATCTGTTTGAAATAGTGCAGGTTCCTTTGTGAAACACTAGAGCTCTGTATCGATATTCGATCGTGTATTTGAATTTGATCTGTAAATGTTGGTAATAGGCTGTTTGAGTTTCTAATTTAAGTTTCACACTAAACCGAAGTATATCTGTGGCATAAATCCTTAATTTTATAGCGTATTCCAGTAGCCAATTAGGAATCAAAACCATTTCCAAGAGTAGCAATAAATACTAAGTCAAAGTTGTCGAACGGGTTGCTGCAGAATACCTACCGCCATTAATACTCGCTTTCAGAATACAGATTGAATAAAGTGGCTTACTCGAAACCGAGACGCCAGCAATATACTAGAGGAGTAGGAAATTAACACTCTCGCCACAGGCAAAGAAAGAAAAGGCTTTAAAGAAAAATACTATATTGTGTCTTTCTATGCTCATGAAGAAAGAATGGAGGACTGTGAGTCTGTGGCTGTGTCTACAAAGGGATCGTTTTAATTACTAAACGTATCATTTGGATTAAACGCAATAGGTTTATTTGAAAAAACCATCGGAATGTTATAAAAATATATATTTATTTTGTTTCCTAATTTATGTTATAGGTATTTTGAACCGACCTTTTTTTGTTGTCTTTTTTGTTTCAAGTGTTTATCAGTGGAAACTTGTAAAGTGCCTTTAAATGCATATTCTTTAAGAGCACTGTTTAAATAAGCTGTAAGTTTCCCGAATATAATACAACAAAAAATATATAAAAACACTTAACAATTAAATATTTTTCGCTAAGCTATGTGCCGTGCCGCCCGTCAATCTCAGCGAACTAAGATAATGAGTGTTAAATCAATCAATAAATACAAATAACAGGAATCGTACTTCAAAATTTCTAGGAAGCCAAGAAAATACTTTCCAATAAGAATCTGATAGAACCTATTTCGAAGAGGACGCTGCAGTATTGAGCCCTAATGGCCATTGCAAGCGACAAGCTAGCCACCTGTGACAACTATTCTCCATTAAAGTCTTTAAAGTCCCATAAGTCATAGATGAAGTTTCCAGTCTGGAGTTAGACTCATTTGTCATAGTCGGGTCTATGTCGGACTTGTGTGGAAAAGTATCTTTATGATGTTTGAAAACAAATATCATCAATCCTTCTTAACCTACACTTGTTCTAGGTCACGATTTTTGTATTAAATCTTCCCATTTGTCTTCTGAAATCAACGCCACCTGACACTAAATGTAGGATAAAATTTATTGGGCCAATGATATCTCCTTGAGGCAGGCCTTGCCTAAAATAATAGATTGGCTTATTAGTATGCGTATGACGATTTCTTGGTTCTTGATTTATGGCAAATTACTGCTTTGATAGGGACTGACTTCCGTTTGACCTTAGGAAAGATATAGGGCGGCGCCTCTGCGTACTCGTCCTATAATTTGCCACTTGGCCACCCAAGGAGTGCTCTTCGAGCAAATAACAAGTTATGTTGATGTTCAGCAAATGTAATAAATTAATGATAGCTTGCGGGCCACGCATGGCATGGTAATTGAATAGCGATATACACTCCTGCACTCCACCTGTCGGATTTGAAAAATTATTTTTGTATTTTACAGCCCAATTCTTGAGGAAGGCTATAGGCTACTAACAATACTCTAGGGCGCTTAGGAACCGAGCAAAAACCAAAAAGTCAGAAAGAACGTTATGTGAAAACGAAGTAGGAACGCGGGCCGGCGATACGATGCGTCCGGGTGGGTCGGGGGTACAAGAAATTTTATGCGGTCGAAGTCGCGGGCAGAATCTAGTTTTATTATATTTTTGATTTAAGTCTCATCCCCAGGTATATTCCTACTTGAGGGTTGTCTCATTAGAATACATTCACTTACTTTAACACATTTCTATCAAACCAATTTAAACAAAACAAACTTATATAACTGAATAAACTTATCCGAACAACTTTCCAGTATCATTTACACGTATTGTAAGTCCATTGACAAACAAACACTTGGCAAATACTCTTAGTTTCTTCGAGATAAAAATAAAATAGAGCACTTGGAACAATAACAAGTGGTGTCCCCGCTTGTAGCGCCCCCTATTAGGTTAACTTGACAAAAGACTCGACGCTTAATTATGAGACAAACTGCACTTTCAATTATATTTCGGGGAAGTTCTGCTTTAATTTTATTCTCTTTTATTGGTTTATAATCCTAAATAGGGTCAGCCGTTCTTATTCTTCTTTTCCACTTGACTGTTTTTTCAACATCTGGGTAAACATTGCTTGTTTCTGCTTTATGTTTGTAAACTGGTAATTTGTTAATGTAATATTTACTGTTATTTTGACTCAGTGCCATGTCTTAAATTATTCATAGCCAACATTTACTGTTGTAAATAGTTTTTCGCAGAGAGAGTAGGAGTATTTCAAGAATGCCGCGCGAAGTATACATATTCGATTGCACTCGGCAATAATATTGTAGCTTTATATCAGTGAAATAACTTTTCTAATTGGATCAGGACTTTCAGGATAATCCTGTTAGAAACAAGTAAACAATTTAAGCTCTATAATTGTTTTAAGATAAAAACAAATCCTACGGCTCTCGGCAATAGCCTTCTATCAGTAACACATTTTTGTAATCGGATCAGGAGTGTTATAAACAAATAAACACACACAAATCAAATTTACATATACATAAAATCCTAATTCAAATTAACGTATAGCTAAAAATCGTAGTCTCCATCTCCACTCAAAAGCAAACGCAAACACCGCGAAATTTTGACAGTTATTATATATTATATATTTCATACAAAAACTTTCAACGTCAATTTTTTTCCTCGAATAAAAGTTATCTGGCGATGGAAAAATCATAAGAAAAAAAACGAAAAATCGGCCCCTAACAACATGATAAAAACGCTCAACGAATCCCCTGTAACCGCTTGGAAACAGGCATGCGGTGTATTTGCTCTCATTTTTCCAATGTCAAAGGTCACGCAAGCCCCCAGAGAAGCTGCAGGTTGCATAATAAGATTGATCTCGTGTTACTAAGGCGAACAGTTGCTAGGATAACTTTGACCTTTATATATAATAACAGCGTATAGTAGGCAGGTAACAATGGTTGAGTGTTATTAGGACAGGAAGTCGTTTATGGTAATGATGATGTTATTTTATTATTAGATTAAGGGCTTTTGTGTAAATACAATTTCAGTCTAATCTAGCAAATATTGTAGTTCCACCTCGTACCAGATCATCATCATCATCTGCCTAGCCTTTTCCCAACTATTTCGGGGTCAGCTTCCGGTTGGATGCAGCTGAATACCATTATTTTACATGAAGCGACTGCCTATCTGACTTCCACAAACCAGTTACTGGGTAATACGATACCCCTTGGTAAGACTGGTTATCAGACTTTCGGGCATTTGACTACCCGTAACGACTGTCAAAGATCTATGAATGACAACCAGGACCAACGGCTTAACGTGCTTTCCGAGGCACGGAGGGGTCTCGGTATGTAAATGATAAATGATTTATTTTCTGTAAGTAGGTTTGTACAAACACTTTTACACGTCAATAATATTTTTTTTTAAGCTAGATGAGATCGGCGTTTCCTATCTGACTACTCTGAGCCGAAACAAACTCAGAGGTCACAGTCTCTTTTAAATGTAAAGATGGTCACCCATCCACAGACCAACCGCGGCAAGCGTAGCTTAACCTGATTGATCGACCTGTGCGGCTATTATTTAGCCACAGGCCCCTAACTATACCAGATAATATTAAGAATTTGCCGGTATCAGCCAAGACTGATTTTTGAAGCAGTGGTGGCCTAGTGGTATCGGCCCCGACTTACGAGTCATGAGTTCAAACCCAGACAGGCACTTTATTTTGTGTATTTAATTTCATCACCACTGCTCTCAAAACGGTGAAGGAAAACATCGTGAGGAAACTGGCATGTCTTTGAAACAAAAATTCGAAGACACGTGACATCCACAAACCAGCACTGGGCCCGCGTGGTAAATTATAGCCCATTCCCTCTTGAAGAGAGGAGGCCTGTGTCCTAGCAGTGGAAACATTATAAGCTAATTATGTGGTGCCAAAAGACGTCCTGCTGAACGATGATTATGATATACCAGTATCTTTAGTAATATCACGTAATACGGACAAAAGGATTTTTGTGGAATAATTCTAGTGCTTCAAATCAAAACTAACTTAAAATCAAAACTACTTATAATCTGCAGTATCGGTCAAAGCAGCTTTAAATAAAAACCATAATGTATAATATCCCTTTGGGAAAGTGGAAAATGATACCACAACGGAGCCGGTCCTTATGCGAAAGGAGACTTTAGCTTTATTGCAAACAACAATTCCTATTATGACGGCTTTACTTTACACAATAAATGTTATTAAAGCGTTCGTGTTTCTTTGTATTTTATTAGGTTATGCTTATTATAGATGTTTTATAACAATATATTTTCTTCTTCGATTTCATGTAATTGAAAGGATGTTGTCTTTGTAACCAAAAACATCGTAATGTTGATTTTGCTTTTGGAAAATATACAAAAGTTACGGCAATTTAATACAAGTGGTTAGACTACTGGCAACTCATAGGTTTAATTGATCCGTATAAGGACGGATCATTTAAACCTACTGAGTTACTAGCTGTTTCCCGCAATTTCGTCAGCAATCCAGGATGAAAAGTAGCTACCTGTTAGCGACGTGCTCATGTTTTTTTTAGATTCGTAGATTCATAGTTAGTAAGTAGTTACAATAACATTTATGTATAACCCTCAGAATACAGAACAAGTATAACCTAAGCTATGTGAATATAGATGTATGGGCCGCTGGACCCCCACCCAAGACGCCGGCAGTTGAGTCCGTGCGAGCACTGCAAGCGGGTGCGCTTGTACGTGTTTACCTCGTTTTGTCAATTTATCCGTGTTTTTCAAAAATATAAGTTTCCTAAGCTACTTTCTCGTTTAACTTCACCGATTACCACCTACAACATCTACACTACCCATGTTATGTTTTTGTTATGTTATGTTACCTATATCGTTACCCAGGTCGTGGTCTGTCCGTGTGCCAAATTGCATCCAAATCCGTTCAGTCGTTTTTCAACCGTTTTTGCGTGATTGAGTAACAAACATACAAACTTTCACATTTATAATATTACTAGCAGCGCTCCGCGGTTTTACCCGCATAAGCTTCCCGTGGGAATATCGGAATAAAAACTTTCCTATGTCCTTTCCCTGGACTCCAACTATTTCCAACTATACCAAATTTCATACGGTTCAGCGGTTTAATCGTGAAGAGGTAACAGACAGACGGACAGACAGACACTTTCGCATTTATAATACTAAGTATGGATTAGTAGAATAAGTAAACTAGGGTAGACTTTTATCGAAAATTCCAAGCAGAAAAGATCTAAGTTGAACATTATCCACTTAGAAATTCAAGTTACTATCTCACGCTATTCATCAAAGTTTATAAAACCCAGCAAACTTCGTATTAATAAAGTAGCCAGCACATATTCAAGCAAAATATTTAATAAAGCATTACACAACAGCGCCACAAAATATTCACAGAAACGGCCAGTGAAGGCCGCTCAAAAGTTTTATTGAAATAGTTCGGCCACACTGATGCTTTCGCTCAAAATGTTTGACCTCAATGAACATCAGTCTTTTTACGACTGTGTTTGAGTTTAAGCAATGCGTAGATAAGTAAGTCTTAAAACTCCACTTTGAAACGCTGGCTTTATTTCATTTTTGTTTTATGAATCTATTTAAATAAATGAAAGTGTGTGTAGTTTACCTACGTGAGCGCTAGCGGCAATGTTGCCTTCACTCAAAGCTTAGTCATTCATTAACTTAAGTAATCTAAAAAAGTAGCTTCAACTTTCTGACTAACTAACCGACTATTTAATTTTGACAATTCAAAAGTGCCTGTACATGGTTTAACTGAAATAAATGCTTTGAGTTTGAGTTTGAATGTTGTCGTATCCAGGATAATATTAATATTTTTTTGATGAACATTTACATTCGATTTTTTTTTGTTAGGCTATATTATTCTATCCCACTGCTGGGCAAAGGCCTCCCCTTTCCCTTCCAAACCTCCATGTCTTATGCGATATCGCGATTTCGATTGTTGAAATTAGATTATTAATTACATTAACAATATTCACACTCTCGGTATCACCTTGCTACGTTTTTATTTTACGCAGCCAATTACTGGACAACCAACAACATAATCTATCTTTTATTTTTCTGTTAGCTTATGGCGGTTATCTTATCTTTTTGTATTCACTAATGACGGCACGTGCTCACAGGTATAAAATTCGGTTAGTTTCGGTCCCTTTTCAACAAAAAAAAAACCCTAACGTGGTGTAGACTTGGGTTTATTTATGTGCGCCAGCGCAAGTTATCAGAGCAGATGTTTGCTTTTGTCCGAATTTATATTTTATTTACCTTTAGCACGTGTTTATCGATAAACGATTAGGTGAATGTCTTATTTATATTAAATTTATTTTATTTTTACTTACCTCATTACTTAAGTTTAACTAATTAAAACTTTTATTGTTAGGTGATTTGAAATAATAAATTCCTTTAAGTTAAATCCAATAAAATTATGGTTTCTTGGTTTTGGTACCTACTACAAATCTCTTAGTAGTGCTCGCGCTGTCGTGGAATTTTCTAGTAAGCCTCTGGATAAAATTACGGAAGCTAGCGATACTACTTCTTTCATTCCTCACTATTACCTACGAATCCGTTACTCGAAGAAAACGAAGCGTAACAATAACGGCCATCTGTCGCGGGGCAAATCATACAACAAAAGGTTTTTTTGCTCGAATGAAGACGGCTGCAAGATTCGATAGTTAAAACGGGTTGCAGCTGGCATGCCGTCAATTATATTTATATTAATTTTACCAGTGTCCCGTGTCGTGTTTCTTAATTAATTCGTTAAAACTAATTGTTTGTTTTTATTTGTTTCAGAATGTGATCACCGGAATCACTTCATCGATGCCGACAAAATTCATATGATTATAGCAGACAATGCGGTCGCAGGCTTCAAAACCCTTACCTAAGAAAGGTGACTTGAGTAAAACATCATTCAAAAACTCAAGTAAGCAAGCTGCAAAAAAATCAGTGTCACCTAAAAAGGTTAAGAATTTGGTAAATAAATCATTGATCAAAAATCCTAAGAAAGTTTCTTCCAAAGATGACTCTTCCAGTTCCAAAAATGGTGATGATTCCGGAACTTCTGATAAATATGAAACATCCTCTGAATCCAATAAACCTGCACCATGTAAAGCGTCTACCTCTCGGGGTGATTCACCAACAAAAAAGCTCAAGAAAGATCCTAAGGAGAAGAAGGACACGTCTAAAAATACTTCAGACAATGTAAAGAAAACGCTTCCGCGAAAAGCAGCCAAGGCAGTCAAGAAACCCAAACCTGCTAAGGCCAATGTAAAAAAGTGCGGAAAAGGTAAAAAAGATATAAAGTACAAAATTAATAAAGATGTTATAAAGAAAACAACACCGAAATTCTCCAAAGCTAAGACGATTGTCAAGAAAGGTAATGTTGCTAACAATGACAAAAAGAAAGGGGCAACCCTAACAAAACCAGAAACCACGGAAAAAGATAAAAAGTTTGATGATAGTAAAAATTCCACCGATGATTCAGTTAATAACAAGTCAAGTACGCCTAGTGAAAGTAATGATGAGAGCGGTAAAACTGAAGACAAAATTGATGACAAGGTAAATTCTAAAAATATTTCTGATTCTGCAGTTTGTAAACCGCCTCCTAAAACTCCATCAGCTAATCAACCAGAGACTCCAAAAGCTGAAACAGAAAGACCTCCTAAATTTTTCACATCTACTAGATCTCCACGTACAGTAGACATAGACGTGAAATGTTGCAAAAATTCAAAAGGCAATCTTAGTGTTTCTGAAAGATTTGTATCTATGAAGTTGGAAAACAAAATGGAAGACTATGCTAAAGACAAAAGTTCTTCGAATTCTTCATTAGTATCACAAGGACCAGAGATTGATGTTTATACCTTCACGGAAAAGGTAGACTCTCCAAAAAGCATACTGTCCGACTTTCGTAGTCCTGTTAACAAGAATGTTGGCAGAGTGCGACCTATTGCTAGAGTTAAAGGAACGGTTATTGATAAGAAAACTGAATCGGAAAAGAAAAAATATTCCCCTCATAGACCTATCGAAGAAGTTGTAAAACAGTTGAAGAATAAACGATCAGAAGAGTTAAATGCTAATCAAAATCAAAGTGTTTGCACTGCAACTAGCGTAGAAACGAATCCGAGTAACAATGAAGCAGAAGCCGAAGAAAAACCAAAACCTATTGTTAGCAAATCTTATAAAATGGTGGCTCGAAAATCAAGTATAACTGGAAAACCTTTTAGTCCCATCAAATTTCTTGAACAAGATACTGTGGCAAGTAATATTGAAAAACCAGAAAAATCCGTCAAGCCAATTCCAAATGCAAAGAAAAATCCGGCAAAAACAAAAAAGCAAGGCAAGAAAAGCAGCCTTTCGGATGAAGATATCGATAATTCTAAATTTGCTTTGAATACTAAGGCTTTCCACTATTCGTCATCTGAAGAGAGCGACTCCAATGACGATAATGACACCAAAGAGTCTTCCGAATCCGATAACCCAAAAAATAAGAGAGCAAAGAATAAAAGGTTCAAGAAAAATAGAATCACGGACGGCGCGAAGAAACCTCCATCTAAAGAGTTAAAAGAGTTATCGAAAGATTCTCTAATTGATCTCAAAGAAAGTTCTGCTTTGCTAGGTAATGAAAAACCTAGTAAGAGGCGGCTTAAGCTTTTGTCGATGTGGTCTGGGCCTAAAAAACATCGAATGGCGTCTCTAAACGCAATAGCAAAAGTCCATTGCTTGTATGAAAATGAAAGTAAAACACATATGGAATTGGGTCTAATGAAAACTATAGATAGACAAGTTTTACCAAGCACATCTAAGACTGTGACACCCAAAAAGAAAGAAACTAAGCCCAAGGAAACCGAAAAACAAGAAAGTACTTCAGAATCGGAATACGAAGTAAAAAAAGAAAAGAAAGAAGACAGTTCTGAAAGTTCCGACGATAACCCGCCTCAGAGATCGTTGCGAGGACTTGGTATCAGAAGTGCGGGCAAATATTGGGATCCAAAATCCTCTACATCTTCCAGTGAAGATAGTGAGCAAGATACTAAGAAGAAAGTGACAACTACAGAAAAAAAGAAAGCCTCACCTAAAGCATCTACGAGTAAGTCGGATTCAGACAAACCACCAGCTAAAATGAAAAAGACTGCCGGTGTACCCGTGAAGAAAAAGCGTAACAGAAATGAAGTAGTAATGGACCTAAAAGATATGGTCGTACAAAAACGAATGGCAAGTCTTAACGCCACGGCAATTCTAGCAGCTAGTTACGAAAAACGTTCGCCCAAATCTAACAAAGATGATACTACATCAGACTCATGTAGCGATGAATCTTACTCTCAGAAGTCAAAAAACGGGGTAAGTTCCGGCGTTAAGTCGGAATCAAAAAACGAATATGAGGCTCCATCCGAAAGTGATGAATCCGCTGTGTCAGATAGAAAACAAAAGGTTGAAGTTATAGTAAACCAAGACACTGATGTAACCATAACTGGGGTCTATGCTACGCACCATCATGAGGGGTTTTGCACGGTGTCCGGAATGCAGTATCGCATTTCATCAACAAGTCATACGCAAACCACAGCAACAGCCAACTGCGAAAAGGTAAGAACAATAAAATCTATAATCCAAAATCGAGTTCGAATAAATCTTTCAGACTTGTTAATATGAATCGTGGGGATAGATGATCCCTTGCTAACGGGGAAGGTAGTAAATCAAGTAGCTTAATACCCATACGTAATAAAGATTATACACCCGCTGGCGCTTCGATTCTCATTAATACGTGGTAATGAAGTAAGTTCTATGTAAACACGCCTCGGGACCTCATCCACACATTATCCTTCATAGCTTATGCCTTACGAAGCTCTGCATAGAAAAATAAGCTTTTTGCTTTGAACTTGAACGCCGTTTTTCGTTTGCATTCTCATTATCAATTGAGGCGTGAACGATTTTCGCGTGAAAGGAGTAACCATCATGTTACCCTTGACGCAGATTATATTGTCTGACGCGTTAAATCTTATTAATGTTATGTTAAGCTCTCAGTAACGCCAGGGATCCTAAATAGATATACATAACACAACCTTGTTAATCTACGTACGATACTTCACTCCCGACGGTATATTTCACTTTAGCCCTTTTTTGCGCCGAGGCATAATGTAATCCGTTCTTAGCCGGCGTCGACGCTACCTCCCATTCGCTCGTTGTGCTTCATTCTTACTTAACTTGAGCCAACATTACGCGTAAGTAAAGTAGACAACTAGATACATCTAATTATTTAAGCTAACGTATTAAATACTAATAACGTTACTGTGTCTACAGGAGGGATGTTCTCGTGAGGATGGAGCCCGCTACACTCCGCTTTCCGCCTTGTCATCCATGCAGCCACCCGCCGAACACAATCACCCACATCCAGGTAAATATATTTAGACTATAGTGCCAAATCTCTCAAGCAGATTCAACAGCTTAGTAAATTGGTATCTCTTAGGCTAGTGTGTCACACTCAATATTACAAATTCACTTAACAAATGTTATCAAAATAATACTATCCCCAACTTTACGTTAGGTAAATAGGTAGGTATTTAAATTCACGCGAGTTTATAAAATCCTTCATATTCATCCGTACCCGTGATTATTTTTTTCTATATAACCGCCCCGGCATCGCGAAGATTTCGAAGTCTCCAGATAAATTGGAAGGCTCGCGATATGCGCATCGCTAGCGATATTTTAATTTAGATCTTTTTCACCGATCTACACGACGACGATACCGCTGGCGGTAGATTGCAAAGTGTATGAACATGAAGACAAGTAATATAAATAATAACATATCAAGTCGGTAGCCCATCAATGGCGATAATATCCGTTTATTGTCGTTGGATCCCACTTTTGAATCCCATTTTTTAGGTATTAACGATGGATCCCGTTTGCTATTTCCGTTGAATCCCATATTATAACAACATGTGTACATTTCAGAAGAAAAGTGATTTACCTTTATCAAACAATAAAAATAGATTATTTTTAGTGGGGTACCCGGAACCGAACTAGTTAGATTAGGTTAATTATTTTAAAAAAAACAATGTTAGGTTAGGTTAGGTTAAAACTGTGACCCCTACGCACGAGCCGAGCGAGCGAAGCGAGCGGTGCCGCGGCAGCGGCCGGCGAGTGCCAGAAACGACTAGATTATATAGAAAATGAGTTGTTTGTGAAATAAATAGTATACGAAACGTTGGTTGTAAACTAATTTGTCAATGGAGTTTTGGTGAAACATTAGTGAACCCCTCATTTTATTATAAACAATTTTGTTGTTGAAAGTACCCGCATTCAGATTTTTTTAAGCATTCGGGATCCAACGGAAATACTTTTCGGGATTCAACGACAATAAAACGTAATTATCTTGCATTTTTTAAATTCGGGATCCAACGGAAATACATAATAATGTTTTGCGGGATCCAACGCCAAAAATATTAAAATGGGATTCAAAAACGGGATCCAACGGCAATAAATCATAATATCTACGAAACCCGTTTCTCTCGGTCGGTATATTTTATTAATTATTCTTCAATTTATTCAGGAATAAATGATACGCTCGCGTGAGTCTTCATAACAATTTTATTATCTTATGTTAATCATTTTTAGAACTGATAAGTGATATTTTAGTGAGTTTTATCTTTTCCCGAAATGGAACTGTTCTGTACTGTTTAAAAATATGCAAATCTTTATATGTTTTGGCAAGATTTGGAGAGAGAAAACATAAAGGTATACCTAGTAAAAAAAAAAATTGGAGAAATTTTGCCTACTTATTGAAATTTATATAAAGTTAACCGATTACTAATTACTTAGTCATAAGAATACCTCCTATTAATAATTTAATGTCACTGTAATTAACCTTTTGCTACACCTACGAATCACCCGGTGTTTTTTTTTTCAATTGCACGTTCGGCACTATCAGAAGTAAAATCAAGTACTTTACACATATCAGTAAAAATAATCCCTAAGAAGGGAATATTCATTAGAATTCTTACGATCCGCAAAGTGTAATACTCCTATAAGACTTCGAGACTCCAATATTAAAAGTAAGAGCCCAAGTTTTCCTACTATTATTGCCCTCGTTAAATTTACAAGCCCGGAAGGCGTTTACCATGATCACCCCATTTAAATTGCTACTTTATGTTAGAAGATTATCAAAAGTTATAGGTATCTGTCGGTAAAATATTTGTCTGTACAAAATCATCTGTTTCATTTTCAAATATTACTTCATCCTGTAAATGCCATAAATGTTGAATTAAAAGGGCATGATAATCTATCTCTACCTCTAATAAAACTATTCATATCTGGCTAATTTAGATTTTTTAAGATCTAAACTCACGACAGTTGACCCAAGTAATGTGCAGACGCCAGCACATCAAGCTACCCGAAACTGTCAAATTTTCCCAATCAACTTTGAACCTTATTCTTTAATTATTTAAAATAATTATTTAAAGTATAAAATCTATTAAAGAAATTTGACAGATTGTAGTAGCTTGATGTGCTGGCGTCTGTACTATGACAAATTAGCAGACCCTTTGCAAAACAGCCCGATTCAAACTCTATGGCGGCTCAGAACATGAGGCGAGTCGCTGCGCAGTAACAAATCCACATATCAGCGGGGGTGAGGGGTGAGGTACTGTAGCGAGTAGCGCACTTCAGAGTCGCTATAAAGTTTAAATCGGGCTTTACTGTATTTTTTTGCCATGTCCAAAAGTATAAATACCAGATTTTTCCCAACATTCACCTATCCATCAAACATTGATGAAAGCTCCATACATCACTCCCATACATCATGTTTGCATAAAAACATAAAACGAACAGTCCATCCCTTTACATTATTAATAACTACTGGCTTTTACACGTGACTTCCGCGTTCCACCTCGTTTATTAAAAAAGCGAAAACTGTGAAACTCCGTTTGATTGTTTTCCAGTAACCGAAGCTGAAAAACGTTCTTCGCGAATATTTTTTGTAGCTTTGAGGGCTTTCAGTTCGATTTTTCTGAAAACATTTTCCTGCAACTGTAAATGGAGACCGTTATACGATTAGTTAAAATATTCTTCCTGGAAACTTCATTTTCCTAAGTAAGATGCAAAAGTTATAACTTTTTAGTCGAGTTTCAGATTCAAGTTCGCTATGAAAGTGACTGATAATATTTCATTGCTTTGAGCTTGAATCAAATTCGATAAAACGTGGGTAAGCTACTGTAACACCGGTATGAAAAACCGTATAATACACAAATAAATGGTGCAAACAAATCACACAATAGACACAATCGCTCACAAATACATATTATTTGTATTTTTATATCAGAGGAAACATTTTACTGCGAAATTGTAATATTATGACGGAATTCACGCGTTTCTCATAAAAAAAAATATGTGACTTTATCAACATGGATATTCTCAAAGAGTGTGTTCATGAAGAGAATGTTCAGCATAAATAATTCGCCAAATTACGTTCGTTAAATCTGTTTGTTACAAATTAAATCCATGAGCTTAAGTTTTATTTGTTGTTGAAACCATAAATCATGTTTAAACTCAGTTAAACTTTCACATACGTTTTTTTCCGGCACGGATTAGCTAAGCTTTAACTGGTGTTAACACAGGCATTAAGCCGTGCAGCCATGACTTTCAATCTAACCACATATTGGCCACCAACGCCAACAAACACGTAGATTGCCACATTGGTTGCCAGATTGATTAAGCACATTCAAACAAAACTAGCATTGTACGCAATTATTTAAAGGTTGGTTATTGGTGATGTCTGGTCTATGTGTGGGGGTACAGCTTTAAATTCAAGTCTACAACGCGGCCACGCCTCATTGCTCATGTTAACACTTAAAAGTGAGGGGGCGTTGGAATAGTAATGACAACAATTATCTTGTACACCACGTCATATTATTATATATTTATGATAAACACCATGCTTTGGATTTTTTTTCGAGTCTTGGACTCGCTCGTTGCAGTTGGCACGACCTCCAATGGCAGACGATAAATTGATCTGCCTTGACGAATACTTAGAGCCTGTACAAGCGACCTATTAAGATTGTTGCAAACACTCTATCACAGATCTTTAAAACATACTGTTCAGTCGATTTTCTAGGCTCTTTAGCTTGTATGTAATGCTTCATATTGTCCAGATTATAATCTAGCTCTTACCCGCGGCTCCACTAGCTTTCTCAAAGTTGCCTAGTCGGTCTTTTTGCTTTTACTCATCCCTTTTGCACTCTGGTGTGATAATTCATACCTCGTATTTTATGGGCGATGTCGAGTAATGTATCAACATTAACATAAAAATGAACGGGCAAAAAATTATCAGATGAGATTCAAGGCTCTTGGAAAAGGTGTTTTATTTAACCCTCCAAAATGGCAGTTACTGGATTTTCTATTCTTTCTTTTAGTTACATTCAAAGAATTGCCTTCTGTCTCTTTAAATATCGAAACGTATGTAGTTTCTTCGATGGCTTAGCAACTGTAAAATTGCCTTTATTTTTTTCAAAAGACACATGTGTCACTTTTAGCCGACGACATTGCTAAAGCAGGTAAATAATATATTTCAATTGGTTAGCCAAACAATCCGTATTTGGACCAATTAGACGAACAACGACTTCCATTACTTCGTCTGACCTTTAACAAATTCACTGTAAATGTGAACCAGAAAGTAGAAATGTTGTCTGAACCCAGGCCCCAGACTGCCCAGACCATCCCGAAATCACAAAAACAAAGTGACAGCTACCTTTTAACGACCCTTTTTACGTTATTTATTAATCCATAACATTCACCATATCAGGAGATATAACGTGATGTAGACACATTTATTTTGTACTTTTATTATATCAAAGTCCGTAGAACATCACAAACATGTTTATTATGAACTTTATACTCCTTTAACTCCTTTCATACTTTATGATCTATTAAAACGAAATATTGTTATACAACTCGCCATGTAAGTATAAGATTGTATTTATTTTAATGCATTCATTCATCGTAGGTTCTGCCCTTATCCCAATCTACATATTTGGGAGCGGCGATGCCCGTCTTTTTCTACTATACGTTTCCATTAGCCGTGATCTCAGAATTAATTTCCTTCTAGGCATGACATATTTCACACAATCCAATTAGATATATTTTCTATGGTCTGCTTTTTTTAGCAGCCTGGGTAATTGTGCTGAAGAAGCAAAAAGATCAGAAGTTTCCAGTGCATCTATCATCGTGACCGGTTGCCTCATATCGCACGTTAATAGGTCAATGTTTTTCAACGAGAGCGCCGACCTCGCACCGTCGCAAGCGCAGCCGATGTGTCGCGTTTCACACACGCCGCCGGACGTTTTTTGTTCGTCTCGCTTCGTTCATTGGTTGTGCCACCGTGCACCGTGTTCACGTTTTGGTTATTAATTTTAATATCATGTCGGCTTGTTACTTGTTATGTCCTTTATTGTTTTTTACTCTTTATAATTTGAATGAATTGGTTATTATAATATTATAACCTTGTTTTGCTTCAATAGTATAACTTTTCAAAGCGAATGAGCATGATACGTTCTCAAATAAATAACCATTCAGTGTCACGTTCACTATTTCTTGTCCTTGCGATTTCATAAAAATACATTAGCAATTAATTTTGAACTTTAGGTATAGGTGCAAACGTTCTTTAGCCTTTCATCACAATCGCTTACAATCAAAATTGCAATCAATCTAATTGATACATTCGAACCTAAATTACCCCATTATAAAGATAAGAAAGATACTTCAGAGATAGCTTCAACAACAGTTGGCCGTAATTACCCTTGGAATAACGAAGACGAAAAAACGTTTGTCTTGTTGAAGGGATTCTAAACATTTTATAAACAAAACACAGTGTAAGTTAAGTACCGACTGGAGTATAACGACTAGTTTGGCGTGCTGCCAAGCCTGCAGATGTCGAAGCAGAATCTTGGCCTCCCCGGGCTCTTCCCGGAGAATATTATAACACCTATTAACATAATCTCTTATGTTTTAGTCTCATTTTCCAACTAATGTCCTCTGTGATCCCTAGACATGTCTGTTTCTGTTTGTAGTTTGCGTCTTTGCTTTAGGTTTCTTGTTTTGATGAGTCAATTAAGGATTACGCGGAATAAATGCTTGGACTTTGGACTGCAAAAAGCTGTTTTACTTCGTTTGAAAAGATTATTCTGGAAAGGTTTTTATATTTTTATGGACTTTAACTCCGGGTTTGAAGGTCCTATTTGTTTTGTTCATGTTTTCTAAGAAAACACGTCGCTCGATAACAATATATCCTTGTCTTTTATAAAGACATGCTAACTTCCAACATCTTCAAACTAACGTTTTGCATTATCTTTAGCTTAGGTACTTATTTTTTCTACCGTAGACTAAAAAAAAACAGTTATATATTAACCAACAAAATGTCGATTTACAATCTAAACAAGCACTTCTGTTGAATCCAATAAATCTTCCGTCCATTCGAGATAGGTCCAACATTTACAAATATTGACCGACAGAGGTCGTGTTTGTCAGTGCAAAATAAACTTTTAATCCCTTTAGTTGGAACTGTGCTCAAACATTAAAACCGCTGCGAGCACAACTCGGCCGTAGTTGACACTCTGTGTTAGACAAACAAAAATACTTTAATGACGGGATAATGATTCTGAAACTACGAGATAATTAATTTGGACACTGATGTTACTTAACTGGAGGGATTTAAATGAAATATTTAGTGAGAGTGGCTATTTTGATATACTAGATGTGATGAATCTTTTAGGTGATTACCTCGTTGGTCTACTGGTCGCACGTGCTACTGCATGAGGTCCTAGGTTCGATTCCCAAGTCGGGCAAATTGTTATTGGGTTTCCCGATCATGAATTTCTCAGTAGCAGCCCTTAGGTTGGATTTTTGACCGGTTGATGGCAATAGGCTCGCCCCCTTAAGTTTAACTGGTGAAATGTGTTTGTATTTTAATTATACCTCTGCTTAGCCCGTCGGGACTAAAGTTTGATATAATATTATGTGTTAATCTTTTTGGTATATTTGTCGGTAGGTATAGTCACAAATGTGGATCCAAATACCCACACAGAACAAAAAGATATTTTCAACAATAGCAAAGAACGTCTTTGTACTACGGTTGCACTAGGAAAATCCAAGGAAGGAACAAAGGAAATTACAAAGCTATATAAGCAAGCAAGAATATGTTTAATGGCATATAAACACGTAAACAGAAACCTACATTGTTTGTATGTATATTTTATGCTTATTTCGCTAAAGGGGCGAGTTTTAGTAGAATTACCCTCACATTATTACGTACATTACTGTATGTAATAATTTAAGTTTAAGATAGCTATAAAGGGCATTTTAAGAACTTGGGTTGTAATTGTCTGCAATGCGCTTTTTGACTACTAATTAAATGTTGTCCATTAATCGATTTATCACACTTATCACTATCAAAGATATAATGTAGTTGTTTATAATTTAAATCTTTTTTAATCTCTAAACAAAACCGAAAAAGGCATTAATAAAGTAAGATTAGACATGTGTGGCAGTGGAGAATGGAGCAGTGGTGGCTTAGTAGTAACTGCCGCGACTTACGAGTTATAGGTCGTAGGTTCTAACCCAGACAGGCGCATTAACTTTGTGTAAATTATTCCATCACCACTGTTCTCAAAACGGTTAAGGAAAACATCGTGAGAAAACCGGCAGGTTCTAGAACCAAAAATTCGAAGACATGTGACATCTGCCAACCCGCACTGGGCCGGCGTGGTGGATTACGGCCCACTCCCGCAAACTGAGAGAAAGCCTGTGTCCCAGTAGTGGGAACATTATAGGCTGATTATGTTATGTATGGCACATGTCCATTTCTTGTCCACCTCTCAGCTTATCTTTAAGAAATAACTTTAGAAAACTCTGAATCTAGAAGATCTGTTTAATTATTGGCACAAACATTATGATACGCAGTTAACAATTTAATTTAATTTTGTAGCAATACGGCCACCTTATCGTACCTTAGAATTGCTATGTGGAGTAAAAAATCAACCAAATAATACAATGTACCTTCTTTCTGTCCCGTTTCCCCTAGTGGGGGCTGAGGGCAGGCACAATTCCTCTCCACCGCGATCCGTCGCAGGCTGCGCGCCTAACCCGACGCCAGGTAAGACGATGTAACTACGCTTCCCATATAGAGGTGATGGCCGATTAGCCGCTTATGCTGTAAAAGGAAGGCTTTATGTATATTAATATTACTCTAACAAACACAATATTTAACAGATTTTTGTCTAACCTACAGTTTCTATCTAATACTAATCGTAATCTCTAACCTTAGGTAATAGGTAATAGGTAATACGGGCTGGTGTCCGCAACTCCACGTCAATGCGCGTATTTTGCGTATCTCTAACCTTATTGGAATTTCCATATTCTTGACTCCACTTTTATTACCCAGGTAAGTCAATCTATAATATAATTCATTCGAATTTTTGCATACAAAATGTTTCCCCATTTCTGCTCAATTTCTCGCAAATCGGCGCTAAGGCACAATTTCTGTTAACTGCTTTTCGCAGCAGACTAAAAATTCACTCTTGGTCTCACTTTCATCTTACCGATTCTTATCTATTTAGTTTTTGAGGCTTATAAACATGACGTACTGCTATGCAATAAATTCAGCATCAAGAACTGTAACTTCGCGCTTTTATTTTTTTTTAACTATTTCAGTAAGAAGTTATAACTCAAATTATTCCCCTTCAAAAAATTAATCCTAAAAACATAATCACCTTACTTTGCAATAATTCGGGAATTAAGTCCCTAACTATAACATTGCCTAAAATAACAAACAACTGCTAACGTACTATAGTTACATAATCACGCCTCTAGGGTTGGGACAAATGAAAGTACACCTACATAACTAACAAAGGGTGAGCCGGGTTCGAATCAGACTAAGCTAAGTACTTAAATAAAATAATGAACCTTTTTTGTGTCCCGTTCCCCTAGTGGGGGCTGAGTGCAGACACAAATCTTCTCCACCGCATACAATCACAGGCTGCACATCTAACCTCATTCCAGGTAATTCCTACGTTTGTATCTCTGCCTTGTAACTGTGGCCTCTTTATGTTTAAGTATAATTTTTTTATTAAGCCATTTTCTCCGAAATAAATACCAAGTCGATCTGAAAAATATAAAAAAAATGTAGGAGATGCGTCTTCGTTATTTGCCCCCTTTCTTCTAGCTGGATGGCAGACATAATTCCTCTCAAATACGTTCAATTATACCTAAATAAGTAATAATATACGGCTGTAAATAACCCGCAGTTTTAAGAAACTTTCCGTGTATTCGTCAATTTCCCTACAAATCAGAAAGTAAAGAAATAATGGAAGTGTCAGATGGCAGAATCGATTCCTCTCAAGCATATTATGTCTCAGGCTTCGAGCCTAATATGCCTAACCTCATTCCAGGTAAGATTGTGCCTTTAAGCTTCCATTATTACGGCTGGTTTGGGTTTAATTATGTCTATCTAATCTAATCTAACTAGCCTGTATTGTCCCACTGCAGGGCAAAGGCCTTCCTCTCCCTTTTCCACACAATTCTGTCTTTTGCGAGTGCCGGCCAGTCCTGACGGTAGGAGTCAAGCACGTCCTGCCATCTTCGCCTTAGCCTGGCGCAATGGCGTCGTGCGTTTAGTGGGACCCAATGGTGGTTGTCTGACATGCGGCAAACATGACCGGCCCAGACCCACTTAAGTTTAGCGGCTTTCTGGGTAATCTGTATTCATACTTTAATGCTTTAAGCTTTAAAAGTATACCTATTATCACATAGCAAACTACACTTTTGTTTATTTTGACGCTATTTATGTTAGCAGTTATTCCAAGGGGCGCTTACAATAATTCATTTGCACACACATAACGATTTTCAAAATACATAGAATATGTTTTCATCTACAGGATGTTACGGAAAGGGTATATCAATACAAACGGGTTGAAGAGTGTATCTGGTCTAGAATGTCTGTACAAAATTTCAGCTCAAAAGCATTAACTTTGAAAATGCTTAATATTTTTTTATTTCGACATCACGGCGCTGCACTGGCGCGCGGCGGCGTGATGTGCGTGTACTAGGCGCACAGACACACTACAGATAATGGATAATGACCCTCGTAGTGCGGTGACACGTTTATTATGATTTCAATTTAATAAACTATCGAAATAAAAAAATATTAAGCATTTTCAAAGTTACTGCTTTTGAGCTGAAATTTTGTACAGAGATTCTAGACCAGATACACTCTTTAACCCGTTTGTATTGATATACCCTTTTCGTAACACCCTGTATATCTTTACAAATAAATAAAATGGAAATGTCTGTTTGTAATGTTAAAATAACAGCTTTTAACTAAAGGCACACCCCGGACACTCCATACAACGCTCGCAAAATAATTACCTACTACTACTACATTAAAAAATGACGTTTGTATACGTATGAATGTGTGCGTGAGGTACTTGTGTTTGCGAGCGCTCTTGTTAAAGAACTGCGACGAATACGCCGAAGTGCGGGGTGAGGTGCGGTAACTGATGTCAGTGCGGGGAGGGGAGTGGCCTTTCTGTACGTAGTACTTTAAGTATTCTGTGCTAAAGGCATATCGGTACTTATAACAAAAAAACACTTATTAAAAAATATTTCTCCTGTCTGTCTGTTTGTTCCGGCTAATCTCCAAAACAGCTGGACCGATTTTCACAGGACTTTCACTGGCAGATAGCTGATGTTATTAGGCTACTTTTATTTTACAGAAAGAATTAGGGTTCCGTGCAAAAAAAAAACCAGGAAATCCAATTTGTTTACAGAAATGCACGGGAATGAAGTTGCGGGCACAGCTAGTCCTTTAATATTCTTACAGCGTACTTATTCAGAAAACGCCTGTCCTTCCTACACCCTTAATAGCATAATTTGTGACAAGACGATAAACAAAAGATAAAAAGTCTTCATTTTATACACCATGGGTACTTTGCCCTTCACAACAAGGGTAGTTAAGCGATTTCTGACGGGCAATAAGCAATACATTACTTTATCGCCTCTATTAAAGCGTCTCGAGTGCCATAAACAGTTTCTTTTGAGTATAACGAGTTATTTGGCGAGTAATTGAGTTAAGTTCTTGCGTTCTCGAGTTATGAGTTGTGCCTATTTGTAATTCGTCGGAGTCCGGTGGCACGGCGCCAGCCCCCTATCTTGCAGATATTAAATAGCGGCCACTTATCTAAGCGCCCGCTCACCGCACAGACTCCAAATCAGCACTATCTCAACTGTTTGATATTCAATTTAATTTCGTGCCGAGATAATTCTAAATTGAATAACGCTTACTTGTGTGAAATTTTACAGCACTTTAATGCACGAAGCTTTGTGTTTTAACCGATTAAGGTACAAATTGACGGCAGTGCAAAAAAATTAACATCCTGTTTTTGTTAAAATGATGACTCGATTAAACTTCACCGATTCACAAAGCTGTAGTTATAAAAAGATCCACGTGCAAACTATACAGTAAATCCGGCAATATAAAACAATTGAAAGTCACACTGCGGAGTTCAGTCGGAGTCGGATAGAGAAAAGTTCGCTCAGATTGAGGTTTAAATTACAGGCCACGTTGGATTTATTTAATTTTCATCTCGGGATAATTCGAATTTGAGAGCAGAGCATTTAATTTTCATAGCTTAGCGAAATCCCATTTCGGTGAAACCCGATTAGCGTCTAAGCGGCCGTGGCCTATTTGTTATCTTGCTGAGAAAAACCATTCGAACGTTTCTCGGGACAGGCGCACAACAAAATAGCGAAGGACGAGGGGGAGAGCGAAGTTGTGTGAGTTAATCATGAAAGCCGAACGCTAATCGCTTCGCATTCGCCGCTCCGGATTCACTTTTTTGTGTTGTTTGCCGTCGGGATAAATGTATGACAACTCCGAGATACGTTTGACGTATATATTTATCTGTGTTTTCTTTGTTTAACGAGCGGCTTGTGTTGGTTTCGTGTCAGCAAAAAAAAAAATCAAAGAAGTTTAGAATTTGTAGGAGCAAAGCAAATGTGTTCCGTATATCTAAATAAAATTTAAAACTCGATTCATGACATCTAGGAAACGGAATCGACATTGTTATCTTTGCTGAATGTTTACAAACATTTATTCTGTATTCTTGAATCTGAAACTTTTTAGCTGTATTCAAAGAGCATAATTCTAGAACGGGATGTCTGAAATTCATGAGTTCCTATCTGGGAGTGTCTAAAGTGGGTCAGCCGAGTAAATTGAAATAAAAGCTATTACTTTTGTGACCACACTGCAGTAAATACAAATTCTAATTAAACTAAACAAGTGAGTGGAGAATTAATTGATCACTTTTACTAGTCTATTGTGAGCAGTGGTGGCCCAGTGGCAATGGCCCCGACTTACGAGTTGTAGGTCGTGGGTTCGAACCCAGGCAGGCGCTTTACTTTGTGTAAATCATTTCATCACCACAGCTCTCAAAACGGTAAGGGAAAACATAGTGAGGAAACCGGCATGTCCTAGAACCAAAACTTCGAAGACATGTGACACCTATCAACCCGCACTGGGCCCGCGTGGTGGTTGCGCCTCTCACAAGTAGGAGGCCTGTGTCCCAGCAGTGAGAAAATTGTAGGCTGATTATAGTATGTACTACTTAGTCTTATTGCCCATATACGATTTTACTAAAGCATTTTAGGTACTACACAAGATATTACTGCATACCTACATTAGTCGTTTAGTTGTCATCATGATGAGTAGGTATATATTAATATTTGTGTATTTTGTGCGCAGTGCCAGAACTGGGAGGACTGGCGCGTCGCCCTGGCTGCTCCAGCGCTTTCTCCGCGCCGTCGACCGCTTCCCATCATGAACAAGGTTAGTAGTTAATATTAATAGTACTTACCAATACTTACTCGTACTTATTAAATTTATTGTATTTCATTTGTTTGTGCTTCACACAAATACGGCTGCCATCAATTCATAGGTGCTCAAAAAAAAGGTGCTCGAACGGGAACAGTCCGTGGATCTGTCTGGCCTTGTCATTTGTCCGAACTTTTCGACTTAAGGGGATTTCAAAAAATAGAAAAGTTTAATTGAGATTTTTGCAAATGTCCGGCTTTTTTTCAAAACTTTTCAACTTTCAAAATGATAACCTTACACGTCATCATCTGCCTCGCTTTTTCTCAATTTGTTAGGGCGGCTTCCAGTCTAACCGGGTGCAGCTAAATACTAGAATTTTATATCATGAACCGTCTGCCTATTTGACCTCCACAACCCAGTTACTGGGTTATAATACGATGCCCTTCGTACGACTTTAGGACTTCTGACCGTTTATTTTCGTTGGATCCCACTTTTGAATCCCATTTTTTAGGTATTAACGATGGATCCCGTTTGCTATTTCCGTTGAATCCCATGTTATAACAACATGTGTACATTTCAGAAGAAAAGTGATTTACCTTTATCAAACACTAGATTAGGTTAATTATTCAAAAAAAAAAAATTGTTAGGTTAGGTTAGGTTAAAACTGTGACCCCTACGCACGAGCCGAGCGAGCGAAGCGAACGGTGCCGCGGCAGCCAGGCGCGTCGGCCGGCGAGTGCCAGAAACGACTAGATTATATAGAAAATGAGTTGTTTGTGAAATAAACAGTATACGAAACGTTGGTTGTAAACTAAAAATTTGTCAATGGAGTTTTGGTGAAACATTAGTGAACCCCTCATTTTATTATAAACAATTTTGTTGATGAAAGTACCCGCATTCAGATTTTTTTAAGCATTCGGGGTCCAACGGAAATACTTTTCGGGATTCAACAACAATAAAACGTAATTTTTTAAATTCGGGATCCAACGCCAAATATATTAAACTGGGATTCAAAAGCGGGATCCAACGGACATAAATCCTTCTGACGACCCGTAACAACTGCCAAAGATCCACGGATGACGCCGGGACCCAATTGCTACGACGACAACACACGAACAACAAAAAAATAATTAACTCGAAAATTAATAAGGAACTCGATATGTATTTGTGTGATGCCTTAGGTCATGTGTTACCGTAATTTGTTACACGTGGCATCTCGGTTTCACACTGCTCCGAGTTGGTCTAAATGAAATTATCGAGGTGCGTGTATAGAGCTGTACACTATACTGTATCCTTACAATAAAACTTACGTAGTAGTTTAATTTTGTACCAAATCTTCCAAGATTATTCATAAACATTTTAAAACAAGTTTTAGGATGATGCCAACAAAATTTAAAGAATGCCTCATATAATCATGTAGACACAGACACGGAACCTAAATAAATTTTATAAACAATTACGACACTGCATAGTAAAGTATGGACATAAGTCAAATGGTTGAGTCGTAAACGATCGATAAATTACCGGTATGACAAATTGTAATGATCTACGGCTAAGGCTCCATTTCATATTTGTCTACGGGGCTAATTTATAGACTGCTCAGTGAGGAGGTACATTTCTCAAGTCAGAGGAAAATTGCTTAATCTTCTGTTCTAATGGAGCTATTATTTTAACCATTGGAGAAAGAGGTCTGGTTGAAGATTTTGGTGATAGACTGGCTTCTGCGTTACATGTAACGAGTTCGTTTCTAGGGGCCTACTTTCCAAGGCCGTGAACAAAGATACGGGCCCGTCTGAAAGTAGTTTGAAAATTCGAAGTAAACCCTACACCCGATTAATTAACTTTTTTGGACGGGAAAAAACGCATCGGAAGTAGGGACACCTGTCAAATCGTTGTGCCATTCATTCTTAGGTCGGGCCTCAAACTAACCTTATATCCGTAGATGAAAGGGACTAGGAATCGCCCATAACTTAGGCTGAAACTCTGGATTAGAGAGTAGACCTCCTGCCACGAGACTAGTATTTGTGTGAATTAAAGATTGACACCTCTTGAGGTTTTGAGTGTTCAGGAAAAATAATAATTTGGTATAATGAATGTAAAGAATACCGACAGACACCCTAGTCTCAGCACAAGAATTCCATGTTGTACCTTACCTTAATTAGACAGTGCTCCCACTAAAAGGAAAACAGTTTTGTCTATAAACCCAATATCAGACGCTGTCTTGTAGCAAAACTAATTTCCAGTACATTTTGTTTATTTTGACTATGAGCCTAATTTCTTGCAAGTGTGAGCACGATAATTATTAACCCGAAGCGGTCGTCTATCTTTAAAGGGTCTTGAGTTCTTGACTCAGACTTCGGGAGTCCGTGTCTATACAGTAAGACATTGGTCAGGGGCACGGCTGTTCTACACCACCCCAACCTTAATGTCTCTCTTCTTCTTCTTCTTCAGCCTTTCACTACCTAAAGCTGAGTGTAGGCATCCTACAATGCACGCCACTCTTCTCTGTCTCTAGCCTTCCTAAGGGTGTTTTTAATATCGTGCGGATTTCATCACGCACGCGGGATTGGCCCGCATGCGGAAAATTTCACGCAGCGTGAGACACGCAACCCCACGATTTAGTTTTCTGCGGGCTGCCATGCATTGTGGTTGTGTACAATGAACGACAAACTCGGAAAATTATTGATCATATACTCAAACTTTCGAAATTTGGTGCTAGTTCCTTTAATATTTCTTTCCAGGCAGCGTCTCTAGCATCTCTGTTTTTATATAATTCATGGGATTTATCCCATAAGCACGGCTGCAGATGCACTTCAATTATAACACGTTCTGTGTCAATTTTCATTTTAAATGTGACTGTACTACGCGCGCGTGCACCCCGCATGACAGTAAAACGCACACTGATTTTCATAGAAGTGCTCACGCGCGCGGAGACCCCGCGCGGGGCTGTTGCTACGGATCACACCCCGCGTCCCGCGTGCGTATTCCACGCATTACAATAAATACTTGTATAAAAAGGACACTTGCGGGTGTTACGCATGCGGGGCAATCCCGCGTGCGTGATGAAATCCGCACGATATTAAAAACACCCTAAGCCAGAGTCGTCCAGCAATCTTGACCAGGTCGTCAGTCCACCTCATCGGATGTCTGCCCACACTCCTACTACCAGGTCTCGGTCTCCAGTCCAGCACAGTTCTACCCCATCTGCCATCTGTTCTACGGTCTATGCGACCCGCCCATTTCCAATTTCTTTGCACAATCACCGCGGCTAACAACCGGTAAACATTTATTAAATATATTGTGTGCACTAGGTATATTAGAAGCAAGACCCAACGGGTGTATTACTCGTGTTATTCAAGCCATTCATTAACTCAGCGCAGTCCATTGCTGGACATAGGCCTCTCTCAAAATGCGCCACAATACCCTGACGTCTGCGTTCCGCATCCAGTCTGTCCCAGCCACCTTCTTAAGGTCGTAGGTCCATCTAGCTGAGGGGCGTCCCACACTACGCTTGCCGATACGCGGTCTCGACTCTAGGACTCTTCTGCTCCACCGGCCATCGATCCTTCGACAAACATGGCCAGCCCACTGCCACTTCAGTTTGCTTACTCTGCAAGCTATGCCGGTTACTCTGGTTCTTTTCCGGATAACTTCATTCCATTCAAGCCATTGATTCAAAGTCAAAGTCAACGCATTTATTTCAAATAGGCACATAAAAGGCACTTTTGAACGTCAAAAATTATCTTAAAATAGAATTGATTCTAGTCGCCCATTCCAAAAGGTAGTTTTCGTATGGAGAAGAATGGGCAAGAAACTCCACCTTTTGATTGATTTCAAGAAACTCCACCTTTTGATTGATTGTGTATTTGATAAGGTCCTGTTGACCGATATTAAGATGTATACCTACCTACCTTCTACATAGATACCTACTTGTGTAGTTGTGAAAACCTAGAAAAAATCTAGTTCCAGTTTTAACAATCATAACTATAAAGTTTAACGACACCATTCGTATAAAAATATCGGCGGAACTTCCAAGTGCTGCACTTCGCAGCACTTTTAATGATGCGCAATAGGAAAGCAGTCGTAACTCGTAACTGATATTTATTGCGAGCCAATTACGTACAATACTGATGAATAATAAACTGGCTTCTGTAGTGGAATGAATAAAGAAATAGTTAAAGGTACGTATTAAAGTATTAATGTAGGATTATATCCTACAATTATACAGGGTGTTACAGAAAGGGTATATCAATACAAACGGGTTGAAGAGTGTATCTGGTCTAGAATCTCTGTACAAAATTTCAGCTCAAAAGCATTAACTTTGAAAATGCCTAATATTTTTTTATTTCGACATCACAGCGCTGCACTGGCGTGCGGCGGCGTGATGTGCGTGTACTAGGCGCACAGACACACTACAGATAATGGATAATGACCCTCGTAGTGCGGTGACACATTTGTTATGATTTCAATTTAATAAACAATCGAAATAAAAAAATATTAAACATTTTCAAAGTTACTGCTTTTGAGCTGAAATTTTGTACAGAGATTCTAGACCAGATACACTCTTCAACCCGTTTGTATTGATATACCCTTTCCGTAACACCCTGTATGTGTTGCAGTTAAGTATGTTATGAATTTATGATAGACGGAAATTTGAAGCCCTGCACAAAGTTTGACTACCCCGTTGGTCTCGTGGTCGCAAGCGCAACTGCTGAGCGTGGAGTCCTGGGTTCGTTTCCCGGGTCGGGCAGTGTTATCGGGTTTTTCCATTGAGAATTTCTTAGTAACAGCCTGGTCTTGGATGTTGGCCAAGTGATATAACCCCGTGCGTCAGAAAGCACGTTAAGCCTTTGGCCCTGCGCCTGTCCTCTCTACGTTCGTGTCGGATTGCCGTCCCATCGGACAATGACAGTGAGGGAAAAGAGAGCGCACCTGTGTCTGCGCACTCATTTCTGAACTATAATAACTCCCGCGCTGAAGGCTGGTCTCTGCTGAGATTGGTCGCCTGAAGGACGTCTGGAGCATCTATATTGTAATGGGCAGGGTAGATGTACTTTAATTTTGAAGCTAAAGCTTTGTTTAAACGACATATAAAACAATTGAGTGAGTATTCATTTAACGTCTATTGTATTTAGTTCAGGAAAGTGCATGAAATTGGACGACCTTATTTTAAATTTCATAGTCACATGGGTGCATGGTTGCAAAAGAGTTCGTCATAAAACGAAGGAAGGATATTTGAAAATTCATCCCTTTAAGTGGTTAAATAAGAAAAAAAGTTTGTATGGAAGTTCGTCATTTCTGCCGATGAGAATGCCATCAGGCACACGGCTTGTTCCTAATAATCTCCAAATGCTTTATAATATCACCCACAAAAACGGTAAACTCAAAAACGAAACACGATTATACAAACATTCGCGTTCGCAATTCAAAACAAAAGCAGGCTAATGACGTCAGCGCAAGCGTTCACGCTGTAAGTCAAACAAACTGCAATAATCCCGCAAGTAAGCATCGTAGCAACTGTTCGCCTAATTAAATGGACTACCCACCATTAAAATGCACGCAAGTGACGTCACTAGAAGGTAGATGATTCGACGGTACCGTCAACCTAACAGATAGGTTTACGGGCAAAAATATTCATCTTTCCACTACACTGCCCATTTTTTCTGTATGCGCAATAATGACAAATGAGTGCACTAACTGGAAAAGTGCATTCAAAGCTGTGTGGTTCTTTCTTCAAAAGATCATCTCAGACACTAATCTGCAAGGTTCTCAAATGATCTGATCAAGATAATGTCTGAACTTTAAAAGAGACTGTAATCTCTGAGTTTATTTCAGTGTTTCTTCTCAGAGATGAATATTAAGTATTTTAAGAGTAGGTAAGGTCGGTGTTTCCTTTCCGACTAGGATAGGAAACACCGACCTCACCTAGTCTTAGAATACTTATTTATTACTTTTTGACAACTAGGTAAAAGTGTTAGTGGACCAATTTACAGAAATAAAATTATTATATAATATCAGTTAACTTTTTAAAAGACCCACCGTAATGATCATGCGGGTATGTTAATTAATTTCTTTGTAATTTTTTGTGATAATATTTGTAATAAACATAGAATTTATAATTATTTCTATAAACGTATAAATAAATAAAAGAGTGATAAAAAGGCTTGATTGCTCAGCCTACTGGTCCCAAGTAATTTAGAAAAGTAGATAATATGTTTTAGCATCGACTTGAAAAGAAGAAGAAGAAACATTCTTAAAACATTGCTTAAGAGCAGTTCCAAGTTAGCAGCCTCTATACTTATCTATTTGTTTGACGGTACCGAGCACCAACCTGCAGTAACTCAAAAGCCGCGAAGTTCTTTCAGTACCGACACTCAGTTAATTAATTAATTATTTTGCCGTTCTGTTTAAATAAAGCAAGTAGTCAACTGCAACGTTATAAGTAGTCGACTTTTGAACGTTATTCAACGTTGAATTATTTGATATTTCATCGATTTAATGGTGTTGTAAAATTCTATGTTCTCGCTTGAAAGTGTGGAAATTTTGGTCCGTATAAGGATATCTGCTTATCTAGTTATCTTTGCACCAACCTCGTAAGTTAACTCTTTAATTGGGAAACAACTTACCTAACTACGTCTGGATCTAAAGACTAAACAGTCGGTTGGTAATTTTATTCAGTAATGAAATATAAAATATTTTCACCTTTTATTTATTTATTTTATTCTATTCGGGAAACTGCTAATAAAATTTAAACAGTGTTCTTAAACAAACATAAAATGGAAGGCCATTTACATGTTCTAGTTGTTTTGTTTCCATTACTTTTTACGATAAGAGAGAAATATTTTATACTCCAACACTCTAGGTTACTAGATTACTTTTTACTAGAATTGCTTTTCTAGAAAGTGGTGTGGCGGGCGTTTTGGGGGACAGTCTTATGCCATTATGAAATTAGTTTATATAAAAATTATGATTCTGTAAGAAAAATACAAATCCACAAAATATTTTAACTTTCACATTAAAAAATTAGAAGGAGACACATTTATTTTTAATAATAACTTTATACCTTAATCCTTTATACCTTAATCCCTTTGTGTATTAATTTGATACGTACCTAACGATTACAAATATTTTCCGCGTCTCTCATTTCACGGAAATTCTTACATCGTTAAGCTTTTAAGATCTTCATCAGTCAACATTACCGTTAATTATTTGTTTTAAGTACAAAATTGAGATATTATCTCTCATTTGTTTTGTTTGATGTCTTCTTTGTTCATTTAATAATGTTTGACTCTACTACTTAACTTGAAACTTAAGTTTGATGTTGTTTAGTATAGGAGTAACATAACTTCGAAGGGTTAGGCCGAAGTGTATCTTAGTACACATTTCGCTAGTTATGTTTAAGTCCCATACAAATTTAAACTTAGTCTATTACTTACTTTGAATTAACAAACTAAGATACACTAAATAGAAATCTTGACCATAAGTGCTTATTCAGCTTCGCCAGTGCGTATTCAATTCTTTAGGCTATCCATTCATGTAAAAGCCGAAGCGCCATAAATCCTTTGTATCTCTTTGATACTCTTCAAAATCTTCTACCATCTCTAAATAAACACGGAGCTGTATCTATACATCACTTTATTGTAACAGTGTGTATTGCAGAAACATATCATCAAATCTATCCATTACCCGAGAGAAAAGAAAAATAAACAGAGTTCAAAGGCGCGGCGCAGAGTCTTTTAGATTCGTTCATACACTTTTAAGAGATACAAGCAATATCCATCAAGCAAATAAAATAATAACAGACGTAAGGAGCGAGGCTCGGCGCACACTGCACGAAATCCCCGCTTAGTTTAGTTCCACTGGCATCCTGAGCTCCTATTTGCAATAAACACGTCCCGTGTGGTCCCACTACTAGGAACAAGTTTCACAGACTTGTTTGCACTTTGAAATGTTAAAACTGGGACTTTAGTTCGTAAACGGCTTGAATTTCTTTGGTCTCTCGTGAACTCTGAATTAGCTACGGTCGAGATCTTTAAGAAATGGGTTTTTCTAGTTAAAACTACATGAGAAAGTATACCAAGTACTGAAATTGGAAGGAAAATGTAAGAGATTTTTAAGTCTGCTCAGTATTTACATATTATGGGAATGCATTTTGCTTTGAGAGCAGTGATGACCCAGTGGTAACGGCCGCGACTTCATAAGTTCGAACCCAGCCAGGCGCTTTACTCAAACTCAAACTCAAAGCATTTATTTCAATTAAACCATTTACAGGCACTTTTGAATTGTCAAGAAGTCAGTCAGTCAGAAAAAATGAAGCTAGTTGCCCATTCCAAAGCGTAGGTACCTATGGAGAAGAACGGGCAAGAAACTCCATGGACACTCTTTTAAATAAAAATAATGTGGTTACAAAGTCTTGGTTACATCATTCATGTTAAAAATTATACATGTGAGAACGATGCAGAACGTTAAAAGCGTCCATAATGAAAAGATGAGAAACTTACTTTGTGTAAGTTATTTCATCACCACTGCTTTTAAAACGGTGCCTTAAAACCAAAAATACGCCATCCACCAACCCGCACTGGGCCCACATGGTGGATTATCGCCCACTCCCCTATCACAGAATGAAGGCCTGTGTCCCAGTAGCGGGAACATTATAGGCTGATTTTGCTATGCATTTTGCTTTTAGTGTCTGAACTTTAATGTTTTGTTGATTTTACATTTATTTATCGTCTCTCGTCTATGTAAGGGACACGATAATATATTCAATAGATTATATCAATATTTGCAATAGATTCTATTGCAAATATTTATATAAGACGTTCTCAATTATTTAACTTGAGGTTTTCCTTATTATATTCGTAAGTCGTGACCGATTATCTATATCCGTTACCATTACCTACACTTTTTTACGAAAGTGGAATAAATATTCCCTGCATTATCCGGGCGGGTTACAAAAATGTAATCCAAATATTTAACTACATTTATAAAAACAGTGCTGAAAATTCACCCGTCGTCTAAGCAATGATTTCAGCAGTTAAACAACCGAACAGCTCGAATATGCATGGCGGTGTTTTGTCTAAAAATAAAATGAAGTGAGAACGAGACTCGAATAAAAATGTCTCGGCGTCCAGGAGAGGCTTATTATGAAGGCAATATTCTGTTACGCCGCCGGAATTTATATTTAACCACTAAACATCAGCTCCCCGTATTCTGTGTCACGTAAATTAGAGCCGTCGTAAACTACTTAACGTTCTTTTATCGACTAATTATATCAACAAATAAACAACGTATTAATTAATGTTGAAAGCGGTTAATGTTACGCCTTAATTACTCAGCGAAAATTCTCGGTGAAACTCTTCCAGTCTATTGACGTAAACAGTTTATTGTATCAATAATTCTCAGAAACGAGCAAATACCAGAGGGTTTACGATAAGCCGGATTCAAGCGCGTATTATGTCGATTAAAGGACTTTTATCTATTTTTCGCATAATCGTGAGGTTTTAAGAGATTTTTCTCTGCTCCGTGCTGTAATCTTGTAGAGATACATCTGTGGAGCAATTTAAAAATGTAAAGGTGAGCGAGGCGAGGAAATACGAAATGTGTGGAATTGCGTTTCCCGCTCGTTTGACGGCGTCGGCGTAAATGGTGAAAAGTCAATTCATTTTCAAGACCACTTTACTGCAAACATTGTCAGTTTCCCAATGTTATTTTTCACTGAAAATGTTATTTTTAGCCGGATAACACGCTTTATACCGTTTCCGCGCCATTGCGAGGCGTTTGCTGCCCGCGGCTTTCCACGCTCGAGCATAAATATTTGATATCAAGCAGGCGCAAACCACAATTTTACTTTATCACATGCCGCGCGTTTGTTGCTCTATTCCAACCGACGATTACTTGTTTACAAACTTTATTACGTCGCATGAATGACGCGCGATAGTTAATGTGTGAATGTACGATTCGAAATGATGAAATGTGGTACGTGATAAGTGGACCAATATACCAATATAGTGCTGTAATGAGGCCGCAATGGGCTATTATCGTTATCCTATATAGATTGGGGTGGAGGCCTCCCCTGCCGAGCAGAGGATCCAGTGACCCTTGACCTAGTCCGGAAGGGTAGCCCCTCCCCCGGACTTTTCTCTCCCGATACCCCAACTACAGTTTCATAATCAAAATTCCGAGGTATTCTGTTTACAAAGGGTGCTTGCAATATGATCGAATATTCGTTATTAGTCAGAGGATAAAGCAGATCAGAGTCCTAACAAAGCTTAATCTGCTTGTTACTCAGAAACCTGAGCGAATTTAGGCTGTAGCCTGTGGCAAAGTGGTGGAATTTTCAAATCTCTTAGTCCTGAGCAGGCAGCTGTGGTATGAGCAGTATGTTTGTAGATAAATCCTAATGTATAATGGTGTATCAGTCTACACATCAAAATAATCTGAAACATGTTGCTCGGACTGGTATTAGATTATTAGAAATCTCATTAAAAAACTTGCCAAGTGCGAGTCGGACCTCGCACAATGAAGGCTTCCCGTTTTCCATAATTTGGGACACAAAATGCCAAACGGCCAAGCCTCATATTTTGTCTAAGGTGTAGTTTGTGAAGTTAGGGCTTGTAGAGTTAAGGCGTGTAGAGTTAGAAGCTTGGCTCTACATGAGATCTGATAACTTTTTGACAGTGCGAGCCATACGATCTCGTCTTGGCAACATCTTACATGAAAATGTTTTTGGTGGGATACTAGTTACTGGTTACTGTCGGCCTGCATCATCCCACTGCTGAGCCTCTCCCCAAGACTCCCAGCTCCTTCCATACAAGGCTAATGTGGACCACTGGCTGTTTGTTTACTCCAGGTCGTCCCGCCATCTTCAACGGGGTCTGCCGCGACGCCTTCTAACTGAGTCAGGGCTCCACGTGGTGGTTATTTTGGCCCACAGCTCATTGGACATACGGCAGACGTGGCCAGTCCAATCCCACTTCAGCTTAGCGGCTCTTTGAGCAACGAAACTAAATAACATTCTTCCATATTATTGCCTTGTGCCTTGACATGCATCCATTACAAAGGGCCAGGATATATTGGGCAATTTCTACCCATAAGACACTAACACACTAAAGATAAAACAATGATGACACTTGTGATATAAAAGCAAAGCTTTCATGTTGTACAGCCACGGCACAGATTGTCGATAATGGGATTAAGTCCCATGGGGTGGGGAACAACCAATAGCATTTGCTCTTTGAAATCCAATACAAGCTTCTGATCGCTTCGATTCAACGAAATCAATTCGTTATTTTTCTATACCTAAGCTGATGTTTGAACGTAGAACCTCAAAGTCGCCATGTTTTGTAACTGGCCAATAAAGTGAGTTCGAAATTTAAAATCAATTTTATTCAAACTAGGCTAAGAATCAGTACTTTTTGAACGTCAAAATTAAGACAGTCCCACAGAACGCCTGCCCTTCTTCACCACTTCCTAGTGCTTTAGCTGGGAAGAAGAAGTAGCCCAACAAACTCCCCAGCAGCTAAGTTGTCTGTTCAGTTAAAAGAACTTGATTCTATACAAAAGTAAGTAAATAATTTTAAGAAACACAAAACATTAAATTTAATTATTTGCTATAATATGTCAGCTAGCACACGCCAATACCAACAAAAATATACTCTAGCAGAAATTAATTATAAAAAACGTAAACAGAACTTAATATTTAAATAAAAGCCCCTGGGCACAAAGTGACACAAGTTCGTAAACCAATGGTAGAACCCGTCAGCCTTAACTTTGAGACAAATTATTAAGGAAACGGCGCTCTGGAATATGCCATAACACATCAGCCCTATTCAACTCTTCATCGTGAAGGATTATTGGACGGAATTATGGTTTGGGAATCCTCGGGCCGTCTCGTGATTACCTCGGAGATAATAGAAAAGCTTTGTTTTGTTCTTAACACGATAATACCGTTATTTCGAGTGCTGTCGGGTCTGTTAATACAGATGTACTCGGAAGGGATTGGACGGTTCTAACTGGATGGTATGCGTAGGTGTGACTTTCTTTTAGTTTATTACAAAAAGCTTTTTTCTTTGTTGTTTTTTTGAAGTGAAAACTTCTTTAGCGGCGTTGAACACTTTTTGTAATGGGTAAAAAATGTTAAACTCGCATCAGGGCATCGCGTCAGGACACGTGACCGTCAGGAGAGATTCCCCCCCCCCCCTCTTTCTACGGCGGCGCCAACCGAAGTGAACCAAGTTTAGTGACACACGACAATGGATGGAGTGGAAGTGGAAGCGGAAGCGGAAGTGGAAGTGGAAGTGGAAGTCGAAGTCAAAGTCGAAGTCGAAGTCGGAGTCGAAGTCGGAGTCGAAGTCGAAGTCGAAGTCGGAGTCGAAGTCTAAGTCGAAGTCGGAGTCGAAGTCGGAGTCGAAGTCGAAGTCGAAGTCGAAGTCAAAGTCGAAGTCGAAGTGGAAGTGGAAGTAGTCGTGGACACACTGCTGTGTATTCGTAACATTCGTGTATATAAAGTGTTTAAAATATGGAAATTGAACAAAGTGGATCTATTAATGAAAAAAGGGACGCAGAAATAGTGAAAAAAATGAGTTATATTAATTAAATTAATAATTGATTTATTTCAACGTTAATATTCAAGTTTTCACTTCTGCCGGCACTCCCGGAGTGCAACCCGTCTTTTTTTTTTTTAGAGGTACTTAATGTTCTAAAGAGGAGTTTAGTGTTTTTGAGTGTGAGGACCTATGATTTAGCTGCATAAACTGCCAACTCAGTCACAAATTGTCTCAAGGTGGATTGCTATAATTTGCTCTTAGCTCAAACAACTGCTACTATTAGGTCAAACAACTCGTGAATGTTACTTAACCCATAACGAAGCATAGACACCGTAGCACTATATAATTATAGTTTAAAAGGTAGATCCATTCGTTAGTTACTTTTGCAGCCTTTGCATTAAATAATCCAATTTAATTTAAAAGTTAACTAAGGCAAATGTGAAGTGTTAACATTTAACACTTCATATTTTACGGTGATTTAAGTTAGATTCAAGTCATAACTCAATCCCCACCATTGCCCCACTTAAATTAACATTATAATTACCACCGTTAGACACACATCATTTGCTATGCAGACGCAGTAATCCCTCAAGCCGATATCAATATGCGGAATGCAATACATATCCAATTACAAACGTCATTAGTCGATTGACCAGTAATTCTGTGGACAGACCACTATCCCATAATTAGTTCCTGGTAAACTGTACGTCATATTATTATACAGGAGATACTAATACTAGCTGTGAGTTATTGGATCTTCAAAGAGATTCTTATTACTATCTCCTGTGAATCACTGTTTGCCTGGTACCTGGTAGATAGTGTAATAATGTTAGAGGCTGATTCCCGGTAACTATATGTAAAGACCATTCGCAAGAATTGATGTCCCTCTCAAAGCAGTGGTATATGTCTATTAGAGCATACATAGCAGACATATATCAATAGTGTGTTACATCATCTTGCTGGATATTCAGTTACCGGTGAGGCTGTGATAAAGGCACATTAAACCTATATCAATATTACTGGGCCATTGAATCCTGATTCAAATATAAAGATTACAAAAGGTTCAGAACTCTCAGTGCTGCCAATTTTCTGAAGTTAATAAGTTTTCACTTTTTCCACCATTTTTTTTTATTCCTACCTTTTTGGCACTACCTCTCCTTTCCATATCGTAAAGTTGTGTCTATATCTAAAACACGCTGGTACGTAACCTTAAGGCACTGCCCAAACGTATAGGACATCGTAAAACGCTCAGTTTTTTGTCGCACAGTTAGGCGTATTGGTACATATTACAAGCCAGAAAAAAAATGTATGTTCTAATGTTCAAAGAAAAGATTTATTCAAATACAATTCATAAAAATAAAATAGCTCGTATCATGATTAAAAAAACGTAAAGCAGAGCTCAAAAAATATTCTTCGTCGCATAATTCTCAAAATTTTGATCTTAAGCTGTCATATTTTATGTAATAATACAAAAGGGAATTCAATCGACTGAAGAAATACCTAATTCTTTTTTTTTTTTTATTTGAAATGGGCTTGCTCTTGACTCTAGCCTAGGCAAAGGTGACAGAGACAAAGTCGACGACAGAGCGAGCTTACCCAGAAGAAGCCTGTTCACTCTCACTTTAAAGAGATTCGGGTTGCATGCGCTAGGAAAAACAGACGCAGGTAGAGAGTTCCACTCTTTTGCTGTGCGCATTATAAACGACATTTGCAAACGCTTAGTGCGAATTGGTGGAATAGCAACCAGGTAGGGATGGTAACTTGCAGTGCGCCTGGATGTCCGAAGGTAGAAGGGGGCCGGTGGAATGAGGTCGTGGAGTTCTTGGGCACACTCACCGAAGTACAGTCTGTAGAAGACCGACAGGCAGGCAACCTTGCGGCGATGAGCCAAGCTGTGAAGCTTGGCATCCACCAGTTTTACGTCGCCAATGAGCCTCTTAGCTCTGCGTTCCACCAAGTCAAGCGCGGCAAGTTGGTATTTCGCTGAGCCATCCCAAAGGTGGCTGCAATACTCCATGCAGGATCGGACTTGTGCTTTGTATAGGGTTAAAAGCTGTCCAGGCGTAAAGTATCGTTTCACCCTATTTAGGATGCCCAGCTTCTTGGCCGCAGTTTGGGCTTTGTACTCTTTGGTGGCGCCGAAGTTGAGACTAGATGTCAACTCCATGCCTAGAAGCTCGAGCTGATCAGTTACAGGAACAGATGTACCCCGAAAAGTAGGAGTCTGGTCAAAACGACTCCTTTTGGCGGTAAAAAGACACGCCTGTGTTTTGGTGGCGTTAAAAGAGACCAGATTGTCATCACCCCACTGAGAGACAAGGCTTAAGGTCAAATCTGTCCGCTCTACCATGGCCTCTCTCAAGGAACGAACTTCGGACTCGCTGGCCCTTGCATTGGACAAGCATCTCTCTGAAACTGTACTGTCATCCGCGTACCCAACAATACCAGGCTGAAGTAGGTCATTGATGTGCAGCAGGAAAAGAGTTGTAGAGAGAACAGACCCCTGAGGAACTCCGGCATCAATAGCCATAAGGTCAGAGGAGCAGCCATCAACGACTACTCTGATCGACCGCTCACTAAGGAAGTCTGATATCCAGCTACAAAAACCAGCTGGGATGCCATAAGCAGGAAGCTTACTGAGTAAACCGGCGTGCCAGACCCTGTCAAAGGCCTTCGAGATATCAAGCGATACAGCAAGTGCTTCGCCGTGTTTCTCGATGGCTTCGCCCCAACAGTGCGTGACATACATAAGAAGATCGCCAGTTGACTGCCCCCGGCGAAAGCCATATTGACGGTCACTGAGGAGATCATTGTCTTCAAGGTAGGTCAGCAACTTACTATTCAGTACCCTTTCCATAAATGGAGGTAATGGCGATCGGACGGTAATGGGCAGGGTTTTCACGGTCGCCCTTTTTGGGCACTGGTTGTACATTTCCAAGCTTCCAGCATTTCGGTACCGTTCTTTTTTCAAGAGAGAGGCGGAACAAGGGTGTCAACACAGGAGACAGTTCAGACGCACACTGCCTCAACACTCTCGCTGGAATATCGTCAGGCCCGCTTGCCTTGTTCACGTCTAGACTGCACAATACTCTTCGGACCTCTTTAATGTGAACTGCGATCTCCGGCATCGAGGAGTCACAATGAGGTACAGTGGGTGGTTGCTTGGAGCCAGCGTCCAGACGTGAATTACTTGCAAAAAGAGATGCAAATAAATTGGTTTTCTCACTTACAGAGTGAGCCAGTGAGCCATCAGATTTCAGCATTGGAGGTAAAGTGGGACGACAGAAATTCGTTTCAACCGCTTTAGACAAGGACCAGAACTGTTTACTACCCGGGGGGTGCGCTGCTAGTTTGGTCGTAATACGTCCGACATGGTCAAAACGCGCCCCACGTAAAACCCCGCTTGCAGAACTTAGCGGCAGAATTAAAGGCTCTTTTCCTCGCGTGAACCCTACGCGCTCTAACTTTGCGGTCGCGGGCCTTGACCCAGGCTTGATAGGCAGACTCTTTTCGGGCCTCAGCGCGGGCGCATTCTGCATTGTACCAAGGCCGGGATTTGTGACCGAGCGGGATGTCGGAGAATGGAAAAATTATTCCACTAAGCCGTGGATTTATCTTTTAATTTAATTAAAACTAAAATTTCTGTTATTTTGGTGGCCATTCGATTCAACTAACATTAAACGCTTCGCTGTATTGAACCTTATTTGTTCCCGCGATGCACTATTGTCAATTACCTAAAAATTTGCTTCGTACCGCGCCTTAAAGAAAACACAACACCGAAATTACATAACACCAGAAACAAAGAAAAAGCTCCATGGACTAGAGTCTCTTAAAAAAATTGTGCAGAAAAAAATAATTGAGTTTTATTATTTAAAGCGCAATCCTGTGCAAGTACAAATTAGGCACAAAGACAGGCATCCGAGTTACGTCAACAAAATATCTCGGACACAGGCCATGGAGACCGACACGGATACTCGCTAATTCTTACTAGAAGTGAAAGAAAAGAAAGAAAGAAGAGTAGATTTTTCACAGAAACACGAGCGTACATAAATAGATGAGAATTCATCATAAGTAAAGTTTTTTGTATAATTCGCCATGATGGACAATGTTGCCTCTGACATAGTTGACATACCGAATACCTACACGTGAAGTAAACAAATCGAGCAGCGCCGTTGCAATTGATTGAAACTTGTAAATCTCATTATTAGTTCTTTTAATTTAAATGCACAATGACACTGATGAAAAATTTAATTGAAATCGCTTCTCTCATTAATTAATAAACTGTTAAATCAACAATTTATTATGACCTGTTTTAATAATAAGTAAATTTAAAAACTGTTGGTTATAATAAATATCCTTTATACAGGTTAGCAGGGACATCGACGCGCAAACTATGTATAACCATGAACTCAGCACATGATTTTAGATCCCCAGCGTACAAAATTGTCGTCGGTTATCTATAAAAAAAAAGTCTGCTGTTTCATAGAAAAGTCCGATCAAAATGTATGGAATAGCTATTTTATTTTCTTCAGAAATATGTACTGAATCCATGTTAACAGAGGGACACAGTCTGATTGCAGTCTCAATCTGTCAAAAATACCTCTAATTTGTCTACATTTTGACATTTGTTTGTCGTCGAGATGAGACAGCTACTAGATTTAGAACGTTTTAAATTACGAGAACTGGTTGCGCGTCATATCCCTGCCATCCTGTATGTTTAATTGCTATCATGCTCATCAATAGTTAACTTTATAAAATTAGAGTAAATTAATTAATTAACCCTTTAATACTGCTATGCTCGCAGTGCAACATAATATTTGGACAGCCATTGAGAAGAAGAAAATACAGTATTATTCAGCAGGGCTCATCTAGAATCCCTAATCCATTGTAGTCGCTCTTTTCTTAGTTAATTGGGCTTTATTTTTCCTGTCTTGTTTTGTCGTCTCTTCACTGTGAACGACAAAATGAAACGCTTTTTTGAGTCTCTTATTTCATTGTTAGTGGGTATTATCACTCTGCACCACCTCGGATAATGTGTTTCAGTAAAAAACAAGGCACTTTGTCTTCATCATTGTATTTCAAATTAGTCTGGATATCAAGGAAATGTTTTTAGTAGACAGTTTTACTCAATTTGCCTAACCTTTTCCCAACAATTTTGGGATCTGCTTCTAGTCTAACTGGATGCAGCTGAATACCAGTATTTTACATGGAGCGACTGTCTATCTGACCTCCACAACCCAGTTAAAGAGCAACCCAACATCCTTTGGTAAGACTGGTTGTCAGACTTTCGTATATCTGAAGACCGGTAACGACTGTCAAAGATTTAAGAATGACAACCGAGACCAGCTTAACATGCTTTCCAAGACACGGAGAGGTCTCGGTGTGAAAAAATTACTACCCATACGTGGACTGACCGCGGCAAGCGTAGCTTAACCTGTTCGATCGACCCGTGCGGTTGTACAGACGCCAGCACATCAAGCTACTACAATCTGTCTAATTTCTTTAATAGATTTTTAACTTTATCGTTAAAGAATAAGGTTTAAAGTTGATTGGAAAAATTGACAGTTTTGGGTAGCTTGATGTGCTGGCGTCTGTACTACTTAGCCATGAGCCCGTCAGATAGTTTTATTTTACTATACAGTTGAAATTACTCAGAAACTACACGCTTTGTTGAACTAGTCTAGACTAAATTCCTTAAGTTCCTATCTTCTTATAAGACATACTTATACTCAACAAAAGCTCAAACTTTAACCGTTCTACTTACAAAAGTATAAAAATATAAAGTCGAAATAACTCGAAACGCGCGCAGAGAATTTCTCAGGAAAATAAAACTAAGAACATTTTATTGGATATAAAATTTTTAAACATAAAACTGTAATTAACCGGTTGGCCGACCAACAAATAAACTGAAACTAGGAGAGGCAACGTAGACTTTATTAATTATTTTCAGCAAACGTGGAAAATTTGCGACGGAAATGTGAGTAGCCATGAATACAGTATGCTCGGATAAAATCTCTGAGAACGCATTTATGAATCAAATGAAAACTATCTTTGAAATTATTTCAAAACATTTCTTTTGTAAGTTGAGACTAAGTACTATAAGTTATTCTGTGGTTGAAACAAGTAGCTAAGTTTTTGTGTAATTTAAAAGTACCCTCGTGCTGAACTTTGCAAATGTATTCATTGGTTAGTAATCATGATTACTGTGCCTCGTTATCATCGATGACTGCTTATTAAAGCAGGATATGGAATAAAAACTCCTTATCTGATTGGAATGAAGCCAACGCAATCGGATATTAATCAGTCTAATTATACTCATATACACTCAGTGCCGGATTTCGCGATCGAAGAATACTATATTATTTACTCATAGATGTCTGTGAGGGGGCTTGTGGCTAAGTAACAACAGCCGCACAGTTCGATCGATCAGGTTAAGCTACGCTTGCCGCGGTTGGTCCCGTCCCTGGATAGGTGACCATCTTTATATACCTAGAGGGTCTCCGTGCCTCGGAAAGCACGTTAAGCCATTGGTCCCGGCTGTCATTCGTGTGTCCCTGACAGTCGTTACGGGTCGTCAGAAGCCCGAAATTATCCAATAACTGGGTTGTGGAGGTCAGATAGGCAGTCGCTTCATATAAAATACTGGTATTCAGTTGCATCCAGTCAGACTTGAAGCCGACCCCAACATAGTTGGGAAAAGGCTAGGCAGATGATGAGATGTCTGTTGCATTTTTAACCTACTAGCTGCGCCCCGCGGTTTCACCCGCGTAAATGTCGATCCCGTGGGAATATCGGGATAAAAACTATCCTATGTCCTTTTCCGGGACTCAAACTATCTCTATACCAAATTTCATCTAAATAGGTTCAGTGGTTTAGGCGTGAAGAAGTAACAAACATATAAACACACACACTCACAAACTTTCGCCTTTATAATATTAGCACAGAATACTTAAAGTACTGCGTACAGAAAGGCCACTCCCTTCCCCGCACTAACATCAGTTACCGCACCTCACCCCGCACTTCGATGTGTTCGTCGCCTGCTCTTTAACAATGGCGCTCGCATACACAAGAACCGCAGCGCTGTACCTACCTACTGCTGACACGAACACATTATTTTTTTAAAGTTTTATATTTTGTGTTAATCACGATGGTTGTATATTGTGCATTATTTGGATGCTTATCTTCATCGAGGAACGATAAAGACAGGAGTTTCTTTCGGTTCCCGAAACATGAAAGAAGGTAAGGAACAGCAACTCAAATATCCTTTAAACCCATAAAAAATAAAAGCTAGTATATTACAGACAAACAAGTTAAGCCAGTGTTGTGATAATTTATTTTCATAATTTTCTCTATTAATCATTTATTTTCCAAGTTTTCTTCGTTTTAGAACAATTAAAACTTCCGTAATATTAACATACCAAATTGCTCTCTCTCTTTATTGTCTTAGTTATGTCTCTTTCTTTCACGTTCTATTCGTTCTTCGACTTTAAAAGTAGTACAATAGAAATGTTATTAATTAGATTTCTGTGAGTACCTAGTGTCGCGGCGCGCGGCGCCCCATTGTTGCATACGTTCGGGCAGCGCCGCCGCCTACGCAATACTGCGCCAGCCAGCCCTACTAGATTTCACGCACACATTTACACGTATACAAACGTCATTTGTCAATGTAGTGGTAGTAGGTAATTATTTTGCGAGCGTTGTATGGAGTGTCCGGGGTGTGATATTAGTGAGATAGTGAGATGAGATTATCTTAGGTTAGTCCGCTTTTTGAAAACAATAAATGAGTAAACTAATAAATTTTCTTTTAATTATCATTGGATGAGAATTATGGGTCTTTGGTCAACTGGACCCACTCGAACTGGAACCGTGGGTCCAGTCGACCAAGTCAAATTTTGAATTGGTCGACTGGACCCGCTGTCAAATTTCATCATTAGTACAGTTAAGGAGTAAAGCCGAATCTTTTAGTTTTATTTCTATGACTGAAAATATACATAATATTATTCAATTAGGTAAACTTAATTTTTATTTACTTATTTTTACTTACTTACTGTCTGCAATGAGCTAAAACAACGTTACTGGATTTTGAGATGCCGTAGTGAGGTCCGGAAGATATCAATCACTAATATACTCGTATAATAGAATTTTTCCTCTTTATAATATCAGTGCAGAAAAAATAAAATTATAGCCTATGTTATTCAGTGATAATGTAGCTTTCTAATTTTTTCTTTCTTTTTTATTTTATTATTATCATTAAAATAAGACCTCCTTAGTATTTGTTACAACGGAATGCATGGCCTTTGCTGATTTGTCAATGTCAATTATATTTGTCACATCAAATTAAAGTCAAAATTGTAGTTTGTTTACATTGGTTATCTACATAAATTAAGTAATAAAATAAAACAGAATGACTGCAAATGTTATATGTAAGCTGATGACTAGCACAATAACATCAAGGTTTATCAAGATGGAAAAGAAGAAGAGGAATTGTGGTTGTCGTAAAGAGTGCGGTACTGAACCAACTAACTGGACCGTCCTGCTGCATGTTGTTCCAATGACGTTGCTATACCTACGTGTCCCGGCTACATTACTTTACAAAATCCTAAAAGATTGAGAAATCCTTGCGAAAACAATTTTTACCCTGAGGGTCGCATTAGGAGTATCGTCACATCATTAATTCAAATTTATTTGTGTTCAAATTGCCGCATTCACATCTGTTGAAGTTCATGAAGATATTGGGCGAGAGGTGAAATGGTCCGCCGATTCCTAAGCTCGCGGACAGCGCGCGACTCATGACGCCGACCATTCGTATACACTTGTGATTATTATAATGTATTGTTTGTGTATGTTTCATATTGAAAAAAATAAAATATCGTTTGAAATCTTTATTGTTTGAAATGCTTTAGAAAATACCATCATGCTTGATGGCCCTGTTGTAATACAATAGGTATATCATAATATGATAATCAGGTGACAAAATACCTTTTACATAAATATGTCGCATGTAAACTAAGGCATGTCGCGTGTCTTTCCTGCGAGAAATGCTCGAACCGACATGGCGAGAATAGCTCGGCTTGATTTTTTCGAGAGAAAAGTTCGAATCGAACAACAATAACGAATGCGAGATGCGTGAGAATTGGCCTCCAGCCCGCACCGACGTATCGTAGGAAGAATATCGTCCATGGTAACGCAGACGTCCGATTCGAGGCCTTTGACATATGCATGTTGCAGCTAATAATGAATATGAAAGCCTCACACCTTTTCATTTTTTAATAGGCAGCTCATCAAATCAGCAATTACCTACCTCTCTGGACGACGGAGTTTTTCATTAAGAAAAAAGTGGAAAAAGGCTCTTCGCCTCTCCAAGATTTTTTGGAGCAGGTGGCTCAAGGAATACTTACTTAAGACCTACCCCGAGCAGTGGATAGGTCCCTTAACTTCCGGAGAAACTGCGAAAATGTCAAACAGAAAGTGCATACCTACCAGAAATCACTTACTCCGTCGCCTAACTTCCACCAGATGGGTGGCATCTGCTCAAGTCCCGCGAACAACTGGAATGGCGCTTTGTTTCTCCGTAGGCCTGTCCAGTATGGAACAGATCAGCCCACGATAAGTTAGTGGATACAGCTCTAAATAAGACATTAATGATTATTACTGGTTGCTTAAAACCGACCCCGTTGCGAATGCAGTATCCACTGACTGGCATCGCGCCTCCAAAAATTCGCAGGACTATAGCCAGCTGCATCGAGAGGGCGAAGCTACAGGATGACCCACGCCATTCATTGCACAATTTTAATTTAGTGCCACAAAGGCTTAAAAGCCGTATGTTTATGTTCCCTAGATGTCTTAGCTGAGAAATACCATCATACCCTAAAACACACTAAAAGAGCTCTTGTTTAGTGAGAAGTTTGGCTTCGGTTTTATAATTTAGTAAAATAGTGCACTGTTCAGTAATAAATAGTAGGAATAACGGTTCATGAAATCAAAAATCACAATTTTCAAATTATTTTTATAACTTTATGTAGGATATCAATTTCAACGTCTGACGACATAAAAGTAAATAGTCTTTCATCTAAAATTATGCAGGTCGCTCCACTTCTCATCTTGATACCATGTCCAAGAGCTCTACATGTGCACAACAGCCAACGCGAACAGTCTTGGCACATTGCGTCGAAATCTTACTGAACAATTAACGCAACATTCTTCTGGAGTACATGCTGTACCGTCTTGAAGATTCCATGTTCATTAAAATCCTTCAATTACACACAGGAAAACAGAAATATCAATTTCATGCAATTCGAAAGAAACGGAATAAATAAATTAATGAAATGTTGTCACTTGACATGACAGTCTTGACACTTATCTTTTTGATAGTGTCAGATAGTGCTGCGGCTTGAATATTTAACTCGTTACTCTAAATAAAATAAAGGCTCGAGTTTATTTTCTCTCGATTTGCCACTTGATGTAGTAGTACTAGTCGGTAATAAACCAAGGAATAGATATTATATATTTCATGTGACACTGACTTAAATACATAGGTACCAATATAGAACGGTTGCTTTATTCTGGATCTTGCTATAATTCTTTCCTTTAATTTTTTTTTTGTGTGCTTTTCAAATGCACTGCTGCTAGGTTTGAATTTAAGGTAGGTACTGGAGGGAGGTAGTACATAGATTCAACTTGAACTGAGTTTTCGAATTACATAATCGGGATGGGTATATACTCGTAATTATGTTCTGTGATCGAGCCAATCGAGTGCCTGACCGTTAATTACAGAGTAACAACACTAGAGTCAAACTGACAAGAAACCAAAAACTGCAATCCGTTTCACGTTGATTTTTAAACTACTTTCGCGAGAGTAAGCAAACTTAAAAATGGGATTAAATACAGGAGGACCTACTGCAGCGTCAATGGTAAATTTTTCTACTTAATAAAAAAAGGTTTGGTTACCACCTCGAACTGTAATTAGGTATATAATTTGTTTTTTTTTAAATATAAAATCGTTAAATACGCTTCAATACACGTATTTATTACACTGAAGATCTTATCGGGAATTGAATCAATTGAGTGCATTATCAAAACATTTTCTTTTTATTACGATTTCGTGATCCCGGTTAAACTTTATTTCAAAAATAGACCATTTTAAATGATAATATGGTTTTTTTTAGCTATTATTCAATTTTATTAATAGATCAATACAGGGGGCCCAAAAATACTATCTCTCTGCAACCTGCAACCCTTTTCCACATTAGTTTGCTATGCTCCCATGCTTGAAAAATTTGAACATTTTTCACATCCGCCATCTTGGATTTTCAGTTTGACCTCACCATCAGTTTCAGCACCCTAGAAAACCAAGAAAACAACACCCATGATGAAAAATATGAACATTTTTCACATCCACCATCTTGGATTTTCAGTTTGATCTCACCATCAGTTTCAGCACCCTAGAAAACCAAGAAAACAACACCCATGATGAAAAATATGAACATTTTTCACATCCACCATCTTTGATTTTCAGTTTGACCTCACCATCGGATTCAGCACCCTAGAAAACCAAGAAAACAACACCCATGATGAAAAATATGAACATTTTTCACATCCACCATCTTGGATTTTCAGTTTGACCAATCCATCGGTTTGAGCACCCTAGAAAACCACGAAAACAACACCCATGATGAAAAATATGAACATTTTTCACACCCGCCATCTTGGATTTTCAGTTTGACCTCACCATCGGTTTCAGCACCCTAGAAAACCACGAAAACAACACCCATGATGAAAAATATGAACATTTTTCACATCCGCCATCATGGATTTTCAGTTTGACCTCACCATCAGTTTCAGCACCCTAGAAAACCAAGAAAACAACACCCATGATGAAAAATATGAACATTTTTCACATCCGCCATCTTGGATTTTCAGTTTGACCTCACCATCGGTTTCAGCACCCTAGAAAACCACGAAAACAACACCCATGATGAAAAATTTGAACATTTTTCACATCCACCATCTTGGATTTTCAGTGTGACCTCACCACCAATTTACATATCTGGCGAGCGAACGCCTATTTACGGTGTCCCAGAAGGGAGCGTGCTTGGATCTCTATTATTTATCCTATATATCAATGACCTGCCTGATGCAATTGACTACGACCTGACCCTATTTGCAGATGACAGCACAGTGACTATAACATGTAATAATAAGGACGTTTATGAATATCACATTAATGAAACTATTACATGAATAATATCATGGTTATATAGGAAGAATCTAAAAATTAATTTACATAAGACGACGATAATGCATTTAAGTCAACGGGTACATGCCGATATTGACATTAAAGCCCTCTACAATGACACAGTATTAAATAAAGTCGACGACACAAAATTTCTTGGTGTAATGATGGACGCAAAACTGAACTGAAAAGCGCACATTGAATATATAAACAAAAAAACTGAGCTCAGTCACGTATGTCTTCTACAAACTGTCCTCAGAAGTTAACCCAGATGCTTTGGTGACCCCCCCCGGTGGGTTCCCGCATTGTCGAGGCGGGGGGGCTCAGTAGCCGTGGCTTGGACACCCACGGTGAAGCGAAGTGGAACCCGAGGAGGGGCCGCTCGTCAGGGCTTTTGCCGGTAAGCCGACGACGTAGCGGCCAACAAGTAGGTTGCGGTGCCGCTTGAGCGACATCGCAGCTGAGGCGGGCCGCGATGTCGTATCGGAGGCATCGCGGCTGAGGGTTGGAGGCCGCGGTGGGAGAGGAGTGCCGGTATTGCGGTGCGCCGCTCTCCCTACCTTCCGCGGCCTTGACGGGGTCGCCACCGTCCGATGGCGGACGCGGTGGGGCCGCAGAGGAAGAGGAGTGTTGGAATGACGTTGGCCGCTCTCCCTATCCTCTGCGGCCGAAAATTGGCAGGCGGCGGGGCCAATGACCTGACCCGTCGCAGGGGGACCAAGGGTGCCCAGACACGGGGTCGTCTGGCGCCCATGTGCTGGTTTGGTCCCTGGGGTGGTCACGGCGTGCTATGTGTTCTGGTGCGCCGGTGATGGGGAATACTCCCCAGAGGAGGGTCCGGTGACGGACAGCCGTGGCGGGTTCACGGATGAGTGCTAACGCGTGCCCGTGTTCCCGCCGTAAGCGGCAGAGGAGGACACCGTGGAGTTTTAGTGGGTTGGAGTCCCACATAACTGCACTATCTCCCCGTGGTAGTGCAGAATGCATGAGCATTTCTCCACGTTAAAAAAAAAAAAAAAAAAAAAAGATGCTTTGGTGACGGCCTTTCATGGATTGGTGGCATCACTTCTACGCTACGGTATATAATATTTTGGGGTAACTCTACGGACAAAGAAATAGAGTTGAAAGTTCACAAAAGAGATGTATTCGGGCTATGTTTAAGCTACAATCGACAGAAAGTTGCAGACCATTGTTTAAAAAGCACAAAATATTAACTTTACCATCTTTGGGTCGTCGTCGTCGAAAAAAGTCGTGTCTCTTATGAGGAGGGTGCGGGGGAGTCACAACAGCATTCTGAAAACTATAGCTGAAGATGTGCGTGCACCTGTGTTGAGGCATTTCGTTCGTCTGATGATCTTGTAGGGAGGTATCTCCCTGTTGGTTATCTTGTCGGGGCGGGGTGTCTCAGCACAGGGGCTTTGTGTGTTTTTTTTTTTTTGTGTGAATTGTGTTGTGATGTTTATTGATGGATGTGTGTTGTTCTTTGTTATTGTATTTTAAGTACTAATAATAGTTTCTAAGTTATTGTATAGGTACTAACCGGTGGATCTAGTTGTCCCGAATAAATCATTTTGAATTTGAATTTGAAAAGCTTTTTTTGTATGGCCCCGAAAATATATAACAAAGAACCACAGTCATATAAAGCCATGACAACAAAACAAATTAAAAATAAGATCCTAAATCTACTAACAGAAAAATGTTATGTAAACGCATGTTTCACAAATAAATTATCTTTATCTTTTATCTTTATCTTTAGATTTTGAGGTACTCGTAGATTCTGTACCAGATTCGTGCCATTGTCTTTTTGTTTCGACTGTATCCACGGGTAGCTTAAAACAAAAGATGTTTGTCTAATTTTGACAGTGGGTCCAGTTGACCAATAAAAATATAGAAAATTTTTCCTTTGGTCAACTGGACCCGCGGGTCCAGTTCGAGTGGGTCCAGTTGACCAAAGACTCTTATCTAATTACGTTTTAGTTTTCAATTTTTTTTTTTTTTTGCTAAAGTCCTTTTGGCATTTTTAGCTATCTAAACATATTCAATATGAAAAATATTTCCAAAAAGACATTTAACAACAGTAGCTACCTACCGTACCTACTGAACATTTGTTTAAAATAACCTTAGTAAACTTTATCCCTCGCAATTTCGAAAAACCAATGCAATGTACTCGTAGTAGCTTAAGTTTTTTAACTACATAATATTGTTTTAATAAAAACTTACGATCAGATAAAATAATAAAACGGAAAAAGTAAAATAAATACAAATATTTATTGAACGCGTTGTTCAAATTGAATACTTGAAAACGTTTTGATTCAGCTTGAAATTCATTGGAAAACATCGACAGTTTCGATACGCTTTCATTTTGGACACTGTTAACTTCAGCAAACCTCAGTGTAACAATATTTTTGCAAAAATCAAAGTAATATTTTGCTCTGACAGACATTAAATTTTTGATATAACTATTTATATTTCTACGTTTAATGTTATTTTTAAAAATAATCATATTAATCATAGGTACCATCCATACTAATATAAATGCGAAAGTGTGTCTGTCTGTCTGTCTGTTACCTCTTCACGCTTAAGCCGCTGAACCTATTTAAGTAGATGAAATTTGGTATAAAGATAGTTTGAGTCCCGGGAAAGGATAAACGATAGTTTTCATCCCGATATTTATTTATTTATTTATTAAAACTTTATGCACAAGTAAAAACTGTACAAAGGCGGACTTAATGCCTTAGGCATTTTCTACCAGTCTACCTTAGGGTGATGCACAGTAGGTGCAAAAACAGAAAGAAAAGATAAGAAAATATTTATAACTAAGATATAAGAATAGATATATCGATATTCCCACGGGATCGACATTTATGCAGGTGAAACCCCGGGGCGCTGCTAGTGGTATATAAGAACTACTCAGATAGACAGTCGCTTCATGTAAAATACTGGTATTCAGCTGCATCCAGTTAGATTGGAAATAGACCCCAACATAGTTGGGAAAAGGCTAGGCAGGTGATGATGGTATACTTATAAGAACTAGGTTTATTCATGTTTACAGCTAATCTGGGATTTGAGTCAATTCACGTCAAAACAGCGACATTTCCAGCAGCCCATAAAACCTTATTTCCATGTATTTAGTATTATATTTGCAAGTATCCACGAATTTATAGGAGACGTGGCCGAACGAATGGACTCCAGAGAAAATAGCATTACTATGTAGTACTGTTATTTTTGCGTATCGTAAAACTAAAACTTGTTACCATAAATTGGCAGAATGTCTGCAAGGGAATTGATTCCGTGGCTGTAGTACTAAAAATAGGTATGTAATGACATGACTGCGCTTCGAAAATACAGAATAATTTATGCTTTAGTTTACATTATTCTGTCTCAGTATTTGCACAATTCTTGATGCTAAGCTTTTATGGAATATAATAATAGTCCATTCCGAGAACTGATCTCGATGCGATTTTGTTTTGTTATGTTGGCCCAGCACAAACGCGAGGATCAAACGTAATTCAGCGTTTTTCCGCCGCCACGTCAACGGGACGTCAACGAAAAACGAGATTATTCAAACCGAACGATGTGGTTGACGGACTTGCGGTGGACACCCGGCCGTAGGTAAATGTATGTATCGCTACTTTGGCGCCGTGCTCGTTGACGTGGCGGTGGACAAACGGCCTAACTAAAGTAAATTCGAACGATTTTTAAATTGAAAATAGCCGTTTGTCACATAATATTTATTTCGTTTTAAGACATTATTATAATAAAATAATTATTATAGACATTATTATAATGGTAAGTATTTTTGTGCTTGTAGCAAAAGTTTTAAACAAAATGCTATTGGAAAGTTGTATTTTCGAATTTCGATTTATTTTAAATCGTCCTAATTTACGTCGCACGTTTGTGCTAGGGCCTCTGGCCGCAAGAGTCTCTCGTTTAGATGATCATAATAAGCTACTTTTACCCTTTCCTGAGAATGATGAATGCAGAGAAGTGATTATGTTATTGCAGGAAGATGAGTAACAGTTATAACGGAACGGTAATAACGTACTCGTATCTTTGATTTGTTTGCGAGGCACGGCAAACACTAATTTGTTTTTTTTTTTCATGTCGCGTAACTTTTTTAACCCCCGACGCAAAAACGACGGGGTGTTATAAGTTTGACGTGTCTGTGTGTGTGTGTGTGTGTGTGTGTGTGTGTGTGCGTGTGTGTGTCTGTCTGTGGCATCGTAGCTCCCGAACGGATGAACCGATTTTGATTTTGTTTTTTTTGTTTGAAAGGTGAATTAGTCGCAAGTGTTCTTAGCTATGTTTGAAGAAAATCGGTCCAAGATGGCCGCCGCCACAAAATGGCGGATTACATATTTTTTCACAACTCCCTCAATATGGGTATCAAATGAAAGGGCTTGACAAGTAGAATACCAAACACTGATAAATTTCAAAACCAAGATGGCCGCCACCACAAAATGGCGAATTATACCTATTTTTTTTTCATAATTCCCTCAATATGGGTATCAAATGAAAGGGCTTGACTAGTAGAATACTATACACTATTACAAATTTCAAATCTAAGATGGCCGCCACCAGAAATGGCGAATTCACAGAGGAACACGTTAGTATGGAATGAACGCCAACGACCACGAGTACCTACCTAACTAACTTCGCTTCACTGTGGTAAAAAATACGTACCTACACCTGCGCAGATTTCGGCTAATCACATGTGGATCGTATAGTATGTTTACTAGTAATATAATATTATAAAGTTTAAAAAGTAAGAAATAAAAATTAAATTAAAAATTTAAAAAACCCCCGACAAACAAAAACCTCTAAAATGTAAAATAATAATATATATTAGCCCTTTAAGTTTAATATAAGTTGCAGGAAATATTTTGATCCAAGCGTCCTCATGTCGGGGGACGGCTAATGAAAACGCCAAACAGATGAGGCTTAAACCCAGCAATAATGAATGTAGCTATTGTAGAAACATAACTGCTGTTAACTTCTAATTTTCATTAGCCGTCCCCCGGCGTGAGGACGCTTGGATCAAAATATTTCCTGCAACTTATATTAAACTTAAAGGGCTAATATATATTATTATTTTACTTTTTAGAGGTTTTTGTTTGTCGGGGGTTTTTTAAATTTTTAATTTAATTTTTTTGTTTATGTATCACTACTTAATTTGTCTTTTTGTTGTTTTAAATATTCCTTTAAAATCATTACTTTTTCTGAAGTAAGCATTTCATCTTATTAAAAGAAAAACAATTTTCACGTTCAAAAGTGCCTATTTGAAATAAATGATTTGACTTACATAATCTTGATAATACACAAGACGTTATTTATATCTGCAGACATAATACCTATGTAAATAGTCACCGTGTAAATATTTATTTCGTTATGCTATATGAGGTAGGCAAAGATCTTTACGATAGCTAGAAAGAAAACAGTTAAGGCGATAACGAGTTAGGTGTAAATCTCTTATACGGAGTGCGTAGGAGTTCCATTAAGAGGAAATCGGTTTATTCAAGTGATTCATAGAATGGACGATAAGCAACTAATGCCCTCTCACTTAGCGGTACTGTATTTTCAGTGCAACACCTTGTGAAGCAGTGATTTACTATTGACTTAAGAAGTTTAATGAACAGAGTGAATTTATGAGTTTATAGGTAGGTAGAGAGCAGTGGTGGCTCAGTGGTAATGGCCCCGACTTATGAGTTGTAGGTTCAAACCCAGCCAGGCACTTTACTTTATGTATGTAAGTTCATCACCACTGCTCTCTAAACGGTGAAGGAAAACATCGTAACGAAACCGGCATGTCCTAGAACCAAAAATTCGAAGATATTTGACATCTACCAGCCCGCACTGGGCCCGCGTGGTGCATTATAGCGCACTCCCTCTATTCTAAAAATTTTAATTCTGTAAAGTCATATTTGTTACGGTCGCAAATTATATTTAAATCAACATACAACCTGACACTGGCCGTCAAATTGTTAAAAACGTAAGAATAATTGAATTTCGGACAACTCTAGCGCATACTCCCCCCTCCCCCCTTAAACTTTATTTTATAACGCTGGCACATAATAAAAATATTTCAGTGTTATTTTGTAATGTTAGGTTTTAGCACTATTCTAGTTCAATAAGATAAGATAAGATTTATTTATTTGTATAAACATGGTATATACATACAAGAACATGCAAGATGACATAAATTATATTAAAGTCCAATCATGTTTAGCCTTATAATATATTGGCGTACAAATATTTCAGTCACATTACTACTTTTAATCAATACAACATCAATAAACATTTTAATAAGATTAGTATCAGACAAGTTTTTCGACTAGAAATTCAGACACACTATAGTAAGCTTTTTCCGATAGAAACATTATCAACTGACGCTTGAACGCATTGATACTTAGCTCCTTCCAATGCTTAGGGAGCTTGTTAAATATACAATAGCATTAAAGTATTGGTACAGTATTACGTTATCTATAAACCGTTTAACTAATGTTGCCGTGAGATGCCTAACAGCTGGTAATTAAATTAATCAATGTTACGGTAAGCAAGTTTACTAAATGTATTCTGTTTGATATTGTTCATGTTTAACTTATTCAATAGTTGGCATGTGGTTCGCAGCTAAGTAGATAAACCATTAATTCAATGGTGAGCATCATTTTGAAGGATTTTGCTAATCCATCGCTTCATATGTTTAAAAAATTTGTCAGCTCAACAACGTAAATAACGCAATGAATGTTGTTGAACTGTCAAAAGTAAAGCCTTCGCTACTGATAGTGTGTTACGCAATTATCCCGCAGAGAGGCTTTTTCGTCCTTTCGAAGTATTTTCTCTTGTATCTACAACAATAATAAAAAACGTAATCTTAATAATTGAGAAAACGCTTTTAAATTGATGATTTGTAACCTTTTGCGGGTCAAATTGATTTTAGTCTTTCCAAAACACCTGACAGGCATAGCCAGAAGCTACGAATAGTATCTATCTACGTATGTAAAAGGAACTGTTTTTGTTAAGTGGGTACTGTAAATGTATGGATGTCTTTGCATACATCCATAAAGAGAGCATATAGGTTACAAAACAAAATTAGGCACTATCACCATACATACTAATTTGTCCAGACGGCCAGTTATTTGAATTTACTCTTCGCAAAGCTTTGTATATTTTATAATAAACAGAGATTGTTGTTGGACATTTTATTTCAAGAAGAAGTATTCTGTGCTAATATCTGAAATTCTGAACACTCTCATGTTCAAGTACCAATTTATGTATTTCTGAACATTCTAATTTCCAAGAACCAATATCTGAAATTCTGAACACTCTAATTTCCAAGATCCAATGTCTGAAATTCTGAAGACTAATTTCCAAGAACCAATGTCTGAAATTCAAAATTACCATTACCTACGTAGTAAATGATATCACGATACACTGCTACATCTCCGAAATTATCTTATAACTCCGCTCCTTTGAACATCAGTTGCCCTAAAAAAGGATCAATATTTTAATAATAATACCCTTTACCGTGGCTATCGAATAAACCAACACCGGGTACAATTTACTTATATGAATAAATCGCAAGCAACGGCTGGTAGCCGACAATTTGCGCGGCGAGTCGTTCCGACTTTATTATTTCACCACTTCATATTTCGGGCTGTTTATTAATGATTTTGTAATTGGTGGGCTGTCGCTCGCAGTCGTATTTACGTGGCCCATTACATGGGATCGCCAAAAATGTGTACCTACTGACACACCGACATTGCCGCACAATGGCAAAATTTCATATTGTGGCGAACGACGGCTTTCACTCCGCATTGATTGTTTAATATGGATTACGCTGCGGCGTATTGTTTTCATATTGTGATACGTGTCAAAAAACCACTGGGCGTTGGTTCTGCGTACCTTTTAGTGAAATTCACCCGAATTCAGTGTGACCTAGTGTTTTAATTTAATACTGTTTGCGCTGCCCGCTCGCCGTTCTCAGTCCATAATGACCGAGTTAAATAACGTACTCTACAATACGATAGGAATTTCAGATTGTTTTAAATGCCTCGCATTGCCACAAAGTTCATATAAATTAATTAGTAGCAAATAGGAGCAGACAAAGATCTCGCCTTTAATCGACGCATAATAGAAAGAGCGGCTTATCGTAGGCTAATTACATAACTGTCCCGCGCCTTGTCCATACTAACATACTTAATTGTCTATGTATCTTGTATCTTAATGAATAATGAAAAAGAATGAACTAAACCATTTTATTAATACAGCTATGTAGAGTGGATTGCGATAATGTTCCGGGCAATGTGCCAAAAGGAAGGAAAATTAATATCCACATATAGACTTACGACTAAAGTACGACGATATTACGAACATATTTATCAACAACAATCTGATTAATATCTTTAAATGTCGCCAATAAACGTATTAATGTATCTACGGTTTTAACAACATATTTTTATTAATCATTTTTATCAGTATTAAAAGCTGTTCACACTCGACATATATCATTTACCGACAGAATCCTGAATAATGGTTTAAGTTCCACGAGACAGCACCCTAAACAAACATTGCCGATATTTGGGTCATACTTTCTGCTTTATGGACTTTATAAGACCTTTGTGCTACGAATACAATTTAGTTAGCTCGTCTCGATAGTGCATAAGTGTTTACTTAGTATTGAGCATTTTTTTACGTGAATCACCCACAGTGTTTGCGAGCTTTATATTTTAGCCAACACAGTAAGATGCTTCAGAAATCTAGAAAAAATTACCAGTATTTATTATATTGTTTTATTCAGCGAAACAAGTAAAACCATGAGTATACTGTATTTGTTCACAAAAATCTGATAAATAAGTCACAGGTCATGTATTTCTTAACAAAATACATTGTACAGAAAGTCATAAATTATAAAATAACTTAAAATTAGATTAATAATGATTAGATAGTGATATTAAAAAACAAAGAAAAATAAACTACGTAACAACAACTCAAATAAGTCTCATCTCGGAGGCAAACCAAATTCAAATTCAATTTTTCAAATTGACAAATTGAGACTGAGACCAGAAGGTCAAGTTCAAAATCTGGTCACAGTCTCATCTCGGCGACAAAAAAATGTCAAAAACTTGTCAAAATGTAGGGAATTTAGAGGTATTTTTGACAGATTGAGACTGAGATCAGACTGTGAACGTTCTTAAAATTATGAGAATTGCCCCTCTGACTGTCAATGATCATAAAATTATGAGAATATTGGCCCTCAGATCTTAGTCTCAACCTGTCAAAAATACCTCTAATTTAAAGTTTTTGACATTGATTGTCGCTGAGATGAGATTGCGACTAGATTTTGAACGTTTTTAATTACAGGACAGTAAATTCATGTTAGGTCGTGATCTTTTTACTTTATGATTTTATATTTTATCTTTCATGTGTATACAGGGTGTCCCTGGAAGTATGGATCAAATTTAATAGGGGCGTGGGCAAGGTCATTTCCAAACTTTTTAACCCTGAGAATGTCAGTGAATTTTTTTACAGTTCAAAAGTTATGACCGATTTTTGTTTATTTTTTTTTTCAATCATTTCGCATAGTGCGCAAAGAAAATAATCATAAAAAAATACTATTAGAACTATCTAAAAAAAAAATTGATAGACCTGATAGTTTTTTTTAAAGATTTCTTTAAAACGGTTCGATTTCTCTTCCTTTTTTTCAGTTTTTTTTTTTTTGCTAAAACATTTGGTAATGACCTTGCCCACGCCCCTATTCGATTTGATCCATACTTCCAGGGACACCCTGTATACAAACTGTGTCTTTTATTTCTGCAATTGATTTTAAACCGTTTTAAGTAAAGAAATAATGACAAAGATCAATTTATTAATTCAGACTCAAATGATATGTATCCAAATGACACCTTATACCTAAAAATAACAAAATTATATCAATCTAACATCGCCATTTCATTGTACACCGTTTATCGGTCTCCAATAAAAAAAGATTTACACAATGTTCATAGATAGCATCGGAAACAAAAATAGATTGGTAACTACAGGCATTTTTCAATTAAGCGTTTTGCCTCGAAACGGCACGGTTCGATCTGTACCATCCGGAATCGAAAATAAAACCAAATATTCCCGTAACCGGCGGTGTCCATGGCTCAATCCGATGGTTAAAGCGATGCTCTTTATTATACCACCATTTATTTTATGGAAATTCTCACTAACAGTTCGTTAGCTCGGATTTGTTAAAGAGTTATTTAAATAGAATATTTTATTTTTGTTTCAGGTAAGCTTGGTTTTGAAATTGAAATTGATCGACTTACAAAAGTAAGGTAAGTCTTTTAAAACTATTTATGAAGCGCATAAACACGTCCGTCAACAAGAATAAAATAATACCCAAGTTCACAACTTACTTCGTGCGTAATAATCAGATAAAACAATATTTATTTTTGCTGGAGGTAAGTACATCCGAAACATTTTCTGCTCATGTCTTCAACCATAAATATACTGTAACCCGTGTTCACTTATTGATATTTATCTCGGCTCGTATCACAGATGTGTACTCCTCCTAATCACCACTTAACCGTCGCTTAAACAGCACAATGGGCCAGCTCGTCCGAACCCGGCCTTAAATAAGGACCCGGTGATTTTATCACACGTCCACGCAAATTATCTCCGTGGCCGCCGAGCTGAATGGCTCGTAAAACATCCACTACACTTATATTAGGGTAATATCAGCGATCTCGGTCATGCTAAACGACCTTCAAGATTCAAGACATCATCTGAAGGGGATTGTGAAAAACTGCCCCCGCTTCTCCTTCTTAATATAGATGTTATCGCTGAAATCGCATCCACTCGGCGTGTGTGCGGCGGCGTCTAACAGACCTTTATGTTATATTTTCACTTGGGTTGCTGTTTATCACGGCTGGGATACCCGCCTTCTAACTTACACATCGTTCGTGCACCTATTGAGCGGTGTTTTATAGTAACTTGTGCTATTAAACACCCTTCAGCAGACTGCGTAACACACTTTAAATCATAAACCAATTCAATTAATAACGCAATGGATGTTGTTGAACTGTCAAAATGGAAAGCATTGTCATTGTTAATGTGTTACGCAATTGCCCTACTGGTTCCAATATTGAGACAATGTAAGTTGGCGTCGTCGTTTCACTCTTTCAATTAAAAAATTCGATAGCAATATTTTAACGACCTAATTATAAAACATGTAAAACAATGTCTTAAACAGCAATAAAAACGAAAGAAATCTTGTTTTCCAAGTGGCAAATTTATGATCGCTATTATCCGTCCGAAATCCCCGTGCGGCCGACAACGACTCAACTTCGCCTTAACCTATGTTTATTTTATTAATGCCAATTACTAAGTTAAGCAATAAATTGTGGCTCTAACAAAGAACATTTTAACATGAACTAGTTAATAATGAAGTTCAGTTAGTCAAGGAATCGACTCCGGGGAAAAGAACCATCCTTGACCTAATGTGCTACTTAACCAGGCTTCCATTCGAAAATGGATATCTCCGTACCGAAGTAATTTAATAACTTATAGGTTTCCTCTAGGAATTTATAATGGAAACCGCGTGTGGGGAAAACTGGAGCAACAAAGTCAATTTATTTTCCATCCTATTTCCTTTTTTATATTATATATACCTGTAACATGGATACAATGTTATGGAATAATGGTTGTAGACAATAAAATGGTTCCTTGTCCGTGTATACATCTTTTTTACGGGCCTGACTGTACTGCATAAATATTTTTAAGTAAAAAGCTTTTTACTTAAAAATCCATGTTACAGGTACACAACTTAGTATACAATTTATTTTACCAGAACAAAGTAAACAGTTTTGTCCTAAAACATCTATACACCCAGACAATAAAACACAAATAATAATATTTGGTTGTAGACAATGAAATGGTTCCTTGGCCGTGTATATCTCCTACATAATATGAGGCAATATCACGACGTAAACCTGTAATTCCATTCCATTTCCTTAAATATAAACAAAATGCATTTAAAACTGCATAAAGACTTGTCTGTACTCTATAAAATAAAAAAATATCCAATAGTTAGATCCAGGTGCAAAGTAATATGCACTTATAAACTTTATAATTTAAATAAGCGTCCCTATAATTTGTCTGAATGAAGACATTAAACATTAAAACTAGCAAAGGTTCTTGCATCAGCTGCTTGTTAGCGCCACCTAATTAAAGGCTTTTAAAGAACTTCAGTTCATATCGTCATCCTCCTGCCCCTATTAATTTGTGGTCGGCGCAGCAATTCATGCACGTATTTGGCTTCGTTCGGTTCGTGCCGATCAGCAAACTTATTCCGCATCTACCTTTGCTGAATCATGTTCGGGTCGGTTTGACACAAGTTGAACTAAGCCAGGCGGCTAGTACCGAACATAAGAATCATAAGCAGGGTGTAAAAAGACACGTTGTACAACCGTCAACTACGCTTTCTGTACATCAAACTAAGTAACATTACACAAAAATAATTGCTGGGAACAGACTTTGATTTTTGTTGTGACGATTTGCTGTTTGCAGTAGTGCGCAATGTACCTAACGCACGTAAAACATTGCGCTTACGGGTGCATGCAACGTTGCAATGAAGGGGTCGTGGGGTATTTAAAGTTGTGTTATAAGTATAACATTATAAACTGGTTTTCGTAAAAAAACGTCAGTATAAATTGGAATTTTATCCTTCAATATCTCCGAACAAGTGTGTAGGCACCTCTAACTACTTACATCATATTTCGCTGAACCTATTTTCCTCTAATTTTATCTCCTAAAGCCTCATCTGCCTAGAATTTTTCCAACTATGTTGGGATAGCTTCCAGTCTAACCGGATGAAGCTCGTGAATACCAGTAGTTTACATGGAGCGACTGCCTATCTGACCTCCATAACCCAGTTACTGAGTAATACGATACTCCTTGGTAAGTCTGCTTGTCATACTTTCGGGCTTTCTGGCGACCCGTAACGACTGTCAAATATCCACGAATGACAGCCGGGACTAACGGCTTAGCGTGCTTTCCAAGGCACGGAGGGGTTTCGACATGTAAAGATCACCCATCTACGAACCAACCGCAGCAAGCAAAAGCTTAACCGGATCGATCGACCCGTGCGGCTTGCTTACTTAGCCACGAGTCCCTCTATCTCCTAAAACCTGACGCACAAAATTATTCAATTTAAAAAATCTTGACCTTACTAAGGCTTCAAGGGCACCGAACGTAAGTAATACAAAGACCTATTTTGTTATAGCGATTACTGGAAACGGCTAGGGGTTCGAAGAAGTTTACACTCAAACTGACAACTTTAGACAACTATTTTGATTCTGGATTCTGATACAGGTACCTACTGCGCAAACAGAAAGGAATGCAGAATATTATGTCCTAAACATTTGATATTTTGAACTCTTGAAGTATCCATATAGTTAAGTTTAAACATAGCTGCGTAACTCATAATGAGTGCCAACAATTTTTGAACTTTGGGCAGGCTATCCATTTTGGTCTGGTAAGTGGATGACTATACTCCAAAGAATTATCGCTTAGGAGTCTATCCGACCCTAGAGGCAGAGAGAAAAATACAAGAAAAGCGACTAATAGGTACGAGTATTTGTGTTTGCAAACGTGAACTCAGTCTTACGTAACAGTTCTCTAATTTCGATCTCCTCATGAATAAGTGCGCTCACTTACAATAATATTTTCTCCTTCAGACAAATTAGCTTTATAGGCGCGGACTACGTTAATTTCTACGAAAGCTTTTTGTCTAGTCTACGTCAGTATCTTGTGGTTTAATGGTATGTAACTATTTAATTTGAAAAAGATCCTTTAAGCCTCCAAAAGCGGCAAAAATCAAATAGCCACGCGCCTGCTTCTGACGCTCATGTTTGCGGAAGTCGTTTCTAGAAATCGCTTCCCGCGTTTGTGTTCGCGCATGCGTGCGTCGCATCCTATCCCTTTCTGGCGAATTGCGCGCCAGTCTGTACTTCGCGTTGCGCCGCGTCGCCGCACGGCTTGAGCTCGACACCACAACACTTCCTTCGGCACGATGATCGCTGACTTGCCGCCGATGCAAGCGATGGAACGTCACTGCAAACGCAACGACGACTCTCTCACGCAGTGTCGGACCGTGCAACATACGAATGGTACAACACTTGTTTTACTCGTATGCAAAGCTTTCGACTACGGCGTAGTAAGCGTACGGCGTATACATACTCAGTTGGTGTATACTACGTATGGTTACTCTAAGTGCATTCATGGGAGAAGGTGGATAAGCAATTACGTGCTTTGACAATATCAAACGGCCATCAATTTCCTGATAGTTGTCTACGTATGTTTGATATGAAAATTGGAGTTATTACGCATCAGTGGGTCTGATCCGTATAACTCGTGGGTGGTGGTTAAGGATACATGGTATCGTAAATGTCGTAAAAGGCCGGAAGAGGTCGTGCGGGAGCGATCGCACTGCCCCCGCGACTTGTTGCTTTCCCTGCTCGTTGTTTACAATGTGGTTTCCCTATTTTGGTGTCGATTTACAACGAGAGAAATAACAAGTAGACACGTATGAATGAGTCGCAACAGATTACGCAAATAACATGATTATATTGTATCCGTTACGTAAACCACAAAACAAAGTTTGTGGACTGACTCGCAAGTGACGGAAAGTAATTGTTTGCTCCGCGCTAATTGATATGAAGCCGAGTTGTCTTCACTCATTTTGTTTTCTTTGCGCCACACGTTAAGCAGATAAACAGACGCTTTTGTGGAAGTTATTGCAAAGTTTTATGTTGCTTAAGAAACTTAAAGCTTAAGTAGATTTGTTTGCTGTTTTCTTCTTCGTGTTTTATTATTAATGGTTAGTCACGAATCTTGTTATTCTAATAACAGATTGTTCAATGTTGAATGTACATTTTATTTATACAACACGATTTAATATAAATAAATCTCCAGTACAAAAATACATTTCAAACCACAAAAGCTATTTGCAATTGAATTAAGTGGATTATAAAACTACACACAACAACATCTATAATTTGATTGAGGTTTCTAGATAAAAAAGTCAAGATAAGCGATAACTGAACACGATGCATTTTCTTCGAGGCGGAGTCAATCGGTCTACGAGAGGCTAAAGAGCCCACTAATGATAGTTCTCTGACAGCTAATCGAACGAGTGAACGAATGAATGAAGCTTGTGCTGTCGTACACCTACCATTTTCTCCACACTTCGTGCGATAATTACAGACGTTCGGTCATGGAGTCGTGAACACTATAGCCCCATTACGGGGACAAATGACATGTGATAGAGGGGTACAGTTACTATTACAATTATATAATTGACTTTACCGCTTCTTGTACAGTAATAGTAATTAATAAATAGAATGTATAATATGAACATTTCAAATATGAAATGGAAAGTGTTGAAAACGATGAGACATCGATCATTATTCGGATGTGAGTTCATTCGTCTATAACTGATGTTCGATGAAGTAGACTAAGATGCGTGGGAGAAAGCAAAGGTCAATTGCTATATGTATGAAGCGAATGTAATTTAAGTAAAGTAGTATTAGTAGATATATTACATGAAGGAAATAATGGTCAAATAATACACATACATATTAATAAATCAAGCCGTTTCGCTCAGTTTAATCAAGGGTCAGTTACTCGTATACTAGCTGTAACTAACTACAGCAAAAGTCAAGTCCAAAGTCAATTTAACAAAACTTCAAGCGACTTTTAAATAGAACCCACAACTTCTCAGTTTATAAAACTAATTTAACCAAATAACCTAAACAATAACAACAAAGATGAGTCAAGCCGACCCTCAAAACCTTGACCGACGAATCTGTTTAATATGACAGTCAAAACGCTTAAATTTTGGGGGTCTTACTCAAGTAAGGGAGGTAAGATACGGGATTTAAAAAGAAGAGAAAGTAAAAGAGAAGTATTAAAAACCTTTCTCAAAGAGCATCGAACGAAAAGCCTCTTAAATACATCTGAAGTACAGGATGAGTTTAACGGGAAAGGTGTTCGATATCGATAAAGAGGCTACCTTTTTATTCAATGCTTTAATGTCCCACAATATATCTATGTCCTATATTACTTCAATATGTCCTACATTGCTCAGACTGGAAATACGCAACTTCATACGTGTAGCGTTGAAGGACATGACCTTAATCGGCATCGATTATTATCAGCGTTACAAAGCGTCCACCTTGGTTCTCTGCAGTCCAGTCTGGCGTTTTGAAGACCGCAATGTGATTCGAATTTCTAACTTTAGTGTCTTCATTTTTCCTATCTTGAATTCTATTTATTTGAGTCGGTGCTGCAAGTATTTTTGTTTCAACCATATATATTGTAAGTAAGTCATTCTACTATTAATCTTCTTTTTTGGCATTGCTTCGTTCGTACTGAAAACCTTCATTATTAGTCTTTTTTGGGTCGGATTTTTCTCCCCTATGTTTATTTGTATAAATATTTACAACTTGGATTTTAGCTATGTCGTTTTTCTCACTCCAATTCTACCCCATTATTCTTATAAAGATCTGATTCTACTCCTCTCCCAAAGCTATAAAGCTTTGGGTACCTTTAGGTAAGGGACACATAACCTAAAAACTTACGCATAAGCAATCTAAAAACTCTTTCTGTTAACCTTATCTTATCTTCTATTAAATAGTATCCATAAATTTATACCTTTGGGCTCTGAAAATTAATCCACATTCAATTACAAGAGTTTTAGAACAAGTCTGAAAAAAAAATCTAATAACTAGACATAACTCAAAATGTTTTTTTAATGTGTTTGATACAGCGACATTAAGTCGCTTCAGGGCAAATAGGTCAGACAGGACACGGTCGCGACCTCTAGACCGAGGTAGGAGGCTTTCCTACAAAACTGCGGAGTGCCTGGAATTACTAAAAACGTGCAGTTTATGTATGTGATGTGCCTTCGTTATCTGAAAGTTTAGATTGACTTTCATTTTAACTACATGGGATTATTTTAACTCTTTTGCATAAAACATTTGTAGTTAATATTGAAGTCTAGATTTTCCAGAGTAGTAGTTAGCCCCAACTTACCGAGTCCTAGGTTGTGGGTTTGAACCCAGGCAGCCGCTTTACTTTGTGTTTATAATTTCATCACTACTGCTCTCAAAATTCGAACACATGTGAAATCTATCAACCCGCACTGGGTCGCGTGGTAGATTACAGGCCAATCCCTCTCGAAAAGAAGAGGTCTGTGTCTCAGCATCGAGAACATTATAGGCTGATTATGTACAGTCAACAAAAGAGATAAGTATGCAGGATCGTCGGATATAGTTGAAGTTTGGTAAGAAACCGATGGATGTTGTCGACTGAAATGTAATTTGATATGTTGATTTTCTATTAATAAAATTAAATTTCATTCGAGAACCTCCATCGGTTTCTTACTAAACTTCAACTATATCCCACGATCCTGCATACTTATCTCTTTTGTTGACTGTACTTCAACTTATTTGCACAAAATTTCCGGAATGAAGAACAGAAAAAAACATCTGAACATCGACAAAGCAAAAGGAGTAGATGTGTGAGGATCGTAGGTCGCAGCATTCGTTCTGTGGATTTTGTTTGGGAAAAAGGCGTGAGTTTTTGTATATATTTCATGAATAAAGTAAGAATATAATTTCAATAGTAGGTACTTATCTATCGAAGACAAAATATTATTTTTCCCAATAATTCTTCAGAAGACTATGTCGAAGTTTTTTCCTCAACGTCTGGGAACCTAGACTGCAAATAACTTCTGAATAACCTTGCAAGACCTCTACTTATATAACTTTTTGTTCCCTGAATTAAGCTCCAATTTTTAAATACCTAATGCTGAGCTCCACTTTTTTAGCAAAAGATCTTGAAATCTCGACTTTCCTCTTTATCTTTGTACCTAGCCTAATTATTATCTCCGTTGACTGTTATCTTTGTTATTACCTACTACGTAGGTACTTATTAGACAGAATGTCTTTTTAATATTTATATTCCTATACGTAAGCGGCTGGACCGATTTTAATTTTAAAAAATGTCATTGTTTGAGTGGGTCCCTGGGTGGTTTACGAGTAGATTCACAACTGGCCCCGGTAGGTGGAGCTGCGATCGAGTTTTAAGAAACAGGAAAACGTCTGTCCAGTCAGCTAGTAGATTATAATATTCTCAGAGAAACTTCATCATTATTTAGAAAAATTGTATCGTATAAAAACCGCAAAAACCACTTAATGTTTCTTAGAAAAGATCATTTATAGTGGACACTTTAATATTCCCTTTCAAAACCTGAAAAACAACTTCAAAGAGTTTTCTAAAATTAAATCAATAAATGAGTCGATTCAAAACCTTCGTGGAATCCTTATAGTTTCGATCTCTCAGTCTGAAATGTAATCACAAGTTCTAATAATTCGGCTTCCATTCATTTGTTCTGCTCTTCCTACATTGAATTTCCGAGAAAATACTCGTTTTTAGTAGCATTGATGGAACTTGTGGGATGAATTAATGTTATTCGAAATGTATGGAACTGCAGGCCCTTATTAAAATACCCTTGAAAAGATTATTTATTTGTTTACTGTATCAGGTCCAAGAACAACTCCTTCCGCTATTAAATAATAGGATGAACAAACACATAATAGGCTAGTTTCCTAAAAAAATCAAATTAGTCCGTCAGTTAGATTATCGAAAAATAATGGACCCTTATTTTTTCTTTTGTCAATCAAACAAAAAATGACAAAGATAAAGCGCGTCAAAATTTGGGAGTGGGGGGTCGTGACGTCACGCCGTGCTAAAAAATGTCGCACGGCGTGACGTCACGACCCCCCACTCCCAAATTTTGACGCGCTTTATCTTTGTCATTTTTTGTTCGATTGACAAAAGAAAAAATAAGGGTCCATTATTTTTCGATAATCTAACTGACGGACTAATTAGAATTATTATTTTTTTACCCAGGAAAGTACCCTATTATATTGTCTTTTAATGATTGGGATACATGTTAAAAGAATGTCTCCGTAAACAAGTTACACGATCATTTCAACACCTATAAAACGAATCAAATGGCTTCCTTAAAATGACCCGTACATCGCAAGCGCAATAAAATAACAAACATGAAGTATCAATGAGTTAATAAACACGAATCACGTTAGAACTTTATAATCAAAAACCCGTTTAAACTTTTTATATGGTAAATTAAACGTGCCCGTCTGTAGTGACCCAATTTGCTGAACGTCGTAAAATACCTTACTGCGCGGCCACACCACACCCCGGACACTCCATACAACGCTCGCAAAATAATTACCTACTACCACTACATTGACAAATGACGTTTGTATACGTGTAAATGTGTGCGTGAAATCTAGTAGGGCTGGCTGGCAGTACTCGGCAGCAGTGCGTAGGCGGCGGCGGCGCTGCCCGAACGTATGCAACAATGGGGCGCCGCGCGCCGCGACACTAGGTACTCACAGAAATCTAATTAATAACATTTCTATTGTACTACTTTTCAAGTCGAAGAACGAATAGAACGTGAAAGAAAGATACATAACTAAGACAATAAAGAGAGAGAGCAATAATTTAATAGTTGGTATGTTAATATTACGGAAGTTTTAATACTTGGAAAATAAATGAATAATAGAGAAAATTATGAAAATAAATTATCACAACACCGGCTTAACTTGTTTGTCTGTAATATACTAGCTTTTATTTTTTATGGGTTTAAAGGATATTTGAGTTGCTGTTCCTTACCTTCTTTCATGTTTCGGGAACCGAAAGAAACTCCTGTCTTTATCGTTCCTCGATGAAGATAAGCATCCAAATAATGCACAAAATACAACCATCGTGATTAACACAAAATATAAAACTTTAAAAAAATAATGTGTTCGTGTCAGCAGTAGGTAGGTACAGCGCTGCGGTTCTTGTGTATGCGAGCGCCATTGTTAAAGAGCAGGCGACGAACACATCGAAGTGCGGGGTGAGGTGCGGTAACTGATGTTAGTGCGGGGAAGGGAGTGGCCTTTCTGTACGTAGTACTTTAAGTATTCTGTGGCCACACTATACGCTTGCTTCGGCCAAATTTCTCGAGCCCGCGAATGGGAGTTTTATAGCTTGTACCTACATCTTTACCTAATACATTTTTAAAGTATAATGTGGTTAAGGCTAGCTCTTTATTGTAGGTTGTTCGGCTGTTAAAATTGTTAAAGTTGCTAGTTTTTACTCAGGTTTTTCGCTGAACTAATTTCAGTTTTATTGGATCTTTTTGCACGGTGTAGCTCTTTGTTATTTGTTGTTATCGGCTTTTTACAGTGCAGCTAACCGCTTGTGTGTAACGTTGCACAAACAAAACCTTTACTGAGCATTTATTCCAATTTAAAACGTAACATAACACGCCGATTATCTCCGATGGGTTAGGCAGGGATGCACCTATGGTACTTACACCCATATTTCGCCTGTTTAAGTCCCATGTAGTCATGTAGTCTAATTTACTTTTCAATAATATTTATTATTGGATAAGTAACAATGGATTTTCCTGTATAACCTAACCTGAAATCCTATTTACACATTAGGTAAGTACCATAATTATCAGAGAGACAATTCTCGTAATTTTAAAAACGTTCACAGTCCGATCTCAGTCTCAATCTGTCAAAAATAGGTACCTCTAATTTCCCTACATTTCGACAAGTTTTTGACAATTGTTTGTCGCCGAACTGACACTGCGACTAGATTTTGAACGTTTTAAATTACGAGAATTGGCCTTCTGATCATTGTGTAATAAACCTATAACTCATTAAATAAATTACGGAATAATATTACCTAACAGCAGACAAAAAACGCAACATGCAATACCAAATTAAGCGTATTTAAATTAAATGACATGACGCATATCATCCCAATATGGCGTCACACATGTAAAGAACGGAAGTGTCGTAACCGTCGCCCGCGCACCGTTTGTTCTTTCGTATTTATAGATATCTACGTTTTATCGATAACGATTTTATTATTACTTGTAGATGTCGTCGCGTGAGGCTTATCGCGTGTTTATCTATCTTGTGTCGGCTTAAATGTTTCATCTGTTTTTATTGTGTTATCAACTCGGAATTATTATTGTTTTTTTAATTGGACCTCCAACAATTCGATATGTTTTAAATGTCGAGTGTGTCGGAAATACCGTGTCGTTGTACAAAACATTTCATCATTTCATTCATTTATGAAAACATTATGTATGTAAGAAAAAATCTACATCTTTTTAATAAAATTAGCGATAGACATAACTTTAACACAAGAAATAAAGATAAAATACATCAACCATTTTTCAGATTAGCCAAAGTACATACATCTTTTATGGGGTACTGTGTCAAATGTTACAATAAAATACCTTGTGATATATTGCAATTAAATGAAAGAAAATTTAAAACTCACATTAAACGTACACTTTTTAAACAAGCATACTATAAATTAGAAGATTATATCCAAGATAAGAACGCTTGGAAACATGCTGGTCCTGCTCCATAGGACAATCTAGAGTCTAGACAAAATCAAACTGGTTGCTAATTTAATTGTAATTTTTTTTTATTATTTTTTACATTCATTACTCACACCCTGACTTATTACTTGTATTTTTTTTTGAAGTGAAAACTTCTTTAGCGGCGTTGAACACTTTTTGTAATGGGTAAAAAATGTTAAACTCGCGTCAGGGCATCGCGTCAGGACACGTGACCGTCAGGAGAGATTCCCCCCCCCCCCGCCTCTCTTTCTACGGCGGCGCCAACCGAAGTGAACCAAGTTTAGTGACACACGACAATGGATGGATGGATGGATTGGATGGAGTGGAAGTGGAAGTGGAAGTGGAAGCGGAAGTGGAAGTGGAAGTCGAAGTCGAAGTCGAAGTCGAAGTCGAAGTCGGAGTCGAAGTCGAAGTCAGAGTCGAAGTCGAAGTCAGAGTCGAAGTAGAAGTCGAAGTCGAAGTCGGAATCGAAGTCGAAGTCGAAGTCAAAGTCAAAGTCGAAGTCGAAGTCAAAGTCAAAGTCAAAGTCGAAGTCAAAGTCGGAGTAGAAGTCGAAGTCGGAGTCAAAGTCAAAGTCGAAGTCAAAGTCAAAGTCGAAGTCGAAGTCGAAGTCAAAGTCGAAGTCGAAGTCGAAGTGGAAGTGGACATACTGTTGTGTATTCGTAACATTCGTGTATATAAAGTGTTTAAAATATGGAAATTGAACAAAGTGCATCTATTAATGAAAAAAGGGACGCAGAAATAGTGAAAAAAAAATGAGTTATATTAATTCAATTAATAATTGATTTATTTCAACGTTAATATTCAAGTTTTCACTTCTGCCGGCACTCCCGGAGTGCAACCCGTCTTTTTTTTTAATAAAAATCGTTTTGCTTGTACCATGTTTGTAAATATGTGAGCACCATGTATCTATCAGATAATTAATTTATATGTCATGGTTTCGTTTTTAATTCTTTTACCTATTGTGGTATAGTAATTTTATTTTAGGTGCATCGTCCTCACATGTTATTATATAATTAATGTACCCATGCAAAATATTGTACCTAAAACATTTTAAAAGAGTAACGGTGGAGTTTCTTGCCCGTTCTTCTCCATACGAAAACTACCTTTTGGAATGGGCGACTAGAATCAATTCTATTTTAGATAATTTTTGACGTTCAAAAGGGCCTTTTATGTGCCTATTTGAAATAAATGCTTTGACTTTGACTTTGAAAAACATATACTTAAATGGTCAAATTAATAAATAATCATGTGCAAATAAATGTAAAATTGCAGAAGGTAACTCTCAAAATATAACGGCAGACATAGTACATATTTTATGCCTATATTTTTTATCCTATATCTATGTTATGGACCAAGTGATTATTAGGACATTATAAAAATGCCCGGGCAGTTTGATAAATAAAATAAAATCTTTCCTATGATAATAAAAACTTAAATTGACTGGACTTCTTAATTCGACTGGGTCGGTCGATAGACGTAGGATGCAAGACCGAGCAAAGGGCACCCCAAGTTTTAGGTTACTTTAATTTAAACCTATACTAATAATAATACTGAAGAGTTTGTATGTTTGTTTGAACGCGTTAGTCTCTGGAACTACCAATCGGATTTGAATCGGATTTGATAGCCCAATTCTTGAAAAAGGCTATAGGCTACTGAACATCTCGCTACAACCCTAAGAATCCGAGCAAAAGGAAAAAATGTAAGAATGAACGCTAAGCGAAAACGACGTAGGTAATACCGCGGGCAGGCGATGCGATGCGACGGGGTAGGTCAGGAGACAAGAAATTTCACGCGGACGAAGTTGCGGGCAGATGCTAGTTAAGAATACATCACAATTTTATAATCTAGTACCTATACGTTATTTTTGTAACCGTATTACCGTACATACATGACCAACATAAATATAAACGAACCAAATCCACCTTATTGTCAATAACATGGCCAAACTTACCCGTACGGGCAAGTTTCTATAGTAACAACAATATAGCCGTATGGCCACCCACTGTCAGAAATTCGTATTTCCCGCCAACCCCCGCGTATTCCCAACAGAAAGGTCAAAGGTCATCAAGAGTGGAGCAACGCCCACACAAAGGTCATGTGAAACTATGGTTTTATTTATATCTCGTTTGGTGATAAGAGTATATTGACCTGTGACATACGGTACTGCGGAATGGAGTATAAATTACCGGTTCTTTTATAGTAATTATGCGAAATTTTAAACACGAACACAAGGTAAACGGATAAAGTATTTTGGATCCAAATAATAATCAAGTTTGTGACTTTACATTGATAAAAATATAATTTAATCGGTTTTTACCTCAATAATCAATACTTATCCTTTATAAATAAATGCGTAGATACTATAGGACTCCTTGTCCCTAAACTACCGGTTCAAATTGGTAAAAGACTTGTAAGTATAGAAATAAAATCGTAACTATTTATATAATGAAATCATATTACATTTTATCTTTTCATGACATCGCTTGTCAGCTCTAATTAATTCGTAATAATATACCGTTTATCTCATAATTTTATGCCATTGTCTTATATTTACTAGAAAAGTTTGCATGCATGTCATAACCTCTATAGCACCTACCTACTTATTGACTACTTGAATGCAATGGACTAAAAATATACATTCTTCATTAGTTTGTTATCAAAACAAAACAAAAGACTGATGAATATTTTAATCTAATCAGATTGTCAAACGATTAGGATGTATCTGTGAACAAATGTATTATACAAACATTTAAGACAACTTTTTGTTTGATTAAAAAAACATAAAGTCGACAAGATGTCGACAAAAAATGAGATGAGAGTCGTCACTGAGATTTATTTATTGTTTTATTGTAGTAGAGCTGTGACTGATTGCTACTCGTTCGTTATTAGTATTGTTGTAACGTATTTATTTCATTAGACTGCTAACTGAATAAGAACGTAATCTTGGTTTAATTGATTAACTCTAGCGCAATAATCTTTTATTTTCACAGTTAGCTATTTTATTTACGTAAAAATATATCGTAATAAAAGAAGTTTTTAGGAAGAGACATTTTTTTCAATATTCAAGATTCCGAGCAAACTTACGTTTTCAATCAAAGCTCTTCAACTCGACGTTCTGCACTGGATTCATTGAAAAAACCTTATACCAGCACGAACTTTGATCAAAATCACTATTTTTGCTCAATACTTATTTTATATCAAGTAGCTCTTAAAGAATCGCACTTAAGTTCATTCTTAATGACATTCCGTGATTTTACATCTCTTTTTATTAACAGTTTTATGACTAAAGCTGAGTTTTCACACGATTTCTCATGTAACTCGAGATTCACGACATTTATAATAATTTATTCCATATTTAATAAACAAAACCTGTTTAATGAAAATGTTACCTTATCGTTCTCGTATCTTGATTGGTATTTTACTGCTTCCTTATATCAAATATTCGGATCAACGAATAATATCGTCTTTACAACCTTCAATTAACATAATATTAAAATGTATGAAATTCCTATAGCAGAAGAATTTTAAACATCGCTTTAGTTTGCTTGTTATGTAATTATGTATATCACTTATATTTTGATGTTTATTAATACACTAGCTTCTGCCAGCGACTTCGTCCGCGTGAAATTTCTTGTTCCCCGACCCGCCCCGTTGTGTATCGCATCGCCAGCCTGCGCTACTACGTCATTTTCGCTTAGCGTTCTTTCTTACTTTTTTTCGTTTCGCTCGGCTCCTTAGAGTCATAGCGTGATGTTAAATAGCCTATAACATTCCTCGAGAATTGGGCTAGCAAATGCAAGATTTTTTCAAATCTATAGTTTCAGAGATTAGCGCGTTCAAACAATCAAACAACAAAACAAAAAACTCTTTATTACTAGTATAGATCAGGGCTAACTGTGACTGCCTTTTTTGTCGTGGGTATTAGAGCGGTTTCGCACTACGTCCGATTCGAATCCGATCCGAATCCGAGAAATCAATCCGAACTGAAAATTGTTCTAAATTCTGCCGGATAGAGTTCGGATGTAGTGCGCAACCCCTTATACAAATAGGACTACGGTCACTTCGGACCGGCATTTCTCGGATTCGGATCGGACGTATTGCGAAACCGCCTTTAGTCTATTTCATTAAACGCTTAATCACCGCTAATGAGACACAATTGATTTTCTATTGTAATGGACCAATATGGTGCCATGCCGGGATTGAGTGGTTAAAATAAAATCGATAACCAAATCCAATGAACTCCAAATCCTCTTGTTCTAAGCTTCGAAACCTGAACATGTTATTGTACTCTTATATGTTAGTGTACTCTTCATGGAAAATACCCACCCGCAAATGCGACCTTGCCTGAAGACGGCCGAGAAAAGACTAATGCTTGTTTTCAATAACATTAAAAAGGTCACCTAAATAAGAGCCCGCTGTTGGATTTTCAACTTTCGATGCTGAGCCGAGCGTTGAAAATCTAACAACACGCTTTTATTTAGGTGTCGCTTAGTGCGGGGTGCTATAAGCAACCGCTCTGCAATCTTCCTTTAAATTAAGTTGTCTCTTTGCTAGCCAATCGCGATACCAAACGCAAAATGCTTTGCTTGCGACCATAGAATAGTTTTTTTTGTATTTTATTCTGTAAGAAATAATCTACGTGGTCAACTTGACCAGCCCACATGGCTACAAGATATGCTCTATTGAACTGATACTCTAAAACTTATAGACCTTCTAATTATGGACATTTTTTTAAAATAAATTAACCTCTAAAAATCTTTTTACGCTTCTAATGATGCAAAATTTTTAATTCAGCCTCTTTTTACCCGACTGCGCCAGAAGGAGGGTTATGTTTTTATGCAATAAAGTATATAAAAAAGGACACTTGCGCACAGTGTGATGATGTGAAGTGACGATTCGCCCGTTCCGGGCGAGTAAATTCGTGCAATCGACTAATAGGCCAATCCTGGCTTTACGTAACAGCATCCGACACGTTACGTATTTGGATAATACTGAGAACATCCAATAACAATTTCCCGGAACAGACGTTGTTGTTTATTGTTGATTCTCTGTTTCCAGTTATATGCTTATATTACTTCGAAATTGTTACTTTTAGCATAGCATAATCGGCCTGTAGTTTTCCCAGTGCTGGGACACAGGCCTCCTCTCTGTGAGGGGGAGTGGGCCATAATCCACCATGCGGGCCCAGTGTGGGTTGACAGATGTCACATGTCTTCGAATTTGTGGTTCTAGGACATGCCGGTTTCCTCACGATGTTTTCCTACATTTTTACACTCTACATCCCTGTAATACTATTTTAGGAATATTCGTCCCTACGTCAGAATCCGATTAATGCTTCTCATCTGCCCACGCGCTGAAAATGCCAGGCTTAAAACCCACACGCTATCAACTACTTATGTACAATGTTGTTATTATACCGATATGGTTACGTAGAATTTGTTTGTGAAGTTATTTTAGTATGGGGATGAAAGGCTTGGTAATAATCCTAAAAATGCAATACCCACTCACCCACAATGCAACCTTTTGTTAACATTGAGTATTGTTTAAGAAATGATGGAAATAGCGGCTTAGTTGGTTTTCAGTGATGTTACATAACATCATGCCTGTGTCTCCCGATGTGGTAGAAGCAGACTAGGTGTATATTACACCCACATTCCATTCCACCTGTTATATGAATATCCTATGTAGTAGGAGGCGAACCTATTTCTGTTAACTAGGCACAAATCCAGAATCCAGGCGGATACTGAGAAATTCCTGATAACACCAATAACACCTCTCGAGCTGGGATTCAAACCCAGGATCCCACGTTAAACAGGACAACTGTTACTCCACGATAAAAAATACCACCACGATAAAAAGTTAACTTGACAAACAACAATTTCACGTTCCAAAAGCAGCTAAGAAATTTAACCCACATAAAAATTTAAACCAAAGACAAATCCCCGCAACGTCTCGCTGACTAAATTAACAAATAGTTTGAAAAGTATAAAAAAGTAATCTAGCCGCAGGTTGCGGTGGGCGGCGTGACGTCACTGACGCCGCCCGCCCACTCCGTAATACATGGTAATACCGCTGACAACGTAAAGGTTCTTGTGAACTTTAGCGTAACAGGTGAATTGGGTTTGCAAGTAAGAATGTTTTTATTTATTTAACCATTTATGTACACATATAAACAAAAATAAGGTACAAACTAATACGTACAAAGGTTATGCTTATTTCTAAAGAAATCTCTTCCAGCATACCTGCGATAGGCCCGTACGTGTAAAACGTTAATTTTGACAAAGAGGAAAGATTCATCCTTCTTTTAAATACTACAACAGTTTGGCAGTCCCTAATGTCAGGCGGAAGTGAAAAGTGTTAAAGATATTAGCAACCGCAGTTCCATAGACAAACATTTTTTTTGTCATAGGTCGTACCTAGAAGTAAATTAATACGTAATTAGTCTGTTTTTAAATTGTAGTCACATGCACAAATGGTGTTTCGGATTCTGAAAACTTTCTCAATATCTAGCATTGTGAAAACATTTGTCAAAACTATACTTATTCAGTTTCTACAATAACTAGAGCAGGCTGTCATATTAGAATTGACAGCAGACTATTTGATCAGAGATTTAATCATCCTGTCAGAAACCGTAATTTACTGTAGATAGTGTCCAATTTTGAACAGCTAGTTTAAAACGCCCACTAAATCACTGTACGTTTAAACTACGTTCTGAAACCAATAAATCCGATAGAGACAGTCAAAATACCAAAGCAATCAAGTCCAATATCTACAATTACCGTCTACTTGTCCATTTATTAAGACTTGGAACAATTACGGGAAGTTGTTTCGCGTCTATTTATAGCCAGACCGCATAGCAGACATAGGATTAGTCCGTCTGAATTCCTATGGAAGTGCGTGCACTTATTCCAGACTACGTATACATCGGAAGTCGGCAGTGTTAAGACCGAACGCAATGCCATGCATTATTATAGCGTCATTCATTATGCGCATGGGCACATGTGCCAAGTTTTGAGCGAATTAACGAGAAATTCGATTGCATTGCGTTTGCGTTCATTATCGATAGTGACAATATTCATATGTTTTATTGTAGAACGCATTGACGACTGTCAATTCTTATTGTCTGAACAAATATAAAACAGTTAAACACATGTTAAGAAGACACGTCAGATACTGCAACCTAGGAATAGTAATTTGACACCTTGACAGTAGTTTCGCTTAGCGTACGTTAAGCGTTCGTTTGTTAAGCTGTAAAATTACTGTTTTTCAGAACCATCTCTTTCTCAGTCTCTCTTTAAATAAAAGATCGCAATACTTTCACTTTAGTTTAGTTTAATCAGTGGCCAATCGAATCACGTATTAATTTATCATATAAGTGGATAAGTGGACGGATACCTTTATACCGTAGCCGCTATACGAAACCGACATTAATAGCTTGGCACTCAGTTTACACACGGCACGCTCATTTTGCAGATGGACACGTTAAATTGGTTCCATATCATTCAATTTCATGGAAACTGAATTAAATTTTCGCCACCGTACCTTATGAAGTAAACTTTTTAATCCTGCAACTCGAAACATCTCTATTTTTTTATTACTACATTAACTTTTATCCCCGACTTTTGAGGACTTCGTGGATATCCTCTCAATAGTAATGGAATTCTCAAAGTTATCTAGGTATTTAGGCAAGGTTTTTACTCAACTGAGTCTTTAGTACCTAACTCAATATGTCAAGATATCGAACTAACAACATTGTTAAATTGATTGAAATGGTAAACTCTGGCATATGATATTAAATGTGTTATAAACTCTTCAAAATCTAGGGATTAATCATTTCGCGTTCTTACACGTAATTTTAACATTTTTAACAATGAAGAATTTTAACTAAATATACTGTACTCCGAAAACAGAGATTCTTCAAAAACGGATAATATACTGAGAATTGTGGAATGGCGCCAAAAAATAACGGAAACAGCCATGTATGATACACTCCCATTCCATTTGAATTATTGTAAGGAAACCTTGCTACGTGAACATACTCCTCTAATACAAATCACCATCTTAATATTGTAGTACGAATAATACGAAATATTTCCTTACTAACTATGTATGCGAGTGGTTTCAAAGAAAAGGTCTTCCCTTTCAATATGCTTCAAAGGGCTATCTGAAGGATTGGCTAGGTAACTACCGTAAAAGTAAAAAGATACCCATACACAGAGTGGCATCGACGCGCAACCTAGGTTACCACGGATACAGTACTGTTAGGACAGAAGTGAAATCACAATTAAATAACAGAATTATTTAATAATCTAATAACTAATCACATGAATTATGAAAAGAGTTATCAACCATAGTAAAATTACAATCAGAGGAACACAATCATCACTAAACAAATATTAAAGAAATAACGAGATACCAGATTACACCGAACGGCTGACAGATAGTGCTTCTACAAGCAACGCTGTCAAAAAGCATAGACCACCAAACAAGAACCAGAGAGCCTGACTCGCCGCCTGTGGCAGCCTCCTTTCAGTGACCGCGTCCTCCGCGCTCCTGGGCCGGGTAGTAGTATCTAACAGTACATTGATTCTGAAACCCCTGCGTTGAAATTTATCGTAGGTTATTATTATTATTATTTTTTTGTAGTGATAACTTCTTTAGGCGTGTTGGGCATTTTTTAAGATGGGAAAAACCATCGAATTCGCGCCACTGTTACCGTAACCGACACCGCTTCGGATGTGTTCGGCTGTCCTCGGGATGAATGATGGCAAAGTATTATGTTTGTGTTTTGTTTTCACTTCTGTCAGCACTCCCGGAGTGGCACTTTTTTTTATTTAATTCGCTGTTCCATACCTTTTGATCAGGTAGGTATTGCACTTTTCTATGAAATAGCAGTTTTTTTTTTTATAACCGATGAAAAATTTCTACGCTCGCGCTAGGGGTCTAAAATCATTTGCTTAATTCATGGTTACAGTTTGCGCGTCGACGTCATGCCACCCTGCATCTCTCTCTGTAGTCGGTTTCTCATGTCTGAGGATCGTGGTCGGCTTCGGAGTTGCATCTAGAGCGAATGATCTGCCTCCACCAGTTTCTGCCACCCTGCATATTTATACATATACAGAATGTTTTTTTACCGGTTCCAAAATTTTACAGGTTGTTCTACCTATGAATATGAACAACTTTCACTATGGGTCTAACTCTGAAATCACGAAAAAAAAATCAGCAGTTTAAAACAAAAGTTCAATACCTACTTGACCAAAATGTATGGAACAGCTGATTTTTTTTCATAGTGAAAGTTGTTCGGAACCGGTAAAAAAAATCATCCGGTATACTTTATTGTAAGAAGTAATATATACTACCTACGAAACATACAATGGGCGGCCTTATCGCAAATAATAGACCAATAATAATAAAAGGTAATAAGTAATAAATAGGTTTGGCCAATCAATGTTAGGGACATAGTTGGTTTCTTTGTAACTTGATTTAATCTTATCTAACTAGCCTGTATTGTCCCACATCAGGGCAAATGCCTCCCTCTCCCTTTTCCGCACAATTCTGTCTTTTGCAAGTACCGGTCAGTTCCTACGGTAGGAGTCAAGATCGTCACGTTATCTTCGTCTTGGCCTGCCGCGATGGCGTCGTGCGTTTAGTAGGACGCAATCTGTGGTTCTCTTAGCCCAATTGTCACCTGACATGCGGCAGACATGTACGTCCCAGTCCCACTTAAGTTTAGCGGGTTTCTGGGTAACGTCGGCTATCTTGGTTTTGGCGCGCAGTATTGGTATTAGATTCGCTAACTTGATAGAAAGGTAAATAAATGTTCGTGCTAACATATCCCTATATTATCTTTTGACAATTTTACATAACCTTGATGTTTTTGCTTGTTTACAATGGGCGCTTTTTAACTTAACTTCATCGAACGCAACACCATAATGTTGACTATACCTACCTTCTATATTATAAAACCAAGTCCTCCCGCCACGTCTGTTTGTCTCTCTAAACGCGCTAATCTCTGGAACTCCTTGTTGGATTTGAAAATTTCTTTTTACGTTTGATAGCCCAATTCTTGAGAAAGATTATAGGCTATTTAACATGACGCTACTACCCTTAGGAGCTGAGCAAAAAGAAAAACAACTTAGAAAAAAGGCTAAGCGAAAATGAAAAAGCGCGGGCGGTGGGTCGGTTGCCGAAATTTCGGACGAAGCCGCGGGTTGGAGCTATAATTCCTACTATTTTAGGTACTGGATCTTCGCTTTTGAATATTATGTGGACAGTAAGGGGGACGACTTTACGATTTAACTTACAAAGACTTTATCGGAGTTCCTTCAAAGGAGCTACAAGAAGGAACTAGTGAGCACAAACGGTTAAGTTTCGGACTCAACCAAAGCCTGAAGATGAGCTGGTAACGAGGCTATCTCGCGGTCCGTTGCAAGCAAAGTACGTTCAAACTCCTAAACTCGTATTAACTACAAATAAACCATAAAAAAGTTATCAAAATACTCTCTATCAAGGTATCACTATAGTTTATGACGTAATCGGTACGGATAGCATCGTAGTAACATTATAAGCGGTATCGCTGTCCATAGCGCGTACCGCCGCGCGCCGAACTCCCGAACCGTACATACATAATTCATACATTTCATGCGCTCAAACCCCGGAGTTATGTGCGGAATTATACACCTTTATCGAATAATATTTGTTCTTGCGATCATACTTCTTTATTGTAAATACAATATTGAGATATTACCGTAGATTTTCTGAACAGAAATGCTGGTTTTCTTATCGTTTATCGATCAAAAACCGCTCTGTCGGAGCTTTCGATGTTGCGTCGTCCTATTTGACTTTTTTATTCAAGACGACCGCATGGGTCTATTTACGGTTATCGTTACAAGTAGTTAGTAGATCGATAAAGATAACTACACTCTTTTGCAAAAAAAACGGGCACTTTGGATTTTTTTCTCTACTTCAATGAAGAAGAATAAGAAAGAAGTATTATTAATTTGACGATGTATTGGTATGTTATTTGAAGCATCCTGGCATGATTCTTCACGTTTCAAATTTAAATTTTGAAATTAACAAAAGAAAAATAATGATTATTGTGGATTATTGTAAAATTGCTTTACTACTGGCGCGAATTGCTGAAACGATGTTTTTACTCGTTACTAAAATTTTAAAACTTTTTGTATATTTTCTGCAAATTAAACAATTTAATCTTTCTTTTTACATTAAATACAACTTTTTGGTATGAGTGATAAAGCGATAAGAGCCGGTAAAATTATAGCCCTACTTGAAGAAGGTTGTTCGTAAACTTACGTGTCTCAGCGGCTAAATGTGAGTCGTTCAACTGTCCAGAGGACTTGGCAACGGTATCAAGAGACCGGCTCAGTCAAAAGAAGACCCGGTTTGGGAAGAAAACGATGCACAGAACCAAGAGATGACCGCTTTTTGGTGAGTCAGGCGTTGCAGAATCGTCAGGCGTCAAGTGTGGACCTGAAGAAGAGCCTTGAAGAAGGAAGAGGAGTAGAAGTTAGCTTGTGGACGGTCAAGAGGAGACTTTTGGCTGCTAACATCAGGAGTTACCGCCCGGCTCGGGGCCCTAAATTACTCCGTGAGCACCGTGTTGCTCGACTTCAGTTTGCTCGAAACTGTGCTTAATGGTCACTTGAGGACTGGAATAAAGTATTGTTTTCTGATGAAGCTAGAATCTCTTTGTGTGGAGAGAACCGACGCCGGCGAGTGCTGCGAAGACCACGGGAACGCTATGCGGAAGTGTGTTTCGAAGAAATCACTCCTTATGGCGGAGGCTCCGTCATGTTTTGGGCAGCAATTTATTTGACGGAGCGTACGGAGTTAATTTTCAGAAAAAATGGAACATTAAATGCATACCGGTACATAATGGAAGTCCTAATTCCATATGCACAACCCGCATTGACTGCACTTGGGGAAGATTCCATTTTTATGGACGACAATGCTCGCCCGCACCGTTCTGGCGACGTGGAAGCATACATGCAAGAAGTTGGGATCCGTCGTTTAGATTGGACAGCTCGAAGTCCTGACCTCAATCCAATTGAGCATGTCTGGGATGTTCTAAAAAGACGGGTTAGATCAGTGCAACCTGCTCCACAAAACATCAGGGAGCTAAAAAGGGTCATTGCAGAAGAGTGGGAACGTATTCCTCAAAACGTTATTAAAAATATCGTGGAAATCATGCCCAGAAGGATTCAAGCTGTGATTTTGGCAAGAGGAGGTCACACTCTATTAGATTTTTACATTTGTAACTTTATTTAATTTAAAAAAGTAAAAAAATCTTCTTGTCTTTATTGCCGACAACTTCTTATTGTTTGGCCGTGTACATCGGTTTTAAAGAATTCATCGAAAATTAAAAAAAAAAAATTGCCAGAATTCACTTCACGTGTATTAATTTACACGATTATTAGTATACCTACAGATTACAGACTACGTCAAAAAATAAATTTCATTTAATTAACTCAAATCGACCTTAGAACGTAAATTTCCTTAGGTGCCCGTTTTTTTTGCAAAGTAGTGTATTTAGATAAGTAATGATGTAATTGATATAGAATATTGATTCAAATTAGATTTCAAACGATTGATTAGATCATTGACCTAGTCCAGCTTTTATCACCATGTCGAATCTAATCAGACTTTACTTCAGGCCTAATGGACATTACTTAGTTAATTCTCAAGTTGCGCTACAATACAGTAAATAAAATTAACAAATACTTAAGCGAACATAAATGAGTACTTAATGAAAGTAAGTCATTTAACTTAAAACTAACTTTGGAGCAGTGGTGGCCCAGTGCAGCAATGGTAACGGCCCCGATTTACGTGTCGTAGGTCGTGGGTTCGAACCAAGACAGGCACATTACTTCGTGTAATTGATTTTCATCACCATGCACTGTTCTCAATACGATTAAGGAAAACATCGTATCGTTAGGAAACCGGTATGTCTAGAACAAAAAATTCGAAGATATGTGACATTACCAACCCGAACCGGTCCCGCGTGGTGGATTACGGTCCACTCCCTCTTAGAGAGAGGAGGTCTGTGTCCCAGCAGTGAGAACGTTTAGGCTTTTTTTTTATGGATGGGAAATCATCAAATGACGGGTCTCCCGCTCTGGGTGGAGCGGAAGGGAGTGTCAGACTCTTACTGACTAAAACCCATCCGTGTTCCTTCCTTAGCCCTTTATGTTCCGGGGTAGCGGTAACCCTTTCGGACAATCCCGCACCCCCGGCAGGCTTCGGCCCTGGCAGGCCCCTTCCTTTTTGCTGACATCTCTTTGAGGCGCGCGTGGTACACGTACGCGCCGTCCGGCATGGGCCTGGTCCTGATCAGACAGTGAGCTACCCATTACTCTCCGTCCGCAGGCCCGCGCCTATGGTGGCCGGGAGTCTTCACTCGGCCCCCGACGCCCGGAGCGTCTCCCGCGGCGGCTGGGACGTGAGGCTCTCTCCCTCAGCCGTTCCGCCACCTCCTTCGCTAGCATGACTGCTTCGCAGAAGGAGGTGACTGCCTCCCACTCCCTCTCGCCCCGGACCATGGCTTGAACCAGGGCCGGACGCGAGAGGTCGCCGCCGCTGCTGATCGCCTCTACGAGGACACGGCGGTGCTCCGCCCATGCGGGGCAGACCTCCACCGTATGCTCCAGCGTGTCCTCTGGAACGTTAAAGGCTGATTACTGGCTGCAAGAACGCTCTTTCTCTCACAACACTCTCAAACAAATGAACTCACAGCTACGATTATACGATTTATGATCAACGATTAAAAGTCGGTGTAGTGCATAAGCATGAAGGATGATCAACCAACCATCGGACGAATAACGTAGCTAGCAATCCATTACTCTTCGCTGATTGGTTCATTTTCCCGAGCCGGTCGTAGTAAGTCACAACTAGCTGGCAAAATAAACAACCAACATATTTCCTGTTATTCCTAGATCATAATGAAAACATACTTGACATGTTTTATGAACTTAACGCACCAAGTTTTTTTTTTTGTGAAGGCTTCCAAGGACTGAGAAAGCTAAGAAACATCTCAGCTGTTATTTCCATATAGACGACAAAACTTCTAAATATTTCACGCCGGCATGCGGCATTTGCCATAAATACACGAGAAAATTGCGTCACGCAATGCATTCGGAATTAAGTTCAACGCTGCAAATAACTAAAATTATAAAGAGTTACTTAAATATTGGTATGAAAATAACTAAACGGTAACATCCGATTTTTAACTCGAATTTATTGGCCTCCTAGTTTATACCGTGAAAAAGTTTTTAAAACGCAGTTGAACGTGTGCCAGCTTTTGGTAAATTTTATATGACAACAATATTAGTTTATAGTTCGCAGATCGCAATTAATCATAAAATTTTAGCTGTCTTATAACTATTTGTGCAAATTGGCTTAATTCCTTGCTCCTATTTATACTTATTTAATTTGCGAGCGACAGTATAATTCGCGTTGGAGTTATCTCTGTCCCCATCTACGAGACATTCTACGAACTGTAAAGCAGACAGAAGATTAGTGTCAACCAAATATAAGGAGCATACGAAACAAACGATTATCGCCCACAACGAATCCGTGGCAGTATTTTTCATAGGGAACCGTAAATAAATCAACAGATTTTATCGAACGTAGTGCAGATCATTGTTCCGCACAACCAGAAGCTTTCTAGGTCAATCTGGGTGGTAATTTATTTGGAGAGAGCAAGCGTGAACTCGATACTGCGAAATACGGACGACACTCTTTGCGCGGCCCATTACGCCGCCAACCCGACTATGTAGAAAATCGCTTTTTATACACCGACAATCCTGTAAACGTTCTGTTTCCTGTTTTTGCCGTTTCATATTGTTTGGATGAGGGTGGTTTTGGGTTTTACGGAATTTGTCGTTGCTTCTGAATTACATTTACTTAGTACGTGTACAATTGCGTATGTAAACATAAACGATTTGTAGAGCAGAACGTCTAATTTATTTACGAATTTCCTTCTTGCGCCATGTTTTTCTAAATAATTTACTTACGTAAATCATAAAGCCTCTGTTGAAAGGGCAGAGAAGACTTGTACTCTCTCGTAAAATACGCACTTTTGCTTGAAATGGTTATATTCTACCTCAGTCCTTTCAGTTTTTGCTGTAAAGTAAAACAAAGCCTCGCTGTCGGTCTTCCGTCGCGTCTGTAAAGTTTTTTATAAATAATCTTAAAATAAACCACAGCTGCTGCAGCTGAAACCACATTTCAGTCTACAAAGAAATACTTAGGTAGAAGTTTTAAGGAAAAATGAATATGTAACGACATTTCGTAGGAGTTGCTATTTCGAATATTATAGTTCAATGTGACTAGGCTGGACACATCTGCCATATGCCCAATGAGCTGTCGGCCAAAATATTCATTACGTGGAGCCCTGACACCGCAAGACGGCGTCACGGTAGACCCCGTAGAAGTTAGCGGGACGAGCTGGACAAACCAAACGACCAGTGGCCCACTTTCATCCTGGATCGAAAGAGCTGAAATTCATAGGGAGAGGCCTTTGTCCAGTAGTGGGATGATGCAGACTAACAGTAAGTAGTAGATGAGTAATTACGTAGATAATACATCGGATCATTATCATCATGCCATATTAGCCCCTAAATGTCCACATTGCCAAACATTATCCTCTCTAGTTCCCATATACGAGACAGCCATCGTAAGACAAGGGTCTGTTGTTGGGACCACAATTAATAAGCCTGTCGTAATACCGTCACTTGGTTGCGAGATTACTGCGTTACGGATTCCACTATCTATTTATTCCATGTTCAAATTGATGTTGTTTTTACTTAAACAAATATCATCTTTCAACTCGTGTACATTAACTTGATTTTAGAGTTACTAGTAAACTTGAAAAAGTCATAAAGGATTTTGAATTTTATGTGTGGGAATTAAAGCTATTTTCCAAACTACCTACCTGTTTGTTTACATATTTGGAAACTAAATTGCTAACGAATGATACATAAGTGCTAGACTTATCTTCTTACTATATCACACTAATATTATAAAGGCGAAAGTTTGTGAGGATGGACGGATGGATGTTTGTTACTCTTTCACGCAAAAACGACTGAATTCATTTGGATAAAATTTGGCACACAGATAGTTTATAACCAGGATTAACACATAGGATACTTTTTAACCCGATATTTCCACGGGATCGAACATGCGGGTGAACCCGCGGGGCGCAGCTGGTCTTTACTATATATACATATTTTAGTTATTTATATTATGTAATATAATAAAGCTGAAAAAAATGTTTGTTTGTTTAAACGCGTTAAAGCTACCAGTCGGATTTGAATTTGATAGCCCAATTCTTGAGCAAAGCAATAGGCTATTTAGCATTACATTAGGACTTAGGAGCTGAGCAAAAAGAAAAAAAGTAAGAATACGCTAAGCGAAAACAAAGTAATAGCGTGGGCAGACGATGCAATGCGACGTGGAGGGTCGGGGGAACAAGAATTTTCACGCGGACGAAGTAAGGAGCAGAATATATATATAAAATTCAATATAAATAAAATTCAAAGTCCTGACTGATTGATATATCAACGCACAGCCTAAACCGCTGGTCCTAGAGACATGAAATTCGGAGGGTATGTTCTTTGTGAAGAGTAGGTATCCAATAAGAAAGGGTTTTTCGAAATTCCACCCCTAAGAGGGTGAATGGGGGGAGGGTGAAATTTCACGCGGACGAAGTCGCGGGCAAAAGCTAGTTATATTATAAAATCAAACTATTTCTTCATTTCAAAGCAAATCTAGCATATCAAAATAAACTAACTTGAAGTTGAACTCCATTTCCTGACACGAAACCGTCTAACTAATAGAACTCTAACTACTAACTTACTAAGTAAGTACCGCGTTACTTCAAACTAAATAAGTTTATTCAAGTAAGTACAACATAGTACGTCAACTTAGTACTTTAGGACGTTGAATGGGGTGCCTGGCGGTGCCTCAGACTACAGATAACAGTCATCTTTGTGCCTCAATTATACTAGTCTGGCGTTCCAAGGTTGAGACTTGCCAGATGCTGCTGGGAAAATTATTTTCTTCATTTACACGCACGACCTCATTATTTGTTTAAGTACTGTCGTGTTATTTTTCTGGAAAAGAAGATCAATTTATTTTACCGCACCGGTTGACGTCATCACGTTAACGCCGGCTGTCGCTGAAAACCAGCGCTGGGGATGTCTCGCATATGGTCTTAGCATTATGCTGAGCGATGGCCGTTTTGGGTGGATGTGACGCATATTTTCCCCCAACTTGTTCTTTTTTTGTGACTGTGTTCTTGATCTGCGCCATGTTTACCGCAAATAAACGTATTTTCTTTCTTTCTTATTAATTTAGTAACGCCGTGTTTTCCATGCTCTCCTAATATGCAACCCTCGTTTATTTTGCTTCGTCAACGTTGAAGAAGCTAGTGATTATTATGTTAATAAGTACCTATCAAATACATGTAAATAAAGTTTATGAATATCCGTAGTGCCTCATTAAATACAATTTAAAAGCTCGTAGAGGTGTAGGTTATACCATAATTTATTCGTAATGATTAAGTAATTTTGGTTTTTTATCTGAAATGTCTTAACTTATCATTTAAACTTTCAAGTCTACGACAACTTTTATTAACACTACAAGCTCACAAACACTTAAACACATCATACGGCAAAGACAACCCACGCTTAAACTTCAGCTTGAAACTGAAAAGAAAAGCACAAGAGTAAGTTATCCGCCTTTTCACCGGAAACGTCGGTTAGAATCAACTGGGGAGAATGTTGCTCACAGACTCGCAGCTCAGAAACGTATAGTAATGTAACTAGCGGCTGACAAGCCACTATTTGTGTAAACTGCTCTAACGGGGAGACATTAGTGGTGTGATAAAATACATCAACCATTTTTCAGATTAGCCAAAGTACATACATCTTTTATGGGGTACTGTGTTAAATGTTACAATAAAATACCTTGTGATATATTGCAATTAAATGAAAGAAAATTTAAAACTCACATTAAACGTACACTTTGTAAACAAGCATACTATAAATTAGAAGATTATATCCAAGATAAGAACGCTTGGAAACATGCTGGTCCTGCTCCATAGGACAATCTAGAGTCTAGACAAAATCAAACTGGTTGCTAATTTAATTGTAAATTTTTTTATTCTTTTTTTTTTACATTTATTACTCACACCCTGACTTATTACTTGTATTTTGTTTTTTAATTAAAATCGTTTTGCTTGTACCATGTTTGTAAATATGTGAGCACCATGTATCTATCAGATAATTAATTTATATGTCATGGTTTCGTTTTTAATTCTTTTACCTATTGTGGTATAGTAATTTTATTGTAGGTGCATCGTCCTCACATGTTATTATATAATTAATGTACCCATGCAAAATATTGTACCTAAACATTTTAAAAGAGTAACGGTGGAGTTTCTTGCCCGTTCTTCTCCATACGAAAACTACCTTTTGGAATGGGCGACTAGAATCAATTCTATTTTAAGATAATTTTTGACGTTCAAAAGTGCCTTTTATGTGCCTATTTGAAATAAATGCTTTGACTTTGACTTTGACTTTTGTGTATATTGTGTCAACTGCGCACGTAAAATCTTCTCACCTGTCTGTTTGGGTCTTTAGGCGAATTTAGATTAGAACATTATCCTTTATACAGAGGTATTTTCCTACCGTGTTTGCTCCTGATATTTAAATGAAGAGTAAAACCTACCGCTATCTATGAGTAGGAAACCATTCGAACCCTCAGTTAGGAACTTGGAATTGCATGTACAAAATTAATGTATTTTTCAACCCACATAATTTTCGACCCAAGTCTTCGACACAATACCACAAATAAGTGTTAAATCCAGGCAATACACCACACTGTGGTAATAAACTAGTTCAGAAATAAAATAAACCTCAACATAAAATTACAACGCACAGAAAACACAATGAGACTCCCAGTTATTTCGAATATAAATGCATTTTATAGCGAAATAAAGTTGTTTAAAACGAAAGCATTCCCGAACAGCGCAAAATTCCGATCAATCAGAGGCAGTCAAAACATTTATTGAATCTATATTTGCCAGCGCAGGGCTTTGATAGCCACAAATAGGGCGTGAGAACAAGCTAACAGTTGTTGTTCTGATGGCCGATAGCATCGCACAACCCTAACGGCAATAGGAGGCACAGAAATGAACCCTATCGTGCTGATTATAAGGTTGACACGTGGGGGTAGTGACGTATGTTCGCTGACGGTTGTCTCGTCACGTCTCAATTAATAGCTAATGAATATGGTTTACGCTTATTGCAGTGCTTCCTATGATCTTTGCGCTCCTGGTACCTACACAGTTCACGAGTATATCGTTATTAGGAAAATTGGTTACATCCGTGCTCGGGTGTTGATGTGCTCCTTTGTTTGTAAATAATGCTGTGAGGTCACTGCTGTGAGATATATGAATGGACCAGTTTAAAGTAATACTCACAATTTGAGCTTAAATAAATAAACTGTTGCGCGTTTCCGGAAAATTCTGTTCGAATATTCTATGAATACGTTCCTTGATGTTATTATGGAACTTTACCACGTCCATATTTACATGTACAAATACTTTATTTGTCGAACAAATATATCAAACTAAACATCAACTATGTTTATTGAAGTAACTCATTGAATTTAAATGGCTGCCCTAAACGTTTAAAACATAATGAACACATCTACATTTTCTACACCATTAGCCTACTTATTTATGTGTTTTAATCGAGGCTTTCGTTCGTCTACGTGTGTGCTACCATCCGCTCCACTGCTTATGGAAATCTGTCACGACTCGGGATGATGAGAAAGCTCTATACATCGTAATTATAAAGCGTCGTAACTCTATAAGAAGTTGACTGACGTCATGTTGTCTTGAATTTAAACATGGAGGGGTGCTCTGAAAGTACTGAAGACGGGCTATTCCCCGCATTCACTGGTACACGTTTCTTCCCAGAGGATATTTGTTACAAGCTTACCAAGGAATATACTCTAACGAGAAAAGCTTACTTAGCCGGAATAACCACGGAGTGGAAAAATCTCTGGCGTAACTTCACAGCGAAACTTTAACGAGAGTTTATTAGAAAAAAGCTGGCTGTTAATGGCTATCCAATGAATTTAATATTTTAGAAGAAATTGCCCGAGCTATTTGTAGTCTAACCAATTATAAGCTTCCAAATCTCTGCTGAGTTTGTACGTATATCGTTTTTGATGTACAGACGATGACTATGACGACTATGATGACTATCCGAAACTGTCAAATTTTCCCAAACAACTTGAAACCTTATGCTTTAGCGATAAAGTTGAAAATCTACTAACGAAATTTGACAGATTGTATTAGCTTGATGTGCTGGCGTTTGTCCTTACCTTACGCTATACTTACTTACTCTATACTTACCGCTCCACCTACCTATTAATTTCAAGATTATTATGCAAACAAATGCAAAAAAAAATCCTATGTAAATCTTAGATACTGTTGGAATACATTCTAGCAAATTTAACCTAGAAAGTATTCTACATGAGTGAGACAAGACAATTGAAATAATCTTTTAAATCAAAATCAAAAGTCATTTATTGAACAAGGCTGAGAATCTGCAGTTTTTGAACGTCAAAATTACATACGACGATCTACCAAAACGCCCGCCGTTCACGACCTAGTGCTTTAGCTGGGAAGGAAAAGTGGCGCTACAAACAGCAACACAGCAACACAGCTGTCTGCTCAGTTAGAAGAACTTGATTCTACACAACAATAAGTAATAAACATAGATTAGATAATAATATAACAGACACGAGAGTACCCTACATCGTATACACTTCTGGATGTCAAATAGTCATTCATTTTTGTTATTTTCGGCCACAAATTGCAATAAGAAGTGAGCGAAGAAAGATTATGATAAGCAACATTGTGGCACAAGTGCGATTACGAAATAGAAGAGCAAAGATCTTGAACCAAATGGATGATTATGCTGCTTAAAGGCAAATAAATACGGGGTAAATAAACCTAGCCTTTTCCTTATTGGGGTCGGCTTCCAGTCAAACCAGAGCAGCTGAATATTAATTTAACATGGAGCGACTGCCTATCTGACCTCCATAACCCAGTTGCTGGGTAATATTATATGATGAGACTAAGGTAAGACTGATTGTCAGACTTTCGGGCTTCTGGCAACCCGTAACGTCTGTCAAAGATCCACGATTGACAGCCGGGACCAACGGTTAACGTGCTTTCTAAGGCACGGAGGGGTCTTGGTATGTAAAGATGGTCACCCATCCACGGATCAACCGTGGAAAGTGTAGCTTACCCTGATCGATGGAGCCGTCCGGCTGTTATTACTTAGCCACAAACATTGATATATATGTTACACTAGATCAGTAATTACCGCGCCAAGGCGTTGCCACTTGTCATAAGGCCACAGCCGTATGCGTAGCTAATGTCACTTCAGTGCTCTGTGTGGCGCCAACCGAAGTGAACCAAGTGACACATGACAAAAATATCGCCAAAATGGGTAAATTCGTAGTGAAAGAGTGCGATTCAATATCACAAAAACATAATAAATTAACCAGAATTACTTTCCACAAGTAATTTTATTGTTTCTGTGTTTATATCAACGTAAAATAAATAAATTGCAGAATTTTGTAAATTAGGTTCAGTGTTACCACTAAAAACTTAGTTTTAGTTTCCCACATTTATGGGAGTTTTTAATTTATTGGAATAAGTGATTTTAAATATTTTTTTAATAATAACAACGTTGCAGGGTGCCTAAAGATGCAGCACGCCGTAATAAATGGGTGGAAATAATCAGATTGCTGAGAAAAGTGACTAACTGAATAAATAAAAAATATTTAAAAAGAAAATGTCTTAATTATTGTCATTAGTTATAAACTTCTAATACACATCGAATAAGAAATACATAATTCAAATATTTTATAAATAATTTGGCCTAACGTTTTTTTTGAACGTCATTTATGGTTTAAAAAGTTGGGTAAAATTTTGCATGGGTAGGCAACCCCATCCCGCCATTGCATGTTTATATTGCGGTCCTTGTCTAATCTAAGTGACGGTATTATTCTTGCGACTTGTGTAAGTGAGACAGATATATGTTTACTTTTAAATTTTTAGTGGTTTCAAAGCTACGTCGTCACGTTTAAATAGTGGTTACACTTTTTTGACACATTTTATTGAGGTTTGCTTCTCTAGTTATTTAACTCAATGGCCACAAGCCCCTGTTTCCATTTTAAGGCAACTATATCATATTAAGTAAGTTTCATAATGATACCAGTCTTCATCACACAGTTAACCACTTACAACTTGATGAAATACATAGTATAAAGGCACTATTTCAATTCAAACCTAAAGTGTAACGAGGAAAGCTAAATGTAACGTACCAGCTGTCAAAGTTTCAGTTCAGTGCTGCAGATACCAAGTTGAGTGAAAACTATAGAGACGAGCTATTGAGTTGCAGACTTGTCTTTAGTTTTGACATCAATATTACTTTAAAAGTAAATATTCAAGAATAAACTGAAAAGTTTATTAATTATTCAAATCAATTCTCTGAAAAACGCACTACTATTAAGTTTAAACGATATTTATTTACCCCCTCACTAATTAATAAACGTATTATAAATGCGAAAGTGTGTCTGTTTGTTGACTGCTCACGCTTAAACCGCTGAACCGATTTAGATGAAATTTAGTATAGAGATCGTTTTAAGTCCCGGGAAAGGACATATGATAGTTTTTATCCCGATATTCCCATGGGAACCTTATGCGGGTGAAACCCCGGGGCGCTGCTAGTAAAGAATATTCTATAATTCTAATTCTAATTCTCTATGATTTTTTTAAATTTTACAATGGAAAGACCTTTGTATGAAAAAAACTTGAGTAAACTTTAGCTACTTTACACAAATTCAACTAAGAACGTGTAAATGGAGCTTCGACATACATATTTAAGACAGTAATATAACAGTCAAACCAGTAAACAACAGCAGTATATCTAGTCCACTGCATAATTCGAGTTAACTCTCGCTTCCTTACGTTTTGATGAGCACGGAGCCATCATGTGATTTGTAACCGATGTTAATCGCATTATCGGCCATTTGCATTCAAACGGCAGCTGTGCTGTCAAAATATTTACGAGTTCTGTCATCTATCGTCGGTGCCGCTAAATTTTCTGAACCAACGAGCGTAACAGTTTCACAAATTGTTATTGAGTACAAATGTCGATTTGGGATGTTTTTGTTTTTTATTAAGTGCTTAAAACGATGTAGAAGTGAAGGTTGGACAAATACAGGGGCCCTATATTTGTCCAACCTTCACTTTATTAAAAACATTCTGCTAATAATACAGAGTTATTTTAAATTGGCTAGCCAAACTCCGCAGACGCGATGAGTACCTATATCTAAACATGATAAAACACAAAAGAAAATAATTTGATGATTTTTTTTTTGGGGTCATCGACCGCAGTTATTGCAGTTCTTTAAATGAAATATCATATAAAAACGTATTATGTTCTTTTTTTGTACACAGACAACAAACACGATAAAACATAAAAAAACATTTTTTTTTCAACTAACAACTGTAACAGCGGTCGTTAACCTTCCAAAAAAACACAAGTCTTAAAGAACATTTCTACAAGAGAAGCCTGAGGATGTTCTTAGAAATATTGGCCCCAGAAGTCTTGACTAATATCAATTTCTTTTTAACAAAATAAACAAAACAACAAGTTAGGTATTATGTACCACTTTCTATAAAGACTTTCTTCTTCCATTCAATTCTTTAATACAAACGTTCATATGTAGGTATGTCTGTCTATACAAAACTCAAACAGTCCCGTTTCAAAAGAGACTACTCACAATTGCCTTGAATATTCATGTCGAAGTAAACAGTGAAACGTATTTTTCTTCTTAACATTCAAACCTATTTGTTCAACATCAATCAAACGTAGGTACCTATTACTTATTCATAAAAAAATGACAACACACGTACACAATAAATGGTCCCGATTCAAACATTGTGATGTAGGGATCAGAGTATTCAGAAGAGATTAGCTTCAGCGCACTGTATTCGAAACAAATATTTTAGATCTGATTGGCCACAGCGTGGGTGTGTGTATACAAATAATCGAATGTTCACCGAAACAATCCAACCGTACACTGCTGCCACGAAATAAATTGAAACAAATACAAAGTTAACGTTTTGGGAAATATGTATTGATATTAAGTTTGGTGGGAGATTTAAAATCTGCACGAGTTAACATATGGATACTGAGTTTCTTAAAAACGCTCAAACTCTTAATAATTTTCGTTCGAGTGTGCCCATAATGTTTTGTTTTATTAAATTACAGCAGCGCGGGATAATTGCGTATTACTTTAATAGTAGCAATCGCTTTCATTTTGACAGTTCATAAACATTCATTGCGTTATTTACGTTGTTGAGCAGACACATTTTTCGAATATGTGAAGCAATGGATTAGCAATATCCTTTAAAATGATTTAGCTTGTGATTGACAGTGTGTTTTGAAATTAGGTTATTATCATCGTTTATTTAATTGAGAAGGAAAGCTTCTGTTTGTCAACCTGCAAGTTGGATTCAACTCAAGGAAAACTTATTGTAGAACGTGTAGGCAAAGAGCCAGCAACAAGTCAGTATTGTGATCTCTGAAGCTGCGAGCTTTCAGAGTAATACACCTCGTGTTGATACCAGTTTAAAGCTTAACCCCGATACTACTTTCGAATCACAACAACAAAATAGTGGCTTAGCGGGACCACTGTTTTATTGTTGTAGCTTGGTCTGAAACAAACGATACTGAATCCAGTCTGGCGATCGGAATTTTATCGTAGGTACTTTGGTAACTTATTTCAAATCTAACTTAGCGATTTTATTTTCCGGAATAACCTCACAATTCGAAATATTCATCAATGTTATTGAAAAAATCTCAATTCCATACACATTCCTATACATATTCGATTGGAAGCATCTTCAAAGAATTCACGCAAAGTTTGCCAAATCACTTTGATAAGTTTAGGGGCCCGAGTTGGCGAATCACATCCAACTTTCTTGGATTTCTGCCGAATTTCAGATGCTAACATAACTTTATTCGTTTCCTCATCGAGCTTAATAACCAACTTATTTAACTTGGAGCCGTGTTTAATTTAAATAAAGAAAGAAGTGATATTTAAACGAAGTAATCAAATGATTGTTGTTTGACAAGAAACAAGTCTTGTCGAGACAAAATCTTTTATTAAATGGGATTTCTTCAACCGTTCAGATTTGGCAAACATTTTATTAGTTTTATTTGCAAATAGAAGTAGAGTTGGATTAATTTAAACATTAGATAGAAGGATCATCATCTGCCTAGCCTTTTCCCAACTATGTTGGGGTCAGCTTCTAGTCTAACCGGATGCAGCTGATTATCAGTATTTTACATGGAGTGCCTGCCAATCTGACCTCCACAACCAGTTACTGGGTAATAAGAAACCCGTTGGTAAGACTGGTTGTCAGACTTTCGGCCTTCTGACGACCCATAACGACTGTCAAAGATCGACGAATGACAGCCGGGACCAACGGCTTAACGTGCTTTCCGAGGCATGGAGAGGTCTTGGTATGTAAAGATGATTACCCATCCACGGACCAACCGCGCCAAGCGTAGCTTAACCTGGTCGATCGATCCATGAGGTACTTAGCAACAATCCCACAGATAAAAAAATATAAAATTGATATATTTTCTAGCAGTTGTTAACCAAGAAAAGGACGTAGGTATGTACTTCGAACTTTTTCCAGCCACGCGCTCGCATTTATAAAAATAATGAGTCTTATTTTAGATACTACCCGGTATCAGACAGACAAAAACAAAGGAAAAAGTATTGACGGATGCGACACAAATTGCATTTATTTTTATATCGATGCTTTTGTCGATCTATATCGTAGACGCGGCTTCATCATCGACAAATTGGTCGACATTTCCGATAATGGATTGGTCAATTTAGTTTATATTTTTGTAACAGATGACATTATGAAAAATATGTCGTTTGGCTATAGAGTCATCAAATTAATCACATTTTTGTATGTATTGAATGGCTTATGAACATGGCCTTTACATCTTAATTGTTTTTAAAGTCCGATATTCATATTGATGAATGCCAGCAAATTTTAAAGTTAAGTCTCAAATAGTTTCCACAATAAATCGATTATTCAATACCGTAATTAATAACATCAATAATTACAATTTACCGTAGATGCACAAGCAAAAGAATTTAAAAAAGGAATGATTGAAATCTGTCGGCCGAATGCGAGCCTTACATACCGGCAGTAAAAAGTTTTATTGTCACCAGTACTATATGCCTTGACCCAGTTGTGACAAGAGCACAACACAGCGGGAGGCCGGCCATCTGATCGTAAGGAATGTTTACGTGTGAGTTGTGACAATTTCAATATCGATTACAATCATTCGCGGAAGGCTGACGGGTGTCGAGCTGTCAAAGGACAATTTAATTCCATCACTATTTTACTATCGTATAAAATCATAAGATGCCTTGTAGAGGTTATCGATAAGACTGATTAGGACAGCACTAGTCGTTCTGTTGATAAATTAACGAAACGATATTATCAACAAGAGTTTTGTCCAATAATGTGACATCTTTAAAAGCTTTTCTGTTATCTGATAAAGAGGGCCGTAAAATATGGGAGAGTATCTGACGTTAATGGCTTCTAAAATTATGTATTTACATACCTACTTAATATGTTCTTTTTATACTTTTACAATAAAATGCTTTGAGTATTTTGTTTTTCGGTATCAATTTTAAATGACACATTAAAAAGACATAAAAATCAAAGCGAAACTATTGCTTAGCTCCTAGACATTTTCTTCTCCTCAATACACACAAAGTCTATTTCAAGTTAAACAAATATCAACTTTATTTTAATGCTAAATTAAATTGATTTCAGAGTGACTAGCACAATTGAAAAAGTTATAAAATTGTTTGAAGTTGTAGCGTCAACTGAACTTTATTGTGTAGGATTTAAAGTTATTTTTCCATGAACTCGTATTTGTTTACATTTTTGGCAAATAAATCGCGAATGCAGATTACATAAATTCACGCCTTCTTCCCATGCGGGTAGGCAGAAACTACATAACGCCACCAGATACGATTCTTACATATACTCCTTTCGCCTCGTTGACGTTACTCCTCAATACATTTCCCACAAAAATACCTCTAGGTAAAAAATGAATGATTCCGTAAGCTTTGACAGTCGGATAGTTAATCTGATAAGTGTGGTCGGGTGAAGATCACGTAAAGGGAATGATAAGGTTCCGCCATTCCGGATCGCTTGAAGGGATGACTAACGGCCGTTTTGCGGAGGGCTTAGTATCTTGTTATGTGGTGTTATATGACTATTTTCATTCATTTCTTGAGCATGAATGGAAATAGGAATATGAAGCAAATTGTTTGAAGGATTGAGTGAAAAAGAAAATACTATAATATAAAAAACGAACATATTTTACAAAGGGTACCGTAAATGTTCAAAAACCAAACTACCTCGTAAGTACTAATGCTGAAAGCTCATTCGCATAAATCTTTATAGCTGATATTAGTATAATTCTTCTGTACGTGTGTATGTCACTGAACTCCTCCTAAACGGCTAGACGGACTATGATGAATTTTTTTGCTTGTTGGAGTGGGTCCCTGGATGGTTTAGATTCACAATTGGATCCGGTAGGTGGCGCTGCGATCGAGTTCTATGAAACAAGACAACGTCTGTCCGGTCAGCCAGTTACCTATAAAAACAAAAACTGTTTATTCATAAGCAGGTTTCCTGAAACCTATTTGTACTTATTCGATCCTTAGAACTCGAAAATAATTGTAAAGACTAACATGGAAATCGATTATATATCGCGATAATTTTAATCGAATTCATGAACTTATCTATGTCGAGCACATAATTAACTGCTCCCAGCCGTTACCAGCGCCTTTTCTAACAATAAAATTTATCGGTAATTAAACCGTCTGTAGTTAACTGACTGATCCGAACCCAAAGACATAAATCGCTAGATTTGCTCTAAGTGCCCATTTCACCTGCACCTTGGATGATTTAATAAATGCCACTGATGCCGCAATGAACTTGGCCACCTACTGGGCTCAAACTATATAAAATATCGAATAAGAGTACCATCGACACGAAATGAAGAAGACCGTACTTAGTCACGAGAAAAATACTGAGAAGATCGAGCTCACACATGATCAAATAGCGTTTCCGTGATCATTGTGTGTCAGAGGTGTCAAAACGAAATAGAAACGAAACACCTTTTGACTCGGTAGGGCGAATCTATTGATTTAAATCTTTGTTAGAACCTCGTTAATTGGATAAATAAGAAAGTATTTTAAGAACACTTTCTCTAATAAAATATCTTTCCGCTCTTAATCTCAGTTCCGTTGAACATAAATTCTATCTCTCTTATCTCACAACTCCTGTATCGATAGAGAAACAAAACGTTTCAAATTCATAGAAATGTTGTTTTTTCTGGAGATAAATATCGGGTGTAGAGATAAGTACCGTTTTCGGAGAATTTTCGACATCAGAAAGCTTTTTCTTCGGCACTTAATAAACGAATACTGTGTTATCGTTGACGCGTTATACCTACTATGTAAACATTTTTAGCTTCTCGTTATCCCGACTTATCTAATCAAGATTGGATGTAAAGTATTGGGTTTTTTTTCGATACCAATTTTAAGCGATGACTATGAAACTTGTTGTGTGGCTAAGTATCTAATAAGAGCCGTACGGGTCGATTGATCACGTAAGCTACGCTTGCCACGGTGGGTCCGTGGATGGGTGACCATCTTTACATACCAAGACCCCTCCGTGCCTCGGAAAGCACGTTAAGCCGTTGGTCCCGGCTGTCATTCGTATATCATTGACAGTCGTTACGGGTCGTCAGAAGCCCGAAAGTCTGACCACCAGTCTTACCAAGGGGTATCGTATTAGAATAGAATAGAATAGAATAGGTACTCTTTATTACCCAGTAACTGCGTTGTGGAGGTCAAACAGGCAGTTGCTCCATGTAAAATACTGGTATTCAGCTGCATCCGGTTAGACTGGAAGTCAACCCCAACATAGTTGGGAAAGGAAAAGCCTAGGCAGATGATGACCATAAAGTTTGTGTTGAACTGTTATCCCGCGTGTCTAGTGCCTTATTATCGAGCAGTGGCGAAGGTACCATACAACTCGATTCCCACCGGCTTCCCTTCGAAAATTCAGAACATAACCGTACTATATTCAATTCGTAATTTCATTTTTTTTTGGCATTTTTATTTTACTCCGGCTTAACTCTGTCTTAAATTCACCCTTCGCCAATGTTATCGAGGGTTATTATTTCGTGCCAATTTTCACGCTATTTAAGTATTTGTTTGAAAAAGTTTAGTTTTCTGTTTTTAGTAAATTTGTTTATTTTATTATTTTAACAGACTGATACCAACTTGTAATAACCGCTGCACTATTTAATGTGATAACTTAATCGCCACTCTGTATAGGTATAATTTAATAATTAGGTCAGGTGTACATATCGCATCATTATTGCAGCCCAAATCGACCACTAAAGCAAAACAAACACATTTCAGTCCACCCGAACACCCGACACTCCACAATAACTTCAACATAAATTAGCCGTTTCAATTCCATTCAAAATTAATTTGTCAACAGAAGTTAATCAGCAAATTAAATTCCCATTTGACTAAATCAAAATTAATTTAACAGTTCCAAAGTTATTGGTATTCATACATATTATAATAATAATTAATAAGCTTATGTCAAAGTCACGTAAAGCGACGTGCAAACGATGTACTCTTAATTAAAAGTACTCGTAAAATGCCAATGAAAATTCTAGGGTCCATCATTTCCAGTAAAGTCGTGGTCCGGGTAAATAAGCAATTATCGGCTTAAATAACGTCTGATTTTCATATTTTTTCTGGGTACGGAGGGACAACTAATTGGGCAATAAATTATTCCCCAATTCCTTCGAATATCCCGCTAGGGTGGGTCCGGAGATTAGCGTTTGGAACACAGCTGCCGCTCCATTCACGTGGGCATTAAAGATATTGAGATTGAATGAACTGTCATTTTTAATAGAGTGTGCTAAAATTAACAAGAACAATAAAGGAATTTAGACCAGCAATTGATATTATTTTTTTATTAATATAATTGCGCTAATTATTTTGTCTATTCTTTAGGGGGATGCGCTGGGTAGCCCGCGAAATTCAAATTTTCTTACGTTTTTTTCAATTTGCAGGTCAGTGTCAGGTACGACCTGAGACAGGTTGTATGTTGATAAAAATATGATTCGCAAGCGTCACAAATATGACTTTACAGAAATAAAATTCTGTAAATATGTACATACTTGTTACGGTCGCGAATCATATTTTGTTCAACATACAACCTAACACTGACCTGCAAATTGCAAAAAAAAACCGAGTGTGCATGACCGCACGACTGAAGTGAAACTTCAACCGTATTTGGCTATGAGAGGAAGAGAGAAAGAAAATGTGCGCGCGCCCTGCTTTCTTTTGCTTATATCCCCCACTCAACTCCCGTTCGCCTCGTCCGATCACAGTTTTCGTAACTCGTTCGCCAGCTTACTTCCCAAGTCAAGCGTGCGTAAAGAAGTTTCACTTCAAAAACGTAAGGAAATTTGTATTTCGCGGGCTCTTCACTGCTTTGATAATACCGCAGAAGTTCGGATTTTCTTCAAATAATTATAGGTAAACCTTGTAGGCAATTAATGAATTACAATAATTATCATAATGAACGATTGTAGTAGGTACAATTTACGTAACGATTTCGTCAGTAAACAGCTAAACATATGTATTTAAAAGTGAGTGAATTCCCTGTACCTAGGTAAATGAAATTGCGCGTTATTTTCCAGCCTGCACTAGGTATATTTAAAAGTTTTTGCAATTAATTCTATTATTGTATGGAAACAATCCATACCTACTAAACGACCGAATGACGCAAACTGAGTATTGTGGTGTATAATGCGGTTTTCAGTACAATGTGGTTTGAATTCTGAAAGATAGCAACCAAATAGAGGAGAATTTATATACGTACTTATTATTTTATAAAACTTACAATAAAATGTACACGGAAACATTACAACCAAATTGTTATACAGAAATAAAAAGCTGTCAATTACTTATGTAGAGGAAAAAATAAGCATTTATTTTTTATAAAAATAATACTTACGTAAATCAAATAATAGCGAAGTCGGAAGTGTGTGTATGTGTGCGTGTGTGTGTTATGTGCTGACGTTAGTCGTCTTTACCCATTCACAGCGTGTTTGTACACATGGTTACCACAAGTAAAGCGCGCGTCGCTTCGTGAGTTAAAAATACTGTAGTAGGTAGTAATACGACTCTCTTACATACAGCTAAAAATGTGCAATTTTCATAGTGTACCTATCTCTAAACATAGGTACCTGCCTACTTAGATATTGATGACAAAAAATCACCATTGCATTTCTAAGATAAACGAATCCTTTTCTAACAGGCATGGGAACTAGGAACCACTCAAAACAAAATGGGAAATATTTAACTGATCCTGTAAAAACTTTTTGCGCATTAGATTTTTCGTTTTACATCCAAGTTGGATGTAATTGCTTGGCTATTTAGTATTTTGGGGAATTATTTGAGGTTCGTAAAAAGAGGCGCAATCATTATATTGGAGTGTCCAGTAATATTTTTAGGAGCGTAAATGGGAATTATTAGAGGTTCGATTAAGGATTAATTACTAACTAAGTACCTAGCTAAACATACAAAAAATCCTTTTGGTTGTTAGTCACCCCAAATTGCAATTATAATAACACATCCGGACATTAGTATCCTCCGTCCAAACAGCGACAACACGTGAAATCTTTGTCTACCTACGCGCTCAATTGTTTGTTCAAAAGCTTCGTTCGCAAAAAGCAAACACTAAGTGAGATGAGTCCGGGTTTACAGCCTCCTTTACTACGCCGATCGGTACGGACGGCTGCTTTTTAATTTACCTTCCCCTGTATAATTAAAACGTGCGGTAGCTTTCTGCCCGTTTTCGAGAAGCAACAATAGATTTTTTTTCCCACAAAAAAAATAAGACAAGTAATTCAAGGTGGAGTGCGAGTGCTTCAACTACGAATCAATGTAACGGTAATGAAATTGTGTATTTTTAATATCATTTTCTGATGGGATTTCTTTTGTTTTGTTGCTGTTTTTGATGTTTGGTCTTTCGGATTGAACATTATAACATAACATCACGCCTGTAGTTCCTAATGGATTAGGCAGAGGAGACTTATAGTACACCTGAACTGACCACTCTAGTAGACATGGTTCTACTAGAGTAGCGTCACGCCTCTCTGCGAAAGCCTTTAGGCAATAATTGAGAAGCCTCAGCTATCTGCTGCTTCAGACAATCAATCAAATTGCACGTTTTCTTTTTAGTTTTACACATACCTAGGCCTTTCCCGAATTACGTAACAATCTCCGCCTCCTGTCACTCAGTTTCTCATACCACCTAAAGTCATGAAGACAGACAGAGACAAACAATAGTCTGACAACCACACAGAACAACATCGACAAAACCGTGCTATTTACGTCCAAAATTGTTTAAAGCAGGAGCCACGAGTGCCATGCCGCTAATTGCAATTATGCTTGCCTGATAGAGATCTGAAGCGCACTTGTAATTCTAATACGGGGCATAGTGAGCATTTTAGTTTATGAATGTTATGTGGAATTTAAGACAATGGAGATTTTGATTGTATCTACAACTGATAGATAGATAAATAAACATTTATTCTGACAGTAAATATGTACCTAGTCCTTTCACAGTTATTTTAGCTCTGACAGCAGCAACCCAACAACAAGCCTATTGTAAAGAGAATAAAGTTTATTGTGATTTTGATGTTCTTTTCAATGCCAGCAACATAATATAAAATGAGATTATAGATCACTGTGATTTTGACAGACTTATCAGTGCCAGCAACATAACTGCAACCTTATTATTACGACAATAAAGATCAATGTGATTTTGACAGTGATGCAAAATCAGAGGTTAATAACTATATAAGGACGACTTTTTGAACGTCAGCAAACAAGAGAAAATCGATGCTACGTCCAGTCAACAATGATCCACCCACCTCTCAACCCTTCCCAAGTATTTGTTTGAAGAAGCGCAACAAACTATTCAAAAACTTATCTACAAATACTTGTTCGACATTTTGACCAGCACCCTAATTGCGTAACACACTCAATCTGAAACATTTTGAAGGATATTGCTAATCCGTTGCTTCATATGTTCGGAACATCTGTCTACTCAACTAAGTAAATAACGCAATGAATATTTTTGAACTGTCAAAATGAAACCCATTGGTACTGTTCAAAGACTATATAACCACTATTCTCTATGGTACTGATAGTGTTACGCAACTACCCCGTTGCTACGGCTCGTAGCCGCGTGATCAGTATCAACTCCAGTTCGGTTCACGTGACATTTACCTACTCAAATATTTTTCTTTAACAATAGCCTTGCTATAGACAATGCTGACCCAACTTTCTTTAGAAAATTTAGAATAATACACTTCTTGTGAACCACAGCCACCAATTACCTACGGAGGAAAATTACTTGTGTTTCTTTTTATTAGTAAAGCTTTCTTCATAAATTCCCCCAATTTCGTAACGGCTTCACTTTTCTGGGCCATTCATTGTTCTTAATTTTTTTTTTTACATTATTGTGTTATTGTAAGGTTAATGCTAGTTACATTTAAAATAAATGTTTGGTCAAGTCTGAGGGTAATCAAGTAAAGAGAAATGCAACACAAAGCTCTTTAAAATATAGACTCATTTACGCGGAATAATTGTTTTTCCGGAACTGCAAACCTTATATTTGTTAAGTTATAAGTTTATAACATATTCTGTCTATGAAAGAATATAGGTACTTAACATATATTAGGATATACTGGCATCGCTGGAATCCATAAGTTATTTTATGAGATACCGATAACCTTATATCGTAGGTACCATCATATCGTCAACATTCAATATTACAAAAAATAACTTACCAATTTACCTACTACATGTACCCGTGACTTTGCAAGAAAATTCCTTCGTTTTCCGAAGATTTGCCTGGCATCTACTGTCATGTGGACTTCATTTATGTTCAATATTTCCTCAATACTATTAAATAACCAAATACGCATACAAATATTTCGTTTGTAATTAATATCGATTCTGTCGGTAAAATATTGTTGAAAAACCAAATAAGCATTGGTACCTACAAACTTTCTTATCTACAATAAAAATAAACACTAGCATATTCAGCCTGTACACCACTGCTGGGATACAGGCCTCCTCTCTGTAAGTGGGAGTAGACGGTAATCCACCACGTGGCGCGGGCGTTGGTAGATGTCATATGTCTTCGAATTATTTGTTTCTTGGACATACTGGTTTCCTCACGATGTTTTCCTTCACCGTTTTGAGAGCAGTGGTGATGAAATAATTTCAACAAAGTAAAGCGCCTGTCTCATTTCGAACCTACGACTTACAGCTCGTAAGTCGAGGCCGTTACCACTGGGCCATCACTGAACGAACGTGGCTGGCCTCACCGGCACGGAAACTTGGCCACTCGTGATTTTGCTGATTATATGCATAAAAAAATTTGCATTTGCATTTATGACAATAAATTAAGGGAAAGTGGCTTTAGTACGTGTCTCTTATGCTTTAAGAACTTAGAAATTAAAAGATTATCTCACCAATAAATCAGTTTTTAATATCACGCACTTTCACTGAAATTAGGAATTTTTCACTATAAATTTAAAAACACTACAAAATAAAAACTAAGGTCTTTTTTGTTATTGTCTATACGTTTTAATATCGGGTGGTTCCTCCTCTAGCACTGATAACTGTCTGCATTCGATCTGGCATACTTTGGATGATGTTTCGGACATCAACTTGCAGTATACTGCGCCAAGCGGCCAGCGCTGCAGTTCGGAGCTGGTTTAGAGTTTCCGGCGGGTTGGAGCTGGACTTTATGTTTCTTTTGAGCATGTCCCAGATATGCTCAATTGGGTTTAAGTCTGGTCTACGAGCTGGCCATTGCAATTTTTGTATGCCAACCTCTTCCAGATATTCTTCAACGCAATGTGAGCCGTGTGGGCGTGCATTATCGTGCATTAGGAGGAATTGGTCGTGTCCAATGAACCCCGAATATGGCATTACGTGTTCCTGAAGAACTTCCTCGATGTATCGAATAGCTGTTAGCCGATTATCGACGATAACCAACTCTGTACGTGCGTCGGAACTTATACCTCCCCATACCATTATTGGGCCTCCATGGAAACTCACTGTTTGAGTGGTAGTAATGGGTAAAAACCGCTCTCCTCTTCTTCGCCACACTCGTTCTCGACCATCTGGAGAACGTAAAGCTATTCGACACTCGTCTGTGAACAGTACTCTAGCCCATTGCTCGTGGGTCCAGTTAACGTGTTCTCGTGCGAAGTGAAGTCGAGCTACTCGGTGCTCTCTGAGAAGTTCTGGACCTCATGCTGGTCTACAAGCTTTTAAATTGACTTCCTCCATTCGTCTTCTCACCGTACGCTCACTAACATTAACGCCTCTCACAATTTGAAGCCGCTGTCGTATCTCAACAGCGGTCAGGTAGCGGTTTCTCAAAATCTCCAGGACAATAAAGCGGTCGTCTCGGGCCGATGTGCACCTTACGCCTCCACTGCCTGGCCTGTGGGTGTACTGGCCTGCCTCCTGGTATCTTTTAAGGGCATACTGCATTGATGACCGTGGTACGTTAAGAGCAATAGCAACTTCACGCTGTGTCAGCCCTTGGTTAATTAACGCAACGGCTTGTGAAACCTGTGCTGGTGTTAGAGGCATTTTTATTGCTTTTAAAGCACCTTTACTTATTGAATTAAAAGCATAAAATCACAATAATTCAAAAACCGAACAGTAAACTTTTCACAACACACAAATTTAAAATGTGAACTTAGTCGCTCAAATGACCCGATTCAAGTGTAAATTAAAAGTTTCGTTGTGGTGCATTTAAACATAATGGATTACCCTCTTGAACTAAAAGTAAACATTTTTTGACATACCTGCACAACAAACATTCATCAGAAACACTTAAAACTTTTGCTATCGCGAGATAAGCGCTTGGCCAAGATTCCGTGCCGCTGAGTGTATCTACGTCATGTGAATTAAATTAATGTTCACCCTCCTCAAAAATACGCATACAAATATTTCGTGTGTAATTAATATTGATTCTGTCTGTAAAATATTGTTGAAAACCTAAATAGGCACAAACTTTCTTATCTACAACAAAAATAAACACTAGGTACCCACTTAAAGAACATAACAACCGTGAAGCTCAGACAAAAAGCTCTACAAGCTCGTTTGAATTTAAAACAATTACATATCATTAGCACGATGTTCTCTCTGTTCTCAATGACAACATGATCAACACTTTCACCTTTAGGCGTGTCCTTATTCCGGCCGCCGCCGGCGCCGGCGACGGGTTGACAGCTTGCGGTTCGGCCATTGTTCGTCACAATGGTGGAATAACGAAACGCCATGTTTGTCCGCTTGACTTTCCCTTGCTATAAGCCCACTATTAATTATCTAGTTCCACTTTTAGTTTGTAGTTCTGAATGCTTTTTGAATTTGTAGCTCGGTTATTGAGCTAAATGTTTGATTCCGTTTGGTGCTCTAGGAAATGGAACTTATTTAGGCTGCAAACATCTTAAACTCTCACCATCCTCATTCCTCATATTATTTAGTAAGTAGCTACTGTGGTAGGTAGGTGGCTAGGTAAGAGGGACTTGTGGCTAAGTAATAACAGCCGCACGGGTCGATCGATCAGGTTAAGCTACGCTAGCCGCGGTTGTTCCGTGGATGGGTGACCATCTTTACATTAAAGGCTAGACAGACAATGATGATGGCGCTTATAAAGTATTTAGGCAGTCCACTGTTGGAAATCAAGATCATACCAGCTACAAATAGAATAATAACCCATTTAGATTTCTATGATTTTGAAGACTTCGATCCACCTTGAAAGAGAGAAAAACATTCTTCACGAAAAATTATTAAAGCTATGTTATCACTAATTCGTTGACAACCGTCCCCCATTCATTGGGGACTTGGGGGCGACGCGTTCCCGTTACTCCTATCGCTGCCCAAAATCTAAATTGGCGTAAAAAACGAATCGAAACAAACTTTACCGTACTCTGATTTGTTTTTGTGATGACGGGGTCCGATGGTGTGGATTTATTTTGCTGTGACATGAAATATTAATAGTAATAGAGGGAAAAGTTTTTTTGGAAACACCTTATTTCTTTGGCTTGGAAATACGCTGATAAGGAGTTACTTCATACCGAACGGTTTATCTTATAATATGTTCTACTTACAAGGCGGCTTCTGTAACTTTATAGGTTTATAGATATTTTTTATTTACTCATAAAGATATTCAAAATAGAATAAATTTACACATAACTCATAGCATCACGCCTGTAATCCTTGAAGGGCTCAACAGCGGGGAGAACGAAAAGAGTTCACTTAAAATGAGTTTACAAGTGTTCAACACGTTACCTTACCTATAACGTGTTGAACACTTGTAGACTAATTTTGATATATCTTGCAATATTTCTCCTTATTCCTTTTTAGTATAACGTTCTGAACCATTTTACTTTAGATAACAGAAAAAGAAATGCGCCATTAAAAAACCTTTAATTACTTACTTACTTAATTGTGCAAAGAATCAAGTGGCACAGTCGCCAAATAAAACGAAACTTACCAACGATTAAATGTCTTAATTTAAAACAGGTTTTAAACAGTGTTAATTTTGTTTACCTGCGCCAATTACCGCTTCCCTATCGCTCGAAACAATAAATACAGCAAGCCATTTACTAAACGTAGCGGTACCGTAAAGTAGCGCTAATAAATACTACTTACATTCGTACATCGCTTAGAAATGTTTATACGATTGGTTTTAGTATATCAGCGTTAAGTACCTTATTGCGAATTTATTTTGTCAATAATATTTATTTTGGTTGGTAATCTCAGCCTTATAAACTCAAACTCAAAGCATTTATTTCAATTAAACCATTTACAGGCACTTTTGTCAGTCAGTCAGAAAATATGAAGCTAGTTGCCCATTCCAAAGCGTAGGTACCTATGGAGAAGAACGGGCAAGAAACTCCATGGACACTCTTTTAAATTATATTTTTACATAAATATTAGTTACATCATTTATGTTGATTTTATAATTATATGTGAGAACGATGACAAAATAAAACGACGTACGCGTTAAAAGCGTCCAGAGTACAGCAAATTGTAAAGAAAAATATCAACAATCCAAAAATAAAATAGTTAAAAATAAGCCGAGGCAGCTAAGTGATGACCAGCCCCAGCTGACGGCGCCCGTTCACGAACATGACGCATAGATCAGCACCATTCATTCATTCATATAGTCATAGTTATGTCAATCAATCAACTTAGCCTATCGCAGTCCACTGCTGGACATATGCCTCTCCCAGACTGCGCCACAGCACCCTGTCCTCCGCCTTCCGCATCCAGTCTACCCCAGCTACCTTCTTTAGGTCGTCCGTCCATATAGTCATGTATCTAGTCTAAATCGGTAAAGCTTTGGTGTCCTAGCGGTGAACGGTTACACAATAGCGGCTGTCCAAATACAGCGCATTTTTTGATACCTTAATGTCAAATACTGGTGACAATAACAGACTTTCATGACAGTCATTCCTATATGACGGAAACGCTTTCCTAAGAGCAGTAGTGGCCCAGTGGTAACGGCCCCGAGTTACGAATTGTAGGTCGTGGGTTCAAACAGTGCTCTCAAAACGGTGAAGGAAAACATCGTGAGGAAACCGGCATGTCCTAGAACAAAAAATTCGAAGACATGTGACATCTAACTCGTACTGGGCCCGCGTGGTAGATCATAGCCTACTCCCTCCCGAAGAAAGGAGGCCTGTGTCCCGGCAATGGCAATATTATAGGCTTTCCTAAGAAACCAAAACTTAAGGACTGTTACGCTAACCTTTAAATGAGAAGACATTTCACTGCCTAGAAACAAATGAGACCTCATTTAAAGTTCTATCTAACACATAGATTAAACGCTTTGCCTCACCTTATCTCCACTCGACTTAATCGTTCACTCCCAATTACTATTCGTATTTCTCACGCTCCTTTTAGTAAAACAAATAGTCAGAATTTTTATAAGGAGATACGAGAGAGACCAGTTCACTTAATATAGCCATATGAAGCAAAGACATCTCAAGCAAAGATTGACACTTGACAGCCATATTAATATAATTAATAACCCATAAAAGTCAAAGCGTACTGAAAAGGTAATTATAATCGTCAATTAATAAACGTCGTGTATTGACTGTATCAATGAAATACGTCCATTTTTACGACCTTTCTGAAGAACCAGCTGGGCGACTTTCTAATTTATATTTTTCTTCATTTCTTTTATCTTTTATTCAGCAATAATTGTCACTATGAGAAGGGCCACGATATTTATTGGCCAATTAAAATTCATATAAACATCTAATCGCCATTCATGCAGAAGGAAAGAATTTATAATAATGTTTCTAAGAAAATAACTCGTTTAAAACCTTTTCATCAAAGTCCTAATATTCTTATTTTATCTTAGGTCCAATGCTAGAACTGAAAAATAGAGCAATAATTTTAGGGGCGACTATCGAAGGCGACTAGAATCAATATTATTTTTTTTGTAAATCTTGACGTTCAAACCTGCCTTTTATGTGTAGGCACATAAAAGGCACATTTGAACGTCAAGATTTGAAATAAATGATTTGACTTTGACTTTCAATTCCACAATCATATCGCGGTTCGAATATTACATTACCTCCTTGAAATGTAAAACTGAAATAATAATGTGGCTGAGCCTAAAATAGAGTTTCAATCGTCAGATCTTTAATTTTAGATACCAAGATATAAATAGAAAATCGACAATCGTGCGCATTAGATGCTTATGTCACATGTCACTAAATACCATTGATTTATTTAGATATGTCATAGGCGTTTCGACAAAATGATAAGTGCATTCAAGGATATTAATTATTTATCAGTTTCACACACGTCAATTTGCCATGTTATAGCCATTTCAAATAGCTGTCAAAGAATGACATTTGTGATTTAAATATAGATGCGGGCAATTTAAGCTGGTACCTATAGTCAATATCCTTAATAATTAATTTTCCTGATTCCACATACCTAATTGGAATTTACAAAATGGCGCTCTTGAGAAATGCATTATGCAATTGGGATCCATTGTAAAATTACCAATAGGTAGATGGAAAATTCAAACGATTTGTGAGGTAATGACATGACAAAAACGAACACACCCACAAAATTCAAGTGATTGAGTTTCATTTAATTTATATAATTCACGATCGTTCGTTCGGATACCTAGATTAATTGCCGTCTCAATTTGTAGTCGATAAAAAACCAATTGATTAAGTTAACACAAAAACGGGCGGCAGTTAAATAAATGTAAGTGTTTAATCAAAAGTATAAATTATACAACTTTACCACTGTCAATCTGTCTCCATAATAAGTGAAGACAACAATAAATTACCAATGCAAAAATAATTACGTTGTTGTATTTAAGTACACAATGAATTTAATTCAGAAACCAATTTATTATTAATTTGGAGTTTAAAAGTGAAAGAAAATCTTAATTCAGGTGTTTTCATGTTATTATTGCAATTTATGGAAAAATTGCGTGTTGGAAATTATTCTCAACAACGAGAACCAATTGAGGAAAATTTACACATATGTAACATTTATTTACATGTTAAATAGCGCTAAAGCTAATTGCAAGTACAAATTACACAATTACATCCTTCAGGCGCTTTACTTTGTGTAAATAATTTACACTGCTCTCAAAACGGTGGAGGAAAACATCGTGAGGAAACCGACATTCCCTTGAACCAAAAAATGGAAGACCTGTGACATCTACCAATCCGCACTAGGCCCGCGTGGTAGATTACTACGGTCCACTCCCTCTCACCGAGAGGAGGCCTGTATCCCAGCAGTGGGAACATTATAGGCTGATTATCCAATAATATTCTTGACCAGTCACTAAGTAATCAAGCTGTGTTGTTTTTCAAACTTCACGGCTAATTAAAAACAAAAGAAAAACACAATCAGTCATTCTCTTTTCTCGATTTATTCTTCGTTCGTCCCGAAGTTTTGTCCCACATTCCAAAAAATCCTGGTTCATTTCAAACGCTTCCTTCGTCCCAAAATATAATTTTATTATGTGGCGAAAGTACTAACTGACGAACACCGCGTGGGCGATTCAACGCGAATGCGATCGCGAAGCGAAGCGGCGCGAATGGAACAAACAAATGATACTCTATTGCGGTGAGCTACGTGACCAACCGCACGAGGGTGCGGTGCGAAGCGAAGCGGACGCCATCAGTTGGTTTGATATTTTCCCGCGAACTCTGGCGGTGCGGTGGTTGTTTAAAATAAATTAAAACATATAAAAGCTAAAATTAAAATATTGTTTAAATTACATGGATTGAACCCGTAATTCTTCGTAGAAATTTTGAAATTCCCCATAAATATCTCTTTCTAAGTATACCTAAAATATTAGTTGCACTCCTCTGTCGTACCTACATACTTCTTGAGTATTTGATATTTTAAAAAAAATATTTTACAGTAAAAATTGTTTCCGTCCGTCCATGACAAATGCAGGGTACTGAATGGCGGCGGCGCGGCGGCGGCGGCGGGCCGGCGGCTGAAGCGGCGACATCGCGCGAACGTAGAACAGAGCCGCCGCGTCATCGCGTTAAATTCGCGTAAACCGCATCGGATCGCTTCGCAATCGCGTTCGCGTTGAATCTCCTACTAGCGATGGGTCGTTGAAGGTTTTTCCGTCAACGAAACGTTAACGTTGAATTGCGTTTGTCAACTAGTTGATCAACTAGTTAATTTCGTCAACGAGTTAACGTGTTACGAACGTCAACTTGCATGAACGATAAACGCCTTAACGCTTTTATTAACGTACGCTGTTAATTTACGAACAATTTGATGCAATTTACCAAATGAAATTGGATAACATTTTATGATGACTTTACCTACTACCTACCTAGGTTTCTAGATGATCTTCCCTTCATACTTTTTTCAGGCTTAGGACTGACTGATTAATTTGCTATAAAACACAAATTTCAGGCGTAGATAATTGAATGTCATCGTTTACTTTCTTTTAAAAATAATGATCAAATTACTAAATAAATATCAAATCTTTTATTCGTTATTTAGAGTTCAAATTATTGTCATGACTATCGCGTCGCAGCGCGAGCGGGAGTTTTGTAAATATAAATACAATTTACGTACGTTGAAAATAACAAAACGTTGAGTTCATATTCTCGTTTCGTTAAACGAGTTGAATTCATAAACGTCGTTGTCTCGTAACTCGTTGACGAATTCAACGAGTTGATTTGTTTATGGTCAACGTTAATCCCGTTGAAGAGACATCAACGTTGATTCAACTAGTTCGTTGATTCAACGCCCATCGCTACCTCCTACTTAGGACACCGCGTTACGCGGTCCTACGTAGGCGATATTTTTATAAACTGTCTCGTTGGTGTAGTAGTCGCAAGCGCTACTGCTGAGCACGAGATCCTGGGTTGGATTACCAGATCGGGCAAAGTTTTAATGGGCTTTTTCTATCAGGAACTTCTCAGTATCAACCCGGAGTTTGGATTTGTGCCCGGTTGTTGGCAATAGGCTCGCCCTATCAGATGGGACTTTAAACATAACTGGCGAAATGTGGGTGTACTATAGATACACCTCTGTCTAACCCAATGGGACTTACAGGCGTGATGTTATATATTTTACAATCTATCGCAACTTTGACAATAGGTACAAAGAAGTATTCCCGTTTGAGCACCTATTTTTTTTGGCACCTATGCACTGAGCACCAAATGTATTTCCAAAAAAAGATTTTCTATTGTGTCTGTTGTCTGGCAGTCAACGTGTTAACCAACGTTTATGAATAAAGGGGATTACTATTATTTGTATTTCCATTCCATTTAAACTATAGCAATCGTTAAAAGTCAAAACTTTTGTAGCATAGATACAAAAGGCGCGTCTCACTTAATTTGGCTTACAAATACAAAAAAAGATGCGTAGGCGACTCTATTTACAGCCGTAAAGCTCCTTTAAAAGCACAAATGCAAAGCTAATTTAAATAATATACTGGCCAGTAAGCATTAGTGATGAAGGAGTGTACTCGAATCGAAAATGCAACCGAGCACTACGCCTGCGGAATACAGGATGTAGAGAAAAGCGGGCCGCATCTAGCAACCACTGGCTTTTCATTAAGCGGAAAGCCTTGCTAAGCAGTTATCAACCGCGGCCCGCGCGCGGATTAACGCCCAACTTATTTTTGTTAAATATATTTCGAGATTAATTTATTATTACTCGTATTACTATATGGGCTCGTGGCTAGATGATAACAGCCGCACGGGTCGATCAAAGGTTAAGCTATGCTTGCCGCGGTCAGTTCGTGGATGGGTCACCTTCCATTACATATTGAGATCCCTCTTTGCCTCGGAAAGCACGTTAAACTGTTAGTCCCGGCGGCGGCGGTCATTCGTAGATCTTTGACAGTCGTTACGTACTTGTACTATTTATTCTGTGGTTACGGGTAGTCAGAAGCCCAAAAGTCTAACAACCAGTCGTACCAAGGGGTATCTTGGTACCCAGTAACTGAGTTTTAGACTTTAGATAGCAGTCGCTCCATGTAAAATACTGGTATTCACCTAAGTCCGGTTACATTGGAAGCCGACCCCAACTTAGTGTGCATACACAGGAACGACACGCGTCAACGGCAGAGGTAATTGCAGCCGTCGACACCCATCGACGCCCGCCATCGACGCGTCGGTGGCTGCCGTCGACATCGTGCCCCTCGGATATTTGAGTACGGAGCTCAAATACACGAGCGGCATGCTGTCGACGGCTGTCGCCGACACGTGTTGAATGCAGTTGCCTCTGCCAGTGAAACGTGTCGCTCGTGTGTGTGAGCACTTAGTTGGGAAAAGGCTAAGCAGATGAATTTATTTATTACTAGCAGCGCCCTGCGGTTTCACCCGCATGAGTTTCGATCCCGTGGGAATATCGGGATAAAAAGTATCATATATGTTAATCCTGATTATAAACTATCTGTATGCCACATCCAAATCCGTTCAGCAGTTTTTTTGTGAAAGAGTAACAAACATCCATCCTCACAAACTTCCGCGTTCATAATATTATTATTATTATATAATATACATCCATATTAGTAGGATTGCGGTTCTGTACGCAGTTATTTGACTTGATACTCGTGATAAACAACATTGTTGTAACTATTTGCTGTTTCAACAAAAGCTCGAATAGTATATACATACTGTTTGAGCTTTCGGTACTTATTCATTGTTGTAAAGAGTAGGTATGCTTTACAACAATGAGTAAGTACCAAATTTTAAAGACTTATCCTTTGTTGCTTGTGTATATTTTTCTAAAGTATTTGGGTCAGTCATAACTTGAAAGCGACGGTTCTTATTTACAAAGTTAGAGTGCCGTGGTCCGTTTCTAATGTACGTTAAGTGGGTCATAGTCCTCGTAAATTTGTCAGCCTGGACATAGATACGGCGCTTGATAGCACAGATTACATTGTTACCTGTTTATTCTGCACTGATAGTTTATGGACTAGATGGAAAAGCTGTTTTAAAGAGCAATTTAATTACGATAAAATTAAAAAGAATGCTTGGTTAGCTTTCCTTATAATTGACCCTCGGTAATGTAGATGTTTCTGTAAAACAAGTGAATCTGATTGCTTTTATCATTGAAAGTGAGAAATGGAAAAATGCAAACCATAAATACTGCTTTGAAATTTGAGAACAGACTTCAGTAAAAGACTACCAATTATTTTCATGCATGCTTACGAGCTTACTGAAAAATTGTGGTTAGGTAGGAACGGTATTTCATAGAAATGTAATTTCATTTCAACAGTATAAATGTAAAGAACAACTTAGTTACTGGGTCCCAGTGGTTGTAAACTGCGATTGCCTGCGGTCCGATTCCCAGGAAAACTGCTATTTGGTTTTCCCATTAGGAAATTCTCAGGAATACCCCAAAGTGTGTGCTTTATAAATGGCATTATACAGGACCGAATACTTGGGAAAAATGGATATTCAGTACACATCCATTACCTTTTCGGAGAATACTTACAAAATTGATATGATGTATGCGTTTCACAAAGCTACCGACTACCGAGAAAATTTGACACGTCTCGTTCAATACAACGCTATCCCATTACTCAAATAAATTAGAAGTCAATCAATGTTTCCACGTAACAGTAATTATCATTTCGACAACACATATCGACATTGCAAGTAACATTTACCTATACACAGAAGGAAAAATGCCTAATACCTGTGTTTTTGTATGATGTTTGTTTGTTAGTCAATCACGCTTTCGTGGACGAACGGATTTTGATCTATTTCGGTACAGAAGTAGATCATGTCTTGGATTAAAAGTAAGATACTTTTTGTCCGGGTGTATATAGCACTTTTTCGAGGCAGCGGGAGAAACCGCTAGCAGATATAAAAATAAAAAGTCCACAAATACGTATAAGACTGTTAGCATTCTAAAGGATAAATAAATAATTAGGTCACAGAGTACACTCCATTAAAATAAGCTTTTGATTCAAACCGCTTGAATTTTTTAATCAATATCCCCAGTGCAAGTTTCATACCCAACTTTTATTCTGAAATTTTACAGATAAGTCCTCATTTTAGAATAGAAAATCTTTTGTTGAAGCAATCGTGGTGTTTTCAATAGCCGAGCTCCAAGTGCCAGTTATTGAATACGCGACGTTCTTTCATCTCTCTATTAGGATTTCATTGTCATCTTTCGTATTGGTATAACCAGGAGAATAGATAGAAATAATACTTGGTATCTATGCAAAACTCTAGCTTTGAACTCATTCAAAATTTACCTCACAGTTTTAGTGTAACATTTTTGAACCAGTTTGAATTGTACCGAGTTTAATCTTGACTAGTTTTACGTTTTAAAACACGTTAAAAAAGCGCTAATAACTACAGCTTAGGAGCGTTACAAACGCCCAGTCTCGCTTCTACTTAACATACGCCTTTATTCAATGAAGGGTCAGGCAGACTCCGGGCTGCTAACTGAGAAACTAAAGATGGAAAAACCCAATAACACTTAGCCCGACCTGGGAGTCGAACCAAGGACCTCATACTCAGCAGTACCGCTTGCGACCACTAAGCACCTAACTAGGCAGTCGCTTGCTTCTTTACTAAGGTGTTATTTCATTTTCATCCTTCGTTAAACGTACGTTAATAATATGTAATGTATGTAATATTTGATATACGTAAGCAAACTTCGGATTTGGTGTCAAGTTTGAAGCTCCAACTTCGGAGAAACTTCTATAGCTTTTCACTTCGTAATATTTATTTTGAAAGTATTTATAGATCTAAGTAGGCAATCAGAATGTATTTAAAATGCTAATCCGTCGACATTTACGACGAAGGCATTATTAGCTTTTGTAAGTTTAGTTATGCATTTTTCTATTGTCATGCATAGCAGTGGTAGCGTCAACTACCCACATAACATAACGTACACTTGAGAGTACATCTCTAAAATGTTCCCGACGACATGCGACAGTCTTCTATGTGTTCGGACAAATCTCACAAATTGCTCGCTGGATTTTGTTAGAGCTTTCACCACTACTTAGAGATGTTTTCGGGCAATGTTTTGGTTTATTTTTACGAGTTCCTACTATTCTTTCGCTACAAAGTATATAAAGTTTTAATATGTGCAACCGGTTATGATACACCAATCTATACAAATAAATAAATCTGAAGTGTCTGTTTGTAATGTCAAAATAACAGCTTTTCTACTTTATACGGCACTAAAAAATATTTTTTCTAGGTATATGTTTGTTTCGCCTAATCTCCGAAACGGCTGGATCAATTTTGACGGGACTTTCACTTGCAGATAGCTTTTGTTATAAGGAGTTACTTTTATTTTAGAAAAAGCATTAGGGATTCGCACAAAAAAATAAAACCCATAAATTTCGGAAATCCACGCGGGCGAAGCCGCGGTTAGAACCTAGTATAATAATAATTGGAAGAGATTGGCTAGTCATCATGGCTCAATATGTTTTTATAAACGATTTCTATGAATCTCATACAAGAACAAGTATCATATTTTTTTAAACTAGATTTCTTTGAAAGAAACCAGATTATGATGAACGAGACTTAATTCAGGGAAATCACAAAAGATGAATATAAAAGCACTCCTACGTAGGTACAGTCTGTTATAGCAATTAGCTGACCCCTTAAAAATTAAACGAATTTGAACCTTCTGCTTGTTAGCAGTAAGCTTATCGAACTAGAACAGTTCAACGTCTACGATTAATAAAACAGTTATTCGAATTTGATATTTAACACGCAGTGTTAAGGTAGGTATGATCTTGAATATTGTTCTAACTTGTAATATATTATTGCTAATTTCAACGACAATCACCATGTTCGTGTGGTCTAGTGGTAGCTGCAGTGAGCTGACAAGAGCGTGGTTGCGAGTTCGAAACCAACATATTTTCTGCTGCGCATTTTGTTTTATAATATTTTTTTTAAGTTATAAATAATAAATTATAACTTTAGCAACAAAAAAAAAGGTGAACGAAAATAAAAAAACGATAATGATGGTAAAAACGATTTTAATTTAATACAAAAAATTATTATAAGAATAACGTAATGATATAACAGTTACTAATAACGTTGTTACATACTTCACAGAGTTTAATGTAGTGAATCAACATGTTATAATATTTAGAAATATATAGGTATGTATTTCTATTTCATAACAATAACATCACCACATTAAATATCGTTGAACTAAATAAAATAGCATTATACGTTGATGTTTTACCTACTAGGTATACTATATATCAATTTGTTTTGTAAGTATGTAGTTATGTTTAGTTATAAATAAGGTTTAGACAAAGACTTCTTGTCGGTAAATATGACAACATAATCTTCCCAATTAAAATTGAGATATTCTTGGGCAAAGCGGACCCTTGCTTGGCGATGTGCAGCAGTCAGTTAAATTTTACGTGCTGGCTTGTATTGTTTCAGTCCAGCAACATGCAAATGTTTTCTGACCGTCTGAACAGAAACATTATACTGCATTGAGTAGGCAAAAATGGGTGTTCAGTATGCCTTCTAACAATTGCTTGATGATGTTCTGACACAGGAGTAACATTGCAGTTTTTGGTTCAGGACGATCCTTTTGAATATTCCCTGTCTCTTCAAAACGTCTTAGCCACAGTCTGACTGTATTTCTCTGAAACAACACAATAAGCATAATTTTAATAACCCGGTAATCATAATTTTTCGAATAAGTTTGCAAAAATACCTTTAGATAAACCACATTAGACCTATAAATGATCTCATAATGAAACAGTTAATTTTCTATTATTCTATACAGACGTTTTTAAGCCAACTAACGAATTAAGGAAGTATAAAAAAGAATACACTTACCGCTATATTAAGTTTCCTAGCAATCGCTTTAATACCAACATTCTCCTTATGCAAATACAATATTTTGTATTTTAAATAATCACTCAACTGAGACATGACGATTAAACTATCAAAACCGATAATAATAATTAATAAAAAGGCGTGAATTTTCGCAACTTAGTAAGGCAATATAAAAATGTTCGTGCGTATTCACTGCTATTTGTGCATAGAATGTCTTGTTCAATTTATTCTTCTACCCCATATTCCTAAAATCATTTCAATAGCAGTTTTTGTTGAATACGCATATTGACGTCGAACTACCCACTTATTGAAAAAGGTGAAACGTTTATCGTTTATCAACTTAATTGATATGCTTGTTCTTTACAATAATGCAAGAAATACTTAACGAACAATTTATATATTGAAAACAAAATTAAACATGAGACTAGATTTGAACTCGCATCTTGCACGTCTCAGCCTTACGCATGAACCACGACACCAGATTAACTTGAGTAAGATAGATGAAATAAGGTATTAGTAGCAATGACACAAATTATCACAACATTAACCTAACCTTTAAGTGCTGATTAAAAATGAAAATTGCGTAACAAATACCCATACATAGTAAATGATCTAACACCAACATCTTAAAGCTCAAATTTGCGTATCAAAATTATTTATTGTTTCTGTTCATCGAGTAGTGTTAGTCCGATTAACTCATACATATTGAATAACCTTTAATGTTATGAGAGGAGGGTGCAAAATCGAGTAATTTTTAGGGGGGTCAGCTAATTGATATAAGCCAGTGTACGTTATAAACATAATGCTGTTTTGCAAATTAGAACTATTTTTTTATATGTCATGATGGATCGAAAGATCTGGACATGGAGAAAGGCCTTGGCCCAGCAATGGGATTATGCAGGCTAACAGTCACAGTAATGTCATGAAATAAATAAGTTTACACTTAAATACATGAAATGTTAAACAATGATAGAGGTTTACCGGCAAAGATAGAACACAAACAGAACTGATTCACTGAATCAGTTTTTGTAGACGAGTGTGTTAGCAAAATGGGGTAGATATCTATATATAGGTCTATATGTATATTACCCAAATATTAAGCTTTAAATATCAGAATGGTTATTAGCTATTTAGTATGTGTAAAAGTAACTGAATATGGTATGTAAGGAAAGGATTTTATGAAATAAAGCACAGAAAGACAAGCTAGACATTTATTAGAATTTAGGCTTGTCAGTAATTAATCAGAAAGCTAGTTGTCCGTTCCAAATCTAGGTCATCATGGAGAAGAAGGACAAGAAACTCCATGGAAACAGTATTAAATTATTCTACCAACAAATTGCTTATTATTGCCATAAATTATCGTTATCATAAAAACAATTAATTCTATCTCTTGGATAATGGTCCAAGAGAACTCAGAATAACAGCAACATAATAACAATAGCAATCACATATAATAGCAATAGTAAGACAACAAACATTTTAACAATAATATAGTAATAGCATAGTAATAGTACAGTAATCAGTAACAAATCAGTAATAAGATAACTTAACTTTTACCTGTAGGCCGGAGCTCCGTTCTAATCGATGTCTCGAACAAGAATGGACTCTGCTACACGGGACTCCCTCTTTTATAGTCGTGAACAAACAACTTTGACGTTTCTGTCTACCGTCATCCAAAATATCAACGACATAAAAGGTGGATATCCGTTTGGAATATTTTCTATGATTTGCTACATTATTCCTTAATATTTTAACTAGTCTACTTTTATAGACATACTGCAATAATGAAGGAATTATTGAATAATGTAAATTAGGTATTAAATACTTGTTACACGTTTTAGGTTATGCAAAACATTACTATTTTATCAATTTTAACAGTAAAACTATAACAATAACAATACCTATAATTAGGATAATCTATTACGGCCATACTGACAGTACTTCGTCCTCGAAGTATTGCCAGGTGCTGTTAATTTTACAATGAAGAGAAAAAAAAATATTCTTATTTAGAGTATTCACATAGACATGGAGGTCCACATTCAATTCGCTGCCATTGAGATAGACCAACCACAAAATAAATAGATAAACCAGCGAACATTAGCCAACTACATAGATAAGTCAGTCACATTCACCTGCTCTCAGTGAGATAACTCGGCACCAAGTAGGAGGCTACCAGCGGATATATAATCATTAGCCAACTACATAGACATGTCAGTCACATTCACCCGCTGCTCGTGAGATAACTGGACACCAAATAGGAGGCTACCAGCGGATATATATAATAATTTTTAAATAAATAATTTCAATGTTACCTCTACGACAGATTTTTTTTTTTTTTGTTTTTTTTTTTTTTTTTCATTGTTTGTACATAATAATAAACAAATCTGACGTAGTGAAACCGTTTCAAAATATTTTAATGTAATTAAGCACGTCTTTAAAAAGAACATCAACATCAACTGACAGTATTGTATCAATCGTTTGAAACAGCCTATTATATTAAAATAGCAATATTAAATCTAAGATATACTACTACTATAATCAAATATTACTTAATAGTTTATATTAATAATATTTAAGTGATTTTGACAAGTTAAGACTATTGTTTTTTTTTTTGTAAATACAATATCTAGTCAAATTAGGTACTTCTACATTGGTCTCAAGCTTCGTAAATGTGACAGATGTCATTAGCCAACAAACGATATTCTAATATTATAATTATATTAAAATTAAATATCTATCACGGCCATACTGACATGTACTTCGTCCTCGAAGTACAATGAACTGAAAGCTGTGATTGTTTAATAATCCTTTTCTTTCTTTTATGTTTGCCTATTACCTAGACGTGTCAAGTCCCCTCCACCCGCTGCTCGTGGGATAGACTTGCACCAAGCAAAAGACCGACCAGCGGAAACATAATATCTGTATATCGGTTACCTCGTCATGCAAGTCCCATTCACACGCTGCCAGTGAGATAGACAAGCACCAAGTAAACGATCGCCCAGCGTATTTTTATTATTATTCATAGTTATTAACAATCACAACTTACAAATTATTTAATTAAAATACATCTAGTAAATCAATTTAACATACCATTTTCGACAGCTTTTGAATCGAAGCAACCAATTATCATGAAAATTATCAAATAACCACCGCTCGGTCAATCTGACAACATCACTGAAAACTATTTAACAAACATATTTTCTGTTATCATCTTAACAAAGTTTCGACATAGCCACTGAACATTACTTTACTTGGGAAGCAACACCTAGCAACAATACACAGATAATCAATAATAAAAAAATTCGAGTCAAAATTTACTAATTGCAAAATTGGATCCAACATTTAACTCAATGGCAACATTGCTTAGTTTGGTAAAACTGTCAAACTCAGAGGTCGCAGATCGTGGCTTGATCATAAAGATTCAGAGACCCGTCTTTGACATGGCTTGACCGACTTGAAAACCAACTCACAATGAAACCTTTTCAATCATAAACAATTTTATAAACAGTTTTTCACCTTATTCTCGCCATCACGGTCTAATTATTCAGTTACATATTCAGTAAAATTTACTTTATTGCAATGTAAATCTTGGATCCTTACTACGTAATGTTCACTACTATGGAATTATTCCAAGTAAATGAGGCCACTCGGTATTGGTTAAAGGTACCTATTTTGATCTGTTATCAAGTAATTAAATATATTTTTCTATGTAATAGTCTTCTCAGTACCATAGCTTTAAAATGCATTATGTATCTTGGCTCGATAAAAGAAATAATTTGAGAACTAACGAAGATAATAAGAGATTAGACTGTACAAAATAAAAGCCAATCACAACATTGATATGTTCTTTCAAAAACTCAATACGGTGTTCACATAGAATTGTTATCTAAAATATCATATCGAATCTATGTCAATGTATCGTTTGAACGTTCTGTTAAACTGAATCGTACCAAAATGATCATCAAAATAGTAATATATTTAAAAATAATCTATTACGGCTATTCTGAACTGTACTTCGCTCTCGAAGTACCAAACTGATTATATTTTTCAAGAAGTATCTGGCCTTGGCATATTAGTTCTATCATTTGCTGCACATGAATTTCAAACTAATATCAGGGCAGAGACCGACCAGCAATTCATACAAAAGCCTCTGGCCTTGACATACCAGTCCTATCACCTGCTGCGAATGAATTTCAGATTGGTATCAGGCCAGTGACCGACCAGCAGTGTTATTTTTATTACAATCAGTTTAATTTTTCTTTTAGTTTTTTTATTTCTACTATAAAATTTTTTATTAAATATTAAACTTGGTTCAGTTCAGCTTAACTAAACCTAATTGGTTCAACTGTTTATTTCTTAAATTTTCAAATATTATATTTAACTGATTTTGTAACCTAATCGTAGGTTTCTTTGTATACTTTCTAATTCGGCGGTAAATAAAACTATCTATCGTATATCTGCTACAACATAACAAAGTATCACGGTCCTAAAGAGACAGTTGTTTTTTTTTTTTTTTTAACTTACCTACCAGTTGTTTTAAGTACCTACTTCATAAGGTGTTTTATCTCGAAATCGCTAAGTTTCACTTTTGTGCATTATACTACTCTTTTCTATTATTGTATTCTCAAATATTATTTTGAAGCGATTGGTTCAATAATTATCACATAGTTAAAATAGTCAATCTAAATGTTACATAATAATTATCTAAAAGTATTTTGCAACACGTACCTAACCTATCAATTTAATCGTCGTACCTACCTAATTGCATTTCGTTTTAATGTTAAAGAGCCTCTATGGGCCTTACCGACTCCAACTACTTCTTATTGCCGGAAAGCTTCTCGATGTTCTTCCAGTAGGTCGAGATTCCGTAGTCGCAAAGCTCATACAGTAATTAGCAGCTCCACAGCAGCGATGTCAGAGGCGGCAGCGCGATGTAGTCATTATGGCGACCCGTCGACCAAAGGCTTCCAGAAGATCGTAAAAAGCTCCAACATCGATCATGAAAATAGCAAAATAAAATGTATTAGTAAGCTGCTTAAAAGGCCAGAGAACTATCCCACTTCTGATGTTAGCAAAATGGGGTAGATATCTATATATAGGTCTATATGTATATTACCCAAATATTAAGCTTTAAATATCAGAATGGTTATTAGCTATTTAGTATGTGTAAAAGTAACTGAATATGGTATGTAAGGAAAGGATTTTATGAAATAAAGCACAGAAAGACAAGCTAGACATTTATTAGAATTTAGGCTTGTCAGTAATTAATCAGAAAGCTAGTTGTCCGTTCCAAATCTAGGTCATCATGGAGAAGAAGGACAAGAAACTCCATGGAAACAGTATTAAATTATTCTACCAACAAATTGCTTATTATTGCCATAAATTATCGTTATCATAAAAACAATTAATTCTATCTCTTGGATAATGGTCCAAGAGAACTCAGAATAACAGCAACATAATAACAATAGCAATCACATATAATAGCAATAGTAAGACAACAAACATTTTAACAATAATATAGTAATAGCATAGTAATAGTACAGTAATCAGTAACAAATCAGTAATAAGATAACTTAACTTTTACCTGTAGGCCGGAGCTCCGTTCTAATCGATGTCTCGAACAAGAATGGACTCTGCTATTTTTTTTTTTTTTTTTTTTTTAGAAATGGCATCTCGTAGTTGACCTTGAGAGGTCGTGACTACTTAACCGGACTATCCTGTGGTTGCCTTAAGAAAACTCAAAGCCTCCAGCCAGGGCGAATGCGGAAGGACTCTGCTACACGGGACTCCCTCTTTTATAGTCGTGAACAAACAACTTTGACGTTTCTGTCTACCGTCATCCAAAATATCAACGACATAAAAGGTGGATATCCGTTTGGAATATTTTCTATGATTTGCTACATTATTCCTTAATATTTTAACTAGTCTACTTTTATAGACATACTGCAATAATGAAGGAATTATTGAATAATGTAAATTAGGTATTAAATACTTGTTACACGTTTTAGGTTATGCAAAACATTACTATTTTATCAATTTTAACAGTAAAACTATAACAATAACAATACCTATAATTAGGATAATCTATTAAGTGCGCAGAGACACATAGGTAGACTACTGAGTCTACGTGTCTCTGTACACTCGTCTCACTGACGTCTACAGTATTTTTAGATACGTTGGTACAGTGTTTTCTTTTTAAATTGTGACTAAGACCAATATCTGAGCTTGTGTTTCCCGAAATTTAGTTAATAACAACAAAAATTGACAATGAATCAACAAACAGTCGACAAAAATAAAATTGACAAAGTAATAATCCATAAAACCGAATATAAGGGCCGCCTTCAAGCGGCTCCTGCCCAACCTGGGGGGGCCAAACACCTCCTGCCGGAGGCTTTACGCGGGGGTCGTGCGGTCCATGGCCCTATACGGGGCCCCGGTGTGGGCGCGTTCTCTGCGGCGGCGAGCCGCCCACTATCTGAACGCGCCCCAAAAGGTGGTAGCCGTAAGGCTGATCCGGGGGTACCGCACGATCTCGGGCGAGGCGGCAAGCCTCCTTGCCGGACTGCCGCCATGGGATCTGGAGGCGATAGTCCTAGCGCGCCTGTATGAGTGGCGCGCGGAGGCACTGAGCCGGGGGGAAACTCCGCTTCCGCGGCAAATCGCGGCGGAGCGGACAGACCTCCGGCGCGATCTCATGGTGGCATGGAAGGAGCGACTTTCGCAACCCAGCGCAGGGCACGCCACGATAGTGGCGATAAGACCCCTCTTTGAGGAGTGGCTAGAGAGGCGTCACGGCGTCCTCACCTATCGCCTGACGCAGGTCCTCACCGGACACGGATGTTTTGGGAGGTTCCTGCACATCATCAGGCGGGAGGAGACGCCCGGGTGTCACCACTGCGAGGATCGCCCAGAGGACACGGTGGAGCATACGGTGGAGGTCTGCCCCGCATGGGCGGAGCACCGCCGTGCCCTCGTAGAGGCGATCGACAGCGGCGGCGACCTCTCGTGTCCGGCCCTGGTTCAAGCCATGGTCCGGGGCGAGAGGGAGTGGGGGGCGGTCACCTCCTTCTGCGAAGCAGTCATGCTAGCGAAGGAGGTGGCTGAATGGCTGAGGGAGAGAGCCTCACACCCCAGCCGCCGCGGGAGACGCTCCGGGCGTCGGGAGCCGCGTGACGACTCCCGGCCACCGTAGGCGCGGGCCTGCGGACGGAGAGTAATGGGTAGCTCACCGTCCGATCAGGACCAGGCCCGTGCCGGACGGCGCGTACGTGTTCCACGCGCGCCTCAAAGAGATGTCAGCATAAAGGAAGGGGCCTGCCAGGGCCGAAGCCTACCGGGGGTGCGGGATTGTCCGAAAGGGTTACCGCTACCCCGGAACATAAAGGGCTAAGGAAGGAACACGGATGGGTTTTAGTCAGTAAGAGTCTGACACTCCCTTCGCTCCACCCAGAGCGGCAGGAGTCATTTGATGATTTCCCATCCATAAAAAAAAAAAAAAAAAACTGCCAAACTTCATGTGTAAGAACTGGACAAGCGTTGGGTGAAATACGGCTATTAATGATGTTGAAACTGCCAATAAGCTTTTAAAGCCCCCTACTCAACAAAACAAAGCTACAACAGAACAAACTCCAAATATACCTTAAGATAAATCCCAAAATCTGATGTTAGCTAAAGCCAAGTGCACACACACATAAGCAATGAGTAATACTGGTACTAACGGCAGTGAGGCGAGTCGTCTGCGCGATAGGGCACGCTCCCAGCCACCTCCCACTAGCCAGTCGCCGTCGCCACTCGCCTTTTTCACGGTTTCTGCAATTTTAGAGGTACAAATTTTTAAAATAATGCATGCACAGCGAGATACTCTTCGTCTCTTTGTTTTTGTGGAGTTCGCCGAACTGTTTGGTTGGTTTAAGGCTCATAAAGGATGTGATAGTTGGTTTGTTATGCAGTTTTTGGGATTATGACGTTTTATCTGTTTTGTTTGCATTGTCCGGGTAGATGTTTTGTTTTCTGATTTTAGCTGCGGCAAGGGGCCGGTAAACAGGTGATCCGATAAGACCGTTGGATTTAGGCATTAGGATTATGATTACACTCAACAATTTCTCTATAGGACTGTCAAAATATCACTTGAATGTTGTGTAACAAGTGGAGTCTTTAATGAAACATAACATGTATGCTGAACCTAAAGAGCAGGATAAGACGCCATTGCAAAATATTCAAATCAAACACTCTCAAGTCACAAGACGCTAAGCACCAAAAATTCGAAAAGAACATTACATTATACGAAGCTCTTTGAAATCTATTCAAAGGAGTTTATAGGTACATTCTCAAAAGTGGCAGCCATAAAGATTGTGTGACGTCATATCCGGCCCTGGCGCACAATTATCGCGTCTGTGGACTAGTTTCAAGGACTACTTTAAAATTACTGCATTTGTTTGCGAGTAAATCGTATGCAGATATTTTTTGTGCGTGTTTTGAGTCTACTAATTGGATTATTCTTGTTTTCTCCTTTATCCGAAGCTTCTTTAGCTTTCTTCTCGCGTTTTTCTTTTGTTGTATTAATCTCTTTAGTTCTTCCATTCTTACTAGGTATATCCACATTTTATGCTTGTACTACGATGATCTTTCTTACAAAACTAAGAGAACTTTTAATAGGAATTCTGTATATTAAATTATTTAATATTCTACAGATGCCTCTGAGAACCCATTAAACGCATGCCGTATAATTATAATGGCACTTAGATTCAACCTCGCGTCAGTCTAGAATGCACTTGATGACTCCAGATAACGGCTTCATAACATCATATATAAGCTGAACTGATTCCACAAACCACATCAAGAAAACTGCATTGCCATTCATATTACCAGGATTGAAATAAATCAAAACATCAGACAGACAGAGACATCAGGCACACGAAATCATAAATGTTATTACAATAAATTATAAGGCAGGGATTTTTTTTTATTTGTTAAAGCTATTTGAAATTAGTGTCCACTTCTTCCAATCGATAAGACTTCTACAAAAAAAACTTAATTTAATCTTAATTAAAAAATATTAGGTAAGTAATTAATTTCACTTGACGACCTTGTGGTTTTGAGTTATTTCAATTACACCTTATCTGTTTATATCTGAATGAAACTGTTATAGATATTTCTATACTACCGGCCGTGGTATCATGGTCAGTTTCACAGAGTACCAAGTTATAGTAAAGTTTTGCTTTAAACGTCATAACGTTACCTCCCGCGGGGTCTGTGTTGAACTGGGTCAAGGTGGCTGTTGTACCTACATCGGTGTGTTGGTCAATGTTTAAACAATCTTCTTTTAATCTTTGCGAAGTGTTCTTCATAGCTGTTGTGTTTGTAAATGATTGGTTTTTGAAGGCAGCAATTTTGAAACTTATAAATGCGTAATATGGAAATGAAGCCTGTTAATAGCGCATCATCAGGAATTAAACTTATTATCTATGAATTATTTATTATAAGGCGTCAAATAACTCAGCATTATCTACTCGTAATCAACCACAGTCAAAATGTCATTAATATTAAATACCTCTTGCATGACTAAGTTTATTTAGATTTGGATATATGAATCAAAAGACTTATTATAGTAATCCAGAAATGCACAATTCAGTTTCTTTAATTTTAATTATTGAGCTGAACATTTATTCAAATCGGAATAGAAGTAGAAATAAAAGAAGAATTTGTAAGAAATCCAATTATATTTACCTCCATCTAGTATAAGGCTTTTTTTTGTGAAAATCAATTATTTCAATAAACAATTTCATTTCATTTCATACTGAAGTACAATGTACTTATTGAATAGTTTTTGTGTCAATGTAAAAGATGTGTACTTACCTAAAAGTAATAATGTTCATTGGCTTTTCTCACTGACCCTACCTACAAATTATCTGTCGACACTTTTCATCTGGTATTGCTAAACTTCATAATCCTCCTGCTGTAGATGGTATTACAAACCTATAGACGAAAACTAAAACTGAAAGCTTTCATGACCTGCATGAAAATTGTGGCCTAAAGGAGTTCAGCTACAGCAAGGTAGACCGACCACCTGACAGATGACATCGTGAGAATAGCCTATAACAGGCAAGTACAAGATGAAATTGGCACACAACAAAAGATTGGCGCGAAAGACACGCGGCGCAGACACAGTACAGGTTAATTAGAGCTGATGAGATGGATAAAAGCCACGAATACGAGTTACATACCTATCTATTAACGTAGCAAAAACACTACGGCCCGTATATCCTATAAAGATCGGTTTAGCTCTACTCAAATCAAGTTCTAAACTAATAGAGATCTTCTTAATAAAAATCATAAAATCATTCATTCATGCCCTGACAGGCAAAGCACAGCCTAAACCACTGTATCTAGAATCATGAAATGGAAAAGAGTTCCTTATACTTATAGCGAAAGGGAAGAGTTTTGAAAATTCAACCCATAAAGGGCTTAAATTTTAATAGGGAATGAAAGTTTTTATGGATGATAGTCATTTTTGCCGATGGGAATTATGTGGGTTGTCAGAGCGGAAAGAGTAGTGGTAGCCCAGTGGTAACGGCCCCGACTTACGAGTTGTTGGTCGTGGATTCAAACCCAGGCATTTACGTTGTGTAAATAATTTCATCACCACTGCTCTCAAAACGGTGACGGAAAACATCGTAAGAAAACCGGCATGTCCTAGAACCAAAAATTCGAAGACATGTGACATCTGCCAACCCGCACTGGGCCCGCGTGGTCCAGCCCACTCCCTCTCGAAGAGAGGCAGCAGTGGGAATATTATAGGCTGATTATGCTATATGAGTTGTCTGACCAATCAGCTTAGAATCAAGATTCACAAAGGATCGTTCTAGGACACAAGCCAACGCCTAGTTAATCGACTAAAATAGAAATAAATAAGCATTCGATATTGAAATACCGCCATAATGCAACAATGGGCATTTAGCGGTGTGAAGTGACTCATTGACCGCGTTATCCATGGACAAAGCTCGCGTTATGGTGCTAATTGATACCATACTTATGCTATAGTTTGTGATTGGTTCCAGTTAAAATGTACGGTGGATAAATAAACATAATACTGGGCTTTGTTGCCCTATGGGAAACGCGCGCTGATATCGCTCGCTAGATTTTGTTTACGTTGGATTTTCCCAACGTCTGGTTTTAGATAAAGGGGTTTGAAGGTTTTGGCCCTAAAGTCAGCCGCCATTTTGATTTTTTTTCAGAATCGCGGTGCACAACAAAAGTTATATATTTAGATAGAGGACACTTATACAAACAAAAAATGTAATATAACATAATATCCTAAAGCGTCAGGTTTCGGAGTTATTCACCAAAATATAAGTCGAAAACAACAAGGATTTTTTTGTTTTTTTCCCTCCAGGTAAGCATATTGAACTATTGAGGTAATAGAAACGTTATGAAACCTTTATGGAGAAGAAACAAATGAAGAATAGACATTTTTTAAATAAATAATTAAACATCGCAATTTATAGTTCGTTTTTTAATCCCAGAGACTAATCTGACAAGTGCAATGTCGAACTTCTATACTAATAAAAAAAAACGAAAACACAAAAGACTTAAATGTCAGATTAGTCTCTAGGAATTAAAAAACGAACTATAAATTGCCGTGTTTAATTATTTATTTAAAAAATGTCTATTCTTCATTTGTTTCTTCTCCATAAAGGTTTCATAACGTTTCTATTACCTCAATAGTTCAATATGCTTACCTGGAGGGAAAAAAACAAAAAAATCCTTGTTGTTTTCGACTTATATTTTGGTGAATAACTCCGAAACCTGACGCTTTAGGATATTATGTTATATTACATTTTTTGTTTGTATAAGTGTCCTCTATCTAAATATATAACTTTTGTTGTGCACCGCGATTCTGAAAAAAAATCAAAATGGCGGCCGACCTTAGGGCCACCCTCCATACAAAAATCTTCAAACCCCTTTAAATAATGTTGACTACCTATAATTTTCAGTTTTTGACACTTAAATAATTACTACGTTAATATTTTTGCATCCGCTTGTAATATTTATCTATGGCTCATATTAATTATTATAACTCTATTTGCTAGATAAAAACCGTAAAGCCCTTTGCACACGGAACGGTTTCTTTACGGTACGGCGGCGTATAAAACCGCGCGATAGAAAAAACGTTGCCGTCAACAAGCTTCCATAATATGATAGTAATCCATAGTTTGTCCATTGTCCATACAACACTGACGACCGTGTCTACTGTCTACACACGGCGAATAAATCGTAGTTTTTCGCGGCAAAAAAAACGTGTGTATAAAGGGTCTTATGGTTAGCGAAACTTTTATTGTTACTTACTTTGTTTTTACTAGAAAGACTAATAAACTCAGTTTATACGTTTAGGTGTTAACTTTTGCAACAACAACTACCAATACTAATTGCTTGATTGTTTTTTCCTGTAAATGCAACTTATGCTAACGCCCACTTCCCTTCATTCATACCTACACGAGCTTGGAACACGATTTATTACTACAATCACTATTAATTTCAGTTAACACCACATTATGTACAATATTTGTAACATTTCATCACGATTACGCTGTTTGTGTAGGCGGAATTATATATTGTAGCTACGTCCAGTGATTCAGATCAGCGCTACCTCGTACATAGATCATATCGTAGGTACGTACTTACATTGCTTATTCATGTTTACACAAGTTTTAATATCCTTTATCATGATAAGTATGAGAGCAGAATCTTTAATTACTAGTTACTTGACAAGTGGCAGTAACGGCTTCATTCAACAGTTAGGTATAAATATTCTTTCGAGGAAAATTGTAGTGTTGGAACTACTGAACGCGTAGGTTTATAATAGGTAGGGAAACTTTAATTCTTACTGAGGCTTGTATACTACATACCTACCTATAATAATAATTTACAGGCCTCATATGAAATACTGCATAGAATTACTTATTAATAAAAAAAACAGCGGTTCGATCCGAGTCGCAAAAAAATTAAGCTGTATTTGAGTGTTACGTATCTACAGACGCCAGCACATCAAGCTACTACAATCTGTCAAATTTCTTTAATAGATTTTCAACTTTATCGCTGAATTATAAGGTTCAAAGTTGATTGGGAAAATTTGACAGTTTCGGGTAGCTTGATGTGCTGGCGTTTGTACCTACTACCCTCCTACTAGATCCCAGTGTTTTTGCATATTGAGCAATTGCGGCTGGGACAGACTGATTTCCGAAGGAGGAGAACTGGGTTAATTTGAGACAGTTCGATAAAACCCAGCAGCGGACTGCAATCGGCTAGGTAAATTGATACAGCAAAGAAAGGACCAATTTTCCAATAACCCTGCTAACGTAACCCAAAAACTTCACAAGTGATCACTAAGCTTGAACATGACTGTGACCTTGCCCCGCGTCGATAAGATAACATATCAAAAGCGCATGATAACAGCAATAATACTGCGAGTTCCCATCACAAACAACTGCAGTTTCTCCTTTATATAAACACATCTTTTCACTTGTTGCACCCCTTTATATGCCCATTTATAACACAATACATTAATGTGGTCGCAATTTCGTATGAATCAGTCCGGCATGCGTCAGTTGGACATGGTATTTGTCACTGACGGACTACTGACCGTAAACTCACGCTGTCTCTACAAAGTGGATAAATTACTCTACATTTATATTCACAGTTTTAAAATAAACCTCGCTACTTCGCTACCGATAAAATATTGCGCTTTTATATGAGTGCGCTCCGTATTTTTTCGGGCTTCCCGAAAACTTGAATAGTCAACACTATTGCAATTCTCGCTTTAAACAAGTCCGGACGCGTTTCAATTACGTTCAGTGACGAGTTATTTTATTTGAATAGACGTGTGTCGGAGCGTGTTGAGAACCTAGTCAAACACATTAAACCAAAATACAAACAAAACATTGGACCAATTAAAGTTCACGTTTACAAGCGTGAAGTTCTCATAGGCGCTGTTACGACGTGCTCTCGTAAACTGGTTCTGTATGGTGAGTGATTGATTTCCATTCGTTGTTCCGTGGCTTTGTTGTGTTTCAAATGATCCGGTGTTTTTATTAGCACTGCACGTCTTTGTTCATGATACATGAGCCTTTTCAAAAAGGGGTGGCTGAAAAAGTAGCACCCACATTTTTCCCTTTTTTCTGTTCCCCTGAGCTCGTTGTGGGGTGCCCCACACCGTGATTTAAATTGAACTGCACCTTTTGCGTGTATAACGGTAATTTGTCTCTTATGTAACGGGAAAATGCCAGGGTTTTTGCTGAAATAAGCGTAACATGAAAAATGCGAATTATTATGAAAAAGTTTTCACCTCCTAGGGCTCGTAGTAAAGTTCCACTCAATAAAACCGTATTGCGTTTGCGATAACAATAAGAAATGCTTCGGGTACTTATAACATAAGTTCCCAGACGATATCGTCTCGGGGAATTCCATGAATACTTTTATCCCGGAGCAAAGCAAATGGATTACGCTTAGCTTAAACATACATACAATAAGTAGTTGTTCAGTGAGAACAGTGACTGTCGACTGTGAACATACAATGTATGTACTCATATTGCACGGCACTGTGAGGCGGTGGGCGGCATGTTTGTGTTCGCCGGTACTCGGTATCGAAGGATCTAGTGCTGTCCCACCCGGCCGGCCGGCCACCCGGGACCCGGGACAGGTAGCCGGGAACATGCCGCCGGGATTCCCGAGACATCACCCGCAATCCGAGAACTTCCTATAGTAAATATTTTTGAAGATGAATGGTTTAGTGGGCGCCCGACCCGACTCGTCTCCATTCAATAATGAATGCCTTTTAGTTCTCTCGTCGTCATTAATTGTTGTTTAGCCCTTTTGCTTGTTCGACAAAAAAGGTTTGCTCTCACATAATTAAAGGTGATTTATGCTTTTACAAGAGACCCTTTGCAGACGTGATTACGTCACGTCATAATGTTTCACAAATACTTGAACACTCCCCTCGCTGATTCATCCGCTGAGTCAGATTAGTGCATGTTCGAAAACTAATGTGGAGATTTTCTTTTACCATTGCACAAACATAAACTACGTACGAATGAGCTTGGTAGCCATTAATCAGTTCGTAGAAGTTCTTAATAATTGCTACGCGATAAGTAGTCTGCTTTGAAAAATAAACAGACGTTGTTTTATCGCATTTCAAAATAAATCAAGTTGGGAAATTATGAGGCGATTTATTTTAAAGATATCGTTTGCATAATTTTATATCTAATAATAATTTAAATTAAGTAGGTAAGTGAAGCAAAGTTAAGCAAGCAATAGTCAAATATTTCAAAATTAAACCTACTTACTTGTTTTTTTTTTAATTACTTACCTATTTATATAGAATTAACATTTTCAACACTATTCATACGATACTTATATGTTTTTATAACCATAATAGCCGAAGAACGCAATATACAATAATATAAAAAATAAACAAACAAAATTAATTTCTATTATACATCACAATTTCACTGCCGACCAATCTCCAATGTCGGTCTACGAAAAACTACAAAAATAGTGCGGTGACTCATTTGCTCCTACGCATTACCGATACATACTGAACACATAAAACATCCAAGCGGACACCGATTGCCTATTTGCCATTTTATGTTCTCGTTTCTATAAAAAAGTACGTAATATGGATGAAATCTCGTACTTTTACATAATCTCTGCGATATAAAAACGTTTTATTTTCTACGGTTTGCGCGCGTCACTATTTATTTATAAGAGTTAGTTTTCCACGATGTGTATTCAATATGTATTTATGAGGTTTTCTTGTTTTGCCTGCACTTACATACATAACATTTTCATTTCCATCGAATGATTGAATTTCCTAGCACATGTCTAGACATAAAATAAGAAAATCTATTTGTTCGTACACGTTTGCTTCAATGACATAAAAGGTTAATTGGAAACAAAGAGTCAATTCATTTTATCCTGTCCTGAATCTTTCTCATCCTTTTCATAATCTCCATTTCCTACCAATAAAAGGTCAAATAAAAGGTCAAATAAAAGGTGGGGTAAATTGAAATTAGATATTTCAGTTAACCCCGTATGGCATTTGGTATTTTGACATTGCTAATAAAATTTTAAGACGAAGATTTTAGGTACCTACAACTTTGGGAAAGTAGCTTTTATTAAAGTCTACCCCTATTGCTTTTGTGATTTTATGTTATTGTTATATTATGATTATGTACACACGGCGACACATCAAGATATACACTTTCAGTTTTAGCTGATTTCGCATTGTATATAAATGTTTTCGTATAATCTGAAATCAGCTTACACTTGTTATGTATAGCTTGATGTGTAGCCGTGCATACCCTATATGAATTTTTCTCTGAATCAAATGATTATTTATTTTATTTTAACAAGCAATAGCCAAACAAGTACCTGTTACTTATGAAATTACTTTTGAACAGAACTGATACAGTTATGTCGATAGGAAAATACCTTCATGAAAGTGAACCCTCCCCGTCGAGTCGAGTGGCGACTCGGGCTCAAACTCAACCCACGCAATGACGCAGGCCTATTTCTATTACAAGTAGGTACCAGTAAATTAAACTCAACCTTTCTGTTTCAGGTAAGAAATGTTGAAAATCGTTTGAGCAGTCTCTTTTGACGCCAGTAAGTATATTATACAGTAGACGAATATCCGAATATACCTTTCATTTATGTCAATAAAGGGAAATGTTCGGAGCGCTACCGAAAACAATATTTTTTACGACTTTTTTCCTTATCTCGTGACTGTAATTTATAGACAAATCAGCGTTATCATAAGCACGTTATTATCTGATAAATTTGCCGTTTCCGCTCCACGTGTTCGTTTTTTATTATCTAATGCTAACAGATGGGTAGTTATCTCCATTTACTATCAGATACTTTTGCACGTTTTTATACTTGTTTTTTTTTTTCTTCTTAATATAACTGCTTTTCTAATAAGGGATTTCTATAAGGGAGCAGTGGTGGCCCAGTGGTATCAGCCGCGACTTACAAGTTGTAGGTCGTAGGTTCGAACCCCGACAGGCGCTTTACTTTGTGTAAATTATTTCATCACCACTGCTCTCAAAACGGTGAAGGAAAACATCGTGAGAAAACCGGCATGTCCTAGAACCAAAAATTCGAAGACATGTGACATCCATCAACCCGCACTGGGCCCGCGTGGTGGATTACGGCCCACTCCCTCTCACAGAGAGGAGGCCTGTGTCCCAGCAGTGGGAACGTTATAGGCTGATTATGTATGTATGTATAAGGGAAAAAGCCGGTCCCCCGTGAAAGCGATAACCTCACTTCCATAGATAAAAATACATAGGTAGGTACCTAATGCATAATCAGCCTATAATGTTCTCACTGCTGGGACACAGGCCTCCTCTCTGAGAGAGGGAGTGGGATATTATCCACCACGCGGGACCAGTGCGGGTTTGTAGATGACACCATGTCTACGAATTTTTGGTTCTTAGAACATCCTCACGATGTTTTCCTTCACCATTTTGAGAGCAGTGGTGAATGAAATTATTTACACAAACTCGAAAGTCGGCGCCGTTACCACTGGGCCACCATTGCGCTAAATACAAACATTACTGAAATATATTTTTATTTCCTTAATTGTTGAACCATTTATAATACAGTAATATGGAAATTCCACATTCATCCATAAAAGTTTAGTGAGCCCAAACAACGACATATTGCGTTAAATAATTAATACTATTATTGTGGTTTTCAATTCATATTATTGCACTTACAGCATCAACAATTCTGCACTCAATAAATAGAGGCCTACCTACTCGATCTAAATTATCGTTCACCCTACGTAGGTACTATATCAATTTCCATAATCGCTATCAATTAGCTTCGCGATAATACGGTTTGCCAGATCATATCTAACATAATTTTATAGTATATCTGCAGAATATTAGGTAGACAAGCGAACCGACATGTTGATAAAGTGTCTTTCAACTCCGAATCTATTTAATCCTTCCAGTATTCTAATAATCCTTGAACAATCAATAAATAATCTGTAGATACACAGTTTTTCAGTTGTAAGAAAAATTTTGTACTGCCTCATTGGTTTAGTGGTTGCAAGCGCTATTGTTAAGCATGAGCTCCTGGGATTAAATTCCCAGGTCGGGCAAAGCATTACCTATTGGGTTTTTTCATCAGGAATTTGTCAGGAGCAGCCCGGAGTCTCGATTCGAGCCCGTTTAATGGCAATAGGATCACCCCCTATTACATGGGACTTAAACATAACTGGCGAAATGTGTGGGTGTGGGTACACCTCTGCCTAAGCCTTCAGGTACCTATTACAGGCGTGATGGTGATATGTTAAGAAAAATGTAATAAAAGGAATCATGGATCGATTTAAAAATGTATTGAATCAACATCCGTAACACGAGTGCTTACATCCGTTTGAACGCAAAAATGCTATCTTCTCCGAAGCTTTGAGGAGCATTCGGAAATACGCTCTGGCTTTTATAATGTCGGCGTGACGTTTAGCGGAACCCGCCCGTTGACATATACATGACGTAGGGCTGCACGATCAAGAGTATGATCAGTTTAACATGGATTTTAAACGAATTTGAAGCAAAATATTTCGCGTCTACAATTTTATTTATGCATGTATTTGTGATCCCGTTTATTTATGTGTACACGATAAACACAGCTATTTTGATAAACGCTTACAATGTTTAAGCCGAAAATCCGCAAAGTTCATTTCTGGTTTAAAATAGAAGCCGTATAAAATGTTTCTGAATATTCGTCACATTGCTGCACGTTTATATAGTGACTCCTCATCTCTATCGACCCTTTAGAGACCATCAAAATGAACAGCTCACAAACAAACCTCTTTTCAGAGGATAAACAATTTTGTTTATAGTTATGGCAACCCTAGGAAAGTGAGTGAATGCTCGACAGTTGGACCTCTTTGTGGCACAATCAGGAATAAAAACACATCCCTATTTGTATCCGGGCTCCGGACGGGACTAATGCCGGACGACGCGCGACGCCGACGAACGCACCAATCCACTCACTCCCCTACCCACATAATACCTACGTACAGTTTTCTACATACATATTTGGTTATGAAAAAAGGAGCACTTGCCACAATAGGGAAACCAGTTGGTAAAATCAAGGAAATTAATTGTACTTATATCAAATTGTTGTCCGTTAAATATAATTTGTCCTTTTTTATCCTTTGAACTTATGACAGTTGCATGAAATTACAGTCCTTTCACAGTTATTTTACATATGACCGCTGGAACCCAACAGCAGCCTTATTACAACAACAATAAAGATCACTGTGATCTTGACAGACTTGACAGTTCCAACAACCCAACAGCTACCATATTGTCACGAGATTAAAAATCTCTGTGACAGTGATGGAAAATCAGAGGTAAAATAACTGTGAATAAACAATAGCAAACAATGTTTATTTGTTCAATACTTAAACCTATTTACAATTATTGTATCTTAAATTAGGCTTTGTAACTTAGTGGCAAGATACGAGACATGTGCAACTGGGCTTAAACTAGGACTCCTGTGCTATAAGCACCAGTTACTTCCGTCACCACCGTGATCGAGCTGCCGTTACAAGTGTGGTGGATATGGTGGAATGGACTGTACACTGCAAATTGACATTGACAATTTAATAGTGTGACAATCAACTCAGCCTATCGCAGTCCACTGCTGGACATAGGCCTCTCCCAGACTGCGCCACAGCACCCTGTCCTCCGCCTTCCGCATGCCACCTTCTTTAGGTCGTCCGTCCATCTAGCTGGGGGGCGTTCCCACACTACGCTTGCCGGTACGCGGTCTCCACTCCAGGACTCGTCTGCTGTGTGACAATGTGATAAACAATCTCTTTTAAGTACAGAACTGGCAATTTTCAGAATAGATTATGCACAAAATATAGTCAACTTTTGGTTTCAATTTCCAAACTGTGTAAAGTTTTAAATGGTTTTCCCGTAAGCCCATTCACAGTAGCATCACGCAGGGGATTCAATTTGTTTCCGGAAAACTAAACTAGACACGGCACCTTGTTAGACTTATACTGGAATCGGTAGTGTTCGTGGACAACAATACTCTACTCTACACCTTTGTCTGATTGTCTGCGCGTTACGTGCCCATCCCATCGCGGAATACAGGCCTGATGTAACAGGCACTTCTATTAAGGCGAAAGCGTCAGGATAGCCAGGGTAGCCGAAATACAAATTGTATTAGGTTGCGTCTAGATTATGTTATAGAACTCGGTTCTATAGAACTATAGAATAGAACTAGTTACTCGGTGTGGACGCACCTTTACGTTTTTTTTTGCAATTTGCAGGTCAGTATCAGGTTGTATGTTGATCAAAATGTGATTCGCGGCCGTAACTAATATTTATTTATAGGAGTAGAATTATAATCATAAATATCATCAATGTAACTACATTGAATAACTATTTCATTTAATCATGGCATTTGAGGCCAATTCTAACTTAAGCAGTTTGTGTTTGTATTGGTGGTTCTAACGATTATAATTCTGCGAAGTCATATTTGTTACGGTATCGCGAATCATATTTTAATCAACATACAACTTGACACTGATCTGCAAAGGGCTACCTTAACGCATTCGGCATCCCCCTTAAATGTAAGTCCATGCATCCATATGCAGACCTACGTAATATTTTTTCAGTAGGTATTCGCGTTTTTTCAGTTTTCAGCTTAGCTTAATGACTCAGGAGGCTGAAACTCCGTAAATTTAATTAACAACTTATTTGGATTCTGTTCAGACAAATAGAGACATTATGTGATCAAAGAAGTTTATGTAATAAGCCTTTTCTACTGGCTTTAATATACTATGTTTGTATACTTTAAAGCTCACTTGCATAACGTCAGTTTAGTAGCTACTTGGTGTTACGTCACCCAGCACGTATACTTATTGTAGTAGGGGATGAACACATGACAGTTTTCACAAAAATAAATAAATTAATACTATATCTAATCTGCATTCGCGATTTATTTGCCAAAAATGTAAACAAATATGAGTTTATGGAAAAATAACTTTAAATCCTACACAATAAAAGTAAAGAAGAATGGGCGGTTTCGTCCCAAGTGTTGTAACATGTTTCTACCTATATCACATGGAAGATCTCAGTGAGTGTTATTTTTTTTTGTATGGGCATAACTTTGTATCTCGTGCAGGGAAAGTGTTATAGTAGTTTCATTTATTTAATAAAATATTAAATACAACATAATTAATTAGTCTTTTAATGACAAAAGGACTAAAACTATTTATAACTACCTACTCCTACTCTGACCCAACACCCCTCAGCACCCCTCTACTACCCTGCGCCGCGCACTGCCATTGTTTTTTTTATTGTAAGCGCAGGAGCAACGGAAAATATTTTAAGAGACAGGCTATATGTTGGAAAGAGATTGTTGGTTGTTGCATGGTTGTTGCAACTTTTTGTAATAAGTATATATATTTATGAGTTTTATTAAGTTTTATTTTATTAAGGTTTTTATCTTTTTTATATTTATAGCTTTTTACTTTTTTTTACATGTCAAAATAAAAGTCAGTTGTGTCAGCGATTCGTAATTTCATTGATCTATGGTGCTTCTAGATGCCTTTATTTATCTAGTGGTATATATGCACTTATGCTTTCAGTTTTTATAGCTGTGCTGTACTACCGTATTTTAAATTTTTGCTCCTCTGTTTATTTACTGACGACTTACGCATTCCTAAAGGACCTCTGGTGTTTCTACGTTTGCAACTGTCGACTTCGGCTTATTTTGTGGACTTGATATTGTTTTTTGATTGGTTTGTTACGATTACGAACTATGGAACATTTGTGTGTTACCTGTGCTCGGTCTTTGACTCAACAGCGAGTGCGACATGTAGTTTCAAGAACTATATTAGAAGCAAGACCGCGTTTTGCTGAATATATTTCAGAGCATATGAGAATAGAACAGGTCTGTTATGTGCTTGTTTGCTTCTGAACTATGTTTGTGCTTTTTTCACGTCGCCGTCGCCACGAAACAATGAATCAATCGGTTTCTTAGAGGTAACTGGGGAGACATTATACTTCCATACTTATATTATAAATGACGACACGGTAGGCGTAGTGGCTGAGCGATCGACTACTGCGCTGCGTGTCGCGGGTTCGATTCCTGCACGGAACAAATATTTGTATTGCCTACAGGTAGTTGTTCCGGGTCAGCGATGCGGATGAATTTTTCGACGCTATATTTTAGTTTATGTATAGGTTTAGTTAAGTTAGGTTTTATTTTTTTTTATTTTCGATAGAATATAGAGACTACTTAATTAATCTATTATTATATCACAAGTACCAAAATGTGTACAATGTGCATTTGTTTGAGGCATACTCCTACATAAGGGAATTATTCAGTGATAATTGTATCATTTATTTTTTGGTTTATGTATTTTCAAGTGTGCGTTAAAAAAAAACCTAAATGAACATGTTTATACTAGTCGCAACTTGTTATAAGGGTTGGGACGCAACTCATATAGTAACGCCCATTCTCCTTTACGATGCAACTTCAAACATTTTTATAACTTTTTCAATAGTGCTAGTCACTCTGATATCAACTTAATTAAAAAAAAAATAAAGTTGATATTTGTTTAACATGAAATAATATTAATTTGAAACATAGGTTTGAATAGACTTTAGGTATATTTTATACATAACTGCCTCGTTAGTCTAGTAGTCGCACCTACTGCTGAGGTCCTGGGATTGACTCCCAGGTCGGGCAAAGTGTTATTCGGTTTTCCCATCAGGTATTTCTCAGTAGCAGTCCGGAGTCTAGATTTGTGCCCGGTTGATTGCAATAGTCTCGCCCCCTATTACTAGGACTTAAACATAACTAGCGAAATTTGGGTGTACCATTGGTATACACCTCTGCTAACCCTTCGGTACTTCGGTATGTTATTTCATACATGTTCGTATACAATTAATTATTAAACAATATTCATCGTAAATTACATCTTCATAAAACAGTACGTAACTAGTATTTACATTAAAACAAAGTTAACTAATTTTAATGTTTACCGCAGGTTCTACAGTAATGCGCTTCTGAAACTTATTTCGTTTATACATCAAACAGTAGGTACTGAGCATGTTTGATTTTGAAATTTTCATAAACACGCGATAAACGTCCTTCAGTGTTTGCATACAAGGGTAGTGCTTGCTAAGCATGTCTCGCTGTTTAGTGGAACTAAGCAGGTTTTGATTCAAAACAAATTAAATAAACCTATCGCGATTTTATTTACTTTGGTACCTTACTCACTATGTTTAAAGTTAGTTGACATTTTTCCACATCAGCTGCGATGCCCCATAATGTTTTAAAATAATCAAGTAGGTACTCCTAAGGGATCACTTGATTATTTTTTATGATAAGTCATAAGTAGTTGAGCTGGTCAATATATATGGTCGGTTACAGCCGTTGATGTGTGGGAGTTCCAGTGCCTTAGGCATCTTCTGGGCACGCTCGTTCCATCATAGACCTCATCCATCGCTTTCCATCAGGCGTGATCGAGGTCAAGAGAGGACCCATTCAGCAATAAAAAAAAATTAAAAATAAAACATTTGGATTACTAGAATTTTAAATCATAATATGGTGTGTCACAGCTGAGGTGGCATCTTTGCCGCCAAAAATGATAAAAGGCATCTATTTACTGTATAACAGACGATGTTTCTAAATCCATCAGCCATGACGTTTCAGTCGTAAAACCTGGCACGTGGGATACTCAATAAACATAAACTATAAAAGCTCTTCGTGTCACCACTACCTACTTACGTGATTCTTTCACGAGTACCTATTGTAAATTCGATGAAAACCATCAGCACCCCAATTGCGTAATACACTATAATCTAAATCTGAAGCATTTTGAAGGATATTGTTAATCCATTGCTTCATGTGTTCGAAAAAATTGTTTGCTTAACAACGTAAATGACGCAATGAATGGTGTTGAACTGTCACAATGGAAGCCATTGCTACTGATAGTGTGTTACGCAATTACCCCGCAGACAATAATCATCCTAGGTACATCGAATTTCAAAAGCTACACTTCAACATTATACTATCTGATTTACACAATGATAGTTTCATCATTGTGTAAATCAGATATTTATAGTTTCATCACGACTTTAAAGTTTAAGAGTCAATGACTTTATGTTAAAATAATAATTGGACATCCAGAGGTCGTTTACTTGGGTGATGTAATTAATTTGTGCGAAGGAACAGGAGATCACAACCATTTTAAAACTTCATGAAGTACTTAATCGAGTAGTTTTGATTAACTTTATCTTCTTTCTTTTCCTCTTAATTTTGCTTATAAAAATTGAATTACCGTTCTGCAACACCATAATTGTTCACAACACTATTTATATCTCAGATAAAAATTAAAAAAAAAACATAATCACTTATAAGAATAAATGCGTGGAACTCGGCACTGACCTATAACCACGTTCTCCATCCAACCTACACTTAAATCAGGAAATAAATCATTACTTACCTATAAACACACGAGGCATACAATTATTTATTCACACAATTGATTATATTGTTCCTCATTCTAATTATAACACGCTTAGGACCGGTTTCTCGAAAGAAAATTATCGTAAAATTAATGTGACAAATTGTCAAGCCCCCGTTTACTGGCTGTGATTGGTTGTATGATTTATTAACAGCCAATCGCAGCAGTTTACGCGGTCCTGACAATTTGTCTTTGAAACTGGCCCTGTGGCCCATAGATATACAGCCTATTACATCCTATAATGTTCCCACTTATGGGCCTTAGTCCTCTCTAGTGGGCCGTATTTCACAAACCGGTGCGGGTTGGTAAATGTCATAAGTAAATGTAAATGTCTTAGTTGATATCCCGACCAGTCGTACTCAGCGCTTCTTCTCCATATTTATTATACGCGCAGGCAAAGTATAGAACTCTGCCAGCTTTTGTGTTCCCTTCCACATTTAACCCGTCTGCCTTCAAAACAAGACTGAACAGGCATCTTCTGGGCACGCACCTCATCTATCGCTTTCCATCAGGCGTTATCACGGCCAAGAGCAGGTCCATTCAGCAATAAAAAAAAGAATTTAAAAGAAATGTCATAACATTTTTGCTCCTAAGACATGTCAGTTTCCTGATCACGTTTTCCTTCATTATCTTTAGTACAGTGGTAATTATTAAACTCGCCAAATAACGAACCCAAGACCTAACCGTTACCACTACTCTTGCCTCTTCTAATTATAAAGGTGCGCTCAAATGACGCGCACCGTAAATAAGGCGCGAAGTGTGAACTAACAAGGTAAATGGATCGCGAGCAAGGATCAACAGGCTCACGCAGATGGGACGTGTTGTAACGAGCTTTAGTTATTAGTGCTAGTTCAACTTGTTATTTTGTTATGCTATTTTCTGCTTTAGGATGTGGAATGTGTTTGTGGATGTTCTCTTTCTTAATTAATTGGAATTTCATTGCGAGTTCATCCTCATCTTTCATCAGTTCCACAATGTTGCGGGGCTTCTCATTAATAGTAGTAACTCCATTTTCTACGATCTGTGGCTGATGAACTGCCACGTTTACTTACAGTTGATACCTTGATCATCACTTTGGAGTTCGTCTTCTGGACCTTTTTATTCATTTATTTATCCTTCTACTGGAACGCCATTCAGCAATTACACACCAACGGAGCAATAAATTACTTCATGTGCTGCTTTCCATCCATCCTGTGCGCGGCTTCCAAAACAGTTGAATCATTTTTCTGGAAAGCTTTCTTATGTCGGCGCGGTTTTCTGGATATAATAAGCCACCATAAATTCTTCGAAACTGGAGTTGCACAGGTTGGGAAAGGATATATGATATAGGCATGGTTAAAAAAAGTAGCTGCTTCGTTTTTGGTTGTCAGAAACATCCAGCAACCACTAACAATTCAAAAGAGATATTCAATGAATTTGCTTTAAAAATCGAGTCTTATTTATATTCAACTAGCAGCGCCCCGCGATTTCACCCGCATAAGTTTTCCGCGAGAATGTCGGGATAAAAACTATCCTAAGTCCTTTCTCGGGACTCAAAATATTTATATACTAAATTTCATCTAAATCGGTTCAGCGGTTTAAGCGTGAAGAGGTAAGAGACAGTCAGACACATTTTCGCATTTATAATATTAGTATAGATTCTTAAACTAACGATTACGCAGTCAGCGATATCTTATCGGTCTCAATTTTCTTTTATCAGCTGTTGTCTTATCAGTTATTTGAATCAGCTGTTTAAATAAATCTTGGAGAGAAAAAAAAACCATGAATTATTTTCTCTGAAACCTGTTCTCTCCTCAGTTGAATCAATTCGACGATATTTTAATATAGAAATATATATAAATGAGCCTATTAATATTCGTATACTTTAATTGAACGCGTAGGTACCTAATCTATTTTATTTTTTAATTCTTAATTAATGCGCAATTTTTTACCTGTTTCTAGCCAGTAAAATTTGATAAACCTTAATTACAATATACAATTATACAAGCTAACACTAACACATACTATGTCCAAGTTTATAATTGTAAAAAAAGGGAAGAGCTCACTGGGCATCAAAAAATTCGTCCGCATCTCCGAGATGCGGACGAATTCTAAATATAACGTTTTGTTCTGACAGTTACCATAAAAATTATTCAATATTTCGTTATTTATACCTACCATACTTTCATTAGGTACATATTTAATACCTACCTATTTTCTTATATTCAATTAACTTCTGACCGCGGCTTCGCCCGCGTGTGTGTTGGATATTATCCCACGGGACCGTGTTACCGGGACAAAAGGCCTATATGTTACTGCCTATCATCAGCTATCTGCCAGTGAAAGTCCCGTCAAAATCGGCCCAGCGCTCGCAATCCGCTCCGTTTATGCCTTTTTTTTTTTTTTTTTTTTTTTATGGATGGGAAATCATCAAATGACCCCTCCCGCTCTGGGTGGAGCGAAGGGAGTGTCAGACTCTTACTGACTAAAACCCATCCGTGTTCCTTCCTTAACCCTTTATGTTCCGGGGTAGCGGTAACCCTTTCGGACAATCCCGCACCCCCGGCAGGCTTCGGCCCTGGCAGGCCCCTTCCTTTATGCTGACATCTCTTTGAGGCGCGCGTGGAACACGTACGCGCCGTCCGGCACGGGCCTGGTCCTGATCGGACGGTGAGCTACCCATTACTCTCCGTCCGCAGGCCCGCGCCTACGGTGGCCGGGAGTCGTCACGCGGCTCCCGACGCCCGGAGCGTCTCCCGCGGCGGCTGGGGTGTGAGGCTCTCTCCCTCAGCCGTTCAGCCACCTCCTTCGCTAGCATGACTGCTTCGCAGAAGGAGGTGACCGCCTCCCACTCCCTCTCGCCCCGGACCATGGTTTGAACCAGGGCCGGACGCGAGAGGTCGCCGCCGCTGTCGATCGCCTCAACGAGGGCACGGCGGTGCTCCGCCCATGCGGGGCAGACCTCCACCGTATGCTCCACCGTGTCCTCTGCGCGATCCTCACAGTGGTGACACCCGGGCGTCTCCTCCCGCCTGATGATGTGCAGGAACCTCCCAAAACATCCGTGTCCGGTGAGGACCTGCGTCAGGCGATAGGTGAGGACGCCGTGACGCCTCTCTAGCCACTCCTCAAAGAGGGGTCTTATCGCCACTATCGTGGCGTGCCCTGCTCCGTTTATGCCTGGAATGGTAAAGACCCGAAACGTAAAACCACATTTTTGTTGTCTGATTATGGTTACAAAATATCAATTAATTAAAATCCAGGACAATGAATTTCAAATACAATTGCGGGTTTAAGCAGAATGTACCCACCACCTACTTAATTACTTCGTCAGTGGTTCTTAGAAATACTTAGTTAAAAAACCCTAGTTAATTTACTTATTCGTTCTTTTAAAAATAAAATTTAACGATCTCATTAAAAGTGAAAAGGAAAACTGAGAAAAATAACTGGAAAACCGTTTTTGCATTTTATTTCAAAAATAAATAATTTACTACCTACTCATTTACCTTAGGTATTTATTTATTTAACCATTTATGTACACACATATAAACAGACAAGAAGAATAGGACAGTAAAATATGTAGAAAGGTGATGCTTCATTTAAGCTCTTTGTTTTGGTTAGACCAAATAGATCTTAGTTTTTATAACCCACCATTCAGCAACAATCAATCATCAACTTATCAATCTCCTAACAAATAAACTGGTTCCATAACCACAGGACACAGTAAAGTAACAAAAACAGAACAACAAAACAAAACCAACAGTAGATAATCTGTGGCGCTAACTATTCATAGACTACGGACTAATACCACAGAATAAATAGTACACTAATACCTCGTGATACAGTCGACGAGCGATTTCGCAGTTAACGGTCCTGACTCTGACCGTTAAACTGGTTCCGTACCGTACTAGTACCATTTGTACCTGCCGAGATTTTCGAACCCCTTAGGGGAGACTTTGAGCTTCCGTGTACAGTAGGCCACATCCTATTATTATTGAGATTTTTTTTAATGTAAGTATGGCTTCTCGCAGTTCAACCTCGGAGGTTGTCGTCTGCTTAACCGGACTTGCTTATTATTGAGGTACCTATTTCTTACCTCTTAACGGTTTTTTCAAAGTTGCTGCGGTATACTAACCTTAATGATCGAACGTCGTAGTGATGTGCCCTTATTTATTTTATTATTGTAACCGTTGTTGTCTATTGTTACGTTGTTCCGTTATTCTCGACTGTCTGGAATTAGATGTTTATCATATTTGCTATTTTTTGTGCTCTTTCACTTGTCAAAAACGTGTAGACATGGGTTAGTGGGTATTGTTTTATACGATACAGATAAACGCCTGCCGCCTGCAAGTAGTCCATATGGTCCTCCAGGCCGTATTTCGGCTATGGTGGTCAATCTCAATGAGACTAGCCTTCTACGGGAGATATTATTATAGTGCAGAAGTTTGTGCGTAGACACAGGTGCACTCACTCTTCCCTCACTCTCATAGTCAGATGGGACGGTAATCCGACATGACCGGAGAAAGATCAGACGGAGGACCAACGGGTTAACGTGTTTTCCAAGACACGGGGGTATCAAACCGCCAACTTCCAGACTCCGGGACTGTTCCTAATGGAAAAACCCAATAACACTTTGCCTGACCGGGGCATCAAACCCAGGTCCCCACGATCAATCACTTTACAGAAGTGATCATAGCAAACAAGATACCAATTAAATCTACGTCACAATTATTCGCATTAATTAAGATATGAGTTGATAGGAGCCAAGCCTCTTAAAGCCATTTATAAACGCTGACATTAATAAGACAATTTAGTGGATAATGCTAATTATAGCGGAGTTCTATTGACTTGATTTGACTTGTGCGGTGCAAGTAAACGGTATTAAGGAAGTATAGAAGAGAAGTTTGTAAGTGGCGTATAAATACGTGGATAAAGAATAGCACACCTACCTTCGTGAAAAGTTTGAGAGCGAAACATTAGGGCAGCTTGAAAAAAAAACCTCAGAAGAAAGGCTTCAAAAGCTTCCCTAAGCTACACGCATGACGGTGTTAAGCTAAAATACTTTGAACCCTTATAATAATACCGATGTTTTTTTAAAGGACACAACTGGGGAAATGTGGGTGTACTGTAGGTACGGCTCTGCCTAACTCTTCAGGGATTATAGGCGTGATGTTATGTATTTATAAAAGAATGAGCAATTGATTATTTATTTCCGTTTCGTTTAACATTCTTTCGTGTATCTATACTTGTTGTATAAAGTTTATCAAACAAACATGTCACATAAATTTCATCTTGTCTATGCCCCACCATTACCTGTTCCTTAACAAAATCGTTTGCTAACACAGCAATATAAATATTTACATAAACATGTGAAATAAACAATTTCCATGCTGACTTAGCAATGAAAGAAAAACAAGATTTATCGCCTGCCTGTCTTGCTGTTAAAGTCGTAAGTTAATTCAGAGGAACGAGTTCCTTAACCATACATTGGCACTAAGCAACCATTGGGCCCAGCTGGGGGCCAAGATAGACGAATCGCTTGCGCCTAAGTTCAAGTTCGAACTTCGTTACCAAACGTTTGCCATATCGTTATTCGTTGGCTCTATTTGTAGGGACCAATATTTGTGTTAAACAGTCTGTGTGTAACTTGCCATACTAGGCAACACATTAACATTAAACGTTACACAACGCTTTGTCTTCTTCTTTCGAAAGTCAAATTACTGACGATTGAAAGAGAGAAATCGGTGTGTAACTGCTCATCTGATATAATACGTTTATTAGTAAGGGGGTAAATAAATGTATCATAAAATAAATACCTAAGTTTAGATAACTGTCGGACTTTTATTCCTGTTTATTGCATTTCTTTGCCTCCGGGATTTTCCGTAAATTTTTTCCTGATCTTTTTAATTTAACCACAGAATATTTAATAGTACTAATTTAACTTATCATAATGGTTGCTGTGCTTTCATAACAACCTAGTGTAAACAGTATTATCTTAGTAGGTACTACTAAATTAATAAAAACATTACGGGTCATTTTCTCGAACCAATATTATCGTAAAATTAATGTGACAATTTATCGGGCACGCGTGAACTCCTGCGATTGGCTGTTGGTTAATCATTCAACTAATCATAACAGTTTCCGCGCGCTTGACAATTCGTCACATTAATTTTGCTATAATTCTCGTTAGAGGAATAGCACCCTAATTGCGTAACACACTTTCAACCACAATCTGAATTATTTTGCAGGACATTACTAATCCATTGCATCTTATGTTCGAGAAAAATGTCAGCTCAACAACGTAAATAACGGAATGAATGTTGTTGAACTGTCAAAATGAAAGCCATTGCTACTATTAGTGTCACGTAATTACACCGCAGGTTTGAGATAGTTCAGGAAATGAACGCCGCCATATCTTACAAGATTAGAAGATCTAAATAACTGCGTCGTTCATCGTGGGGGTTCCACAAATAACGATAGCATAGATTCATACACCGACATTTATTATTCAGAAGTCCAACATATTGGTGCTAATGTATACGAATAACATCGCCCAGACGATTATAACTGTTAAAAACAAACAGCAGTCTAATTCCAATCGCTTAAGAGGAAGCTGACCGTTACTCTTATTGATAACTCTACACCGGAAGACTAGAGCATAATTTAATACTTGATCTTCGTCGAATGAGCCTTGAATGTATCTCGGTACTTCCTCTTCCTTCAGTAGGTAGGTACGTAGGTATGTAACCGTAACATTCCAGCTCGATTTCATCCGCACTACGACGCGACGACGGTGACACACTCAGATAAAACTTGACCTTAACCGCTCTAAAGTCTTGTTATCAGTCAACGACAAATATTTAGTGATCGTGGACAGGGCTGCCTGCCGTGGCCGGCGCTAACTCAGAAATTATGATAGGTACATACAAGAAAAACGGAGTTGAACGTTTAGTTTTATTTGTTCCGCATTCGATTCACAAAGTTCGCCCCACATTTGATATACCATGTTCGCCCCACATTTTGTTCCTTATTCGCCCCAGTTTTTTTTAAACGTTTTCCCAAAAGCGGTAGAAACAAAATCAATTTTGCAGTTTTACATATAAGTAATTTTAATTGCATTTTTATTTAATAAGTAATTGAATAAGCTCAGAAAACAAGTAAATGTTGTTGGAAACTGTTAAAATAAAAATAATAAAATACACCATTTAAAACTCTTTGCCGCGTACTTCATAATCGTACACGTTCACCATAAATCGCTTTAACCATTTTAAATTTTATTAACCTTACCCTTTTAAAACTCGTTGTATCATGTGGCTTTTAATTTTATGTATCTCTTTTAGCTTGTTATTGGTACACCCCTAGATAAACTGTGCTAAGTAGAAACCAGACGGGCACCTTTCATGTCCAGTATCAGTATGAGTGACACGTTACTGATAACAATGATGTTATGCAGTAATGTGCGATTATTACTTACCTATTAGATTTAATACGTTAAAAAAAACCTGCTTTTTGTAAAAATATTGACGTACCGTAAACCGGGGTTACTTTGAATCACGGGGTTAATTTGATAGAAACTTCTTATCGACATAAAATTGCAAATTGCGTAAAACGGAACAACTTTTGGTAGATTTTTTTTTCGGATGACTACACTGGTAAACTGTCACAATCCTTTTTGCGGGTGCGCTGGTGATGACACGTTGTTTCATGCAAAAAAAGGTAAGTTTTTTATCAATACCGATTTTTACCAGATAAAATGATTTATTGGGGCTACTTTCAGATTCTATTTTAAAAACGGGGGGTTCCAAAGTAGCCCCAGAATCATTTTAACTTTTATCACTTTGTTTTATTTTTTTTTATGAAAAACTAATCGATTTTTTTGATTTTTTTTGCTTTTACAGAGAGAACTATAAAAACCGATACTTACATTTTTTTATATATTTTTTAGAACCACACATTAAAAAATTACAGTCAATTAAAGTTTAAAATTGATCAAAGTAACCCCAGTTTACCGGTATTCGAAGTTGTCCATCGAACTAATTAAACAGATGCCAAAATGCTAGGATATGCCTCCTTCATGGTACGTTTCAACGACGTTATCTCAATTCGTTCTCGATCGTTCGAGTGACGTCTGACAGACAATGTTCCGCAATTAGCAGCGGTTGCAAATTATATAATGAGCTTGACAGAACCCCAAGTGTTAAGCGATTGTGTCATAACAATGACCATTTTTATTGACAAGCGACCACCCTTTGTCCCGGCGCCCCGGACCCGTTTACACCCAAATAAAAATCTACAAGCTCTGCAACAAAACGCATTATCAAAGAACAGGCGCTTTGCGGAAGACTGCCGTTATTATCTCGATGGAGAAACCACTCATTACTGTCATCTCGCTTCCCCGTGGGACAGCGCGGTTCGACAGCAAAGGATAGCTGCATGTCGTCGTGATCAATGGATGCAAAAAGGTGTAGTGACGTCGACAGGATGCTCGGGCGCAGCTGGCTGGAACTTTTGTGTTTTTGTTCTTTTTCTTTTTTCACAGACAAAAAGAGGTTCGTTTCGCGCGGTTTAGCTTCGAACAGCCCGCGCCTGTTTCCGTAATGGGAACGGAAAATGTTAATGAAGCATACGTCTCAGTAGAATGCGTGTTAAATTATGCTCCTGCCGTCGAGGACCTGTAATTTGTGGAAATAATCGTTTCGAATACAGACAATTAATTAAGCTAAATATCGATTTCAGAGTTAAGCTCGCATCAACAAGTTTACGGATTAATTAATTTATAATTCACAAATTATTGGAGTAAACCTCGCAATTAGGTACTGGCAGGTTTGCCCTGAAGCGATGGGATGACACCCCCGCGTTTAAATTGTGTTACAAGGTTAGTCATGAAAGCAATTAAAATCAATCGGGCCATCGCATCGGGCGAACCCTCCCTCGTATTTCCTCGTGTCATTAACAGATGTTAGTTAATGAAAACATTACGATGGAATTTCATGCGTTTGATGCCGAAGGTAACGAGTTCCTGACATGGGAAGAACTGACGGGTGAGAAAAAAATGAACAGGACACATATAAAACGACCGCGCATTAGGTACTTAATAGTGACATAATTATAATTAAATTAAACGAGATCTATCTGATCATTGATCGAACAAAAAAATAGCTGTATGGAAAAACCGAGACAGCGGTAGCAAAACGGGTTCAATTAATTTATATACACATGACACAGGTATTAATTAGATCGATCTCTGTTAGGTATATTTGTAAATACTTATTGTGTTTACGACATTTAATTTTTATTTATTTTTCCTTGTCTTGAAAAGAGTCGTTCGATACTCGAGTGCAACTTCTAGACTTCCATCAAAATATTCTTTTTCAAGTTTCCATGCCAATGAAATCTAAGCATCCGTTTCATAATTATATAAATAAGGATGTATAATAGAAATTCAAACTTCGTTATGCCTAAGCTTTTCAAACAAAAGTGTTATACGCTAAACTTTGAATCCCAATGAAATTCAAGAGTATTTAAGGTGATACATTGAAAAAAATTTGTTTTTCACTTCTCATACTCGGAAAGTAGTGTTTGTTTGATCCAAATAGCGGGTGGAAGACGCTGCTTCCCACCACAGGGCGGGAAAAACTCATACTAATTACTTCCCTCTTTAGGGTGGGAATGAATTTTAAAAATAGAACTGTAGTCAGCTACGAAATTTTTTACATAAATTAAGAAAAATGCTGCAGTCTTGTGAGTGTATAAACAGCCAGTGTGAATTAAAAAAAACTATTAAGCGGGAGTCGGGACAGCCCGCGGCGATGACACGGTGTGTTCCATATTTAAAATAAAAATGACAATAGTATTATTTGGCGGGATACTAACCCTGTAAGCTGTACCGAAATTCAAAAACTTTGCATGTTATTGTTATCAATAAATATTTTAGAAAAACTACTACTTTTTACTTTCCTTATATTCGAAATGAAAAGTAGAGTGTTTAACACGGGTGAAAGTCATCAATTCCTTTCGACCCTTGCATAACAATCTACTATTTTTCTATTTAGTGTAACTCATTAATTATGTAGAATAGGGATTTATCATTTTGGTACATGTTTTTTGATTCTTTGGTCTTGTATCATGTAAAAGGAATACACGATTCAATGAATTTTACTTGACACAATAACATTGCAAAGTTATATCTATTTTTTTACTTATTTCGACATCACGGCGTAACGCTTAAGAGTTATTCAATGGAATTTACTTTAAAACATAGAGAATTATCACATCAAAGTTTATTCAAAGTAGATTTAAATTTAATTCATTTATTTTGTTAAAAAAAAGAGTAATTTCGTTTTGGCAAATACGTCGTTATATTCCGAGCACACGCACACTATAGCCATCACTCTTCTTTTGCGTTTCAAAAGTAATTGCATAACTTTCGCTCGCTTAGTAGGTTTTCGAGAATTTTAGATTTTCGAGGTAGCGACTTAACATTTAAATACTAAACAGCATCCTCATAAATCACTACTATACCCTATGCAAAGTACTATGGGGGTATCGTAAAATGATTTTTCCATTCTGGTGTTGGTTTAAACGTTAAAACGCCTAGTTATTGTATCTTTATGCCGAACGTGTTGACCCAGATCTACAGTCGGTCTTGTGCCGCTATTCAACTTGCTTGAACTTAAAATATGTATTCCTTTGCATACAGAGACAGTAGTCTGACTTCTGCGGAGATATCGGATCTGATTGCTTAAGTATTTGTTTGTCTTTGATATGCTGGAGCATTGAACTGATCGTTTTTATTCATGTAAATGTTACTGTGCTCAGATTTACTCGTAAAAGCTCTGAATCTTTGATCTTCCATCTTACTTGATAATTTATTGGATTCAATCGTTTATGTTTTGAAGTGAGGCTCAATCGATCGGTAAGGTGCTACCGGGAAAACAGGCGAATTTTCCTTATTCTTTAAGAAAAAGGTCATGTGAGAATTTTGACAAAAATCCGATTTAGTTTAATACTGGGTAAAGTCCCCGAAGGATATCAAATGCAATATAGATAACATGTTAAAGTTGTGATAAAAATAATCTTTTAGATCAAAATTCTAAGCGAGTTAATGCATTTTTTTTTTAAGTTAAAGAGCACGTGAATTAATCACTGGTATTTCAGGTTTATCATTAACAATTATTTTGATAAAAGAAATCCGATTTCCTAATTGGATTTTTTATCTTCTTTATTTATACCTTCGCACAGTCATACCTATTAATCAACTCAGTCACATCTATACAGTCTATTCTATACAAATATATAAAATTTAAGTGTCTGTTTGTAGTGTCAAAATAACAGCTTTTTACTAAATGCATATGGATGCATACTTTACTGTAATTCTAATAAAAAATACATTTTTGTTAATGTTTGTCTGTCTGTCTGCTTGTTCCGACTAATTTCCGAAACTGCTGCTTTAGAAAAAGAAATAAGTAAATAGAATTCTACGTAAAAAAAATTAAAACCCTTGAAATCCAATTTGTTTTCCGACATGTATGGGAACGAAATCGCGAGCATAGCTAGTTAACTTATAAAATACAAAATTTAGAAAAGATGGAAGCTGGTATATCCCAGATGTCCCTGTCCTATCTGCAAAAGTGTCGTATTAGGTAACTGTGCGACACGTTTGCCACTTGCCCTTTTGCTAGTACCTACATACCTTTTTTTTTATTGTGTGGATATATTTAGTCCACCACCCTGGGGTGGGTGGAGGGGTCTGTCAGACTCTTACTGACTAAAACCACACGGTGTCTTGCTTGTACCTTTTGCCGGGGTGCTGGAGTGCTTGCGCATTTCGTCACGACCTTACCCACCCTATTCAGAAATATCGCAACTCCTAACATACCACGTGTTTGATGCTTAACATTAATTTTCCCAATAAAAGCTAGTTAGCTAGACTGAAATGAAAACAGTATTATTCTGCAATTCTCCGAAAATTAGCCAAAAGCTGAACAAATCTCTACGAATAACAAATAGCTCATGCGAGATTTATTTTACTCCTACGCTTTAACTGGACTAATTGTGAAATGCAAGGTTAACTAATTATTTTCCCTGTGAAATGAAAATGCTTTTATGGAATGCACGCTCTGTTCGAAGTTTATTTATTTTAAGAATTTTAGTTTTTTCGTTTGAAATGTGTAAACGCGTAAAAAACCTAGAAGGCTTTTTTTTGGATAGGAATATCATCAAATCCCGCTCTGGGTGGAGCGGAGGAGAGTGTGACTCTTACTGACTAAAACCCATCCGTGTTCCTTCCTTAGCCCTTTATGTTCCGGGGTAGCGGTAACCTTTTCGGACAATCCCGCTACCCCGGCAGGCTTCGGCCCTGGCAGGCCCCTTCCTTTGTGCTGACATCTCTTTGAGGCGTGCGTGGAACTCGTACGTGCCGTCCGGCATGGGCCTGGGTGCTTACTCTTGAATTTAATTCCGATAGATCGACATTAGAATTATGACGTTTCGTACTTTTGAGTTCGGTTTAATTAAACTAAAAGGTAAAATTGGATGATTGATTTTGGAGCCCGGCCCTAATTTCCACTTAGTTCACCAAAATGGACACCCAATTTTACCTTTTAGTTTAATTAAACCGAACTCAAAAGTACGAAACGTCACAATTCTAATGTCGATCTATCGGAATTAAATTCAAGAGTAAGCACCCTGGTCCTGATCGGACGGTGAGCTAACCTAGATGGCTGGGTTATTGAGCAGGGAAAATTGAACATAAAAATAATGTCATGGAAAATATAAACCTCTCATCATCTGCCTAGCCTTTTCCCAACTATGTTGGGGTTGGATTCCAGTCTAACCGGATACAGCTGAATACCAGTATTTTTCATAGAGCCTGCCTATCTGACCTCCACAACCCAGTTACTTGGTAATACGATACCCCTTGTTAAGACTGGTTGTCAGACTTTCGGGCTACTGACGACCCGTAACGACTGTCAAAGATCCACTAAGAACAGCCGGGACCAACGGCTTAACGTGCTTTTCGAGGCATGGAGGGGTCTGGGTATGTGAAGATGGTCACCCATCCACGGACCAACCGCGGCAAGCTTAGCTTAACCTGATCGATCGACCCGTTCGGCTGTTATTACTTAGCCACAAGACGTAAAATATAAACCTGTATAGGTACATATGTATATAACTACAGGACAGCGGGGACAATGACGCGCAACCTGTAAGTACAGACGCCAGCACATCAAGCTACCCGGAACTGTCAATTTTTCCCAATCAACTTTGGACCTAATGCTTCAGCGATAAAGTTGAAAACCTATGAAAAAAATTTGACAGATTGTATTAGCTTGATGTGCTGGCGGCTGTACCATGGATTCAGTAGGTATACATGACTGAAATTTTTCGTCGGTTGTTAAAAAAAATTTGCTGTTCCATACTTTTTGACCACTTAGGTATTGCACTCTTCTATGAAACAGCAGATTTTTTTATTACCGATGAAGGGCACCCACTGTGACGAATTTGGCGCATCTGTCTGGATGCATCCCATAAATGCCTGAAAACGGACGTCGTCACCGAAGCAGGCCAAGAAACGCGGCTGGCGTGACGATTTGGACTCGTTCCTAACCGATTGGACAGAGGCGGAGAAGGCACAGCACAAGGAAATGTCGAAGAATATGGGGGAGGCAAACCCAACAGTGGGACAATACAGGCTAACGGGAAAAAATAAAACGATGAAAATTTTCTACGCTAGTTTAGGGTCTAAAATCATGTGCTGAATTCATGGTTACAGTTTGCGCGTTATATATTATACTATTTACATAATATTTTCCTACTCCCATATTTTCCTTATTTTTTGTAAACTACGTGCTGCAGTTTTTTTAAAAATCTGATTTTTTTTTTACTTTTTTGTTAGTCTTATTTTTCCTACTGTTTGCTCAGGACTGATGCACTAAACTATGACTCGCAGGCTTGCTTCGACCTTGGACTTGCATTGTTATGCGCATAATATCAATTTATAGGTGTAATATTCTACGCAGTCTGTGTCCCATTCTGATCAGTCTAGGTACTTACAACATTAAATTAATTACCTACCAATTTTCTTTTTCATGTTTGTGCGTGTTGTTAATTTAGGGCTGATTTTTCCAACTCTTGATAATTTTATCGGAGGAATAATTTTGAATTTTTGACAACTCTTTCCTCTTCCATACAAATACTGCCAGACAACAATTTTATCGCACGAATAAAAATTATGTGTCGATTGGCTATCCTTATTGTGAAAGTAAAGGTAGGTACTATTTGGAACCGAGCTGTTAACTGCAACTGCCGACAGCACGTGCAGCGGCTTCATATAAATATATACAAACCAGTAGTGCAGCTGCGGCCGATTGCATGCAGTCGCTGCACGTGCTGCCGGCAGTTGCAGTGGGCAGCTCGGTTCCAAATAGTACCTTAAGTTTGTTCATGCTAAAACGGCTGAACGGATTTGGATGAAATTTGGCACACATATGCATATATATTGGCATATATGTGTATTTGGGACATATATGTACCATAAACTTAAACATAACTGGCGAAATGTGGCTGCACTTCTGCCTAACCCATTTGTGGATACAGGCGTGTTGTTATGTACCTAATGTGTAACAAATTCCTTTAAAGGTGATGATTAGCTGCTTCTATGTTAAGTCATAGAATATCATAGTCATTAATCACCATGACTGGTGGTGATCACAGATTATAACAATGCCAGCAAGTTTTATAAGTAGTAAGTAAGTATAATAGGCAGAACTAAGCATACCATTTAATAGCGTTTCCTCTGAATTTTCCTGCCTATAACCGCAGCTGATCAAACTGCCTCTCTGGTCTTACGTGAACAAAAATCACTAAGGTAGGTATAGCAGTTGCAGGTCATGCTTTTCTTTGAAAAATAATGTATTTTTAGAAATACCTTTTCTGTATCTTTTCCAAGGTAAACGTGTACAAAAATATACTATTGTTTCCTTTGCGTCTGTTTTTATTATTATGATTAGTGTTTCTTTTACAAACATTTCATGCCACATCGAAAATACCCTAATTCATCCTTGACATTTATTCCCACAAACACAATACCTACTTTGGTTCAAATCTTTAATAGATACCTTATATTGGCGAACAAGATCTCCTTATGTCAAACTTTGAAGTGGGTAGGTGAAGATCAAACGTCAGTCAGTTGTTGGAATCTTTGCCCGTGTCTTGGCGCTCCTCTACTTTATCTCCTTATGTCGGGGTATTTTGTTTATTTGCATTGAATGTAATACTTCTTTTAGCATAGACTATTTCATATTGACGTTACGTTGCGCTGTTCGACGACATCAGATGATGATAATAATATCTTATCGAACCAATCTCAAACGTACCTACTATTTATCACAATCATAAAGTTTGCACAACAGCTTGAACACTGTTCTTTTCTCCAGATTACTATTTCGCATAGTTCTCTTTTGACATCATGACATTTTTCGCTCCAAGTAAAACTCACTTAACTTTTAATGTACTGTCTTTCTTATGTTTAAGGAGCTAAAAGCCTCCTCGATGTCTTAAGTTTCAGCGAGCCCCATTTCTGAGACGTGATACCTATCGTTTTTATTTGAAACTTTCTATTATTTTAAGCCACATTCTCAGGTTTAATTACAGATTAATTTAAGGAAATGGGATTTACAATGTCAACCCCTCTAGATAATCGTCTTTCTGAGACGGGAAAGTAATTCATTTACGACAATTCCTGTCAAGCCCTAGGTGTTTTATCGATCTCAGTGGGCTTGTTTAACGTGAGTAGTAAAACGTAACGCAGTACCGAGTGACGTCAGTTCTATTTTCGCCCTGCGGAAAATCTAACAATTCCAGGAAAGATGTTTGATTTATTAAGGCTGCTTTACATTAATCAGTTAAAAGGCATACCAGTGAATTGTGCCAGTAGATGTTTATGTCTATTAATCTAGACTAGACCGAGTGTAATGAGATAGCACAATAAAGTGTTTGTTGCAGTGTCGCAGTCGGTGAGCGTTAGGTACCTGCGTCAGTGGGCCACGTGTCTAGGCCACGTGCCGTGTCCACGTGGTCAACGGCGTGATGAGATGTGTTGCGACTAACGTTTGGATCAACCGATGACTCTGTAGCCATAATAGTCATGTTCTATGTTAGAGGATTATTTTTCGTACATCCATCGTCCTTCAGGTGGACCATTGTGCGTCCCACGGCCGCCGGCCGCCATGACTTTCTAACCAGCCCACCCTCTCCAGAAGTTGATAACATCTCCTGGTTTATTAAGAACATCTGAGTGCCCCAAGGTATTCTGTCCTAATCATCCATGATAGTCATACCAATCTGTCTAGTCCACCCACAGTGCACTTAACCTAACGATTATTCTAGCAGGTACCTACTTAGAATAGAATCAATTTTGCATACATAAGGTTGCGGTTGGTTGGTCACTCTACATAAATTTAAAGTCTTGTAGGTAATTACTTATATAGGTAGACATCCTTTTTATAACACTTGTGTATCTTCGGAAAAACTTTAACCTATATTGACTCGATAGAAATTAATGTTTGTTACGCAGACAATAAATTCAGGCCCGCGCGCTAATGACTCGCGACCCTAATCTAATGACTTGCAAGCCTTTATAGTTTTATAATTCTATAACACTATCGTATCTCTATCAATATAAAAACGTATTTTAATAATATTGCATGACAGAGAATTTACACATTACACAATAAAACTACTGCCGCTCATATTGGAGTATCATGGATTGTAACTTTTATAATACCTGCATTGAAACATCGAAGACCCCTAAAGAATGTGGGAAAACTCGTATCACGGCACTGCTTAAACCATGAAAAAATCCTGACAACCCGAAGAACTACCACCTCATTTCTCTTTTCTACCTGGTGTTCAACTTGTTCGAACTAGTTATACTTAATCGTCTTCAGACCGTGATCAACACGGAATTGGTTCCCGAGGATCTTCAGGAGGAGGATTTTCCGGAGGCTTCAGACCAGGTAAGTCTCAACCCAGATTCTGGGCTAATCCTCCGACTGTCGCAATATAACAAAATGGTAATACTGCTTGAAAGATCACTGGCTTCGTTCTTGTTGACCTTTCAGCGGCATATAATACTGTCAATGTTTAAGGGACTATTGGTAAAACTGTCAGACATGCTTGACGACCAAGATTTTGTCCGGGCACTGGGTGAGTTGCTACGTAATAAGCGTTAGTAAGACCTATTGAAGTCCGAAAAAAACAAGGAGTCCTCACAAGAATGGGCTGCCGCAAGGAAGTGTTCTGGTGCCCATTCTCATCAACATGTATATACCAACGACCAAAATGATATTCTACACTGCGAAAGGCTCCTGTATTCTTATTACCTCGCCCTGGGTAAACAAATGAAAAATTTTAAGACACAGCATAAAATCTAGAGGAAGCTGTAGCTACACGAGCTAGTATAGTACCTATTTCCTATTTTAGCTAAATTCATATTAATTATCAACTGTTAACATTATCCACTTCTGAACATGGACCCCCATCCCCCCCCCCTCCCCTAATAAACAGCATTAATGGATTGTCAAAGCGGAAGTAACCATTAGTATCACGTTTTGCAGACGAATTGGTGGCTATAGTGCTTTATTATTTTTATTTGAAGACAGGAGGACGCTGCTGCCTATTCTCTTGAATTCTTGACATCATATGCGCATTTCTCGTCTCTCAGAAATACTATTGCTATCTCCATGGGAAGTAACAAAAAATATAAATGATTAACCTCATTTTGACATTACTAAGAAAAAAACATTTTGGTTTGACATCTCATCTTACAAAAAAATGTTTAGGCTATTTAGTCCGGTGTTTACGAAATTTGAGACTAATTTCTTTGAAAAGATAAGAGAAAAATACCTACATTATTATGAATTACGTGGGCCCGATGCGTATTATTTTACAAATACAATACAATACTTATTTATTTTTGTTGTTAACACCCTTCAGGTAATATCTATGAGGTTATTTAATAAACACAGATATTGATTGTGAAATTAGTTTTCAAAATTTCTTTAGGTACCTACGCGCTAAGATGAACATTGAACTAGGTACTGTTGGAAATCACAGGTTCTTATTCCTCGCCTGGATTAGTTTTTACGTGATCTTAACAATATTAATGACAATATGTAAAGGTAAATAAGTTTAGCTTAACACTAATAACAACAATAAACGTTTATCTTAATTTCTATGGCTATTTATTCAAATAAGATTTACCTACGAACAACAACAGGTAATGGGAACAAGTGGTTAATACTAGTACCTAGATGTATCTATGCTAAACGATTATTCAATAATCTATTGGGCACCTGCATTATTCATCGAGTTATGTGCCATTTGTTTAACATAAGTCTGAAATTCAATAGAGTGCGCACACGCATGGGTTCCGGCGGGAAGCTTGCGCACGAGGCGAAAGCTTAGTGCATGCTCGAGTGTGAATTGCCTACATGAATGTTGTCGTATTGCATTGCATTTAATGTGCAAGCAGAAACGAGCTTACGGTCACACGGTTAGGCGCGCCTAATGAGAAAGTTTATCGAGCGTTTATTGCGTAGCAGCGGGAAGCTTCGCCGCGTCGCCCGAGGCAAGAGGCGCTCCCGCCGCCCGCAGGTGTGCCCGCGCCCCCCGCACCCGACCCCGTGCCCGCCTCTCGCCTCCCCTCACCCCGCCGCGCACGACACAGCTTTCTTTCGTCCGTCCGCGAACGCCGCCAGTCGACTGTCAACCACGGAAGCGAACGGTCGCCTCGTATACGCTCCAATCGCAAAACGCCGCGCCAACTGTAAACACGACGCACTATCTGAGCAGTGCTTCCGTTCGCGATTTAACCTGAATTCAGCGAAACATTTCAAATCTAGTGTCGTGTTGTGCCAAACCAGTGGATGTTTTGATACTCATATGGATCGTGAAACGTAACTGAACTTCCAATACATGTAAATGTCACAAGTGTCGCGTATGTAGCGGTGTGGTGTCGGCCGGCGAGTGCCGTTGATCAGATCGTGCAAAGAAATTGTGGGCATTGTGGTATTGTGCGAAACGGGTTCTGTCTGCTGGACGAGGTCGCAAAAGCTACCGAATCTACATACGGCTACTGGGTGTCGCAGGCCGGCTTTCATCGCGCATTCGCGCCTATGATCACTATCGTGCCGGCATCATCAAAAAGCTGTTTGACGTAAATGGACGCCGCACACGGTGTCACATTACAATGTTCACGGAATGTCAACAAGCGATAAAATATTTACTTGGTCAGCAGAACACAGCTTTCATGTTAACTCTATCTATCGCTAATGTAACACATTTAAATACCTTGTAATTGTTATCTTTGAATGTGTAATCTTGCCGCGAACGTTTTATCTTGGTATCGAAAAGCTTGGTACACTTGTTGAAGAATAATCAACATGTTCAAGGTCTCCCTAATCTTATTTACCAAAACAATATCAAAACAAAATTGTTTACTAACATATGAAGTCTAAATTAATTTGGGATTTCAAGAATAACGGGCGGCGTGCTTGGAACATCCAGTGAACACAAGAAGCATCTCTAAATTAATTCTAACAAGATCCTTGAATTCACCTGAAATTCCGAGCTGTATCCAGAGTAAACCTCCGTGGAATCTGTGCTGTAAGCCGAGCTTGTCAATGCTATCAATTAATGCCATCGAGGTTGTGCCCTAGTTAGACAAAAGGCGGCAAACAAGCTATTACGCTGGCATAGAGGGGCGATTCGGAACGCTGTTATTGGCTCTCCACTAAATACCAATACGGAATACACCAGTATAATTTGTGTAGGATTATGGAGATTAAGACACAGCTATTTGCAGCAATAACTAAAAGCTCTGTTTAGATAAAAGATATAACACTACATTCGTGTTTGTTTATCTAAACAAAAGTTTTGGAGAATACTAGAGCATGTTTAATGAAAAAATCATGGATCATGGATAGGTACTTAGATATAGGTCAAGAACAAGGCTAATGCCTTGCTTCCAAAATTTAGAAGCCAACAGCATTCTCGTCACCTAATTCAACATTTCTGAATTCAAAAGAATCAGGTATTCGGGAAGGCGAGCAGCATTTCCTTTACCTAATTCAAAATATCTGAATTCAGAAGAACCTGGAATTCAGAAGAAGGAAGAGTGGCTTTTAGAAAAAATATGATATTACGCGTAAATAAGTCAGTTGATCAGTCAATAATATATTTTCCATAAGGAGTTAATGATTTCTGGAAAGGAATTTCTCAAGGGATTCTAGACTCTAGTAGTAGAGGGCCAGAGACTTTAAGGATCCTATTAAATTAAATTTATTGTTCTACGCTAAGCAATTCTAATTTGTACTTTGCCTATAAATTGCTTCATAAAACTAAAATCTATTATCCTGCCCATACTTCTCAAATTACTTGTGGAGAATGTAAACCCATCCATAGTACGGTAACAAAAGCACTTAAATGTGTCTTTAAACTCTTCCAAACACGTTTAAAGCAAGATAGTAGACTTCAAATAACTAAGAAAGATTTCATTTCATCAAGTGTAATTGTATTATCAAGAATTTCTACCGCTTGTACTCTTAATTTTAAGCAAATTGCTTTCTGGAAAGTTTGCGGACGCTTTGCCCCCATATTTTCTTTTAACATCAGTTCAGTTCATAACTGAGCGGTACATCCATAATGTAATTCATTAGGGCTTTGTGTGTTCACTAGCGAGTTTGCGGTCTGTTGCTGCAGGTTGCACTCAAACTTCAACCTTTGTGGTCCTTAAACTTTACCTCACATAGCGATTCTCGACTCTCAAGTTAATCTTCTACTTAGCTTGCTTTAATAGTGTATTATAAGCTTGCTTTAATATTCTCCGTTTAATTGAAATTACGCAATTCTAAAATAAATACAAAATAATCCATTAGAATTTGCTCTGGATTGACGATTGTAATATCTACGTTAAATAACTGAAGTTGTCAGTGATATTGCCGGAAAACATTGATTGTTTTAATAAAAAGCCGCTCGAATTTACGTCAGGGATTTCATCGATTAGATGATGCGATAAGCGACTTCTGTATTCACTTTTACGATCCGAGGATAAATAGAGGTGAATGCAATAAAACTGATATTGTGCTGTTAACTGTAACAATTCCGTGATTTTTTGGAACTTTATCCATCGCCGCGATCTTGAAATGAATAGATATCTACAATAATAGGCATGATTGCGTATGATTGTTTAAATTAGTGCCGCGGAGCGTGGTAGGCCCGAGTGAAAGGCTTACTTTCTCCAGCCCTCCGGCCCTCTTGTACGATGTGGCTCTATTGCAAAATTTCACACTCTCCTAACACCGATAGCTATCAATTACATTGATAAATAGCTTTAGAAACCTTATCTCTTGCGCTTTCCTTTACCTTTCAGTAAGGAGTTGTTATACTTTAATTACCGCTGCGCATTAGGCAGTCCTGGATCTACCATCTGGTTAATTACACTGTACCTTCTTTGTTTATCAATTGAAAGGATTGATGAGATTACTTTACATTAAACCCGGCACAGATGAGGTCTTTGTATTTTAGGAACATCATTTCAGGTCTAAATATATTCAAATACGATACAAAAATGTATGTTCTCATGATTGGCACAAATTAGCCTGAGTGACACGGTCCAATGCTCGTCCGACATCGAGAGAGTTTTCATTGCTCCTTTCTATCTCACGTATGTGGGTCGTCACGAATCGCTTTGTTACTCTCCCATTTTGTTTCGATAATTTCCCGACAATTACCGTGACCAGATTTTATGAGGCAGATTATTAGAGTATCCAAATGTGACCCCAATTGTCTATAAATTATATTAAGGAAACTTTTAATAGCTTTGTCATCTTTACTGCTTCATCTTTCAGAATTATATTACATAAATTCAAATGATTTAAACTATCATAAATCATAATTTACTTCTAAACTCTCACTATCATATCCGAGCTCCATTGTAATTCTTTTCAACAGCCTTCAACAAGCTCTAATATTTATGGAGCCGATTGGGCAATAAGGAGGGCCGATATAATCGATCTGTTATTTCGCACGGCCCGACGTACGTGAACTTAAAGCTAACTTACGATAGAGCTGTGCACCTAAGTGGAGTTTACGCAAGATGCCTTATGTAAGCAGTTTGTGATGCTTGTGAAACCAACCAGTGTGCTTTCGTTACTCGGGTTACGGAGAACGGGCCATCGACAAATTGCTAATAATGATTAATGAGATCGTGATGTTCTTTTGAAATTACCAATCAGTAAAATCAAAACAACTACTGACAGACTATCCAATAAATCATAACATGGTTTTTCTTTTTTCTTTTTATACCCTGAAATTAACATGCCGGCAGTAAAAAGTATAAATCAAAGGCCATAAATACATGAAGGAAAGTGTTAGATTATTTATTATTCATTGTATTGAGTTATCGCACTGTCACGATAGCGGTAATCGATACTGATAACTTCACTCGCGATAAGGCAACTCTCACTGAATCGTTTCTTAAACATAGTAGGTACCTATCAGTGAAATAATGTCGAATTTATTATAAGTGTGTTATGGGCACATGGTCACGAACTCAAATAATATATTCGGATAGCACATGAATCATCTACATAGGCACTGGTAAAAATAAATTATTAACAATACAGTCTGTAGGAGTTGGTAAATAACATATCATAACACTATCTAGTTCGAGTGGATGCAAGTATACAGCCGTAGTTGGCACAAATTGGGTTCTCGCCAACATTGGTTGCCAACTGCATCGAAGGGGCTGCCCTTTCGAGCGATTGATTTTATCAACGGAACATTTTTGACCTGAAAGCTGATATTTATTGAAAGACAAAACGAATACCATCGAACACATCTCAGCACCGGAACGAAACAATAAAACTGCATCGGGAATTGGTGATGATGCCCCTGGGAAGAAGCCAAGGAACTCTGCCAAAAGAATTTAACTACAAGGGTTATTGTGAACGGAGTCCATGAAACTAGCAAGCTCATATATTATAGAAGTGCAAACACGCGTGACATATACAGACAAGCACGCGTCAAGCAAAGCTCATCGTATAAGTTGAGCTATCAAGTGTTGGGCACTTGTTATTAGACCTTATTGAATGCTTGTCCTATTGGGCGACCGCCAGAAAACATTGCCAAAATATTTACAGCGTTGTCGCCATTTGCTAATGCTAGAACTTTGGATTGAAGCTTCAGTTTATATTGAACTGAATACGAAGAATTCCTTCAGTGCGATCAAAATCGTGAGAAATAACTATTGATTCTGAGAATCGCATATGCTATAATGTAGTTTGCACTTCTTCGGCTACTTGTAATAAAACTGCGCAGAATTCCTGAGGTTTTTTTCTTCTGCAAATTTTATTATAATTTGATTTATCGTTACGGCCCATAATTGTTGCACTTAAGGACTTGATTAATTAGGGTGGATCGTGTTTATGTTATGGTCCTTGGGTACTGATGTGTGGTTCTGAATATAATAAAGTTGATTTGAGTGAGGTAGTAAGTCAGGTGGGGCAGGTAGGGCGGGAAGGGGCGCAGGGGGCGACCTTCCGTCGACAACATCTGTCATGGCAGCTGCGTACCCCACGATCGCACGTGCGACTACACCTATTATTAAGTTTGTTTTTTTCTCGAAAACTTTGGAAGTGTTACGGAAGATTCCAACACACATGTAGCCTGTTTCCCTTTTGAGTTACAATGGCAGTTATTCAAGGATGCTATCGTAATTTCAACCATAAATTTAGGTAACCCCGTACACACAGCAAATGATAAGTAACCCTCTGCACTTATGTATAACTGACACGTGACTTACATGCGCAGAAGACTAACAAAACAGTAGGAAAAGATCGCGAGCACCGATTTTTTAATATGTGTTTCCACTGGCGCACACGTGACTTTTGTTTACCGGCGGACTCAAGGCCACGTGCATTATTGCGACGCTATTCCGTGCACGTAAGCGAATAGCGATGGATAACGCGAAATAAAAAATAGTCTGACAACACTGAAAAGCAAGCCACAGCCCAACTCTTCTCACAGTTATTAATTTTTAAAACGCTTTAATTCCGATTCTCAGAAATAGATTCAGATCAGACGAAAATATTTTGCTATAACATGATTTACATAATACAACCACAATTTGTGGTGTAAACAAACAATAATGAATCATCGATGGAGAATTACCAGGAATTGTGTTTCGAGATGCGAATCGAGCTAACTGTTCAAAGCGGTCTCGTTGGCGGGATAATTTGATGGATGGTGCAGATTACGGGCCATCTTTTCGAGCAGATAATCTTAAAACTTGCGTCACATTCGTTGACTTGCTCATAAAACTATTGACATTTTAAAACCATTTATCACCAAGTATATCATTCTATTTTGAATTTGCATTGAGAAAAGTTGGGTCAAGATGACGTCAAGGCTGTCTGAGAACAACGATCAAAGCATCGAACACGTGAACTCTGCAGTTTAAATTAGTTAGACAATAACGGATCGTAACGTAGGTATGTTGATTAGGCGTTGACTGTAGGATCAGGGATGAGGAACAATAGCGCATCGCTCGCAACTGAAATCGTCCGACGGCATTGCACCTCTGACCCGGCAAAGCCGCAATGCAGCGCTCGCCTACACCACACCAAACTACAACGCATATTACACTACGCGATATTCAGGGACCCTTTCCCTAAATCGGGATGGTGTAATAAGAGAAAGGGAGGAAGAGACCCTATTAAAAAAATACATCACCTAAATATCCGGCCCTAAATATCGTGTAGTGTAATAGGGGTTTAAGTTTTATGTTTGTTTACCATCACATGCATAATCGTCGCCATCTTTCAATAAACTTCGCAAAACATCGACAGTACCGCGTAATAACTCCTTTTAATTGCATTAACGGCTAATAAATTCGACATTATCAAGCCGTAGATAATATTAAATTACATCATAACTTAATACGCTGTTTAAAGTGTCATCTCTAACAATTATGTAAGTGCTATAATATGACGCAAATAAAGCTATCGGTTTCCAAATTGAGGAACATATTGGTTTCAGTGTGGGAGATGATATTTCAATATCAAAGGTCACAGTTATATAGTATGTATTGAGATATAGATGAAACGCAACCGATAAATTGAACGAAGCTGTTTTACATCGAAGTATGAATTACAGGGTGCGACTGAATACGAACAGTCGCCAACATAATTTGTTGTACACGTCAAAAGTGTTAAATATACAACGATTAAGATGTTGGCGGATGTACGACAGGCGATTTGTATGTGTTGGTAAACTGCGTGTTTGGACTGATTTCGTTTCTAGGAAAGCGAAGTTAGTCCAAACTCAAGTCACGCTTGAATAGTTATAAGAGTCTATAATATTAGACTTATATCTATTGAACAGCGGAATTCAACACGAATTTCTGTTTTAATAGGACCGGATTACAGACGCCGAACTTGCTGCTGTGATATCTTCTGTGATGTGCGAGCCAGCCCACGGATATTTTTATATGTGATTTACTAGTGCCCAGTACAAACCGAGTACAAAAAAAACGGAATATAGAGTTATATTTATTAGTGTTATTGGAACAATGAAGGAGGAGTGTAAGTTGTGTAGTGTGAATGGATGGGGTGGTGCTGCACAAGGGATGACGGATTTTTCTATATCGTCGCTGATGCGGCCGGCAGCAAGCCAGGGGGGGCAGGACCCGCGGCACGATGCAGTGCTACTGTCAGCCTACCTGTTCAAACTAGGTGACTATCCATTGTATACGCTTCACGATCACTACGCCAACAGCGGTGAGTATCGTGCACCACACACTAGTTCGCACGTACCTATTAACACGTCTGTCTGACACTAACAAGTAAGTTGATATATCCACCTCCCACTAACACCTCTCCGTGCATTAAATAACTAATGTTAATTATGTAATTATGTTAATTGTCGAAGTTTTCTTTTTTCTATAGCTAATAAACAGATTTTTATCTCAAGTTTTTATCCTACCCCCAATCAATCTTCATCCAACATTTTAAATACCTGTTTGAAGCCACAACTTAAACCGAGAAATATAGTTTACAACAAATTCATCGCAGTTAAACGACGTTGAAAAGATTAACGAGATGGGATTGGGATTCCCAAAGAGACATCCTTGGAACTCATTGTATTCCCCGAATGCAGACGCGCTGACAAATCTGTGGAACTGGCCAGTTACGTCTTCAATGGTTCCACAACGGTCCCTGTTTTTACTACAACAAACAGCGACCAACTTTTATAATCTGAACAAAATGAGAATTAAAGACATATCTCCGTTAATCATTATGCTAATTCATGTTATCATTTCTATTAAACGGGGCGTAATTAAAAAACTTTTCCAAAAATTATCGGCATTTATCATTTTTATGGCCGAAAATTACTAACATGAGCTATTAATGCCACCCTACTTCATTGCATTAATTATGTGATCACTCCAAGTTGGGTATCATCCATTCTATCAGTGTAAATTGATATATTGTAGCGCTATGTGCCTGTATGTGTAATTGTGTATGCGCATAAGTAGGCAGCACAATTTGCGTCAATGACGCTTTGTTCATACGCCAGTAACTATTGTCCGTCTGTTCGCTTTGTTAAAGAAACTGCGCAATGATCGCGGAAAAACATGAAAAATAACTTTTAAAATGTACGGCACCGAGACTTAATTTATAAAACTTAAACATGATATTATTTTAATACAACGCGTGTTAAAATGCAAGCCAGTGAGGCACTGAACAAATTGTGAACGCAAATTTTATCATACATTTTTTATCCGTGGCTAGACACAGGAAGCGATATAAATACGGATTTTATTATCTATAAATTGTGGAAAAAAATACATTACCGATCAAACTGCCATGAATTGATTTAATTGATATTACATCCTGATGATTCCATGTTTGGTGGCTAATATGTATGTATTATTATCACGAAGCAATAAACACTTTCGAATAAGTAAATGGAAATCATTATCCTTAAGCGTTAATTTACTTTTTACAAGTGCACAATAACAAAACGTAATAAGTATTATATCATTTGACAGCAGAACTTGGATATTCTGCAAAACGTCGCCATAATAGGAACGCTGCAGATAAAGTATAAATCAAAATTTGCGGAAACTAAGTTTTATTAAAAACTTACACGGCACTCGACAAGTTTAAATATAACTATCGACAAGCTGGCGTTTAATATCCGGCATCGCCAACATTCATATAGAACCATTTTTAGGATAGCGTTTATAGCAAATCTAGACATTTAACCGTTTGATCATTTTTATTACTTATCGATAAATGTCTATAATATGATTTTTATGCGACTATTCGAATAACTCGTAACAGGGATTTGCGTTGTTACAAAGCTATAAATTCTCACTTATAAAGGATACTTAGAAGAGAAACCTGATTTGAAGCATTAATCTATGTATTTTATAACTATTAAACTCTTCAACAAGGCATTTTATCATGTTCGCTAACCCAACATTCATTGGCTCAAAGGTTTAATGCATCAAGAGAGCTTCGTCAAAAACAAAGAAACTCAGATGACGTCACCGTTGATCCAATTTTCTCTGCTTTCCGCAGTCATGATTTTATGAAACCGGCAACTTGGAGTCGATAAAGAAAGTTCATTTGTTTTAATTGCGAACTGTGAAATGTTTAACGATTAGAATTTGTAAATGTGGACGATAAGCTTAAAGCACTAGATGCATTTATCTAGTTTATTCCAATGTTATCGCAAATTATACGTCGTCGGCACGATGTGAACCGACCTCGTACAGATCCGTGAGCGAATCCGGATCTGTGCGAATATCTCTTGTCACTTCTAGATTTATTCGAGCCATGATATGATGCAGTGATTCAATGACAAACAATATTGTTGTCAGTGCACGTCACTTAGCATCATATAAAAGTGACGGGAGAACGCTAAGTAATAGGAGATTGGCCCACATATGCTTTCAAAGACTGTTGGATAGTAAACTAGTTACTTTATGTCTTGAGGAAAACGATGGATGATGTTGGAGCTAAACTGGATATAGTATATACAATTAATACTTTAAGCCTTTACATAAATAACTAGTAAATATATAATATCATGATGAATATAGCCGATTAGTGCCTCATTACGATCATTTATATGACAATCGTTGCAGTTTCATGCGCAAGAGTTTTTTGGAACTGACTAAACTACAAAAAAGAAATTAAATTCAAATAACATCCAAGTCAGGCAAAGGAAAATAAAGCAGACTTGGCAAAATTCTTAAAAAAAAAAGTGAAGAAGAGAAGTAGGTATTGGAAATATTTCAGATAATAGGAACTTCAATCAGAGTCAACTGAAAATAAGTTACATTAAAGAAATGCCAGGAAGTTTCGACTTTATTTTAAATATAAGAAAATAGGATAAGTGCAGTGATATCGCTCTGGAATTGCCTAGATTATATACCTGAAACTTTTTCTAGCGTTAACTCGTTTCTTGTGGTTTCAGTAACAAAAAGTTTGTATTAAAGGCTCCCGCAGACAGGCGCGACGCGACGGTGCGTCGCGACTGGTAGAACAAATTCCATTAATTTTTCATAGAAATTGTTCTACTAGAATCGCGTCGCACCTGTCTGCAGGAACCTTAACACTGATATCAAGGCTAAGCTTTTTTCATTTTGTCACGATAACAAACACACTTCCATGTGATTTAAACAGGTTATCGTTACAAAAAAGTGCCTTTTTATTTATTTTTTGTTAGCCTTTATTGTATCCCACTGCTGGGTAAGATTATTGTTACAAAGAAGCACCTAATAAAAAAAAATACTTGCATTTTGCCGTTTACCTTATGAATTCAGTCAGCATCGTATCGTACTATCTAATATACCTATACAGTAGACTAATAGCCCATTAGAGTAAAGTCCTTGGACTTGGTAGTAATTGCAATGAATCTTAATAGAATCATGACAATAGCCACGTGTATCTTTTCTTCCAGAAGTTTCTAACTATGCATTCTCAGCACGTGTTCCCCTCACTTCGAAGCCAAACATAATCAAACAAATCATCGATTTTTTCCCTCGTATTTAAACTGTCGTCAGGCCATATTAAGTTCATGACAGAAACAAAGCATCCATTGTTAGAATCGTAAAGGCACTTTACTGTTGTAATCGATAAAGCAGTTAAATTGGTCTTCAATGTTTACACTGAACCGTAAGTTGATGACGTCACGGGTAGTCCCCCCGCGATGACTCACAAAAATCTCACTGGCACCACATAATCTCTTCCCGTTTTTTTTTCTCTCCCACTCCTCATCTAACCTTTGACGAGTGAGTGAGATAGAGCGTGCGACATTATCGTTCTTATTGCTCCAGGAAACGGTCGGGGAATAATCAACTCATTGAATTAATTCACACGAATCTAGAATCATCCGGAAAGTGGATTGTCTCTCTTTGCATTTTATTCATTCATACGCTTTTTTAAATAAAGTCCTTTCATATTGTAATTTAATTTTCGTGTTCAGGATGTTCTGTATTGGTGAGTTTTATTTCGATTTATTCTTCCAAATTTTTACTGTTATAAAGTTTGACATCTTGTATTTTTGTTTCAAAGTTGTGAAATACTTAGGATCTAATTTATTGAGCAACTTTTATCTTTTTTACACCAGCAGTATCTACTTACATAAATATTGTGCAAAAAACGGAAACACTAAATAAAATGTAGTCCGATTATCTAAAACAAAATATTCAATACCACATATCTCAGTTTGTTTGCCGTTTATCTTCTACAGATTTCAAGCATGTTATGTAAAACATGAAAACTGTATTCAGGAATTCAAATCTCTGATATCCAATATAAAAGTACTCGGCAGATTCAGTAAGTAGATCAATTCTACCGGAAAAAATACTAACTGTATTCAGTGCATGGCGAGCTTTATTCCGCCACTCCAGTTTAGTGCCGCCTCTCGGCGCGATCCAATAGGTACTGTTGGTTCACGAATGTTCGAGTTTGTGGGAATAGAAATAACTAGACTCTTCGCTACACTTCGGGAATATTCGCGATGGATTTTTGTACGTTACATGTTTTCAGTGTTATCTAAAAATGTTTTACTTTTGTTTCCTTTTTTTGGAAATAGGCTTTAGATACCTACTGTCAAAAGTGAACTCATAAAAATATTACGGGTTTGTGCATAATAAAAACTCAGGTGACTTAAGTAATTATTTTTACATCTGGTTTTATAACATTAAGGTTGGTGGTGGTTCATATAATTAAAACAAATAATCTTTCATTAAATTAACGTTTATTTAATGCTAATGAACCAATATTAGTGCCGTAAACTACAAATAACACATCCGCAAGCAACTAAAACTCAATTAAAAGTTTTAAAACTGTTCTTACTAAAATAACTTGGTAACACGCAAACATTCTGTCCCAACACCACAAGAATACAACCCTACAGAACAGGGAATGGTGGCCGCGTGATGGGCTATAAAAAGTTAAGTAAAACAATAATCAGTCGAGCGGGCCCTTTAGCCCTTCGCCCTCTCTTTCCAACCGTAAACATTAAACACTCACTATGCATGAGGCAAAAGCTTTTTGTAATTTCAATAAAAAAAAACACATGAATATTTAAAACGTTCTTGCACTAATAAATATGTTCTAAAATTAAACCCTACATTGCGCGCTGTCCAGTTTTTTTTAACTTTATGTCATTTTTACTCAATAAAATTTAAAACGTAATTAGGCCCTTAATAGGACATCATCTATTGCTGTCATAAAATTGTATTGCCTGGTTTGAACGAATCATCATAAAACACAATAATTAACCTCCTTCGACGTGTTTTTGTTAAAAAAATATAAATTAATTAGTGAAACGTATTTTTGTTGGCAGCTATCCGGGCCATTTATAAGGGCACGATAATGAATTATTTATTTAGTGTATTGACTGCGGCGGCTTTTGCAATGCCACGCATTGAATTATAGATATCATAAACCACTACGGCCACTTGATGTAGTTAGTAGTAGTTTGATGTTGAACGATATTTAATCATTTGTCTGTTTGTCGTGTTACGCATTGAGGTCTTGTAGGTGTGTCTGACAAAATTGAGCAACAACGAAACATGTTTATGACAAATTGGCTTAAGGCGCAGTTAGAAGCAAAAAGACGAACGACAATAAAATATAGCAACAAATAAGGTTAAAAAAAGCGATGCGTTTGATTTTAGTCGAATACAATGACAACCAAAATAAAAGTAATTTTGCAGCTTTAATTATTATAATTATTATGCATCGAAAGATATTTTTTGAGCTCTGTTTTATCATGATAGGTACTTACTACTTTATGAAGTATTTTTGAATAAGTCTTTGACAATACACTCAATAATTTTTTGGCTTGTAATAATATGTACCAATACGATTAACTCTGCGACAAAAAACTGAGCGTTTTACGGTGTCCTCCTGCGTTTGGGCAGCGCCTTAAGTTTAAACTGACAGCTATCTATAATTAATGCTTTTATCGTGTTAGGTAAGATGTTTTTTAAAAGTGAGTCAATAACAAATTGAGTTGTTTACGAAGTAATAGTTCAGCAGAAAGAAAACAATGAAGGGAGTGAACCATAGATATAAGAACTGTTTTTTACATTTCTATGGAGTGAACAAACGCGGAATTACATACTTCTACTAACAGTAACAAAGTAATTTATTTTAACAAGGGAAATAGAACACCTGGTAACGGTATAGCTGTAAGCGTAATTCCCATACAATGCAATACAAACACAGAAAAAACCAATCAAACGTTAGTAATATTTAAAGAAGTAATTGACTAAATGAAAGGCTATCGTTCACTAAGGCGTTGCTACAAGCAGGCGCGGCCATATAGCCGATCATTAGATATTACGTATGCATGCAGACGGTATACTATTGAGAATCCATTAGAATCTTAATAACCTCGTGCAAATAGACGTGTTTAACACTTTATGTTGCTTGTAAAAAGTTATTATTTGTGTGACATTTTATGTGAACGTAGTAGTTAAAGACACGGATTTTATTCTTGATTGTCATTCTGAACAAATACAATGACCAATCTAAAGACTCCATGCCGATGATCTGAGACAACGGATTTAAAATCAATATGGAAATATCCCAGTTTTATTTTATGTATCGTCAATAGACGTCTTTCTCACTCTCCCTGTCTCTCTCAGTCAACTCATCCCGCGGGGTAAGTTCGAGCGGCCTCAGTTGACTAAAGAGCCCTAGATGGGCTACGAAATGTTCTGTAATATATCTTTTAGACTCTCTTCCTTCTTTACTCTGTTCATACTGCCCGAACATGTGAACATTGCACTTAGATATACCTAATACAACTCGATTACAATCCTCAGCTCCCAATTCAAATTCTATTTACTATTCCGGACTATCACGGGAAACTCTCTTGGAGGCAAACTAAGCTTAGCCTTAAACGTGTCTTTTGAAAACTCCTTCGCAGTAATGGACCTCTTTACATGCAGTACCTTCACTCTCTTTACATTTATCGGCCCTTCTTTAAGAAAAATCTTAGAACTACGAGTATACCGTTCCAAATTTTTGAATGATATGAAAATGATATTCTTGCAGCGTTTAAATAGCCCATGGATGAGTATTATATATAACGTTAGTATATGACGAACATGCAATAGAAATTCAATTTATATGCAGAAAGTTGTTGGACTATAGGCTCAGACGGACTTAAATCCTACTGCAGCGACGTTGTAATTTCTGCCGTCATATGAAATTGAATACGTGCTCTTAATTTTATTACCTGAATATTAATTACTACATGACACAGATGTAGATTTAGTTTAACTTTAAGTTAGTCAGCTTTATGCAGATGTTTAACAAGTCCGCATTTTGTTTCAGGTAAGCCGCCCTGCACATGCAGCTTATGTGGCAGAATGCCTCGTACCTCGAGTTACGGTGAGTTTCACAATAAAACAACCTACAACCTTGACCTTTCTCTCAACCACTTTGGACAGAGGTTGCAAACTACAGGCCATTTTGCATATTTAACGTCACCGGCTCAGTAAGGGAACTTTATGAATATAATCGCATTAACCGTGTTTCCAGCCTTTGTCCAATTGAATCCTCGGTGCAGTAATCAAGTGGGTACGAGAGTGGGTCAGCGGGTCGTTCCGAGCCGGCGCGCGCCCGCATCGTCCCGACTCCCACCGCCACCGCCGCGCGCCGCCGCGCTCCCATGTTACATTATTCACAAATATAACTGACGATAAAAACGACCAATAAATATCTCACCCCTATGTTACGCACCACGTAAACACTAAACTCTTTTGTTTATCCCGAACGATACCAGTATACGACGTCTCACTGCCAGCCCACAATACTGAAATGTAAATTCGAATTCGTTCAACGTTTGCAATTCATTTATTTCCCGTTTCCTTATTTGTTTGCGCATGACATTATCATAGATCGACGTCGAATAAACCGCGAGATCTTTTATAAGTGAGTGTTGTTTGTGGAGGTTCTCACTTGATTATGCAGTGACCTCTATTATTTCTGAGCTTTTGAATTTGACAATCGCAGTCATAAATACAATTACATCGATTGTATCCTTTCACATTTCAATGTAAACCATAGTCGATTGCGTTTCGTCGGCCTTCAGAATTGACGCGTATCATGTTTCCCCATACATAATCTTAATCTTACAGTGTTCTGTATTTAACTTCATTTAATACAGGCCCAATAAACCCGCTCGCTAATTGCTCGGTTAAATGTTGACGGTAATTTCATTTCGTCATTCGGTGCGACTCTCGTTGGCGCAACCCTCGGCTCGTTGAGAGGAAGTACGCACCGGTTGCTTCCCTCGGTAAACTTAATTCCACGTCTCCGTACTGTACATCGTTTGGTTCCATCGTATGATTAATAAATAATATTAGTTGTGGGCCCGCATCGTGTACATTAATAACTCTAAAAGGAGTGATCGGGGCGGCAGGCGTCGCCAGCCAGCCGAGTACACCTATACCCAATCTATTATTTCATTTCAACTACTATAATTATAGCGATTCTATTCGTGTCGCAAGCGGCACTTTCTCGATTGATTGTCGATATAATTAGCCGTAGGGAATCTCATCTGTATACTTTGACGAAGCAATCACGGCGTCGCCACCCACGGTACCTTTTTACGATTTAAATAAAATCGTGCTTACTCTTCGTTCGGAGCGTTTATCGTTCATCTGGCGATATAAAATATCTATTTTAGGTCGTGTTTAAATATTGATGTTAATAATAGAAGGCGTCGCATCTGTTATAGTCAATTAATCTAAACAAGAATGTAGTACCTCCTAATGCATCAGTCAGTAAATGGTGGTCATTTTATTATTGGAAACAATTTAATTGGGTTAATTAGACGATTTTCGTATGTTCTAATATATTAGTTGTCCGTATTTGCCGCACGAAAAGACGACGCGTGTTAAAATATTTTAAAAATAGTGATTGGGGTTACTCGTCTATTTTTAAAAGTTAACGAGACACTTTGTAATAATAATTACATGTTTCGTTTGCATTATTCATACTACTACTGTAATTACGTTACTAGTTAATGACAGACTTGGGAGTCGGGTGACATTGAGGATTACATTCTAATCTCACAATACAATGTGGATGATTTAATTAAACGATGCTTTGAAATACACTTTCTATTCTAATGTCTCTCTCTTCATTAGAATAGAGGAGTTTTATTTGTTTGTATAGATATTTACATAATATAAGCTAACATATAAACTATAATAATATGTACAATTATATGAAAAAATAAACAGAATAATCATAGGGCATCAAAGAATTCGTTCGCATCGCTGTCGACAGGAACAGTGCCCAAAAAGCTGGCAGTAGAGGAGTTACTTTGCTGTTTATTATAAGCACCTTATATTTCTAGAAATCTCTGTGCTAATGGAACTTTTAGGTTTTCAATGTGATGTTATAGTCTTGTCCGAATGTTGGTTAAGTAAAACAAGTCACCTACCTACTTTAGATGGGTATACTTCCTTTTTTACGAAAAATACTTTCAATCAAAATGACGGTTGCGCTGTGTATGTTAAATCTTCTATGAAACATGATGTTATAGAACCCTATTTTGTAGATGCAAATTGTCTTATCTGTCATATAGACAACGTCTCAATTGTTGCTCTGTATCGTTCTCCTTCCTATAAAAACATCAATAATTTCATTGAAAGTCTGGATAAAGTGCTCATGCCCTCCACACAGACTGTTGTCTTGATTGGTGATATAAATATCGATATCAAGAATGGCAACAACGACACACATTCGGACGAGTATTTATCTTGTGCTGCCTCGCACGGCCTTCTCCCCGCTCACCTGTTCCCTACACGTGTCTCAAACTGTCTGGATCACATCCTCTTAAAAACGAATTTATCAGCCACAGCTATTGTCATTGAGTCGTCTATAACTGATCATGAACCTCTGCTATTATTTTTGCAAACCAATAATAAGTATCGTAATTTACCCCGTACCAAATGTAAAATTAACCACAATTCGGTTGTAGAAACTATCAACGGCAAAGATTGGTCTCCTATCTTGATGGTGTTGGATCCAAATAGAGCGGCGGAAGACTTAATAGGAGGTCTCTCTACAATCATAAAGAACAACACACATGAATATACAGTTCCCAGAAAGCATAGATCTCTTAAGCCGTGGATTACACCTGGCTTGCTACGCTGTATCCGAAACCGAGACCGCATGCATGTCAAATTAAAAAAATCTGCTAATAATGAAATTCTGAGAATAACATATACTCGCTACCGTAACTTCTGCAACTCATTATTAAGGAAACTTAAACGTGCGTACGAAAGGGAAGAATTTTCTAAGGCTAAAAATAATATTAGAGCAACTTGGGATGTGGTGAAAAAAGTATCTGACCTTTGTTCACACTGTCCTCCCCCTGTAGAACTGTTACATCTTTCTGACTCTCCTACGTCCTCTCTTAATAAAGTCAATAACTACTTTGCTAGCATTGGTAAAAGCCTGGCTACTAAAATAAAACCGGTGTCTGCCACGCCTACAATATCGGCAACGAATTCTAGTAGCTCTATGGTTCTTCTTGAGTGTACAGAAATGGATGTCGAAGACATCATTCTGAGTCTCAAGCCCGACTCCGCTACTGGTTGGGATGGCATACCCATTAACATAATCAAGTCCACGAGAAGTGTATTGGTCCCAATCATTACACATGTCTGTAATCTCGCCATTTCATCTGGTGTCTTCCCAGTGGTCTTTAAAAAAGCCGTAGTTCACCCAATACATAAAGCCGGTCGCAGAGACGACGTCAACAACTACAGACCTATCTCGGTTCTCTCTGCGATGTCAAAGATCTTGGAACGAATTTTAAACAAGAGTCTCGTCAGTTTCCTTGATGTTAATAATATTTTAGCCCCCAACCAATTTGGTTTCCGTAAGGGAATGAGTACTGAAGATGCAATAATGGCTCTGTCTGACTACGCAGTTAGGACTATTGACAACAAGAGAAAGTGTCTTGGTATCTTCCTTGATTTATCTAAGGCCTTTGATACCGTTTCTGCGCCGGCCTTATTGAATAAGATGGAAGGCATTGGAATTCGAGGCTTGGTGCTGGATATCTTTAGGGACTACCTGAGGAATCGCACTCAAATGGTTAAAATCGGGCAATATGTGAGTGAAGAGCTTCCCATTGCATACGGTGTGCCTCAAGGTAGCATATTTGGGCCCCACTCTATTCCTTATCTATATAAATGAACTCTGTAAACTGTCCATTCAAAACTGTAAAGTCATCACATATGCCGATGATACTTCCCTGCTTATAGATGGAGTAGACTGGGCCCAGTGCTATCGGAGTGCCGAGAAAGCGATTTCACGTGTTATGGAATGGTTGAGTAACAACCTTCTCACTCTAAACGTCAGTAAAACTGTTTATATACCTTTTTCTATCAGGTCAAATTTATGCCCATCACCTTCTCTTACTCTTAAAGCCCATATATGTACGCCTTCCACCATTTGTGACTGCCTTGCTATTTCTAAGTCCACTAGTGTCAAATACCTAGGCGTACATATCGACCAACATCTCAATTGGCATAAACACCTAGACACACTTTCTGGTAGAACTCGTAAGCTGATTTACGTTTTTAAAAAATTACGCAAGTCTGCTGATATCAATACATTGAGGTTGGTTTATTTTGCTTTATGCCAATCGATCTTAGCTTATTGTATTCCAATCTGGGGTGGAGCTACTGAGAACCATTTCATCCGACTAGAACGAGCACAAAGAGCTGTTCTTAAGGTTCTGCTCTTTCGGCCGCTAAGATATTCCACAGAACAGCTATATGCGGAATCTAAAGTATTAACTGTCAGGCAGCTGTATGTCCTTCAGTCAATGCTCCGTAAGCACTCTACTCGTCCGTCCTCAGAGCCAACAGGCAGAATTAAACACACAGTTTTTCCTCATGAGTCGCATAGAACTTCGTTCGCCAAGAGACACTATTACGTCACCAGCACGAAGCTTTATAACCAGCTTAATAAAGTACTAAAAATTTATCCCGATACTAAATATCAGTTCAAATCTAAGTTACAGGAATATCTTCTAAAACTAACTTATCGCAATACGGAGGATCTTCTGTTGGGAAACTTTAGAAATATAAATTAATATTTAAGGTTTTCATAAAAGGAAAATTATGATAATTATTATATACTCTCGCTTACGCTCGCACACTTACTCATACTCATAGTCACACACACTCTTTCTCAAACATACACTCACCCTCTAACACCCACACACACATAACACACCCACACACACATAACACACCCACACACACATAACACACCCCAACACATTAGAGACATACACAACACTTTCATCTATTTTTGTTTTTCTTGTATTCTGTTTTGTTTTGTTTTTTTTTTTTTCTTTTTATTTCTCTTGGACTTGCCCTAACGGATTATTGTGTATAATGTGTCCTATTTTCTATATGCACATCACTTTGAAGGGACACTGGCTTCTAAGATACAGGTACATAAACCTAGTTTAGAAGTCAGGGTTTTACACTCTGGAACACTAACTTAAGCCATTTTTAAACTGTAATAATGTATATGCATTTTTGTTTTGAGAGAAATAAATATTATTATTATTATAATATTATTATTTATGGTAAATGATTGTTATTTTGCATTTAATGAAGCATCCTATGAGGGTTATAAATGGAAAAGATTTGATTTTTTGTATGATTGTTTGTAACACTTTCGCGATAAAACGGCTGAACGGATTTGGATGAAATTTGGCACATGGTTAAAACATGACCGTATTAGGACATAATTATACTATGATGCTTTTACCCCGATATTCCCACGGGATCGAGACTTATACGAGTGAAACCGAGTGGCATAGCTAGACGTTAATAAAAAAAAATAGCTTATAACATTAGCTAGGTTTGACCTAGTCATTTCCTAGTTCCTCATATTTCATTAGATGTGATCTCATCGCCGTTATCTTCATTTATTTTATCAATATTCGTACTCGTCCAGATAATTTAAATAACCTATGCGTTATGTTAATCGCGCTAATTTTTGCGAAGGCCGCGTCGAGACCTCGCAAAAAGCAGATTCGACCTCGCGTTTATCATTGTCGTGATATCTTGATATGCGCACTAACTGCCTTTTGATAGTCTTTACTTCTCTGGCTTCCTACTGCCCTGGTTAGACGCGTGCGCGATATTAACTTATAATAGCTTCAAGTACTGTTACTTATTTATTGTTGTAAATATGTGGAAAAAGCTTCAAGCCAGTAAGTCCATTTTTATTGATTTTTTTTTCAGAGGGGACTCTTTATTGTGTTTATTCATTCGTCTGGTGTCCGTTCATTCATTCACTCGCTTATTGTATCGCTCGACCTTGAATGACAGATCAATTTTGTCACGCGAGTTGTCTAATCGTAAATCGGGAAGTGTCAAATGTATTGTTTAATTGATTGTTGTTTTGCACTTTTATTTTTTGTTTAACTTTCTATTTTGCGCGTGTTTTTCCTTGTTCACCATTGGAAACATCGAGGTGATAAACTAATTTGTTCTCAATAATTAAAACCTTTCCTGTTATTAACCACTGGTTTATTATTTATGACTCAAGCTCCATCTCCTCGTTTCATTGCCATTCGTTACCATATTATTCCGTATAATTAAGTGCCTACCTACAGTAAAAACATAATTTTAGAAACCGTAATACCGTTATTTAATATGACTTCTGTAACATAATACTTATTATTTATATTTGGAGCAAAGTTTAACAATGATTTACTTATTAAATTATTTTTCTTATAATAAAAGCTTGGTTAATAGAGGAAAAGTTATCAAAAAAAATACTATTAAGTAAAAAATAAATAGTTTTCTACTTTATTATAATTTGTGATAAGTTAAGGATAATCTACATATACCTACATCAAATATGTATATTGCATTTAGTTATTCATGGCCCATGCTTGGTGATAACACTTCTATCGTTATTCCCCACAATAACATGTTTTTTAAACAACAAAAATATGTTTATGTACCTATGTAATGATTTCCTTATAATTCACAGTTCAGATAATGAGTTCAGTTCATTTATCAATGTACTTAATAGAGTAAGAATCACCCACGATGTGGCACAATTGAAAAGTTCAATAAAAACAATCAGCGAGAGTGGTCCAAGCGCCATTTTATTCAATTGCAGTCATATCTAAATTACTCGCGATCAAATACAATATCGTATGCAATAACATTAAAAACTAATCAAGTTGCTCATATTCACTTAATTTATTCATATCTTGTTTTATATATAACCTCAATTAATATCAATTCAGTAATTGTTCTACGTTTGGCTCCTATCGAGGTAAAATCTTAGAAGTTTCATGAAAGCAACTTCTAGTTCTTAAAACTCGTTCAAGTAGTTGAATTTTCAAGAAGTTCCTACACAGATTCAGACTTTAGTCACTTTAGATTTTGCTTCTAAATGCTTTATTTAAGGCTACAAGTACATATGTAACAAAGCAAATAATAATAAAATTCATAGTTATCGCCAAACTGGTTAAAAACGTTGAATAAGTAAATAATAAAGTTGATAAAGTTATGTTATATCAAAAACTTAATGAATGACCGCATGACCAATCTATCGTTACGTGATAATTATTTTCAACCGAACACTATAAAATTATCATATTAAGCACCGTGTATGTTCAGACTATTAAATATTATTAATAATTCTTATGAATCAAAGGGTGGCAGGCGACATATTAGCCGCCGCCGTACCTTGTAAATAGGGTTGTCATTTCCAATATGTTGTTCACCCACGGCCCGAACAACGCACCCAACCGAAACAGAATTTCCGAAGGATTATTTGGGTTAAAGAGCAAATTTTTACGCAAAGTTCCTAAGTAGGCGTTTATTTTCTTTTGTCTGGTGTACGCTTTCGATTTATCCTTATTAGGCACTATTTTATCATGGTTGGCGGAGTTTATGTAGTAAAAAATATAATATTACCTACTCTACAATTTACCTCTGTACCTAAATCACAGGCACATTTTTGATGTCCATCGCCAACTTTTTTAGGGAACGCGAATTAATAAGAGGTTCTATGTCAAATAACTGCCAACTTTTGTTGCCAACCATATTGAGGAGTTCTCAAGAGTATTCAACGCGATGTTTTATAGCTGTTTGCTTGTTTTGTAAATGCCACCGACACAAGGCTACTCGCAAAGTGAATTAACTCGCCAAATCTGAACTTGAACACGCAAATTATTTTACGCCAACAATACAATTATTATGTCCCATTCGTTACATTATTTCCGCAATTAGATTCAGATAATGCAGTAATACGTCATATGCTAAAATATGGTTTGGTACAGCTAAAATTGCTCTAACCTTCGCCTGACCTAAAATCCCCATAATTTTGTTTTTCCTCTTAATCGCAAAAGAAGATTTTCAATTCGCATTTAAAAACACTTATTCTAGCTAGCACAGCAATATTTATGAGTAGATTCCGAGTATTAATCTAGAATGTAACTTTTACGACAATAATAAAGTTTTTCGTCGCCATTTACCATACATTCAAAACGATAATCTTCAGCTTTATTATTAGTATTAGTACCTATACTAATACTAATAATAAAGCTGAAGAATTTGTTTGTTTGAACGCGCTTATCTCTGGAACTACCAGTTGGATTTGAAAAAATTCTTTAAATTCTTTTGCTTTTGATAGCCCAATTCTTAAAGAAGGCTATTTAACGTCACGCTGCGACTCTTAGGAACCGAGCAAAAAGAAAAAAAAAGTCAGAAAGAACGCAATTTGAAAGCGCGGGTAGGCGATGGGATGCGACGCGGTTAAACTAAACGGCGGGTGAAACCGCGGAGCACAGCTAGTCCTCAATAAAGTCGCCTCAGGCACATTTAACAGAATGGCAAATAAAACACGACACGAATCCAACTACCAATAACTGTGTGTTGTTTAAAATTCTTCGCCCGTCAGGGATTTGGCACTTGGGCGCGAGTTTCGAATTCATAATACTTTTTATAGCCACCATCTTGATATGGATGAATTTGATGTATCGTTATTCTATCTGCTTTGGCATGTTTAAGGCGGGGCGTTCTGTGTTGTTAGAGGAAGTTCTGAAAAAGGAAAACCAAGTGTTGTTTTTTTTTTGTTATGCTTGTCATAGGTACCATAAATCTAACTTACAAGTTACAACAAATATACTTGGATAGTAATAACCTTTTTTGAACAAAGCCTTCGCAGTACATTAATTCACACACGCACACACATTAATCTACAAATTATTTTTGTCCATTGTAATACTATAACTTATTCAAAAAACAACCAAATACAACTTCCTAAAAATAATTGCCGAGATGATTTTTCACAAAAAATCATACAAAACACTTCCACCATTTAATTTATTTTTAACCGATACCAAGTTCTGTATTTAAATTCTAGCGTCCATCTTTTAGATAGATGTAATCCGTACACATTTGAGTGCAGCTAGCTGTCGGCTCGGATTTAATGTAGACAACATTCGGCCTGCATCACTGTCACTGGCTCTAGTGGATTCACAGGTCACATAGAGCCAGTTAATAATGTATATTTTGATTTATTTTCGTTGGATCCCAGTTTTAGATCCCATTTTTAGGTACTATAGAAAACGAAACGACATACGAATTTTTATATATTTTGACACGTGCGCCATTGCTATGATGCATTTCATTTATGAAAATCTGTAGTTACTTACTTATATAATCAGCCTATAATGTTTCCACTACTGCAGCTGGGACAGAGATCTCCTCTTTATGTAAGAGGGAGTGGGCCATAATCCACCACGCAGGCCCCTGCGGGTTGGTAGACGTTACATGTCTTCCAATTTTTGGTTCCAGGGGAAGCCGGTTTTCCCACGATATTTTCCTTCAACGTTTTGAGAGCAGTGGTAATGAAATAATTTACACAAAGTAAAATGACTGCTGCCCTGTGTCCCAGCAGTGGGAACATTAAAGGCTGATTGTGATAGTGAAAGTAGCTGCTTGGGTTTGAAGTTTTGAACCCACGACCTACAACTCTAAGTCGCGGCCATTACCACTGGGCCACCAATGCTCGTGACAGTCAGTCAGTTACATGACATAACAAAATACAAATACTTAAAGATATCTCCTTTTCTGCCTTACTGGAGGTAGTCGGAAAAACTCCTTTACATAAAGCTAATAACATTTTCAACCCTCAAAAGGAGCAAGTATCTAAGTGACAGTTTCACACCGATTTTCTTCTCAAAATCTGTTAAACCGCCATTTCCATGGCAGCTAAACTAAAGCCCCAAGAATTCAGTACCGGGTGTTGCAATAAGTAGTAACAGTTTTATACACCCTAATAAATGTCGCCTTAGAATACCTACCTTAGTAACCCATTTTCCGAGGTGAACTCTGCAGCGGAACGCGGGAAATGTTTTTACAACATTCTTTTTAGGGTTCCGTAGTCAACTAGGAACCCTTATAGTTTCGCCATGTCTGTCTGTCCGTCCGTCCGTCCGTCTGTCCGTCCTCGCTTAATCTCTGTGACCGTTAGCACTAGAAAGCTGAAATTTGGTACCAATATGTATATCAATCACGCCGACAAAGTGGTAAAATAAAAATTGGAAAAAAATGTTTTATTAGGGTAGCCCCCCTATATGTAAAGTGGGAAGTGATTTTTTTTTAATTTCAACCCTAACGTGTGATATATTGTTGGAAAGGTATTTAAAAATGAATAGGGGTTTACTAAAATGATTTTTTGATAATGTCAATAATTTCGGAAATAATCGCACCAAAAGTAAAAACCAATTTGTCCCCCCCCCCTCTAACTTTTGAACCATAAGTTTAGAAAATATTAAAAAAATCTGAAAAGTAGAACTTTATAAGGACTTTCTAGGAAAATTATTTTGAACTTGATAGAAACAACAGTGTTTGTACAAAAAAGACAAAAAGTTGTACAAAATCATTTCTGGACTAAGTTCGTAGTATAATCGTATATGCAAGCATTTTTTTTTTAACTTCGTTTACATATTTTATTATCCTGAACGTATCTTTTTTCAAACAAAAAAAGAATTATTAAAATCGGTTCTCGCAATCCAAAATTACCACCGAAAACTTCTGGCACGTCTATGTATTAATTAGTAACCCAATTCCCCGAGAGATGGCGCTGTAGGTACTATTACATTGGGTCGGGTATTATCGAATTGTACGTGGGAACACTTATTGTGACGGACGGGAAACTACGGAACCACTACTAGGAAACACTGAGCGTGGCCCGACACGCTCTTGGCCGGTTTTTTTTTTAAATCCGGGATTAGTAAGGAGTCCTTAACTGACTTCTAGAATTTTGAGACTGCGCAACGGTGAGACTGGCAGGATAGAAAAGTATTAAGGTGAAAAATAAATAGAAGGATTACTTCGTTAATTTTATCAGAGGGGCAATTCTCGTAATTTTAAGAATGTTAACACTCAGTTTCAATCTGTCAAAAATACCTCTAATTTCCCTACATTTTGACAAGTTTTTGACAATTTGTTTGTCGCCGAGATGAAACTGCGACTAGATTTTGAACGTTTTAAATTACGAGAATTGGCCTTCAGATGACGTGCGAAGGCGGATAGGTAATCTACGGTGGTAAAATACATTATAGTTTTTAAAACAATATTTATTTTCTAAAGATACGTTTCATTTAGTTTTCTAACAGCTAAACTCATCGTCGTCTGCCTAACCGTTTCCCAACTGTGTTAGCGTCGGCTTCCCGTCTAACCAGTGGCAGCTAGAATACCAATATTTTACATTGAGCGACTGCCAACCTGACCTCCACAACCCAGTTACAGGGTAATATGATACCCCTTGGAAAGACTGATCGTCAGACTTTCGGGCTTCTGACGACCCGTAGCGACTGTCCAAGATCCATGAATGACAGCCGGGACCAACGGCTTGCTTAAAGTGCTTCCGAGGCACGAAGGGGTCTCGGTATGCAAAGATGGTCACCCATCCAAGGACCTAACCTGATCGATCGAGCCGTGCGGCTGTTATTACTTAGACACGAGCCCCTCCACCTCTTCCTTTCTACCAGCTAAGCTACCCCTTAAAAAAAGAAAAACTACCCCATTGAAATGAATATCACAGCCAACTTCGTAGACCTCGTAGACCCTGCTACGGCGTAGCAGCAAATCTCGTCCTTTTTTAGCGACCAATCAAACTAACGCCTCACTCGGTTCCAAAAAGTCCAATCAAATTAGGAATCAACCTGGAACCTAGGACACTTGGTACACAAATAGAATGTTCTAGTAGAACTACCAGTACGATGTAACTGGAACAGTGAGACGGACGACTTTAAAAAACATTAGATTTTATCTCGAACAGTTTCGGGTCGTGTTAGCTAGCACGATGCGATGTGCCAATGACTTTACATACTCTCTTATCTTTCATCTCTTAACCGACTTGTGAGGTTTCTTATTGCCGTAACTGCTGTACAAGGAGGAGCAATGGTGGCCTAGTGTTAACGGCCGCGACTTACGAGTTGTAGGTCGCTGGTTCAAGCCCAGATAGACGTTTTACTTTGTGTAAATTATTTCATCACTACAAAAACGTTAAAGGAAAACATCGTGAGGAAACCGGCATGTCCTGGAACCAAAAATTCGAATACATGTGACATCTACCAACCCGCACTGGGCTCGCGTAGTAGATTACGGCCCACTCCCTCTCACAGAGAGCAGGCCTGTCTCTCAGCAGTGTGAACATTATAGGCTGATTATGCTGTACAAGGTAGTAAGCGACATCATCAAAAGTTCTGATACTTATTCAAATTTAAGTTATTATTATTATTCGTATTTGTATTACCAAATTAAAGTACGACGTTTTTATGTACTTTTTACGCGTTTAATATTACAGGGTAATTAAAGTTATGCTTTTTATTTTTATTGTGCCACTTAATTTTTGGAAGTAAGTACCTACTTAGTTAATTAATAAGTACTTAACTTGGGCGTGAAGGTTTAATTACAGTATTTTTTAAATTTAAAAGTGTAGTGTGTTCTTTTAACCGACTTCATTAAGTTAAGTTTAAAGTTTTTTTATTATGTGGTTATTCTGAAACTAGTTGCTGGCAATAGACACGCCCCCTATTACATGGGGCTTAAACATAAATGGCGAAATGTGGGTGTACCTCCACCTCCGTACTTTTTGATAAGTATTTATTGAATTTCGATTCAATTACTTGAACAAACTTTGAATACATAACTGATAACATCTTTACCAGGATCATAAATCTTATATTTATTTTCAATAATCCCTACTAAAAATTAATAAAAAAAACTCCAAAACGTGTTCCCTTAATGGACGAATAAAAAATCAAATTTCCTTACTATCATATCGGTATCAAAGAGGTTTTTTTTTCTGTCATAACGATGATCTTCCGTACAGCCAAGGTCAATGATTTGTTCATGCAAATCATTTGCCAGAGAATAAACAGACAAAGTATGACAATATTTCAACACGGATTATGTATCGCTAAATGACGAATTTTATAGTTTTTATTCCAATATAAAACTACATTAACTGGCGCCATGACAGAAATAAATGTAGGTACATTTTAAAAGTGACTTTTTTTTTCTAATAAATGATTGAGTGTTTGAAACGTATTTCAAATTAGCGACATTAAAATAGTAGGTATCTTATTTGAGTAAAAATAAACTCAATTTCTATATTATTTATTCATCAACCTTCCAGTGCCAAACTTACCTAAAATATCAAACAATGGCAAATAAATTATGTAGATAGGTACAGTCAACAAAAGAGAAAAGTATGCAGGATCGTCGGATATAGTTGAAGTTTAGTAAGAAACCAATGGATGTTGTCGACTGAAATTTAATTTGACAAATGAGCTGTTTATTTTCTATTAATAAAATTAATTTTTTTTCGAGAACACCCATCGGTTTCTTACTAAACTTCAACTCTTAGAGCAGTTGGTTTAATGCTCTAAGCTTCAACTATATCCGACGATCCTGCATGCTTATCTGTTTTGTTGACTGTACCTTACCTACAGCATTGAACTGAAGCTCCACATTATTTAGCGATACGTCAATAACGAGGTACTTAACACGTCATCGCAGAAGGTAATAATTTGGTATTCATTAAGATTCTTGCAGACAGTGTTTACGCAAGTGTATACATAACACCCACTAACCTTGAAACGACCGAATTTTATGTTCCATACAACACAAAGCCAAAGCCAACATGTTAATTGAACACTTGATTTATATCGCGAAATATATTAAAAGTGTAGTAATTTAGGATGAAAGGCATATTTATATTATAATCCCGTTCACTGTAAACATACAATTAAGTACACTTTCTATTGGCGTGCGAATGTTTTCATGCGCTGCAAAAAGTGTGGCGAACGCAATCAATCCTTTTGATACGGAAGGCGCTTAATAACATAACTATAAACTCATGAGAATTGGCATCTGAACGAAGGAATAATATAAGCGTTTTCCCTAAAGAAATCGCTCGTTGTTGTTCACATTGTCTGTTTAGGCAGTAGGTATCGTTCTCAATACGTACAGACTACAGGCGGCCTCTTTCGCCCTGATCACTCAAATGTCTGGTCGCAATTAGGGCTGCCATCCGCTCCATCGCACGGACATCGTCCTAGTTTTTAGCACGACGAGGTGAACGTTCGGTGAATATCCGAAAATATCCGTTCGGCAAATTCGCCCGACTCTATAAACCGTATCGAAGTCTCTGAACAGCTAATAGTTTTAGTGTAAACGGTATCGATATGAACAGGAAAATGTTTACTGAAACCGCAATGAAATAGCAGTTTAGGTTCTTTATTATGTCGTTATATACGTTTATATCCGAATGGTTTAAATTATGTATTCTTTTGGAAAACCCACACTTTATTTGCGGTTTTGGATAAACAATATTCTTACAATCATGGTAGGTACCTATTATCAATTTTTATTCATTTCTGTCTTTGTTTGAGTATTTGCAAGCAAAGTGATAAGATTAAAGCATCAAGTAGGTCCCTCGCTTCTAAACCATTTCACAATTAATTTATTAAAATTATCTAGATTAAGATGGTATTTTCCATTGTCCCTATACAAACTAGTAACATGTACTTATATATTTCCTAATTCAAGTCTACCATGACAACCACATTCACAAAGTGTGCTGCGCTCCAAAAGCATAATACAATCGTAGACATAGTCCTGGTGACCCTAAGCATGGGATGTAGAGCGGTTCGCCGGCGCCCCAGGGTGCTCATTTTGCGCACAGACGCGACTAGCCGACTGCCCGCTGTTGACAAGCCCATTGTCAATACTGTGCCTACACTACCCACTACCCGGTTCCATTCAGGACATCGACATACTTCCCTTTTTAGGCTATTATATTTAGAACGGGGCGTAGACAACACGCCTTATTCTAGATTTTATGGTAATGCTATACTCAGACAGTGTAGCTTTTCTTTGTTCAGTCTTTATCGTTGAAACATTTTTGCTTTTTGATTTATGTATCTAGCTCATGAATATTGGATTTCGAATAATATTTTAACTTAACTGAATGCTAAATTGGCTTTATTTGAAATTCGATACGTAAAGCTATTTTTCGCGTTTAAATCATAGTTTAGTTTTGATTTACCGAACCAAAACTAAAATTCCCATGAGAAACCACTTGTTGGTGTGAAACGCTCATTTTCAATGTAGTATGCTCGATGGACGTTTGAATCAAATTTATATGATTCTTATGAACAATAAAATACGTGTCACCATTTATGGTGTGTAAAACATTAATCGCTTCTCTGACCATACTATGAAAACTGAAAACCCCGTACTTAAGTGCCATTGAGGAGTATTTATGACAGCATTTCAAATGGACGTTAATTTCTGTCAAAGCTCGATTGATGGCTGGAGATAGGCGGTTCAGTGCAGATGTCAAACGTTACTTAGCTGTAATTATGTCACTGTCGCCGTTCCGTTGTGCCGTCGCCGTCGATAAAAGCGTTCCGTGATCGTACTCGTCAGTCCTCGCTAATTGTCTGATTGGATCGGCAGGCTTATTACGTAAGAAAGAGCAATCAGCAATTATCGCGCAGTCATCGCGCGATCAATCGCTAAACGCAAAAAAAATCGGTATTATCTAAAAATCGTTCGCTGATCGCTCGCCAATTGTTATTATGCACTTATCGCTACGACACTAGCGCCAAAACAATCATGTAGCAAACGTCGGAACTAAAGTCAATTGTCAATCACATGAAGAATCTTATAAGTTTTGTTACGAAAAAAACTTACAAACCACTTACACCCTCTTAAAATTTACCAAAAATAGCTTTGCGCCGGTTACAAGATGCATAAGTGGGTGAAAACAGTGTTAGCTTGGACTCGAAGCGACTTGGACTATTCGGCTGTTCAACAAGTAAGTTTTAAAATAATATTGATGTGAAACAAAGGTGTAAAAATTAACTTTGAAATTAACAATACATAATCTTGTTTCAGTATAAAATGGCAAATAGAGTGTCCAATGATCAGCTAGAAGAACTTTTAGATTTTCTAGCTGAGCATCCCAAGTAACCAAGATGACCTATCTGAAATTGATAAAAAAATCTTGGCTATCATCGGGGAACAAGCTGTTTATGGTGATACTCAGCACAGAGTACCTGTATTTGTAAGTTACCTACTAATATGTATAATATTTGAATGTATATAAAATGTATTATTATAACACATTTTGTTTTTTAGAACATTCAACCTGCAGACCAATTAACAACTGAACCAGACAATATTGTTGTTTTGGAAGACATTGTCATATCAGGTAAATAAAAATCATTACCTACACAATCATTCACAAATCATATATTTTACTATGTAATCCATCACATCAGAATCTGTGTTTTATAAGTACTACATTTTGCTTTGTGGTACCTATTTATTTTCTTTGTTTCTCTCTATATAATTAGATTTATATTTTTGACCAGTAGTATACTTTTGTTTAATTACAGACACTTCAGAATTTCCTGAGCCTGTTGCCAGTTCAGTAGAAGTTCAAACACAACAAGTGCCTGAGCCAAATCAGACAGGTAATATACCTCAAATGCTTTAGATAGGTATGATAATGATAAGAATCTAGACGCTTCTGTACTGTATGGTATTGTCCATGGTGATTTTGATTGTATCAATCTTACAAGCAAACTTAATCATATTTTAGCAAACCTAATCATATTTTTCAGGATCAGAGAGTCCCGTGAGTCAGCCTCAGCCTGCTAGAAGTCATCCCCGCCCCAGACATAATAGAGATAGTACTACTAGTGAGTATGTTTTATTGACCCTAGGGATTCAATTTGTTTTATAGGTATTAAATATAACAATTATACATTTGTTGGTATTGTTTCACGCTTGTGACTAACACATTGGGTGTGTGCCTGGGTTCGATTCTCAGGTTGGTCAGAGTTATTAGTATCTTCTTGCGGAAAATTCTTAGTAGCCTGAATGGCTGGCGAAACAAGGCAGTGAATAGCAATAGCCTTACCCCCTTTTGTATATATACATGGGAGATCTATCAACGTCTCTGGCAAACTGGGTGTACAAATGTACCTCTGCCTACCACTTCAAAGTTTATAATGACATTTTTAATTCTCATTACAGCTTCACGCACAAGAATCGACCCCGAATGGGTGAAGGAATTAGAGAGGAATAGAGTACAGGCAGAGAACAAGATGGCTGATGCTACTCTCATCATCGCTGAAGCTGCAAAAATGATCGCCGAGGCGTCACTCATGAATGCTGAGACGAATCGCATGAATGCTGAGACGTCTCGCAAGCAGTTAGAGCTCATGAAGGCGATTAGCCAGGCAAACAGCGCGCCAGCAGCTATGGACACTAATTAATAAAAAAATGTGCCTATTAAACTAATGTATTTTATTTATAATGAAACTAATTTATTGATTGATATACACATGTATTTATGATGGAACATATTAGTATTATTACTGAGTTCAGTTACACAATAATTTTATGATTGTTATAATAATACTTATTTATCAAAAGTCAAAGCATTTATTTCAAATATCAATAGCCCAAAAGGCACTTTTGATTGTAAAATTTAACAGTAAAATAGAATTGATTCTAGTTGCCCCTTCAAGTAGTTTCGTATGAAGAAGAATAGGAAAAAACTCCACAGTTACTCTTTTAAAATGTTTTCCAATATTTTTTATATATTAATTATATAATCAGGTATAGGTGATTACTTAGAATACAATTACTATACCACAATAGGTAAAAAGAATTAAAAGGAATCAATGGCAGATAAAATATGTGATAGATACAACGGTGCTCACATATTTACAAATATTGTAAAAGTACTTTTATGATTTTCCTGAAATTTTAACAAGTATTATGTCAGAGTGTGAGTTAAAGTAATCACAGAAAATAAGTCAATGTCATAAAAATAATAAGTATACAATTAAAATTAGCAACCACTTCGATTTTGTCAGTTTGAATTTTGAAGTTAGATATTAGAGTAGAATAGAATACTCTTTATTAGTTGTATTATAGCCTCCTAGCACAATCTTAGATAAAATTCTTCGAATTATAAGACTTTCTTTGTAATAAGCAATCAGCGAGCGATCAACAACAAGGGAAAAGGTTATCGCAATTTGACAGCCAAATTTGCTCGCCGATTGCTGTCGCTCTGCTGTCAAAAACCATGCGTAATACGAAATAGTTGCGATCACCGCGCGATCACTGTAGGAAATTGCACTGTTTAGTTAACTGATTGCTCCATAGAGGCAGCACTATCGCTTGTTTGCTATTCTATGGCTATCGCTGCTACATAATACAGATTTGCGAAATTTGCGCGATAATTGCGCAAATTTCGCTATTGCTAGGCTTCTGCAAGATACGTAATAAGCCTGCGGGATATTGTTATTGATTAAACATTACACTGGCTTTTAGAGTCTAACTAACAATGTTCGGGACTATCTGCCTTTTACATCGTTTGCAAATTGAATGGCTACGAGTATGTGTACGGAAATAGCGTCTTCTTCTCCATTCAAGACTCTGGCTTTGCTGTTAGCCTGCATCATCCCACTGCTGGGCAAAAGCCTCTCCCCATGACTTCCAGCTCATTCGATCCAGGGCTAAAGGCAACCGCTGGTCGTTTGTTTTGCTCCAGCTCGTCCCGCCGTCTTCTACGGGGTCTGCCGCGACGCCTTCTGGCTGTGTCAGGGCTCCACGTAGTGTTTATTTTGGCATGCATTTATTTAGCAGACAGCTATTGGTCTTTAATTCTTAATAATCTTCAGACTAATGAAACTTAGATTTGTTAGTCATCAGCCTCATATCTTAAAAGAAAATTATCATTAAAATGCCATATAAGTAATCTCACATGCATTTACTTATTATCTTTGATAATGATAATATAAGTTTTGTACAATAATATCCATTCTTAAACCTACATAATACATCAATTCGGTGTCGGATATTTCGAATACAAGTCTTTTGTTCGTGACAAAACATGGCAAAGCGGCTAATAGTGATGTAGGTGGCTACAGTTATAAAACCATTAACTATGTACAGTGTTTACTGCACGATAATAACCACTCGATGAATCGCTCCGTGCATCGGAGGGGGCCAACCCTACCCGTTCAAGGTCGCAGGGGTGAGCACAGCGTATACAATTTGTTTTATTTATGTACACTACGCTTTACGATGCGCGCCTCTTATATTTGTACGCTCTGTACCTTTCTGAATAAATAAACCTTTTAGTGACAGTGTTACAACACTATTCGTGTGTTTTTTTAGGTAAATTGGCTTTCGATTGAATTTATTTTTGTTAGGAATTATTGATTTTATGGCCTCATAATAGTTGTGGTGCTGAAATGCGTCATTTGTATGTCAAGTTATATGACTGGGTAATTGGGTATCCATACTTAATATTATAAATGCGAAAGTGTGTGTCTGTTACATCTTCACATTAATCCGCTGAACCGATTTAGATGAAATTTGGTAGGTGCTTATACTTAGAGATAGTTTGAGTTCCGGGAAAGGACATAGAATAGTTTTAATCCTGATATTCCCACGGGATCGACACTTATGCGGGTGAAACCGCGGGGCGCTGCTGGTATTGTAAATGCGAAAGTGTGTCTGCCTGTCTGTTACTTCTTCACGCTTAAACCGCTGAACCGATTTAGATAAAATTTGGTATAGAGATAGTTTGAGTCCCGGGAAAGGACATAGGATAATTTATATCCCGATATTCCCACGGGAAACTTACGCGGGTGAAACCGCGGGGCACTGCTAGTAAATTATAAAACTTTTAATTGAGTATTAGCCGTAAAAAATGTAGGGTAGGCACAGGTATTTGAATTTGTTTTAAATAAAAACAAAGTAGACTTTTCAACCTTTTTATATTCACACTGTTGTACATACCTACATACTTACCTACCTAATAACTAATTTTATGTATAACGTAGGTGCTATAACGTTGACAAATACGTACCTCCCTATTACCCATGCAATATAAAATGTTAAACAAATATAATAAATACACTACAGTTTTTCTACAATATAACACGTATATTATTTATCTTGAAGTGATAAATGCAAATTAACACTTCGACCGTCGCGCGCCGCCCGCCGCCGTCCGCAATGAAGTCTGCGTAGTGTCCAAGTTAATGCCGCCTCCGACGGTTATAGTGTACGACGAGGCAATACCAATACGAAGCAAATCGAAATAAGTACGGGCCACACTAGGATAGGAACGTTTCGCTTCACCGAACGACTTTTATTAACGTTTTCCGCGAAATGCGATCTTCTGAATTGTTTTTACTGCAGCGCCGATTTGTAAATATGACATCTGGATGTGTGTGAGCACGCGCGTGGGTTTTATTATTGGTTATTTATTATTTTTCGTATTTATAACCCAAACAATAGACCTTGATCATATAAATACAAGTTGTTTTGACTTGTTTGTAAGCTTAGCTGACGTCTATGAAGTTATTATGTCAGTTTGCTTGATTTTTTGTTGCGATAGATATCAATTTGGAGCTGATATAAATTACGTAAATTATTTAACCCATCGGTAGTCACGTATCTAAAAGTGACGTGTATGGTCGCATGGTCTACATGGGTATACCATATTTAAAATAAGAAAAAGTACCCAAATAAATCAAATAGTCTGTTTATTTAATTTTAAATCTTTATTACTATATATTTTCTATATAAAATAATAAAACTACTACTACTAACTATAAAACTGGCACTATTAGGTTTTTAGAACATTGCAATTTTGTATCAATGGATTACATATGTAGACCACGCGACTACCGTAGGGTTAAATACTAGTATTATGTGAATAAATACAATACTTGAACATAATGACTAGCTGTGTTGAGATGAGTTTTAAAACTCTACCTTGGTAACTACGTCTTGAAATCGAATTCAGATAGAAGCAAGAGTCTGATACTGTTCCACGTGCAGCATGTTTTCTGGAAAATATAAACTCCTTGTGCGACATCTTGTACCTAAGAGTGCACTAAACCGCATAATATAATTTTCATATGTAGAAAAAAAGGGATTTTTTTTTGGTTGGTGAAAACAGCAACATCTAACACAACATAACACTGCAGAGCAATGACATACAAAAGAACCGAGAAAGCAGTAGAATCCTGCCAAAAGACTCACCGATGAAGCCCGACCAAACCAACCTGGCGACGAGGTCGTTAAAAAATGCCCATCCATAGATAATAATTACCTATCTCTCCACTAGTCCAATGCTTACTCTAGGATGCATATCTGTTAGGCTCGTCTTCCCTACCATTACCGCGCCCCCCGGTCTATTCCTTGATATGCAATGGTCGCTGTAGCACCATGAACATGAGGCTACAGGAGCTAGTGCGAATCTTGGGGTTCATTCGATTAATCGAGTCTGGTTTAACCACGCTGAGATCGGTGCAATTCATTCATTCATTCGTAGCAAAAAGGGATTTTTTCTGTTAGAAAATTCTAATAAGTACCTATGTAGAGCCTCGACGAGCACAATTTTTTTTAACCGTACTACTAGTGATGTGAAATTAATGTTTTGTCCAGTAGTTTTTTCTCATTGAGACGCTCCTACGTCGTGTCTAGTAATTTGGCGGAGACTCAACTAATATATTAATAGTTCTGCCTACGAAGTTTATTTAACAAACTCTTTAATCAGAAAGTACAGGAAAGACCTATTACAAACAGTGATGCGAGGGTAACGCACGCGAGAACGACAAAAAGTCGCGATAAAAAAACAACGCGCCGTAGTCGTGTCTAACCAATCCGAGGGCGTTGACCTCGCGAATCCGCGTACCTACACACTTTTTGCTATTCCACGTTTGGATACACACTCGTGCGTCAACCGTATAACTTTATACAATGAACTCCATTATATTATGCGCTTTATTCTATAAATAGACATTCAATTTTCGTCTTATGACAAGCCACGATTATTCAATTGAAACTTAGCAAACAACACGCTCTTTTTAATGAGCCGGATGTGTGAAAATCCTAATTGTCATGTCGTAAAATGAAAAATTCGGCGCGAAAATGTTAGTGAGAAAAATATGTTACAGAATTATTTTATTTGTCTGTCTTCGTGTACTAGTTATGTTATTTATGATGCATAAATAACACAGGCGTGTAATACTTACGTAAATAATTTGAATAAAATATAGCGTTCTTAAAACTTCTGTCGTAGAAAACACGGATTAAACGGATTAATAACAAACTGGCAACACTGTAATGTTAATGGGTGTTTTTCACTAAGTATTCATTATTCTGATTTTCTGAATCATTGTACGATTGCCACACAATTGGCTGCGGTCGTTCACATTGCGGCTTGACCCCAACCGACTGAAATCCCATTGAAATAACCGTGATTATAGGGTACTAGGTACTTCCAATATTTTTTATTGAGACAGTTTTTGATGATGGATAGATAGATATAAACCATTTATTTATTTGGTGCACACAAAAGACAGCACAACATACCTATAAAAGCACGATTAAATAAAAAAACAAATTACTTGAATATTAAGAAAATGTCTACAAGGTGCCAATATACTAAAAAAAAATGACTGACTAATTTATACCGTGTGTCAGTTTGATAATATATTATGGTGCCTACCCACTAACAGTTACTATGTATGTATGTCGGTGTGTTTCATAAACATTCTAAATCCATTTATTTTCTTTCCTTTCGTTAAATTGGCCGTCTTTACTCTTTACATCGTAGTTGTGAGGGAGGATGCAGAGGAGAATAGAGTCAGATTCGTAATTCTACCAAAGATTAGGTGTAGCAATGGACCATTTACTTTTAAATACTCACTTATTACCTATTAAGAATCTACCTACGTTCGAATTTATACTAATTAGCGTATCAGTAAAATAATCCTGTTATTATAAAAGTGAAAAACGCAACAAACGTTCCGCTTTGTTCATTAAAAGCCTACGCCAAGCCAATCTGTAAAGTTTTCACTAGCAAAAACTTTCTAAAAGTAAAACTAATAAAACGCGACACACTAAGTAGTCGATTTTATAAGAAGGACTGCCAAACAAACATAGTTCTTATTCAAATATTTTATAACATTACTAGAAACAACAGTTATTTGACAAAAACGACGCCCAAACTCGTGCGATAAATAATATGAATATCATTCATTGATACGTTTTCCAAACTGGTTTCATTAATTGTTTACAAGATTGATTCCTAGTGCGGGCAATCACTCGATGACGCTATTATGTTGACTTTTGTACGAGGTAATTGGTTTTTTCTAACGACTGCCCTCGCTCTATAGAAACGTTATTCCCACGGGCCGTCAACCGAAACTATCTAACGCCCGCAGCAATTATCCAAAATCCTTAATAGAAATATTTTAGTTCAGTTCTGTGTATCAACAAAACGTTGAATGAACGGCCAATTAAAATGCTTATTGCATTTAATTCAATATCTCTGGAGCTTATCGATTTTGGCGCTTTATTTGGCAAATCACATCCGCATAGGCCGCATACAAAGGTGGCGGTATTCAAATGCGAAAAAACTGGATTTGCGTAACCAAAAACTTGCCCGCCATTTACAGCACTCAGTTTTTTTACATAATACATCTACTGCACCGGAACGGAACGTTGGCGATACCTAGATTGTTTTCATTTCACGGTCGATCTCACTAGTGTGAATAAACTCCGCAGCACGGTTCTAAATTCAAATCATATCGAATGACCAATTCAAAATTCGAATAGCGCTCGGCATTTTCTGTGGGCCAGTTTAAAATTTTATTGATATCGATTTGAGAGTAGTTATGGTCATCCACAGTGCTATTATTTATTTTAGGTTTATTATAAAGGAATGTGTCCGGTCGGGCACGCAAAGCTATTTCCAACAATAAGTTCATTTGAAAACCTTTTACGACTGCTTCTGCGAGTTTTTTTTTTTATGATTATCTTTGCTTTAACAAGTAAACGTAGTTTAACAGCACTCCTCGCCTTTTGATAAGTTAATAAAAAACTCATAAAGTAAAAACTCATTGAGTTAAAATAGAACGTTTCGGAACAAAAAATAATGAATATCAAACCTTCTTAGTTGCTAAAACCCACATAACATCTCAAACAGTTTCTCGTGTGTACAGTACACAAAGAGCAACAAGCAGACGAGTCATCGCATCTAAAATACAACTTGCATAATTTGCGTCTATTCCGTTTATTTAAAGTGTGCGTTCCACGCAAGCTTCAATTATACAATAGATCGTAGCATTTGCCACGGTGGCATCATCCATCAACCTCGGTGGTCCCCACATTACGCTACTGCCGACTGCGCGACCGTTACAAATTCGCGTTTGAAGAATTATGCCTCTATCCCGAGATCCGAGAAGCTTGCCCGAGCTGAGTCGGGATCATTTTCTAAAACGTCGGTTGTGAGTACGCGATCATACCGCTACCGTTCGTTCGGTTAATCTTGTTCATTCAATCGCTCGTAGATTACATCGTACGTCTGGCTTATTAATCTGTCTGAATGTTCGAATCAGGGGTTTCGAAGACTATATTTACGATGCGGGGATTCTGTCGGATATTATTTCTTCCAGAAATCATTTTCTGAGACTCAATATCTCCGATAACAGGGATTAATGTAAAAACATAGAAACCCTAACTGTGCTTTAGGGAAAATTAAATCTATACAAATAAAAAAAAATTAAGTGGTTGTATTTCCAAAATAACAGCTTTTTAATAAATGCATATATGAAAGTATATAAGTACGGTACCTACTTATAACAAAAAATAATTTTGAAATTTTTTGTTTGTCTGTCTGTCTGTATGCTCCAGCTAATCTCCGAAACGGCTGGACCGATTTTGATGAAATTTGGTATGGGGATACTTTGAACCCTGGGAAAGGACATAGGCTACTTTTTATCGCCATGCCATGCGGGTGAAGCCGCGGGCGGAAGCTAGTCTCTTAATAAATTATCTTTGACGAACCAAAATAGGTTCACTTTCGAAATTTATACCAAAGAACGTATAAGTGAAGATTTAAACTGTGCAGCTGTTTTGCATGCGTTTGGTGGTTCTTTGATCATCGACAGTGAAATACTTCAGATGCTGTAGATAGTGTGCTGAACGTTAAAACTTTGTTTAGTGTTTCAAGGATAAAGCAACAATTTGTGGAATCTTCGGGAAGTTACCGCATTAATTTAGTGTATGAAGACGTTAAATTCATTAGCTGCACGTAAATTTACCTAAACAGCTGGGTAGTTGCGGAACACTATCAGTAGCAATGGTTTTCATTTTGACAGTTCAACAACATTCATTGCGTTATTTGTGTTGTTAAGCAGAATTTTTTTTGAACATACAAAGCAATGGATTAGCAATATCCTTCAAAATTATTCAGATTGTGATTGACAGTGTGTTACGCAATTAGGGTGCTGGTCAGGAATATCTTCATATCATTTACTTCTAAATAAACGTAAAGGACACATAAGTTAAGAGCTTAGCGGTAGTCCTAGCAACCTAGAACAGTGAGTTACTAGATTTAAATGTTATGATTTCTCTTGTTGGCCAACCCGGGCTTTTCTGCTTCTAAGAAGGTAAAGGTACCTTCCCCAGATTTAGTGTAAGAAGCCAAGCATAAGAAACCATAATCAGCTTCCGCGCACGCATAATTTTTCAATGTGTCAAACACAAGTTTGGGGCTGCTTCTTGCGCTTCGTTTTCGTATTATACAGTAGTAAAGGAGTATTCTATTTAAATACATCGTAACATAGCAGATTAATTCCCGAGATCTCGGAAAAATTTACCATACATTAACCCTATATTTATAAGCGCTGTATTGTCACTTCGGTTGTATAATTTAGGCAGAGGGGAACGCCTGTCAAGTCCTGTCTTCATGGCCTGGGGCTATATTAAATGAAAGCAATCAATTCTATCACACATTGCATTTACAAACTGAATAACATTGAAAAATCCTTGGTAACGATACATTTAGAGACAGCTGTTTAGCTGTTATGTTTATGTAGAAAGATGACGCAAGAAGCACGCAAGTTGCTTCAATTAATCCAAATATGTCTAGTGTACATAAAGGCATAGGCCTGTAGCTTAGCAATGTGCGAACTAACTACTGCGCTTCAGATTTTCTTACACAAACAAGTCTTAGAAAAGGAAAATACAACAGTAAATACACTGTGACTATAATAAATTCTAGCTCTGTTTACAACTTCGTTACAATCACCCACAAATAAACCTACCAATCAAGCCATGACTGTACCAAGCTATTTTAAAACAAAGTGTACAATATTGTGTATAAAACATATTAAAAGTAGGTACCTCCCTCGAAGCACAGCTAAGATTGGCTAGTTAAATATTAATGATAGAATCTGCTAGAGGTTAAAAGGAGACTTTATAAAATAGTATTGTACATTCTATGCCAGCCTTGTACAAACATGTTTGTTTCCTGAGTCGGTAAAGTTTAGAATTTAACTGACTTCTCCGAGTTTGGAAACATCTTATAAATAGCAACAGGGGAGTGGAAATGAACAATGCTCCCTCGTTTATAATACGAAACCTGTTGATGAAATTGTGCAAGAAAAGTGCCTTTTACTGTTTTAATTTTAGCGATCTCCCGCAAAAGTACCTTTTTTGTTTCAGAATAATAATTTCACAAACAGCTTTTGCGTCACAATCACGACACCAAAATGGATTTTATTTTTTATTTAAATTAACTTTATTTGAGATATCCATTGCAGACATACCTACATTCTTAAATTTTGTGTGACTAAGGGCGAATTGCACACCTTCCTGTGAATAAATCTTGAATTTTTGACAGTTTTTCCATACTATAACAGATAAGACATCTAGACTTTAGTCAAATCAGCCCCAAGTACTAGATAAGACTGATCGTTTCTTGTTTAATCCCCAGTCTTTCTCCTCTCCAACAACCCCTTCTAACAGAACCATGAATTGTATATTCAAGTATCGTATTGCTGCAACAAGCTTAATCTTAAAATCGTCTGTCGTAATACGTACTAGGCGTACTAGGTTGCTAATCGCTTGCAAGTGTCGGCCGTCGCCGTCGTCCGCCGCTTTTTGTGGTGCAGTGTGCGGCGGGTCTAATTGGCCGCTCTGTCGCTAATTGAACGGTTAGCCGGTACCGGTCCGGCGGTGTTTGTTAAACGATTAAGCGGCTTATTAAATGTGATTTGCGGATTTGAGCTCTTCTTTTTTTTTTCGTTAGGCTGTTTGATTGGTTTCCTTTTTCTTTGCTTGAACTGGGTGAAATTAGAGTGCTGGAAATCATAGATGAGTTTGAGAAGATCGATGATCACGATAATTTTATCAAGATTTTTCTGAAAGTCTCATTCTCTACCTCTCTCTAGACTTATCCCATTTCATTTGGGGTCTAGCCTCGTCATTCATCGAAAGACGTATCTGTTCTGGGTCGTCGAGACCCGTGTTTGAAACATGAGCTTTCTTCAGGTCTTTGTTGATAAGGACATCCAAGTTAGGGCTGCTAGCTGTTCTACCTAATTTATGGTAATTGCAATTGCCTTAAAACTTCGACAGCCTGTCTGCTTGCTAAGTGGTTAAAAATAACCACTTGGCCCCGTATTTCAGTATCTAGATTAAAAATTGGCAGATTTAATTAAATTCTAGGATCCAAACTTGATTAATACTTGATCAACGATCTAAAAACGAACCATAGACTATGTGACATTACCTATTTTAGAAAAGCATGTTCAAAATAACAATTCGTATTTCAAAAACGGCAGCATCACAAGATTTCGCGCGTAGTCCTGACTCCTGTAACGTTACAATGAAACCGGTAGATAAATAAAGTAAGTACAAATAGTTGTTTCAGAAATAGAGCCCCTTATAGAATTGCAGCTGCCTTCATACCGGCTCAAGGCAAACCGCCCGCTTCTTTTAGGCCCCGTTTTGCAACGTAAATTGTTATTTTTTCTTTTTACAAATGCGACTAGAGCTTACAATGGCACGGATAAGTTTTAAATGCCTTCTTATTATAAGGACTGTAATGGAAGTCGGTATTTAATTAATTTATAAACGCAGGCCGACGACAAAAATGGTGTTAGGTATAGCTCAATTATTATTCATGGAGTAATTTATTGGAAACATATGTTTCTATTTTTTTGCAATGATTTGCTGAATATAATTTCAATTTGTTTTATTGTGTCATAAACTTCTATCAAATTGACTCATTGCTACATCGTTGACCACAAACACAAATAAAAAAACACATTTAACTTTAGAAAATAAAATAAGTAGTAAAAGCTGACACGTTTTCATTGATCCTAGTGTGATTCTAGATTCTAGATCAGCAGTCAGTACAAGTCCGACAGAATTAAGTTAAAATATGTTTACTTATTCGCATTTTTCTGTCTGGTTTTATTCCTTTGAACGCACCTGCCCACGTCTTTGATATCTCCGTCCTTATCTCCCACCTTATTTCCAGCATATCGCTCTCTCTTTCTATAATATGTTTGTTTTTATCGCCATTATTACTGGTGTGATTGTGATCTGAATGAATTAATGAACACTCCGACGTTGTTTTACGATATTGTAAGATTTTTTTAATGAACATACGTTATTTATGAACTTATGAGGAGTATCATGTTAAATACGAGTAGGAAAGCTTTAGTGAATTGTAACAGAAAGTATGATTGATTTAATTGAAATTAATTAATTTGCAAATACAGTCGAACTAACTGCATCATAGTATGACCATGACCCACTGAGCAGATAATTCGTTTAGAAATTGTTAAAATAAAACAGTTTTCTTGCTATTAGGTACCGTGTATTAAAAGAACATAATATTTTGATGCACTTCGGAATACTAGGTACATTTTGAATATTCGGTTAGGTACCTATAGGTAGGTAGGTACCTACTGAAACTGCGTTAATACAATCTGTCTGTCTGTAGGTCTGCACAATTTGACCGTGAATTTTGAGGTGGTGGTCTATTGATTAGGTATTACTGTTACAAAATTCCTACAAGTAATTAATTTATAAATTAGGAGTTGATAAATTTAGCCAGTTTGAGTTGTAAATGTTGCTTTAAGAAATTACGTAGAATAACTCAATTTCCAACGATGTAACAGTATCAAACAATAATCCTGTAAAGCTAATTTGTAAAAAACCGGCCAAGTGCGAGTCGGACTCGCCCATGAAGGGTTCCGTAGCAGCAAGTAACATAATATAAAAGTTCTTGTAGTTCGTTGTAACTTTGTGAAAAGTAAATTGCGGTTTTCGATTTATGACGTATTAAAAAAAACTACTTACTAGATCTCGTTCAAACTAATTTTCGGTGGAAGTTTACATGGTAATGTACATTATATATATTTTTTTAATTTTATCATTCTCTTATTTTAGAAGTTAGAGGGGGGCGGACACACATTTTACCACTTTGGAAGTGTCTCTCGCGCAAATTATTCAGTTCAGAAAAAAATTATATTAGAAACCTCAATATCATTTTTGAAGACCTATCCATAGATACCCCACACGTACAGGTTTGATGAAAAAAAATTTTTGGAGTTTCAGTTGTAAGTATGGGGAACCCCAAAATTTATTGTTTTTTTTCTATTTTTGTGTGAAAATCTTACTGCGGTTCACAGAATACATCTACTTACCAAGTTTCAACAGTATAGTTCTTATAGTTTCGGAAAAAAGTGGCTGTGACATACGGACGGACGGACAGACAGACAGACAGACATGACGAATCCATAAGGGTTCCGTTTTTTGCCATTTGGCTACGGAACCCTAAAAAAGATCGTGCGTGCAAGGCTCGCTACAGTTCGAGAGGCGGTACGGTTGGAGTGGTGTACTCCAAGTTAGGGCCGCCTCCCCGCCCTCGTATCAGCCGACCACGAAGTTCGCAATAACGGTACGACTGCACACTAGCGCCGCGCGGAATTTACCAGAACTATGTCGACAGTTGAGTGATGTAATGTTTTGGATGGTTTTACTCAGTTTCTTTGTTATTTTTACGCGGTAATAAAATTATTATTTAACGCAAATAAAATACTTCCACACATTAAATAATTTATTCCACAATTACGGTATATTTTCTAACACAACTCCAGATCAGATGTTGTAACATCAAAATTCCCACAAACTTTTTTTTAACGTGGTTCGCAGGTACCTAATTCCCAAGTCCCAACCCAAATTAAAAATGATTTGCATCAAAAACATTCTAAGCAGCCGCCCATAAAACGTTTTGAAGCTAAAATTACACATTTGCGTAATCGGAAGTGGTGGCGCACACTATCTACAAATGTGGTGTGAAGTCGTGCCGTCGGATGGTGTGCACGGGACGCTAGAAGTTAACACGTCGCGTTTGTGCTGACCACATCCGACAGATGGACGATACGCGGCCATGATAAAACTGTTTCAAGTTTTTCCTTTGTTTATATTTTACATTAGTAGGTTACGTCCATATAGCGGAGATCACCGATCCATTAGTCAAGAGTAGGTGGTTCTTCTAATGGCAATACGTATTCCGTGGTCTTCGTGCGAATTCGGGAGATTTCTTATTTCCATTTTCAGAAGATTCGTAATAACCTACATAGGTAATTGTGTTCATAAGCGGTGGTTGAATATCGAAAAATGACGTCCCTTTACTTTTTTCTCCTTTAATTTTGGTCGCATTATTGTCATTTTAAGCTAAACGTACCTAAAGTACAAAGTGTGAACCACTGAGTGCACGAAAGAACGTTGGACCGAAAACCATTTATCTAACTAACGCATCATCCACATATGCTTCGTTTGAACGATAACTCACTTAACCCGCTTACATTTTCGTCCAAAAATGTTTCGTAGAATGACGATTTCCATTAACTTCTGATCAAAAGCTCGTTTGACTAGTCGTAGCCCACAACTTATGGTAGAAGTTTCTATGCTCATGTTGATAGGTTCGGGCTGAGGTTTTGAAACCCTTAAATTTTTTTCAATGCACTTCTACTCCCGCTGTCATATTTTGCCCATTTTCTATCATCAGTGGCTTAGGCTTTTTCTTTTCCTTTGACCAAAGAACTGTTTAAGCTTGATGCATTTAATTTACCAACTTACATAGAAATTATCAGTGTATTAAACTTATATTTCTCGTTGTTACAGGATATTATCAGCCGGCAGGACCGCTGATCAAAGAGACGAGCGCAGACGCAGAGCGCGCGCTCGCCAGGTACCACCCACATTACCACGCGCCACATCCACCGGTAAGCACCACATACTTATAAAAAAATTAACACTTGATCACCCCCATACCATTGGTCCCAGAATTTGTATCTGGGACCCCACGAAAAAGATTAAAAGCATACGTATATGAGAAAGCAGAGCAGTGGTCGCACAATGGTAACATGCCCGAGTTAAATGTTGTAGGTTCTGGGCTAGAACACAGCTAGCCAGCCAGTTTATTTTCTACCTCTTAGAACGATAAAAGAAAAAATCCTAAGGAAACGAATATTATTGAACCAAAAATTCCGAGAAATGGTGACAAATTCACTGGTCCTTCGTATGTTAGTATATATAATGAGAAAGCACACAACGATTCTTCCGATGAAACTCAATCCGCATATAAGTCAGTCCTTGACAAAACAATGTCGATTGTCGAGCCTATAACCCAAGCGGCTTTGTGTAATGGCTTAGTAACGCAGCAATCGCCCATGATATATCTTTGGTGTTTGGTCGCACTCGGTGTTAAACACAAGGATAAATTAAACAGTCTCAACTCAGTAAAAGGTTATATTGAGCTATTGTAGGTGAAGTAATTTTCTAACAGCAGAATTTGGACGGCAGTTTGACCAATGACAATCAATCCCAAAATCAGAGGCATCTGTATTTTTATCACACTTTTCATTATTTCCCAGGTATTACAACAATATGGACCACCATATTACCCGGACCTCTGTTATGGCCGCTACTACAGGCCTCCGGGATCTTACCACATGCCACCACCACAGCCGGAAGCGCAGGTATAAATGATTGAAAAACAAACAGTATACAGGGTAGCAAGCGCAAACTGCAATCGTGAATTCAGAACATGATTCTGAACCCCCTAGACTAGATAGACCCCACAAAAAACCCAACCATTTACTAACTGACGAAAAATTTCAACGCAGGTGGTTTCAGGATCATGTACTGAAGTCATGGTAGCAGGTTGCGTGTCGATGTTCCTGCCAGCCATGGCTCAACACTTTAAAAGGACAACCAGCCACACAAAACAAACCTTTTTATTCATTCTTAGTTCATCATATTTTTATGATCACCTTGATAATATTATTGTTGACGACCTCTACGTTAGTGCTAATTTATACTTGCTCATTTTCAGATGGTTGGTGTCGGTAGTGAACCGTACCCACCACCACAGTATTATGGTACTCCGCCATGTTACCAACATTCACCTCAAAGGATACCATACGTAGGTGAGTAACAGCGCCCTTATTAAAAATTCCTCATAGGTCGAAGCACTTGCAAAGCTAGCGCAATTAAACAATACAATAAGTAACAATAGACGTCCTGACCTGTGCCTCGTCGGGTGTAATATGTCGCTGTAATCCTTCCCTTCTTCTGATTTGCTTAAACAATCCCCTCAAAGATTAATTAAGTTATCAATTCTGCAATTAATTAAAGTCTCACGTCACGATCATGCCAGATGCTTCATGTGTTGTTACAGAATATCGCGGATGCCCGTGCCCATTAAACGCGTGTCCAAAAAACGTGCTTATTGGGCCCGCTACTGGTAAAGCCCCAACCGGTGGTGGCCCAGCAGACGTTCCCCCTGCCCTCGCGCCGCCCGGGGCCGCCTTCCGACCGAAGGTGCGGGCGTGCGCCGTCGACGCTGCCGCAGACACACATGGCAGCGGCAAGGTATAGTTTAGTCTATCTACTTCTTATACTCACACGCACATTTTATACAGGGTGACTGGAAATTAGTGGCGGAGCCGTTAAGGGGAGGTAGTCTAGGGTTATTCCGACAGATATCACTATGAGACCTACCGTCCTTACTTAACCCTTTCCAAGATATTCCTACTTTTTGTTTAGCAGTTTTTGCATAAAATAATGACAGTAGCGGAAATTTTACAATTAATATTACTTATTTAGAATATCTTTGTTGCAAAACAAAAAAAAGTAGGCCAAAATCACTTTTTTTTAGGATTTATTACTATCTCTTTAAGTAGGAATATCTTGGAAAGGGTTAAGTAAGGACGGTAGGTCTCATAGTGATATCTGTCGGAAAAACCCTAGACTACCTCCCCTTAACGGCTCCGCCACTAATTTCCAGTCACCCTGTATATTTGCCTTTGCCATGTCAAAACAAAGCACCTTTTCTAAACGCAAAAGTTCAAATAAGTACTTAATAAAATTTTAGGGGTTATTAATGCTCGTAACCTTTATTACAGGATCCGCCATTAGAGCTGGAACCACCAGCTGCAGCGGATGCTCCACATCCTTGCGCTATGCCCGCTATGGGCGGCGTTTCACCTAAACGTGAGATCTACGATCTCCGGGATAAGTTACGAATCGCCAGTGAAAACCCTGGCTCATCTGAAGCTCTCGGGCCACCATCACCGGCGCGCGGCTCGGCCGGCGCGTGCGCGCCGCAGCCGCCGCCCGTGGCCCCGCGCCGCGCTCGCCTGGGCAAGGCCATGGCGCGGCGTTCCCTCGCAGGCGACGACACCGGCCTGCTGCTGTCCACGCCACAACCACCACTTCTAGCACACCACAGCGACGCCGATGACGACGTCCTCCCTATTTCACCTCCGACCTGTGCTCCAATTGATCTATCTTCGTCAGACGAGAGATCGACCCCCCTAGTCGACGTTAAAAAGGAAAATGAAGGACCAACATATAATGCAGCAAGAAAACCAGACGCGCAGGCTCTTAGAGAACATAACAGTACTACTGTTATGGAGGCTAGCGTTGTCACAGACGCGGCTAAAGCAGTAAAGCGGAGGTATTCGAAGCCTAAACTAGAGATCGATATGAAAGATACTCAACTTGAGGAAACTTGCAAGACGAATGGGATTGGTGAACATGTCAAACTCGTAAAGCGGAGAAAGGTTTCCGGTGATCAGACTGATATACAAAGGGTAGAAACTGTCACTAAGGAGCCGAAGAAAAAACAAACGCAACCTAAAAGAACGCCCAAATCACCGACAGGTGAAAAGAGGAGCGCAAAAAGGAAATTAGAGTGCACAGCGGGTGGACCTAAACCAAAAAAGATGCTACTCGATAAACCTGCTGAAGAGGATGCCAGGCTTAAAAATATTGCTGCAGTGGCAGATGAACTGATACCCACAAAACCAAAAAATAAAAGCGCCCTACTTCTCGACAATCTCATAAGAAAAAATAGCATCGACAGGCCTGATGCAAAGGGCTTGGATGCTGAGTTAAATCCTGCTGAACTATTTCTTTCTCCCACTGAAAACATCGCACAGAATTCAGCCAAGAAAACTTTAAATATTAACAATAATATCGTAGAGAATGCAAACACAGGTAATGGAGTTCGTGCCAGTGCCAATACACTTGCTGCTGTGTCTCAACTAATAGGCAAGAAAATGGCGTGTAAAGTAGAGAAAGTTGATTCCAAAGTTACTCATGGAGTAAAATCACTATTGAAAACACCCACCGTAAAATCTGGTCTCGAGGAAGACCGTAAACCCTTAAGCAAGTCTGATAATGTTGATGACAAATTGAGGACGTGTGCCAAGACAGAATCAGAAGTAATTTTACCACAAATCGAAAAGGATGTACCAGAAATAGTAAAGGACAATAAAAATTGCGCTAACGTTATTGCGTTAGATATGGATATACTACCTGCACAAATAACTTTAGCTTCAAAGGAAAAAGAAGATTTTGAACAAGATGTCGAGGAAATGGCTATCGAAGCCGAGATTACTGAAAAGCTTGAAGACGAGGAGAAAAAGATGCAAGAGGTTGAAAAGGAGAAGTCGAAACTAGTGAAACTAGACAGGGCGACAGTGAAGCGATGCAAGCTGTCAAATGGTGAGCTGAAGGCTAAGAATGTGGAGAAAGTGGTTAAATTGTTGGTTTCAAAGAGGCCGGCGATTAAGACGGATGAAGCGACGTTGGTAGTAGAAGAGGCTTGTGCATCGCCTGCGCCAAGTGGGCCGGCCTGCCGGCGCGCGCGGCGGCGCGGCGCGGGCTTCACGCGGCGCGGGCGCCGGCCCCTCGCGCCGCCCGCGCCGCCCGTGCTCGAGCCGCATGCGCCACCGCGCTGGAGCAACGGCTGGAACTGGGACGGAGAACATTACTTATCCAAAGTCTACCTCAATGTAAGTATTACAAAACTTTTCATCTGACTTGCCTACATACATCTTTACATCCTACATTAATTTATTCCCCATTGGCTTGAGATTTTTTCATGATCTATTCTGATGAACCCATATTCACTCTTACAGAACGACTCTCGACTGGACCGTACGGCGCGTTGCTGGTCGCGTATGACGCACGCGAGCGGTGACAGTGTGGCGCGAGGCGACTGCGTACTACTGCGGGCGTCCATTGCGCGAGCGCAGCCTTACGTCGCCAAGGTCGCCTGTCTGTGGGAGAACCCTGATGATGGTGAGAACCGTGAGAACCATTCATATATTACTATGGAACTAGCTTTTTGAAAAGAGAAGACTCTATAGCTCAATAGGTACTCAATCGTATTCTTTTTCCGCTGCAGGTGAAATGATGGTTTCTCTAGTATGGTACTACCGGCCGGAGCACACGGAACTTGGTCGACAACCATCCGATGCACCCGATGAAGTATTCGCATCACGACACCGCGACGCCAACTCCGTGGCCTGCATCGAGGACAAGTGCTACGTACTCAGCTTCAACGAGTATTGCCGGTCAGTACCTCCTCTTGTCGCGATGACATACGGCTTGCTACTTAGACTATATTTCTGATATAACCTGAACTTACCAAACTTTGGGAACTTTGGTAACTTTTTAAGAATTAAAAGTCTAATCATGATTGTAACATTACAGGTACCGCAAACGGCTAAAAGCAGCTGAGGAGGGTTTCGCGGTCCCAACGATCGTGCCGCCCCTGCAGGCCAGCGAGGTGAACCCGGTATGCCCATCTAACGACTGTCGCCTGCCCCCCTCTGTGTCGCCCGAGCTCGTGCTCTTCTGCCGCAAAGTATACGACTTCAGGACCAAGAAGTTACATGTACCGAGTAAATGACCCCCCCGAACGGTACCCTCTGGATATCGTTCATAAAATCTGTGTCGATCACACCGAGGATGAGGCTTCGTCGCGCTGCGGATGCGTAACAACAAATTTTTATAATGTATTTTATCTAAAGGAAGTGAACACCAAAGTTACGTTACACTTATTCGTCGGCGATGCTTCAGGAAGCTCGGTGTAAGACGGTGAAAGGACGCCTGTCCTCTACGGACTTGATCATTTCTTATCTAGTAGTGTCTCATCGCAAACCTTTAAATTAGTACAAAAACGCGTTCCCGGGTGCAAGTCGTAGAATGTGTGACCTGTGGCCATGTTATGTGAAGATAAACTACGTAATCGTTGTGTTTAGTAATCGCCGATCGGTCAGTTTTGTTGCTTGTGTCGTGATTTGTCGTAGAAGTTTCTTTCGTATTTAGATTTACAGTGATTTGCGGTATTCAAATAATTTGGATGAATAATTATTTTTATCAAAGGATGCCTTTTATAATGTGTAAGTAGTTGTAAGGAAATCATGTTTGAAGAAGATTCATAATTATGTATAGCAATATATTTTTCTTTTTGCTTGAAACTAAGATGAGCGAATGTCCTATTTATTCTCACTCTTGCATAAGTGATGAGAAATGCTGAGTACTGATTCGATGGCTATTCTGTATAGCGGATACGATTTTGTATGACATTTAATATGTAATTGGCTACTCGGAAAATGAAAAGGCATTTATAATTATTACAATTTATGTTTAGTTATGTACCTATTTGTTATATTGTTGCACAGACATTATCTAGTTATGTTGTCTGTGTATTGTTGTCAAGGTAGAGTCTATATTAAATTATTCTTTTATTATTTAAGAGCACACAGCTGCGCGTGAGCAATGTCAGAATCGTCGCGATTGGATCTCTTCTGTATATTGTGTTCGCGGTCTGATACATCACAGACAACGGTGACACGTAGCTCGCGGTAAACGTATCGTTTCGAACCATACTGTTTAAGTTTCTAAAATATACGTGATTCTTTGAAAGAGTCAACAATTAAATTAAGTACCTAGTTATTGATACATCACAAATTTTGCAAGTTTTATAATTTTATGAAATAGGATTGTAACTTTAATCGGATAACGGGGTGAAGGTTGCCTCAGTTAAGTTCCGTATCGTGTACCCTGCCACCCTGCCTTCAAGCTATCAGCTATACCTCCCCGTAGGCGCATTCGTGTAGATTTTTAAACTTTCTAATAATATCAATTAAACGATAGAATGAAAGTAATTAGGTACCGTTAACCCTGCCTTCTAAGGAATTGATTTTAAATTTGCATTTCGGCCTTTTAATATCCAAAGTAGCAAGTAATTGTTTAATTAGGACCGGTCCAGAGTAGTTGCAGGAAGACTGATTTTGCGAAAATTTAACATGTTACCTATTTATTTTATTTATTTATCAACATTACCTTCATCTAAATTCAAAAAGATTTTTTTTATTTCATTTGTCATGTCAGGCAATATTATTACAATTTACGGAAAATAACAAATGGGAACATTGTAACATATTTTAAATGTAATATTAGTGCATAGATGTAAACAAACAAAAAAACACTTTGGTGTTAAAGAGATATATTGTAAGACCATAATAGTGAAATCTCTTTATCATTAGAAACATAATTTTAAGTAGTGCGATCGAAATAAAGAATATATATTTAACGTTATATTTCCTGTGTGGAAAATTAAATGGGCATTTATATGTTTCAATTTGATTACTTCTGTATTACTTACATTATTTCCCGTCTTCACTATTTCCTACAATGTATCTCTATATTGTGTTGACTATTATTTTTGTACATACTACTTATAATTTTGTTTTAGTACCTACTTGCTAATTTTGTTATCTATCCAGTGAGATTTGTAACCACTAACTGTATTGATAATTCCGAACTAATGGAGGTAATATTCTCTGCGATTCATGTGAAATGTGCATTCCGTTTAACGATAGATAACTAGAATTTCTAGAGTCATACGATGTAATCGTACAAACCAAATAGGCATCACTTTACAGTATTTTTCATGTTTCTTTCCTAAGGCTGTACCTACCTAACTTTTCTGAATATTTTTGGTAAAAAAACTGGTCGAGCCTTTTTAGTGCAGTCCTGACCGCACAAGATATCGACGGTGCAAATTTGAAATGTCGTATAAGGGACATTTGAAATTTCCACCGTCGATAACGGCTAAAAGCTACTGGGGATACAATAGTTATCAAGTCAGCTATTAGTTTGCAATCTAGGCCGCGACACTCGTCTGATTAACTATCGGCTCGTCCGAGTCGCATGGAGTCGAAGCACTTTGTCTTCCAATCGAGACAGTTGGAAGTTATTCCGAAGTTTGGCCTAACTTTGTAACCATAGGTTGGTTACCGCGCTAACAAATTAGCGATTCATACCTACTACCTACCAACGTTGGTAGTAGGGAACTATGATCCCCAAGGATGCACTCAATATAACGATTCAAAAATCTAACTTATTTTTGGGTAATTTAAGGCTATCGCACACTTCAACATCTCGACGTCAACGCGACGCGAAGGCATTAAATTGTGGACTTTGTATTGGGTACAGTATTAATTCAAAAACAAGTAAAACAAGTTGATGACCACTTTAGACCACTTGGGCCCTCTAGGCCCTCGTTGGACTGGTGTCGAGTTGTAGTGGTGTGCGAAAGCCTCTACTTTAGACGACAGCATACTATTCTAATTCATTCTCATAAGTAGTATACGCCACAATCTCACTGGTGGTCTATTCCAAAGCTTATGTTTTCTATGTTCTTTTTTCCATTTCATTGCTTGATGCCAAAAATTTGCTGCAAAAATTCTATTATTCAGTAATGATCTAATACCAGTCTCCTTCTATTTAGGTTAAAGGATGACGGGGGAGTCGGCGCCTGACTTTCCAGCTAATAATATTACAGTCCATACCTAGTATCTAGGTCCAATAAGAACTCCTGTTTTAATTAAAAACTATTAAACCCCTTAGCATGCTTACAACTGTATTTATCGTTAGTCTATGTGTAGGAGATAGTTTTAGAGCACAAAACCTACAAATGGACGCTGTTTACAAGTATTTTCATGTGCTGATTCACCCGACATCACTACTCATTATTAATTAATCATAGAATTAATGAGTAAATTCCATAATAATACTATAAGTGAGCTCTCCCTTGCTTGTAGGAGGATTGTTTTAAATGTTACCTGGACTATGCGTTTGCTAAGAGTCAATGATTTTAGCGTTAGCTCTACTAATAAGGAAATCAATGTTTTTATTATTTATTTTTGTTTATAAAATTATATAGGTATATTTTATTATTGTAACCTACATGATTATGTTAGGTTTATAATATTAATTGATGTAATTAATATATGTATTTTTATTTCATCTCTGACTTTTATTTACCGACAAGAAATACGTAGGTACCTACCTACCGTAGGACCGAACTGCAAAAATCTACACAGACTGAATGGCGTAATAGCATAAATAATAACATAAAGGCGAGCAGACAGGCGCGAAGCGACGCTGCGACGCGATTCTGGTAAAGCAAATTACAATTGAGTTTTCATATAAATTGTTCTACTAAAGTAGCTTCACGTCTGTCTGGGGGAGCCTAAAAACCTATGCAGTAATAAAAGCACTGAGAATAAATTGTAAATACCGATTTTATTTGACTAACACGTCATGAAGCAAGTATATACTACAACAAATAACATCAACTTCCATTAACATGTTAATACAAAGTAGATACATGTACATTCAAATTTCCAAATCACATCCAAAATTCACGAAGGATATTCTTATAGTTTCCTCTATCTACATTATTAACCTTTTAACCGCCCGACTTTATATCAGTTATCGTGCCCCCAGCGCACGAAAAAAAAAAAAAAGCGAAAAATAAATACCGATGAAACGAGCTGTGATGATGTAATAATAATACAGATTAAACGAGCTATGTTATTTGGTCGTATATATACGACTGGCGGAATGGACACGAAAATATTTGTCGGATTAATCCGACATAAGCGGTTAAAAGGTTAAAGGTCGGTACACATTGTATTCGACAATGTCTGCAAAACTACATAACTTGATCATCACTAATGGCCGATTCCTATAATTTATGGACCGTCATTGGTTAAAATTAATACTCTTGTATCTTTACCAATAATAAAGCAAAAACCTCATAGCTTTGCACAGCAAACCCTCCCTTAAGGAAGTAGCTAAGCTAGTAAATTAAGCTTACGAATCTATTTATATGCCCAGTTTGGCATTAAAAAATGCTACCATTGGTAAGCAAAACGATTCGTTTTTGTTTATAGGAAACGAGTATAAGTGATAGCCAGTAGCGTAGTCAGTTTGATTCCCAAGTAGGACGTAAGTACACCAGTGACGTGCCTTGACGCACCTACAATCCATTCAAACATATTAAATCTCTGATTTTGCTGTTCAAATCACAGTGGCCTTTATAGGTACACCTTGTAATAAGGTTGCTGTTGGATTGCTACTTCTGACAAGTCTGTCAAAATCACAATGATCTTTATTCACGTTACAATAAGGTTGCTGCTGTCAGAGATAAAATAACTGTGAAAAGACTTTAAGTGTGCTTTTGAACCAACTTATAGAAATAAATATCATTATCAATAGTTCCAGAATGTCCACTGACTGTCGTCAAATTATTCTACTCTAATGATTTAATAGTACAATCTTGATAACCTAAACAAATATGTACCGACCCTTATCAAGACGTGTCTCTTATCATTATCATCAAAGGTTTACTTGCTCTCGAAACATGTATACCTACATACCTATACAACCTAAATAAATCTTATCCTCATTTGGATAACTTAATATGTGCAAGGGCCCGGCTGCCTTTTACAATACAATATACAGATCTTATATACCAACAAGTAGGAATGTAGTTTTAATTTTTGTCTGAAAGCCGAGGTACTGTCATCAAAAGAGTTAGGTTTAGAAAAAAAACACATCTTTGCACTATAACTGTAAATTGTCATTGAAAGTGTGCCCGTTATAACTTATTAAAATCAAATCTTTAATGTTAATAAACCTTTGGCATCGCCGATGCCAAAGCTTTGACTACCTACTCAACATCAGCACACAACACAACGTGCGTAAAAACATCATTACCCTTTTTCCCGTAGTAGGGTAAATATAGTTAAATTTCGTTGCCTGTACAAGAATAGCTATCTCTTTTGTTGATTGCACTAAGTAATAAAATGCAGCCGCTATGTAAATCAGGTCAAATTCAAGGATTTAGGTCAGATAAGTTGGTAAAATGTGACCTCGCGTCATTGCTCCCGCCACCTCTTTATGTCCTATACATATGGGCAATAACTATAGATTTATGAACCGCAGAGTGCTTTTAAAATGATCCGACTATAGATGGATACACATATGCGCAGAGCATAATTAAACCAGTAGGCACTAATTAGCAACTGTGGTAGGTACTTTTAGTATTATACAATATTATAGGGAAAGTATAATATTGATTGATATAGGTACCATCCGCTTACAGTTCTTTATTTACAAAGAAACGGATTGTCGTCCATTAAATTTATAACACGTATCAACAACATTGAATAACTTAGTCGTGACGTCATGACTGCGTCGCAAATCGGGCAAACACCGCAATGTAGGTACAGACAGTCTATTATAGACTTATTTATATTCGTTTTTTACTACGTCTTTTAGTTCAAATTAGAAAGAAGGTAGACTACTTTCGTTATCAATATTATTAGTTCGTCACAAAGGAATCTCATTACAGAATTTAAATGCACTCACGGATGACAACGCATTTCCGCATTGCGCCGTCATTTATCATATCACATCCCAATTTTGCCACCAGTACCCACCCATAGCTGCGTCAGTTAAATTAGAAATTAAGTAGCAAATAAAATTAAGTATCTCAGATAATTGGCAATTTAGTCAGGTGGGGAACAAGGTTGTTGAATATTTATCTAGCAGATGAATTATACATAATAATATTATATGATGATCTGTGCGCTGAGTATATGTATAGGTATTTTTTTATTAACCAACTTCTATTATTGTATTATATTTAGACATATTAAAATACGTTACATACATTTTACTTCCTGTTTTCAACATTAAATCTCATGACACTCGGTACACTAACTAGCTTTTTAACAGTTACTACATTACGGACATGCATATTAATAGATATTTGATATTTATAGGTAATAATGCTTACACACATCCAGTACCTACACTGTGAACGCTTTTTTGAATTCTTCATGTGCACAGATATAGATAAACCTAGATAACGCGAGAACAACTAAAGTCCGCGCGGAACTAGTTGGCCGCTGAGGTGGGGACAGGGGAGAGGCGGCGGTTCGCAATGCAGGTACCTACTGAGTAATGCCCCCCACCCCTCCGTCCCACCGCTCACATACCTAAGGCACGGCCAACTAGTTCCGCGCGGACTATACTTCGCGTGACCAGCTTACGTACAAAAATTGTAAGCCACCACTTTCCTTTCGCGCTGTCCGTAGTACTGCTGGCTGGGTGACCGTGAGCGCTGACGCCAGGCCCCAGGGGTGGGGTGAGACGGGTGCGACACGCGACGGCGTCTTTGAATCGATTTGATTTTCCCATCACTAAATAGTGCTTGTGACGTCGGTCGTAGCCTCGTAAGTCGTCGTCGTAGTAGGTAGTCAAAAAAATGGCACGCTTGGTTTTCATACAGATCGTGATACTTGCGTTATCTAGGTCGATCTATATCTGTGTTCATGTGTGAGAGTGACTACTAAGTAGGTACAGTAAATATACATTTTGATAATAATGGAATAAAATCAGCTTTAGAATAATAAATAACTTCATCTCTATACAGGGTGGCAGGGACATTGGCAAGCAACCTGTTACCATGGATTCAGTACATGATTCTGAACCCCCATGTAGAATTTTTAGCAAGTTATTAAAAAAAAATGCTTTTCCATACATTTCGCCACATAGGCCATACTACATTTGACCACTTTTTTATGAAACAGCTGATGATTTTTTTTGATAACTTACGAAAAATTTCCATGTTAGGGACGAAAAATTTCTGTGCTAGGGGGTTTAAATGTCCCTGCCACCCTGTATATTTCATTACATTAATAAGTAGTGGTTATAACAATCAGTTCCATTTTATTTTTTAAGGAACATAAAGTGACCCTATGGAAGGGAAGAGAAAGAAGGGAAAATACTTGAAAAGATGGTAGAATGACTTGGTGAGAATGGTTGGAAAGACATGGACTAGACAGGCAAGGAACAGGGAGAAATGGAAAGGGTTGGAGGAGGCCTTTGCCAAAGGGCACACAGAGACCCAGAATTGATATTGAACACATGATATACATTACAATCACTTTGAAAAAAAAAAAAGGCTATTATTATTAAATAAATAATAATCAGTTTTCCTGGTCTTTTCCAACCATGTGTAAAAGCTCTCTTTTGATTTTTTATCCATTTTACTGATAATAATCAATAATAACTTCTGCTACAATGGAGTCACCATACCAGTGAAAAAAATTGGGCAATAATTCATGAGCCATATTATATTATACACATTATTGGCTGACATTTTTATTTCTATGCAAGCAGAACACAACTATATAATAAAATAATTACTAGGTATTTGTTCAATGTCATATTATTATATTATGATAGAGAGATTATGAAATGATAGTCCATCTATGTATACACGTTAGGATGTGTGCAGACATAAAGTTTAAAAATTATTGTAATTTAACACTTAGGCCACAGTGAAAGCAATTACTGATACATTTGTCAGTATCTTTATCAATAACATTGTGATGATCACACTGGTTTGGCATCATAGCATCATTTTAAACAGAATAGGAAAGGTCAAATATGAATTTGACTACCTCATCTTAAGTTATTCAAAAACGTTTCCAATAATACAAGGAACCCCCAAACATTACATTTATGTAATACATACATAATCAAATACATATTGTGACGAATGTAAAGAATGACAGAAAAATAAATCTAATATTTTAACTAATAACTTCGATAGTGGGTATAATAATGGCCACAATAATATTTAATCGAGCCTTCAAACTCCACTTAACTCATCAAAACCATATTATAAATTAATTGAACTATGGCCAAGTCAGGTATAACATCAGATTGATTTAGAAATTACAGCAGCTGTTAGTCTTTCGGGCAGTCTTGTAAAACAATTTACTCTGCATTGATAGACTCTCAGTCTTAGCAACAACATCATCTAATTTCTCACCTCTTTCTAACACTGCCTTTATAGTATCGTGTAGAATAATCTTAGTCTCATCCAAGTCATTCTGTATTTTAGTCAAGGCATCAGCTTCCCGGGGATTCTGGTATTTTGTTAAGTATTCTGGTAGAAGATGGAAATCTGTCGAGACCTCAGTACCAGTTGCCCATTGGCTTGCAGGCACTGTAGCAGTGAAGTCGTCCAGTATTTTGGTAATCAATGTGTGAGCCACTCTGTTTGGGTACTCATGGTCAGATATTAGGACTCCTGCTAAGTTATCTGCCCTCACATACACTTGCAGCATGTACTCTCCCTCTTTGACAGACTGTCGAGATGCTGGCTGAGTTCTTTCTACTATTGTTTTACTTACAAAGACCATAAACTCTTGGACTGAGCCCCTTTGAAATATACTGAAGCTCTGCAGGTTGTACGCTGCTTTGAGAAGGCTAGCACTGTTCACACCTTTGTAAAGCACACCCAATGCGTAGATTTTTACCATCTTGATAGTAAACTAAACTACTTCAGGTACTCCAAGTTAACTGAAATTAAGGTAAATATTGCAAATAAGTAAAATAAGATCACTCACAGCAAAGTGAAGTTTCTTCTTGGTGATCTCACTTTCTAATAACTAGTTTTAAGTTACAAATTATTGGAAAGTTTATAATAATCATGTTAAACACAGAATCAGACAGTTGTAGAATGGCGTTCATATGATTCTGTATACAGAATTGTCCTGATGGATTGGTATTCTGCTCTATTAGGCTGGAAAATTTAGATTTGTACAAATATAATTATGATTAGGCAAGGCACTTACCCAATTTACTACTCCAATTGGTGACTTTGGTGAGTGATACATAAGCTAATTTGAAGTAAATTTCACATCTGAACTTGAACACAAACCTCAAAAATTACCTGATTTTCAGAATGGATACATTTTAACTAAGCTAGGACTGAAAAGAGCAAGAAATCAGTATAAATCGTGACGAAATCGATGCTTTGTGCTTACGCATATACGTCAAAAACGCAATCGCAATGTGTCAGGTTGTCAACTTGTCATTAAAAATATCAAAGTCAAAAATTAGAATCAGCAGTGTTCCAAGTCCCAATCCCGTCGTTATCACTATTTATAACATAACTAAGAATCAATCATTCTGATTTTATCCTAATGCCACGACCAGACGCAAGCGACAAATCTGCTGTCAAAATCTGTATGTGGACGTGAGTAAAGTCAAGTCAAGTCACTGCCTGTGTACGACATAGCATAAATTTACCACCCGGCCACGACTTTTGGCTCATTGGGAAGCGGCGCGGCAAGTGGCGCGGTTTCTTTTGTCTAACGTTGACACTGCGAGCGTTGCGTCGTGGTATGGTTTATACATTTTGGTATATTTGTTTTTACCGCTCGCTGCGCCGCACGGTGGGCTGAAAATCGGCTTTCATATACTTAGGCATTTTATTTTGCAAGTGCCAGTTTTTATGCCGGATATCACTTCTATTAGTTATAACAATATACAAAAATGACACCAGAATTGATTCTGCACAAAAACGATGGAACTATATTTTTTTTACGAAAATTTTGTATGGAGCTAGTATGAAAAATCGAAATATCTCTAAAACGGCAGGGATAACCGTAATATCCTTATAGGAGGTTATAGTACTAATTATTTATGATTTTTTGACATACGTTACATAATGGTTGTAGATGCCGTTTTTTTTTTAAAAATCGTCAAAATATTTTTATTTATTTTTACATATGAAACTGTTCAAAACGATCCGTGAACTGTGTCAAAGTTAAGAACATCGTTAGGAAGCATGTTTTTTCCCCAAATATTAAGAATATGTGATAAAAATAGACTGTAAATATATACTTTTATTGATAGGTAATTTGAATAAAACAAAAGTAACAAAAATAATATCTAAGTGCTATAAATTCAATTATACAAAATATTTGAAACAATAGGTAATCTATGAAATTATTAACTAAACATATTGGTACAATAAACTAACATAACAAATAATTAAATTTTACAAATTTTCTTTACAACTTTCGTTGTCGGACTCCAATTCCAAGTCAGAATCCAGATTGGATATACCTACAAACTCGAACTCAGTTTCCGGAACCTGATTAGGTCGAGAGTTTCAGCAAAAAAGGTTGTCTTCCTTTTTAACCGACTTCAAAAAAAGGAGGAGGTTCTCAATTCGACGGTATGTTTATTATTTTTATTGTATGTTTGTTACGCGATTACTCCGTCAATTGTTGACCGATTTTCAAAATTATTTTTTTGTTCGAAAGGAGATACTTCTGAAGTGGTCCCATAGTCACCAAGCCAGGATCTGATGATTGGATCCTGGAGAAATCGAAGGAACTCTTCAAATATTATAGGCACACCTATAGCGATTTGGGTATTTTTTATAGTAATTCGTGCATTTGCTCTCGGGAAGTACCATTTGGTGAAGTGGAACTGATGATGAAGACCACAGATGGACACCGGAACTACTCAATAATATTTAAGTATTTCACGGGTTGCGATTCGATTACTTTAATATGGTTGCTAAGCAATTTATGCTCGCCACGATGTGTATGGTAATATGGAGCTGATGGTGGACCAGGAGAACTCCACCACCACCAGCACCATCAAATCCCCACTTCGATATCAGCTTTAACTGCTTATTTTCCACATTATCAGAAAGACTTTGAAGAATCCGCTTCACCGTGATGTCAAGTAAAGCTTGAAGTGTAATTCTAGCTGATGAATCCGTAACTGACACTGATTGATTAGGAGGGTAGCATGCAAGCTTAGTTTGTTGCAGTTGATAGTAGGATGGGTAAATATCCTTAGCACCTTCACGAATGGCAGTCTCTCGCAACGTAATATTTTGCCACTTTGAAAGCTTAAGTGATAGAAGCAATCCAAGTGCTTTCTCTGGTGTAAATATTACTGTTTTCACTGGTTTCTTAATGCTTTCATAGATTTTAACGGCAGCTTCTGGATTTTTGATCATACATTCGATTACAGATGCGATATCTTCATACCCTTCATCTTTTAAACGTGCCGCAGCTGCATATGCCAATTCAAAGGAATCCTCGCCTATGTGCTCACTAGATCTTCTCTTTTTCTGTTTGCTTCCCAGATCTTTGAATGGTTTTCGGGACCTTTTTGTCATTGTTCCAACAGTCGATGATGTCGAAGGTTCTGGAGAGACTGAGCGTGCTCTTGGTATCTCATCAATAGTTGGTTCTTGATTTATTAAAGTTTGCACGCAACTTGGCCAATCAATATTTGCTTGCAGTCACTCTCCGTACGCATTTCACATTCAACAACAAACAATTTTATTCCCCTATCTTTCAAAAAGAAGCGACAGCATGGGCACTTTGACATTGATATTCAACTATGTATTTGGTATTGTTGGAAATCTTACAAGATCAACAAGATACTACACACCTCTGTCTAGTCCTTCAGGTCTATAGGGGTGATGCTATTTTATGTTAAGAGTTGTTAAAGCTCCTAATTCTTCAACTTAAACACTAAAAAGAACGTTTCATATGTAAAAATAAATAAAAATATTTTGTCGATTTTTTAAAAAAAAACGGCATCTACAACCATTATGTAACGTATGTCAAAAAATCATAAATAATTAGTACTATAACCTCCTATAAGGATATTACGGTTATCCCTGCCGTTTTAGAGATATTTCGATTTTTCATACTAGCTCCATACAAAATTTTCGTAAAAAAATTATAATTCCTTCGTTTTTGTGCAGAATCCATTCTGGTGTCATTTTTGTATATTGTTATAACTAATAGAAGTGATATCCGGCATAAAAACTGGCACTTGCAAAATAAAATGCCTAAGTCTATGAAAGCCGATTTTCAGCCCACCGTGCGCCGCACTAAGCTGCCGCGGATAGCGGCGAGATCGTGGCCAGGCCGTTAGGTGGGCATCCGCTTTTAGATTTCGCAATACAATTCTATTTTGTCTATGTCCTCCGTAAAAGGCCAAGTCTTAAATGTCACACAGCCTCAGTAACAATAAAAAACAAACAAACTGTCAAAAAGCAAAATAAAATATTTCTTCGTGTTGTGTTTGTTGATTGTAATTTTTCTAAACTACATAGGATTGCACTACAGAATATGGCAGAAAACACAGAAAAAATAGAGAGTGGCCCAGATGCTCGGAGACGAATACTAAATATAGCAGTTTCCACTGTACTGCTAGAAACTGGGTTCGATGCTGCTAACAAAATGGCACTAGAAACTCTCACAGAAATGCTTCAATGTTGTAAGTAATTCTACCAATAAAAAATAAATGAATTATTTTTTTTTTAATTATGAATGGATTTTTGTAATACCGCCCCAAAAATTCGCTTGCCTACAGCAAGATAAATATTCCAATGTAGATTATTTGCCTTTATATTTGCCTGCACATCCCTCACATTCAGAGAAATTTTCAGTATATTTTTTTCTATTGTGTTGTCCCATTTAAAGTATTACCTCTTTTTTTTAATATTAGTATAGACAAGCAGTGCCCCGCGGTTTCACCCACATTAATTTTAGGAAAAAACCTATTAAAATAATATTCCATTACTTAAGAGTATTACTTAAGGTGAATGGGTAGTTGTAGCCCGCGAAATTCAATTTTTCTTACGTTTTTTGCAATTTTCAGGTCAGTGTTAGGTTGTATCTTGATCAATATATGATTCGCGACAATAACAGGTACGTATTTACAGAATTCTAATAATTATAATCATTAATACATCTTTCTATGTTAGATTTCTACCGTTAAGAACAAATCTCGTATGGAAAAGTGTTGATGGTAGAAATCTAACTTAGAAAGATGTATTAATGATTCTGATGATTATAATTCTGTGAATACGTACCTGTTATAGTCGCGAATCAAATTTTCATCAAGATAAAACCTGACACTGACCTGAAAATTGCAAAAAACGTAAGAAAAATTGAATTTCGCGGGCTACTACTACCCAGTCACCTTAAGATTATTTATTACTTAGTACATTACTTTAAGAAAACTATTTTAGGTAAATCACCCTATGATCAGTAAGTAAAAGTAGAACTATAGTAAACCTCGCAGAGCTACCGGCAGACATGCAGATTTATTTTAAAACTATGACATCTCCTAAGATATTTTAAGGACAATTTTGTTCAAAATTAAATACTTCTGATGATTGACATGTTAATTTGGATAAGGATTAATATCATGATTACCATAAAAAAGGTTATAGTGAGTCAACATAATTATGCTGTTGCAGACTTTTTTTTAGAACTTTTAAAATTGAACAATTCCGTCATACATGGTTTTTGCATCCCTTTAACCGTTTATGCAGCACACGCAATGGAAGCTCTCAAAAGGAATAATTTTTCCTGTTCTTGCAACATTTTTCATTGATGCTCCTATTGGTCGTAACTTGATGTAATATAGCCTATAGCCTTCCTCGATAAATGGACTATCCAACACAAAAAAAAAAATTCAAATCGGTCCAGTAGTTTCGGAGCCTATTCTATTCAAACAAACAAATCTTTCCTCTTTATGTAGATAAAATGCTAATTTGCTCTTAAAGTTCTGCAACTGTATCAATACTATTAAGAAATGGCATTATTTTTCTAGTTCTGTCAGAAGTTGGCAACTCAGCTAAAGGCTACTGTGAGCTCTCCGGAAGGGTAGAACCAGTATTGGGAGATGTGGTTATGGCCCTCATTAATATGGGTAAGTACTATAATTTCTTGACCACCAGTCAGAAATTAATTGCATTTTGTACGACATAGATAATAATGAATGGTTTACACAACTTCTGAAAGCAGATCGCTTTGAGAAATTAAACAACTTATTACTTTTTCTTCTTCATTCTTCATCAATATCAAAGTTTGTTCCTTCATTTTATGAAAAACAATGATAACATAGTTTATTATCCATTTACAGGCATTAGCCTACAAGGCCTAGAACAGTATGCAGCTCGTCCAAACCGGCATGTGATTCAGCCACCACAGCAGGCCCCAGCTCCTCGAACACCAGCCATGCTGTCGGCAGGATCTAAAGCAAAACCTGCTCCACATATACCATTCCACCTGCCTCCTCTACCTGATCCACATGCATATATTAGGACACCTGTAAGTTGTGAAAATATTTTTATACTGCCATTGCAATCAATCTTCTTTTAATTAACCTTTTTACTGCCACAGTCATGTATAGATGACAAACCAAAATGTGCCCAGCACGCCACAGTCGTGACTATATGACAGACTTTTGTAGGTAATTAGCTTATAGTAGGTATTGTAGGTTGGTGCAGAGGGCAAGTTTTTTCTTTTTTGACATGGCGGTCAAAAGGTTAAGACCATTGTTGCTAAAAGTTTTAAACTTTAGCAACATAGGTCAGAATGTGTTGTATTTTTATTGTAACACAAGTGTCTGCTGAGTAAAGGCAGACCTTTAAACAGACATTAGAACACAAAGAGAAGTGTAGAGCACTATAGGTCAGAACCCATAGTCTTTCACAGTTCTCTTTGTAATACTTAAGAACTGTAATTGTACAAAAAACTAACTAAGTTGTATTTCTAATTTGTTGAAAGTTTGAATAAAATTTTCCAGCATCTTCAGTCTCCTAATAACTCAATCGAAAAACTGAAAACCATCATGTTGATCATGACATTGACATGTGATAAAAGTAAAACTTCTTAAAAAATAAAGAATAAGAGATATTTCGTGTAAGAGACGAGAGGTGTTATATCTTTCCTCTCTCTCATGTAACGAAATATGCCTAAACGTGGCGCATCCTTTAAATTCACTCTCAATCGAATCGCCGCTTAAGAAGTTTCACTTCAAAAATTGCAGTTCTACTAGTATGTCTAAATTAACTGAAAATATTTATATTTCAGACCCACAAACAACCAGTAACAGAATATGAAGCAATCAGAGAGAAAGCAGCTTCACAGAAAAGAGACATTGAGCGAGCATTGACTAAATTCCTAGCGAAGACTAGTGAGACACACAACCTGTTTAATACAGAGGACAATCAAGTGTTCCCTTGTAAGTACTGCCAGTAATTTTGCAAATGAAAGCTGGTACAATGCGTGCCACGAAAGATGAGACTTGACACACCACGTGGTTTGACTTGCGCAGTACACGATTTTAGGTCTCTTTAGCGGTATGAGGTCTGAGCGCGGGACGACACCTGACGTCAAGTCTCATCTTTCGTGGCGCTAACTATAAGTAGCAACACATAACTGGTCATTGCATAAAATCAATAGCACTTATCAAAACTAAAATGATGGAAATCATTGTACAGACGCCATCGCCAGCACATAGTTACCCGAAACTGTCACATTTTCCCAATCAACTTTGAACCTTATGCTTTAGTAACAAAGTTTAAAATCTATTCAAGAAATTTGACAGATTGTAGTAGGTTGATGTGCTGGCGTCTGTACTACATTAAAAAATTGCCATTGTTACCTACATTTATACTTCGCCGTCTGATCGTATAACTGGCCATATCGTGATCTGCCTGGCCATTTCACGAAATGGCCAGGCAGATCACGATACGCCGCCATTTTATGATTTGACCATCTAACATCCACCATATTTATTTATCCATTTATTTCAGGCATCAAGGCCCATAGAAAACATATAAAATACAATATTAATATAACTTAAAAATACTATAAATAAATACATCATTATAATTTCAAACTAACTAAACACGAAGTGACGGCGTCGTGTTTCGCTGACTGGTGTCATGTAGCCGGCCACGAAACCGGCGGTACACAACACCCTTCGGCCAGATCTCTTCTTTGAGGAACTTCTCGAGATGGTTGTCGGAACACGCACCACGAACGACTTGAAGTTCGTGTTGTGACGCGACTCCAACTTCTCGACCCTCAAAGTCCAGTTGGTCTTCACACGCAAGTACTCAACCTTCGTGGAGTGGTGCAGTCTGGACACGTACAGCTGCGTCGTCGGGATTGCTGGACGCAGCAGCATGTTGGGTCCTGCCAATATTGTTCAACGCTCAGCGTTCAACGATTTGCCCAGCGATGCTTGTGCATATCGACACAGATACGCGTAAAACAAAGACCTTGTCTTTGTTGCCGCGCAGTCTATAATTACTATTTGACTTATTATTATTCGAATAATTCCTACTTTATGGTTCTAAAAATACTAAATAGTCAAATAACTGCGACCAACTTGGATGTAGCGCTCACCCGGCCAACCCCGCGGCAACGCTCGCTTCGCTTGCTCGGCTCTCTCACGGTTGGCCACAGTTCTAACATAACCCATTTGGTTAGGATGCCACTAGCGAAGTGAAATACATACTTTGCGATATGCCCAGAGATCCACTGGGGAAATCAATAAATATACCAAATTATGTAATTGCCAGGCAGATCACGATACGGCCATTTCTACGATCGTACCACGATATATATAATAGCTTAAACTTGACTTGTTCATGATTTGCGTTTTTCTTTTTTTCAGTAATAGCCTGCAAGCCCACATTCCCAGCATATTTACCATGTCTGCTACCAACAGACCAAGTATTTGATTTTGACGAGCTGGAATACCACTTCCAAGTTGCCAATAGAACTGAAGATATGCCAGCAGACAAGAAAGGTACCTACCTAATTTAATAATCTGAATCAGTAATTTATTCCATAATATGTGATTAATATATTTTCCCACCCATACCTACGCAAAATTCAAAATAGATACGCGCATTGACGTGGAGTTACTGACACCAGCCCCCTTATTCACAAACACTCGATATGCTTCCGTATCGTATCGAACATTAATCATTGTTATCGTAGGAGTCTTCTCAATGCTGTTCACAAGTCCAAAACCCGAAAATTTTGTCAGTTTAAATCAAATAGTCGCCCTCGCCCGCTATTCTTCCAACAGCTATTTGCTGTTGAGGGGAAGTCAAATCAGGTTATCGAAATGTCAGGTTTTCGATACGATAGCCTGTCGTATGTTTGTGAATCAGGGCTCTGCCCCTATTATCTATTACGTAAACAAAGTAAAGGAAAGAAGAAAGTAATAACCTTAAAAGTAGCACTTTTTTTTCGATGTGCAACTTTTGCTGTTTATGCTATAGATATGGAAGTATAGTAACCGGCATGAGTCGTGAGCACAAACTGACACCTGCGCAGTAGTGAATTTTTCGGTCTCTTTGGCGGAATGAAGAAGGCGGGGGACGCCGAGGTTGCACGCGATTGGTTCGTCAGTCGATCCTCGTCGTCTATTGGACTCTCGCGTGTCATTCGGCTACTGTACACTTTCGTGCAATTTTAGTGACTAACTTTTGAGATTTTAAAATAGTTTATTTTTGTTATTTCGTATCTGTTATGTGTTTTTGTTTTAATATAGTTTATTTTGTTATCTCGTTTCATAAAATTGTTGTTTTTAATTTTTTGGTTTTAAAATCGTAGTCACGCGAACTCTTAAAATATGCCGAGGAGAAAAAATACAGTTTTAAATAGGCAGGCAAGGCAAATGGTGTATTCAGTGTATTGTTTCATAAAGAGCAACGCTGAGTTAGGTTAACAAAAGTATGCTGGAAATCTATAAACACACAGCGGATGCGACCAACACCTCAGTAGCAACTGTACGGCGGATCGTTAAAGAAGCCAATGATTCAGAATTTCTAAGCGTATTCAGAACGCCAGGAAAGAAAAGACCAAGAGAACACCCTGTCACAGATGTGGATAGTTTTGACCAGGGGGTTATTAAAAGATGTATTCACAACTACCACCTTACCAACAAAGAAATGCCTACCGTTGAAAAACTACGACAAAAGTTGCGGGAAGATATAAATTTTCAAGGATCGGAGCGCAGTCTTCGCCGTATTATCAAAATGTTGGGTTTCAAGTGGAGGAAAACTGAGAATAATCGGAAAATCTTGATTGAACAATCCAATATTCGCTTCCAGGTATAATACTATATAATGTGCCTCTTAATTTTTCAAGTCATCGATCGTCGATCATTTGTTCTGTGTCTGGGTGTAATTTATCTATAATATGTATGCATTTAGAAATATATAAGTATGTTTATCAGTTGTCTAGTACCCATAACACAAGCTCTGCTTAGCTTGGGACTAGATGGCGTTGTGTGATAGTTGTGGAATATTATTATTATATTATTATTAAGTCACATAGTGTTGCTGTTAAAGCTTTAATAGTCATAAATCTTATTTCTTACTTGTAAATCTTAACATTAATCAACATGCATTGGTAAAAGTAGGGATTATGAACAAAAAAAAACTATAGATTTTTACATTATCACATGTACACATATACTCGTGCATAATCTCACTTCAATTGGATTCCCAGAATACTTATGTAGAAACTTACTCATTTTGTTCCAGCGAATAACATATTTGCAAAAGATGCAAAAATTCCGGGAAGAGGGAAGAACAATTATTTATACGGACGAATCATACGTAGATTCGTCCCATTCATCGTGTCAGGCATGGTCAGATGGCACAACAAAAGGCCTAAAAAAGCCTATATCAAAAGGGCAGCGAATTGTGATAGTCCACGCAGGAACTGAGACAGGTTTTGTGCCAAATGCCCTGCTCACATTTAAAGCAGGCACTAAGTCAGGGGACTACCACGATAATATGAACTACGAAAATTATGAAAAATGGCTTCGCACGCAGCTAATTCCTAACATTCCTCCTAAATCTGTTTTGGTAGTAGATAATGCATCCTACCACAACAAACAGTATGACCCTGCACCAAGCTCAAATGCCAGGAAGTCGGAGATGTTGGGATGGTTAAGAGAAAAAGGGATTCAACACGAGGAAAGAATGCTGAAGCCCCAACTACATCATTTAATTAAAATTAATAAAGATCAGTTCAAAAAATTTAATATAGACAAGATTATGGCTGAACACGGCCACGATGTCGTAAGATTACCTCCATACCACCCAGACCTCAATCCCATTGAGATGGCATGGGCTGCAATAAAAGGATATGTCGGCAGTAAGAATGTGACGTGGAACGTAAGTCACGTAACGAATCTGGTTAAGGAAAAAATAAATGTAATGGGAGCTAATGAATGGACAAAATTATGTCAAAAAGTGAAGGAAATTGAGAAGGAATATATAAAAAACGATCACATAGTGGATGCAATGTCAGAACAATTTATAATTCATGTTAGTGAGGATGACTCCGACACCAATTCGGAGGATGAGGACAGTGCCGACGATGAGGAGATGAGTGATCAAGTGGCCTCTACCAGCACCAACGCAGCGTCTAGTTTTATAGAAGGCGTATTACCTATTCCTCCAGATTGAGACGATTTTTTGTAAAAACAATAATAAACAAAATAAAAAAACGCTTCTAAACAGATTCTAATTGTTTCATTGAGATAATCATGTTTTAACATTACTGTATCAAAGTAAAATTTCAAGTGCATATTTTAATTATAGTTTGCGTAAGTACCTATCAATAATTTGAGCAAAAGCGGTACTAAATAAATTTGGCCGAAAGTGTACATGCGCGAGCTTGCCCCCACTACTGCCCATCTGTGCTCACGACTCGTGCCGGTCATTATACCTATGTACCCTGTTGTAATAATCTGAATATCTGTTACAGAGCCATCAGACAATGAAGGTGACAACATGGGCGATGGAGAAAATCCAAATAGTTCACAAATGGACAACCAGGACACGATGGCATCTAGCCCAGAACGAAGCAAGGCTGGAGGATAAATACATTATGAACATATTATTTTTAGACTAAGCAAAGATTTAGTATTTAAATAAAAGTACAATTTAAGACTATTTGTTTTTTTAATTTATTTAGCGGTTTTTGTCTTTCTTTGAGGTACCTAACAGACAGATACTTTCGCATTTATAATATTAGTATGGATTATTATGCTTTTTAGGGTTCCATACCAAAATGGTAAATAGGAACCCTTATGTTGCGACTCTGTCTGCCCGTCTGTCACAGTTGGATATCTCAAGAACTACTTGGAATAGCTTTAGATGACGTTTGCCCAACATTTTGCAAATAAGAAAGATTTTTTTTTTGCAACGAGGACTGTTGTAAGGCGGTCTTAAAAATTCGAAGAGGGGCTACTAGGGCATGTGGGGTACCATATGAAAGACCGCAGTTTGTAGATTCTCAAAAAAAAAAAAATTCTTTAGGCCGCATTGTTTTCGACTTTTTATGAAATATGTAAAAAAATACCGTTCCCTCCCGCTTATTTCCGAAGTTTGCATAGCGAAAAATCTGAAATTATTCTATGTGATAGAAGTTTATGTAAAGATTACAGCGATAAACTAAAACGATATCTCTATATACAGGGTGTTACGGAAAGGGTATATCAATACAAACGGGTTGATGATTGTATCTGGTCTAGAATCTCTGTACATTTCAGCTCAAAAGCATTAACTTTGAAAATGCTTAATATTTTTTTATTTCGACATCACGGCGCTGCACTGACGCGCGGCGGCGCGTGATGTGCGTGTACTAGGCGCACAGATAATGGATAATGACTCTCGTAGTGCGGTGACACGTTTGTTATGATTTCAATTTAATAAACTATCGAAATAAAAAAATATTAAGCATTTTCAAAGTTACTGCTTTTGAGCTGAAATTTTGTACAGAGATTCTAGACCAGATACACTCTTCAACCCGTTTGTATTGATATACCCTTTCTGTAACAACCTGTATAGCACACTTTCAGAAATCATCAACAAGTGACATTAGTTCCACTATTGGTCAAGAGATGGCGCTGATCTAAAACTGCAATATTCTACATCGCAGTGAAGTTCTCTGACGAATATAGGCCTCGCCGATGAAAATTTAAAAACATGATGGGACGGAACCCTCGGTGTGCGAGTCCGACTCGCTCTTGACCGGTTTTTAACCGCACAAGTCGACAAGGTAACTCAGAGGGCGTAGTGATTTTAAAAGAAAGAGTATGCGCATGTTAGAAGGTTGGGAAACCCGCTCAAATGCTGGGCATTACGCGTACAGTAGGTATGCTCAATGCCCAGCATTTGAGCGACATTAACAGCAGTTTTAGGTACCTATGCTGCAAACCTAAAACTGCGGTTAAGCCTATTCCTGGTTGCGGGTCAGTCCATGCTCAAGAGCAACGCACGTGGGCGCTAACCCGCGTGACAGGAAAATACGCCGTGGGTACTGACGCGGGCCCCACTACAAGTGACAAACCCCTTCGCCGCCAACGACATTTTAACTTATTAACCTAACACTGGGTAAAAAAAAACAATTAAGTTGAAAATATTACTTTATTAAGAAAATTACTTCAACAGTCCTGAGTTGATAACGGGCAGTATTTTGATGCCCTCCCTATTGACTACAGTCACTTGGAAGTTGGGCAGGCTGACAAACAATCTCCTATGGACCTCCTTCACACACATCTTCAGTATCTCATAAGCTTCCTCTTCAGTGGCATCTGAAAAGTAATGATGGTTTAGAAATGTGACTATCTTAATATTTAAATAAAGTGGGAAAAAAAACTACCATCAAATAGATAAGATTGTGAGTGTAATGAGAAAAACAAAGATAACTGAAAAGGAGTAATCCTATATTGAGAGGGGGATTATTCATGTGTGGTAGAGGCTATACAGAGGGGCAGGAACTTTGAAACTGTAACCATGAATTCAGCACCTGATTCTAGACCACAGTGTAAAAAATTTTTGTTGGTTATCAAAAAAAACCGAGTGTGCTTATGACCACACGACTGAAGTGAAACTTCAAACGTATTTGGCTATGAGAGGAAGAGAGAAAGAAAATGTGCGCGCGCACTGCTTTCTCTTGCTTATATCCCCCACTCAACTCCCGTTCGCCTCGCCCGTAGCCCTTAGACATGGGTCGTACTTGCAAAATCGAGTACCAGGGCTTCCAAGTACGTCCACCTTAAGAAACCAGGGCCTAAAACCAGGGCTCGAGATACTTTCAAGTATTTTCTGTCTGCATCGAAAACTGATCCATAACTTCATACAAATAAGAAGTACAATCGCGTAATCAAACAAAAGCCCTGTTGGAAGTAAAAAGTACTTGCATAGGAAATTGATCCGTGAATTCCTATAAATAAGGAGCACAATCGCGTTTACAAATAAATACTTTTACAAACCATTAAAGTAAAAATACTTGCATACGAAATTGTTCCGTAGACTCTTACCACACCTCGGACACTCCATACAACGCTCGCAAAATAATTACCTATTACTACTACATAAACAAATGACGTTTGTATACGTGCAAATGTGTGCGTGAAATCTAGTAGCGTAAAAAAAATGGCGCGGAAAGCAATTTGTGTCGGGGAACCGAACGACGTCGGCGGCGGCGCTACCCGAACGTGTGCATTATTATGAAGTGACCATGTAGTTCAATTGTTTATTTATATAGTCGGGTTCGTAATGAAATAAAAACACTAAAATAGTTTAGTTTAAATGACTTATCTGTACATAATGGGTTATTAAATCGCATGTTATTAAAAATGCGAAATCATACAAACAGTATATGTAAATACGAATTCGGAAAAGCATCACAATATTTGGATATTGTGATGCTTTTCCGAATTCGTAATCGTAATTAAAACTCAAATAAAACTTTTAAATCGCATAATTGTGTGTCAGCAATACAGCGCTGCGGTTCGCGAGCGCCCTTGCTAAAGAGTCGGCGACGAATACCTCGAAGTGCGGGGTGAGGTGCGGTATCTGATATGAGGGCGAGGAAGGGAGTGTTCTTTCTGTACGTAGTACTATTAAGTATTCTGTGCTCTTACTGATAAGGAGTATGATCGCATTTGCGAAAACAAACGCGGTTGTTGAACTATTTGAGTACCTACGTACTAGAGCGTCGAGCCACGACGGAGCGAGATACTTTCAAGTATTTTCTATCTGCATAGAAAACTGATCCATAACTTCATACAGATAAGAAATACAATCGCGTATTCAAAAGCCCCGTTGGAAGTAAAACTACAATAAATAAGGAGCAAAATCGCGTTTACAAATAAATACTTGCAAACCATTAATGTAAAAAAAAACCGACTTCCAAAAAAAACTTTACAAAGTGAAAAATAACTTTAATTTCGGAAGTCGGTGTCTTTGGATCTTTATTTTAGTTTTTTGCCACCGACTTCCGAAATTAAAGATATTTTTCACTTTGTAGTGTTTTTTTGAAAGTCGGTTTTTGTTTTTCTTAAAAAGTTTTTATTTCACGCTTTTTAGTGGGTCTGCTTATAATTTATCTAAGTTACAATAGCCTAGTGATCATCGCCTTTTACAAACAAAATATTGCTTTTCCCGATACAGGGAAGTTAACTGTTGAGGAGTTCTCCAGATCCACTATCAGCTCCGTATCACCATTCACATTGTGACGAGCATAAATTGCTTAGCAACCATATTAAAGTAATCGAATCGCAACCCGTGAAATACTTAGATATTATTGAGTAGTTCCGGTGGCCATCCGTGGTCTTCATCATCAGTTCCACATCACCAAATAGTGCTTTCCGAGAGCAAATGCACGAGTTACTATAAAAAATACCCAAATCGCTATGGGTGTGCCTATAATATTTGAAGAGTTCCTTCGATTTCTCCAGGATCCCATCATCAAATTCTGACCTGATGTTTTTAGACTAGATGCTGATAATCCTGGCTGCAGCATCAGGCCAGACTTGTCAACATTGCATTGAACTTAAAATTTAGTCCTGTTTAAAATGAGCCCAAACACGACTACGGTGCTGTAATTTCAAGGTTGGTACTTTTTCTAATGCTCCTGGCTTCAGCATCAGGTCTTTATGTACTTCGGTGTTCCTCATTAACAGTACGTTTATCCACACATCGAGCCCTTTTCAATGAGCCTAAACACGATATATCTGCTGTTAGTTGTCGAGGAGTTAGGTACTCTGCAGACTATCCTGACTGCAGCATCAGGTCATGACTTGATGGTCATGAGACCAAATGTGACAAATGCCCTATCAAACATCAAAACAATTTACTAAAACAGTCCTTGCCTGTTTGAGTAACTTCTTACTGTTAAGGAGTTGTACCTTCCATCATCAGCCCAGCTACCTGAGATGGTGACAACCATACGCAAATAAACAAGATACTTCATAAAATATGCGAAAAACAACAAGTGAGGCTATAAAATTTGAGGGTTGCCCTCGATTTCTCTAAGATCCCATCATCAGATCCTAACTTGGTGACAGTGGGACCACCTCAAAACTATCTACTTTCGAACAAAAGAAGGATTTTGAAAATCCATCGACAATTGGCGGAGTATTCGATGAACAAACATACAAAATAAAAATAATAATAATAAAAAACATAAGTACAAACAGCCGAACATAGTACCTCCTCCTTTTTGTGAAGTCGGTAAAAAATACTTGCATACGAAATTGTTCCAAAAGGAGCATGATCGCATTTGCGAAAACTAACGCGGTTGAGTATCTACGTATTTGAGCGAGTAGCCGTTTAAGATACTTAATAGTCTTGCAAGTATTTTGAGTCGGTACCCGGTGTGCGTACTTGGAAGCAAATACCTGGTGTAAAAACCCGGTCGCATATTTATGCGACCGGGACCGGGTTTTCACACCAGGTATTTCCAGCTATTTTTTACGTACCTTCCCTACTCGCGATCACACGTTTTCGTAACGCATTCGCCAGTTTACTCCCCAAGTCAAGCGCGCCTAAAGAAGTTTCACTTCAAAAACAGCTGTTTCAACGAAAAGTGCAATACCTACACAGTCAATGTGTATGGAAATGCTTATATTTTTTTATAACTGAAGAAAAATTTCAATGCAGGGGTATTCAGAATCATGTACTGAATCCATGGTAACAGGTTGCGTGTCAATGTCCGAGCCACCCTGTGTGTAATGTTATCAACTATTACAATCGCAATACGCAATGTAACATAAGTTGAGTGCACTTCTAGAAAACAAGATAATATATAAAGTCATGTGGACTATATTAATTTACCTTTCTTGTGGTAACGGTCCATGATACTCAAACTGAGGTAACCACCATAACCATGACAAGCATAAGGTACTTTCACACTGGATGCCAGGTAATCCATAAAGTAAAGCTCCGGGCCATTCTCCTTGTCATAACCAGCCATCAACACATTCACGAAGTAAGGTGTCTGAAACGTTAATTTTTATTATTTTCTTAACAACCATGTGCAAGGGAACATGTTACTATGATGACTTGACATTTTATATTGGTTTTGTTCAAACATCACTTGTATTATGGTATATCAATATAGAAGTTCTGTCTAGTTTTAGACAGTTTCTACAGGCTTTCTCATATAACTCATCTAAAGACCAATTTAATAGTAGGTATATTGTTCTGATTTATACATACGCTGCTTCTCAGATACTCGGCGAGATTCCTGCGTGTGAAATTGGCGGCCGCAGTGGGCCCTAGCTCGTATCCATTGCGCATTTTGTACAGCTGAATATTCTTAGCAATGTATTCAGCGAACTGGGTAGAGTCACCCTGGTCGCCAATTACACCCATTATCAGTTTGTCAGATATCTTGTGGATTTTATCCTCATCTAGAAACGATTCGAAGTATATTAGTGCAGGAACATGGCAAAATATTATTCAATCCGTGATCAAAAACCGCTAACTCACCGTCTTTCATCACCATAATACTGTGGCTAGTGCTCTGATCGGCTGCTATCATTACGAAATCATTACACTGTATTCCAAACAGACATTGCAGATTAATGTTCGACATTTTGGTGAATAAATATGCCCAAAAACTCTTAAATACCGCAAGAATAACCTACGTTACAGTGCAAGCAAACTTCATTCAACAAACAATCTTGTCAAATCACCGAGTGTCACAGATTAAATATAAAATCTATACAGAATTATGGGGCTGGCAACCTCACCATTTATCGTACAAACTATTTCCAAAAAAAAAAACAACCGACTTCCAAATAAAAACACTTGTAACACGGCTTTTTTTAGAATGTATGTGTACGTGCCCTTATGCGCGGGAACGGGGAGCATACACCCTCGCCCGCGCTCCCGCGCAAAACAATAGTGGACGAGAGAACGCGAGTCCGTACGCCACGCTCGCGCCCCGCTCGCGAATTAAATAGTTTTGTTTGTTCATATATATTTTACCCATTTTCCTGTTTATGCCCTGTTTTACAATTATATACTTTTACTAAATCGTGCGTTCTAATAATTTAAATAGACCAATACCCCTGAGATACATTCATTCCTTTACAAGTGACGCCCAACTCGTGGCCAAGTTTTTAGTGAAAAACTCGTAAAATACAAACAGTGACAAAAGTGCTAAATCCTATCGTGCTAACACATACAGTGAACCCTTTCCGATAGTGCTTTATGTAAATATCTCCACAAACAGTGCAAAACAATCGACAAAACTTCGGGCGAGTCCACTCTTCCCGCTAAAAATTGTACTTCCCGCCAAAAAATTTAACAGACGCGCGCGCGAGGGAGTTACCGCACGTAGTGTTTTGGCGCGAACCAAAAAGTACAATCAACGTTTTCATTTCGTGCAACGGAATTAGTAACGAATACGTTGTTCGTTACATATTACCACCCATATAACCATCACCCGTGTTGTTCGAGCGTGTAACAGCAGAGGTAGTGCCCTGTTACCATGCCGCCGAAGCCAACAAGAAAACGCACCGGAAGAGATGGTGGGTCGGAATCCGACACGGACGCGGAGCAAAATAGGACGGTGGTCGCATCATCATCGTCTCCGAACATCACCATGTCTGAGGAGATGCTTCAGACTCTTGTGTGCAACATAACACGAAACCAAGCGGACGCAAATCGCATTCTCATTGAGAGCATACTGGCGAACAAGGATGAACCGTGTACATCATCACCACGGATACCCGATACGCGTGATACCGCGCGATGGTTGGGCAACTTCGCAAAGTGTACGGCGCGTTTTGACGGGTCATCGAAGAACGCGGAAGAGCTCGAGGCATTCATCGATGCTATCGAGGTATACCGCGACTGCACCAACATCAGCGACGAGCACGCGCTGCGGGGGCTGCCTATGCTACTAGTCGGCGAGGCCGCCGTCTGGTGGCAGGGCGTGAAGTCGTCGATAGCGTCGTGGTCCGACGCGCTGCAACGTCTTCGAGGGATGTACGGAGTGCCGCGACCCGGATATCAAATCTTACGTGAGATTTTCGGTACCGAACAAAATAGTGAACGGGCCGACGTGTTTATTAGCAAAGTGCGTGCTTTAATAACGAAGTTACCGTATGATGTGCCGGAAGTGATGATGCTAGATATAGTTTACGGATTGTTAGATCGTAGGATAAGAAAACGAGTGACTCGCGACGCGGTGCACGAGCTGGATCAGCTAATAGCGAAGGCCAGGTTAGTTGAGGAGTCGTTGGCGGAGGTGAGTGCTTCTTCTCATTGTAATGTAAACAATAAACCTCCCGTTGCCGCGCAGGCACGTTCGAGCACAAATATTAACCCTACGATTAACATAGTCGACACGCGTAAGTCGAGTGATGAACAAAGTGATGGTAAAAGGTGGTCTGACACGCACACGTCAAACGCGGAAAATAATGATAGCGTAAGTAACGGGCAAAGGCGTGTTAGACCGAAGTGTACATATTGTAACTTTTTCGGTCATACTGTAGAAGACTGCCGTAATAAAGGGAATAAGAAAGAAGGAAAGGTCATCGACCTTTCTCATAAGTCGAACGACAGTACCGAGTTACGTTGCTATGGATGTGGTCAGCTGGGAGTAGTACGTTCAAAGTGTGGTATTTGCATAGACGCGTCGACTGCAAGTAAGTCGGATTTTTGTAGCGCTCAGATAGGCGGTAGTGACGATCCGCTGCCGCTAGTCGAAATCAAGGTCGTTAACCATAAGGGGGTTGCCATTTTAGACATGGGGGCCACACATTCTATTGCGGGCCCCATGCTATACGATTTACTTAGAGAAGCCGGCATTGTTTTTAGGAAGACTTTACGTACATACTATAGGGCTAGCTGACGGATCACAACAAGTAGGCAGTGTACTTGAGTGTGATACTAACGTTACAATGGAAAACCATGTTATACCTACCACGTTTATAGTTTTGCCGGATGCGCAAACCCGGACATTGCTAGGTAGAGATTTTATTATAAGAGCTAGTATCCTGTTGGACTTACCACAGAGCAGCTGGTGTTTTAACGATGAGCCAGAGCGCTGGCATCCGTTATCACCAAGTTTACTTTACCTACCGGCGGCCAGATAGAGCTGATGAAGGTAGAAGCAATAGACCTCGTGCCGAGGGATGATGTAGGTACTAAGGCAAAGTAAGCCTCCGCTCCGATACTGCGCCAAGTCGACGAATCGTTGAAGACCGACAGCAGCGGATATTGTCTCGGAGCAGTACTGATGCAGGGGGAGGGCCCCAAGGATGTTCGTGGGAACCGACTCAAGGACCCCGACGTGCGTAAAATCGTCGAGAAACTCATGGCAACCGACGAACCGTTCAGGGGGAGGGATTGGTCCGGCCGTGGCTTCATTATGTCTGATGGAGTGCTATATAGGCCTTACCATGTTAAGGAAGCCGCGAGCCCAACCACGCATCTTTTAAAGAAGGTAAGTAGCGGCGAAATGTTAGGGAGGTACCACATCTCTCAGTTGACCCCATTCGTAGGCGACGTACTACCAGCCCCGGTCAATGAAAAGCATAGGCGCGGAAGACATAAACGTTTTCTTGTCCTGACCCAGACGCGTGACCGCATGTCTAGGTCAGAGGGGGAGGATGTAACACGGCCTTTTTTAGAATGTGTGTGAACGTGCCCTTATGCGCGGGAACGGGGAGCATACACCCTCGCCCGCGCTCCCGCGCAAAACAATAGTAGACGAGAGAACGCGAGTCCGTACGCCACGCTCGCGCCCCGCTCGCGAATTAAATAGTTTTGTTTGTTCATATATATTTTACCCATTTTCCTGTTTGTGCCCTGTTTTACAATTATATACTTTTACTAAATCGTGCGTTCTAATAATTTAAATAGACCAATACCCCTGAGATACATTCATTCCTTTACACACTTTAGTAAAAAATTACTTTCGTAAGTCGGTGTAGTTGCTTCCCGCATTTTCATATTTTGACGACTTCCGAAATTACCAATTATTTTTCACTTTATAGGGTTTTTTTGGAAGTTGTTTTTTTTTTTTGTAAAAAAGTTATTATTTTTCACTTTTTAATTGTACTTAACCCACAAAAATTAATTTAAAACACTACTTGATAAGTAAATATCATTGACAGGAAGTTATTAAAACATCAATATAAACTAAGTGGGATATTATCAGAGGCGTAGCTACCACCGTATCTGCCGTATCAATTATACGGGGCCCCCGGGCCACGGGGGCCCCCAATGTGCGTAAGCAAAAATTACCCTTCCAGTTACAACCGAAACTGCTGAAGAAAGTTTTTCAAAATTGAAATTACCTAAGAACTTCGATGGGACATGAACGCCTGTCAGACCTGTCACTGTTGTCCACAGCACAGAGGCAGAAACTTTAGAAAAACTAAAGTCATCATCAGCTATAAATGATTTAATAAATCAGTTTGCCGAAAAAAGGCAAGGAGAGTGTAGGTATATTTAATTTGAATTGTTTGTAATTTTTTTGGAAAAAGTGACATGATGAATAAATATTGCTTTTAATTTTATGCAAACATTTTTTTTTGAAGTGAAACTTCTTTACGCACGTTTGACTTGGGGAGTAAGCTGGCGAACGCGTTACGAAAAGTGTGATCGGGCGAGGCGAACGGGAGTTGAGTGGGGGATATAAGCAAGAGAAAGCAGTGCGCGCGCACATATTCATTCTCTCTTCCTCTCATAGCCAAATACGTTTGAAGTTTCACTTCAGTCGTGTGGTCATAAGCACACTCGGTATTTTTCTTTTGTGAGAAATCTGTACCCTTTCTAAGGGCTCCCAAACAAATTTCTATACGGGGCCCCGCCAAGGCGCGCTACGCCACTGGATATTATTGAAGCTAACTCAAAGACTACCCAAGCAAATTAATCAAAATATGGGACCAGCCCTGAGACATACGGTTAAAAACGAGAACTATTGAAACAGTCGCAGTCAAAGAGTATAATAAATAATAATAATACGTCGGTCTTTACTAGGTCACACACACACACACAGCGACTTTGATCGCCTGCTATTTTAGAATCTCTTGTCTGTGGACACGGATTTTTAGATTGCTACTGTCAAAATCCGTGCGGATTAGAGATTTTGAAATTTTTGGTGACTAAAGTCGTTGCGTGTATATACTTTTCATAATTATGTTTCCCTGTCAGATTGATCGTCTAAGGTCGTCCTAAAATTGAGTTTTCACACCATTGACAACAGTTATTACTAATGTGAAATGTCAATGTCAGTCATGTATAACTATACATTACCCAAGAAGTTTATAGATAAAATTTTTACCTATAAGCTTCTTGACATTACCCCTGCCTGTGACATTACCGCATTACGGGGAAATAAATAATATTGGTATTTGGTTGTTCAGACAGTAAGTAAGGTTCAGAGGTTGCAGTAAAAAATCATAAAATGTAACGTTAATATATGAAGACTGTATTAAACATCCATAATGTTTAAAAAAGTTGCATTGGGGATCTCAGGCGGTGTTGATAGTGCCGTGGCTGCACTTCTTCTCAAACGAGCTGGTAATTTCAAAGGGCAACATGTAACTTTTGTCGGCAAAATTTTCATCATTTATGACTTTAACGATAATACTTACAGGGTACCAAGTAGAAGGTGTGTTTATGAGAAATTGGGATAACAACTATGAAGCCGGATTTTGTTCCGATGAAAGAGATTTTGAAGACGCAACATACGTCTGTCGTAAGCTCGATATTCCCTTGCATAGAGTTTACTTTATTAAAGAATATTGGAACGATGTATTCACTGTAATACTCAAGGAGTATGAGACGGGTCTAACACCCAACCCAGACATATTGTGCAATCGGTATATTAAATTTGATAGCTTTTTCCAACATTGCAGGAACAATTTAGGAATTGATGCTATTGCTACTGGTCACTATGCGAATACATCATTTGGCCCGTTTTTGGAAAAGTATAATGAGAACGAAGGTATATTTTTGATCTACAACATACCAATCAAAGTAAATTTATACACAACATAATTTAAAAAAATATGACTACTTATTTTCAGGAGTTAGGTTGCTACAGCCCACTGATAAGCACAAAGATCAAACATTTTTCCTATCACAAGTAAAGCAATTTTCTCTCAGGAAATGCATGTTTCCTATAGCCGGGTTACTGAAAAAGGAAGTCAGAGAGATAGCTAAAACTGAAGGCCTGTTGAATGTAGCCAACAAAAAGGACAGTACAGGAATATGCTTCATTGGCAAAAATAAGTTTCAGAATTTTATTGAAGAAGTAAGTACTGATGCAACCTCTATGGAGGACCTAAGAAAGTTATTGGGCACAAATAACTTTCTTAGGTCCTCCAAAGAGGTTAGGTGCCATATGTCATTAGTTTCCAGAATTCGATCCTTATTAGCGACACTATCAAATGGTGTAATAATACAGTTTTTTTTTTCAAAATCAACAGGTTCGATGCCTGACTAGAAATATTGATTTTTCAAAAATCCAATGATGTAGTTTTAGTTTTCATCAACATCAAAATAGAAACCGAGACTCCTTTGAGTACTTTTCGCTATTCCTCATAGATTCGGATTTGGATGTCCATGCCCACTTGAAAAATTCACCCTGTATTGTATACCTGTATATTTATTTAGATTATTATAATATACTGAAGCATGTTGAATTGTTGATGCATTTATGTATGTATTTATTATATTATATAAATGGTACACCACAGACTACCTACAGTATTTGTCTCTCCATCCCCTTTTTAATCCATACAAAGTTTGTGTTTAAAAGATCACTCTTAGCGATAAGACCGCCTATTGTGTCACCCTTTGTAAAATTTCTCTATTTTATGTCTGTAATTTATATGGTGTACATTCCATTCTATTCTAAAAATCAAAATGTTTGTAGTAATGATTTCATTTTTATTTTACAGTACATTGAAACAAAAAAAGGCTTATTCATAGACATAGATACAGGACAAGTGGTGGGTGAACATGGAGGACTTCACAAATGGACCGTGGGCCAGAGATGCTGTGTGCCTAGCTACAAAGAAGCATACTTCATATTCAAGAAAGATTTGGAGACAAACAACATTTATGTGGTATGTCATGTGGCCATAATAATTAGCCTATAATGTTTCCAACTTCCCACTGCTGGGACACAGGCCTCCTCTCTATGAGTGGGAGCGGGCTATCACATGTCTTCATATTTTTAGTTCTAGGATATGCCAGTTTCCTCACAATATTTTTAACTTCACCGTTTTGAGAGCAGTGTTGATGGAATAAATTACACAATATAAAGCGCCCGTTTGGGTTCGAACCCACAACCTACAACTTGTAAGTTGGGGCCGATACCAATGGGCCACCACTGGTCAATGGCCTCTGCCATGTGGCCATTTTCATTCAACTTTTTCTAATATCATCTTTTTGCCCCTGTTCTATGGTACTCGGGTCAGCGCAACACGTTTTCTTCGTCCATTCTCCCCTATCAACCGTCATACTTTCATTAAACCCCAAACTATTTCCAACAAACATTCTCAAAATTGAGACTATACCATTTAATATTTTGGTTGCTCTACAATGTCCCACTACACTGGGCAAAGGCCTCCCCCAAATTCTGCCAGGTTATCTTTTCCTTTTTTTATACACAACATCATTTTTTTCAGGTATCTGGCACCAAGCATCCTGCACTGTGGAATAACATCTGCTTTACAGGCCCTCCTCATTGGATACACACTGAGCCATCACAACTAGTCAATGATCATGTATTGAATTGCTACTTCAGATTTCAACACACTAAACCTCTCACGGCCTGTAGAGTGGTCAAAAATACCAAAGGACTTACTATAATATTAGAAAATAAATTAAGGGCACTCACAGAAGGACAATTTGGAGTTCTTTATAAGGATGGAGAATGCCTTGGGAGTGCCAAGATAAAAGATATTTGTCATAATTTAGTTTATTCTTTGAATTCATGAAGCATTTACTGTTGAATAAAGTTGTTAGTGTTTATAAAACATGTTTTAATTTAGTTCCTTTTCCAAGTAGCATTTTTTGTAACTCAAACCTTTATTCACCTATCAATTGAAATGAATGATGGAGCAAAAATTAATAAATGGCCTTTACCTTCCGAACCCAGAGGGTGCCAAGCATACTAGTTGTACACAGAATAAGATGTGATACTATGGCCTTTATCATGGCAAATAATATAAAAGGATTGTAAACCATGATAGACTTCGTGGCACGGAACCCTCAGTGCAAGAGTCCAACTCACACTTGACCTGTTTTTAGGGTTTTTGAGATCACAGTGATCGACAAAACGCCAATTTCTTAAGGGACCTAAAATTGGACCAATCAGAATTCTAGAATGAGACGATTACTGGCCGCACACGGCACATTAGCTTTGTCTCTCTCGGAATTTTCGGGTCTGTATTCATTGCACAACTACCCATTATATTGTAGTCTGTATCACAATATGTACAGACATATTCTGTACACACAGGTGTACAACTGAATACTTGGCCAGACTGGCAGCGCGGGGAGGGAACGCGCGCGATCTGCCTGTCCGCAGTTCCGTTCTGCGTGTTTTTGTCAAATTATAATACAGGGTGTCCCTGGAAGTATGGATCGAATCGAATAGGGGCGTGGGCAAGGTCATTTCCAAACTTTTTAACCCTGAGAATGTCAGTGAATTTTTTTACGGTTCAAAAGTTATGACCGATTTTAATTTTTTTTTCAATCACTTCGCTTAGTGCTCAAAGAAAATAATCATAAAAAAATACTATCAGGGCTATCTAAAAAAAATAAATGGAAAGCCCTGATACTTTTCACGAATTCGATCTTTCTTCTCTTTTTAGGGTTCCGTAGCCAAATGGCAAAAAACGGAACCCTTATGGATTCGTCATGTCTGTCTGTCTGTCCGTCCGTCCGTATGTCACAGCCACTTTTTTCCGAAACTATAAGAACTATACTGTTGAAACTTGGTAAGTAGATGTATTCTGTGAACCGCAGTAAGATTTTCACACAAAAATAGAAAAAAAAAACAATAAATTTTGGGGTTCCCCATACTTACAACTGAAACTCCAAAAATTTTTTTTCATCAAACCTGTACGTGTGGGGTATCTATGGATAGGTCTTCAAAAATGATATTGAGGTTTCTAATATCATTTTTTTCTGAACTGAATAGTTTGCGCGAGAGACACTTCCAAAGTGGTAAAATGTGTGTCCCCCCCCCTCTAACTTCTAAAATAAGAGAATGATAAAATTAAAAAAATATATATAATGTACATTACCATGTAAACTTCCACCGAAAATTGGTTTGAACGAGATCTAGTAAGTAGTTTTTTTTTTAATACGTCATAAATCGAAAACCGCAATTTACCTTTCACAAAGTTACAACGAACTACAAGAACTTTTATATTATGTTACTTGCTGCTACGGAACCCTTCATGGGCGAGTCCGACTCGCACTTGGCCGGTTTTTTTTTTAGTATTTATTTTAGTGTTTTTTTTTTTTTTGTTAAACCAACCAACTTCGTAGGTATGTACAGACGCCAGCACATCAACCTACCCGAAACTGTCAGATTTTCCCAACGTTAAGCTTTAGTGATAAAGTTGACAGATTGTAGTAGGTTGATGTGCTGGCGTCTGTACAAATGTATAAGTCCAACACATCCGCCGCTAATAGCGGCATACTAATATTTACAACGTGAAACGAATGTATGTACACGTGGGTAGGTATAAAACCTAACTTTTTGCGGCAAAGGTCTAAATTAGGTATACTAAATGTGATTTTTTTTATTAAATATATTTTTTTCACAAAACTCGTTTCATGTAAAAATTATCGAAATTTCTCACGTTTTTTTAGCTGGCTAGTCTCGTGTTTTTCTAAATCTCACAGCAATCGTTGTCTCACAGACAGTGATTATAAGTTACAAGTCCATGGCTGAGGTCCATGGTGCTAGTGCGTATTGATTGATCTGTGGTGTGGACTTATAATCATGGACTTATAAACATAGGCTACTTTTTATCCCGATATTCCCGCGGGACCGACACTTATGCGGGTGAAACCGCAGGGCGCTGCTAAATATAAAAAAAAACAGCAAAAGGAGCTTCATCAAAACCGGGTGCCGCACGCCGCCTTTTGACGTATTATAAGTCCATAGTCCCGAGCACAGAGTACATTATAATATGGTCCCGAGTGCGAGATTTCAAGAAATAACCCTTCTGACGCAGTCGGGTAAAAACATCCATTGTCTGATTGTCTGTGATTCGATCGATTGATCGAACCCAAGAAGTTTATAGATAAAAGTGGAGGCAACACTCTGAATACCTACGTGAAACCGACTGTGGTCGGACACTCTCTTTCTAAATACATACATAAGAACGAGACAGTGATACGTGTTTTCTTTCTCATATGTATGTATTTAGAAAGAGAGCGTCCGACCACAGTCGGCTTCACGTAGGTATTTAGAGTGTTGTCTCCATTTTTTACCTATAAGCTTCTTGATCGAACCAAAGACTACAACAGATGATAGAAACGTCTATGTCAAAGTCATAATCTGTCATATTTTGTACTTGTATAGTTCAAAGAGTCAAAATTGAGCATTGAATCTCGTGTTTTCTTGTTTTCACATACACGAAATTGTATTAGCTTTCCTGCTTTTGATCGTAACCAAAAGTTCAAAACATGAAGCAAGGAGGTTGATAGCAATTTCTGACGGCAACATGTATTGTGTGTAATGTAAATTTTGTTTAAAATAAATATGCGAAGGAAACGTTTGCCTGAAATGAAGTTATTGACTTGGCAACGAAAATGTCCATGCCACCAGTGAATTACAGCGTTCCTCCGCCGCGGTTGGACATACCACCGCCTGTTCCAATACCGTCGAGTGTGCCGCTTCCGCAAATATTTAACTGTCCACCGCCGTACGCACCGCCGCCCCCGCTGCCAGCGATCGACCAGCCGCCGCCGCCCTATGGGCCCATGACGACCTTACCCCCAATGAACGTACCTCCACCACCCGGACCTTATGCCGTGATTCCAATAAATGTACGCTCAGCCCCGCCACCCTTCTATGCAAAACCACTAAACTACTCCAACGTGAAGCTCCATAGTCATACAAGACCAACTGCAAGTGGCTCTAAAGACTGGCAAAACCCATTTAGTTCTGGAAAATCAAAATCATCAGGATCTCACAATGGAAGGGATGTTAGAACAGGAAGGGATTCAATTGACAGATACTCTCGCAGTTCTACATCAAAACGTAGTTTTTCTCCTAGTGGTGACAAAAGTTATGAGAGAGATCGTGAAAGAGAAATGAGATTCCGTGAACGCAGACACAGTCGTAGTCCAAGTCGTCAGTCAGCCACCAGTCGTGACAGTCGCCGCAGTCGCAGTCCGTCACAAATGAGCCATAGAGACAGGGAAAGGTCATACAGGCAAAGATTTGATGAAAGACAAGAGTATGAGAGAAAAAGATGTGAATATGAAAAACATCATAGCACATCTCGCAGCAGGGACTTTAGAAGTCACAGTCGAGCTGAGTCTCGTGACTCAAGAAGGCTCAGGACTCCCAGCAGGCGAAGTGAGCGATCGCCCACCAGAGATTCCCGAGACTCTCATCCTCGCAGCCGGACAAGGGAGATGTCACATATATCAAGACATTCACGTCATGAATCTTCCTCAAAACCAATGTCGGACCGTGAGAAAATTTTAGAAGAATTCAGGTATGTGAATGATTTCAAGTTCACCCTAAATCCCAATGAATACCCTTGTTTTATCCTGAAATTTCTTGCTTGTGCTTGTTTAACTGCTGTTATTTTATTTCCTGAGTTATAATATATCTCTAAGAGTTCAGTATGCTACAAATTGTAGCATACCGCATCACTACAAACATAAAAATGTATCTACAAATTGACATTTGCCTCTTGAAATTTACCTCTTTTGATTTTTGTCTATATTTATCATCATAACAAAATCCCAATTGCGTAACACGCTTTCTATCACAACCCGAAGGATATTGAAAGAAATTGCTAAACAATTGCTTCTTAGGTTTGAATAAAATGTCTGTGTAGATAAAATATGCAATTATTGTTGTTGAATTGCCAAAATAAAGGGCATTGCCATTGAAACTCTCAACATTGTTATCCCTCTGGCTTATTTGTATTTATGTCTTGCATTACAAAACAATTTCTTCATTTATAGGAAAAACTATTGCAAAACTTCTGAGGACTTTATACAAAAAATGGAGCAGTGGTCAAAGGAACACAAATCTGACGATGAGGAGGTAATTCAATGACATTTTGAGCTTTCCATTATGGCTTTGTGCATATTGGTTTTAACCCTATGAGGGTTGAAATCCGCCTTAGGAAGTGCGGATATCAGGCTTTAATATTTTAAATTAGCTCTACAGCTGCTATTTATTTTGCTTGTTTTTGGTTTATAGTTTATTAATTGTATTAAGGATTGTCAACATTACAAATACTGCAATAGTACATACATTATTTAACAACAATTATTCTAGTGTTGCAATAATTATAGACAACCACAACATTTAAATATGAAAACATTAGCAAATAGTGTAAACATAACATTATGGAAACAAAATAACATTTAGGTATGATAGCAAATGAAATTCTAGCTAGAATCATAGAAAAATATTTCATTGCACAAATGACTTCATTCTATTGCAATTTAATAATTTCAGGGATCAAAAATGTGGTACAGAAGCTCTCCAGCAGAATTATATTACAAGCAAGTAGATGATGGGCCTGGAGTTCAACAAACTCCGAAGCTAGAGAAGATCTGTGATACATTCTTCAAGGAACTGATTGTTAGGGGGCGAAAAGCTAGGCCTGAAGTGGACGAGCTGCCGCCTTTGAAGCCCTCTAAAGTTGCCATGTGCAAACATACATGTAAGTTTATAAGAATATTTTTTTGCAGCTTACAATATACCATTTTTCAATAAACTAAGTTTACTATGGTGGCTCACTGGTACGACCGACATTACGGTTTATCGATTTTTTTAAATGTACGAATTTATCAAAATGAGTGTAATCTGGAAAAGAATTATGCCCAGTCTTTGCCAGGTTACACAAATTTTGGTCAATTGTCGTAAGGTGCGTGCCTTACACAAAGTAAAGGCGCTTTACTTTGTGTAAATAACTTCATCATCACTGCTCTCAAAACGGTGACGGAAAACATTGTGAGGAAACCGGCATATCTTAGAACCAAACATTCGAAGACGATTGACAGCCACCAACCCGCACTGGGCTCGTATGGTGCACTACGGCCCACTCCCTCTCACAGAGAGGAGGTCTGTGTCTCAGCAGTGGGAACGTTATTGGCTGATTATGTCGTAAAATGGCGCAAAGAAGTTTATTTGGGAACTTAAAACAAAGTGAGAGAGTTCTGTCTTATTGAAGATTTATTGACAAAAGAGTAGCGCCGCTCTTGCTGAGAGAGGACTTCATCTGCAGGAGTAGATAGTCCTTCAACATTATTGCAGGTTTCACCTTTTTTTTTTTCTATATTTATTTTAAGCTGAAGACGGAAGTTCGTCCTCAGAGAGCGAAGATGAATGCTTGGATGAAGATGGTCTTCAAGGTTACACTGACAGGATTATGCTGGAGTTGCACAGGAAACAAAGCCACCCTAGGAGACTTCATCCTGAGATGTGGTAAGTAATAGACAAAAAAGTTTAATTGCGCAACAAACAGTATCGACCTCTCTCTCCTTGATAGTTGGTTAAGCCAATTTCAGTAGAGGCAATCCAGTCTGATTGAAAGGAAATAATCTGACGAAAAACAAAAAAAACCTTTCACGTTTTTATCCCTCCTACTGATCATGAAAAAACACTTTAATTTTGTAACACGTAATCATTCTACACGCCTTACTCAACATAAGGTTCAACAACACTGGCGAAATGAACGGCGGTCCGCTCTGCCGCTGCAGCGCGCGCGCTCGGCGTCAGGGCATGCGGCACGGAGTGTACGCAAGCGAAGAGGTCTTCCCCAAGTGTATACCGACGCAGAGCAATATTGATAAGCTGTTTCATTACAGGTAAGCAATTATGTATTGTAGCTCGAGACGTAACGACAAGACGAACAGGACTCTTTGAGATCATCGATCAACAAGTATCTACGTATTTTGATTTTTTAGTTCTGTCTGTGCCAAATATAGTAAGAAAACTTTTAGAGGTCCTTGTAAGAGCAGAGATTGTCTAGGAAAAATATTATCTATCGTTCTTGTCGCCACACAAGCTTGTTGTATTCTAGTAAAGTTATTGGTGCTGGTAAAATCACATACGTAGGAGACGTTTCCATTTGATTTCTAATGTTACCAACATATTGGCGACCCTCTATGTGTTGCAGGTGTTAAAAGGTACAGTAACAGTAAAGCACTTCCGATTTAATGGGCCGTATTTCCAACATGTCATGTCAAAGAAAACTGTAACACAATCTCTCATTTCCAGAATAACAGTGTCTCCACCTACAAACTTCTTAATAAAATCACCGACTATAATAGGACACGATGAGCACGAGTTCCTATTCTCTGGCTTCTCGATGTTTTCTCACTACAAACTCGCTAAGTTGCCGACTTGTAAAGTGATACGGTTCAATATTGAATACACCATTCTGTATGTGGAGGAGCCACCTCCGCAGAACTTCACTGTGAAAGAATTGGATCTGTTTGGTAAGTGTTTCTTTTAATTATGGTTATGTCTAAACTAGATTTAAGAATTATTAGATGTAATGTCCCAGTATGTCACTCTATGGCGCTCTAAAATTGTTTAGTACCTGTATTAGTGTCATTAATTTCGCCTGGTTGACGATTTACCACAATCTGATTAATATGTTCCTACTCCAAGGCTGGCTTTCCACCATGGCTGTGCGAGCTAAGTAGCAAAAATTTTGTTCTACGGTGTAGCTAAGCGAGTAGATGTTTATGGTAAAAACCTTACTTCGTTTAAGCATCTCCCACTAGAGTTGCGCTGTGCCTTCCTAGCTTCCTCGCATAGCTCACACCACACTATCACACACCAAGACATTACTGGAGAATCGAAAACCAGACTGAATCAAACTTTAAAGTCAAAAAATAATTTGTTCTCAAAAAATCATCCGTGACTGCTGCGACTATGGCCGTCTGCCGAATGCATTTGTTATTTCCATTTGACAATAATATTTTTCAGAGGAATTCCTATTCTACGAACTGCTGGAGCTCGTCGATTTAGACTTGGGTAAAGGTACTGACACAACGTGCTCGCAGTTCCACTTCATGCCGAGATTCGTAAGATACCTACCAGAAGGCGGATGTGAGGTATAATTATTTATTTCTTTTATTCCAAATGTCTCAATGTCATTGATTTATTTCATAAATTCATCAATTTCGTTTTAAGTAAATACTAACTGTTTTACTATCCTCTCCCTTTGTCCTATGTGCGCGACATATATATATTTTAAATATTTCTGGGCTCTATATCACAAAAATTTACAATAATTTACAAATTTGTAAATCTTATAATAAGTAATTGTATCAAAAAAACCTATATTTGTAATTTATGTGTTACGCAATATTTTATACAATTTTGTAGAATTGCAAAGTGTTGTGGTATAGGGCCCTGGTCGTTTATATTTAAAGTAACTAGTTGTATATTTACTTAAAACAGACTCTTACCAATGTCTACGTGAACCATCGCGTATGGCGTTGGCCCAGCTAGTCGAACATTGAAATTATACGCAGCGATGATGCGTAGAGGCGGCAACGCAAAGTATCTTCCATACAATCATTTCAGCGTGATGCTCGCTATGCAGCGTACGTACGCGGCGTCAATGTCTACGCTGGACATACACTCATAAGGTGTGCTACACAATTTTTCGGGTTGGCATTAAATGCCACAGAGGGAAAATCGAAATTTTGTAGTTATTGCTTCAGGACGGCTTTGTTGTCCCGAAGGAGTGTTAAGCACGCCTAACGGAACAGAGGGGTAATTGCGTAACACACTAACAGTAGTAATGGCGTTCATTTTGACAGTTCAAAAACATTAATTGCGTATATTACGTTGATGAGCTGACACATTTTTCGAAGATATGAAGCAATTAGCTGCGCCCCGCGATTTTACCTGCGTAAGTGTCGATCCCGTGGGAATGTCGGGATAAAAAGTAGCCTATATGTTGATCCAGGGTGTCAGCTACCTCCATACAAAATTTTACCAAAATTGGTCTAGTCGTTTGAGCATGAAGTAGTGTAACAAACATATAAACACTCACAAACTTTCGCCTTTATAATATTTGTGTGATGGATTAGCAATATCCTTCAATGATTCAGTTTGTGTGTTACGCACTTACCCCCTTACTAATAAACGTTGTATAGCGTCTGTATAGTTACACAACGCTTTGTCTTCTTCTTTCGAAAGTCAAATTACTGACCACTGAAAGAGAAAAATCGTTGTGTAACTATTCATCTGATATAATACGTTTATTAGTAAGGGGTTAGGGTGCAGAATGTCACATAATGTAATATTTCTTTGAATGTCGCACCATTTGGTGTACATAAGCACAGAAACGGTGCGACATAAGTACATAACTAGGTACTAGGGACATTAGCTACTATTTCTATATCATAACAGCCTTTGTCGCTCACACAGGACGTAGGGTTACTTCTTTTGCTTCTGCCACATTTATCATTATTTTTATACATGCTCTCTGGTCGTGTTTGGTCAGGCGTCTAAGGTCAGTGTGTATGTTATTATGGCTTATTTAGTTAATTACGCCTTTTAATTCCTCTTTTATTAATCCCTTTTAGTGTTCTATTGTAGATGTGGACTTTGGAAAACAGTCTTCTTTTAGTTTATTATTCTTGTGACTAAGTTTTCTCATTACATTAACAAAAAAAAAAAAAATTTAACTTATGATTATAATTAGTTGAATGTATGTGTTTTTTACTCCAGGTTTTGTCAATGTGCGAAGTGTTGAAGTACTTGATAGCGGAAAGTGGATTACTGATAGCATCAGAGACGTTGGAACATGTTCATACAATGGACCATTATACTTGGCAGAAGTTCGTTGACAGGATTAAAGGTACATAGATTTCTTTAAATTGTTAACTATTAAAATAATAAGACTTCGAAATATATTACGTTATCCATTATTCGGTAGTATATATCCCTGGACCCTGCATATCATGCTGTATTGCAAGGGCAAATTATATATTGTCTTTTCCTAGTTAGATGGTTGTTGTTTTTGCAATTTGAAACCTAAAGAGTCAAATCAAAGCTCAATTTCAATAAGCCACCGATTATAGTCTAAAAAAGATTCTTTATTCCAGGAATGATAGTAACATACCCAGGCAAGAAGCCATGTTCCGTGCGAGTGGACCAGTTGGACCGCAGTCCGCCTACCTCGTCGTACGACGATCCTGGATCTACTACAGATCTGAAGGCGTACTTCCCAGAGATCGTACACTTTGGTATACGCCCACCGCAACTCAGTTATGCTGGAAACCCTGAGTAAGTTAATTGTTTTTGAAAAAAAAGGCCGAATATAATAAAACAAGCTGTTGCCTACGACTTCGTCTGCGTGTATTTTGTAACTCACCATTTTTAAATACAAATATTCGGGATGAAGTGTATCTTATGTTCCTCCTCTAGGTCCCAGGCTAACTACCTATCAAATTTCATAACGATCGGTTCAGTGGTTTAGACAGTGAAACGGTAATTGTGGAGACCGCTCCTCTCAATATTGGTGCGCTCTGGCGGCTATGAACTAGGGGTGCGGGAACTGCGGGGAGTCAACTAGCACAGCGCGGACCTCCCGCGCCGCGACAGTCAGCTGTTGCACGGCTGCATTTGCACGTTTTAGTTGCGTTCATACTTTATTGTTTACATTTAAACTGACCTTTTACCATTGTAATTTAGTTTTTTTTTTCTCTTTATACATGTTATACAGTCCACTCAACTTTCAATGCTCCACCACAACCTTTCATCGCGATCAGTAATAGACAGACAGAGTTAAGCCTTATTTACACAGCGCAATTGAACTGCCTATGGCATACCATAAGATGAAGCAACAATAAAAGTTGCACCATCTAAGCAGTGCTTAGGCGATGCAATACATTTGTTGCTTCAATTTTATTGTATGTCACAAGCAAGAAACTGAAATATTCCAGATACCAAAAAGCCTGGCGTTACTACGTAAAGTACCGGCACTTAATTGCCAACATGGCCAAACCATCGTTCAAGGAGCGTCAGAAGCTGGCCGCCAAAGAGGCAAAGTTGCAAGAGATGAGGACTCAGAGCAAGATGAAGAGAGATGTCACCGTCGCTATATCGTCGGAAGGTTTTCATACTACGGGGCTTATGTGCGATGTTGTACAGGTTAGTTGGGAACTTTTGGTCAGCTTTTTGGATATTTTGAAACATAGTTGGAGCATCAAGAAACGTGGGAAAACTTGATTGAGTATCTTTCCCTCGTTCTACTATTCCGGTATTGTAATTTGAAGTGATTGGAAGTTATGAGACCACACTGCTGTTGATTCGTTGTCACACTCAATATTCTTGATCTTTGACAGTTGTTACGGGTAGTCAGAAGCCAAAAGTTTGACTACCAGTCTTACGAAGGGATATTGTGTTACCCAGTAATTGGTTTGTAGAGGTCAGATAGGCAGTCGCTCCATGTAAAATACTGGTACTCAGCTGCATCCGGTTAGACTGGAAGCCGGTCCCAACATAGTTAGGAAAAGGCTAGGCAGATTGATTGGTCTCTATACTGGGCCATTCCGCGCAATTAGGCCGACTTTTGTTTGGAAATGGTAAGGACATTTGGTGCGTGTTGATTGTAATAATAAATTAAATAAAGGTGTTATACTTTTTTAGATAGCGGCGCCATACGTAAAAACATGTAAGAAATGTCATATAAAGTAAAAAAAGAATGCAGCTATGATATTTAATTTATTATTAGCATATATTCGCCGTTACTGGATTTCCGCGGAATGACCCTACTATGATCGAAATTTGAACTCATCGACAAAGCTTTGTCTGGCAGTAGGTTGGTCCAGTATGACTTACAGTAACATTTATACGCAACGCAAGCCTTCCAAAATACGTGCTAACATCGGTGCACGCTAAACCATTCAAATTAGCGGCATGAATTCATAAAGTATACACTGAGCGAGTCCAAAAATACAACAAGATACATCTAAGGTGGTTTAAAATAATCCTTATCACTACTACTTTAATTTTCAGCACGCCATGTTAATCCCAGTTCTAGTCAGACACCTCCGTTTCCACAAATCCCTGGACAGTCTCGAGAGTAAGATAGGCTATGTGTTCAAACAACGGGCACTGTTACAAACTGCCCTGACCCACCCTTCGTACAGAGAGAACTTTGGAACAAATCCTGATCATGCTAGGAACAGTCTTACTAACTGTGGGATTCGGCAACCTGAGTATGGCGATAGGAGGATACATTATACTAGGAAGAAGGGTGAGTTGTGTTATATTTTTAAAGCTCTTTAAATGTAACTTAAATAATGCGTATATTAAATAATAAACATCATCAAAATGCTTATTCATATAATCATGAGCTTAATCATATAATAATCAACCGCTTGATGGAAGTTGCAAGCAAACTTAACAAGTCGAATATATTTAGAAACATTGTTATAAAACGTTTCATGGCATGTAGTGTAGTGATGGTGGCATCAGTGAACGTTTCCACCGACTGCCTGTGTGAACAATGAAGGTCCAAGCATTTGAAGAGCAAAAAAATTGCGAAACTTTTGATAAACTTTTGTTTATGAGTACGTGATTTAATGAATAACGGAATTCATTGTTTTTTAGCTTATTTGGAAACTAGGAAATTAGAACAGTAATATTTGCGACACGTTGTTTTGTTTATATACTCACTAGCTGCGCCCCGCGGTTTCACCCGCATAAGTGTGGATCCCGTGGGAATATCGGGATAAAAACTATCCTATGTCCTTTCCCGGGACTCAAACTATCTCTATACCAAATTTCATCTAAATCGGTTCAGTGGTTTAGGCGTGAAAAGGTTAACATACAGATAGACAGAGTTACTTTCGAATTTATAATATTATTATATTAGTATGGATTAAAATGATTTTATAATAAACGAAATTACTTTCGAATGAATGCTTTTTACTCTTTCCCAGGTATCGTAACTCTAATAAACATAATGTCCCGCTTCGGCAAGCACAGTGAGACAGAATCCGATATAAAGCACAACGAGCGCCTGGAGTTCCTCGGCGACGCGGTTGTGGAGTTCCTGTCGTCCATACACCTGTTCCGAATGTTCCCCGGACTGGCTGAAGGAGGCCTGGCCACATACAGAGCTTCTATTGTACAGAACCAGCACTTGGCGCAGCTGGCTAAGGTTAGTGGTTACAATTATGGGAAACTAAAGACTGCTCCGACTCGGAGCAAACAACCGGGTAACCCAACATTACTTCAGACACCTTTCCTTCCTATAAAGATATTTTGAATCGAAGATATTCTTTGACGCGGCTTGCAGTAGGAGTTGACTGGTAGAAATCAACACGTAATGAAAAGGCGTTGTGTTTCAAAGAAGTATTTTATAGGTTTAAATTATGCTTACAACAACGCATTGGTAACACTTATTTATAACATTTATTTTGTATCGATACACGACACAACCTGGACAAAAATATACAACGTGTTTTTTTTTATATCCCATAACTCTAGGAGGTCATTGTACTCATCATTATGAACAACTTTTACTATGGGACCAAACCTGAAATCCCAAAAAAAAAAAATCTGCTGTTCCCCACATTTATGTTTGCAAAACTCTTCAAAATGTAGGGAACAGCTGATTTTTTTTCGCGATTTTAGGTTTGGTCCTATAGTAAAAGTTGTTCATAATGATGAGTACAATGACCTCCTAGAGTTATGGGACACCAAAAAAAACACGTTGTATACAGTAAAGTAAAAAAGGTTACCTATTTAGCAAGGTTGCCTGGTATGCTAACTGCCACTGTCAGTTCACTTTCGTAAGCTCTTGTTACCAACAACAGTAGCCTAACACAAAATGAACCTAATCTAATTTGTTACAGAACATAGAATTGGAGCAATACATGTTATACGCGCACGGTTCGGATCTATGTCGCGAGGTGGTGATGCGACACGCTATGGCCAACTGTTTCGAAGCGCTCATGGGATCTCTATTCTTGGATGCTGGGATTGATGTAAGTGGAGAATGACAGATAAAGTTATCCTTTGGTGAAAATTGGTGGATAGATGATAATCGATAGGAAAAAAAAAACTACGGAAGTTTTCGATAGATTAGTCGTTAGAATCATGGCGAAATATTTAGATTTTGCGCCTCCAATAGGGTCAGTCTTAAAATAGTTCTTGACAAGAATCCCCCATATGAAAACAACACGTAGGCCTTCGAGGCATAGAGGCCTGTTGTTTTTTTTTTGCATTTATCGTGTATCTAATTACAAACAAAAACTATTGGAAAAATCACACTGAAAACTAAATCGGTACCGTTTATACATATACGTTTAGTATTATGCTTTTCTGCTTTCACTATACTTTTTGAATTTCTTCCTCTAGGTGGCAGATCGCGTATTCTCTCTAGCATTATGGCACAACCAACCAGACTTGCTCGAAGTATGGGTGAAGGACAGAGCGCATCCGTTGCAAGAACAAGAGCCACTCGGCGACAGGAAGTATGTCAAGGACTTCGAGTTTCTACAACGGCTCGTACATTTCGAAAACTCTATTGGTATGTTGTCATTATAATAAAAGTTATAACGCTAACCTATTCTTGAACATATTTAATGTTCTCGCCACAATCTGCTCGTCCTATCAGGGCGAAACTGTTAGAATATTCTAGAATCCGTGTAGGAAACAGACGTCGCGCAGCCCTGTCACCCGCCGCAAGACGTCCGTCAAGATAGCCGCGCACAGCGAGAGCGATAATTTTATAACAATCTGTATACTAACGCCCTTACTAATAAACATTGTATAGCGTCAGTATATTTACACAACGCTTTGTCTACTCCTTTCGAAAGTCAAATTACTGACGACTGAAAGAGAGAAATCGGTGTGTAACTATTCATCTGACATAACACGTTTATTAATAAGGGGGTTAATGTGTAACTTTGTAATAAAAGTTGTATAATACATAAACAACGTTTATTACAAAGTATGTGCATAACACATATATTATGTGTGTTGAAAAGATTGTTTGGCGAAAAAATAAGTGCGATCACGGTCATAAGTGATGTATCACCTTAGGGACTACGTAGTTTGCACGGTAGATATGTCCAAGCGATTTTGTTTTTATTTTTTAACCGCATCCAATTTTTGGCCAGTACTTATTTACAGTATTTTGGCTAAATAATCCACTTATCCAACACTATAGACGTATTCCTTGGAGAAGTTAATTATGTTTGTTTTCCCTTAGGCGTCCAGTTCAAACACATCCGTCTTTTGGCTCGCGCATTCACCGACCGTTCCGTGGGCTTCACACACTTGACACTAGGCTCCAACCAACGTCTGGAGTTCCTCGGCGACACGGTGCTACAGCTGGTCGTGTCCGACAGACTGTACCGTCACTTCCCCGACCATCACGAGGGACATCTATCTGTGAGTAACATCCAACAAACTGTCTATTACACTGACACACTGACACCAGCTTTACGCATTTGACCATCCACTCCAAAAAACCACATCACAGAAAAAAAAATGCTTTCTCTACAGCCATATATTTCTGTATACTCAGCATAACCGCTCGGTAAGTGATCTTACGAATAAATGAGTTATTTTGAACCCAATTAGAAAGAAAGTCTTCTTAGGGCTGATTTTACCAAAGGCTAGATATCTTTTATCCGTGGAATAAAATTGAAGTCTGGCAGTTCTAGTATGGAAAAATTCAAAATTTATTTTCAGTATAAGATTTATTCTAGGAATAAAAGTTTGGAGAAATTCGCCCTTAGGAAGGCTTTTTGCAGCATTGAACTGCATACAAAATGTTCTGGCTAGCGTCTAGCCAAACATTGTCGCAGCGTTGACTGTGTATTGCAGCAATAAGTCTTCCACCTATCCCCACACTAATATTTACTAATCTGCTTCACAGCTCCTCCGTTCATCTCTAGTCAACAACCGCACACAGTCGATGGTGTGCGACGACCTCGACATGTCTACGTACGCGATATACAACAACCCTAAAGCGAAGCCCACCACTAAGAAACATAAGGCCGATCTGCTTGAAGCGTTCCTTGGTGCACTTTATATTGACAAAGTAAGTAGGACTAACACCCATTGTACACACACGGTTTTTTGCTGTGAAAAACTACGGTTTATTCACCGTGTGGAATCATTTGAATGGTTTTTATAGATGGTATTTTACTGCATAAACAATGTTTTGCATGCTCGAATTTGTATAAAAAATCGGGAATTAACATAAAATCTGCCTGCTAAAAGAAAACGAGAAAGTATTCTAACGGAAATATCACTACTGCGTTTTATTTCAGAACCTAGATTACTGCCAAGCGTTCTGCAACGCGTGCCTGTTCCCGCGGCTGCAGGAGTTCATCATGAACCAGGACTGGAACGACCCCAAGTCCAAACTGCAGCAGTGTTGCCTTACACTGCGATCTATGGAGGGAGGAGAGCCCGATATACCGGTGTACAAGTATGTTTTATGTTTGTTATACTATTCTACCACTACGGGGCAAAGGTCTTTTTCACTCTTCATTTTATTTGGAATTAATACCATAGATAGTTTGAGATTATGCGCATCATCTTGTGCAATGCGTATGTCTCGTGGCAAGACAACATTTCTGCCAGCCTGGACGTATTCGGGTTTCTATTGCACGACTAAGCCGATAGAACTTACCCATTGCCCCGCAGACGGGACTATTCGTAATTGTTCATTTGCATTCGGTGGCTAATCTAAGTTCCATAGGCATCCAAATTCGAGTCAGAGATCAATTATTGTAATTGCGAATTTAATTGTGACAGCATATTTTTGGCTGTGTTAGAAATGTTTGTAAGAACGAGTTCTTTGGCCGTTCCTGTCAAGTTTGTGATGAATGATATCTTCCAGGGTGATCGAGTGCTTAGGCCCAACAAACACGCGTGTATACACAGTGGGCGTGTACTTCCGCGGACAGCGACTAGCGGCGGCGCGCGGACACTCCATACAGGAGGCAGAGATGAATGCCGCAGAAAAGGCATTGAGCTGTGCGCACGGTACGTAACGCAATTACTGTACTTGTAGAATAATTCCTCTTGTATACAGCGTTCGATAGTTAAGTTGTTTTGGTAGTCTTTTAGTGATGTGAGAGAGTGCGTATGCGCAAAAATATTCATACAGAAGTTTAGTTGGCTCGCAAATAACACTCATTCTGCTAAAAATGTAATATTAGAAAGTAACTGATATGACTACGATTTTGGAGAATAGGTCTGTGTTAATTTTTTTCTGATGTTTGTATTCGAAGGAGTTCTGGATTTTATTTATTTTAAAAATAAAAAAAATATATTTATAAAACGGCCAAAGCCAATTACATCAGTTAAAGACACAAACACATATGTAAGTTAAGTACAACCACACCCCGGACACTCCATACAACGCTTGCAAAATAATTACCTACTACTACTACATTAAAAAATGACGTTTGTATACGTATGAATGTGTGCGTGAGGTACTTGTGTTTACGAGCGCTCTTGTTAAAGAACTGCGACGAATACGCCGAAGTGCGGGGTGAGGTGCGGTAACTGATGTTAGTGCGGGGAAGGGAGTGGCCTTTCTGTACGTAGTACTTTAAGTATTCTGTGGTACAACAACGAAAAGTTACAACTACTCGACAGTCATATGCTCATCTCACAATACTCCAGACATACTGACAAGATCTTCCTTTCATCCGCGAACACATCACAGTCATTGTAATGTTAAAACAGAGATAGATAGTTTTTTCTACCTCCAGTATGCCAAAACTGGTGGTAGGTAGGTAATTGGGTGCAACCGTTAATGAATCTTTTGCTACCGATACCATGTGATCATGAAACGTTAGCGTCCGGCTTTTTACCTTTTTGTGCGAAAAGTTTAAATAAATAAATAATAATAAATGTGACACCCAGATCCTTAATTCTAGTTGTTCTAGTAATAGTGCTGTCATTAATTTTATAAGTAAAGGTTTCGTGCTCGAGTACTTTGCAAAAGAGAGTCGCAAAACGTCCTCGCTTCAAAACAAGTCTTACTCCTCCTAGTACTTTCTTTTCGAACATCACCAGCAATGAAATTATGCTTAAAAATAGGTTTTTAATCAACTACTGGCAAAAAGGCTAAAAAGTAAAAAAGTATCGGCCTAGTGTAGACATTTTCAGCACGTACATTTTCAAACATTTATTATCTTTACTTATACAGAACTATTCCCACAACTGGACCACCAGAAGAGAGTGATCGCAAAGAGCATGCGCAGAAAGAAGAAGCGCGCCGACGGGTGTAACAGTCCCACACAAGACGCCGCATCTCTGCGCAACCGCAAGAAAATCGATGACAAAGTGCCGAAAGCGTACCGTCTCGACAAACAGTACGAGAGCTCAGAAGAATCCTGCCACGAATTATCAGACGTAGAAATCATCGCACCGAACAAATCTAACGACGATTCAGGCTTGGATAGCGATTCTTCTGGACATAATGATAAATTGGATAAGGTTCAGGTAAGCAGCCTTCTAAGTGATATGCAGAAGATAAAAGAGGATTTGATAAGGAGGAATGAGTACGAGAAGTTAAAGGAGAAGTGTCGTCGATCTGATTCGGATGACAATTAGTCATATTATGAGCTTAGGGGTGAAATCATACTAACATTTCTGTATCTCTGGTTCTTTCCGTCGTTTACAGGCGTCCTTCGTTAGAGCGAGAAGTCCACTCGCAAGCATCCGCACCGAATCGCATTGAAGAAAGCTTTTTTACGTTCAATTACAAATGGACTTCTCCCTCTAGCGGAGTGCAATTCTGAGTGATAGAAAAAGGCTGATACAGGGAAATGTCAGTCTATGGATTTCACCCTCAATGTGCGGTTACGTTATTTAGCGATGGGGCTCGTGACAAGTTCGCTATTTTTCGAAAACTTCGACGGGTATCACATCTCCGCCGCGAAACAGTAGTAGTTCCACCATGACTTGCCCGGTGTACGACAAGCGAAACAGAAGCGAAACTGCCTGTTCTGACGCACAGATTTGATTATGATTCTCTCTTTCCCACATGATTTCGCCTATCTGCTCGGACACTAATTACACCTCCGCGCTCAGGCCGCTATTTTGTTGCGGTGCCGCGTTTGTTTCGCACGTATCCGTGGCAGTTGACAAGTATATAAAGCGATGATGATGTTGATTTTACGGAAAAACTAAGAGATCCGATGTAGACCTACTGTATTTAGTAAACCGAAAGCGACTACATTTTGCTCCGATTTCCGCTACTCGAATCGCGACATAATGTAGTAATGTTTCTTAGCGAAATTTTTTAAGCGGTTTCCCATAATTATTTTCGCAGCGGAGGTGTGCTAGGCCCTTAGCTTCTGTATAGCGTTGTCTTGCTCTATCACGTCGGTCCGAACGAAGCCCTATCGCTAGAATTTACCAGTAAGTAGGGAATTTGACATGATGAAGCATCAAATGCTAATCGAGACTGGTTTAGTCATTGACTGAATGTGTAGAAAATGTGATTAGTTTTAAGCATCATATTTAAATGTATTAATTGAATCAACATACAGCTTTGTCACTCAAGTACTGTTTTCAAAACAATATTAATCAATTGCAATGTAGTTATTAAATAAGTTAAATCTATTTAATTGGCCTTTTTACCTCCCAGTCATAGATTTATTTATACCTTTGGTAGGTATAGAGACGAGGCATGAACAATCGCAATTCAAATTTTATATTTGCCGATAAATATGACCGCTTTCAATTTATAAACTGGTAAGGGTAGAAGAATAATTTTAAAATCTATTTTAGATTTTAAGGAAAGAACATCAATATTTTTTTGACTTAAACAATTTAAGGTGCTTCTAAACGGGCAATACATATTTTACTGCAATATGTGGCTGCAACAGAGTGGCCGACAACATTGTCAGCAATGCCAGCCAGACTGCAATGTTGCAGTAATGTCCCGGCCATCATATAACCACACATGTTTGGTATGGCTAACGCATTTTCGACAGCTAGTTCTATTGTTGTTTCAGCCACTCTCTTTTGTTGTGGCATAGTGCATCTTTTTCTACCGCGAAATGAAGTTTGGCGTGAGTGACGCCGCGATTAGTTGCTATATTCTGTGCTAGTTGTCACGTTGTTCTTTTGTAGGTATATAATATTAATAAAAAAAATACTTACTAATAATTTGACTAATAATTACTAATTACATAAATAATTCTTTTAAAAAACTTTATAACAAAAAAAACCGACTCAAAAAAAAAAAGCACTACAAAGTGAAAAATAACTTTAATTTCGGAAGTCGGTGTCGTATGGTTCCGCATTTTCGTTTTTTGACACCGTTGTTGTTTTTTTTTTTGTAAAAAAGTTTTTATTCACTTTTTAGTTGTACCTAACCCATACTAATTCATATAACATTATTGTATACAGGGTGTCCCAAAACTCAACGTCAAGCCGAAACGGGGTGACAGGATTGATCATAACCATCACGAGAAAAATCTGAAAAAAAATCTATCCCATGCAGTTTAAAAATTATGGGCATTTTAAGAAAAACCTAGAAATTTGATCAAACTGTACCATTTTTCGGTTATTGTGGTTATTCTTTTTTATTTTTGTTCATTTGAACTTTGGAAACGTAATCCTAAATAACATTTCTAGAATCCCAATAAAAAATAATGACACAATTGCCTCAAGTTTCCGAGAATTGAGACTATTTGTTAAACTACGAATTTAAAATTTTCAAGATTCGTCGACTTTGACAGGCCCTCCTATAAAAAAAATGTACTAGAGTGCCTTGGCAAGTGGCATTAAAAGTTGGCGCATTTAATCAGAATTCTAAAATGGTACAATACTTGTTAGTTCCATACAATAGAAAAGAGTAAAAAAATTAAAACCTCAAGTAACCCGATTTTTGCTATCTCATTTTACTCAGTTAAAATGTTTTTAATTCACACAAGCTCTAGGTAGGTTCTTAATTTTAAGACAAAATGATGAGAGAGATGGATAATGGGTATGTTCGCCATGAGTGAGCGAGACAGATAGTGACGCCACTTTTACCAAAGTGAAAAAAAGTTAGTAAAATTAGTAATATAATTAGGTTTGTTGGAATAAAAGTCTGATGATAGAGAAATAACGTTTTTTATTACAATAAATGTTCAAATTGTTTACCATCAGCCTCAATACAAGCCCTACATCTTCTTAAAAAAGATCTACTTATTAGTCGGGCATATCTTCGAGAGTTGATCGCCTCAGCTGCTTGAGAAATGCGTTCACGCAGGTCGGCTACGTTCTCAATGGGCTTTGAGTAAACTTTTTCTTTGAGAACTCCCCAATAGAAAAAATCCAGGGGATTTAAATCTGGTGAACGGGCGGGCCACGAGATAGTGCCCGAACGTCCAATCCACCTTCCCGGATATTCCTGGTCAAGGAAATCTCTTACTTGCACTGCGAAATGCGCTGGGCAGCCATCTTGTTGAAACCACATGTCGCGAAGATCTGCTAGTGGTACGTCCTCTAACAGGGTTGGTAAATCTTCTCTTAAAAAATGTAGGTACTTAGTTCCATTCAAGTTCTCAGGCAGTTCAATAGGCCCAATAATTTTACCGTTTAAAATTCCGGTCCACAGGTTTACTTTAAAACGATACTGGGATCTATCTTCTCGCATTAAATGTGGATTCTCCACATGCCACTCGTGATAATTGTGCAAGTTCATGTAACCATCTTTTTTCAATGTCGATTCATCTGACCAGAGAATTTTTTGGATGAATTGGGGATTCTCATTATGCCTCTGTAGCATTGTTCTACAAAAAGAAATCCTTTCCTGATAATCTCGAGGTAGAAGACTTTGAACTCGTTGTACGTGAAACGGATGCATTTCGGCTCTTTGTAAAATACGATGAGCAGTGCTTTTCGGTATTCCCGTTCTTTCTTCAATTCCACGTACGGAAATACTTCGGTCACGTGCGACCTCTTGCAATACTTCTTCCTGGAAAGGAAACACAGGTCTACCTCCAGCCTGTATTTGATTCGGGAAATGGCCGCCCTCTGTGAGTGAACGGTGCACATTAACAAACACGCGGTGATCCGGGTAGCGCTCTAAATTTGGATATCTTTCACGATAAAGTCTAGCGGCAGCACTTGCGTTGCATCTGCATTCCCCATAAATGAGGTGCATGTTCGCATATTCTTGTGAAGTGTAGCGCGTAGGCATGGTAGATAAAAAGGATGCCAACACAAAAGTCCAGAGAGAAGCCAAAGTTGCCGGTATGTTATCAACAAGTCCAATTCACAAAGATTCAAGACCAAAAAGAGAAGCCAAAGTTGTCAGTACTAAATCAACACAAGCGAATACGAACGTGCGCAGTAGACGAATGAGCGAAACGTACTAACTGGTTGGTGTCGGACTGGTAGCGTAGCCATTTGCTTGGCTGAAACTAGTGCGAATGAAACAGATAGATGCCATAGCATCTATCTGTTTCATTCGCACTCGTTTAAACGACGCATCTCCGTCTCAATGCGTGGCGTCACTATCTGTCTCGCTCACTCATGGCAAACATACCCATTATCCATCTCTCTCATCATTTTGCCTTAAAATTAAGAACCTACCTAGAGCTTGTGCGAATTAAAAACATTTTAACTGAGTAAAATCTGATAGCAAAAATCGGGTTACTTGAGGTTTTAATTTTTTTACTCTTTTCTATTGTATGGAACTAACAAGTATTGTACCATTTTAGAATTCTGATTAAATGCGCCAACTTTTAATGCTACTTGCCAAGGCACTCTAGTACATTTTTTTTATAGGAGGGCCTGTCAAAGTCGACGAATCTTGAAAATTTTAAATTCGTAGTTTAACAAATAGTCTCAATTCTCGGGAACTTAAGGCAATTGTGTCATTATTTTTTATTGGGATTCTAGAAATGTTATTTAGGATTACGTTTCTAAAGTTCAAATGAACAAAAATAAAAAATAATAACCACAATAACCGAAAAATGGTACAGTTTGATCAAATTTCTAGGCTTTTCTTAAAATGCCCATAATTTTCAAACTGCATGGGATAGATTTTTTTTCAGATTTTTCTCGTGATGGTTATGATCAATCCTGTCACCCCGTTTCGGCTTGACGTTGAGTTTTGGGACACCCTGTATATATGTATAGTGTTATAATAAATATCCTTACATGGTATAAAACAAAATCGCCAAAATGTCTGTACGCGCATAACTTCCTAATGACTGCACCAAATTGGATAATTCTTTTTTTGTTGTGTCCGGTATTGCCAGGACAAGGTTTGTATGGAAGAAAATTCTGTAAATTCGAAAAAAAAATCACTCGCGCGAAGCTGGGGCGGACCACTAGTATATTAGAATATATACTTGCTATATAAATATCAGTGACAGAACGAACTATTAAAACATCATCAATATAAACTAAGTGGAAAAAATTCGTATTATTGAAGCTAACTCAAAAACTACCCGAGCAAAGATAATAACATTTATATGTCCCTTATCCACATTGCCGTGAAAGTATTATCATACCGTTTAGAAGCACCTTTATGTATTTTGTTTAAAGCCTTTGATGCAATTTTAATTCTCTGCAAAAAATCTACACTCCTGGACACCACCACCCTGCATATTGTCAAAGGTAGACAAAGAAACAAAGAAAAATAAATACGTGGTTTTGAAGCAAAAAATCAAAAGGCAAAGGTTGAGAATCAGCACTTTTTGAACGTCAACATTACTTATGAATGACAGTCCCCCAAAACACCCACCCTTCACTTCCTAGTGCTTTAGCTGGGAAGAAGAAGTGGCGCAACAAACTTCCCAGCAGCACAGCTGTTCGTTTCCATGATTGGAGTTAGTTTATGGATTGACGAAAATATGTTTTTAATTTTTTTATAATTTGTGTTTATTTTTATTATACGAGTTCATGAACATATTGCTTGCTAATATAGTACCGTTTTCACTTACTATAACGTCAAATCATATAAAATAAGTTATCAGCGGTGCCCCAAAACGTCAATTTATTTTGACATTACTAACCCAGAGTTAAGAGACCCACATCGATGGGTTAAATATTTAAAAGTTTAACCCTAGGTTTAGCTCTAATTCTTGGTAACGCATGATGAATTATTTTATTAACCCTGAGTTAAGTTATTTAGGATAACCCATTAACGTGCAAGAGCGACCAAACTACGATTTTCTTCTTTTTCAAAGTCGTGAATTCAAATTTGGATCAATAGTGATATCGAAGTGATGGCCAGTAAGTCGGCTTCAAAACTGCATAAAAACTTTATCTCTGACTTATCATTATTTTGTTATGGCCTTTATGCATAAAAATGCGCGGTGGCTCGATTTAAGAGTCCGGGAGTGTATTAAGATTGTACAGATTTTTTAATGTTATCAAAATGTGTATGGATCTGGTTCTCAACTGTGTATAAATGTCGTATCGATGTTTCCCGTGAATTTCTTTGTATAACAGTCATTATGGCCTACTCCCATAAAGGTATTAAAATTATGTAGTAAATCTAAAAAAAAACCACTACCTATACGAATAAATAAAATTGGAGTGTCTGTTTGTAATATTAAAATAACCGCTTTTTACTAAATGCATATGGATGTATACACGGTAAATATACCAAAATATTTTTTTTTTAATTTTTGTCTTTCTGTTCCGGCTAATCTCTGAAACGGCTGCACTGATTTTGACGGGACTTTCACTGGCATACAGCGGATGTAATAAGGAGTAACTTAGGCTAATTTTATTTTAGAAAATAAATTAGTATTCCGCGCAAAAAAATTAAAACGTTTTCCGTCATGCACGCGAATGAAGTCGCGGACACAGCTAGTCTTAAATAAAACCTCTGGTGTGTACAGTGACGAAACATGTAAGATCAATTTTTATTTTAAAAACGAAATAAAATAGATTCCAAATATTAATTGATGTAAGTATGTAGAATCATTTAGTAATAATTTCATCTCAATATTAAATTAAGGACAAATAATAAATGACATTGAATGTTGTAATATATATTTTATTTATATTTTCTACCTACATCAACTTAACACGATGCAGCATAGTGTAAAAGCGATTGGTCCTTTCATTTTCTTAGCGCGTAACGTTAGCCACTGCTTCTGATTCGGAACATACATCTCGGCAGGCATTAGTTGTTCCGGAGTATCGTTTTCTGATACTGGAAAGAGGAAAATCAATTTATTTTTAAAGTTTATAGGTCTATTAAAGAATAAGATACTATTTCACAGTACCCCGCCGATAATATGCCACATCGGAAATCAGAAAAAGTTCGTGTTTTTAGAGGGTCGTTTCTGTCGCTTGTATATAATAATAATAATAAAATCTTTATTTCAGACTAAGTGTCTGAGACTTTTTCTAAAGACCAGAATATCATATTTACTCCCGGGTACTGTTCTCTCTATTAAAGTATATAGAAATTACTATTGATTAATTTAAACCAGGCGACTCGTTTTCCTATAGATTTTGCCAATTACACACATTCTTATAACGCATTTACACACATATTACAAGGTCATGTTTAAAAAAAATATCATATGTATTGACGTATAAGACATATTTTACCAACTACATTGCTCACATTTTGTACAGTTGTCTTTGTAGAATTAATTTTGTTGTATGTAAAGCTAGTTAGTATTCCCAATTTGTTTTAGATAGGTATAAAAGAAACAGTAGACAAACAGTGCGTTCACATCAATTAATTTGCGTTCCGATTTAGATATCACGATTTTAACGGCTGAGAGCTGTCAACAATTCGGAACGCTCGTGAACGCGCTCACAGTGCTCGCTCAACGTCAAAACTATATTCAATGTAGAATACGCATGTTTTGTACTTTGGTGTAAACGCGGGGTAATACGTAATTACTGCAATCTCGTCATAGAGTTACAGGATAGCCCAGAGCCGTCAATAGTTCCTCTTGGCATATTGTAGCTGAGTCTGGCTCGTTGGATTACTGACCCTCCTTCCGAACTTGCTGGGCAGACTGCATAGTGGAGTCTTGCATCGATATCAGATCTCCAGGAGCGTGCAGTAGTAATCTACCCACGCCTTCACACCTCCTGAATAAATCAAACGATTTTTTTTATAAGAACCTTTATTAGAAAGGTATAAGGTCCATAATTATTATGCTTTTTACCTTAGGACTTCATTTTGTAGAATTTGTTTCCTCGATGCGGTGGCAAGATGTTTGCAATCGCTCAGCCAGTTCCTTACTTCGTTAAAATCATGCAAAAGTTGCATTGCCGCATCCTTGCTATAAAAACAACACCGTTCCGATGAGAATTTTCTTAGTTATTCACAATGACATTATAAGTAAGAAGAGGTAGATAGGTTACTTATCCAACATTCGATCATCAAAAACGGGATGATGCCACACTATTAGATGAAACGTGAGAGTAGGACGGCATGTCGTAATTATTGGGAGCGCAAAAGAGACAAGACGATATGTAATATGGCTAACTATCCAAGTTTTGACGTGTCACTTGTGGAACTCGCATAAACTACCTCTTTTTACATTTTCTGACATTATCATTGGTTATCCAGATAAATTTTAATACATCTTTCGTCTATATGCGTCAAAAACGCTGATTGTTTATTAAAATGTCTTCTAAATACTTACGTGAATTTAACTTTAGCAACGTAGATGTGATGTAGCCACGATTCGCACATTAATCTCAGCACCATGTTCAAAGTCGTTATGTCTTGTGTTGCCATTATTACTGGTAACAACATTTTATCTGGAACAATGGAAATAATAATAATCATAAAAGAAATGGTTTTTGCAGTAAGTAGGGCCAGTTTATTCTGAGCAGTTAAACAAAAAGCGTGTTAATAGTTATTCAAAAAAGAAGGTGCATAATTTATAAGGTTTTTGCAAGAGTTACCTAAGTATTTTTGGCTCAAGTGCTCGCGATGAAATAATTTAAAAAACTTGCGAATAAGGGGCCGAGCTTGTCGTCGGCTATTTTTGTTGACAAAAACTAGATATTACTAGATTTTATTTGGTACTGGATTAATTCAGTGAAAATAGTTATAGTTTGCTGAACTTACTAAGAAACTCATGTACATAAATTGAGTTGATAGTTAGTGGTGGTCTAGTAACAAGCCGCCATTCCGCGTTGCTCGGGAATATCATGGTCAGGTGCGCCAAACTAGTAGTCGCACATACTGATGATAACACTTGAATTATCTCCTCTGTTGCTTCCTGAAATAAAGCGCATAATCGTTCGTTATGGCGAATAATGTTTTGATTCAAGGCATATTTAAAATACAAACTGCCCAGAGCCAATCTGTATCTAAGGGGAAGCATTTGCCAAGACAAGAGAACCCCATGTTTTGTTCTAAATTGCAAATAAATATTTTAATTTTTTATTATAACTTATCGGTAATAATGATCCTTCACTGGACTGATAATGATTATTTCTAAGCATTTCTTTATTTAGCAGTTCTAATTGGCATGGTTTTAAAATTATGACAAAATAATCAGTCAAAACTTAATTACCTTGAGTTTTTGTATGTTGACTTTAACTTCCGATACTAATTTCTCTCTCATTTTCGCGCACACATTCTCGTGAACTCCAATATTCCCTGCAACCGAAAATTGACATTAGGTTTTAAATATAAGTTCTAGCTTTAAAAAACAAACCGACTTTACCTGAATCGATAGTAACAGTGTGATCAGCAAATCTTAAATTGATGAGTTGTTCCATACACGCTTGCATATCATTGTGTGCGATACGGAAGAAATCTCTCATCTCCCATATGTTTGCTAGGCGTCGCGTCTCCGCTAGACACCACAGTCTGTATGTGTGTATAGAATGATCTGAAACATTGTGCACGGGTTAAACTTTAACTTCATAGTTCCGGGTAAATGTATCCGGGACATCCGAGCTCAGAGTTCGTCCGAAACTCTGAACGGCCTGCGTTTCAGAAAGCCCTGGCCCTAATTTATGCAAAAAGATCCTTAGGGAGTGACCACACTTATCGAAGCGGAATCGGCTTGAGCCGGTCACGTATTACGTATCACGGTCGAGTCGCGTTTTCCGACCGAAACGAGGCGATTGACTTCTTATTCGATTTTATTACATGGACATAAAACTCATTCTGATTGGCTTAAGCCGATTCTGCGTCGATAAGTGTGATCACTACCTTAGCCAGAAAGTCGAGATTTTTGTGTGACGCACGAAAATTTACATGACTGCACTTAAACAGACTTATGCGTAACAATTTCTTACCTAGTCGATGTAGGATGGGTATTTGCTCCACAATGGGTAAGTCTTCTAATGGAGCTCCTAGAATGTAGTCCCATGTGACTTCACACTGGTTGTTCAGCATTACTAATGCTTGTAACATCAACGCGAAACTTGCTCCAGATTCTGTACTCTGGAAAAAATAAAGTATATAAAATATGTAGTATCAAAAAATTACACCTAAAAATTTCTCATTCGAAATGCTTACCTCAGTTATGTGTAACGATATTTCGGGATTGACTTTTAGTGTTGTTAACTGTAAATTGGTAGTCAGAGTTGCGCTGAAATATATGAATAAACATTGTTATAATATTACAAGTAGGTGTTTTACAATGTATATGCATGCTAGAATACATTCCATTACCCACCCAAAATATTTATCCCAAGATGTTGATGTGACATGACATCCTAATGCATCTGCTAATATCCTCAACGACGATAGAATTAATTCGGGGGTATCTGAAACGAAAACGGGGTGTAAGGATTAATAGAATTCTAAATGATTGTATAAGCTTATGACAGAGTATACTTACTGTTAACATTGAAAGTCGCAAATAACCACTCTCGAAGATTTTGGCTAGTATTTGGTGACCTGTAAGGAGTCAAATTTATTATAAACTATTGAAATTACTCATTAAATTTTTCAATTTAATTTATAAAGACAATAGTTTTACCTCATAGCCAAAGGATAATGAGACCACCATAGAACGATGTGTTCAAGACAACTACCGACATCACCCCAAAGTATGTTCTGGTAGTATTCAGTCACTTTGTGTGCTGCCTTCTTACTCGCTTGAATTCGACCTGAAGAAAAACTAAAATTACAAGACGCTCTTTTGGTACTAACATTACACTCGTAGATTCAAAAGGGGTGTGGGCTCATAGAGATTGATTGGAAGTGCAGAAACCATGTTTACCATTTTTTAACTTCTTTACGCCATTTGGTCCCAGTAGATTAGGTGACATATGTGCTACTGTATCTAGTAATATTTCAATGTACATTTCTTCGCTTTGCAGAATACTGTTTATATTTTCTGAAAAAAAAAAATGTTTTCATGTATTTTGGAAGAAAAGTGAACCTCCAAGAACCTTTAATTAGCAAGAAAATTATCAAAAATTACCTTCGTTGTTAAAAATATGTTCTAAAGCGTACTCATTAGTCAAGAGTGACAAGTACGGCACTTCCGCATCCGAATTCTGCGCAGTCACCAATTCGTTTAGTCTTTTATTGTGTTCGTTCTTCAACTCGATTAGGCTCTGCGCTTGCTTCATTTTCAGTTTTTTGTTCACTATGAAGGCGTCTCGTCGCTTATCAACAGTGTTTCGAGACATTGTGGATGTAGGTGGGGTGATGTGCTTCGTTAGGGTGCTGAAAAATTAAATACATTTTATTAGAAGAGACGGGAAGAGCAAGCTTGAGCCTTTTTATTCAATTTGGGGAAGCCCAATGTACTCGTAGTCTAGCAGCGACTGCGTTAAACTAAATTTGTATGGAACTCTCTGCCAGCATGTTCCCTTCCACTCATGACCCGTCAGCCTTCAAAGCATGAGAGAACAGGCATCTTCTGGGCACGCTCGCTTCCATTTCAGGCCTCGTCCATCGTTTTCAATAAAGCAAGATTGGAACTGAGTGCTGGCAAGTTGGGCAAAAAAAAACGGACATCAGAAGAGGATGTCGAAGTAGTTATCAAAAGACTCATACATTCCTTCTTCATAATCAACCGCTTTTCTCAGTTCATAGCTGGAAATAGGATAAATACCCCGTAGGTAGGATAGTCTTGTACAGACGCCAGCACATCAACCTACCCGAAACTGTCAGATTTTCCCAATCAACTTTGAACCTTATGCTTCAGTGATAACGTTGAAAATCTAATAAAGAAATTTGACAGATTGTAGTAGGTTGATGTGCTGGCGTCTGTACATGTGGGTATTACTTACTGATATATTTCCAAACTCTCGGCCGAACTTGAACTTGAATCATTGTCGGAGTTATGAGCAGGTTGATATACTTTCACTAAACAGTTAATCAGGCGCTGACAGCTGATTTCAGCGCGGCTTTTAGACAGAACCTGTGTAAATAAATATTTGGTTTTCGGTTTACAAAAAAAAAATTACCTACTCGGGTTCAGTCGAGAAAAAAAATCGGTCGGTCTCTAACAATGCTTTTATTACCTTTTAAGTTTTTTTCTAAACTACATACCTACTTAGTACATTTCTAGCCCCATCGCTTCGTTTTAATGTGGGTATTGGTATTATTGACGAAGGGACTAGAGTTGTTCCTTTTCAGGGGCACACATACGAATAATGAATATTTCATAAGGTAGAATAGATTGTGCTCACTGATCACAAAGTCATAGATTTATCGTCAAATATGTTTAGTTCTACCTATTGTTCGAATTGCTTATCTATGCCATCAGTTAGAGGTATTCAATGTCGGCATCAATTTTCCTTTAAGGGTAATCGTGTTTTCTAAACAATAGTATCGAAAGCGATTGCTATTCAGGAAGGGTTTGTAAATTAGGAAGTAACTGCGCAGAACTTTCAATGCTATGTTAAGTTTATACAAATTGATGCAGGGAGCCGTGAGAATGTTTTCTGTAGAATCTATTCAAAGATTCTTGATAGGACGGTGCCGCTGGTGTTGGTTAAACAATAAAATACTTATTACTTACTTGAACAATTTTCGTTAAAGTAAGATTTTTTGTTTCGCTAATGACGTTAGGATATGAGTTGCTTCCAATATAAAATTTTCCTGCGAATTTCTTATAACTTAATCCGATCAAGTCGTTGTATATTCCCACCAGACTGAAAAATATAATTCCTAAAGTAAAACAATCGCGAAGATAAATTAAAGGAGTTTTGAGAAATTAAAAGACTTCCCCAACTAAGTTGGGGTCAGGGGTGGGCTGCCAGTCTAACCGGATGCAGCTGAATACCGGTATTTTATATGGAGTGACTGCCTATCTGACCTCCACAACCTAGTTCATCATCATCATCATCAGCGCGACTTCACCCACTGCTGAGCATAGACCTCTCTTTTCATGGGCCACGCTCCTGTGCCCGCCTCATCCAGGTTGAATCCGCGATGGTAACAATGTCGTCCGCCTAACTCATTGTCGGACGACCGAAACTTCGTCTCCCAGTCCTAGGACGCCACGCGGTCACCACAGCTGTCATCACTGCCCCTTACCAGGTGTCCTGCCCAACTCCATTATTTGAGTTCCATAACTCGTTTTCAGGTATCGATCACCTTCGTCCGTCTACGGATCTCGATGTTTGGGACTCGGTCCATAAGTCTTATGCCAAGCATGGAACACTCCATGGCTTTGTGCCACTCTCACCCTGTACTGTACCCAGCCTGCTGAGTGAGCGTCCACGTCTCAGCACCGTACGTCACAGTGGGCAGAACACGTTACAACGGGTATAGAAGCGTGACTTTAGACATTGTGGACTTCCGACTTAGTTACCAATCTAGTCACCTACTGGGTAACACTATCGGTATCCCCTTGGTAAGACTGGTTGTCAGACTCTTAGGCTTATGACTACCCGTAACGACTGTCAAAAATCTACGAACAACAGCCGGGACTAACCGCTTAACGTGCTTTCCGAGGCTCGGATTGGTCTCACTAAGCAATGGATCGTCACTCATCCACGAACTGACCGCGGCAAGCGTAGCTTAACCTTCGATCGACTCGTACGGCTAGCTATTATTATGTAGCCATGAGCCGAAGAACTTTTTTAAAAGTACAGTGAGCAAAAAAATCTTACCTCAAACATGATTCAATCATCTTCCTCGAGTCTTCTCTATGAAGACAAGTATTCAATATTGTTGTTATAAGCCCATGTATAGTTTGTAACATCACAAATCGTATGCTACACAATTTATCAAAAATATGATCATGTTTACTCAGAACAAGCCCATTATCCTTTTTCAATCGAGCCAACTTAGGATTCAATTTGTAAAATGATTTCACTAGTTTCGTTAAATATTCTATTATTTGATCTAATACCTGAAATTCATTAAGAAAATGAAAGAATACACGTAGTAACACTAGGAACACGATGTTTGTTCGTTTTTACAACGCCATCGATTAACGATTACAAATGGAGCTGAATGAATCAGCTGACGTTGTTTTGCTCTTGCTGGTTTTCTTTCATACTTTATCCCTTTTATTCTTTTACTCCTTAATTTTCAAAGCTAGATACTTAACTAGGTAGTTGTCTAGCTTTTTTTATAAATGCACGTTTAATAATGTAGGATGAAGTTTCTTGAAAAAAAAAGGTACCTAACCTATACTTAATAATCAAAAAACGCTCCATCTTCCTCACCTGTATATTCACTAATTCCATGATATAATTCCGATTGGACAATGAATGTGAATTAGTCTTGCCAAGTGCACCCTTCCATTTGTTGTCAGAGTCTAATATCACTTTCGTAACTGCAAAACAAACCATTTCCATCTCCCGACAGTGGGAGAAAAGCTCCTCTTCATCCGGTGTTTCCTCACTTATCCATTTCTTACTGGTCACTTTAGTTGATGATAACATTGTTAAAAAAATATTTTGTAGCGAAAATAAAAATAAAAAAGTACTATGGACCGTACTAGCTGGTTGGTATCATGGTAACGACTGGATCACTGCATAGTATTGTGTACAAAATCAATGTGTAGCGACGTCGGTGCCAGCCGCTCGAGGTGATTCCGACGAAGCGTCTAAACCCTTGCTGGACAACTTGCGAATTGCGATCATTAAACTTTTTATTAGTGTTCAACCTTGAATTTTATGACTAGGAAAATTGTTGAAGACTTTCCTGTGTAAAGTTGTTAAAACATTTCTAATGGCTGAACAAATTAGCTATTCATTGGTTGAAAAGACAGGGACGTACCGAAAACATAGAATTTATTAAGGAATACGGATCACAGTTGTCAGTTGCACTTAAATAAACGAATAAAGTCCCATGAAACTTTGCCGAATATCTACTCACCCTCACCTAAGAACCTGCTGGGGTTAACATCAGGTGAGATAGTGGTCGAATGCACTTATAAGACAAGCAATCTTTTAAAGTTCGGCTACAAAGGACAATGAGCACAATAGGTCAGTATAACCAGCTATAGCACATCTTAAATCGATGTTTCCAGGCAAAATCGACTTTCCTATGACGGGTCAAGGAAAGTTCAGCAGCGAACAAAATGCGTCCTTGGTGAACAACACAAATCGTGGGACTGGCCTACCGTTTCCTATCTTTATTGCAGGTATTATCGACGTATAAAAACGGTAATATTTTACTTCCCTCTGCAATTTTTTCCTCGCATGATCATAAGTTGTTAGAGCTCCATAAAGAATACTGAATAGCAGACCTGCGGATGTATGGTTTACTTATAGTTGACTTATTCTTTGATCGTGAATGTCATTTCGAAATGGTTTGTACCTTTTTGAAAGCATCGTTCAAAGTAATAAAGAACCGAATTGAACCAACATGGGGTTTCATCTGAACTAAACCAATAAAACAAAACTATCTAGCGCACTATGCATAATGAATAGCCGACGTAAATAGGAGGAGGGATTTATAAACAAAACACATTGGATATGTACAGTTGATAAGTATTTTTAATAATTTGCGAAACAATATAAACAAACATTATTATTAACAAAATATTCAGGTAATTGTTCGAACGATATTGCGTATTGCGACATCATAGGAAGAGAATATCACAGTAACATAATTTATAGATAGCCCTGTACCTGCACGGTTTAATGGTTATTTCATGTAACTATGCTAATTCATTACTACGTTAGTACATGAACGTATGTATAACAAAATACTTTACCTTGTTTTTATTGATGCGGCAAGACAGACATTTTTATATCTTAGTAAATGGTTAATTTCCTTACCTTCTGATATATCTCGATAAGTACACAGTTGTCATAATTGTTATTACTCCTGTCAGACATGCAAAGGTTATTTTATGTTAATTTCTTCATTTCTAATACTAAGTTTGCCTGATGGAGAATAAATCATGCTCGTGACAAAGCACGCTTTCGTTCTTGAGAACCCAAACATTTATGTTGTTAAAAATAGTACCTATTGATTAAAAAAAAAAAGTTCAAGAACATTTTAGTCAATCAAGTTATTTTAGTCAACACAACACTAAGGCTAGATTTATAGTTAGATTTGCCCTAGAACAAATTAGTTTTATGGCAAAATAAGCTAAAAATATGGCCTTTAGTGAAAATTGAGAACAAATAGTGTCGTGGGAATAAATCACAGGCCGTGCGTGCACGTTCCCCTTTAGGGTGTCACTATCGCCACCCAGTTGAAATACGATGGCGTTTTTCGTGCAACATGGATGGCTTCTTATCACGTAACTCGTTCTTTAATATCATTCACCTATTTTTGATATGCTTGCGTAGTAATATAGGAGAAAAGTTTCCGGTATTGAAAGCGGTCCATAAAAATGAAAAGAAAGGGCTAAAGTGGTCCAAATGTCTAACATTAACGAGACCTATACAGGGTTATTGGAAAAACATTAACAACCTCTTTAGAGGTCATTGCACTCATCATTATGAACAACTTTTACTATGGGACCAAAACTGAAGTTGCGAAAAAAAATCTGCTGTTCCCTACATTTATGTTCGTACAACTCGTCAAAATGTAGGGAACAGCTGATTTTTTTTCGCGATTTCAGGGTTGGTCCCATAGTAAATGTTGTTCATAATGATGAGTACAGTGACCTCTTAAGAGGTTGTTGATGTTTTTCCAATAAACCTGTATAACTAAATAGTGTCTATTAGATTATAAGGAGTAATTTTTATTAAGGCTCGAAGAGACGATTTCGAAAATATAATTTAATAAAACTTTGAAAATAATTCAAGACCAAAAATGTTTAAAATACGTCTCCACTCAATAGTTGTCAAAATCCGTGATGTTTTAAATTCTAATAGTATCATTCATGGGGTCAAGCCGAAACTAACAATACCTATTTGTTAAAATTAATCAAGCCGATCAGGAAATATCATTAAAACAAAATTGCTATATCTTTTCAGACTTAAAAGTTACTCGTTAATTAATATATTGACAGCGTCAGGGGTCGCGGTTGCGTAGTGTTGGAAATTTGGACCAAGCCCATTTTTGCCCAAAGTCCTTTAAACAGCTCAAATCTTGATATGTTGGCGGTTACTCGACAATCTAATATTATTCCATTATTTATATTAGCAAAATGTGGAAGAAAAACGAGTAATTACCTAATACCTATATCTCATCTAACACCTTCGGAAGATAGTCGTGACATATGTTGATATCTTGAAATATTTGATACAGCTCACATGAATGTTGGAAATTCTATTCGTGTCGACGGTAATTTTACTAACGGTAGTTTAAACTACTTTATATTGTTTGAGACCAGTAGGTGGCCAATCAAAAGTTGATTTCTAACGACATGTCTGACAAGATAGTGACCGAATATTTAAATAGAAGTATTTATTTATTTATCACATGGAAAACCAACAGTATTATTTGAATTCATTTGGACATACACAACTACGTCAAAACAATTTTGTCGGAAGTATAAGAAGTCACAGGATTTCTTTATCCTATGATTTTTCACTTGCATTACGTCAAGTAACTCACGGTACATACATTTTAAAAGCTCGTACGCTATTTTTCTTTAGCGCAAGGTAGACTGGGCTCTTTTTATATTTAGTCATTTTAACATAACACGGTTTTCTGTAGAAAAACTAATAGAGATAGTAACGTCGAAACTACAGAATTATAAGCTGTGTTCTTATACCTCAGTCTCATTGAAGTCTGGCAAGACTTTAAGACAATTGCTCTTAGATCACTAAAGGTCAACTCACACTAGATATTGAAATAATGTATGGATCTTAAAAGGACATTTAGGCCTGCTTACACCATTTATTATAAAATACATTCTGCACGAACTTAAAACTTCGTTCTATTTCTGTCAACCGTTTCAAGATGACAGAGACAGAATCATGTTTTAAATACGTTTGTGGAGGTCAGATAGGCAGTCGCTTTATGTAAAGTACTGGTATTCAGCTGCATCCGATTAGACTGAAAGCCGATCGCAACATAGTTGGATAAAGGCTAAGCAGATAATGATGGTGCAAGTGGGCCTTGCTGCAGTACAAGAGCGTTTACAACATTTCAAAAATGAAATATGTCTCTTTATTAACACTCCTTACATAGTTATTGGAAATTTTCCAAAATTCTCTATTCAATTAACTACCAAGAATACTCTACCGGGTCAAAGCCGCGAATAAAATCGATCATATTGTTTCGAAGACAAAAACTTATAGTTTTTCAAAGGGGACTGAAGATTTTTATATGGGGCCTGGCATATCAGATCTGTCCGCCATTTTGATTTTTGTTCATAATGGCGGTCACGCATTAAACCTATAAAAATTAACTTTGAACGTTAATATCTCGGAAACGTAACACTTTAAGGGGTTTGATATTGTTATGTTTTCTGTTCGCATTGATGCCAGCTATCGATTTATATAAATAAAAACGGAGGCAGCCATTTAGAAAAAAAAAATGGCGGACAAGTACGTATGCTTCGGACCTTCAAAGCCCTTTAGGAAGAAAGAAAGATCTTTTTCACTTAATTCTCATACTATACTTTTTTGTTCTCGCAAACGTAAGGGCTAGGTTAGGGCAAGTTTTACAATAATCCTACACTAACTTCTTGTATTGTCATTGAGACAATTCTTCCGTTTAATGTGTGCAAAGCAGACACGTTAACATTGTTAAGTATACTTTTATGCCCTTCAGTTAAAATTATAATTATATCCTACGAAAATTTACCTAAGAACATGATTTGCAAAATAAATATTAGTTCGTACGCCTAAGAGTTGATACTTTAGAATATTTTTGCATCTAAAAATAATGGCAAAACATGTATTAAAACCTGGTTGGTATAGTAAATGTGACGAGAACCAACAATACTAGACGCTACACAGCAAGATTGCTTATTATTTTGATATGACTAACGATTATCACCATCACCTGCCAGGTTTAATACTAAAGCCACTTCATTAAATAAGAGATTAATTCATTCACAGGTACCTCCTATAAAAATACTTTTAAATTTTATCACTTTCAATATAATATGTTGCAAAATATTTCACTATACCAAAATAATTCATTGATACATTCTGTATTGTCTATGTAAAATCTTAATCTATAACACCAGAAAAACGAAAAAGGATCAAGAACAAAACAATGCTATTTGGTATTACAAAAACTTGGATGTAGGGGCTCAGACCAAATAAAAAACCAAGACAGAGGGCTGTCAACAGTAAAGTGAAGCCGATTTCGTAAACATGTGTGCACTTAATGACGTGTAGTTTGATTGTAAATGGTTGTAAATGTGTGCGTGTGAGCGTATATGCACAGAGCGGAGGTGTAGTTTTGGTATGCTTCACTGTATTGTTCGCAGTGTTATGTCTTGACTTTTTATTTGGTCTGAGTGTGGGGGTAGTTTAACGACACAAAACTTAATAAACGGTTTTATAATAAACATCAATGAATTAGCCATCATAGAGATAACAATAAAAAATAATGTACACAGTGTAATATCTTTTTTCTAATTTAACCTAAACACGGAAAGTGTAGCTTAGCCCTAATATCAAACTTAACAATGTTTAATATTGCTTCATTGTAATATTTAGAAGCCCGATAATTACAGAAGATCATCTAACGAGTGAACACACATTTCAACACTTACCAAGCTGTATAAACATCAATCTGGCATGTCTATACTCGTAATAGGCACTACAGGTTTCATGAATTCGTTTTTCTTTGAATTCTTCTGTGATTTTTTGCTTTCTTTCACCTTTTTCTGCGTTTCGTCGTCTCGGTAAGGTTCGGGCGGGTCGCTCGGTACAACGTTGGCGCCTCGGTTGACGTTGTTGTTGTTGTACGCAATGTTCGCGTACTCTTGTAACAGTGGGAATACTGATAGGAGGAACTGGCAGAAGTCTTTCCTGATCCCGAACCACCCTGGAAATAAATACATTATTATGCAATAATTAAATTGTTTCAAACCTTTTGTTAGTCGTTTTTCATTCATCCTCTCAACATGGCCAAACCATCTAACTTAGATGTAGTGACAAAAATTTAAAGGGAACTATATTTTCTATCACCAAAATTTATATTTGTCATCAAGTTGTATCACCTAATAAATAGATCTATCGCCACGAAATATTTGTATCATCTAATAAATAGATCTATCGCCACGAAATATTTTCGTTCTCAGATAGCGGGGCTCCGTCGACATAGGATGCAAGAACGAGCGAAGGGCACCCCGAGGTTCGGTTTGGTTAGGTTACTTTAAACCCTTTACACAGAAATAGGGGCCCCGCGAAGCGGGGCTCCGTCGACATAAGATGCAAGAGCGAGCGAAGGGCACCCCGAGGTTCGGTTTGGTTAGGTCACTTGCATTGTTTGGTGACTACATTTTGGTGACAGATCTACTATTTGGAGGACAAACCCTATTATTTAAGAAACACAAAACTAATTAAATTGGTGATAGCTTAAATGATACCCAAATTTAAAAGAGTATGCTTATGTGATCTGAGCATTCTCTTTTAATTTTTTGTCACTACATGTGTGGAAACGCGGGGAGGAGGCGCCCTAGGTCGACATAATTATAGTGAACTTTTTGGTGATGTTCTTCAGAAAGGTCAGGTGCGAAGTATTTGCAACCGGCGTGCGTGTATGACCTGAAGGCCAATTCTCGTAAATTAAAACGTTCAAAATCTAGTCGCGGTCTCATCTCAGCGACAAACAAATGTCAAAATGTAGGGAAAATAGAGGTATTTTTGACAGATTAAGACTGAGATCAGACAGACTGAAGGTTCTTACAATTACGAGCATTGCCCCTCAGATGTATAAACTTAAACGAGGCAAATGGAATATGTAAGGATCGTAGCCGGTGGCATTCTGTAGATTTGCCTCCCCATGGGAAGAAGGCGTGAATACGTATGTGTATGTAAATTATTTCGATTCAGACTATCTTGACATAAAAGAAAGGTAGACGAAAATACATTTAGTACTGGGATCATGATAGCATGCGAGTATAGAAAATTATGCCAGGTCTGTCTATAAAATTTATCGTCATTAAAGGTAAGGTATTGGAGACTGTAATGGATAAATCAATAAAGCGAATTGATGTACCGGTCAAGGCTTGCGAGTTTACAGTTCTTTAACCCATAAAATGGTTGCTAGGAGAACTTATGACTACCATTTATAGGTATTTAACTTTACGTATACTAACTTATAGATCTCGGAACACAGATTCGCGATTGTCTACACCGAATCCTCAAGTTTTGAGTTTGAGATTACTGACAAATGCTTGCACTGGACTGGTACACTCAAATCTGTGTGGTTCTTTCCTCAAAATACAATTTCAGGCGCTAATCTACATTGTCTTCACATGATCCGACCAAGATTATGTCTGGACTTTAAGAGACTTTGAACCCTGAGTTTTTTTCGCCATTTCTTCGCAGGGGTAGTCAGATAGGATATGTCGACTCCAACTAACTTTTTTTTTTAATATGACATGTAAAAGTGATTCTGATGTCCTATTCACAGAATAAACAATTTCATTTCATTTCAGAATTGCTGATTTATGTTTACAGAAATAACTATCTAGCCTGTATTGTCCCACTGCAGGGAAAAGGCCTCCCTCTCCCTTTGCCACACAATTCTTTCGGTAGGATTCTAGGTCGTCCCACCATCTTCGTCTCTACTATATTAAACCATATTCACGCAAGCGGTCTTAATTTCTTTATCAATCCATGTTCGTGATTATTGCAGATTCCATGGGAATCCGACCACTATCAGTGTCACTAAGCGTAATTTTATTAGTCAAGGGTACAAGGGTTTATGTTATCACTGCTTCAAGAGCTTTTTCATAGAACATTTATGAAAACAAAATACTCGTAAAATCGGATAAATGGTGCTTGAGTTATGGTAGGCGAAAAAACGTTGCGTTATAATAAGAAAGGAAGGGTGATACTTACATTTATTGCCACCTTTGGAGCTAAACGACATGATGATGAGGGTGGCGTAGCTGACGAACAGTGGACTGACCACCACGGTGTAGGACAGCGGGAGTCCATCGTCCAGCTTGTTTGTTAATAGCACCTACGGAAACACAATATTCAGCATAACAACATTCTAGGGTATTATCATGCCAGGCAAACAGCTCTCTAGTAGCAGTAGTTCGGTTGTTAGTCCGGTTGACCGAACTACTGAAACTTTCAGTTGCGATAGTTCGGTTCTAACAAAACACCGAACTACTGAAACCTTCAGTTGCGATAGTGCGGTTCTAACAAAGCATCGAACTACTGAAACTTAAATATGTACCCTCCCTCCCTTTAGTTCGGCAAATAAACTAGGCATATAATGTAAACAAACTAATATCTTAGAACAGAGATACCTATGTAGAAGTTGCATTGCAAGGAAATCTGGAATCATTGGAATCATTTTATGCCTAGTTTATTTTTCGAACTAAAGGGAGGGGAGGGTACATATTTAAGTTTCAGTAGTTCGGTGCTTTGTTAGAACCGAACTATCGCAACTGAAAGTTTCAGTAGTTCGGTCAACCGGACTAACAACCGAACTACTGCTACTAGAGGCAAACAGCGAACAGAGTAAAATTTAAATAAAAAAATATTATTATGAAAAGTACTTTTATATGAAACTTACCTGCCTTACTTCTGAATAATAATAAAGGATATCCATTATATGAAATTTCTTATTAAATGTGAAATTTGAATAATATTCATCAGAAAGTGTGAGAGACATATTTTGAATTTTATTAATATCTATCAGTTATTTCTTCCATGTATGACGGATATATTTCCTTGTTTGTTTCATATGACGATCTCCAAGGAATTTTGCCAGTCTTCCAACAGTACAACATCAACAAACAAGTTTCGGAATTCTATTAATTACAGACTTCCTTACATGAGCCATAAAATGAGTATTTATCACTATTACACAATGCTAGCACAGGTAATCGCGTCGTGACTTTTATTTCATTGAAATAAGTTTTAAATTGCAATGAACCTGATTTGAACTCGCGCTCGTGAAATGCAATTATACTCACAAATGACTGACTTTAACAATAAAGTTATCATTACCAAAAACCTGTTACAGTTATATCTCGCTAGTGAGTGCCTGATGTTAATGACTATTTCCTATGAATAAAAGTATTATGATACGCACCTGAAACACTAATATAGGTATGACTGTGAAAGTGTAAGCTAGCGCAGAGTTAAAGCTAGTCCGTCGCTGTTGTAAGTTGACCTCCGGCGTTCGGAGCAAGATCCCAGCGAATATTATGCTGTATAGGACCCCTGGGAATAGAAAACATTCTTTTAATGATTGATGTATCAAAAATCTTCAAATAAATAATGATTATTACAAAAAGGTGGTTTTATGATTTCCTATTCTTGAGCTGATCTTCTTAGCGTGTCAATGGCAATCTAAATGGACTCGGCGGCCCACAATACGGCTACGTGTTTGACACCATCACTAGCGTCCATCAGTTCCTGTAACGTGCAGCTGATAGGACACGCAGGACATGATATTAAGGGTCCCATCGTTTGTAGAACAGCACCACAATTACCCTCCAGGGCAGTGTCGTCTATAAATCCTCAGATGTTTGAGTGCGAAAATAGTCGGGCGACCTTGTGAACTTAATATAATCTATGGATAATGGTAAAGTATTAGGGAAGGTTCACATCTGACGGAAGATGCGTCGGGCGTAACATCGCTTGCGTCTATTTATTCGCTCGACGCACTAACGCATCATCGGTTGAGTGTGAACGGTCAAGTGTTTTTCTATACATTTGTCTGTTCTGGCGTTACGCGACCGATAATACGCGACGCATGTTCCGTCAGATGTGAACCTTCCCTTAGCGTTTAGATTGTATTAGTACTATCAGATCATTTTTATCAGCTAATGTACTAATCTTATTTACGAATAATGTGAGTTGAAGTGAGTGGCACATGGCTACTAATTTAGTTTAGCGTTATAGATTAGTACAAAAAAAATATATATACTAGCCAATACAAAATTAGTATTTACATGTGTCATTGATATCTCTATAGCTTTATGTGTGCTTTTAATATTCATCACGGATTACATAGACTAATCTCTTTTTATCATGTTTTAAGTAACTGTAGTTAGTTCTAGTGACCAACCGAAGTTTCGGTTTCGGCCAATCTCGACCAAAAATCGCATTGATGGCTGGTTTCGGCCTAAAAGCCGCTGGACCTACAGCGGCTGTAGGTCCAGCGGCTTTTAGGCCGAAACCAGCCGTCTACGCCGTCTAATATTTGTTAGGCTGTAGTACAGCCTAACAAATATTAGACGGCGTAGACTAATGGGGTCCTGTTTTCACCCTTATTTGTACAAAAAAAAAAAAAATTACTGTCTTATAAATTGAAGTCATTTAGGTTCTTAGCAGACATGTAGATTTTAGTCACAGCTCTAAGGGCAACAGCAGATGCATCATAGCGACTTTAATAAAAAACCTACGAAAAACGATGGATCACAGAAAATAATGTCAATATAACTAACTTTTACTTACCTTCATAAGTTTCGGTTTCGGCCGAAACTAGAAGGGAAGCTGAAGATTCGGCTATGGTTTCGATTTCGACAGAAAACCGTGTTTCGGTTGGACAATAGTTCTAATACTAAAATACCCTAAAAAAAAAACATGAATAAAGCCGTACATACACTCACCTACAAGACTCAGGCACATCAGTATCCAAAGAGGCACGAACACGACCTCCCACGACCAGCTGATGAACTCGTCCAACTTGAGCGCCAGAAATATGAACTGGAGTATATTTACAGCACAAAATAGTTCCAGCTGTAAAAAAAAGTTTTAAGTAGAAATGCTGATTTAATTTTTACTTTTGAACTCGTATCATAACATTGCAAAAGGGCCAACCCTATAATTTGTAGTGGCTCACCCACACAATTTGGCTTTGATAGTAACAGCCAGGAATCAGTCTGACATTATGGCATTAACATAAACATTTTATGGTAAATAGGAATGGGGTGGCTTGTGCATTTGGGGGAAAATACAAGGGAATTTTTTTAAACAAGTACCTAAGTAATTGAATCAACATTCAATAAAAAATATTATCGCTATTATCTGATGGATGTTTTGAATTCATAGTCCAATTAATAATTATTATTAAAATAATCAATGGTTGGACTTTGATACATGCACTATTTACCAATATTGTTTGATAAGTAGGTCATGAGTTCAAATATTATTGCATACTATTGCAAAATAACTATTTGATCTATACAAATAAACAAAATTGAAGTGTCTGTTTGTAATGTCAAAATAACATATTTTTATTAAATGCATATGAAAGTATAATGGTACTGGTAAGTATAAATAATGGTGGTAAGTATAATGGTGAAACTTTTTTTTAAATTTTTGTCTTTCTATTAGTTTGTTCCGGCTAATCTCCGAAACAGCTAGACCGCTTTTGATGAAATATGGTATGGGGTTACTTTGAACCCTGGTAAAGGACATAGGTTACTCTATCAACTTCTTTGTCTTTTTGATCTTTCTCGACATACTACGTGGGCGAAACCACAGGCAGAAGATAGTCTTTAGTATATTAATTTAGCTTATCATTAATAAAATATGTGAGGAAATGTAGTATCACTAAGAATCAGGAAATGAATTAAACCCTTTACATAAAAGGAATCATTTATACAAACCTCATAGCTGCGATCATGTTTCACAGACCATATACAGATGGCAATGGACACTATGCTTATAAAGATAAGTGGTATAAAGACCAGTATCCACACATGGCGGCCGGTGGTCAACTGGTCACAGACAAGCAACTCGAACATTAGCAGAATTAAGTGAATGGCAAGACTTATCAGCATAGCTTTGTAATGGATGTACGCTTCACCCTCCAACCTGAAAATTAACAAGTTTTTAGAGATCTTAAGGGCTGATTTAGTCAGATAACTTTTATCTGAGTATACCTATTGTGGTTTGATAGCTTTTGTATAGAAAATATATGTCAATCTGTCATATTTATACTTCAGGTAAAATTTATCTGACTATTGAAATAGGAGTCCTAAAGATTGAATGGAAATGTGGTTGTGTTGAAGCCATTCTATTGAAATATCTTGTGATATCTTGCTTTTACTGTTCCAAATAAACAAATTGCTAAACGCTAATCCTTTTAACCTAGGTAAGTGTGGTATTTTTTTTCTTATTACTTAATAGTTAAAAGTTATATGACATTGAATAATTATTAATTAAACAGCTTATCAACACTATTAATAACAAAAAATATATTCAAGGTAAGCAATGTTATAACTGGAAGGACCTATCTTTTTTTTATGTAACTCTGTTCACTGTTTTTATTTTGATTGTATATTGTACAGAGGCCAGCACATCAAGCTACCCCAATCTGTCAAATTTTCCCAATTGAATATGAACGTTATTACTTTGTAGTAAAGTTGAAAATCTATCAAAGAAACTTGACAGATTGGGGTAACTTGATGTGCTGGCGTCTGTACATGTTATTTGGTAACTAAAACTGGTATTAAGTCATGTCTTTGATTAGTGTTGAACCACTTACCTGAAGTGAGGATACTGCCACCAAACATATGTGCCAACTGTGGCACCAAGAACTACAAGAAATTTCCACACCCATATTGGCGTAAACACGGCCCAGTACGACCATGATATAGAGTTATCTAACTTTAAAGCTAATAATGCAGTGAATATCAGCAAACAGCTGTGAACCACGAATTTGCTGTGAAAAACAAAAACAACAAATGTTTAACAACTTTACGTATTATCTACCAGTCATTTCAATAACACAAATTAATTACACATTACCTAGGATTAAAATCCTGAAATAATGTTTGTAAATTCATTTCCATACACATTCGTAATGTAGAATGATTTTAACATCTCACTTTAAACAAACCAAGTCTTGATGACTGAATAATTAGATTTATTCGATATTATTCTCAAGAATCACAACACAATCTGAGCCATTCCATTCCATTTTATCAGCTGCAAGTAGAAGCCACAGACTACAAAATGTTATTGCAGTTATGTCAAAATATGTTACTGATATTCTTTGTATACTCGACGATATAAATTCATCATTTTGCTCTCCCCACTTAACTTTAGCATTTGTACCGGTGCGGTGGCATGGTCAATGATGAAACCAATCAACGAAAAGAATTCATGAATCGTAGAAATTGTACTAATCATAGGTCATTAAAATAAATGTTGTAAAGTTATTATTGACCTGTCCACTTTCCTCGAGGCACCGCGAGGCATGACGAGTGCGAGAGTGTAAAATGCATGGAATTATTAATTCCATGGTAAAATGTTTGCAATGACATAAGGTTTTTATTTTTTGTTTGCATGGTATTATACACTTTTTTTGTTTTTACCCGACTGCGCCAGAAGGAGGGTTATGTTTTTCGAGAGTATGTATGTATGTATAATTGTTTGAGACGCTTGAAAGGTGTCGTTAGATTAGTATTTACCACAGAAATGTAAAAAACAGTTATTTTTCTTTCATATATCTATGGTATTTACTATGAGAGTGACACTGGGTATATTAAATAAAACAACCGACTTAAAAAAAAAAAACACTACAAAGCAATGATGTACGTCATTCTCATTGCTACAAAGTGATAAATAACTTTAATTTCGGAAGTCAGTGTCGTTGGTTCTGCATTTTCGTTTTTTGACACCGACTTCCGAAATTAAAGTTATTTATCACTTTGTAGCAATGACGTACATCATTGCTTTGTAGTGTTTTTTTTTGAAGTCGGTTGTTTTTTTTGTAAAAAAGTTTTTATTTTTCACTTTTTAGTTGTACAGACGCCAGCACATCAACCTACTACAATCTGTCAAATTTCTAATCGATTTTCAACTTTATCACTTAATCATAAGGTTCAAAGTTGATTGGGAAAATGTGACAGTTTCGGGTAGGTTGATGTGCTGGCGTCTGTACCTACCCCACACAAATTGCACTGAAGAATTGAAGGCACCGACTAGAAGAATCATCAAAATTCGCGTAGAAATGCCGGAGGTGCAGTACATTTATGCATATAACATCGTACATAAGAATAATTACCTAATGTATTATATACTAAAACCTTCCTGAAAGTATGCAGATCACTTTAGTGAAAGAATTATTAAAATCGGTTCATTAGTTTTTGAGAAAATCGCGGACATACAAACATACATACATACGGGTCGAATACAGAACCTCCTTTTTTGAAGTCGGTTAAAAAAAATAATGGCGCCATAATAATATGTTTTCAAGAATTTTTTTTTTCTCAAGACGTATCGAGTGGAGCATCAAAATAAAGGGTTTTAAAAGGTGATTACAAAAATATATGCAACTTAAATAAGTAATTCGAAGTGACAAATCGTTAAAAACACGTACTGAGAACTAAATCGCCTGCGAAAACTTTCACATTTTTGTAAACTAAATGCTGGAAACAAAAAAAAATTAAAAACTCGACTACGGTAAAATAATTAAGTAAAAAGAAGAAAAGCTAAAAACAAGCCTATAATTAAATAAAAGTTGGAAGCAGGTGGGACCCATTTGAATTTGAAAATATAATAAAAACGGTATGGACTGGTGGGTCACGAAGCCACATTTGGTGGGTTTGTAAAAGTAAAGTTGGCGACACTGACTGACCAGTAGTGTCAGTGTCAGTCAAGTAAATAAATTGTCAATCTCTGAGCCGGATAGGTTTTGCACCTTTTTGCAATACAACATTTATATTATAAGTAAACTGGAGTAATTTGTGAAGAAGTTGTAGGCACTATACGTATTTGATAAAAGTGATTTTAAACTTTTGAAATTGCCTAAATAATATGGCTTCGCCGTCACCGAAATCCCCGGAACAAAGTGAAAAGACAAAACAATACGACCGGCAACTTCGCTTATGGGGAGACCATGGCCAATCTGCACTTGAACATGGACATATTTGTTTGATAAACGCCACGGCATTGGGTACTGAAGTATTAAAGTCTCGTCCTTCCTGGTGTTGGCGCAATAACTATAGTTGATGATAAAACCGTAAGTGATGAAGATATTGGGAGTAACTTTTTCCTGGAGTGTTCTAGTAAAGGCATGAATAGGGGATCAGAGACCCTGCGGTTATTACTAGAATTAAATCCGGCTGTACAAGGGCATGCAGTTCAGGAACCACCAGACCAAATCCTCAAAGAAAACCCCGACTTTTTCAAGTCTTTCACTGTAGTTATAGCTACCACACTCGGAGAACAGACCATTCAAGATCTGTCCCAACATCTGTGGGATATCAACGTTCCACTAATCCTGTGTAGATCTGTTGGGTTTTTAGGATCTTTCAGGATCCAGATGAAAGAACATGCAGTAATTGAAACTCACCCTGATAATGAACAAACTGATTTACGCTTAGATTATCCATTTCAAGCGTTGTCTGACTTCTTTGATAGTTTTGATATAGATACTGTTGATTTGAAAGACCATGGTCATATACCATGGATTGTAATTATATACAAAGCTGTCCAAAAATGGAAAGGCAGTAATCAAAATTGCTGGCCAATGAGCAGGAAAGAGAAGAATGAGATCAAGGCTATTATTGAAGACTTTGTTAGAAGAGATGAGAATGATATTCCAATCAATGAGGAAAATTTTGAAGAAGCCTTAAGAGCAGTTAATACTGCTTTAATGCCCACATTTTTGCCTGTAAAGAGCCAAGAACTTTTATACTGCAGTGCTGCTACCAACTTAACTAAAGAAAGTGCCCCTTTCTGGATAATGTGCTCTGCATTGAGAGGATTTGTTGAGGGTGAAGGAAAAGGCAAACTCCCTGTGAAAGGTGTTTTGCCAGACATGACTGCTTCAACAGACCACTATATCAAATTACAAAATTTGTATAGAACGCAAGCTGCTATGGATACAGAAATAGTATACAGAAAAGTGCAACAAATTGTTGCCCAATTACATTGTGATACCATCAGTGAACCTGATGTGAAATTGTTCTGCAGACATGCACATGACTTGCATCTTATTAGTGGATCAAGCATAGCTTCAGAGTATCAACTAACCAGTTCTGTGGCATCTTACATAGCCAGGTATTTAGAGGAACCTGATGTTATGATGGTCCATTATGTTTTATTAAGAGCAGCTGAAATGTTTGCATCAGAACATTGTAGAGCTCCGGGGGAATCGGAACCTGAAGGTGACACTCCTAAGTTGAAGGCTTGTGTAACTAAGCTTCTTAGTGATGTATCATGCTCTCCTTTCCCAAAGGATGATCATGTTCAAGAAATGTGTCGGTATGGAGGAGCAGAAATACATACTGTGTCTGCCTATTTAGGTGGCTGTGTGGCTCATGAAGCTATCAAAATTGTTACCAAGCAATATAAGCCAGTGAACAATACATTTATATATGATGCTGCTTCAACTAACACTGCTACATTTACATTTTGAATGAATACTCAATTGAAAATAAATTATTATTAAACAAAATATGGGATTTTATTATATATTGGACTGTCAGGGATAAAAATAAAATCTAATGAATGCTATTGTTCAAATACTTTACTATGAATTCAAGGATTTCATATATTTATTTAACAATACATAAAAATCAAGTAGATACAAAATATCTACTTTGTCGAGTTAGTATGATGAAAAAACGATTTTGATTTATGTGATAAAAATCAACATTGCAGGGTGACAAGTATAAATAAACAGTGACTACAATATAATTCTTCAAAGTTGTGTATTTAGTTAGGATATAACCACTTTAAAATCTTACAGTCAAAATATAAAAGAATTGGTGAAAATATTTCATTAACAATTTTTAACACATAAATTAGATAAACATATTATCACATGACTAAAACATAATTGAAACAAACTATACATTTGGCTAAATCCTCATGGATGGCAATAGAAGGTTACACCATTTCAACAACAGTAATCTGCTTTAAATATGCTTGAGACAGCCTGGCCTCCAGAAGTATGTAACACAACATTGAGAATTTCTCTTTAGATACCTACTTATTTCACCTAAGCCATAACTTCAATCTCAATGCATCTACACCATTAAGATAATATCGAAATAAGCGTTTGTCCCGCACAAAGCCGAGATTCTCATAGAGCTTCAGTGCTGGTTTATTTGTGATTTCAGTTTCTAAAACGACTTCATCCGCATTGTCATTTATCATCGCCTGAAACAAACACATTTAGGATTAATACTATCTAAGAAAATATGTCCATCAAAAAGCAATTGGAAACCCATTTGAATAGGAACTATAATTGATTTGTAGCAATATTACCACCAGCCTATATAGAACACTACTATCGACACCAAAGGGTGTGTCCTACATTACAAACAAGCTCAATTTCATGTATGTATGGATTATTTATAAATAAATAGTTCTTAAATACTATTTTACATAAACCATAAATACCTGTATTGCTTTCCGAACCAGTCTCGAGCCAATCTTTCTCTTTCTATATTTTTCATCAACAGCTAACATAGCAATGTAGCCTCTTTTTACAACATTGCGATGCATATCTAACTTACAAACGATGGCACCAATGCACTTCCCTTCATGGGTTGCTAAGAAGCAAAGCTTAGGCCAGTTGTGTATAAAATATCTATAAGTATAGATGGAGTAGGGTTCTGACAAATCTTTTTGTATAAGTCTCATGATCTCTGGCATTTGTAGCTCAGATTCGTACGAAATTATTTCAATTTCATCTTGAGGTTCTTGCTCCTCATTGCTGATAGCATTTCCGAGGTTTTCTAAAGCATCATCGAAAATACACCTGCCGGTTTGTTGAGCAGGTGTGTCTTTGCAATCTCGTTGACATGTTCCATCACTACACTGTACACTATTTACATCTTTCACGTCCTCGCTCGGAACATCTTGATTTTCCGATTTATCCTTCAGAACTTCGGGACTACCGTTTGGATGATCACTAGTTCCATTAGTTAGGTTACTATTGATGTTATTAATATGAAGAGTATTGGCTAACGTATCGCTTAAATTCTCTTGATTAGATATACTTATTTCGTCCGGATTTTCAGAAGGATCTTTGGCCTTTTTACTTTTGTTTTTCATATTCGTGCTTTTTTGACTGCACTTCATATTCTGAACATTTTCTTCGGTATGTTGATTCATATTGACGTTATTCTAGCTATAATTATTTACACATTCAAACGATTATAAGCTCATATAAATTTCACATAAGCTTTTATAACGATACATACATCTTTTTCTTGTCAAAATTGTAGAAGAGTATCACCGACATCTTGGTAAGTATAAAAGCAACAGTTCCCTAAACTTGATCTGACTGTATCTATGTGCGTTCTTAGGATAAAGTAGACATATATAAATAAAATAATGAGACAATAAATAAGAATTCTGAAAATACTTCTTGAAAATATACGAAATTTGTAATAAGTCCAATGCCTTCCACAATCACATTGCAAAAAAATATCAGTTGCATTACAGTGCCATAAAACTGTAGTTGGTTAGGCGTCGTTATTCATTTATTCATATCGGAATACACAGGCAATCAGACAAAGAAAAATATTCTAAATGCTTAAATTCCTAACTACAAGGTTGACCTGAAACGTAATTCAGTGTTACCAAAAACGACATGGTGTTGCTATAAAAATAAACCACCTTCCGATAGTGTGTACTTTGCTTTATCAGAAGTTTGACCAAAAATAAGCAACGTATCCATTCTCTTTTTATTTATTTTTATGTGGTGCACACGGCTACTATGTATCAATATATACATTTTCAGTATAAGCTGATCTCTCATTGTACGGAAATCCTATACTTTAAAGCTCTACATAAAGTAACCATGAACGATGTTTATGTAGTCAAACCCATAGAGCAACACAGGCCACCGGCGGACCGGAGAGTCAAACCCACGTCAAATCTCTTTGTGTTCTTTTAGTTATTTTTCTCCATAGACAAATAGCGGAAATAAAGAATTTTTCTCCATAGACAAATAGCGGAAATAAAGAAAAAGACTACAACGGACATGTTTACAAAAAATCTCTTTACTCGCTATTGGTTAAAAAGCGGGTAGTTTTGAATTTAAATAGGAAGTTGAGTGAATAGCATTGCACGAATTGAATCATTAGTAGCCCCGAGTATCTATATAATTATTATGCTAAGTATTGTTTAATAGGAGGATTACCTTCTTGGATGTAGAAACCGAAATCCACTCCCATCTTGATACACCTACTTACTCGCACATCAAACATTTCTATGATCAAGTCATATTTATGCATAGATATATTTGCATTTCTATGTATTTATGTGTTTCGAGTGGGTAGATAATTATTAGACGAATGCTATGGATCAATGTATAGGTAGTACATGGTGCTTTAAAAATTCCATTAGGAGGAATGTGTTTAAGTAAGATTTTGTGAAACCGATATAGAATTGTATGAGTACGTATGCTTTTAAACTATACATTATTAAAAGCATGAAGTCTATACGTATATAGTTCGACTAAGCGCTGAACGCCTTGTTGACGTCATGAAGAGAATCAACATGGCTGGTAAGCGACTGAAAGCGCGCGCGTGTACCGCCGCGGTAGGTGGTGTGCTTGGTTCTACGAGTACTCGACTCGATCGACTCGAGTGTCTCGAGTTCAGTACCCGGTTGACAGCCGGTGAGGCGGCGGCGTGACGTGGTGTTCCAAGCGCGATATACGCGCACGCCGCCTCTGCGCGATTTTCTATAAATTGTAAATAAATTTTGTATACAAAATATATAACGTGCTAATGAAAAACATTAACTATTTAGTGTGTGATTACCTAAGCTGTTTTTAAAAACAATCTGTTATAGTGTTGTTTATTTATACGGAACACGTTATATTAGTGTCTTTGATACGATCTACTCTATTAGGGAGTAACGAATCGCGTAATTCACAATCCAAACATGTATTTATTTATTGAATGACGTACTAAGGGATTATACGTTCGTTCAATAATGTGTGCTTGATAACTCGCTCCAATTTTAGTGTGCGTTAATGACTGCCTTCGATGGATATAAACAAAAAAGTGTTACGGATGATTTTATATAAATCCTCCAAAGTGTTAAAAAATCCATTTGGAATTTGATGATTATAATATAATCAACAATGGCGGATCGTGAACGTCCTGCGAAAACCCCCATTAGGGTGGGTTTTTATGACATCGAGAGGACCATTGGCAAGGGAAATTTTGCCGTCGTTAAGTTAGCACGACATCGAATAACGAAGACTGAGGTAAGGGATAGCAAGCAATCGATAACTTCGACACATAATGCACATGGGTCATGCCTTTATTACATGCTACATATTAGGGTAGTTAGGTACTACCAACCTAATTTGTTATATATATCCTGGGTAGTTGAGTAGCTACAGAAATTATTAGATGGTATACCTACCTAACTACCTACCCAATTTCCAGATTATAAAATAGGTACTTACTTACTTAGACTTACCTAAATCAAGATTTCCCAATATCGCAAAATTAAGAACCATGATTAAAATAATGTGATATACCTACCTATAAGGAGTCTCAAAATTTAAAAGACAAACAAAGTGAGGTGGTAACTAAGTAGGTAATAAAAACTCGTACTTACCTAGCTACTTACCTTCATTAAGATAAGCCTTGATAGTTGATGTTATTATATTACACTTGCTCCAAATCTTTATAATAGGTAGGTACGTAAGTACATACGTCGCGGTTTTTACGCCACACAATTTTATTATGAACCAGTAAAAAGGGTAAATTAATAACCCTGAGCATAAAACGTAATTTGTTTCCAAATATTTTTATTTCAGTCTCATCATTAATGGCAGTCCCATTGTCTGGACTTTCATTATAGTAATCAGAGATTTAGATTTCTGCATAATTAATTTTGGTTTTACGACAAACTTTATTTAAATTTCCCAAAACACACAATTGTATGATTGTCATCCCAATTCCGAAACCCATATTTAATGTTTATACTTGGGTAGGTATATTAAACTTACAAATTATAAATAAACCACAGGATGGGGCCATGTCGCGTACCTATAGCACGATTACGCACTTAATAAGTCATACCTAAACTGAAAATAACAACGATTTGTAATCACCATCCTGTAAACATGCTTTTAATCATAATGGCGAAGTAACGCAGAACTCCTTGCAGGATCTTTCTGACTACCTTGACTGGCATAGCATTAATGGGTAACAAGCGAAAGTAGAAACCTAAGTGAACAGTTAATTAAAACAATAAGTAGGTACACCCACAATAGGAGTCTGAGAGTGGTAGTAACCAGTTCATCGACTAGAATGATGAAAAACTTGTGGGAATGACGCACTGACACTTTATAATGTTGACGAAAAAGTCGAGATTTGGCAGGTTTCGAAAACTGCAGTGCAAGATGTCCGGAATCGAAAAATATTTTGATTTTTGCAAAATGCAGACTGTTCTCAACGCAATACTCAATCACTGAAGACAGTCCATAAGGAAAACCGGTATTGATGATACTTATTTGACAAATTATGTAACATAGAACTTAGGTATGTTTGTTGTGACGTCATTTACCATCAAATGAAATAGCGAATACACATAATCTAATGCAAATATAGCAAAGATAATGTTGAATTGATGATATTATCAAAAAACATGCTCAATAAAGATTGACACCAAAAAAAAGGGCAGGTCGTTCTCGATATAGCTTCGAAAAAGATGTCAGCCGAAGCACCCAATTTGTCTAAACAGCAATAATTCTCAGACCTGGAAAGGGTTTTTGCAAAGGCCATTTGGTGGTTTTTAACGTCCTATGGCTCTCAATCGAGAATAATATTTATACCTATACGAAGTAGAAACTGTCAGATGATCTCCACCGCAAAATTCACTTTGGTAACGCAGACTGATGCTTCTTTAAAGGAAAATATCTAGAATGGAAATACCCCATCAAAAAACTGTCTGAGATATGCACCCTGGAGTATGGCCAACCAGACCGACCGTCACGGGCATGAGGAGAAAAATGTTGTTGTGCAACTCGGGAGAGGGGTTCTTTAGGCTGATGTTATGCAATTTAATTAGGTGACTATTAATTTACATTACATAATAGGAATAAAGTAAACTAGGTACAGTACAAACTTATATACCAGCTTTCCAAACATAGTCAGTCACGTTTCTAAGCCGTATGCATCAACGCCTCCTCAACTTAGTTCGGTTCGGATACCTATATATTTATATTTTAGTTTACTAGTAAAAGACAAGACCATGGTTCAAAACTGTTGTTTAACTTTACAAGACTTCGCCTACGGAACTTGAACTTTAAGGATTGATTGAGAAATATTCGTCGTGACACCGACATTCCTTTTAAATTGACTAGAGCAACGAATGTATGCCAACGTCCTATCTCAGTGGCAAGTACATAGCAACCAGGCGGGATATAGAATGAACGATTGAGTCTTCTAAGTGTCAGCGACCGTTCGTCTGGTTACCAAGTCATTGTTAAATTGCAGGAACTCAGCTTTTCTCGGTACGTGCGCTCTAAAATGCTAGGTCCACACTAAAGTCACGATTTCCGTCCTCGAAATAGTTTCGATAAGAAAAGTTCAGAATTGTTCACCTACATTTTTAAAGACGCAATGGAACTCGAAAAGTAATTTTACTCAAGAGCGATAGGAGCAAAATGTCGCTGCAAAGGTCATTTTCTATTTGTAAACTTCAAACTGAAGTATGTTTGTAGCAGATACGGTGGACACAGATTGGATTTTACGTAGTTACTTTACTGTATAACTATAGTAATTCGATGATGATTTGAAATAAGTTTTAGCACATAAAGAAACGATAGAAGTCTTTACATGTGTAGGTACTGGATGAGTACTATTGTGAAAAAGAAAAATTGGCTCGGACAATTTTAAGTTTTTGGCTTTGATAATTGCTTCTCTTGTTTTCTTTAGGCTCCAAATGGTGAAGTAATACTAATAATCTTGGAAGTTTTTTTGTGATAAGACATTCTGACAACTGATTCACGGAGCTTTTAAAATTGCGTTCATTCAAACTTTTGCTCATATTAATTTGAAATTCCCATCTAACGCTCACATTGCAATTGCAAATTGCTGAAGTCAAACGATGTTTCAATCCTAAACTCAAGAAATTACTAATTCAATAGCCATCAGGTATAAAAGGCTACTTACAGTCGTACGAGTCTATGGCACCGAAGTAGGTCATTGGCCGAATACTGTACATCGTCGTCGCCGTGAATGACTCACGGCGCACGGCCTGCGTTTGTGAAAGACATTTTAACTGGCGATTACATCGATTTCAGGGTTTCTGCTACTATAAAGCAGAATATAAATAAAGACTTTTGGTTAGAATCGACGGGGAAGATGACGCACCACAGAAAGTGACTTACGAGGACGCGACGTTGAATGAATGCACCAAAATAACAGAATGGACGCCCTCGGCCTTCGCTGGTGCTTTATTGTGCGTTTGATATGCAGATGGTTACCTTTTAACAAGTTTAGTTACCGTAAATCCGGTTTAATGTTTACACAATCTTTAGTAGGATGCGTGTGTTGCTTTGTATAAACCTACAAAAAAATATACGCGTGGTATAGTTGTTACCAGAAACGTAAAAGTTTCTTTGAATTGAAGACCATAGTGTGCTGGCATAACTCAACGGCTGTTCAACAATTTAAACATATGAATTAACAAGTAAATGCGTGAGCAGCTCTGAAAACCGGTGTAAATATAAACAAAGCGCCAAAAAAGTAATTTGAAAAACTTGGCGAAACATTTCGTTTCGAGGAACGCAGCTATCAATCAGTGATTCAGCATAGTCGGTTGGATGAGGTCGAAACGAGCGTCGGCGGCGGGCTGCCGCGTCCAGAAATACCACGGCATCGACCTTGCCTCCGGTGCACGCATCGTGTTGTTTTTATTATTTTACTTTTTTCAGAGCGAGCCGTTAACACCAAGGTGACGGCCAGACATTCGACGCTCCGAATGTGGAGTCACTGGTTTCGTAGCTCAGATTGAGAAACATTTCATTCATGTTGTAACATAAGTGACCTATGTTTAGTTGCATTCTTGAATATCTTATCATCTTTGCTAATCATCATTAGGTAGTGCGTATGATGTTATGTATATCTTTGATGTCTCTATATCTATACGATAGGCAGTTAACGCAAATGCCACACAAACAATCCATCGTGGTGTAAAATTGATAAACGATGTGTGCCTCTGCCTAGACAGTTTGAATCATTGCGTTGCGCTTGGTAAAATAAAGAAAGCGTGATCAGCAAGGAGATGCGTGATCGGCACAAGTCTGGCGAATATTTTGCCAGGAAATCATATAGTACGACACGCGCTCCGTTTACACTGCTTGAAAAATGTGCGCTTGACGCAAATGCGTTATCTATTTTGGAGCTCTGCGTCAGTCGCTGGTTGTTATCTACACTTTGCAGTCTGGCGGTCACCCTCGGCGTCTTCTCCGTCTTAGTTTCGAAACTTTCTCTTTATTTTTTGTCCATACATGACTAGGTACATATTGAACTATTCATAGATATGTTGAAACTACTCGCACTAGGCTCCGTTTATCAACAGATAATTCAACATGATAACGTGGAGACACGCGTGTTTGTTTGCTCTCGATGAGTAGTTATCTCCTGTCATGACGTCAATTGTTCATTTTGTATTGAAAATGGCTGTAATAAAATTGTATGTTGGGAGAGATCTCTTTAATTGGCTAACTTATGAGTTGTGACGTATTGCTGAAGTGTTTCATTTGTTACTGCAGCTTTATGATTCCAGTATTACGATCCAGCCATATTAAGCTTCATTAATTTTGTAGTCATTAAATCCGAAAGCGAATTGCCATAATAAGTTTCAATGTAGAATGCACCATGCTTTGCTCACTGTTTTCCTTTTTTGGTATGATAGACCTACTCATGTTGGTTTCATGGTTTGTATAAACAGTGATGTAGGAAAGTCACAGGGAAACAGACAAGAGCTGACAAATTGAATGCTCCGTGTGATGTCCCCCGTTTTTATCCTTGAAAAAGTCGTCTGTAGTGGTCCGGACGACATGATGGAAGGGGGGCACTAGAATGGAGGGTACTACGCTTCCCCGACGCGTTTACTAGAAGTTGCCTACTCTTGCGTCCATTGTTTTGAAATGCGTAGGCAGAAGACTAATGGAACAACTTTCCACAGTTGACTGGTGTGAAAATATTTAAGTTACAGATGTAGAATTTAGGCATCACAGAGAAGTGTCAATACTCAATATATTTATTGCTTCCACATGTGAACTTAGGTGGTAGGTTTTACAGAACATGATCATTGCGGACCCTGTCGGGCACAGCAAAAGTCGTCGAACTCTTGTTAAAATTATTTGGAATTGAGATTTATCAGTCCTTTGGGAGGTTTCTCTCTCTTTTAGGGATTATTAAGTTACTAACCACAGCCTTAATGGCAATCTGCAGGAAAATTACCCTAAGGTAGACTGGTAGAAAATGCCGAAGGCATTAAGTCTGCCTTTGTACAGTTTTTACTTGTGCATAAAGTTTTAATAAATAAATAAATTAAATGGACATTTTGCATTCCAAACTATACCGCAGACCCCAGCATATTTTGATAAAGCCTGCTCTACACGTCTATACGTTCCCGTTTTACTCTATATTGCAAAATCTTATCTTCTATTCACAAAGTTTATCAAAAGACACTTATTACCGAACAGCATTTTGTGAATTTCCCCTACACCCTTGCTAGGATTGTTAGTAGAGGCGAAAATGAATATTATCTGTCTTCCTCCCACGTGTGCTGTCTCGCTTTGGCGAGTATATTGATCGTCGTCTAGACTTGTTGATTGTGCTGAAGGGCTTAACGTCCCTGAATTCGGCCGAAGCTTGGACTCCTGCTTAGGAGCTAAAATACGTGATTTCTCTTCGAACTTCGAAGACTTATGAATCCAATCTTGGGAGCAGTCTTTTGAAGAGCTCAATATTGTTCCAGTTCTACTGCAAGATTTCAAGAAGGAAATGTTTTCCTCGTTTTATTTTTAGATGCTTTTTCCTTGTTTAATATCGTCTTTGTACTTTTTGTGTTGGCCTGTTAGTATAATTATAATTCTAACCAAGTTCCTGTCGACCACTATAATCACATGTGCTCAGTAGGTACTCACGGATATAATTTATGCTTTTCTATCGTCATTATCCTTGGTTAATAGTTTGTCATCACTTCTTAGTGTGGGCACAGATTGAATATAATAGGTGTGGGTATACAGGCGTCAATATCGACAGCAACCTTATCAAACATCTGTTCATTGTTAAAATTATCATAATTAGGCAATCAAAAGTCGTTGTTAATTATGATAAATTGTGACATGAAATGATTAGATGAATAATAAATGCAGAGATTACCAACTGACGTAAAATGACGTATTGTATGTATTGACGTTATGTTTTGATAAAATAAACCGTTTCCAAGTTGCCAGCTAACTGTAATGTTTCTTCCTTCTCTGTTTTGACCGTGACATAAAATTAATCAGTTCTGGCAATAAGTATTTTATGTTAATACTTCCTTCCTATGTCTGGCAATATTGTATTTGTGTTGTTGCTTGATACACAATATCCGAAACTCGCAAGTTCAAATCAGGTGCATGCGGCAGAATATTGAATATCTGGAAGCATGGTTTCGTAACATCTATCGTGCATTCAAATCAAAACTTCAGCATGTCTACCTACCATTTATTATCACCGGATGATATATACCTACTGATAAATAAACCTTTTTCATAACAATACCTAATTGGATGGAAATCTGGGAAATCTTGACTAAAATTAAGAATATCTTGAGCCTTCCTCGAAGTTAACAAAGCCAACATTAATTTGAATGTCAAAGTATGATAAGCCTGTGTAAGATCACAAAAGGAAGGAATGATTAGTTAATTAGGATTATTCCCAGGAGCTCGAAATCTATTGTTCCCCAAACAATTTCTCCCCATGCATTGATTCCCAAGAGCTCCATAATTTTATTAGCTAAAATAATAAAATTGTTCCAGCGGCTCCAAACCAAATTGCGTAAGGTCAACAAAACACAAATTGCTAACAATTTCGTGGTAAACAGTTTTATAAAGGGGGTCGAAATTTTCATTATTTTTATTGCGATAGGATACACCATTTTCGAGATAAAAGCAAAAGAAAAGAAAAAAAAAAAGATACAGTAGGTACTGTTTTTGTACAGTACTGTGTTGGTGAAAATTTGATCTTCTGTAGGTCGTCCACCCACCAGCACCCTAATTGCGTAACACACTATTAATCACAATCTGAATCATTGAAAAATATTGCTAATCCATTGCTTCATGTGCTTGAAACATTTGTCTGCTCAACAACGTAAATAACGCAATGAATGTTGTTGAACTGTCAAAATGAAAGCTATTCCTACTGTTAGTGTGTTACGTAATTAATTACCCCGCTGGCTATTGGTCTGCCAACGCTCCTTTTCTCGGCCACCATTCCGTTAGGGCTCTGTTCCATCTGCCATCGCCACGTCTAACCAAGTGTCCTGCCCATCTCCATTACAGACCCGATACCATTAGTCCTAAGTCGGAACAAGTAGAACGTCAAATATATTCCGAAGCTGCAAACATTTTTAAGAAACAAAAATAACTCGATTTCTATACCGTCAAACGGGGTGAATAGAAACGCAGGGGTGAATAGGAACGAAACTTTAAAAGAGATTTTAAGCTTGAAATAATATAGTTTGTTGCCAGAAAGGACTCTTTAGTGGCTACTGCATTACCTTGTTGGCTACAAACTAAGTATATTATTTCAAACTTAAAATCTCTTTTAAAGTTTCGTCCCTATTCACCCCTGCGTCTCTATTCAGCCCGTTTGGCGGAATATAAGTAGGTACATACATATATTGACACGGGTATTGTCTACTCAGGTAAATCCCCATTGCGGTTAAGAATGTCAATTCAAGAGTCTCGATTTTCGAGTAAACGTCAAGATGTTCTGATTAGCAACAAGGTGTGAAACATACGAGAGTCGTTGTCACCGAGTTAGGACACTAATGCTAATTTATCACCGGCCTCCTAATTATAGGAAACTAACAGCCAATGTGCGTCATACGTATTGTATGAGCGGTGACACTGTTCCATAGATCTAACAGGTACTTTCAGTAGGTTTGTCGTTTATCGTAGTAGAGGGGCTCGTGGCATGTAATAGTCGCTGTGATCAGTTTATGACCACACAGAGACCCCAGCTTTGAAGAACAAGTTAAACCGTCGTTGGTCCCGGTTATCTAAGGGAGCCCGAAAAGTCTGGACACAGTAGGAATGGTTTTCATTTTGACAGTTCAACAACATTCATTGCGTTTTTTACTTTGATAAGTAGTTTTTTTTTTCAAACATAGGAAGTAATGGATTAGCAATATCCTTCAAAATGATCCAGATTGAAAGTTTGTTACGTAATTAGGGTGCAGATCTTGTATTACCTATTTATCTGGATTGGAAGCCAAATCCAATCCAACGCTGTGAAAAGGTTAGACGGAGTAACATCTAGGATTAAACAAAGTGATTGGTTAAGTAATCAGAGTTTATGAATAAAACGTAGGTACGTTCCATTGTTTCTAAGAATCTTGAATTAGGATGGAACAAACCACTATTGTTTTCAAGAAGAATGATTATAATTCAGACGTTTATTTCGTGGAATGTCAGGTCCAGAGTTGTTGTCACTACTTATACCTGTGATTGAAATAAAACGACACTGTATCAAAATTTTAATCATAATACGGTACTTAGGTACCCACTGTATTTTGTGATTATTTTTTGAACACTCGTTGAACATTAACAAAACTCAGTGGTGAACTAATGCTTGCACAAATTCATAATTACGATAATTTTAAATACCTAAGTAATATTTTCCTCCTGTAAAAACCAGCACTACCTATTTCCCTATGTATAAAACATAATTAATCACCGAACGATAGAGTTACTTACGTATTGTATATTTTTAAATCGGAGGCGTCATGAGGTACTTACATTTTGTCATTTCAATAGCATATTGTTAGATTTTAACTAGTTATCTAGTTCGAAAATGCTTTATTGTTCATCAAAATACATAAGGAGAACCTGAAAAATATTCACGTACCTACATAATTAGACACTTTAGCATAATGCTGTTTCTTTACGTTCGGTTTGTCATATGAGAATATTTTTCTTGCAACACCCAATGTTTAAAAAGATATGTTCCCAGAACTTAATTCTAAACAATGGGGTTAGCGGCCAATGAACTCAAGTTTCCCAACCATGGAGGTTATCGCATGATGATCGGAGGTTTGAGGTGTATCCGTGATACTCCACATCCGGATGGGGAGCCTGGCACTGGCAGCGTCCTCGGTTCATTTCGTTAGAAAAGTCTTTCCGTGTTGTGCAATCGAAATTCCGCGCCGGCCACTTACCTCTACCCACAACCAACGGTTGATACTACGGGCCGTGTTGAATTATTGTGGGAAATTGCCCATCCGTATATCCAATGTTTTAATAAATTATGTCCAGCAAATATTGGGCCTTGTGACGGTTGATGTGGCATTACGTTATCTGCAGATAATAGCGAACGCAATGATGAAATAATTTGGTACCTCGCAGCTACACCACATTATTTACAATGAATCCTTACTGAAGGAAAATTCTACTCGGTAACACATGACGCATACTAGAATAAGGTCATTCTCTTGTTCGTTTGCAAGTCACAGGCAATTTATTATGAATTGATAAAATAAACTGCTGTTTTGTTTCGGATCCCTAATATCTAGTGCGTTTAAAAGAAATATAGTGCGAGCAAATTAAAGATTTTTTTTTCATCACTATCAATAAAAGTTTCCTCTTCCAGTTTCATGAATGAAACCCAGCTTGGGAAAATTACATCAGAATTTCAATCAATCAATTTTCTCTAAACGCTTTTTCTTGAATGGACTAACAATAGACCATTAAAACAACTAGCTTGTAATCTGTCACACGGACAGTAAGTAATGTCGGTATTATACAATAATTAACAGATTGCCACTTAATTGGACATTTGATTTTCTCTTTCATTTGTCACGTCGCTCGCGTCGTGTCACTTTCTACGTTTTATCGGACTAAAATTAAAATATTTTAAGCACGGTAGGAGTGCTAGAAAATCCTTTTAATTAAACTGTTCAGGAGTATTATAAACTACATGTTTACAGTACTTTAATGCACATACAATTTGCGATGCCATTTTAGTAACGCACTAAACATACACGTGTTATATTAGCTACGGAAATCATCTGTGATTTTATACAAGACGATACGAATGTCTGCGGAATTAAACAATATACTGAAGGTAAGGTACTGAAATAGTACTTACATAAATAAGTATGTAATTACTTGTCGAAGGCATTCCTTGTGAGGTTACGTAAGTCTCAGTGTGTATCTGGAATAAGGGGGTGTTTCCAATGCAGTGACGTAAGAGAGTCGTGTGCGCAATGCTGCTATCTATTCAATGAGGTCAATGTCAGCCAGAGCAGCTGACCGGTACTTCAGCTTCTATTACTGCAATTACAATCATAAATATCCCTGTGTCCTGTTCTAATAATAATGTCCAAGGAACCGTGTTTGTAGACTACAAGATAATAAAGTCATAATTATGATACGAAGTCAAGTTACTAACAACATTCACTTTATTGGTATTATTTCCAGTGCGCTGTGGATTTTCCGTTCTTTGTGCAGTTATTTCTTTCAAAAGGTCGGATACAGTCATCTGATATGAAAGAATATGTAATGTACTCGAATAAAGATTAAGATTTTCACTACCAATTGAAACAAAGAGATACATGTCAAGTCACGCACGTATAACTGCGCATTTAATTGACACCCTTTTTGAAGTAGATGTGCAATGTTGAGGTAGATTTATCAAAATATTTTGCAAGATACTTGACTATCTTTTGCGGTGAGCCACATTTCGAAACGATAACAATGCATAGCTGGTTAAGTAGTTGCTACTTACCATTGTTTAAATACGGTTTGTTTCCAATATCTATACTCCAATGATGTATAATATAATACGTCATTGCTATACTCCATTTACTATAGCATTAGACAGAAGTTAAAAAAGGCTCTTTTAGGGGCACACTTTGTAACAAAAGTACAACAAACATTATTACAGTCAAGATTGATGTGGAGTTAAATATAATCAATTTAAATAACAGCAGTCACACTTAATTGTACTTATTTAACCTATCCAACTTCTAAAATTACAACGCTTTTATTTAATATTATTTAGTTTTTACATAAAATATTGTCGTGTCAATGTTTAAAATCTAAAAGAAGCAGGGGCAGTACCGGTAACGTTTTTCATGTCACTATAACTCTACCAAATCTAAAATGTTCCCTATTCCCATTTTCCCTTCATAAGTTGTGGCAGCACGTGTTTTTTTTTATTTTGTCAGTTTATATAAAGTTGTTTTTAATAAACTGATTGTTACTAAAAATTGTTTCATTGCATGTACCTATCCAAGCATCGTGACGTGTAGATAGATAGAATATGCTATATTGTATGCCATGCATTGTTACTTACAAAAAAAGCACATAACTTATTTATTAAAATTGTTTGAACTTAACTTGAAAATAAAAGGTTTCGTACTCCTGCTTCTGCGAGCCTCTTTTTTCTAATGTTATAACAAATGGACTATAGTTTCTACTCCCTAGAGAGACTTTAAACTTAGGTCAAGCGCAGTACGACAGAGTATAGTGTTTCTGACAGCATAAAGTTTCGCATGTTGCCAGCAGAAAACGCTGGAAGAGGATGATCATTAGCGTTTGTGCATTCACCCATCCACCAAAAACATATAGGTAGAGTCGTGATGGACCCAACAATCGTAAATGATTTTGAAACAGACCGGAGTTCCACACGTTTTGTTATTTCAAATGCTTTCATTGCTCCAAAAAAAGTTATACCTCTCCGAAGCTAAAATTTGAAAGGAGAATGAAAACATTCGGAAAACATTGTGATATTCTTGTTCATCCATCCATCTTATAAGGACATCTTTTCGTTTTTCTTGCGGATACCTTTTCTTTGCTTGCGGGGATTGCATTGTCCGTAAGAAATAATACTGTAACAGTAATGTAGAGCTTTCTTTTCCTGGGGTATTTTGCTGTCTCATAGCTTAACCCAGCTGCGGTGGACGGATCCGTTGGCGCAATCACGTCAATTGCTTCAATCGTTGGGGAATGACGCTCGTCTTGACGTCACCGCCCCTTTGTAAGCCTGGAAACACACGAGTCACTAACGGTATTGTTCCGTTACGATCACTGAAAAAACTTTATTAGGCAGCCGTCTAGGCGCTCTGACACTAAGTGCGAATATCGTTTGGCAAACTGTTGTTAAGAGTCACGATCAATTTGTAAGATTTCGGGGAATACAAATATTTGTAACAAGACTAAGAGTAAGCAAATTAGTTTTTCTTGAGATTGCTTGTTAGTTATTTATTACCAAGATTTCGCCTTTAAAATTTCCAAGAGCACGTTTCATTCGTACCTACACCATCTAAGTGTCGATAATTCAATTATCACTGTTGCTAACGTTACTTGTCAATTAAGGTTATGTTTACTTTTTGTTGCAGGTAGCAATTAAGATAATAGATAAATCACAATTAGACGCCAGCAATCTTCAAAAAGTCTACAGAGAGGTGGACATCATGAAGAGGCTGGATCATCCTCATATAATTAAGCTTTACCAGGTGAGTTCTAAAATTAATACATTCGTAACATATTATAGTAAATAGAGACTAACATTATACATCTGTGAGGTGTTACATACAAGATGTAAATATGAGGCTTACATTGCATCCACCAGTGGCGTGATAGGAAGGTAAATACAAGCTGTGAATGACGATGATGATGATTTCATACAAGATAGTTGGTCCTAGTGCAAACTATTGTAAAAACTGTTAGCTTTACGGTTATTAGGATCAACAGAGGTCAGTAGCGGTTGGAAAAGAGAAACTCCTGAGGCCACTGTTAGGCAGCGGAACAAATGTATATGAATTACCAGACTTACCGGCCTGATAGAGCGAATACTATATGCCTATTACGTTGTGCACATGACTCGCTCCGAATAATGCGACAATAATGCCATTAGCCGACAAAATGAGCCACTAGTACGACATGCCGTTAGCTGTTCGGACGCGTGACATTACTATGTTGGCAGCTGAAGCTAGTGGAATGGGACGGCTTCGGACTCATATTATTGCTTGTAAGGTTATGTTTTGCACATATTATGAATTACGTGGCAACGAGACCGAGTCACATACATCGTTCTGCGCCATTTATGACAAGAAATGTCGATCTACTCGTGTAACTATAACAAAAACTTGCGGCGTGGCGGTCCAACATACTTAGTACCTACTATACTTTGTCTTTCAAATGTTCTTTACGTCAGAGACTTAGTCAATATGAATAGCTTTTACGTATGAGGCAATTTACGTCAGCAATCGCATGTTCGGCTCTCATATTTCTCGTCGAAATTTGGTAACTCACATGTTATATGTATACCTTTCTTATTGGTGAGGGAGGATAAAAATAGGTTAACACGTAGGGTTCATATTATGGGTTACCTCAAATAGGATTAAGGGCTCTTTTGGGAACGGTAACATCATTTATAGAACACACCAAATAGCTGGAAGAGCAGAAAATTGAATTTGTCGCCATTTTTATTATATGGATCAGTTAGTTTTAACCTATACGTTACCATTACCAAGCCATTTAACTTGAGTAAAAGCTAACCTATTTTGCTCGGTCCTTGTTCGGTAAATACATGAGCGGGAAGCTCTAACGACGCTGAAGGCGAGGAGCTAGCCTCGTGCGAAACGCGACGTGCCTAATTGATTAGACGTGCATCACCCTCACGTTACTGCTAACGAACACTTCGAGCCACCGAACGACAAGTGACAAATCAATAATCAATGTTTGGTTGGAATATAGCTAGCCTATAGAAAAATTAAGAAAATAAAAATAATAAAAGAGTCATTGCCTATTTTATGACTACCATGATTAAATAACTACAAACGGAGACGCTGTTTCCTAAACTAACAGAGATTCTGAAATAAACGTCGCATTACGAGATCTCGCGTGCTAAGTCTGGTCGAGATCGGTCGTTCGTATTGGTCGAGATCTTAAACATGAACATGATAAACTTAAACATTTACGAACGTAATTTTCTTCCCACGAGATTGAATTTATAAAAAAGGCTCGAGATCTCGCGAGATCGAGATTGCATACCCTATAGTTATAGACAAGTACAATTTATGGATTTCACGAATTAAACATTTCGGAGTAGTCCTTAAAGGGACAGGGTGAGCTTTTAGAATAGGGCGGAAAAATGGAAAGATAAATAATTAATCATAAACACAAATATAGGTACCGGGCGCTGCGCTGGCCGAACAGCTGCTGGACTAAAGTTGAATTGGGCTGGCCATATCTGTCGCATGTCGGAACACCAATATGCAAAAGCCACCACTCACTGGATCCCGAATGGCAGGAAACGATTGTGCGGCAGGCCCATAAAGAGATGGCGTTATGAGCTGGATTTCTTTTTAAAGGATCAACCCACAATCGCAGTAGACCAGGAAAAGTGGAAAGAGGGAAGGGAGGCCTTTGACCTGCAGCGGGACAACACAGGCTTATAATAATAATAGATAATAGAGAAATAGTTCGAATGAGTTATGAGCTCGATGGTAAAAACTGAACTATAGTTAGCTAGAGCAGCAAATGTTCATTGTGTGTTATCAATTAACACCAGCCTAAAAGTCTGGTTGTCATCCGTAAACTTTTAGAATAGTCGGCTTTATGATGAATCAGAAACGATAGAACCATTCCAATTATAGATACAGGTGTACCAAAAAACAAAGATATCTGTAGGTTTAGATATGCGTCATAAAAGTCCATGTGGGATGAGGAATACGAAGTGGATGAGCTCATAGGACGTTATAATTGCAAGCACACGATACTTTCTATTGCTATATGGCTATGAATAGAAAGCAGCACTTGATTCATAAGAAATGCCTCCAGACAGACTATAAAGAATGTTTTAATAAAGTCGGAAACCATTACGAATGAATGAGAAGGCTCTGTCAATCATTTGAAATTATTGCATTTAATATACACATTCCCCAATAGCATGTTCTCAACGTTGGAATTTATTAAGAAACCGGCACTAAAATCAGTTGTGCTTATAGTATGCACGAAGTAGGTAATCCTGCGTGCATACTGATCTCAACATAGTAACAGTCCTAAGGATGAAACTAACCAGGCAAATAGGTTACAGCACAATACCAATTCTTGTAATTGGAACAATGCAATGTTACATAATCTGGTTTCGTAACACGTGCCAGAGTATGAATGGACTTGATACTATTATTAAAGCTTGAATGGCACCAAGTTCCTTGTGTACAAACATTGTCATCGTGAATGGCACTTAGTGTTTATGCTTTATCCTTAACCCACGGGAAGAGAACGTTTCCGCTTGTTGAGATGTTATCATTATACAATCAAACACCCATATCCGTTGTTTTCAGTTGCGAAACAATCATGTTACCCCACTATGTTTATTTATAGACAACAAGCACGCTTTTCATTCATATCTATGGCGTAGTGATGACTTCTGAACAGCTGGAAGCCGTTTTAGAAAGACAGACCAGGGGCCTTATCCTCTATGACACAATGAACGAAACCGCGCGAAATGAACGCGGAATTGGGATGATTACCTAAAGAATTGACGTGGTTTCGAAATAAGGAATCGTTAAGTGGTCATAGTGAAATACCAATTCTTGTAATTGGAACAATGCAATGTTACATAATCTGGTTTCGTAACACGTGCCAGAGTATGAATGGACTTGATACTATTATTAAAGCTTGAATGGCACCAAGTTCCTTGTGTACAAACATTGTCATCGTGAATGGCACTTAGTGTTTATGCTTTGTCCTTAACCCACGGGAAGAGAACGTTTCCGCTTGTTGAGATGTTATCATTATACAATCAAACACCCATATCCGTTGTTTTCAGTTGCGAAACAATCATGTTACCCCACTATGTTTATTTATAGACAACAAGCACGCTTTTCATTCATATCTATGGCGTAGTGATGACTTCTGAACAGCTGGAAGCCGTTTTAGAAAGACAGACCAGGGGCCTTATCCTCTATGACACAATGAACGAAACCGCGCGAAATGAACGCGGAATTGGGATGATTACCTAAAGAATTGACGTGGTTTCGAAATAAGGAATCGTTAAGTGGTCATAGTGAAGAAGAGCCCAGAAATACTGAGTCATGTTCGTATTTTTAGAGATAATAACTATGAATTTAAGGCCGAGGTCACTGACTAATCTCGAAAACCTCTATTTTAATAGTGGATTAAAGTGCTCGGGGCCTAAGTGGCGTTTCCTTAATAGATTCCATTTACCGATAGATAAACTGCGTGAGCGTGGTATAGTTAGAATAGATTGACGTTATGAACATTTTGGTCTGATAATAATCAGTAGGTGATAAGGGCTAACAAAATTCTAGGGCTTCACTTTTCTATGAAAATATATACCAAGGACCTATGAGTTATCTTATTTTAACTAGTATTAAGATTAGTATGAAAAAAAAAATTATGTGTTAAATAGTTTAAGGCCATGGAAAACAGAACAACATCGTATAGTGTACCAATGAATGGTGTAGGTACCTACACTTTACGATGCGCACGCGATGTCTTCAGACGGAAAAAAAGAGGTCAAATCTTAACGGTGATCAAACTGTTTCAATTAAAAAAGTAATAATAAAACGCTCAACTTCTATTTAACAGCAATATCTCAAAGTAATTTGAAGAAGGATTTGGAATTTTGAATCAAGCACTTTAATGCGGGAAAGTTTAGCTGAATTTATTAAAAGGCTCTCATTGAATGCCGAGATGGGAACTTTTCCATCAAAGTTATTAAGTGGCGTTTTAGGGGACGGTATTGGGACCAAAGGCAATTGACTTCACTACAAATACAATCCTTAGAATTTCGTCTTGACTTATCATTTTGCTCAAATATTATGCTTACAAGTTATAGACGTCTTTTCCTAACCAAGGTCAGCTTTCACAATTCGATGTACCTAATAGCAGCTTTCTTTTCAATTTCTTCATTTTTCACGTTACCTTTTTATTAATTTTTAGATGTTTTAAGGATGCTGGTTGAGATGATCTCATTTCATAACCGACTGCGCGACAACAAAAACAGATCTGTTTTTCATCTGTGTAGGTATTTTCTTTTAATAATACGAACAGCGGTGTTTTTATGCGAATTATAATTATAGTATCTGTTGAATTAATATGTAACATTCGCTAAAAAACCAAACCGGTTAAGTTATATGTGAAATTAAAAAAAAAAAAAAAACAACCGACTTCCAAAAAATACACTAGGTATAAAGAGAAAAATAACTTCAAAAATGCGAACACGACGAAGTCGGCTTATAAATAACAGTTTTTAGGTAAAAAGGAGGCATAAATAAATAAAAATAAATATTCAACCGAATTGATAACCTCCTCCTTTTTACCCGACTGCGCGACGCAAAGGAGTGGTAATGTGTTTATCAGCCTATGTATGTATGTAAGTATGTATGTATGTTTGTATGTTCCTTTGAAGCACTATACAGACCAAACGCCTGGACCGATTTTTATGATTCACACGTCAATCGATTCCTATTAGTCCGGCGAGTGTCACTAAAGACATGACGTTAATGAAAATTCAATATGGCGACTACTAGACGCCATATTGTGAAAATGAAAAAAATGAAAGTCAAGAAACTATGTCAAGTGGGGTATCGTTGGATAGGTCTTTCAAAAATATCAGTGGTTTGGGAAGACCGTTTTTTGATTAAGTAAACCGTTCGTGACTTATCAAGCTTTAAAGTACCAATTTTCGTTAGAATCAAGTGTCCCCCCCCTACCAACTAAACGCGGCAGTAGTACCTATATATTACGAAGTTTAAAGGGAAACTATCACACTTGAGTGGGATTTACAACTCATAACTAAAAAGAATAAAATAAAAAATTTTAATTTAAAAAATCAAAAAACCCGACTGCGGTAAAAAACTTAAGTTAAAAAAAACTGAAAAGCTAAAAACAAGCCCATTTTAAATTAAATAAAAGTTGGAAGCAGGCGGGACCCATTTGAGTTTGAAAATAGAAAAATGGTATGGGTCCCGCCTGCTTCCAACTTTTATTTAATTTAAAATGGGCTTGTTTTTAGCTTTTCAGTTTTTTTTTAACTTAAGTTTTTTACCGCAGTCGAGTTTTTTGATTTTTTAAATTTAATTTTTTTTTAAACTAATGAAATTAAATTACTTACATACTTAATTTTTACTTACATACATATGTCATATTAGTTTCATCTAGGTTTTTCATGATAAATCATATACAGTTTTTTAACGTTCTACTACTATCATACCAATATTATAAAGGCGAAAGTTTGTGCGTGTTTGTATGTTTGTTACGTCTTCACGCACAAACGGCTGGACCAATTTTGATGAAATTTGGTATGGAGGTAGCTGACACCCTGGATTAACACATATGATTTTTATCCTGATATTTCCACGGGATTGAAACTTATGCGGGTGAAACCGCAGGGCGCTGCTAATTAAGTATATTCAGGAAAAAATTGACTTGAATACCTAGTACCTAGAATCCCAGACCTGAATACTGCCAGTTTTTTTATTGACCTTTCCTTATCCGTGTTTAGGTAATAAACATGAAGTTTATTTTATTAATAAACAATATTCTATTTTTGGGAGTCTCTCCATGTTTGTAGAGCGAAATATTATGAGGACAAGAGAAACTAATGAAATTACGATTGGTTTTAATATTAATTTAGGTGTAGGTTCTAATAATTTATCAGGATAAGCACCAGACTGCTACACCATAAGAATAATAACAATAATGAATTAGGAGAGAAGAAAAAGGTATCAAGAAGAAAGCTGATGAACGAAAAACTTTGGTTTGACTTTTTTGACGTTTCAAACGTATAATGAATAGAATAATAATAATGAGAATTAACAGGGTCTTTACCTTAAATCGCACGTTTTGTAATAAATGAACTGTGTAGGTTGTAACAAAGTAATTTCATAATCATGCAACACGAAGGTTTAAAAGCAGGGTGGGTACGAGTACGTATTCTGCAAAATGTTTTTCACAGTGATTACGATAGTGATAGGATAATTATTACATCTATTAATTGGATTGATGATAAAATAATCCATAGATACTTAGATAATATTATAAATGCGAAAATCAGCTCTGTTTGTTACCTTTTCACGACTCAACAGCTGGTCGGAATTGTATGAAATTTGGGACACGGTTACACTGAAGTATCCTATGTCCTAACTAACCCAGGTCATGGGGACATAGGATACTTTTTATCCCGGTAGGATGTTCTCGTGGGATTATCGGGTGAAGTATTTAATTATGGTCCTAACTACGTATGTATGTATGTAGGACATCGACACGAGACGCCTGCAATAATAGTGTACTCTACACCCCTTAAAATGCCTTGGAAAAAGGATTAGAGAGTTAACTAATTAATGCCATCGTACATGTAGGCACATTATTCAATTGTCATCTCCAACCTTATCTGTTGGGCCATTATTACTAAGTAAAAGCCTCTCTTGCAAAGCCCTAATTAAATAAGCCTTAGCATTTAATTAGCGAACCTTACGTAATTTTAACGACCTCATGGTTTTAGCGTTCATACGGTTCTGTAAATGTACTAACGCACATAAATAATGTACATACGAAGGTTGCAAGGAAGTTAGTTCTGCGTAGTTAGCTATGCTTAGGTGCTGGCCTTTGAATAAGTTAAATGTATTTCCATGTTTGGTCTGGAATCGTACCCATATTACGCTACTAGGTAGGTAATATATTATCTGTGCCTATATAAAAGGCAGAATATTTTAGAATGTATACCTAAAATTAAAATAACCTCGTTATATTGATACCAGGTTATTTATGTCTAGGTAAAAATCTTTGGTAAACCAACTTGGGTAATACACGGATTTAGTAACTTTAAAAGCGCTCTAAACTAGTTCAAAAAGCTCGATACCCATTCTAGTTCACGTATTGACCGCTTAACGTTTTATATTCAAAGTCAACGAAAGTTAGAGGTTACTTCGCTTCGTCGTGTTTTTTATCGAGAAATTCGTATTGTTTTATGTTTCTCTTCCACAAAATGTTTGGAAATATCGTGTAGTTATTCATATTATTAATTTATATCTAAGACATGTAAACACGGATAATTAAACTTACGATTGGATATTTTGCTTTAAGCCGCCTCTTAATGAAAATTTTGTAATTGTTTCAGGTCATGGAGACGAAGAACATGATCTATATAGTTTCTGAATATGCAAGCAAAGGAGAAATATTTGGTAAGTGCAGTTCTCAAAAATAACCTTTTGTTAAGCTTGAGCCAATGTAAAATACATGAAAATTTTGGTGAAAAAATAATTACAGACACTCTCTCTAACACTTACATAAGAGAGAATTTTGTAGGAAAAACATTATATTACATTAAACAATACTCACAGACATATTATGTCTACATATTTGCATTGTTTATTTGTCATAGGATCTTGTTAGTTATCTCATTTTTCAGACAGTCTGCGTTAAGTATTTAACATTGGCAAGTTTCCAGAATACGGTCAATGAGATCATCAATCTTTAGTCATTGTAGCCCGCCATGTTCACATGTTTTTATTTTACATACCTACATGAATTAAACATTTAGGTATAACCTGACTATAGTCGTGTTGAGAGAACTTTAGTATCTAAATACATGGTAGGTAGGTACCGACGTTTATTGTAATAGAAACAGAACGCCAATTCTCGTATTTAGTTCAAAATCTAGTCGCAGTACTCGCAGTCTCATGTCGGCGACAAACAAATGTCAAAAGCTTGTGAAAAATGTAGGAAAATTTGAGGTATTTTTGACTGATTGAGACTGAGATCAGACTGGGAACGTTCATTTTTAGTGTCCTCAATTTTGAGATAGGGTGAACTCAAATGAACATTTCTAATTCTAACTCATCAATTCACGAAACGTCTATGGATCTGTGAGTCAACATAATATTCATATTTATTTATCAAATAGGTAAACAGTTTCTCCTGAACGCAACCAAAAATAAAACGTACTACGTAAATAACCTCGAAATCGATTATGGGTATTGGTTTGGTAAGTTCGTGGCCGCTTTGTCTATGACGTAAGCAGACCTGGCGTGACGTCACCGGCAGGGTGTCGCTGACGGTGGCAGGGGAGTGGGTGGAAGAGGGAAGCAATTTCGCGCACAGCTGACTACGTTCCCCCAAAATCCAACTGCGATCTCCAAGGCTCGAATCTCGGTTCTTTTTCATGAATTTCATTAAATATGAACTCATCAGCGATTATGATTCATGCCAAAAGAGTTTTATGTTAAATGAGTGTTTCTGAATTGCATGAAGCTTCATATTTACATCATTTACCTGGTTTCACAGAAGTTGTGAAATTGTTTCACTCATTTTAAATGTGCTACACACTCGAATAAAGGTTTCGCTCTAACAGGCTTTGGTAATTACTACCATTCATCATTTTAATGAGAAGGAAATGTCATACTAATTAGTACACAGTTACTATAAGGCTCCTTTTAATTAAAATTAGCTAAAGCGGAAATCTTGTTAAGATTTCCTTTATTATCACTTACCAAGGACTTAATTCGGTTTTGTGAAACTCTACATCCTATAATGAATTTATATAATTTTTTCACCCGCATAAGTTTCGATCCCGTGGGAATATTGGGATAAAAACTATCCTATGTCCTTTCCCGGGACTCAAACTACCTCTATACCAAATTTAATCTAAATCGGTTCAGTGGTTTAGGCGTGAAAAGGTAACATACAGACAGACAGACAGAGTTACTTTCGAATTTATAATATTAAGTATGGATAATAATTTACTTTCTATTTAAATGCTAACCTTTAATACTTCATTACTGATGACAGTAATGAAACAATCGCTCCATTCTTCAAAAAGCCAACGTAGAGGTGTAGTCTTATTAGATGATCACATAACACTATGTTGTTATGAGCAGAGCTTCCTGACATAATCCTCTGCCTTTTACGACACCCAGAGGACCGCAAGGCTTAACATATATGCCTAGCAAACTCGAGCGTGATTAATTTCGTTACTCGCCGGATCCGCCTTGTCGTTTAGTCCCCTGCACTTTGTCCCGCCTTCTCGAACAGATGTAAGTATACCTAGTACACATAGGTATAGGGAGGTAATTAATCCGCCATTGCCAGTCGATGAGAACACAGCCACAATGTGCATTTGTTTGACTTTATCACCACCTGCGTCAGGTGTTTTCATTTCGAAGCGGACGAATTTACAATTCCTGTTTCGCAGCAGCTTTTATTATTAAGTATTAGGTCCTTACGTATGAAATTGGCATTTTATCGAACTGGCCACTTTGATATCAAATATCTGGCGTTTGGTTAAGACTTCCAAATTCAAAGTTATTTCAAATTTAGGCTTGTGTGTTTCGAATTTAGTAATTCATTTGTTTTCATGCCATTTGAATTTTCTTTGACATGGAAAACTTAAAATATCACCAGCGCTGCAGAAACCTACGTACTGTACGTTCGATTCTGGTGTAACATAACATCACATTATGTTGGTGGCGTGTGATCCTCCAGAGGACGGAATGTTCTACTTACTGTCGTGTACCCATATCGTTGTGACGGTAACCCTTTATGATCCTATCACCTCCCTTAGGGCCAGCCTTCTTTCTGGGTCGGATACTAATTTCCTGGTAATTTTCATACAATGACCCTAGTTCTACTTATCGACCTGGGAATCGAACTCAGGACCTCAAGGTCCGTAGCTGTTCTTGTTAGAGGATCGACAGTTTGAGTGGGTGATAAACTCTGACCCACTTTAATAATAAACAGGTCGGGTTCCCTGTAGTGTTGAGATCGAGGGCCGCGTTACCACGTTACGTTGTGTCGAAGAAATACTATCCTTATCGTCTTTACGTAAATATTTTGTACGTAGGCCTGTTATTAGGTACCTACTTTTAATGAACTCGGCGCTAAAGTTATCTGGCAAGTTATTAATAAACAATTAATTAGCGCTTTGTTCATGCAACACTGCAAACTGCTGTTACGCAATAGTCTTTATTTACCATGTTCAACTTTATGTATTTATTTCTAACTATTATAATATAATAACATAAAAACGTTTACAGAAAAAATATATTACGACATTGCATGGCTAAAATGTTGTCTCCCAAAATAAGATGATTATACATAATAATGAAAAATAATAATAAGTACATATATTAAGTATCAGATTTTAGTATTTGTCTATTGACCTGTATTAGTCCAGGTCCATCTTTACCAGGTCCTAACTTAGATAAAAATAACCATTAAGTTAGTTGAAGTTGAAGCAAGTACCTACGAAGTTGTTCTTGTGTAGGTACAAGTTGCTTCCGCTGTATCTCGCTTTGGTATTCAAACACTATGTTATCCACTGTTCTTGAAAATAGGCATAGTGTCATATTGTCAGATAAGCAATCATTTTACTGAGTTATCGTTTATTTATATTGATAGACTAGCTGTTACCCGCGATTTCGTCCGCGTGGAATTTAACAAAAAAGTTATTGTTCAGTTTTAATTTTTTTTCGTGGGACCCTATTTTTTTTCTAAAATAAAAGTAGCCTAAGTTACTCCTTATTACATCAGCTATCTGCCAGTGAAAGTCCCGTAAAAATCGGCCCAGCCGTTTCAGAGATTAGCCGGAACAAACAGACAGACAGACAAAAAATATTATTTTGGTATACATATGCACCGTGTATAAATAACCGCTTTTTACAAACAGACACTCCAATTTTATTTATTTGTATAGATACATTTTCTCTCGATGTTTAATCAGTTCTACGATCAATTTCTGACGTAGTTTCAGCGTGCGACAACACCAACAGTAAATACGCACATACTTATCTCAATAATTCTTTATTATTAATGTATGTACTGTCGGCACCTACGTTAATGTGTGTGGGAGATGTTCTAGCTCGATACCTTTGTATTCAGACGCATCATCATTTTGCCGGAAACTTCCGATAATAATAGTCCGTAGAACAATGGCATAAGTGCTAAACGAGTGATGAGTTGTCATTTACAACAAATTGTTTGAATTACTTTATGTACAGTCAACAAAAGAGATATGTATGCAGGTTCGTCGGATATAGTTGAAGTTTAGTAAGAAACCGATGGATGTTCTCTAATAAAATTTAATTTTATTAATAGAAAACAAACAGCTCAAAGTCGACAACATCCATCGGTTTCTTACTAAGCTTCAACTATATCCGACGACCCTGCATACTTATCTCTTTTGTTGACTGTACATAATTATGTAAAAACATAATGTACAAAGGCATTGCATCATTGTATAAGTAGGTATATAATGGTGTGTGGTCTTTCATTGTTGGACGCACACGGTTATTGTCACACACTCTGAAAATGATGACATGTGTTTTACGGAAAATGTCATCATGCTTCATCCATTTATGAAGAGTTGCAAAATATCCATGGTCGATTGGCATCTGCCACGTTCGTCCGACTTACAAAGTACTAAGACTTTTATTCGTAGATCTTTGACAGTCGTAAAGGGTTGTCGGAAGCCGGAAGTCTGAAAACCAGTCTTACCAAGGAATACCCCTTGGTAGGCTAAAAAGAATGTAGAGATGCCATTCGATCATGGGAGATTTTGCAACCCTTCGTGTTACCCAGTACCTACCTAGGTAACTCGGCTGTGAAGGTCAGATAGGCATACGCTCCATGTAAAATACTGGTATTCAGCTGCATCCGGTTAGACTGGAAGCCGAACCCCAAAATAGTTGGGAAAAGGCTAGGCAGATAATGACTTAAACTTTCCAAGAAATATCTTCCTCGACGCTGCCAGTACGACCACATAACCATCTCAAGAAATGTCCATTATTTAATTCAGGGTAGATTCTTATCGTCTCTTATTTATATAATGTTGATTAACATCACAGAGATAGAACGCATGTTTAGATTTCTGTGGTTAATATCAACATGTTGCTTCCAGACTACATCGCGAGGTACGGTCGCATGGCGGAGCAGGCTGCGCGGCGCAAGTTCTGGCAGATCCTCTCCGCCGTGGAGTACTGCCATGAGAGGCGCATCGTTCACAGAGATCTCAAGGTATGTGGAGTAGAAATGTACCTAAGAGAAAAGGCACGATCTTCTTCTTCTTGTGTTAAAGGGACACAGACACTCAGTGAACAGCAACCTAATTGCATTAAGGCTATTCAATACATGATCTCCCAGCCACTTTATCGCTAGATGGCGGCACATTCGCACTTCGAACATTTTCAATTTTTACGCCTAACTCAGAAAGCTTTGCGAAACAACTTTATTATATGCGTCAACTAACGCATTAACATAATCTTTTTAGATATTCACTTTGCTTGTTAACTCGTCTCATACAAAGATTTGTACCCCTAAACATTTAGCCGTTTCACTTTATATCTTTACTATGTCTTTACACACACATGTACAGTTACACACTACGTGTATAGTTTTACTTGCGATAGAACTAGATGGCGTTGTATTCATAAACTTGGTTTGTGAACTTGTTTTCCAGAGGTGGCGTTAATTAAAATAAAATATTTTTACGAAAATATTTTTATGACTGTCCTTCATTCTCTAAAGAAAAGCGTACTTTTTATAGTAAAAACCGAAGAAAAGAATACTTGATTGCTACAAGGGTTGTCAGTTGCTTATTCAATTATTCTAAGGGTGCTTTTGTAGTGTGTTAGGGTAGGTTTAGGTTTAAAAATAATAAAATAATAATAAATCCCCTGACCGATTTCGGTCACGGTGGACAATTTCAAAGAAGATTAGCCAGGTTTGCAGGAGATATTATAGTGCACAAGTGTGTGCGCAAATACAGGTGCACTCTCTGTTCCTTTACTCTCATAGTTCGATGGGACGGCAATCCGACACGACCAGAGAGAGATCAGGCGCAGGACCAACGGCTTTACGTGGTTTCCGGAGCACGGGGGTATCACGCTACCAATTTCCAAACTTCGGACAAAAAAAAAATAAAAAGAGTAAAGAAATTCCTAATGGGAAAAATCCAAATTAAATATTACTTGGTCCGAGACCTGGGAATCGAACCCAGGACCCCTTGCACGGCAGACGCACTTGTGACCACGAAACCAACGAGACAGTCGAGCTTAACTCTATAATTAAACGCTACTATAAAACAAAATATATAAAATGTTTATTTGAGTCCGCGAGAGACGCAGCGGCGCGCGGCGCGGGCGGCGCGGGGGGTATTCCCCGAATTCAACTCGGTGGTAGGTATCATTCAACCGCAGCTTTCAGCGTACCCGCCGCGCGCCGCCACAGCACATGAGTAGACAATTCCATTTGTCTAATCATGTGGCCACAGGTTGCAGGCAGTAAGGCAGTGTACAGACACGTGAAATTATTAGGCCGTGTATACACGGTTGTGGGTATTTAATTATTAGTGTAATTTTATTACTGTTGTGTGTATGTATATGTATGTATATAAGTGTTATGTGTAATATGTATTATGTGTTTACTATTTATGTGTGTTTGTATGTTTAGCCTACAAACCAACAACTTCACATACACCAGCGTCCACTCAAACCAACAATTCCAATTTCAAATGAAAAAATGAAAAAAAAAAACAGCTGTTTCCTACATTTTGACGAGTTGTAAATGTAGGCAACAGCTGATTTTTTTTTGCGATTTCAGGTTTGGTCCCATAGTAAAAAAAATTGTTCATAATGATGAGTACTATGACCATGTTAGTCTTGTTCCAATAACCCTGTATATACTAATACTATATTATATCCATACTGATATTATAAATTCGAAAGTAACTCTGTCTGTCTGAATGTTACCTTTTCACGCCTAAACCACTGAACCGATTTAGATGAAATTTGGTAAGTAGGTATAGAGATAGTTTGAGTCCCGGGGAAGGATATAGGATAGTTTTTATCCCGATATTCCCACGGGATCGACACTTATGCGGGTGAAACCGCTGGGCGCAGCTAGTTGCAAATAAAGTTTATTGAACTCTTCTCTCTCTTCGATAATTGAGCTTTGTTGGTACCGACTTTGTTTTGAAGATTCTATACATCTTTTATTGCTTATTTACACCCTAAGTTACATTAAAATTAGCAAGGAAAAACCGGCCAAGTGCGAGTCGGACTCGCCCATGAAGGGTTCCGTAGCAGCAAGTAACATAATATAAAAGTTCTTGTAGTTCGTTGTAACTTTGTGAAAGGTAAATTGCGGTTTTCGATTTATGACGTATTAAAAAAAAAACTACTTACTAGATCTCGTTCAAACCAATTTTCGGTGGAAGTTTATATGGTAAGTAATGTACATTATATATATTTGTTTAATTTTATCATTCTCTTATTTTAGAAGTTAGAGGGGGGGGGGGGACACACATTTTACCACTTTGGAAGTGTCTCTCGCGCAAACTATTCAGTTCAGAAAAAAATGATATTAGAAATCTCAATATAATTTTTGAAGACCTATCCATAGATACCCCACACGTACAGGTTTGATGAAAAAAAATTTTTGGAGTTTCAGTTGTAAGTATGGGGAACCCCAAAATATTTTTTTTTTTTTTTTCTAGTTTTGTGTGAAAATCTTACTGCGGTTCACATAATACATCTACTTACCAAGTTTCAACAGTATAGTTCTTATAGTTTCGGAAAAAAGTGGCTGTGACATACGGACGGACGGACAGACAGACATGACGAATCCATAAGGGTTCCGTTTTTTGCCATTTGGCTACGGAACCCTAAAAACCGGCCAAGTCCGTGTCGGACCACGCACAATGAAGAGTTCCGGAGTTGAAATCAATTTATCCCAATTCAAGATTGTATTTTACCACTTTGTCGGCGTGATTAATATGTATATCCTTGCCAAATTATAGCTTTCTAGTACTAAGAGTCTCTGAGCTAAGCAGCGGGAGGACGGACGGATTGTCTGACGGTCATGGCGAAGCTATAAGGGTTCCTTGTTGACTACGGAACCCTAAAAAAACGAATCTTTCTTAGCTCATAACTTTTTAATGGCTTTTCATTTTACTATTTTGTTCCCGCGCATACAAAATTAATAAAACTAAATAAGAAAAAACGATATAATGTTTAACTTTGGATGTACAGACACCAGCAAATCAAACTAGGTACTTACTGCAATCTGTCAAATTTCATTAATAGATTTTCAACTTTATCGCTAAAGTATTAGGTTCAAAGTTGATTGGGAAAATTTTACAGTTTCGGGTAGCTTGATGTGCTGGCGTCTGTGCTATGTCAAACAGTCCACTGTTATTAGGTACTCCAGTACCTAATAAATTCCTGAAATTTGTAAGTATGGAAAAATTTCGGCTAGTGTGCTCATCAACTTTATAGATGATACGTTCATTATTACAGTAATGTCGAACCCAGGGTAGATCGCAGATAATTCTATCACAAAGTAAGAGGCACCGCGCCAGCCTTGTAAGAAAAAAAATTAACAAAAAAAACCGCCTTCCAAAAAAAAAACTACTAAGTAAGTCGAAAATAACTTCGGTGTCTTCAGTACCTACTTTAGTTTTTGCCTCCGACTTCCGAAAATAAAGGTTTTTTTGCCTAGTAGTTTTTTTTTTAAGTCGGTGTTTTTTTTTTTTAATTAAATATATCTTTTAGTGGGTCTGTTTATAATTTATCTAAGTTTCAATAGCCTAATGTCAACTTGCTTATCGCCTTTACAAAATATTGCTTTTCCCGATGCAGGGACGTTAACTGTTGAGGAGTTCTCCTGGTATTTCACCATCAGCTCCATTTCACCATTCGCATTGTGACGAGCATAATAATTAATTGCTTAGCAAGCACATTAAAGTAATCGAATCGCAACCCGTGAAATACTTATTATTGAGTAGTTCCAGTGGCCATCAGTCATGTGGTCTTCATCATCAGTTCCACTTCACCAAATGGCGCTTTCCGAAAGCAAATGCACGAGTTACTATAAAAAATAGGTACCCAAATCGCTATAGGTGTGCTTATAATATTTTAAGAGTTCCTTCAATTTCTCCAGGATCCCATCATCAGATCCTGACTTGATGACAATGGGACCACCTGGAAAGTATACCCTTTCAAACAAAAAAAGAATTTTTCAAATCGGTCTAGCCGTCTTCGAGTAATCGGGTCGGGTAACATGTATAAAAAAAATTTAAAAAGATTCCGACAAACTGAGAACCTCCTCCTTTTTTTGAAGTCGGTTAAAAATTGCATACCTACGCTTCGCAACCATCGATCAATAGTGATCGATGTTCGCAACTAAACTTGTCAACAAAATCACGCATAATAATGCATGTGCGACGGTTGACTACAACGCCATCTAACGATCAAGATCAACTGTTGTTGATAACCATAGCAAAAATGTATGTTCTGCTTCTCGATGGTTCTTTGAAATATCCTGCAGAGGGCGTGTTCCGGCCGCGCACACATAGAAAAATTTATCGATTTTATCAGGCCTAGATATCCTGTAAATAGTGTTTTTTTTATAGGTTTTTGTCGATATGCGTCAATAATAAGTCATAACAACTTAATATACGTGCTTTTATTCTGCAAAAATCGTTTATATTTCGAGATTTGTACCCCGAAAGAATGTATGAAAAAGTGTCAGTATCCAATCACCTTAACACACTTTCAATCACAATCTAAGGGTTTAGGAAGGAAATTCCTAATCCATTGCTTCTTATGTTTGAAAAATTCGTCTGCTCAACAACGTAAGCAACGCATTGGTCGTGGTTGAACTGTCAAGGTGAAAGGCATTGCCACCGGTCATTCTACTTATGACGACGGTCAACCAGCTGTAGTGATATCTTAGACTTAAAAATACAAATAATTCAGGCTACAGGTGTGGATATAGATTGATAAAATATTTAATACAACTGCACAGGGAAGAGTTACCTATAGAGGTTGAACTGCCTGTCAAGGGGGAATTACCAATCCAAAGTGAAGTTTATGTTCTATGTTATGGGTTTGGTTTCCGCACTTAGTCCTTCAAATGGACCATTGTGCGTGTGTTTAATTTCTAAAAAAATAACACGAATGAATGAAAGGCTTCTGGGGAAATAATCCATACACTAATACATATTATAAATGCGAAAGTGTGTCTGTCTGTTACCTCTTCACGCTTAAACCGCTGAGCCGATTTAGATGAAATTTAGTATAGAGATAATGTAGTTTGAGTCTCGGGAAAGGATATAGGATAGTTTTTATCCCGATATTCCTACGGGATCGAAACGTATGCGGGTGAAACCGCGGGGCGCTGTATCTGGCTAATCGAACTAACTTTCATTACCACCTATAATTCACTCGGGGTAATTAATTGCTGGGTAAGTTGAGCGCGAAGCATTGAAATACTAACCCATTTAGATACCCTGTATTTATTACACCGACTGGCGGGGAGCAGGTTAATTAAAAAATAAAAATATAATTTCAACCAGCGGGGACCGACATAATTTTTAATTACGCAATGGACTTAAAGCCCCTACCTATAGTGAAAAACACATCCCTACATTTTCAACGTCTTTCGGACGGCTGAAATGTATCTTGTGGTTAGTATAACTGAATGTAGTTCGGAACTAGACTAAAATAACAGTTCGGCTAAGCATTTTGCATAAATCTATCAAACTTCACTTTAGTTAGTCGACGCCGAGTAGCTTTGCGAGCACGCGCTTTTAGTGTTAAAATGTAGTTACGAGAACGTTTCAGTGTCCTCTCAACCGTCACTCTACGACCCTACATCTACGTAAATCCACAACTTCAACTACACTAAAATTAGTTAATTCCCCCTCTCCTCTCTGCTGTGGTTGTATAAAATTAATTTCAAGTTTCTTTTCAAGAGAGATGTTTAAATGTGTTTCCCAACTTGCATAGAACCACTTGTACCTATAAAGAGAATAGGAAATTATTATATCAAAGTTTTACAGTTGTTTGGACTGAAAATAATCATGAAAATGTAGCTTTTGTTGCACAACGGAAATTGTAGAGACAGCGGGGAAATACGGGTATTTGGGTATTCCTGATAATTGTGTAGACGATTCAGTGTCTATTATTAACCTCTGCAATTCTGTACTATTAATAGGGATATTACCGAACAGTGCGCGCCACGAAAGATGAGACTTGACCCCGCCTCCCGCGCTCTTTCCGCTGCCCCTTTGACGTCCAGCTCCGTCCTGCGCTCAGACCTCATACCGCTAAGGGTCTCCCCACATTTATCGAAGCGGAATCGGCAAACTACTCGACTTATCGCCGAGCTAATAGGCAAACGGTTTGTTTCGCCGTTGGTCGGCGTCGCGACGCGTCGTCCGAGCCGAGCCGATGCGAATGGTATTAGTAACACCCTTATTACGTAGACATAAAGGCTTTTTTGACCGGTGTTAGCCGATTCCGCGTCGACAAATGTGGGGAGACCCTAAAGAGACCTAAAATCGTGTACTGTAGTGTGTCAAGTCTCATCTTTCGTGGCACGCGTTATACAGCGCTTTGGAATGACTCGCGACTTGATTCATGGCGCAAGGGAAAAATGGCGACACGATAGCCAAGTACAAAGTTTAATTTCCTCTTTCATGAATGAGGCTATTCATAAAATGCATAGAACATTTTAGTATGGTAGTTAAGGCATTCAAACAAAGTTTTTAGGACCTAGAATTTCACATCGTTCTAAAGAAAACTGTTCCTTCTAGGCGGAAAACTTACTACTGGATGCGAACATGAACATCAAGATTGCAGATTTCGGGTTTAGTAACTACTACGCGACAGGCGAGCTCCTGGCGACGTGGTGTGGGTCTCCTCCCTATGCTGCTCCTGAAGTCTTCGAGGGCAAGAGATACACTGGCCCAGAAATTGACATATGGGTAAGCCTTAATGCCTTATAGGTAAGCCTTGGTTAAGCCATTTACCAAGCTTGCTGCCTAAAGCTTTGGTTTCTTTAGAATGCGGTGAACGGTTAAAAAATAACGGCTATTCAAGTACATAGCGTTTTTTTTGACACTTGTGTGATGTCAAACACTGGTGAGAATGACAGATTTTTATGACGTCCGTTATGTTAATATAATAAGAGAACCGCTCTTCAAGGAAACAGACGTCACCGATTTCTCCAATAACCAATCGATTGATATTTTTCAAGTCTATTTTTATAAGCTAATTTGCTTTTCACAGCTGGGCGAGTGTAGACGTAATTTAGTTTCTTATTTCGTCATGCAGTCTACGCACTAGAAACTATATTTCTTACATTATAACGTCATAGACCTCGTTTTAAATATTATTTACGAATCAATAAATAATATCATTATAATTATTTTTATCGAAAGTTTTTGGAACATTTTGTTTTGAAAGTTACCTATTAATTTTTATTATTATTAAATTATGCATAAAAGTTGCACTAAGACACTTAAAAGCAAAATGTTTAATAATTTTCAAGCCCACGCAAAAATTTCCAAGTTCGTACGGAATTCCGGATATAATGTTAAAATACATTATTCTTTCTCTCAGATAGGCAACAAAACAAGTTTCCAAGTCTAATGATGATGTACTTTCCTCAGAGTCTCGGCGTGGTGTTATACGTGCTCGTGTGTGGGGCGCTGCCTTTCGACGGCTCCACTCTTCAGTCATTAAGGGACAGAGTGCTCTCCGGCAGATTTAGGATACCATATTTTATGAGCGAAGGTAAGCGACACGAAACTCATTATCTCTCAATTTGAAACTTATCAAAGTTTCAATGCCTGCCGTTATATCGATAGGTAACATGATACGCGTGAAACGGTTGTGACATTTTCCAGTCGCTATATATTATGAACACATCATTATTAATTTCTAATAGAAGATTGTGCTGCACAGAACGGAAAGGAAAATATCTCTGTGTGATTGTACGCTGAGCGAGCCTCGACATTGCTTTCTTCATTGAAGAGCACTCAAGGTTAGATCTACGTCATAGCATTGTCCGACTACCGTACCGAAACTGTAATCTAAATTACCCTTGACGCTCTACAAATGGATGACGTATGTGCTTATCGTCGAATCTACTAATCGTTATGATTCCAGCTAAACGTTTCGAGATCTCGCCTTTTTATTAAGTTTCAAAGTACGTACGTACTCGTCTAGAATACCGTTGCAGACTAACAATTTCGCTTTATTTTTAAAGGGCGATGTAGGCGAAAACTCATTTGCTCAAAAAGGTAGACATGCAAGTAACAATGCCACTTTCCTCGCGTCGAGTTTGAAAAGAACCGTTTCTGTATGAGCAAGTTTTCAAATGTTAGCGAGAGATTAAGTAGGGCCCAGACTGACTGACACGTTTCGAATAACTTCACCAATTTTCTTTCTAATTAAGAAGGTTCTTTGTTCTTTCCATCACGTCGAGTGTCTTAATAGCTTTGAGATGTTACGCAGACTTTGATAAAAAACCGAAGAGCTTTTATTTTTGTTCAATTAAGTCCCTGTTGTATAAGCTTTGGGTACACTGTTTCTTATTCAATCTAATTTGTTTTTCGACCATTCTTTTACAACGAGCATAGCAAGTTATAAATTCAAACGGAAAATACCTACATTTTCCGTTTAAGAATTTATAATTTGATACTGAAGATATTTTAAGCGATTATTTATTTTGTAAATAACTTGTTACCGCTTGCTTACCATATAAGTACGTAAATAGTCGTATTTAAAGAATGAGATTCTATATAGATTTCCGATAAAAATAATGTAGGTAATGTACGTAAGCAAGATTTTAAATAGAACATAAAGTTAAAGAAAATTAAAATATCTCAGTAAGTATACGATTATATAAATATTTACCTTTCATGTAATATTTCAAACCTTGTTACATAAACCAAAAATAGATAATAGTAGGTATCTAGGTACTACGTTTGAACCTACATCCCTACAAAGTAGTGTAGCTTTATGAATACAAGTATTTATAAATTTGCTCTATTTTGAAGTACGTTTCTGAGTTTCGTGAATGTAAATTTAACTCACGAGACTCAGAAAAGTGATGAAGAATCGCGTTAAACAATATGATGCCAAAAATAATGTGAAAGTTACCTTCCTAAAGTACAATTCTTAATTTAACGAGGTAAAGGAAAAATAAAATTCCTTAAATAAACGTGGAAAGTTGGTCAGGAAAAGGTCCTTGAGCACATTACGGTAACAACTTCCAACTCTGCTCTAAATAACAACACTACTGTAGTACTTTTTTAGGGTTCCGTAGCCAAATGGCAAAAAACGGAACCCTTATGGATTCGTCATGTCTGTCTGTCTGTCCGTCCGTCCGTATGTCACAGCCACTTTTTTCCGAAAGTATAAGAACTATACTGTTGAAACTTGGTAAGTAGATGTATTCTGTGAACCGCAGTAAGATTTTCACACAAAAATAGAAAAAAAAAACAATAAATTTTGGGGTTCCCCATACTTACAACTGAAACTCCAAAATTTTTTTTTCATCAAACCTGTACGTGTGGGGTATCTATGGATAGATCTTCAAAAATGATATTGAGGTTTCTAATATAATTTTTTTTTTAACTGAATAGTTTGCGCGAGAGACACTTCCAAAGTGGTAAAATGTGTCCCCCCCCCCCTCTAACTTCTAAAATAAGAGAATGATAAAATTAAAAAAATATATATAATGTACATTACCATGTAAACTTCCACCGAAAATTGGTTTGAACGAGATCTAGTAAGTAGTTTTTTTTTAATACGTCATAAATCGAAAACCGCAATTTACCTTTCGCAAAGTTACAACGAACTACAAGAACTTTTATATTATGTTACTTGCTGCTACGGAACCCTTCATGGGCGAGTCCGACTCGCACTTGGCCGGTTTTTGTAAAATTCTCACCGTAAAAACTTACGTGAAGTGAGCTGTCATTCCACCTGATGCTAGGAATTGACACTATTGGCAAAAATCTTACCGTGAATACTTAGGTGAAGTGAGCTGTCTTTCCAACTTTAGTGCTATTCTGTAAAAATCTCTCTTTAAATACTTAGGTGAAATTTTTATAGAATAGACCGATTGATTTTTCTAAAAAGATTCTCGAAACAAAAATAGTATAGGTACACTATCTTAGCAGTTTAATTTATATTTTTCAGTAATTGCGTAATTACTATCATAATATACCTACTGCATATTAGCGTGTACAATCGTTTTAGATAGGTATTTGCGTCAAATGCTTCTAAATCCAAAAGGATTATCCGTAATTAGTCGGTCTTAATGAAGCATTACACTAGCCTGGAAACTATTGTGAACGTAGAAGATAAAAAATAATGAAATCGATAAGCGGCCGGCACTTGCGTCATCAGCTTGTTCAATCATGCATCCCATGGACCGGCCGCGAACACGGACAAATAAATTATGACTGCCCAACACGTATACTTGTGGAAAGAACTTGAATTGCTCGACTGTATCTTTAATATACAGGTATATTGAAACAATATTTCAGACAACCCAATTCTGAAATACGATTGACAAGAAAACCTGTGGGGTGATTGCGTAATAAACTATCAGTAGCAATGTCTTTCATTATTTTGACTACATTTTGCTTTTCAATAACTTTCATTGCATTATTTACGTTGTTGAGCAGACTAATTTTCCGAACATATAAGGCAATAGATTATCAATATCCTTTAAAATGATTCAGATTGGGATCGACAGTGTGCTGGCTGGACCTTATTAAACTCGAAGAAACTTTCGAACTTGTAAGACTTCTAGTAACCGATGGAATTATGATTTAAATTTCCTGAAATGGGCCGACGCGAAAAGCTATTAATTCAGATTCGATTACCTAGGAGCGCTGGATTTCTATTATGTTGAGTAATTCAGGCGTATGAATTACACTGATAAGAAAGTTAGCAAATCGCTGTTCGTGAGTGTGAAACTATTATTGAGATTCGTTTCATGGACTTCAGCAAGATTATCGTTTTTCTCAATAGAGAATTTAATATCAAAGAACGGGCTCTACATGTATTGAAGACCTAATTAATTATATGAATGACACAGGTGAACTCCATTCAAAGATTCTTATCCCGTAAGTGCCAAAAAATACGTTACAATATAAATTCATTGCTTCAACTGCAAGAGAATTTGTTTAGGAATTTTCACGTGAAATATACATATATACATGATGTACATATATACATGATGAATCGAGTCTTAATAACCTTGTTATGAAAATATTTATCGTATCAATTTTACCTACTAGGTAATTTGTTACGTATTCAGGTATAATAGTATTAACTGTTGCTAAAGACAAACTACATAAACAAAAGAAGATAAACAACATTGACGTAGAGAGAGCTATACGATTAGATTATTGGATTACACGAAAATCCATGTAAATGATTCTAAAGCGCTTTGAGGGTCCGTGTCATACCTACTGTCTGTCGCATCATTTTCCTATTGTTTTCAAAATGGCGGCCACGCTTGAAACCTATTTATATCGATAGCTGACACTAACGCAAACGGAAAATGTAATAATACCAAACCCAGTAAATCGTCACGTTTCCGAGATATTAACGTTCAAAGTTGATCACGGGACATCCATATTTTTTTAAACTTTCGTAAGTACTATCTTGTTGCTTTGAAATAATCACTCTGAAAGTTTAAAGTAATCAATAGGTATGCCAGGCCTCATATACAATCTTCAATCCCCTTGTTTTCATAGTTCACGTGCGCAGGACAGAGAAGAGCTTACAGCTCAAATAAATGTTATTTAATAACCTCAGAGATGTTGTCTAGATGACGAATCAAAGTCACTCCAATAACGTAGGTACTTAAAAAGGGCAACGTCTTTCACACTTTGTATGTCCTTTTTAGTTAATTCAATGAGTACCTTGATGCCGATGACGGGCGTGATCCAGAAATAGTGGGTGCTGACGTTACTCCAGTACGTCGATACATTTCTCGCTGAAGGTTTGACGCAAGAAATGTTAATGACTTTGTATAAACACGGAATAAATGAGAAGTTATTAAAAAACTCGAAAGTTTTAAAATTTTCCGTTTACGAGAAGGATTTTGAGAATCATTAGATTCATTAGAAATCTTTAGTTAACTTAATTTTAATGTCAAGGTTATCTTTATTAGCGTCTTTTCTATTTTGAATTCTTGTTCACTAAATTGGGTCTTTAGTTAGAAGTTTTATTTTGAATACAAGACAAGTAAGAAGAAGATGGAACCTTTTTTTCATATCACCTCGTTATCCATGTACTTATATGTCCGTCAAAATCAAGACCTTCTCTCAATCAAATAAGGTCATAAGCCCTTTTTAAATATCAAGTTTACGATGAATTTATACAATAAAAGATATTTTTTAATACTTAAATACGGAAGTACGCTGATCCACTCCCAAAATTATAACTCTGCTCAATTTCTTGCCACACAATAAATTATTATTTGTCACGTTCCACTAGTAACAGTGGTAAATACTGTTATTTTATTCAGGGAATATTACGCAGAACGACCTTCAGAGATTCCGTCTTGTTCAGGTAATAGGTGGTAGAGGATGTTACGTGCCGTGGCTACCAATTTGTTGCTTGATAGAAACATTAGGAAACTGCGAAGGACATTCGGGCAAAATGTCTACCATTGTTTATAACTTTATTTGTGTTTTGGGACTAGTTTGACTACACATAATATCAAGCTCGTTTTCCCTGAAGGATAGACAGAGGTGTACTATATTAATACACACACATTTCGCCATTATGTTTAAGTGACAGTTGCCCGTTGTGTTCGAAGATTAGTTTTACAACAAACACAATATTTAGTGAATTTGTAATTGGTCCATCATGCAAAAAATTTTTGTCGGCCGTAAATTTTTAATCAGTCCAGTTCGTCGGGTGCTTTCAGAGGACAAGTGCGGTTGAAAACGTCCTCTAGACTGTTGTACTCAGTCGGCTGTGGTCCTTATTACGGGCGTTTTATGTCCCTCGCCCACGGAGCACCTTGTCTGCGTCCTCATCATGAGCAGTGCTTGTAACTTCGCCGGCGGCGGGGACGAACGTACCCATTTCAACAAATTTTAAAAAATCCTGCCCATTCGTCTCCACGCTATAGCACTAACGAACGGATTATTTCCTTTTCCATGGCACAAAGATTCAGGTCGCCTGAGGGATGTTAATCTCTAGCTTTAATCGTCGGTTTTAAGCATTACTTTTTTACATAAAAATATGCTCTTTCTATTTTAACGACCTTACCCTATAGTTGAAAACTTTCATCCAAAAAAAATTAGAACGTATTATTATTTGGGTAACGAGCGAGGCTATTTTATGAATTATTCAGATTGGTATTCGGTTTGGTAATAGGAAGTTCGTGTCGTGGAAAATTTGGTCTTGTCTTCGGAAGTTTACGAGTTTCGATAATTCGAGAAAACCCTTCCTGAATTAAGTAGGAAACTAGTAACGCAAACAAGTTAAACTTGTTAGATTGGACGACTGTGGATTTCTATTAGAAGTGTAATAAAAGTTGTAAATTCCATTTGGACTGAATGTTTTTTGACTAAACGGATCACAGACGTGAAACAAATTACGGAGGGAACGAAGAATGAGAAACCTTTGGAATTTTCATTCATTTGTTTTTCCTTTCACGTTTAGTTAGGGAGCACTTCACACTGCTTTTAAAAGTTTAACCGTGTATATTTTTACCTGCTTATAAATTAAAAATAGATAGCATACTACCAACGACCATACCCACAAGTTTTCCACGTAAACATGTTTATATTCAGGTAGGCAGCTTATTTCCCAAAACATTGCGTCGACTGCGCAGATGTTCCGCACAATGAGCTCATGTTTCGAAGACGTAGATGTATCAATTTGTTCTCATCTTACTACTCATCGTCGATTGTCAACCAGTGATGTATACCTACTTTTATAATGAAATATTTCTCAACAACTATGTTCTTATGTCTTGTTTTTTGCTTTGGAAAACCAAGATTTTGAAATCCCCCGAATTTTTTTGCCTATATTTGAGTTTTGGTAACAAGCAAGACCTCATAGGGCAAATCGTACATTTTTTTGCTCTTTTACGTATTTAAATTTAATGCTGATTGATGAATGGTTTGCAAGTTGGTGGGTTGGTAAGGTGCAGAGAACTTATATTATAAGTAGCTTGAACTTATTAGAATTTTCATGCCGTGTACAGTATACGCTGTATACGTCAGTCACCTCGCCTAAATAGTTAAATACCTACGTTGTAAAGCGGTCTGTATTACGATAAAGTAATAAAAGACATTTAATATCACATTCCGGATATGACAAGCGCATTCGGTTAGCGTTTCTCACGCGACTGGCAGTAAGCAGTAATGTCTCGCTTTTTATAATACTAAACCATTGCGTGTTTTAACGCCTAACGCCTCAAACAAAGTATGTACACTCACCGGCACGGAAACTTGGCCAAGTTTCCGTGCCGGTGAGTACTCGTGATTTTGCCGATTATTTGCATAAAAAAAATTGCATTTGCATTTATGACAGTAAATTAAGGGTAATTGGCTTTAATACGTGTCTCTTATGCTTTACGAACTTAGAAATTAAAAGATTACCTCACCAATACATCAGTTTTTAAAATCACGCACTTTCACTGAAATTAGGAAGTTTTCACTATAAATTTAAAAACACTATAAAATAAAAAATAAGGTCTTTTTCGTTGTTGTCTATACGTTTTAATATCGGGTGTTTCCTCCTCTAGCCCTGATAACTGCCTGCATTCGATCTGGCATACTTTGGATGATGTTTCGGACATCAACTTGCAGTATACTGCGCCAAGCGGCCAGCGCTGCAGTTCGGAGCTGGTTTAGAGTTTCCGGCGGGTTGGAGCTGGACTTTATCTTTCTTTTGAGCATGTCCCAGATATGCTCAATCGGGTTTAAGTCTGGGCTACGAGCTGGCCATTGCAATTTTTGTATGCCAACCTCTTCCAGATATTCTTCAACGCAATGTGCAACGTGTGGGCGTGCATTATCGTGCATTAGGAGGAATTGGTCGTGTCCAATGAACCCCGAATATGGCATTACGTGTTCTTTTAGAACTTCCTCGATGTATCGAACAGCTGTTAGCCGATTATCGACGATAACCAACTCTGTACGTGCGTCGGAACTTATACCTCCCCATACCATTATTGAGCCTCCATGGAAACTCACTGTTTGAGTGGTAGTAATGGGTAAAAACCGCTCTCCTCTTCTTCGCCACACTCGTTCTCGACCATCTGGAGAACGTAAAGCTATTCGACACTCGTCTGTGAACAATACTCTAGCCCATTGCTCGTGGGTCCAGTTAACGTGTTCTCGTGCGAAGTGAAGTCGAGCTACTCGGTGCTGTCTGAGAATTTCTGGACCTCGTGCTGGTCTACAAGCTTTTAAATTGACTTCCTCCATTCGTCTTCTCACCGTACGCTCACTAACATTAACGCCTTTCACAATTTGAAGCCGCTGGCGTATCTCAACAGCTGTCAGGTAGCGGTTTCTCAAAATCTCCAGGACAATAAAGCAGTCGTCTCGGGCCGATGTGCACCTTACGCCTCCACTGCCTGGCCTGCGGGTGTACTGGCCTGTCTCCTGGTATCTTTTAAGGGCATACTGCATTGATTACCGTGGTACGTTAAGAGCAATAGCAACTTCACGCTGTGTCAGCCCTTGGTTAATTAACGCAACGGCTTGTGAAACCTGTGCTGGTGTTAGAGGCATTTTTATTGCTTTTAAAGCACCTTTACTTATTGAATTAAAAGCATAAAATCACAATAATTCAAAAACCGAACGGTAAACTTTTCAAATCACACAAATTTAAAACGTGAACTTAGTCGCTCAAATGACCCGATTCAACTGTAAATTAAAAGTTTCGTCGTGGTGCACTTAAACATAATGGATTACCCTCTTGCACTAAAAGTAAACATTTTTTGACATACCTGCACAACAAACATTCATCAGAAACACTTAAAACTTTTGCTATCGCGAGATAAGCGCTTGGCCAAGATTCCGTGCCGCTGAGTGTATATTTGAGGTGCGTAATTTACTTTTTCCCTACATGCTCATGTACGTTGACGATTTCCTTTCCGTTGCGAAATTAATTGGTATGGACGCTCGTGCTGGCATGTTACCAACGTTTCTTATTAACCCAGTGTGCATTGTATTTTGCACATTAAGATTGCGGATAGAGATTATGAAACATCTAATCAACGTATATTACACCTAATTACTACACAAATAAAATGCTATTTCGATTTTAATGATGCGTTCATTAAATTCAGTTTTCTAGTTTTAAATACTTGATTCCCTCCGAAATTATTGTCTGTATTTGTTATCAGCGAACACCTGAGAGTCCTGGGACTTGTTTACGCAGCTCGCAGATAGCTAAGAATACCGTATTTTATTATTATCACTAAAGCCATATAACAGGCAGAAATATTATTACCTGAATGGATTTAAATATTTGTCGGCGCGTCTAGAGAATTGGTTCGGTGATGCCAACCTCTTTGGTTAATATTGTTTTTTTTAGAAGATATGTCAACTGTCAATTTGACGTAACACCATGGACTGGGGAGGCGGCCCGCCATTATAAGAACAAGGAAAAAGTGAGGGATACATTCACATGGGTTGATCGTAAATGACGATATTGATTGGAGGAATTGTGCTATGATATCCAATTGTGTGTAAATTGATTGCGCTCGCGCCCCACGTACTTGGTGGAATGTCGTTCATGTATTATCGTTAATTAAATAATTGTATTAGACATCCTGTGATTGTTCCGATTGTTCATAAAGACTTTCATAATACTTTCAACTCCTCGCCCGCAAACCCACGCAACATGGCCTCTTCTGATAAAGATGATCTATTCCCTTTATCAGAAGTGGGATTCAGAGGGCAAGATATTGAGGAGATTTGTGAGATTCCATTAGAACAACCTGTGATCAATGAAATTTCCAAGGGAAATCATGATGAAAGTGTCCTGGGGAACATGGATACTCTTTTATCACGCCTGCAGACTGCAACTCAAGCTACTCCAGCAAGTCATGCCTCAATAAAACTAATGAAGTTTGACACTGATTATTCTGAACCCGATATTGAAGAACACAACTCTTCAGGATTTTAAGCAAAATGTAATTAAAGAGACGCAGTGAGGATTGTGATTCTTCAGAAACTAAAACTTGTGATTACTTCAACAAAAAGCATCAACTTAACCGGTCAAGCGGCGCGCGTCGCCCATTGGTGACGAAACAATAGAAAATCAATTGTGTCTCATTAGCAGAGCTTGACAGATGAAACACGGTTTGGAGGAACTTGCTTCTATCGTGGAAGTAGAGAACACAAGCTAGAAAAATGCCGCAAGCGACGCAATACAGATAGTCAAAAGTCAAGACCAACGGTGAAGGAAAACTCTGTTACATGTTTTAAGAAGCCTGGACACATTACTACAACCTGCCCAGGAAAGAAGTCTGGAACTGAACAACATGCAGCACGCAGATAAGTGCAGATTTGCAAACATAAAATAATGAGAGGTACCCTGTCAACATCAACTGGTGAGGTCATTTTGTTTCTTTTTGATAGTGGCAGTATTACAGAAATATAGAAAGTTCTTCATAGATGGTGTACCTATACGTCGCGTGACCACAGGTGAGTTACCTTATAGACCCATGTAAAACTGTTCAGAGGCGTCCCTATCGGTTATTACCTGCTGAAAAAGAAATCGTAAATGATAAAGTGCTGACTTTAAAAAAAATCTGCCTCAAACATACCATTGAATTGCACCTGGTTGCTACAGGGCTAATGGACAGGTCGATCGCGTAATGCGTACGCTTATAAACCGTAATAGAAAATGATTCTAATAAAGTTTAGCGCGACGAACTTCATGATGTTCAACTTGCTCTTAATAGTACTCGATTTAGGATACCGGGATACACACCCACTGAACTCGTGTTCGGTATTCAAGCCCAGTCGTTGGTATTTCTAAAATTTCATCCAATATCAGTATGAATACTCTCACCTGCGCAAATTTAGAATGTATCGAAACGTCGCATCCCGCGGAATCAAACAGGCTGCAGCAGCCGATACTCAAAGATTAACCGCGGTAGGGCACAAGTACGGCCTTATGTGCATGGTTTGTTATCAAAGGTTGAGAACGCAACCAAACCAAACTATCGCGTAAATTCCGGGGTCCGTTTGTTATAACTCATCTGCTTTAAAACGTTTGCTCCGAACTGAAATCCATGACTGGTACGAAACGCATAAACAAATACATGCGTCTAGTACCCAGAGGGTTTGAAGGATAAGTAGAATTAGCATCAAATATGATTAATGATGAGGAGGCCGAGACGGCACGTGATTTGGGACAACTTGAAGAAATACTCGTATCACCTATTGATAGCGATAGTGATACTCTCTCGGTGTTCAGTGAGGGCACTCTAACCGCCAGTTCAGGAAACCTAACAGCTTCGCACTCTAAATCGCATTCGTTCATTATTTTATGAAGCGGATGTACATTAAAATGAAAGTACGTTGTACAGCTATACTTCATAAACACGCAAACACAGTAGAATTTGCTAAACGTAGTCGTAAGGGCCCAGTACGCCCGGTCTACGCCGTATAGTGAGTTGGTGGCTAGTCGTAAGGGCCCAGTACGCCCGGTCTACGCCGCATAGTGAGTTGGTGGCTAGTCGTAAGGGCCCAGTACGCCCGGTCTACGCCGCATAGTGAGTTGGTGGCTAGTCGTAAGGGCCCAGTACGCCCGGTCTACGCCGCATAGTGAGTTGGTTGTTGGTCGAAGGGGCCTCGTACGCCCGGTCCATACAACATGGTGAGTTGGTTGTTGGTCGAAGGGGCCTCGTACGCCCGGTCCATACAACATGGTGATTTGGTTGTTGGTCGAAGGGGCCTAGTACGCCCGGTCCATACAACATGGTGATTTGGTGGTTGGTCGAAGGGGCCTAGTACGCCCGGTCCACACCGCATGGTAAGTTGGTGGTTGGTCGAAGGGGCCTAGTACGCCCGGTCCACACCACGTAGCAATTTGGTGGTTAGGTAAAGGTGTATAGTACGCCAGCCTACGCCGCATGGCGATTTGGTGATTTGACGAGAGGGCCAAGCGCGCCCAGCACACGTTATGTTTTATTGATGTGGTTGAGGTTGTGCTACTTCTTAGTGAGAGATCATTAAATGTTAGTCTATACGTGTGCATGTCAGGAATGGACGAGCTGACCAATGGAATGTTATTTCCTCTGGTAATTCATATGCGCAATATCACTAAGCGCACGAGGGCGTGCGATAGTCAGGGTGGCCGTGTCGGCGCGTCTAGAGAATTGGTTCGGTGATGCCAACCTCTTTGGTTAATATTGTTTTTTTTAGAAGATATGTCAACTGTCAATTTGACGTAACACCATGGACTGGGGAGGCGGCCCGCCATTATAAGAACAAGGAAAAAGTGAGGGATACATTCACATGGGTTGATCGTAAATGACGATATTGATTGGAGGAATTGTGCTATGATATCCAATTGTGTGTAAATTGATTGCGCTCGCGCCCCACGTACTTGGTGGAATGTCGTTCATGTATTATCGTTAATTAAATAATTGTATTAGACATCCTGTGATTGTTCCGATTGTTCATAAAGACTTTCATAATACTTTCAACTCCTCGCCCGCAAACCCACGCAACATGGCCTCTTCTGATAAAGATGATCTATTCCCTTTATATTCTTTACTTGTTTAGGTTTGATGAAAATATTGATTTAGGTAAAGGTCGTTTAGCAAGCGAGGACTTATTAAAAACTCAAATGTATGGCAGTGTTGAATAAAGCCTCATTTACACGCTGCAAGTTTCTTGCAATAAAATTGCAGCAACAGATGACGATGACGATTGAAATATCGTCAACATTGTTTAGACGGTGCAACTTTTATTGTTGCTTAAACTTTTGCTAGGTATGCTATAGGAGTAATAGGCAATTAAATAGCACAGTGTAAATCGGGCTTTAGGCAGCCTGCTATTATCCGTCGTCTGTTGTCGCATCGTCATAATAACAGAGGACATTATGAAAAATGTATTTTATTTCAGAGTCGATCGTTCTGCTCGCCTCTGACGTCAGCGGCGTGGACCGTCGAAATATTAGCGTTTCATGCAAATGCGATCACAAAACCAACTCGCTTCTGAAATTACATTTTTTGAAACAAAAATGTATCAACATTTTATGCCCTATATGATATAGGAAAAAATCTTGTAGTAAATGCATCATGCAGATTGCTACGTAGTTAATTTAAAAACGTGAAATCCACTTCGTTCCGGACAATTTAAATTAACAATGATGATTATTGAGCTGCAAACGCTGCAACTGTTGCAATTATAGAGATCGTTCGGACAGCATTTTATCTTGAATCTCTTTGAATTGAGTAATCTTTAATTGCGGGATAATAAAATAAAATTAACACTATAAAAGTTAATTACAGGTACATGTAATATAATATCAGCATTACTAAATAAAATACGTGTTTTTTATCAGATGGCTGCCATTATATTAGTTAGAGACGATGTCTTTGTTAAATAAATCTCGGTAATTCCGTTCTGATGTCAACAGACGAGTCTCTAGTCTGTATTGCTAACTTTACTGTTGGAACCTAGGCTTACCTAATACTGTTAGATATTTTCCTTTATAAAAATGACTGGCAAACCGCAGTGCAACGTAACTACCGCAAAAGAAAATGTGGAAAACCCCAACGACGAAAGCTTCTGATTTAAAAAAAGGCCAGCTCAAAAATCATAAAACAGACAAGAGTTTACAATAGGTACATGCAATATTATGGCGCAAAGATGTCTGAGTGCTGGAGCTCGGCGTGATTTTGTAATGTTATTGTAGTGAGCAACATCGTTGGATGTACGTCAACTGACTTATGGTTATGTTTACATGTGCTTTATGGCTTGTAAAATAATTGGCGGCATTAGCGGCGCGGCGCGGGCCAATGCCAGCGACGCGACGGACGCGCGGGCGAGCGCTAGTCGCGCCGGTGACGCGAGTGACGGCCAGCTCGTAAAATCGCACAAGTTCATGGATCACCAGCTATGCCGCTGATGCCGCCGCCCACCCGACTTTCCTTCGTTTCATTAAATAACACCCGCACATTTTTCACCCGATTGCGTCAATGGTCAAGCCAAGCACGCGATATTTGCGTCCGAGCGATTATTAATAGATTCGCCTGGCAAAAAGTCGACCACTCATCGGCTTTATTTTAGAAAGCAGAAGGAAGGTAAATAAAATAGTATCTTCAGAATTACTCTCAGCGTGATGTTTTGTTAGCGCGATTTTGGACGCGCGTTGGCTATTTTCAGCGCGCAAGTGCGGTTAAACGAATATTTATAATCGTATTCGTCACTCGAATCGAAACTATGTTTTGTTAATGCCAAGTAAAGAGGGAGTACTGCGAATGAAATATTTACTTAAGATTATTTTCGGCATTGGATTTATTTATTTCTCAACGGGCGTCATCCTCTTTCGGCACATGAAAGCAATTATTCGTATTTTCGATGGAATGACGCATGACATGACCTGAATGCTTTCGAAAGGATGACAATGTCTAAATAGATATCTTGTCTAAAATCTATATTTGTTAATGTTTGGGGTAGGAACTACTTACGGCTAGAATAGACGGAACTTTGTTACCTATAAAGCATGCTTAAGTATTAAGCTGGGAGGTAAATCCCGTAACTAATATTTTTTATTAGTGTGTTACGCAATTAAGTAGGTAGGTACCTACCTGGCATATGGTAATAATGACCATAATGATTAATTGGGAACTCGAACTTGGCAAAAGTATAAATCAAGCCACCCAAAACTGTAAAATTTTCCCAATCAACCTTAGCAATAAAGTTGAAAATCTATTACTTAAAGAAATTTGACAGATTGTAGTACCTAGCTTGATGTGCTGGCTTCTGAACAAACAAGAGGATTATAATACGTCATGGAAAAAACGACGTTCATGTTTACAGCTTTCAATTCTGTACCTACCTAAACTAATTTAGATAACACAAAAATAAATTAAGTAAAGGAAAAACTGTCTACTTATAATATTTTGTTGGTACGTAATTAACTACGACTAAGACTTAATTGACACGGTATTTATAAAGCTATCAGTTCTATTAAATCCCGAAAAGGGAATCCCTGAGTATTTTACTATAGTAGGTACCTACGTAGACGTTTCATAGGGTTCACCCCCTAAGTTGTACTTGTAAGCATTTTGCTTATTTAGGTTCTCAATGTAAGACCAAACAATTAAGTATTAAGAAAAGTACAAACAGCCGCAAGATAACTGGCCGAAGGCTGTTAAAAGGAGACGTCCAATATTCCCAGAATTAAAATGATGCGTAAAAACCAGCAAAAAGTTAGTTTGTAACTGTTGGAGTTTGGACTAAACTTTTTAACGATTGCTCATTGTATTCTCTCCACATAACGAAGTATGGCGTAGCACTCACAAAAAGTGTCGAGGTAAAGCTCTTCTAAGCCTTAATATAATTATTATTCTACCGTGAGTGCTAAGTCATCGGCTCACTGTGATCCGGCTTATGTACTTTTGATCCCAGAGTTGATGTCATTACTCCATGTGACGCAAACCTAGTCTTTGTAAGTGAATTAGCGATATAGCTACATAGATTTATGTATATAGAGCTAAATCATCTTAAAAAGAACCTTTCAATGGAATATAATAAGGTCGCAAGTCTATTCCCAAAACACTAGGGCAATTCGTTTATTTTTGTTCCCCCAAAGTTAATCCTGTATTATTTTAGGCCTCAATGTCTCACATCGAAAAAAAAAGACAAAATAACTGGCTGACACATATTTATAGTTACGTGTTTGTAGAAGGATGTAAAGCGTAATATTGTTATCTCTCGTCTCGTTCTACTGAATATTACACCTGTGCCTTAAGAGCAGGGTACATAGGTGTTAGAGGTGTATACGCTTCGTACATTTTGCAACGGATGTGACCGTCATTTGGCGCAACGACCGTATTTGCTCGGCTACAGAGGTCTGACGTCACGTTACCAAGTCACCCGGCCTGTGACCTTTCGGTGTTTTGCGAGCACCTTGCCGTGCTTACCTACTACTCCGTTTATGACGTCAGTCGAGAGGATTAACTGGAGGACTTTGATTAGACGCTATTGTAATAGGGTCTTTATGTAGGAGTAATTCGGTGTGATAGACGTAGGTCAATTGAAAGCAATTTTTTTAGGAGCAAATTGGATTAAGTACCTTTATGATGGAATGATTTAGAGGGCCTTGTGGCTAAGTAATAACAGCTGCACGGGTCGGTTGATCAGGTTAAGCTACGCTTGCCGCGGTTGGTCTGTGGATGGGTCACCATCTTCACATACCAAGAGCCCTCTGTGCCTCGGAAAGCACGTTAAGCCGTTGGTCCCGGCTGTCATTCGTGGATCTTTGACATTCGTTACGTTATGGGTCGTCAGTAGCCCGAAAGTCTGACAACCAGTCTTACCAAGGGGTAGCGTATTACCCAGTAACTGGGTTGTGGAGGTCAGATGGGCAGTCGCTCCGTGTAAAATACTGGTATTCAGCTGCATCCGGTTAGACTGGAAGCCGACCCCTACATAGTTGGGAAAAGGCTAGGAGATGATGATGACGATGGAATCATTTAGGTAGGTAAGCTCAAATTATATGTAGTAGCTGTAGGAATTGTTAATCACTGCATTGCACAGGGTGGCAGGGAGATCGACGCGCAATCTGAAACCATGAATTCAGCACATGATTCTAGACTTATACACGACAAGCGACACACATCATTATTACATAACGTAGAAATCATCAATCATCGGTTATATAAAAAAAAGTTGTTTAAATATAAAAGTGAATAATTATGCTGTCGAAATGTATGAAACAGCATTTTTTTATCCTCTTTTTATTCTGTCTATTAGTCCTTGCTACCCTGTATCTATACATGTAGGTATATAATAGAAGACGCTAAGCGTATCTAGGTACGTATAAGTAGAATAATAATTTCATATTATAGGTACCTAACCGGTAAATGAAGATTCTTGATTAACAATAATGTTTATAGCAGAAAAGCAAACATCGAAACCTGTTTACAAATTCAAATCCTTGCAAGACGTGTTAATCGTAGGTATTTTGTTATAATCACGTGTCGCATTACGTTTCACCGTCTTTCTGATTAGTGTTATTCAGGTTAATGACCGTTGCTGATAAAAACATGAACTCTGCAGTACGTAATTGACAAAGAGCCAAACATTCTAAGCGTTTTGTTACCTCTTAACGCGGACTGAACCGATTATGAGCTACGTCGCTGAGCTATGTGGCTATATCTACTCGTAAATAATACATATATCTTGTAGACTGTAACGTCAATTGTTTTATGAGAAACACATTGCACTAATGGATGTACCTACGTAATTTAAAACAATGACCAGACTTGGATAACGTCAAAGGTTATGAATATGAATTATCTTGTAACGTCAATACTTCAATAGTCCGTACTTAACTTATATAAAAAGCACATAAAGAGTTGCTATGACTTCATTATTACATCAAAGGCCGTTTGTTGTATATTTTCCTGTATAATATACACTGGGAAATTACCAGATGGTTTCTTCTGGAATTTAGTAGATTTTAGGAAGAATTTTAAGACCAACATGATTAGTGTTTTTACTTTCGTTTTGTAATATTCATGATATTCAACGACTGGGTTTCAGATAATGAAGTATTAACATTATGAAATATTCTTTCCAGATTGCGAGTCCCTGATTCGCAAGATGCTAGTCCTGGAGCCGATGAAGAGGTACACGATAGAACAGATCAAGAAGCACCGGTGGATGGCAGCAGAGCCCTACGCAGTGCCTACAGTATCTGCCGACCCTGCGCGGAGTCCAGCACATGCGCCTGCGCATACAGAGCCTAACGAGCAAGTGCTGAGGCTTATGCAGAGTTTAGGAATCGACCCGATTAAGACTAAAGAGGTAGGTGATGATTTTTTTTGTTTAAGAGTGATTCAATTCGCATTAATTTTAGTTATTGGAAACCATCCCCAATATACTAGAAAGTTTACTAAGATGGCGATGAAATTGAAGGCTATTGCGATTAATAGTTCAGAAGTAATACAAATCGGGTCTTGGTTATACTATGCGTTTTGTACGTTTTTTTATTGTAATATTCCTGAATTTCCTATCCGCAGAGCTTAAGATCCAACAGCTATGATCACCACGCGGCGATATACCTCCTACTACTCGAGAGGTTGCGGGCGCGAGCGGCGAGCGGGGCCACTGTGTCGAACGTGGAAGCTCGCACCAGACCCTCACGCCGACCGTCCTCCGTGGCCGACCAAGCATTAGCCAAAGAAGCTCATGATGCGCGCCGGGAACATCACACTAGGTAAGCTATGTCATGTTATGAAAATATAGTAAACGACACGCATGCCCCCTTGACGGCGATGGGCTTGCAAGCTGCAACGACACTAGAACAGACAGTCTTTAAGATAGGATATTCTAAGATACAAATCTACAATGCTATTATCTTTATTTCAGACTTCTTCATGTTGGCGATTCTCAATCACGGGAGTACAACAGAGCCACACCGACAATATCCACTGCACCGGCGGACTCATCGTCTGCCGAAACGCAGCGACTACTGTCTCTCGCGGCCGTCAACATGACCGAACAACGACTGCTCCAGCGAAACTCCGACCCCTCGGATACGCATCGGAGCTTTCTAGTCGGCAACCTTGACTCTATCTCCAGAAATCATGAATCAGAATCCACTAGGCTACTCTCCATGAGAAATATTGATGTAACTCAATCAAACCAAAGGCTAGGTGCTAAAGTCAATGATACCAATGTACCAACACATAGGCTCCTCACCTCAACTTATGAACAACAACAAAATATACTAAAACAATCGAGCGAAGACTGCCGACGGCTACTACAACAGTCGACGACCGTGGGACCTGAGACAAGCAAAAGTACTATCGACGGTACTAGGCTGCTTACATCATCAAGTTTTGATTCGAAGTGTGCTATTGACGGTGGAAGAAGTTCCTCAGCGACTGATCATAACGCCATAGCAAATTTTCTACAAAATTCTGCTTCAGCGACTAATTTCAATGTTGAAACTATGAAGTTACCGAATTCAACAACGTTCACTATGTGTTCTGAAGCAGCTAAACTTATGAATACCTTACAACAGTCACCATTACCTTTAAAGGGGACTGTGAACTTGAGCACAAGCCCTATTCCATCACAGCTTGGAGAATCCAAACTGAGCAGTGTTTTAGAACAACCAAAGCCTCTTGAATCCACTAGACTTGTATCACAAGCGCAACAACAAGATCTCAATCGTCTGCAAACTAGTACGCCACCATTTAAAGACTATATGAATCATCATCTTCCTGCATATGCGTATTTGCAAAATTCTGTCTTGCCACCGATGTCGAGTACAGCTGATGGAAATTTTTCTATGACTGCTACAGGAACCGGTGATTTATTTCCGACTGGGCTGTATAGACCAGATAGCAAATTTTCCCTTAATCGATATACAACAGGCCAAACATATTCCCAAAATCTTCAAGGTAGCGGCAATACAGCGGAATCGACAAAATTTCAACAACAGTATTCTTCGTCGACAGACGAAGGTTGCGAGACAGATATGGAGGACGTCGCGAACGCAACCACCGGAGTTCAAAACAGGCTAAGCTCTTATGCAAGTTCCAGTTCTAGTAGCGGTGTTGTCACTTTTTTTAATAACAAAAGTCTCAGCCAAAATCTGAGTTGCGATTCGTCACAAAGTAATTTTTCTACATTCGAAAGCCTGGATTACCAATTGTCCGACTGTTCCAGTGAGCTAGCTAGTAGTCTTCCTAGCTGTACCTCCAATGAAGAAAAATTGGCCTACGAGAACAATTCACTCGTGAACACGAGTCCAATGCATCCATGCGTTTACATATCTTCTTACAACAATAAAACCCCGGGCGTGGGATTTATTGCGCGACACAATCCATTGAACTATCAATCAGTCAATAATAAGAATTGTCCTCGGGCAATCACGCGGAGTCCGGTTGACTTTCGGGAAGGTCGTCGAGCGAGCGATGGCCTCGTAGCACAACAAGCTGCACAGTCCAATGAATCACAAAAGAACAGTTTGGCTTTTAATAGCCAGCGGTTAAATGAGAATTGTAAGGCGAAAGGGGTTTTGGAACTACATCTAGTCCAGAAAGAGGCTCAGAAGTTAAAAACGCAGTACCAGTCAACGATACCTGCAGAGGAAATGACACAGAGACAAATACAACACAATCAGTTTGCGGCGACTTTCAGTCCGCATTACTTAGATACAAAAAACCCTACACCCAAGCGTATCAGCCTTCCTGAAACCTTCAACTACTCGAGCACGTCGCCACCCATGCCTGCCAGTCCCAAAATGGTGGCACAACTACAAGACCAGGCAGAGCTGCAACACGCCGCTTCACAAGTCAAACCTCCCTTACAGCAGCAGCTCATGCAACACAGACTGTTCCAACAAAAGCGACAGCTACTACAGAAACAAATGACTCCACCTAACATCCCTGCTCATGACATGGGCATTCACACTCTGCAAGTGGGCCTCAGCAGGCGGCAAATGCTGCGGCAGCAAAGCTACAAAATAGCTCAGCAACAACAAATCCTACCGCCCTTGCCACTAACGGAAACTGAGAATCGAGATTTACTCGCTTTTCAAGCTATAGTAGAGGGTCCGAACCGAACACCGAAGCACAAGTCGGAAGAAAGCACAGAGGAGGCAAAGTTCGCATCTTATCAGGGTTCAATGGAGATCAGCATAATGAATAAGGAAAGGTTGGGTAATGAGACTTGGTCGAACTTACCATCGACCCTGCAGAGTGCTTGTCAGATATCGGAGCTGGCGGGGCGGCGGGAGGCGAGGGAGCCGCGCGAGGCGGAGGGAGAGGCGGGCGCGCACGCGGCCGTGGACGCTCCGCTGTGGCCAGGACAGTGGAACGCTGCACTATTCCAGCCTCAGCCCTGCTTCCAGGTATTCCAACAGATCAATTAGTAGAACTCCACGTAAAGAGTAGTCTTGTAGATTTTGTAGTGTGGATTACGTAAACACTGTATGGAATCTGTTCTCTAATAAGACCTACGGTTTCCACGTCAGTGTTTTCGCTAGATGAAAGAATGGTCTCATTATGATTTATATTCATACTGTGCGTATGTAAATGCGTAGAAAATTGTAATTTCACAGATATATTGCGTATATTTAGAGTGCATGACAATAAATAGTGCTTTAAAATTATATAGTACACCTGTAGATCAGCGGTTCACTGCAATATAATCCAAACTGCCGTTAAGTATCTTTATAATAAAAAAAATATAAACACCAATAAAATATTCATGTATTCTTAGCATAATTTGCATTGTATCGATATAATAGATGCACTCAATTTTGATAATTATACCAAATAAATTTTAAATAAAAATATACAACACCTTGTTACAAAGTATTCATTCCTGTTGTTCATTACATTAAATAAAGCAAAATGTACCTAGCTATTCCATTTATACATTTTTACTTGCCAAGTATTGTATTAATTTATAGAAGTTGTATGTTTTGCATTTGCCCACTTGTGCTAAGACTACGACTCACATGAGAATGTTCCTACATATTTGTTCGTTATTTTCTCCATCGTACATTACTTTTTTAGCCCTAAGTAAGTATCTATTTATTATAGATATTATAAGTTAAACGTTATGACTGTTATGAGTCTGTACTTTTTTTTGTGAAAGTCTGTATAGTTTTTGTTATTATTTGCTAATTATAAAATAAGTTATGTAAGATGTGATAGCTTTACTTAGAGGCAAGTTTTATTTAAATACAAGTTATTGTAAATTTATAATAATAGTTTTATTTGTACACCTTATTATTTTTGGCAAATAGCTTTTTTGTAGTTGACACAGTTGCCATGCACGTTTACATTAGATGCATATTTATGTTTTTATGCTTGAATGGTAAATACTATTGAGTGTCATACCAAAAAGCTAATGGTTGAAAAGCAGATATTCCTACCAACTACGAAGCTTGATTTATGCAGACATCGATTATTTTAAATATAAAGTATAGTAAGATATATGAAATGAAAGGTAAAAAAAGAGAAATAAAACCATGCAAAAAGCGTATTTGAAGGAAAAGTAGTGTAGCGTCTGTGATGCTCTCCAAAGCTGTAAGCAAACGGCAAGCATTCTCAAATGAATCATGGATTTCCAACTGGCCAGTCAGAAACATTTTCGACACCTATTCAGCATTATGCAGAACCAGAAAAAGTAAGTACGGTCAGCATCAAAAGTTGATTAACACTTCAGTTTTTTTAATCTTACTTATTGAGCAAAATATTTGTTCAAAATTTCAGCAGAAGAATTTTTTTTAGAATATATTGAGCGTTTTCAGGAAGAACATCGTAAGCGCCAAAAATCCCAAAAAACTGTTTTTATATTAACCGCCAGATCAACTGATTTTGCATCTAGTTCAAAGTAGAAATATAACTAACTTTTTTAATTTAGAAATTTTCATCGTAAGTTACAACCCATTCAGTTTTTTAACGTAATCTCCACCGACTGGCAGATCGTAAGTATAGTACCTGGCACTTACGATAATAAATTATGCAACGTAAGTTAAATACTTGTCGCTTGCGAAAAAAATTACATAAAAATATTTCTACTATTTTATGATTTTAAGAATTATCGTAATCGACATAGGTACTCATACTAGCTCTACCTAATAATGGTCATCAGTTTTAACGTAAGCGACATATGTATATGATTATACTGAGTCAAATCTTAACATTTGAATTAATAGGGAGGTGCCCTTAAAACACTAAGTAAAAATTTCAAATTGATGCTATAAATATTTTGAGAAATATTTAAAAAAAACCTTCTCCTGTAAAATATGCAAAATGGCGGGCACGATCTTCTTCCTGAAAAGGCTCGATATACTCTTGTCTATTATGTGAAAAGCTAAAAATCAGTTTATTGAAAAAAGTTGTTGTCAATTTAACCTTTTAACCGCTTATGTCGGATTAATCCGACAAATATTTTCGTGCCCATTCCGCCAGAGTCGTATATCTACGACCAAATAACACAGCTCGTTTAATCTGTATTATTATTACATCATCACAGCTCGTTTCATCGGTATTTAATTTTTTGTTTTTTTTTTCGGGCGCTGGGGGCACGATAACTGATATAAAGTCGGGCGGTTAAAAGGTTAATAACATGTAAAAATTATAGTGTTAATCGACTTTTGATGCTGACTGTACCTAGACAATAGGATAATCCCGAAATGTCAGTATAGGTGCAAGCATTGCAGATTTCGTACCCTTTTTACTTGGCAACGGATGAGTATTAAAACTATCAAGAAACATCTGGACAGGATTAAAAAGAGCTGCATTTTTTTTATGGATGGGAAATCATAAAAATGACCCCTCCTGCTCTGGGTGGAGCGGAAGGGAGTGTCAGACTCTTACTGACTAAAACCCATCCGTGTTCCTTCCTTAGTCCTGTATGTTGCGGGGTAGCGGTAACCCTTTCGGACAATCCCGCACCCCCGGCAGGCTTCGGCCCAAAAAATAAATAAATATCTGGACAGGATTAAAAAGAGCTGCATGGAAATAACATTAGGTACTTGTAACAACACTGGTTAAAAGATTAGGTACTTCTCCAAACTTGTTCTTTCAAATGTATTATTTTCTTGATCGATGTTTAACTATTTGTTTCCAGTCCAACTGGCAAGGCCACAGTCTACCTCCCACAGCTGGCATGCTACCTCTCAGCGAGAGCCCTATTCTGGAGCTCACCGAACAAATGGAGTCCATTTAATTGTAATCTTGAATGACCGCATTTACCTTAAACGTTGTTTAAATTATTTTGGTGGTCGGATTGTGTCATTGATTTGAGGAAATTGACTTCTTTCTGAGAAAGACGCGTTATGCTTTTCTAATCGTAAATACAATATTTCCAGAGGAAGAGATTAGACATGGAAAAACGGGAGCAGTTGACGTCATAGTCTGCACATTCTGCCCGATAACAAATCTTTTTATGGTCAACTTCATTTTATTGACAAAGGATTTTCCACTATAATCAGCCGGGGCATACCCCTGAATTAGAATCACTATACAATAGACGTACCGATAAAACCAACTGGGTCTGTCCGTGTCCTCATCAACAACACAATACGACTGTTATCCGAAACGCTTGACGACACTACGATTCATTAGAATACCCGATTGTTATAGGACGTCAGTAAACTTAAAAATGTATAATATTGTTAGTATAAATATGCACTGTGTTAGTCAATAAATTGGCGAAAAACCCAATGAATATTAAATTTATTTAGTGATAAATAACGCGACAATATCCATAGGTTAAGTTGTTACATGGATGCGTTTTAATTTTCTAAGCAACTTTCAAAATCTCTTATGAATTTTATGATGCTCTTCTTGACTTCGTTACGATTGCTTGGACAATAAAATTTTAAATGCATGTAGGTATCAACCGATGCACTCTATTTTTCAAAAGAATTTACTTTTGTATCTCTTAGGTGTATTGAATGCATTCGAATTTAAACGTACTTTATACGTGGGCCGTGTCCATTATACTGCAGTGAAATATTAGAAGTCCATCATAACTTTATAAGATTCAGATCTGTGATGGCCGGCTAACGTACCTATCTATATGTGTAAAGGCTTAAATTGTAAGGGCCTATACTTGCAAATAAAGATATCTATAGTCTGGTTTTCATTACGACACTCATATTTACGTAGTGAGTCCACCCATGTATCTAGCCTGTGTGTCCTCTGTCCTGTACTATGGACATGGGGCCATGTCCGACATTTACTAGTACCTAACTCTTTCTGACTTGCATCTCTTCTTAATCTTAGTGTAAGAGGTATAGTTGTGTATGTCGTAGAAACTTAAACAAACGACCTCCAGTTTTGAATGAATTGTAGAAAACGGATGTTTCTAAAGCCTAATAAATTACGTAGTTTTTCTTAACGTATTGCTATAAACGATTATCCAATAGCTAGAGTGCCACAAGGATAATTTTGGTGTCTGAACAGGAGGGCGTGGTTAGTAAACATTTAGGAAACTGAAATAATAGAAAATTAACAATACCTATGGCGGTGTTAGTTCAGATTTACGTCACGCGCCAAAAAATCCATGTAGGTGCTGCGGTTGTAATTCTAAGTAAGTACCTATACCTACTTATAGCACCACAAAAAAGGTTCAACATTAAAAAACTAAGAGCAATGGATGGAGAGACACCATTTTTACAGTAGAATAGCGTTAATAAAGGAGTCAATAACTAGAAACATCCATAGTGTGTTAGAAATATTTACTTGCATTTGGCGTAATTTATTGATAGTTTGAAAAATATTGGTTTATAATTTCTTCCGAATGACGATCTTGTATAAGATAACAATATTCCTTGTAAATAAACTACCTCTAATTAACTTCGAATACAAGACTGAATTCAGTGTCAATTCAGAACAATGTATTGTCACACGACACCATCCGAATATGGAAGATTTTTTGTTAATATTAAACACAGACAATTTAATTTTTAAGGTAACTTTGAAGAACAGTTTTTTATTAGCGAAGCGTGTTTGTGGCGATTGAAGTTAGGACATATCACAGTTTGTTAGTAAACGTCACTGCACGATTATAAATTAGCGTAGTTAATACAATAATTTTTGACTGTTTCTGTATAAAGTCAACAAAAAAAATTTGATCTTCAATATTCCTACTTGTAGGTACCTAATTTTATAAAGCAACGCTAGGTGAGCAAATTGTGGCTATTCATAATAGTCTCATGTCCCAAATACACGTGCATTTTAGCGACGCATTGGTATATTGACGCATTTTATTGTTATTATCATTGTCCAATTATCTACTAAGTAGATACCTAAAATATAATCGAATCGCCATCAAAATTACCATTTATGATCAGTGCCACACTGATCATTATGAAGGTTTACCGAACCGTAACAATAACTTACATACGTAAGAATTATCTTATTATTACAGTGGAACTAGTTTTCAATAAGTCATTACTAATGTAGAGGATCGTAGAATAGGTGTTTGGAGGCTTTTACACAATTAGAATATTGCCACTTGTATTATATTCTGACATTATCGAGCAGACTTCATGTTATTCGCAATTAATAAATTAATATTAGGTCATTAGATAAGTAGACAATTTTATATAATGGAGGACGTAGAAGACGTAGGTGACAGCGATACGTTCAATTGTTCATTGTACAGACGCCAGCACATCAAGCTATCCGAAACTGTCAAATTTTCCCAATCAACTTTGAACCTTATATTTTAGCAATAAAGTTGAAAATTGATTAAAGGAATTTGACAGATTGTAGTAGCTTGATGTGCTGGCGTCTGTACGAATATTACACGAAATGTTACGGCTTAACAGCTTCCATTGAAGATTTTGTAGTGTCGTTACTTATATACAGTTTTTCGTTGATTGTACCTTTTGGGTTGTGATAAAGTATATGGCTGATTGTTAATCAATGTATAGAGCAGTCGTAATACAATACCTAATTAATAAAACCGTGTTTTATTTACCTAAACCACTTCTTTCCTCCCTGTGAGAGGGAGTAGGCCGTAATCTACCACACGGGCCCAGTGCGGGTAGATGACACAACATGTCTTCGAATGTTTGGTTTTAGGACATGCCGGTTTCCTCATGATGTGTTCTTTCACCGTGTTGGGAGCAGTGGTGATCAATATTTTTAACCCCCGACGCAAAAACGACGGGGTGTTATAAGTTTGACGTGTCTGTGTGTGTGTGTGTGTGTGTGTCTGTCTGTTACATCGTAGCTCCCGAACGGATGAACCGATTTTGATTTTGTTTTTTTTGTTTGAAAGGTGAATTAGTCGCGAGTGTTCTTAGCTATGTTTGAAGAAAATCGGTCCAAGATGGCCGCCGCCACAAAATGGCGGATTACATATATTTTCACAACTCCCTCAATATGGGTATCAAATGAAAGAGCTTGACAAGTAGAATACTAAACACTATTACAAATTTCAAAACCAAGATGGCCGCCACCACAAAATGGCGAATTATATATTTTTTTTTCACAATTCCCTCAATATGGGTATCAAATGAAAGGGCTGGACTAGTAGAATACTATACACTATTAAAAATTTCAAATCCAAAATCGCCGCCACTACAAATGGCGAATTCACAGAGGAATACCTTAGTAGGTATGGAATGAACGCCAACGACCACGAGTAACTAACTAGCTTCACTGTGGTAAAAAAATACGTACAGCTGCGCAGATTTCGGCGACTCACGTGTCGATCGTATAGCATGTTTACTAGTAATATAATATTACAAAGTTTAAAAAGCAAGAAATAAAAGTTAAATTAAAAATTTAAAAAACCCCCGACTCAAACAAAAACCTCTAAAAAGTAAAATAATAATATATATTGGCCCTTTAACTTTAATATAAGTTGCAGGAAATATTTTGATCCAAGCGTCCTCATGTCGGGGGACGGCTAATGAAAACGCCAAACAGATGAGGCTTAAACCCAGCAATAATGGATGTAGCTATTGTAGAAAACATAACTGCTGTTAACTTCCAATTTTCATTAGCCGTCCCCCGACGTGAGGACGCTTGGATCAAAATATTTCCTGCAACTTATATTAAAGTTAAAGGGCCAATATATATTATTATTTTACTTTTTAGAGGTTTTTGTTTGAGTCGGGGGTTTTACACAAAGTAGATACCTAAAACGCTTGTCTGAGTTCGAAACTGTGACGTACAGTAAAACGGGGCTACTTTGACTTCCAGGGTTACTTTGACAAGGCCGATCACAACGCTATGACGCGTTCCCCACACCCCGCGCCTCGCGCAGTATTAAGCGAGGTCACGCACACTTGCTGAGCACACGTGAAAACCGATTTTGGCGCTCTGTTAAAGTAGTTCCAAGGCCTGTCAAAGTAACCCTGGAAGTCAAAGTAGCCCCGTTTTGCGGTACACTGCGGTCGCGGCCACTGGACCACCACTGCTCCTCGCCCTTGTAGGTATATAATTCATCTAAAGTCTATTCAAACTTATGTTTCAAATTCATATTATTTCAAGTTAAACAAATAATTACTTTATTTTAATGCTAATTAAGTTGATTTCAGAGTGACTAGCACTATTGAAAAAGTTGTAAAAATGTTTCAAGTTAGATATAGGTACAGTGGCGGATTTACACATTTGCCGCCAGTAGACTATTCAAATTTTACCGCCCCTACCGACCTCTACAGGGTGTTACGGAAAGGGTATATCAATACAAACGGGTTGAAGAGTGTATCTGTTCTAGAATCTCTGTACAAAATTTCAGCTCAAAAGCATTAAATTTGAAAATGCTTAATATTTTTTTATTTCGACATCACGGCGCTGCAATGGCGCGCGGCGGCGTGATGTGCGTGTACTAGGCGCACAGACACACTACAGATAATGGATAATGGCCCTCGTAGTGCGGTGACACGTTTGTTATGATTTCAATTTAATAAAATATCGAAATAAAAAAATATTAACCATTTCAAAGTTACTGCTTTTGAGCTGAAATTTTGTACAGAGATTCTAGACCAGATACACTCTTCAACCCGTTTGTATTGATATACCCTTTCCGTAACACCCTGTACAATAATGTCCCATGTCTTTTTTTGTATACTGCTTCGCCTTTTCTTTAATATACTTAAAATGTTCTCGTTCATTAGCTACGAAAAAAACTTGCAAAGAGATTTGTAAAGATCGACAACTGTGATAAAATCTAGAAGCCTGAATTTGAGCATTAACTTTGTTTATTCTATCCTAAAAAACCTGGTAGGTCTATAAAATATTAATCTTTTTAATTTCACTAAGACATTTAAAAAAAATGTTAGCCTCAAATTTGCCACCCCTAAAATCTGCCGCCCTAGGCTCCAGCCTACTCAGCCTATTGGTATAAATCCGCCACTGTAGATATAAGTAGCGTAAACTGAACTTTATTGTAGGTATAGGATTTAAAGTTATTTTTCAATAAATTCATGCTTGTTTACATTTTTGGCAAATAAATCGTGAATGTAGATTAGGTACTTATGTTAGATAGAAGTTGAAACTGTTTGGAGGATCTGCGCAAACATCAAGTCGGCTCAGCTAAGCTATTTTCTTAGTGACATGTAATCATAATATTTATAAATATCCCCACGTTTACCTGTGTGGTGGTTTGATAATTACTTAGGTATGTTTATTCCATCGTGGTTTTCAAAAATAGTTTCCATCAAAAAAATTTCAGGAGCAGCCGGAGCCTGGATTTGCCCGGTTGATGGCAATGGGTTCACCCCCTATTACATGGGACTTAAATATAACGCGAAATGTGGCTGTAGACAACTCTGCCTAACCATTCAGGGATTATAGGCGTGATGTTATGTTGTTGCTGTCTATTGTTCTCGAACATCGCGACCGTTATAAAACCTCAGCATGTTTGGCAAACATGTTTATTTATTTATATATACTTTATTGTACACCACAAAAATACATAACATGAAATAAACACATTAAACACTACAAAATATACATATAATATGTTTTGATAATTTTTGGCGGCAGACACCAGACCATAGATTTTTAATGTGTTCAATACCTTTATATTACCTACCTAACTAGCTTCTGTCCGCGACTTCGTCCGCGTGAAATTCGTACTTTCCTCTAAAAGTTTCGAAAATGTATGTTGGTATGATCTTTATAATTAATTTAGATAAATAAGTATTCGGGCCAATTTTTAAGTTTATAGAACAAAGGAATCAGATTTTTCAAATAAACTGTATCCCCGCTTTTCACCCCCACAGGGGTGGAATTTTGAAAAATTGTTTAAGATGTGTCCATAACTTGACTCAAAGTTTATTTATACCAATTTTCGAGCTAATCAAGCCACGCAGTAAAATCCTCCCCTTTAAAATTAACTACCTCTTTTCACAGAGTTAGGGGTAGATTTTCGAAAAACCCTGATACACGTTATTAATTATTTTTAGTCCTTAGTGTAAATACTAAGTTTCAAGTTAATCGGACAGGGCGTTAAAATTCTTCCATACAAATTTTGACACCCCCCAATACCTCTTTAGGGGGTATTTTAGAAAAAAGAAAAATTCCAAACTTCATAATTTACTTAGATAAGTATTCGTGCCAAGTTTTAAGGTTATTAACTCAAGAAATAAGATTTTTCATTCAAACAAAATCCCCCCTTTTCACCCCCTTAAAGGTTGAATTTCCAAAAACCCCTTCTTATTCGATACCTACTCTTCACAAAGAACACACCCTCCAAAATTCATGTCCCTAGGACCAGCGGTTTAGACTGCGTTGATATTTCAGTCAGGTCGTTCATCCCCCTTTGGGGGAGAAATTATCAAAAACGCTGAGACACGTATAAATTAGTTTTCAGTCGTTAGCCTAAATACAAAATTTGAAGATCCTAACTTTTAAACTGACGGACTTTCATACACAACTTCACCCCCCTTTTTAACCCTTTGGGGGTGGAATTATCAAAAACGCTGTGACACGTGTAAATTAATTTTTAGTCGTCAGCCTAAACACAAAATTTAAAGATCCTAACTTTAATACTGACGGACTTTCATACAAACTTTCATCCCCTATTTAACTCCCTTAGGGGTTGAATTTCAAAAAATCCTTCCTTATTCCTTGTCTACATTATAAAGGGAACCATTGTGTAAAATTTCAGCTTTCTATGTCCAAGGGTTTGGGCTGGGCGTTGATAAGTCAGTCAGTCAGGCCTTTTGTTTTTATTTATATAGATAGATAGATACTTTCCGGGATAAAAAGTACCCAGTGTGGTGCCCAGGATATTAAAGAATAATTATACCAAGTTTCATCGTAATCGAACCGGTAGTTTTTGCGTGATGCCTGAACAAACAGACAGACAGACAGACAAAATTTTTTTTAATCACATTTTTGGGTTCGGTGTCGGTCTAGTAACACCCCCTGCCATTTATTTTTTTGATATTTTCAATGTACAGAAGCCAGCACATCAAGCTACCCCAATCTGTCAAATTTTCCCAAATGAATATGAACCTTATTGCTTTGTAGTAAAGTTGAAAATCTATCAAAGAAATTTAACAGATTGGGGTACCATGATGTGCAGGCGTCTGTACAGAATTTTCACTTCTACAGATTTATTATAAGTATAGATTACTGCAACTGTAATCAATCACGTACCGTCTGGCGCAAAAATGTGTAAGTAGGTATTGCTTCCGTCTTTATCGCACCTAAGTGGCGCAGAGGCACTTATAGATAGTATGAGGTCTCTAACGGTCATTCACTTGTTCACTTGTGCATGTGCAGTGTGTTTGAGTAGTGTGGTGTTGAGAGTAACGAGAGTTCTTTTATTTACCGAATTATTTACAAAAAGGTCGTGACCTATATGACGTAGACAATACGCAGCCAAAGATAATCACTAAGTACAATATATCGCTGACAGCTGACGGTCAAAGTTTGTTCCATAGTTTGTTCGGAAGAAAAATAAAACAAAGAGACGTTTCAGCCAATTTTTCCGGAGCATTTCCGCAGTTTTCTTAAAATGGAAGGACCGATAAAACTTACCGAATTGATTAAAAACAAAGGCAAATTCAGCTACTCATTTGAAGTGACTCCTGATGTTTCCGAAGAAGATATTGATAACTTAAAGGTGGATCCTGTTTTCTTCTCGGTGACTTGGCACGCGAAGACCCACAAATGTGCGAACCTGAGTATAGATCCTTTGCGAACTGCTAGCCTTTTGAGCAGAAAACGAAAGCAGGTATTACTGCACCTATCGTGTGATATGATGAAGGCTACTTATTTAGTGAAACTATTGGCTTTGCTTCAAGAAAATAATATTTGCAATTTATTATTGGTTTTGGGAGGTAAGTTAATTTTCTATATGTAACACAAAAGGCAATGTGGCAGTAGGAATGTAGATTCAATTAGCACTAAGTAGGAGTAGAGTTTGGTACCTATGTGCTTGTATCTAGATAGGAAGGTAAGTTTCAGATTGTGCCTTAGGCGATTCGCACACTGCACCGTTACGGAGCGGGACGCAGATAACGTGCCCCCCGCATGATTTTTAACCGACTTCAAAAAAGGAGGTTCTGTATTCTACCCGTATGTATGTATGTATGTTTGTATGTCCGCAATTTTCTCAAAAACGCATGAACCAATTTTGATATTTTTTCACTAATATGATCTACATACTTTCAGGAAGGTTTTAGTATATAATACATTAAGTAATTATTCTTATGTACGAAGTTATATGCATAAATGTACTGCATGTCTGGCATTTCTATGCGAATTTTGATGATTCTTCTAGTCGGTGTCTTTAATTCTTCATTCAATGCACAAGTGTTAATTGAATTTGTGTGGGGTAGGTTACAACTAAAAAGTGAAAAATAAAATCTTGTATACAAAAAAAAAACAACCGACTTAAAAAAAACACTACAAAGTGATAAATAGGTTACTTTAATTTCGGAAGTCGGTGTCAAAAACGAAAATGCGGAACCATGGATGGACACCGACTCCCCAAATTAAAGTTATTTATCACTTTGTAGTGTTTTTTTTTTGTAAAAAAGTTTTTTACGTACAAATTCAATAATAAAAACGTGCTTCCGGAATTTGGCTCCGTTTCACGCACCCCGCTGCGTAATGCGGTGCAGTGTGCCAATCGCCTTACAGAAACCAGCAAAAAATATGTCTCAAATTTCGCCCTACCTACTAAGCTACTAGCACACCCCGGACATCCCATACAACGCTCGCAAAATAATTACCTACTACTACATTAAAAAATGACGTTTGTATACGTATGAATGTGTGCGTGAGGTACTTGTGTTTGCGAGCGCTCTTGTTAGGTAAAGAACTGCGACGAATATGTGTGGTGCGGGGTGAGGTGCGGTAACTGATGTTAGTGCGGGGAAGGGACTGCCCCAAGTGGCTTATCATTCATAACAGTTTTAGTGAGTGACTTCCGTTGCTGGTATGTCGACATGCCTCATACCTTTTAATAACAATAATTTATCTTTTACAGAGGGATACGATCCTGAGACCTCGGATTTCAAGAACACTTCGGAAATGATAAAATTCATAAGAAAGGAGACAGACGATTATTTCTGTATTGGTATTGCGGGCTTCCCCGGCTGCTCTGATGAAAAGCTGATGCAAATTAAAGATAAAATTGACATTGGGGCCAACTTCATTTTGACACAAGCATTCTTTGATGTTGATGCGTTTAATCATTTCAAAGAACGTATTGATAAAATGGGCTTCGATGTACCAGTAATACCTGGAGTATTTTCGTTTGAATCACCCAAACAGCTAGAGGGCTTTATAAAAATGTGTAAAATAAAGGTATCTGATGATTTGTTGGATGCTGCTATTAATAAAGAGAAAATGAATAAACCTTGTACCGAAATAGTTAAGCAGCTAATACAACAGCTACAATCTAAATGTAACACGACTCATTTTCATTTCTATACAATAAATAAATTTGAAAATGTTCAAAAATTAATTGAAGAAATAAATTAATTCTGTTTAGCAACCATTTTTTTTTCTCCTATCCCTACTGAGAAGCCTAAGGGCCTAAGGGCCGGCGCTAACTGACGGCACGGCACGGGGTGTGTCATAGCAAATGATTTTATTACTAATCAAGTTATTTTGAATCTTATTTTAACGAGTTTAGAATTCATGTTACTTTATTTCGATACCACGATGCCGTGAAATGACGCGACGTGCCGCGGGTTGCCGCGGCTCGCCATTGCATCCCGCGAGACGTCGCGCGTCGCGTCATTTCACGGCATCGTGGTATCGAAATAAAGTAACATGAGTTCTAAACTCATTAAAATAAGATTCAAAAGAACTTAATTAATAAGACGCACTTTGTGTAGAGGAATTATGATTGCTAAGCTAGAAGGTTGAAACTTATGCAGCGGTCATTTCGATTAATGTTATTTTTTTTTAGATTATTTCCATGGAAGGTGGGTAGGCCTTTAGTGTGGGACGCAACTTGTGTCGATACTCTTGCGCCATCCCACCTTCCTGGATCGAGCCGTTTGGGGTTGAAACTAGTGAATAGTCCCGGGAAATCCCGGAACCGAAAGTACCGGGAAATCCCCGAAATTTGCGTCGTTTAAGGATCCGGGATTTTTTAAATCAAATCCCGGTTCTTTCGGTACTTTCGGGAAAAGATACTTCGCGTTTAGAATATTTCTAATTTTATTGCCTAAAGCCCGACCGCCTAAAGCGTGGAATACACTTGCTACCTAGTAGAGTTGAGTGTTGAAACGGACAAACTAAAAGAAAGACGAAATGACAAGGCAAAATAAAAACATTTAAATCAAATAAAACCTACTAAACTGTTTTATGTTAAAAAGATGTTGCTGGTAGAATATGCGTAGTTACCAGTTAAATTATACTAAATAAGACTGATTTAGTGTCTATGTGACGGGGCAAAATAAAAACATTTAAACCAAATCAAATAGAACATTTTATTTCTTGTTTTCTTGTTTTATTTGTTGTTACTGTAAAAGCCCGAACTGTGGTAAATCTTAGCATTTACCGGTAAATCCTAAGATTGACCAAGTCTCACCGGTAAAAGTCCGAATTGTTCTATAAGAATCTTTAATTTCAAACTAAACTACTACATTAATTAAATTCACACACGTTCTTAAATTTTCCGTTCGGAAACCAGGACGGAAAATATAAGCACGTGTGCGCTAAGGAGAACATTTTGTATGAAATGCTTGCATTCGGGTTTCCGAATCTGAATTCCGAATCAGGAAACCGGACGTTTGCGGCCGGCCTTAGGCGGTCGAGCTTTAGGCAATAAAATTAGAAATATTCTAAATGCAAAGTATCTTTTCCCGAAAGTATCGAAAGTACCGGGAATCCCGGTTCTTTAGCCAGAAGGTCCCAAAAATCCCAGTTCTTGAAAACAGAACCGGTTCTGCATTCCCTAGTTGAAACCCTCGGGCCGTGGGGTCCGAGTGCTCATGGACTTTTAAAGGAAAGTTCAAAACGGCTGGTTGACACTTCCCGTGACACAAGGGCTGGTTTTTACCTTGGCCAAAGGCTAAGCATTGCCATACAACGTGGTAATGCCGTCAGTCTCTTGGGTACATTACCAGTCGACAGCGATGCGGATGAATTTTTCGACGCTATATTTTAGTTTGTTTATAGTTTTAGTTAAGTTAGGTTTTAATTTTGTTATTTTTATTTATTTAGGTATAGTAATAAGCATGTAGCAATCTGCATCAGGGCATAATTCCCTTTGATTTTATTTTAATAAAAACAACTCCGACAGTTCCATAAAACCGACACAAATCTATTAATAAAAGAGTTTGATCGTCAGTCCACTCCATTTTGGCGCGAATACAAACATAACTCAGTGTAGCGGTGGTTACAAGCCCACTGACCAGCCGCGCCGACCATCCCCACTAGCCAGAGCCGCGCGGGTTCGTTTGAAGTAGACCGATAACCGGCGGGTTGAGAGAGGCCGTCCGCGCGGCCCTGTTTGGCCGCGCGGCTCAGGCCTCGCTCACGTCCACACTCATGAGGCTTGGCCGCGCGGCTCGGCCTCACAAAGCCGTGCGGCCCTAGTGAGGACGCGCCTTAACTAAACGTTAAGTGCAGGGAACGAGTCGTTTTAAACTTTTCTGATAAAAAATTATCATACACGACCCTTGCCACCGGCTTCGTTTAAACAGTGTAGCTAACACACAAGACAAATTACGAGAGCAAATTGCTTGTTATAAGGGAGTAGGGACACGTATTACATAGAAAAAAAAAGCTAGCAGGTTGTCTATATTTTTTAACTTACAAAGGAACGTGAGCTCGCTGTCAATGTCAACTCAAATTGATTGAACTCATGAACTGTCAGTCAACAATAGGAAAGATTTAGGTTATGCGGGGCTGATGTAAAGAAAACGATAATATCATCAAATAAAAATTGTGGTAAATAGAAATTATTACGGATATTATTTCGAGTAATAATTTCTGGAGTGCTCGTGCGTGAGTTTCCTTACATTCTTTTACTGCTTCTACAATTATCGATTATTACTGGCGGCACACATTACAGAAATAAAAATTTACATTGTAGGTGCTCAAAAAACGGTGAAAAATGTCGTTTCCCGATAGACAGCAGCGGAAACTATGTTGGGACTCCAGAGATCGTTACTGGGAATGCCTAGATAAGGAAAATGTTAAAGACAATTCAGAGAAACCTAAGGCATGCTTGGATTTAAGACAAATGTTTGAAAAGTCCTGCCCTACGCAGTGGGTCTCGCATTTCGATAGAAAAAGAGACTTTAACGTTTATAAAGAGAAAATCCAGAAAGAAGGATATGAACCCATTAAAGACTCATAGTTATATTATCCTTTGATTGTTATTGTAAATATAGATTATGTAGTAAAAATTATGTTTCATGAATAATTGTTGTCTTTTATTTATTTTTTATTATATAATTAATCTGCTAATAGTCTCTTTATCAGACATACCTTATGCATAAAGTAGGTAAAGTTATTATTATTTTTAAATTGAATGTTTATACTTTACTTTAAACACTATAGAATGATTACCCTTTTCAGATAATTTAATATTACACAATGGAGAGATATGATAAAGTTTTAGCAGAGATTAACATTTCTACTTGTGAATTGAAGATAAAGTCTATACAGGTAACCCTTGTTTTATTTTTTGATCCTGATTTTAATACTTTAGTTAAGTACCAATAAACAAAAAGCACTGCCTACTTTTAATGTATTAACCATTTTCATTTCATATAATTTTCAGGATGTGCTAAAATTATCAAAAGAAAACTCTAATACCACTAAAGAATTTTGGAACCAAGTGTCTGAAATTTTATGGGCTCATTTACATACAGGATTTAAAACATTTGACGATCAATTGCTATGCGCAACATGCTTTTATACAGTGATACCACTATCGGATAAACAAAATATTTATTTAACTGAATTATTACAAATGATTGACAAAGAATTATTCATAAAGAAAGGGCATGAAGGAAAGTCTGTGAAAACATACAATGTGGTGTCTATGATGTATGGAATGTTTCAATCAACTTTTCTTACACAGAAAACTGACAATGATGTCTCAAAAACTGCGCCTGTTTTAAAATCAATATTTGATTTACTTCTACTAATGGGATATGAATATTCTCAATTCACATTCATCTCATTTAAGACAATAAAATTATTCAAAAAGGTTCAAGGCACAGACTTTCAAGAGTGTATCTTCAGTAAAGAAAATCAGATCAAATTGTTAAATTTTGTTAATCATAATTGGGAAAATCCTGTAACAGGAATAAGAGATTTGAATAGGTCTATATTTCAGACACTAATTTCAACAATAGATGATGAAATGTATGAGACAGTGGTGAATGAAATCAATGGGTTTTATTGGAACAAAGCAAAGTATCTGATGCTCTCAGAAATTATTGAACACAGGAAAGGGAACTTATTCTCTTTAGTACAAGATAACAAGTGGGTTGATGGCCTCATATACAGTCTACATAAACCAGGACTGGTTTCTGCTGGAGCTGATATGTACTATGCATTGCTTAAAAAAATCAACTTTGAGAGTGATTGGTGCAAATTATTCCAATGCCAAGTCATCAAAATATTAAATGGATCCAGCAGCAAAGCTATTGAGAATTTCAAAAACTTCTGGTGTTTGATCACCATGAAGAAATTTCCAACATTACCTTATGTATTACTTGATGAATTAAAAGACCAGGATAACTCAGAAAAAAATCTGTGCAGCCAATTGTGTATAATGAAACAAGCAAATAAACTAGGCATCATAGAAAAAAAATGGAATTCCACTGAAGATTTTGGGCATGTTGAAAATACTGTTTTGAAAGGAATAGACCACTGCAACTATTACATTAGAATGTTAGCATTTGATATTGTCTGTGTGTCACAAAGGAAGTTAGTTCCAAGTCAATTGGAATATGATTTAATATTGAACTTCATAAACAACAATGTGAACTCAGATTGTACAGTGTTAAGATTGAGTATGTTAAACAGCCTTAACTACTTCTTAACACAACTGCATTCCATATTTTTGATTGTGATGGTCAAAGATAAGAGTACTAAAGAATTACAAGACTTACTAGAATTTTGTAAAAGACTACAGAGTTTTGTGGTAAACTCAATTAACTTGAACGGCAATTATCAAAGGAAGATCACATGTGTGAAACTATGCAACACCATTGTAAGTTGTTTTAGTGAAATTCCTTGCAAGAAAAGAGGTCAGACGAGACATGCAAACATTACAATGATAGAGTATGTGAAGGAAAAGGGATGTTGGATACTGTCCACTGATGATTTTGTTGTAAAGCTAGTAAGCTTACTAAAAGACCCTACAGATGATGTCAGAGAAAATGTGATAAAACTTTTACTGAACCACTACTCTGAGGAATTAAAAGAACCAAATATTATGCAACATCTAGTAAACGGTGCTCTGAAAAGTATGAAGAGCAAGTTCTTCTATGAGATCAGTTGTGGCCAGAGTATGTTTAAATTATTGACCAATTTACTCATCAAAGATAAACATTCCATAGCAGAATACAAATGTGTTGAAGACATCTTTTATTTTGCATATAATGAATTAATTACTGAACATAAAGCAAAAACAGATATAGTGAATTCTATTGAAACAGGAAAACAGTTACATTCCTTCATGAACATTTTGTTAGTTGTATTGGAGACTTGTGTTTCAAGTTCCTACAATATTGATATTCATAGAATTATGCCAGAATTTGTTGAGGTCTTGGAAAGTATATCCAACCAGTTTGCCTGGGAGGAAGAAAGTTCAACCAGTTCAGATTTTTCTAAAATGAGTGACATGGTTGAAAGTATGATTGATAATTCTGGTCTTAGTATTGGTGATGAAGCTGATCAGACAAAAATATCTGGTTTGCACCAAATTGTATTGAATTCCCTTTGGTTGAATGTTAAGGTAAAACTTCTAATAGTATTTATATAGCGCTGTGTGACCTAAACCCGCACTTAAGTCACGTTTTTCTGGGTTAAGTAGTCCATTTTTACACAGAAAAGCGCAATGCACGGCATTTACCACCATTGCTACGCTCGGACGCTAATTTCACGCTGTGCAATAAAAATAAAATAGTTTATTTGCACCTTCGAGTAAAACACATGGTTTGTAATAAAAATAGGCCTAAGGTAAGTAGAGTTGTATGATAGAGTTGCAGCCAATACCTTAGCTAAGATAACTTAATATCTTGTAATAATGGACTGCTTAAGTCACACGTAATGTACAGACGCCAGCACATCAACCTACTACAATCTGTCAAATTTCTTTAATAGATTTTCAACTTTATCTCTATAACATAAGGTTCAAAGTTGATTGGGAAAATTTGACAGTTTTGGGTAGGTTGACGTGCTGGCGTCTGTACTATTTTAACAGTTCTATTTTTGTAATATTTTATATTGTAATTAATGATTTGATTATTATAGGCCTCTTGCGATTTGGCGTCGATTTTGGTGCAGCTGAATAAGGATGATGCCAGTATGTGTGAGAAGTGCCTGAATATAATAACACATGTTTTGGAGACATCTCGTCATAAAGGAGCCATTGAAGCTGCAGGAGCTTCTCTGGGTAAATAGTCTAGCAGATTCGACATTTAATTTTGATTTACGTTTGTAGGGATATGGCGAATCATAGTGCGGTGCGGTGTTCCATGTCAAACAAATATCAACATTGCATCTCCGTAAATTAAGCCGAAAATCAAATAATCTCAACCGCGTACCTCTGTCCGCAATTCCGCAGTGATGTTCTCTCTGACTAATGGAAGTTTATTTATTTTCACCTTTATTTCAAGTCATGCAAGGTTGCTATTTACTTGCTGATGAAAACTGTGCTGGTCGGCGCCCGGCTCTTATAAAAGCTAAAGGTGTCTATACCTGCTCTATATGTTTCTGAATTTTAGGAAAAGGCATTCAATTTTTATCATCTTTGTCTGAAGAAAACAAAGCTTCAGAAGTGCCCAACTCTTTACTGCGATGCAAACTGAACGATTTGATATCAGAAACCAATAAAATGGCGTCTATAACGAGAAGGGGCGCAGGCCTATCTATCATGGTGCACAGAATAGTATCGTGTGATATGAAGAAGGGGAAAGTAAGAAAATCTTGAATATATTACATACTTTACCATAACCCTTTTACCTAAGGCTTGATTTTTCATTAGTCAGATATTTTTATCTGAGGAATAAATATTGCGGTTTGACAGCTTTTGTAAAGAAATTATATCAAATGTGGTTATAAAGGGGTTTGAAGATTTTTGTATGGAGGGTGGCCCTAAGGTCGGGCGCCATTTTGATTGATTATAATTATATACTATTCAAAACAAAATAAGAGCCACCATGTATTTTGTGTATTCTAATAATTGTATTGGGTTTGAGGGTAGATAAATAATTAAATTGAATTAGCTAGCTAATTTTTAATGCAAAAACCTTAAAATTAAATTTATTGATAGATAAAAGAACATCTGATTAGTGTTTTTGTAAAAAATGCAATTTCAGCAAAAAAATACATTTAATGAAAAAAGAGGTTAAAACAAAAATGTTGAAAGCTTTTTTATCTTTTTTGCACTTCTTTAGTATCGTGTATGTCCTCCTCTTTTTCGAACATGTTCTTGAAGCCTGGATGGCACACTCTCCACCAGATGTCGCACTGTCTCTTCTGAAATTTGTTCGCAACTTGACTTTAGCATGTTAATGAGCTGTCGTTCATTATGTAAGGGTTGATTTGTGTCCCGGACACTTCTTTTTAACAAATCCCACATGTGTTCGATGGGGTTAAGATCCGGACTGTTGGTAGGCCACGGCAAGACACGTATACCAGCATCGTCTAGGGCTTCTCTAGTGGCTCTAGCTGTATGAGCGCGGGCATTGTCGTGCATTAATGTGAATCTTGCACCAATTCTTTGTGCAATTGGCATCACATGAGTCTTACTATCACCTCAATTTATCGCACAGCCGTTACCGTGCCTCCGCTGAGTATTGCGGGTTTGATTCGACCTGATAGAGATTCCTCCCCATACGATGACATTGGGACCCCCAAATCTGTCAGTTTCATGGATACAAACATCCGAAAATCGCTCACCTTCTCGTCTCCATACTCTAATATGACGATCATCACTAAAAAATTTCACTTTACACTGATCAGTGAACAATACTGAGCTCCATTCACTTATGTCCCAGTCCAGGTGCAGCCTTGCGAATGATAATCGGTTTGCACAGTGTACACTTGTCAATGGAATCCGCAGTACGCGTCTCCTAGAAAACTGCTGGTCTTCATGTAACCGATTTCTAATCATTTGGTCACTCACGCGGGTACCGATCGCCTGGCGTAAGCGATTTTGTAAGGCGCGGGCGGTGACGACGCGCTCTCTTCGCGCAGTCAAACGTATGTAGCGGTCTTCTTGCGAGGTGGTTGCTCGATTCCTGCCAAATAACCGTCTTCTGGTTACACTCCCAGTCTCTTGAAATCGATTCCAAGCATTCTGGATCGCTCGCCTTGAAAAGTCAAGCTGTAAAGCTACAGAACGCTGCGAATGTCCCTCTTGGATCAATGTGATGGCTATAGTTGCGCTTTGCAGGTCCATACGTCTTCGGATCCTCGGCATAGCGCTTTCAAAATGTTTATCCACGTTGTAACTTAGCAAATGTAAGACTGTTCCTAAAAGAATCCACAATTTAAATGACTTAAGTATTCGTCTTAGAATAGGGTAAATTCAATTGGTTACAAAAAAAAGTATCAAAGTAGCCCACTTTAAAAATTATGCAAGTGGTATCCTCACATTATGTTTGTTAATACTTCAGGATATACCAGACAAAAGATTTATCGTTTAAGACCGCTTTAAAATAATTTAATCAGATCGGATGTTAAAATTCACAAGTGGCTCTTATTTTGTTTTGAGTAGTATATATATCGAAAACAACAAGGATTTTATTGTTTCTTTTCCCTCCAGGTAAGTATATTGAACTAATGAGGTAATAGAAACGTTATGAAACCTTTATGGAGAGGAAACAAATGAAGAATAGACATTTTTTAAATAAATAATTAAACACGGCAATTTATAGTTCGTTTTTTAATCCTAGAGACTAATCTGACATTTAAGTCTTTTGTGTTTTCGTTTTTTTTTTAGTATAGAAGTTTGATATTACACTTGTCAGATTAGTCTCTGGGTTTAAAAAACGAACTATAAATTGCGGTGTTTAATTATTTATTTAAAAAAATGTCTATTCTTCTTTTGTTTCTTCTACATAAAGGTTTCATAATGTTTCTATTACCTCAATAGTTCAATATGCTTACCTAGAGGAAAAAAAAAACAAAAAAATCCTTGTTGTTTTCGACTTATATTTTGGTGAATAACTCCGAAACCTGACGCTTTAGGATATTATGTTATATCACATTTTTTGTTTGTATAAGTGTCCTCTATCTAAATATATAACTTTTGTTGTGCACCGCGATTCTGAAAAAAAATCAAAATGGCGGCTGATTTTAGGGCCAAAACCTTCCAACCCCTTTATTCTTTAGATACAGTGTGAGTCTTCATAAAGTGCACATATGGAAATGAGGGAAACTAAGCTTAATTTTATCGACGGAATAAATATTTAAAAACATCTAAAACAAGAAAAAAAAAAATCTTACTAAAGTTTTGTATGTAGCCAAGTGCAAGGTCTTTCTTTAACAGTTGATAGGAAATGTTGTGACGAGTTATAAACATATTATTTTTACTTTTAGAAAGCTGATACGACGGATAATAATTTAAAGTAATAAAAATGGGTAGGTAATCCGGGCTTTTCTTGAGAAATTTTACAATTAAGCATTGTAAAAATTTATGAAAAAATATCAGATTTTTGTTAAAAAAAATACCTTAATTCTGAATTGAGGGCGTTTTTTTTTCTTTTGTTATTATTTTATGAGGACGGACTGTTATTTCCAGTCATTGCTGAGTTTGTTTCATTGTAACAGATCATTTAGTTTAAAAGTTATACCGGTTTGTTGTCACAGCAGCAAACAAGAATTTAAAAAATGCTATAATTTTCTTTTTTAGATTTTTAAAAATATTTTTTCCGTCGATAAAATTACTTAAGCTTAGTTTCCATCATTTCGATATGTGCACTTTATGAAAACTCACACTGTATATTTGACTACTGAAAAAAAGTAAAACATCAGCCCTTAGCTACCTGCATAAATATTTATTTTTAAATATTGTTTTTAAACGTTATAGCATTATTCTTTGTTTCAGCCTTTATTCCATTACTTCATAAATACTCTATTACAAATATGTGATACCACAAAAGACACTCCAAAGAAGAATGACGAAAATCAGATTGACTTACCGAAAGCAATCTATATTCATTTTATGACGAGAATAGTCACTGACAGCAGTTTAGCTTCAGACATGATGTTTTATTTTGCCAGATTGGCTGAACTTGCGTTCAGTAATCTTACAAGTCATCATTGGCAAATCAGGTAGGTAAATTGTCGTAGATCCCTAATGCTAACTACAATTTCTAACAGGGATGTTGCGGATATTCGCGTCCGCATCAATTTGGACATCTGCATCCGCAATCATCAATGTGGATGCAGATGTAGCGCAGGTTGCGCCAAAAAATTGGGTGGAGCCGGATAATGGCGCCTGCCGTGGGCACGTGCTGATAGACCAATAGGAGTGGTTTGCTCATTTGCTTCTCGTAAATCAAAAGTAACGTGTTTAGTTGCACTTATTGTAAGAAAATTTAAGATTTCGAATGTTATTGTGAGTATACAGTATTGATTAATGTCACCATCGACACAAGGTGAGGTTTTCTGCACCCGTACGAAGTTTCTAAAAAAATCTTAAGATTGATTGTGGATGACAAAAATCTGCATCTGCAACATCCCTGATTTTAAACTACAATTTCTATTAAATTTACTTACCTATAGTGCTACTCTTAAATATTTCCAGGAATGCAGCTCTTCAGTTATATGGAGCCTTAATACCAAAGCAAATAGGTGAGAAGAAAGCTTCAGGCAGTGATGAGCAAACTATAGCGACCGTCGCGTGCGATGAGCTGCGAACACATTCACCAAAGTTATGGAAGTATATAATGGAACAATTGGAAGATAGTAATGAACCTGATATAGTTCAGTCTCACTCAAACTTAGTACCAATCTTGAATTTGTTGGCAAACAGTGCAAAGAGGTACAACTTTTCTTATGACATGGCAGAACAGAAAACTGTTAATGAGGAATTATTTGATCATTTGGTCTTGCTTCTTGATAGTCCCATACACACAGTCAGACGCTTGACAGCCAAATGCATATTTAACATTCATGAATTTCAGAATATCTCTGATTATTTATGGTTTTTATTATACCATGTTTGTGTGTCGGAAAATTTTCTACATGGTAGTTTAATTTTGCTAAACCTATGCCATAAGTATTATTCTTCGAATCAGGCTTACGAAAAGCACTTTGAAAAGTTCGAATATATATTCAGAACAAAGTTTAGTAATGAGTGCCACTCATATTCATGTACAAAACTGTTTGAAGATATCTTTATAAACAACTACACGTTAGAAGATATTGAAGGAACAATGTTGGAAGTTAATAGTAATGTGGCCTTCCCTGGAGTTGATCTGTGGGCAGAAGCTCGATTGAAAAAATATATTATAAATATAAGTCCATGGGATGAAATACCAGCTCTGCTAAATATAATATTAAAGCAGAGTAATTACGAAAAGTATTGTGAAATAATTTTCTTGAAACTTAACACACAGGAATGTAAAGCAGAAGTTCTTTTGAAAGTGGTTGAAGTACTGCTAGCATATGAGAAGAAATATTGCAGCAGTATTATTTGGAGAATACTTTTTGAAATATCTCTAAATACTAATCTATCTGGCCATTTAGATCCGGCAGAACTCCTGAAAAATTTACTGGAAAAAGAATCAGTATACATAATAAGATACAGTATCCCATTGTTAGCAAGAAATATTGCAAACATTCAGAATTATGATAAACTGAATTTGATGAAAATCATAAGAAAATTTAGTGATTTTGAAAACTCAGATGTGGATATGAGATGCATAGCAGCAATTGCTAATAATGAACTTGCAAATGAGTTTGATGACTTACCTGATTCAATGAAAGTTACTTCAATCAAATGTGCAATAATACTGTTGCAAGATGAAGATGAGGATGTGAGACACTTAAGCGTGAACTTCTACCATAGACTAAGTAAACACGAAACACCAGTACAACCATATGTTTGTTTAAATAATATATTAAGTAGTCAATTTTTGTGCACCACATTTAATGGATCTCAGCATTTAATTAATGAACTTTTAAAAGAATTATCAGAAATATTACAATCAAACCACAGTACAGATGACTACAATCCATTTGCAAATGATTCTAAAAATATTTACCTTGAACCAGATGTACTGAAACAATTGATTGGAAACTTGAATACTGTGTAATTTATAAATAAATATCTGGACATTTTTATTTGATTAATTGTTTTATTTGTTCTTAAAAAATTAAAAAAACGAATTAGTATTAAGTATAAATATCATGTACAATATCAAACTAAGGAGGCTTATGAATAAAATGGGGTATTTAATTACAAAACCAAGGACAATGGGGAGGAATCACTCATCGTAACAGTACATTTGTGGTGGAGTAGTATCATCCAACTGAATAGAAACAATATGGCGACCGGGTACCATGACAAGTCCAAGTACTCTTGGTTCTTCTGTTTCACCATCACTGCCTTTCAGGTACTCGGAACAAGCTCCTAGAAAAGAAAAACTCTTCATATGAAATGATATATGTAGAAATATAGTGGAAGTAGTAAATACTTAAATATATCTAACCATCTAACTTTATATCTTTCATTTCATCATGAAGGTACTTAAGTTATTCTTCTTGTTCTACTAACATTACAACATGAAAGTTTATAAATAGTAAGAAGCCGTTTCCTTACCTAGAATGACATTGGCATCCCGATCTGTGCACAAAAATACTCCAATTAGAACCCTTCCATCTGTCATCTCTATTCTAAAGTTCATATTCAGCCACTTCTTCAGTTTAGCTTTCCCATCTTCAACATCCTGGAATGCGTAAGAAAACACCTAGTTACCTACATAGATTGTTATAGCAGGGCTATGAGGTTGTTGGCCTTTCCCTAATATCACTTTGTAGTAATCTAATCTAAACAAAAAAACAATTAATTTATCGTTTTTAATTGATTTATTAACAATTTTCACATTAGCGAAAAATAACATCGATTAAGCAATATGTTGAGGAACTTTATTCTTGGTTTCGTACTAGAATCTGTATTATAGAAATATATGCACGCAGTCTAATGACCACTATTGCCATGATAAAATGCACCATCTAATTCCAAGTAAATCTTTTTGTTGGATATGCCTTTAAAAATAATTTTTCTAAGGAGTCATAATCAGTAAGAATTTAAGAGTAAAAGTTACCAAGGATGTAAAAGTACCGGTACCTACATCTGTTATTATGGAGAAATGTTGAATTCATTACCTTGACAGCATCTATGAATTGCTCCGAAATTGTAGTACTCATGTTGCTTTTGAAAGTTAATTTGATGTCGAAATTATACGTTTAAGCAAGTAATTTGTAGAAAAATCTTATTAGCCACACACAAAACACGAACAGCAATATTTTCACTGCATTTGACATATTGTCAACGTCAAAAACTTTTTAGTTTGACACAATGGTTTTTTTTTAAATGATCAATAATTTAAAGTAGTAGGGTAGGTTCACACAATACTTAAGAAATCGTGTTCGTGTTTAGAGCATTTAAGTCCTAACTCGGAATGCACCCAATGTAATCTCGTGTAAATGTAATCTCATTTTCTGTAACAATGGGTGGTTTCTAATATAACAACTTTTTCTACATGTTTAGCATTTTCTATAAAAAAAAAATAGATTCATAGACTAATGCTAGATACACAACACGCAGCGACTTTAGTCGCCAGCGAGTCGATTGCGATTTCTAAATTTCACGTCCACACACCATTCAAAATCTGTGTGGATTTTGAAATTGCTAGTGATTCACCGGCGACTGAAGTCGCTACGTCTTTTAGAGATGCTCAGTAATTTTTATACGAAGTACACCTTATCGCACGTTATACTCTGCTCACTTGGCGAATGAGAGCTAGACCTAAAAAAAAACAGTGGCGCTCCGGGAGTGCCGAGTTGCCGACAGAAGTGGAAACAAAACACAAACAGAATACTTTGCCATCACTCACTGACATATCGGATAAGCCGAGTTACATCCCGAGGACAGTTGAACACATCCGAAGCGGTGTCGATTATGGTAACAGTGGCGCGATTTCAATGGTTTTTTCCCATCTCAAAAACTGCCCAACGCGCCTAAAGAAGTTTTCACTTCAAAAATGTAACATTTTAACAGTCAAGAACTCACGACACTTTTGTTACATCATAAAAGTGTCGTGACGGTCAAATTGTTACACGGTAAAACCCAAGGAAACTTTGTCCCAACGTGTCCCACGAGTCTGCTCGACTGTTTATTTTTACTTCATTTACAGTAACTTACAGTTACAAATAACCTAACTCGGAACGCGGCAATTAGAAGTGCTGTCAAACGCAAACGTCAACAATATGAATGATGTCAAAACCCCGCCTAGGGTATTAGTGTTCTGTGGTCAAAACACGGCGTGAAATTGCAAGCAAGTGTTTATTGTTATTCAAAGTTTCACTAGAAATGATGGAAGAAAAACTGCATCTACCTTCTCTAGAAGATAAATTTATGAAGATGTTCAAATATTATAAATCAAAAACACCTAAGCCGTCCTTAGAAGACGTAATAACAGTAGAAAAATGCTCCACTGAGGTTTGATTATTTTCGCACTTTTCTTTTAATCCTCATGATAATTTTCTAGTAATTAATGTGTATAATTAATTTATAGATCACCAATATTACTCTAGATACTGTCAGTGAAGATACAAGAACAGGACTATTGGGATTGAAGAGTTTAAAAGAATGGGAAATATTTACTTTGAAGAGGCACCCGGGTTTACTTTTTATCAGAAATCCGTTCACGGCTTTAGGGCAAAGATATTGGGTTAGAAGATGTCTAGAAGAATACCCAAGGAAGCCAAATAAGTTGAATATAGATATAGAAATTAATTTACAAGACTGGTGGGAAGAATGCTTTAGAAATGGACAATGTCAGAAGCTGCTTCAAAAGAAACTTCGGTGGACAACATTAGGATATCATCACAACTGGGATACAAAAGTAAAATGTTAATATTATCTTTTAGTATACTCAATAACATTCTGTTACTTATAATCTGATATTTAGGTGACATCTATCAACAGGCACAGGGCCTGCCCAACTCTCTATCTCACAGAAAGGAGGCGTGTGTCCCAGCAGCAGCAGCATAAATTATAATCAGCCTATTCAGGAAGATTTTTTCATCACCATCCAAATTTTCAACAGGGTGTTCTACCCATGAATAAGAACAACTTTCACTATGGAACCAACTCCAAAATCACGAAAAAAAAAGACAGGTTGCACTCCGGGAGTGTCGGCAGAAGTGAAAATTTGAATATTAACGATGTGCATTTTTGATATTTTTCATTAATAGATACACTTTGTTCAATTTCCATATTTTAAACACTTTATATACACGAATTTTACGAATACACAGCAGTGTGGCCACTACACAGACGGTCGAGCCATCAGCTGTCACCATCCATGGATATGCGTGGCACGCTGTAACATAAACACACACGAACATTCGCGCAAGCGCCCTGCGCCGCGCGCCGCCTAAACGAAACAGCAGGCATACATTTTCGCCGCGCCGTAGAAAGAGAGGGGGATACGTCTTCCTCTCCTACGCCGTGCCGGCTGTCTACTCTCCATCCGTCTTACGAATTTTCGATCAGGTCACGTGTCCTGACGCGATGTCCTGACACGAGTTTAACGTTTTTTAACCATTACAAAAAAAGTGTACAACGCCGCTAAAGAAGTTTTCACTTAAAAAATCAGCTGTTTCATACAAAAGTTCAATACCTAATTGACCAAAATGTATGAAACTGCTGATTTTTTTTTCGTGATTTCAGAGTTGTTCTCATAATGAAAGTTGTTCATATTCATGGGTAGAACACCCTGTAAAAATTTGGATGGGGATAAAAAAATCTTCCTGTATAATGTTCTCAACATTATGTACGCTGATTATGTTATGTACTGTACTTAAAATCCTGTTTAAAATCTATTGCTGTCCTAGAAAAACTGATACTCGACACAACTATACATTGTTCTGATAACATAAATTCCTTAAAATGCATTATTATCATTTCAGATTTACACAGAACAGAACAGGTCTCCATTTCCTGAGGACTTGGCAGAGCTATCAGATGTGCTGGCTCAGTACCTGGGCTACTCCAACTTCAGAGCTGAGGCAGCCATTGTGAATTATTACCACATGAGCTCCACATTGTCTGCTCATACTGACCATTCAGAGGTCAATTTGGAAGCACCTTTATTTTCATTCAGGTACCTACCATAGCAGATTATTAAATGAAATTGTAATTTAAAAAATGGCTGATGAATCTTGTGTACAGATTATCATGGGTCAGGTGATTAACATGGGTCAGATGATTAATATGGGTCAGATGATTGACATGGGTCAGATGATTAACATCGGTCAGATGATTAAAATTAAGCCCAATGTACGCACAAGCGCGTTTTTATTAATTGCACATTGGATTTTCAACACACAGCTTAGCGTCTAGAGTTGAAAATCCAACAGTATGTTTTTTTGATGCGCTGGGATGCACTCTGCTGGATTCTCAATGCTCTGCTGAACACAGAGAGTTGAAAATCCAGTGCATGATAAAATCCCGCCGCAATATTTAAACGTCCGTGCAGACATGGGCTAAATTAATGGTCTAATGTTTTATAAAGATGACTCTTATAGTTTAACTAGCTGCGCCCCACGGTTTCACCCGCATAAGTCTCGATCCCGTGGGAATATCGGGATAAAAAGTACCATATGTCCTTTTCCGGGACTCAAGCTATCTCTATACCAAATTTCATCAAAATTGGTCCAGCCGTTTGAGCGTGAAGAAGTAAGAAACATATAAACACACACACACACACACTCACAAATTTTCGCCTTTATAATATTAGTGTGATAAATAACAGCCTATTTATGATTCAAAAGGCATTATATTCAGAAAGGAAGTTTGTTTAGCTTCAATACACGTAATATTCAGAATTTTCCTCCACACAAAAAATAACCATAATAATATTCTGTTTTTCAGTTTTGGCCAGTCTGCAATATTCTTACTTGGAGGCAAAGATAAGTCAATAGAACCATCAGCAATACTGATAAACAGTGGAGACATAGTAGTTATGTCAAAGGAGGCCAGATTATGTTATCATGCTGTACCTAAAATTATACCAGCCTCAGAGTCCCCTTGGGATGAAGTAGATACTAAAAATGTATCAAGTAAAAACTGTAGCTTTAAGTATATATCACAATCAGAAGATATCATATCACTTAAGAAGGAAAATGAAGACAATAAGAAATGGCAAAGATATAGAAATTATATCCAAGAGTCAAGAATCAATATGAATGTAAGACAAGTACTAAATGAAAAACAAAATAGTATATCACTGTAATATTTATGAAACATGTAAATTAATATATACAATTTTTACTATTTGGTTGTAGTATGATTTGTAAAGACAGAGGTTCCACCAATTCGCATTGGGCATGGTGGATTACAGCCCTCCCAAAAAGAGAGGAGGCCTGTAACCCAGCAGTGGGAACAGTATAGACTGATTATGTTATGTTAGAGGTTGGTAGTTCTTTAGATTTTCACAGCAATATCATTAATTATTCTTGCATTGTTGTATGGCAGCTCTTGAGGTCTTGGTTGATCTGTCACTACTGGAACAAAATGGTCGATGTTACTGTCTTATCTATAATGCATTAATAATAGCCCTCCAGACCGTATGTCGGCCATCGCGGCCAATCTCAACGGAGACTAGCCCTCGGCGCGGGGAAATCCAAAGGAGTGCGCTAGGTTTGATTGTAAATAATTTATGTCGATGTCCGATAGCGTCTCTTTACGAAGGTTGGCTGCCACAATCGAATTGCACGATGATTCACAGCACATCTCATTGCTGTGAGTTTTACTAACTAAAATAAAAGAAGATTTGGCGCAGTATCAGTCCCTCGTACCCTCGTTGTGGATCGTGTCGTGTCGCACGGGTCGATTGATTAGGTTAACCTACGCTTGCCGCGGTTGGTCCGTAGATGGGTGACCATCTTTACATACCGAGACCCCTTCGTGCCTCGGAAAGCACGTTAGCTGTTGGTCCCGGCTGTCATTCGTAGATCTTTGTCAGTCGTTACTGGTCGTCAGAAGTTCGAAAGTCTTGACAACCAGTCTTACCAGGGGGTATCTATTTACCTAGTAAACAGGTTGTGGAGGTCAGATAGTCAGTAGCTCCATGTAAAATACTGGTACTTAGCTGCATCCGGATAGACTGGAAGCCGACTCTAAAAATAGTTGGAAAGAGGCTAGGCAGATGATGATGAGTGCATCGACACCTGCTACTTACATAAGGTGATCTACGCGCTCTCGCTTTGGATCATCAAAGAGATAACCGTGGCTCGCATGGAGACTTATTATAAACCTAGGAACATAGATAGAATAAGGTACCTAGTAATCGATATTAGGTTAGTCTAACCTTTAAGATCCGGTGCGCGATTGATATCCTCGTTGCTTTTGTGTAGATCGCAAAGCCCCCAAAAGCATTTGACATAACTCTCTGCATAGCATTCATACTCGTCCTTTGCTTGGAACAGGCCGAGACGCCGCGCAACCGGCTTGATGCAACCATCGCACTTCAATCGCTGCTTCACCAACATTGTTGAATGGTGGTAAAAAAATAAAATAAAAAATAAGTACTTCCTAATTTTATAGACCCATTTGTCCGAATATCAGCTATTTTTATCAGAACCTATAATGTCAAACATGTCAACACTTGGCATGACTACGAAAATATGAGAAAACCAAATTTTACTAAGAAGGTTCGAATCTTAAGTAGAAACTATGAACTTAGATTTTATATTTTTGGCTAACATTGCTTTACCTAGTCTCCATTAGCGACCCCCTCTTGCTTCGCACGGTTTTTACGACTTGATGAAACAACAAGATTTCGTTATGACTTACATAATTATGTAAGTTTATTATTAGGATATTAGGTACCTTTCCTACACATAAACCTTCCGGAATATATTTTCTAAATTAGGTATAGTGAAAACCATATCAATCTCCGTTGCCTAGTTTATAAAAACATAGCGGTCAAACAGACGGACACGAAAAGCGACTTTAATTTATCATTTTTATAAGTAGATTTGATATACCTAGAAGAACTTTTACAAAGCTATTAAACAAGATCTAGGTAAATGAGAATTTCGTATTTTGTACCGACACTATTGACTCGCTATTCGAGTAAGCTTCAATATTCTGATCAGTTCTTTGTATCGGGTGTAGGTATTCATTCGTCGCTGCGATCGGCAGTTAGCTGCTCCATACGATATCGAATCCAGCCCTTTCAATCCGAAGCGAATGGCTGACGACAAAGCGGCACGGCTCTGCCATTTGCTCAATGGAAATGCCATTTGGCGTTTCAATTCAAAAAGATGATTATTCTCAAGATACTTTCAACGTCTGTTCGATCGAGTAGCAAACTTATCTAAATGCATACCTAACACGAAGTGCAGCAGTTTTAACAAATAATAATAAGCAGATAAAGCTAGATATTGTTGTCGTTGTCAAAAGATGTCGATAACATTTTTCAAGGCACGATCACGCTTGACATTCGATTCCGCATTGCCTGCCCATTACTCCAATCCTGTATTATGCAGCAAGACAAAGCAAACCGGGTGTTCCACCCTCTAGCCACAGTATAAAAATATACAGTAAGTTATCTAAGGCCGCCCGCCGAGTTATTAGCCTACTCTTGCGTTGATCCCCAGGGTTGTCACTTTTACTTTTAGTTAATATTTTCGAACAAGCAGCACTTGATCTAAATTTATGAAATAAAAAAGCATATTATGATTGAATATTTTACCAATTTATAAATTTAGTAAAAATAAAAAGCCTTTATTCACATAACATTTATAATACTAAGTTACAAATTTGATACCGAGAAAATTTTTCTCCTGTTTCTGCACGTCCGGAACGCTTTATTATTATTTGTTAATGTAAAGTAAATTCTCATTCTTATGTAAAGTTTTTGTAAAAAGCTTTTGGGAAAGCATGGACAGGGCATCTTAAATTCTATATCATTCAGTTGATCGTAAATTGACCGGCCAATTTTAATGTTGATGTCATGTTGATGTGGTCCTTTTCGAACGCTTTGCGAAACACCTGCTCCATCCTTTCTACATTATCGACGAAATCATCAGGTGGGATCATGAGTAAATTTCGATCTTTGCCGTAATTCCTGTAATGGGTGTATAAGACACCATATTTGGATTGAACAACACATCAGACAATAAAAAAAAAAAAATTTCAATAGTAATTAATTTGCAATATTAATTATTGTGAAATTGCCCTTATTACATCTATACGCGACAAATACGTTTACCTAATCGATGTTTCGAACTCAATCCTCTGTTTTATAGTAAAACTAGACTTCTTAAAATAAACTTTAGCTCTAAACATAGTATTCAGAAAGTAAATTTGGGAATACATTTATATGGAAAAATGCGACTCGGCTACGCTCTTAATAAAGCAAATAAACTGTGAAATAAACAATACAATACCACATTTTCTAATAATATTTAAGTATAAGTAGGTACTTACATTTCTGGTTGAGTAGGAACTATGAAGAATGATAAGTCCGGGTTTGCGAAATCATTATTGAGGCACCCGAAAACACTACAATATTTGTTTCCCCTTTTTGAAGTCATGCTACTCGTAATTTAAGTGGCCGCCGCCGGCGAGAGTTGACGAACGCAAGCGGTCATGTAGCGTACGCGCGTGCTCACAGTCGCGCTGCACAGCCCGTACTGCCGCCACCTTATTCCCTCATATATTATGCTAGCGTGTGCGTGAAATCGCGTGCCGACATGGCGCGCGGCGCGCACGCACACATTCAAACCGAGAGCGGCACGTTTGTATGAAGATGTTTTACTGTATATTTATACTGTACTCTAGCGAAGCGATTAAGTAGGTACTTACTGTTCACTACAATACGCAAATTGAGTTTGGTAGGTACAGTGTCGTAAACAAGCGGCGCAATTTGCGTGCGTGTCGACAAGACTCCCTCGTCAAGCGATTAGACTTGAACAAGTATACTGTCATACGCAACCGAGTTCTCAATCCACCATCGACGGTTTAATGGAACCTGTGTGATGCCTTGTATGGCTAGATATGTACGTACTATGTAAGTACTTAGACGTAATTAAACGAGAAGGCGATGGCACACATAGGTGTGTTCGGGATGTAATTCCAAGAGGTAAGCTTTGTATTAATGCGCAAATATTGACGTTCAGTCTGGATGGTGTGATTGCTGTAATATGATTTACTGGGAGAATTGATTTCCAATAAATCCAATCCAGCGAAGTACGTACTTACATAAGCCTATGCAAATAACACAACTACTAAGTACATATAACACCCACTTAGGTATCTACCCGCCTAGCCGTAGGTATGGGAAAAGGTCATGCGTTTAAAGACCAGTGTGTGAGGTGCCTTTTTAAATAAATCCTTGAATTAGCCTTGTAATGGAATGCAAGGAACTCGGCAACTCAGGCCCGGCTTACCGAACTATAATCATTGACACATCACCTTTGTATGTAAAATGAGCTCGGTGACATTTGGCGGGCCCGGCAAAAAGCGCGAGCTGGCGTCTTCTCTTTTATTGACATTAAATGGCCGATATAAATTCAGTTGGCGGATTACAAAATTTATTGGCTTCAAAATTAAAGGAGACCGATTTCAATGGCGATGGCTGACAGCGTTCGTTTATGGGTGAACGAAGTGGATGAAAAAAGAAGCTTTTGCTAAATCCCTCATTGAAAAACTTATCGTTTTAATGGAGAGTTTTTGTGGACTAGGCCCTCTTGTGTAGCTGCGGAGTAGCGCTTTGCCTACTGATTAACTTTTGTTGTGATGTGGAAGGCTTTGTAATGACCCTATATAGAGATAGGTACTCTAAGAAATAAAGGCTTTATATTGTAGTCGTTGGCAGTGTCCATCCATGAGCTAGGCCTGTTTTTGTGCGAGGTGTGGAGTTGGAGGCACTGTGCAAGTGCATCATTTATCTCGCTTTATCTAGATACATTTCTTTGGCCATTACGTAGCATGGGCTCAGATAACTATTTAAATAATTACCCAATATAATTTTATGGACAAAAGTGTGAGCTTTCAGAAAATGAGAAGGTCCTATAATATTAAAGACTTCGAATTTAAGCGCGTCGTTATATGTTTAAGAACTTAACATAGCCGCTTCCAGTGCTTAGGTACCTAATAGTGTGATCATTTTATAATGCCGCTTTACTAACACATACATACATTTATTTACTAACACACACATACAGGTACCCTGATTGGTATATAATTATTAGACTCACAGTCACTTTAAATCACTGAGGAGAGAGTTAACATTTAAAAATAAATATGATTTTAATATACCATATTTATATCCACTAGATTGATGTGGTGCTGTGTGTGGTCTAGGGCGTAAACAGGATACATAAACAAAACCGATCAATTTCCGACTTTAAGGCTTTGGAATAGTGAATGACGTTAAATTAATGAGGATTTAATACCGTTGTCACTTCCATTGACTTGCATGAAGGTGAATTTTTTGTCACAGGACTATAAAAATAAAAGTGCGGGTCTTAATAAGGCGTAGGGTGGTGAGAGCCATGTCATTAATGGTCAGATTAAAGAGCATTGTATGATGGCAGCCGGGGACAAATATAGAAAAAGAAAGAAAGAAAGAAAGAAAGAAAATACATTTAAATATGGGTATGTTTGAAAAACCCTGACATTGATTCCGTCGGCCCATCCTTTCGATACTGTCTACATAATTAATTCGACCTTTTCTACTGCGAAGGGTTTCGTTATTATCCGAATAGGTTCGTAGCCCTGTCTCTTATGTAGGCATGTTATGTTTACTTCTTTTAGAACGTTTCGTATCAAGGGGCTTAGCCGATTGCGGTATCGAAATCCCCATGCCCACCAAATTAACATCGGATAACGATTTGATAAAACGGAATGGAAGTTGAACGGAAATTGTAGTCATTTTCCATATCAGTAGACCGGATAGTAAGGAATTTATTGATATCAAAATACCTTTGATTAAAACTACGTACCTTGACCTATTACTATACAACATAGGTACTTATATCAGAATTGTGCGGTCATAAGGGTTTGGTCCAGACCATTACACTAAACAACTTTCTACATGGGACCAACTTCGTAATCTCGAAAAAACAAAATCAGCCATTCCATATATTTGGGTCGAGCAGGTATTAAAGTTTTGTATGGGACAGTTAACCACACTTTTGATACATTTTGTATTGCTGTATTCTTTCTGATTCTTAAAATAAAATGAAACCTTTAACTATACATAGTCTCGGGCATTGCGATGTTAGTGTGCAGCATACATAATTTATAGCAACAGAACAATAACAACTGAAATACAATAAATAATAACTTGGTAGTATTTGCTAAGTGTGGACGGCTATAAGCTATGGATGTAGTATCGCGCTGTTTCGTGCGCTGCACAATAACGAGTTAATTAAGAAAGTTTGGCCAGCCCGCACTCCGCGGTCTCTCAACCAATCAATTCTCCACTATTGCGCTCAAACATTATTACGTTTAATTACATTTAACATGTTGGTACCTACATTCGCTATTTTTGTGTACAGTGTTGTCATTAACTAAGTGTTTTCAGTGCATTTGTGTTCATGATTCGAGCTTGTGCACAAACATTAGTCACAAAGATGGCAGAACTTGCCCTATTCTGTGAAAGTCTATTCTGTAAAGATTTCACTGTAAAAATGAAGATGAGCTTAAAATGAACTGTCAATAGTGTCAATCCCTAGCATATCCCTAGCATCAGCAGTGCTATTCTGTAGAAATCTAATCGTGAACACTTAGGTGAAGTGAGCTATCGATAGTTTCACTTCACCTTTTGCAAAGTGAGTTTTTTTTCTCGGTGAAATTTTTACAGAGAACGGCTGCTGAAATGATATGGAATGCATAAGTTTTAAAACAGAACATGTGATGTAGGTACCTAGGTACCTACCTACTTATCTATTTCCAACGCTACTGAAATGTCTAAATAACTCTATGAGGGTCTATCATTATGGAAACACTATACCTACTTACTTACCTATCAATCTCAACCATGACCGCCGTTACAATATTATACAGTGTAGTGGGCGTCACATGAATTTAATCAGCTGTGCCGAAGCGTGGTTACAATACAAGCCCATATTAATTGCAAAATTTCCAGACACTGGATGGCACACAATGGTGCAATAATGGGACAGGCTTGTTTGCAAGCCAGCCACAAAGTACAAAGCGCGTCTGTAAACAGCCTTATTGGTCTCGAAGCAATATTAATGTATCTACGTGAAGAGAGTATGCAGGTAGCTCAAAGTGCTGGCAGAGCTGCTATTGCATGCCTCGTATTGAGATCGATTACCCATCCTTACACTGATGGTGCATGAATATTTCAGGGTTTAATGAATGCAATTAAGGTTTGCACGTTCTGAGCTTGGATTGAGGGGTAGTATAGACATAAGAAGCCAGGTATGTTAGAAAATGAAATTATTCGAAAAAAAAAAACCGGTGTTACCGACATAGCTTGCAGAGTAAACAAACTGAAGTGACAGTGGACTGGCCATGTTTGTCGAAGGACCGGTAGGACAGCCGAGTCCTGGAATGGAGACTGTGTATCGGCAAGCGTAGTGTGGGACGCCCCCAGCTACATGGATGGACGACCTTTAGAAGGTGGCTGAGATAGACTGAATGCGAAAAGCAGAGCACAGGGTGTTGTGGCGCAGCCTGGGAGAGGCCTGTGTCCAGCAGTGGACTGCGATAAGTAGAGTTGATTGATTGAGGTATGGTAGACAAAAATAAACGTTAAGTCTATACAAAGATACGATGTATACTCGTATGTACCTCGCGACATATAGAGAGTAGAATCATACCGCGATTTTAATTTTCAAGTCAAATAATGAAATGAGGCAGCCCGAGGCAGGAGGCAGGAGTGAGGCAGGGGATAATTTCCTGAAATGAGTCAAGTTCAATAAAAGCATTAAATAATTCACTGCTGCCATCAATTGCTTTCAATCCAAAATGTTTCCGCAGATTCAGATGAAGTTGGGACGTCAGATGGATGACCCCATCCTCAGTTCGTCCATTTCCCAACTCCCCGCAGACTGTAGAGCTCAGTTGAAAGACGTCGACTGTCCTAATTAGGGCGCGATTTCATAAATCATTATAATGATGGTTATTTGAATTCCGGACCTTGGGAGAGAATTAAGAAGCTCGTAGATTATTCATAAATTATGAAGTAAAAAGCTATTTTTATATCGGGTACCTACTTACCTACCAAAAGTACAGAGGAAAATGAGTTATTTATATTTTCTTTATTAGGATCTCTGTGGAAGTCAGTAGGAACTTACATGGTAGGTAACATACAATCAACAATATATTTACGAAATATAATAATGTTGTTTGTCGGATTATTTTCCTGTCTGTTACCAGGATATCACGAAACTTTGTTAGGTATTTTATCATATACTGAGATTGGAGTAAATAGAAGTACCTAGAGGCATACCGCATTTGGTAGGTATTTTCTTTTTCACATTATTGAAAATAATGTACATACTTAGCTCTTTATTTGGCGGCCAGCCAACTCCTCTGCTGGGTATAAGACGCTACTACTCAAACCCCCCAAAGTAAAACTAGCTATTTTAAAATGTCCTTTTAAAACACAAAATAGGTTCTGTGTTTGTTGTTTTTAACCCCCGACGCAAAAACGACGGGGTGTTATAAGTTTGACGTGTCTGTGTGTGTGTGTGTGTGTGTGTGTGTGTGTGTGTGTGTGTGTGTGTGTGTGTGTGTGTGTGTGTGTGTGTGTGTGTGTGTGTGTGTGTGTGTCTGTCTGTGGCATCGTAGCTCCCGAACGGATGAACCGATTTTGATTTTGTTTTTTTTTGTTTGAAAGGTGAATTAGTCGCGAGTGTTCTTAGCTATGTTTGAAGAAAATCGGTCCAAGATGGCCGCCGCCAGAAAATGGCGGATTACATATTTTTTCACAACTTCCTCAATATGGGTATCAAATGAAAGGGCTTGACAAGTAGAATACCAAACACTATGATAAATTTCAAAACCAAGATGGCCGCCACCACAAAATGGCGAATTATATATTTTTTTTCATAATTCCCTCAATATGGGTATCAAATGAAAGGGCTTGACTAGTAGAATACTATACACTAATACAAATTTCAAATCTAAGATGGCCGCCACCAGAAATGGCGAATTCACAGAGGAATACGTTAGTATGGAATGAACGCCAACGACCACGAGTAGGTACCTAACTAGCTTCGCTTCACTGTGGTAAAAAAATACGTACAGCTGCGCAGATTTCGGCTAATCACATGTGGATCGTATAGTATGTTTAGATACTAGTAATATAATATTATAAAGTTTAAAAAGCAAGAAATAAAAATTAAATTAAAAATTAAAAAAACCCCCGACTCAAACAAAAACCTCTAAAAAGTAAAATAATAATATATATTAGCCCTTTAAGTTTAATATAAGTTGCAGGAAATATTTTGATCCAAGCGTCCTCATGTCGGGGGACGGCTAATGAAAACGCCAAACAGATGAGGCTTAAACCCAGCAATAATGAATGTAGCTATTGTAGAAACATAACTGCTGTTAACTTCCAATTTTCATTAGCCGTCCCCCGACATGAGGACGCTTGGATCAAAATATTTCCTGCAACTTATATTAAACTTAAAGGGCTAATATATATTATTATTTTACTTTTTAGAGGTTTTTGTTTGAGTCGGGGGTTTTTTCCAATATTGTTATAATCCTACGTCTTGAAAGATAGGACTTTTAGGAAGACAGATTCCAACAAAATTACAATAAATACACCACTTCTTCTTCAGAAGCGGCAGCGCGTGCGATCGTTCAATATAATTGTTAGGGGACAAAACTAAGGTAAATTGGTGTAAACCGAAGTATTAGTAGGGTCAACGTTCGCGAAGAGGTTCGCAAGCTAGGTTGGTTATGGCGATGTTTTCCCGCGCCCGCCGGAGCGGGTACACCACTCAAACCGTACGAATTTTAATTGGAACCAATTTTTGAGTGATCCACGTTGCAGTTAAAAATATGTAGGAACATAGATTTTTTGGCGGAATTCTAGATTGGGTTTGACTAAGAGTGATTCGTTTTTGAGATATTTCAATGATGGAACCTTCTGGAGTGCAGCTATGTCAGCGATGGTAGGAGAGAATATAGGAATAGAATACTCTTTATTATGTACACTATACAAATTATAGAAATATTACATAGGGTGCATGACATAATGGGCGGTCTTATCGCTAAAAGTGATATTTTAAAGACAACTTTGGATGTAAAGTGGGAAGATGGTGACGATGGTTAATATCAAACTACATAATCCACCAAAAACATTTCAGAACATGTAACATAGGTTGCCAAGACTCACTATTGCTTTCACTGTTAAAAATTTGCCAGGTCGAATGTTGCCCTGCTTTTTGTTTTTGGCTCGTCTTAGCCCGCACTACTGTGCAATAGTGTAAATGTTAATAACAAATATCACTTTGACAATATACTATGATCGTTGTTATGATGTGCAACTTATCACCAGCTGCAAGTGAACATTTCCTTACCTACATAACTCTCTTTTAAAGTAACACATTCTTGATCTTCCGTAGAGGATTTATCTTTCTTCCTTTCATTTCTTTTCAGACACAATAATTTAACTTTTATTACATCTCATGGTGTATTACTTATTGTTGTTAGATATATTCTACCTCACAGTTAAGAAAGTTACCGAAGCGGGGCGGGAGTTACGATGTGGGAATAGGTATCTACAATTTATAGAATGTCTATCGGAATAGTGATGAGAAAAAAGAAAAGTCGACTAGAAGAAAAAAAAAACTGCCATAACTGTAACCAAGGCGATAAAGATTCAACTATATTTTCAAGTAGGTATAGTAACGTAAACCATTTATTGTATGTATATATAAGTAACTATTTACACTAGATACTAAATTAAATGACTAACTAACTTACTATACAAATAAATACAAAAACAAAGAACACTTAGGCCCATATTACAGACTCACTTAAGACTCAAGCGTTTAGAACTAGTTTCGAGCCATTTGATTGGATAAAACCAGTTTTAAGTAATGCTCGAGTCTTGAGTGAGGTTCTGTAATACGGAAGTTAGACGTCGAAGTACTCGTCCGCGTCACTGTCATCCGGAAACGTGCCCAGAAGACTGGCAGCATTGCCACGTTGAATAGCAAAGAGTTAAAGAATTTTAAAATTATTTCTCTATTTACCTACCACAACACTATCTTTCAAGAAGATTTACACAACCTCAATCGAAACCCTCTGTTTAAACATTCCCACCTCAAAGTTCTCAAGGTGTTTAGTTTGTTCTGTAACAGTTCGTATATGAATATGGAGAGCCGTGGTTGTCTACAGCCCTTAATATGCATGAACTAGTAACTTATTAATTCACTACGCAACTATGTAGGCACGCCAATCCGCTTACTGTTGGAGTGTCGGCAATGTCGTAGAGCTCTGTCGAGACTGCTGACACTAGAGACAACGAGAACGAATGTGCCGAATGTTTATTGAGTTTATAGCTGTTAGAATAGTTCCAGAAAATAGTGTGTCGTGTTGAGAATAATGGGATTGAGGGTAGTTTTAGAAAGTATGTTAAAACATCTTGTTTCGAACATAGAGTCTGTTACTGATGTTTGGGAGATTGCTTTATTATGAAGGATCCTTGGCTTACCTATTTCAAAATCAGTTTCGTACGTTTCCGGATAACAGAGATGCGGACGAGTAGTTCGACGTCTAAGTGACCTTTTGTTTTTGTACTTATTTGTATAGTTAGTTGGTCATTTAATTTACTACCTTTTGTAAATGGTTAGTTGTGTTAAATATTTTAAAAGTTAAGTGCAGTGGCCTCCAAAAGTTAGTTGACATTTTTCCACTTCATCTGTGACACACCACATTATGATTCAAAATTCTAGTAATCCAGATGTTGGAACTGCTATAACGTTTTTATTGACTTATTCAACTACCTTTGACTTATCATAAAAAAACAATTAAGTAATCCCTTAGGAATACCCGATATTTTTATTTTATTTTATATCATAATATGCCATTACAGCTGAAGTGGAAAAATGTCAACGAACTAAATAACTTTTAAAATATTTAACAAAACTATTACACAAATAACCAATACAAGTGAGATAGAAAGGTTTAACGATGGACTTATTATATTAACTACAACGGTAATAATAAGTCCATGGGTTTAACATTGAAATATCTTAAGGCTTGATGGAACTCAACCTTATCAAAACCATAAAGCACAGACTAAAATAATTCAAAAATATAAAGCAAAGAGATTTTCCGCCAACAGCAAAAGCGACTCTTCATAATCAAAGTCTTGGTTACCGCAAATAGCAGTTATAAAGTAGCCGCGTCAAGTCAGGTGTTCCGCGCTCTCGCGTACCTCGGTACGATCCAACTATGATAATATTTTTCTAAGAAGTTAACAATTGCAGAAAGAGCTGTCAACGGCGGGTGCTGTCACGAAGTTTAAATGAAATCTCGGGGCTATGTCTGTGTAATTACAAACAAGTTGGCGTCGTAAGGCCGACGTCGACGCCGTCAACCGTGTAATGGACTTTTCAAGTATTCGTAACGTGAAAACTTTCACTTCAGCCGACTTAAACGCCTCCGACAATGTGCTTAACGATGTTTTTAACTACTTCACTCCATTCCTTGACTATTCCAGGTTAAATTAATTATTTGGGTGTCATTGTATTCAGTTCGGAGTTTGATGATTCTTGGTGCAGCATATAAGTATGTACAGTCAACAAAAGAGATAAGTATGCAGGATCGTCGGATATAGTTGAAGTTTAGTAAGAAACCGATGGATGCTCTCGAATAAAATTTGATTTTATTAATAGAAAACAAACAGCTCATTTATCAAATTAAATTTCAGTCGACAACATCCATCGGTTTCTTACTAAACTTCAACTATATCCGACGATCCTGCATACTTATCTCTTTTGTTGACTGTACTTATACATAGATTTCCCTTTTTTCTTTCATATAATATACGAGCCTATTATGGTCTCAGTTCAAGGCAAAGATCTATTCCCATACAGAAGGCTTTGATCACCACGCTTGCTCAAGGTAGATTGTGCGATTTGATTTTTAATAATTATAAGTCCAGGTTTCCTTATAATGTTATTCGTTCACCGATGTCAGTTATGTCCAAGATAAACTTTGAAATTACAAAATATCGACACTTGAAAGGCAGAATTAACTAAGCGGTACAGGGCTAACATTACAGGAGAACAGTTTAAAGGTTAACTTTTTAGAAAAAAAATCATACAGGGTGTTACGGAAAGGGTATATCAATACAAACGGGTTGAAGAGTGTATAGAATAGAATAGAATAGAATAGAATACTCTTTATTATGTACACCATATAAATTACAGACATAAATATAGAAAACTGGTCCGTATCTGGTCCGTGTGGTCTGTATCTGGTCTAGAATCTCTGTACAAAATTTCAGCTCAAAAGCAGTAACTTTGAAAATGCTTAATATTTTTTATTTCGATAGTATATTAAATTGAAATCATAACAAACGTGTCACCGCACTACGAGGGTCATTATCCATTATCTGTAGTGTGTCTGTGCGCCTAGTACACGCACATCACGCCACGCACCGCGCGCCAGTGCAGCGCCGTGATGTCGAAATAAAAATATATTAAGCATTTTCAAAGTTAATGCTTTTGAGCTGAAATTTTGTACAGAGATTCTAGACCAGATACACTCTTCAACCCGTTTGTATTGATATACCCTTTCCGTAACACCCTGTATAAATCCTTGTAATCATCCTACAGGCGTAATTCTTACTGTTTTGTAAATCTTATTTTATCATCTGAATCAGAATTTATATGAATTTTTTGGACCAAGATTTGAACCACCTCATTCGTCATGTTACAACCATATGATAAAGTAAAATAGAGAATGGAATTCATGCATTAACAGATTCTGAACACGTCTATTGCTTTTAAATATGTAATTAACCTCATTTTCGCAAACAGTAGCCACAACTAGATAATATGCAAAACACTTCTTTATCGACCCATAAAGTTGCACAAACCACTCATATATCTCCCGATTTACTTTCGATACTAGAGTAAAACTTATCGAATCGATATAATATAGGACATTGGCTAGCTGATAGCCGCTAGGGACACATTAGTATGCGTGAAGCAAGTATTTGTGCAGTTCCAGGCTGTTTGTGTTATCTTTGGCACCAAAACAGACCAAATGCACGTTTAGAGCCATTTAACTGTGATTTTATGTTAGCAAAACTGGTATTTTATATTGATAATGCAGTTATACGGCCTATTGATAACGCATTTTCGTTCATATAACTACTTATTGGTATTGATAATTTCGCACTTAAAACTCGACTAACTGTTGGAACGATTAAAACAAAGTGATGTGAGTGTATTCAAATTAAACCTTCCGACGTTAAACAAACGAATGCTAATTCCATGCATATGTATGTACGAAAGGTAACACAAACAGGCCTTCCCTACCTAGGTTCCGATTCGCTATCTGTAAAGCTACGAAGATTTTCAGATTTCCAAACGTGCAAATGATGATCGCGATTGCAGACACGTTTTGGAGAGTCGACGACATCGTGTTATCACAATTACCCCCAGCGAAGAGTCCCCGGCACGTCGACGGCGAATAAAACGCGCTGATTGCACAAAGCTCCTTCCTCTCCCCTCTCATTCGTTATCGTTGCAATTGTCCTCTTCTGTACACATTTCTTAATAACAGAACACAGAAAATGATCAAATGCAATTCCCAGCGCATTGTAGTTCCCCACAAAGGCTCTACGATGAACATTCCATAATGAAAACTCCCTAATTAGGCGAATAATACTTTATTTTAACGTAAACCGCGCGTTTTTATTCAAATCCCGCGGGAATTTTCTTTAGACGCGTTTCCTGTATTACATTTAGGCAGCCGACGTTGTTAAAATAAGTAATTATATTTTCCAAAAGGGTTTCTAATTAATATAGCTTTGTTTTAATTAGCAGCGAACAGTTTATGCATTGCCGGAGTTAATTAAAAGAAGTCATTATAGGTATTTGAAAATGTTGAGTTAATTTTTGGAGCTTCATGTGATATTGATTAGTTAATTACTTACGAGTACCTGTCGGGTAAATGTTAACCAACATTTTGGTGAAATGGCGAATACCGTTTTACTCCAAGACAGTTACTGTTACGTTATCTGTTAATACGTTGACTTACCCTCGGTAGATGACAATCTTAGGTTTCAAGAAAGGGCCATTGTCTTTTACTGAGAGGCATTCCAAAATAACAGGATCTCACGCACAGCATCCGCACTTAGTGTAATCGAATTTTGTCAATAAAATTAAGCCTCACAACTGTTTATCCTATCGAAAGATGCCGGCGTGATAATATATTGTAAGTAGATAGTTTTTATTATGTAAGAAAAACAGCTTGAAGGAGAATCTGTCCAGAGGAGTGTAAGTCCTGGTTAATATTAAAGGATGTTGACGAAAAAAAAGGAGATTCGGAATGAGTTTAATTTCCTGGTCATATCCGGTGAGTTTGTTACAAGGACCACAGTTTTACCAAAGTGACGTATTATGCGATGTGATTTATATCTTAAGTTTTAGAGGGAAATATTCTGCTCTATTTTGGAATGGTAGTTTTCGGGAACACAAGTTTGTATTCCCATGTTGATGTGTCGGAGGACATACCTAGCGGCTATAAATCTAAAACTGGGTTAGAATTACTATTATTAGTTTATGTCCTGATTATAGGCAGGTAGCTCAATGAATCTTTTCGATTTTGGTCTGATGCTACTGGTGGATGATCCATCATCGTCCCGTCCTGAAAACTTGATAATCCTTTCCCTGAATTTTATGCCTATGCTCTTACATAATCAGCTTATAACGTTTCCACTGCTGGGACACAGACCTCCTCTCTGTGAGACGGAATGGGCCGCAATCCACCATGCGGGCCCAGTGCGAGTTGGTAGATGTTGCATGTCTTCTAATTTTTGGTTCAAGGACATGCCGGTTTCCTCAATTCCTTCTTCGCTTTAAGAGAGAACAAGGAACTGTCAAGGTTCGAACCTACAACCTAACAACTCGTTAGTCGCAGCCATTACCACTGGGCCACCATTGCTCTTAGATATACAAAGCTTAATTTGTAACAAACAGTAAATGCATGATTTAAGTAGGCATTCATTACTTAATAGAAATCAAATGTAACCACTCCGACGCCGCGGGCGCACGGTCTCGTTTCGAGATTCAATACTGTCTTTCATTACGTCGACATCGCTCAATTATCTTGAAACACACGACGGGTAAAACGAAGAAGAATGTTTTATTTGTTAGAAGTTCTCGGTAGAACTTGTAGAGCGTTTTGTTGTTTTAGAACAAAAGTACCTACATACATATAGCCCATATAGGTACACATCAAATGACAGGGAGGAACGGAAATCTCTAGAGGATTGAAGAAGAGAGGTTTGGTGATTGTATTGAATGAGAAGGCCTCTTCACCTTCAATTAAATGAGAGGTTCTTACAAGTACAGGAATGAAAACTAAGTTTTACTTTGTAGAATTTAAAAAATAGTAGTCAATTTATAAATACGTACTTTTGTAATTTTTTTTTGTAAGAATCATAAGGCTTTTTATATTATTTATATATTGTAAAGGGTATAAAAATACCTATCATATAACCGTTATCTACGCATTCCGTACATCAAACTAAGTAACATTGAGCAAAAATTATTGCAGAAACGATTTTAATTTATAGAAAAATCGCTCTTTACGGCAGGGCGCTATCTAACGCACATAACTTTTGGGTACTGTACTGTACTACGTAATACTATATTTAAAGTTAATTTTAACTGCCAATTTGAAACTTGTTTTGGAGAAAAAAAAAAAGTTGTTTTGACCTTTAATATCTTCGTAACGAGAAGGTTCCAGTAAAAGAATGATCACAATAACGGAGGAAGTACAAGTCCTTGACTCTCGGCTTCGTTAAGCGTCTTTTAAACCAATTACCTATCTACTATTTTAAAGGCTAGAGGCACGACCACTCCTAAAATCAGTTAGACGAAGCTCGTCCATCGACATCATCCTTCGCGACTCCCAGATAAAACGCTTCACCAAATAAATGTATGATGATCGCAAGTTTGTGAATGGAATTGCAAATGTATGGGGGATGTTTCGGCACACGTCATCACGCGGACTAACGAAGTGGGGTGGCAGGAGTACGTGACGATAATCCAGTCTCGCGGGACCCCTTTGTGCAATCAGTGCGGTTTCTTGGACCTCAAACATTTTATTCAGATAACTATGTTTTCTCTGGACACTCTTTAAGTACCTATAGAGTGACGTTGAGTGTTTGTTTGAATATGGAGGAGAAACAAAGAAAGGGGACCCCTTAGTTATTCAAGAATACAGTAAACATGTTTACATACAAGACAATAAGGTTGAAAATCGGTAGTAAGATAAGTAAAACAAGTTTACTCAAGATCTTAATAAGGAAAATTGTACTCTTCAATGAGAGATGGACAATGTCTGAAATAAAACGACATAGTCTTAGTACTAAATTGTTGCTAAGGCTGACTAGATCTTCGTTCGGCATCGCATTGGTCCCCGAGCTAATATTTCAGCGGTACTGTATTGTCCTGCCTCGGACTCCGTCACATTGCGACTTTCTGAGCCTTTTTCGAAATAATAAGCCGTGTAATTGGGATTTATGTCCCTTTTACGATGATTAAATGGCAAGCTCTCTCATTTAAGCTCCCACAGTAATGCATTGCCTCTGAAACATTACTGATGAGATTTGCAATCAACGACAATTAATTCTACGCATGTAGGCCGCTTAAGTGTTCGAAGTAAGCTAATTGGTTCATAAAAAACTTATTATTGCTCGGTTACGAATAAGATGATGGTGTAGGTACGTAGCCTCATTGTACTTGGAAAACAGCAATACAATTAGGTAAGTAAAGTTGTATTGCGCGATATTTCTTAGCGAGGACGCACTAAATAAGAGCCATCTCATTAACTGGCGTGGTGATTTAAGCAACAAGGTTAAGTGAGGTGAACGTACGTATAAATAACTTTCTTACGAAGGATTTTTGGGAGTAGCCACATAAACATGGCCGAGAATATTTAATGTGCTCCCCGGCTAAGAGCTTCTACATACACGTCGTTATTTCAACCTTTGGAGAAAAAATCTTATTAATCATGCCTTGAGCCTGATCGTTTGTTATTTTTTTCATGTTTACCAAGAACATAGTAAGTGTTCGAAAAAATCTTCTACGTTGCGAAATGCTATGAAACATTATTCAAGAATTACTATTACAATCAAGAATAACCATTTGTTGGCTCAGGCCAACAATGGGTGTGGTGTTCACTGTAATCTACCATTAGGGGCTTAGGGTTTAGGAATAAAACGGCCGAATTATCAGTAAGTACACAACCACCCAAAGGGAACGTCCTGTCGCGCCAACGGCTAAAAGTAAAGTGACAGCTCCAGTGTTACCAGTGAGTTGAGTCTACATTTAATAGTACATCACATCTCTTCCTTTTTATATAAGTTAATTAAGTGATTTAGATGTTAACTTATGAAACGTCAGAAGCTAGGTGCACGGTTCCAAATGGTCGTTTCCTATGGAGAAGAACCGGCAAGAAACTCCATGGTTACTCTTTTGAAAATAATTGGCTTTTACAATGTTTTCAAATTACAATAGGTATGAGGACAGCGTAGGCCTATCAACAAGTAGGTACCAGGTACTTGATGAAATAAAATGTCTACCGATCTAAAGTCTGCCAGGCCTACCAAGTCCTCACATTTACACTTTTAAGTACAATACAGTAATAGCATTTATACTAAACTCCCATATCTGAATTTTCGTTATCTTTAACTTTCCATTTACCTTCCTTCCTTTCCTTCCTTCTTTATTTCCTTTTCCTTATTTTTTGTTGAATTGTGTTGTCACTAAGTTCTGAATTTCGTAGCTATCTTTGAGATCTGTTAATCCATTTGTGTCTTGCGTACAGGTAGATTCCATGATTTCAATCTCTTTGGATCGATTACAATAATATTATTAATGATCACGGAAAGCTTTCGCCGTCATTGTTTATTTTCGGCCACCAGACCTTAGTGCGTAACCTATCCTTTATGTTGACAGTGCTTGGTTGGCGTTGCCCTTCATGAGCTGCTTCTGATAGGTACCTGTTTTCTTAAATGAGTTAAATGGCTTTTTAACCGGTCAAGCTCCGCACGTCGCCTATCGCCGACGAAACGATAGAAAATCAGTTGTGTCTCATTAACGGAGCTTGACAGATTAATTATATGTTTGTAATCTAAGGATTCATCACTTGATTTGCGTGCGAAACCGTGATTTCGTGTCAAATATAACGTCTAGAGTCCGTCATTGTTTATTATCAACATGGCAATATTTGTTAAAACAAATGCGAACTTATTTACCAAGGTCTCGGACACCAGAAAAAGCCCCGTGAGAAACCAATATAAAAACTTTTAATTTCGGTGGCTACAAAACTGCACGATTAAGAAAAAGTGTCATTTGTATGGGATTTGTATGGGATATTTAATAAATTACCGAAATATTTAAAAATGACACATTTTAATATTTCAAACACAAACTTAAGGCTTTTCTAGGGGAAAAATGGTATTACTCCATTAATTAATTTCTAAATGACCGATTATTACAGACCTTGAAATTTGTTTAATCAAATCAATTGAATCTTGAATATTTTCAAGATTTGAATTGTACTTTGACATTTTAAGTGTATTTTGACATTTTGGTCTTATTTCGACTATTATGTATTTATTGATTGTATTGAACTGTTATTTTATTTTTATCTGATAATCGTGTTCAAAATATTCTTATTTATTATTAGTTAAAGCATCGTATTCATTCATTTAAATTTTGCATGTCGAATCTTAGGCAGAATGTATGGCTCAACTTTAATTCTTCACGACCTTATTTGCCTGCATTCTATCAAATAAATAATTTGATTTGATTTGTTTTTTTTTTTTTTTTTTGAATTTATTCGATGGTTTCCGGTGGTCTACATGTCTCAATTGCTTTGATGTATTTGTCAAGTGGTTTAATGCTTGATAATGAAAGCTAGTAAAACAGAAAATAAATAGCTTTTCGATAAACATTTTTTTTTTAGTAAAACATGTTGCCTTCGAGCTCTGTTAATAATACGTTTTATTTTTTTTATTTTTTTTATTATTTTTTTTTTTTTTTTAAGCACCTGGCATTATGTCCTTTTTATCACATCCAACACAATTAAGACGTCATCTACTATTGTCATGCGAACGCAGAGTGAGCATGAAAATAACCATAACGGAAAATGATCACCTCACTGAGATCTTTTGATTGATATTATCTCAGGTAATAATGCTTTATTGGCAGTACGCATATCTAATTATTCCAACAAGTACGAATATCATCATCAGGCTTTAAAACCGGTACCATCGGAGAAATCGTCAGTGTTATTAGTTAAGTACTAACATAGGTTAAGACTATTGTTACTAACCCAATGGATCTCTGTTATCTGAATAACTAATAACAATAATAAAATCCAAGAAGATTTTTGAGTTTGAGTTTTTTATTTACAGGTTCAGTTATGTACAAGTCCGCCTAATTTCTTATTTAGCTTTGGTTCCAAAGGAATGGGGACTTGCTATTAGGCTGACTAACTGAAAGAGTCATTTTATCAATAGTGGTATCCTATTGAACATCATTAAACTTGGCAAACTTTGTTGTGAATAATAAATATATTTGCGAGACGTTAGAGGTATTATTTTATTTGCCCTTCATCTGCAGTGTTTTAGGCAGGGACTTGAAACGATTTATCACGCGAACTTGTTTTATCACGCAACCTTATTTTATCACGCTGCTAAATATTAGCATATTTTTGGCATCATTTTGATAGTTCACACTTGATGTCAGCACTAACTGCTGACTATTTGTGCCTCAACACACACACATATATATTTATTTTAACGTTATATTTTTTAGTATCATTACAAATTTTTTGAACGATAACATTAGTGGTAACGGAACGAAATTCATTTCGTTTTCAAGTCCGTACACAGGTACACACACACGTTTCACACGTTGTTAGATACTAGGTATTTTGGATATTAATATAATTATGTACTTGTATGTGTTTGCGTATTACAAGTAACTCTGCATCTAAGCAAACTAACAGTATAGGACAGGGACTAACCCTGATTTATTTTGTTACATTGCATATACTGGTCGGTTACACCAATGTATGTACTTGATGAGTTTTCACCCATTGATTGCATATCTAGTATAGTTTTATACCAATGTATGTACTTGATGAGTTTTCACCCATTGATTGCATACACTGGTCGGTTATCCAATGTATGTACTTGATGAGTTTTCACCCATTGATTGCACACACTGTGATTCGTTTCCTGACTTGGCTAACGCTTACGGGCAGTATTTTTTGTTGTTGTGTAGTTGGTAATTCACATTCAATTCTGACTCGTTTCGAAGAGTTTCTTTATTTGCGAAAGTCTATCAAGCGGCCATCTCACTTATTTATTTATCAGTTTTTTTTTTTTTTTTTTTTTTTTGCAATGTTACTCAATATCATACTATTTATACCTATTCGTATTTTATTTTTTATTTAAGTATGCATACACACTTCACGTTGCAGTATAAAACTGATTTACATCCGTCACCTCACACACCAGGTCCAGTTGAAAACTAGCGTCAGGCACTAGTTGTCTGGCATTTTTGCTGAACTGGGCCTTTTTAGCGCAACCGTGAGGCGCACTTTCCATCTTATTTTTTTCTTTTTACATCGGACTTTATACTGTTTATTTGACATTTATTTTTTATTTTTGTTTTTATCTTATGTATGTATCTGGTGTATTGTGCGTCTTTTAGTTTGTGCTAAATAAATGTATTTTCTTTCTTTTGTCTTTCAACATTATAATAGCAGAAAGCCGTAGAAAAATCCAAACAAGCTGTATTATATATAAGCAGAATAATTAAGTCAAGTCGCACTGATAAATTTAAAGAAGCATACATACTATGAAATTATTTTACATAAACAGTTTGTATTTACCATTTACTCATAAATTGTAAATCCATCCATCAACTGGTTTACGATCGCTTACTCTGAGTGTGCGGTATTAGTAGAACATTATGCAGGTATTTTATTACAATCGACCAACTACACAACAATGGAACATTTGTGTTGGTAAGCGTTAACTGGCATTGTTTTTAAAGCCTGCTTACTTGAATTAGATTCAATAATTTATCGAATATATCAAATATTATAACATTGTTTCCGTTTTCAAGGTTGGAACTTGTGTCACTTGTGCTCTGGCTATCGTTGAACTTGTTACGATTGTTTTGAAAATATTATTTCTTAAGTTTAGTCAAGCTGCTCTATACTTCATCTGTAATCAATTTGTTGATTGCAATTGCCAATGCAAAATGCATTTTATTTTACTAAAATTAGTTCAATCATTAACCTTTTCAGATTTTATGACACTAGTTACTTTACTTCGATTTTATCGAAGTGGAACTTTTGTTAAAACTGGTACTTATATATACAAGGATATATACAAGTTTATCCATTTATGTGGTACCTTTCAGAGATAACTGAATTACCACTTTAACAACAACAAGGATATATAAAAGTTTATCCATTTATCTGGTACCTTTCAGAGATAACTGAATTTCCACTTTAACAACAACTCATTTGTTATGACCAAAATGGAACGAAAGAGGTTAAAAATAAAATACTTTGTCAGTTTCAAACAGAACAACTGGGCTATAGTTACTATCAAAAATATATTATTATTCATTCATATATAATATAGTGTAATTATAGTAAACCAATTGTCTGTATTTAATTTGGTCATCATAAAATATGAAGTAATACTTGGAAGGTAGACCGAACGTACCAAAGAAATATTGTTCGATGGTATGTTTTACTTTTTTTTTATCTTTTAAGTTTAAAGTACTTAAGTGTATAATATAATTACGACATTGTGGGTAGATTAATTAAACTTCAAATCTTGTTGAAATTATAAGCCTTACAAAGGACATGTAAAATTAAACAGAATGTATGAGTTATTGTTAACTTATAGGTACCCACTATTAATTTAATAGTTTACCTTTTCAAATTACTTCGTAATGTTTTGATACCGATTAACCACATAATCTATCAGTATCGCGACGTCCGCGATCTTATTTGCCTAATTTTAGGCAATTGTGTTAACCAAACATTTAATGGCTTAGTTGGGTTGGCACCTATCAACAAATGAGAAAAGTAAAAGTAAAAACTATAAATTCACTGTGCATAATTATTAAGCATTTATGCTTAATATGCACAGTTAAAATGCTGTACAAATAACCTCCTCCTTTTTGAAGTCGGTTAATAACATAGTAATTTGTTTTCGACCTTGGATTGAGTTCATTATTTAAGTGAAAATAACGGGTGCATTACATAATTACGAAAAAAAAAAAAATTCGTCACAATTCCAAATTTCAAAATAACGATTTTCAATAGTAGAATTACGCTCCAATTTTCCATTATTTTTACGATAGGACGCACCGTTTTTGAGATATAAGCAAATTTGGAACCAGCTGCGACTCCATGACGCGCGCTCGCTACGCTCGCATGTTCCCGAAAATAACACTTGTGCGTTCCGTGTTTACAAATTTAAACTCAATAATGCTATATTTCACCACTCATTATTTGGAGGGACACTTTATTTACTAAATAAAACCTCATTCGTTAATTTGCCAGTATAAATCGCAACCATTAGGTTGTTATTTTTTTTTTCATATATCTGCACGACATACCTTAATCCTCGTCGCCAATGTGGTGTTCACTGTAATCTACCATTAGGGGCTTAGGGTTTAGGAATAAAACGGCCGAATTATCAGTAAGTACACAACCACCCAAAGGGAACGTCCTGTCGCGCCAACGGCTAAAAGTAAAGTGACAGCTCCAGTGTTACCAGTGAGTTGAGTCTACATTTAATAGTACATCACAATGGGTATTCTTGATTCATGTGTCAGAATATATTTCATTATTTTCTGAAATATAATGAAATATGTTCTTTCAGACACATTACATCATTCTTGTTAAGAAAGTTTCATACAGAAAAGTATGTATGATAAAAACAAAATACATTATGTGAATACTCACCTATATGGTTAATATATCTTGTACCTATATCTAAATAAAACCCGTACCTACACGTGAACTCTTAAACACGTAAACCAAAGCAAGACTAACTCATGTAGCTACGTAAGAAAACCACGTCTTCAATCGCCTGAACCTCACCTTACAAGTTGACCGCACTAATCCTGCAATTTCACGGAGAAACGAAGAAACTTTCTGCGCCCGAGTCCGAAGTAGATAGTTAAGGTGGAAACAAAGACTGTAACATTACTTACTACACTTTTTCCAAATGAGGTAAGTGAATCAGTTCTACAAGTCTGCTCAGACGGGGTGGCCTCACTTCGTACCCGTCAATTAGACACATGGGAGATTTATATGGCTATCTATCTTGTTCCTTGTACAGCGAACCCGGACCCAGCCGGGCCAACGGAAATTGTTTTTCAAAGGATCGTTTTGAACAACGTTGCTTTAAAAATAGACTTTGGCAAGGTAGAGCAAAATAAATGGCGTGTTTTCACAAAACAAAGAACGGTACAGGATGTTAATGTTGTTGCTGATTTATGTCCGTGGTTGTACCCTGTGTTGACAGCATATCATTTTCCTTTACTAGTTCATCGATTTAAGGAAATTGCCAAAAAATTGTCGGAGGCGCTCGGATGTCTACGGCATATTTGTCGGACTTTGGGCTTCAATCAACAGAATGAGTAAGGAAAGCATAAAGCATCTGTAACGAAGTAATGCAATCAACGTGTGGACTTGCTATAATGTTAAACAGTTTGCTTTTGCCTCTGTTTTTTACGAATACGGGCTGATTGTGGGCGGCGGTGTTTCAAAATAAACATTGTTCCTGTGCGAATCACGGACTGAAAGAAAGGTATCATGGGTGCAGCCAGTTACGTGTTATATATCACAAATAATATTATAAAAAGAAAAGATCTGTATGTTTGTTTGTTACACTTTCTTTCTAAAAAGGCTGAATGGATGAAATTGGCAAATTGAAAATGGCACATGGATAGACCATGACCTGGATTAGGATACTTTTTATCCCGATATTCCCACGGGACTTATGCGAGTGAAACCGCGGGGCACAGCTGGTCCATGATATTTAGCATAAAGCTTTGTCTCCGAATAACGGTTCATGAGTTCTAAAAGGCATCTAATACGTCCTTGGGAAATAGAAAAACACATTTTACAGTTAATCATTAGATACCATCGTTCGGCATTGACTGGGCACCACATGAAGGAGCCTTTATCACTGAACATGACATTTCAATTCTTAAACAATTATGAAGCTGTTATTCTGAATAAGAAAAAAAAAATCAAATTCAGAGATGGCGGGATGAGCTGGACTCCTTTAATAAAGATTGGTCCTTGGCAGCTCTGGACAGAGAGAGGTGGAATGAGAGTAGGGATGCTTATGCCCAGCAATGGGACACTAACGGCGAAAAACAAAAATCTTAATACAATGAAAATTCTATATTATGCTCCATATTAACATAGGGAGGACGCTAAGGTAAAATTTAACTTAAAGACTGTTATTTACTTCAATATAATCGTGCGTTTTGGGTGTTGATGGGGCTGTTCCGCTTCTGTAGCGCATCAGGGATGATTGCTGAAGCATTTGTGTCGATTGTTCGCTAAGATGCGAAAAAATGCGCCTCTCTGGTGCGCCGGGTGTGGGCCAGCCCCATTATACTGCGATGTATCGCAAGCAGACTGAACTGCTTGTGTGTGAATCGGTGCTGCAAGCATCCCGCATAGGTGTTGAGTTTATAGCACGGATTCTCATAAGTACTCGTATATGTCAGTTTTAAGTTAACTCCCTTACTAATAAACGTATTTTAGCAGTTGAATAGTTACACACCGATTTCTCTCTTTCAGTGGTCAGTAATTTGACTTTCGGAAGAAGAAGACAAAGCGTTGTGTAACTATACAGACGCTATACAACGTTTATTAGTAAGGGGGTTAGTGTGAACTTTACTAACATAGTTGTTAAGAAATATTATTACTAACATACTAAGGAGTCCATTGTTACTTGTTAATTAAATATCATCATAATTTCATCCGAAAAACGTCTACTGCTTGTCATAGGCCTCCCCCAAGCACCGCCATTTCGACCGGTTCTGTGCTTCTCGTATCCAGCGAATTCCTGCGGTCTTCACAAGGTCATCGGTCCACCTTGTGGGAGGCCTTACAATGCTACGACTTCCGGTACACGGTCGCCACTCCAGAACCTTTCGGCCCCATCGTCCATCTGTTCTACGACCAATATGCCCTGCCCACTGCTACTTAAGTTTGGCAATTCTACGGGCTATGTCGGTTAGCTTGGTTCTCCTACGGATCTCTTTATTTCTTATTCGATAATTAAATATAAATAAAAAAAAATTCAATCAAACCTGTTAGTTCAAATTCTACCTGCATTTTAACTACAAACTATCAACAGTTAATGAACGACAATTTTCCTCAGTTAAACTGCCATCTGCGCAATTAAGCGGCCCATTTAATTTCTACTTACGATTATTATCGTTTAAAAGATAACACATTGCAAATTAATTGTACTTTTATCGCTGCTACTTTATACCGATACTTTCCGACATGGTTAATAATAAATTAACCGACCTCGGCGAGATTAAAACAGCTTATACAGATAGCAAAACACGACAAAATTAAATGGGAAGACAAAAATTAAAGCGATCAGTCCGACGATTTAGTTAATGAGTAAATATAATCCGGAGCGGAACGTGAGCGGAATTAATAAGAGAAGTCGGTGTGTGTGCTGTTTGTGTGGTGGCGCCATTGTTGGTGTGGCTGGCTTTCGTTGGTTGTTGTAAAGGGTGTGTTTTATTATTAAAAAGTAGGGATATGATATGAGCTTTTCAATATCAGAGGGCTCTTTTGTGTTCAGGATTTGATTTGGAGTGTTACACTGAAACAATAGACTGGAAATAAGTCTATTTGTCTGTGGAGATTTCAGTCAGTTTTTCTAATGGTAACCTTATGTTACTTATAGTAATGGAGAGTAATGGGTAGCTCACCGTCCGATCAGGACCAGGCCCGTGCCGGACGGCGCGTACGTGTTCCACGCGCGCCTCAAAGAGATGTCAGCAAAAAGAAAGGGGCCTGCCGGGGGTGCGGGATTGTCCGATAGGGTTACCGCTACCCCGAAACATAAAGGGCTAAGGGAGGAATATGGGTGGGTTTTAGTCAGTAAGAGTCTGACACTCCCTTTCGCTCCACCCAGAGCGGGAGGGGTCATTTGATGATTTCCCATCCATAAAAAAAAATAAATAAATAAATGTTACTTATATATCAGCATATAATATTTCCACTGCAGGGACATAGGCCTCCTCGTAAGGGAGTGGGCCATAATCAACCACGCGGGCCCAGTGCGGGTTGGTGGATGTCACGTCTTCGCATTTTTAGTCCTAGCTCACGATGTTTTCCTTCACCGTTTTGAGAGCAGTGGTGATTTTTAACCGGTCAAGCGGCGCGGTTCGCCGATGGGCGACGAAACAATAGAAAATCAATTGTGTCTCATTAGCGGAGCTTGACAGATTAATACACAAAGTAAAATGCCTGCCTGGGTTCGAACTCACGACCTGCAACTGCTAAGTCGGAGCCGATACCACTGAGCCACCTGCTGCTCCTACTGCCCCTTTAAGTTACATGGCACCTAATAATTATTTATTTCTAGGTTATCGTAGATTCAATGACTTGAACAAAAATCTTATTTATTAGGTATCTAAGGTAAAGACCGGGGCATAAATTATGGCATCTAAGAACAAAATGTTTGCGAGTAAAGATTTTATCATCACAATTATTTATTTAAGGAGATATAGCTTTATGGCACCCGTATATAAGGAGTGAGAGAAGACGAGAGTAAGTATATTTATTTATACATAATATATCATTCTTGAGATCGTAAAGTTTATGACTTAAATGTATGATCTTTCATGACAGTACTAAAAGAAAGTGACCTGGCACATAAAATGGCTCGTTATCCGTCTGACGGTAGACTAAAGCCAATTTTGTAACAAATCGAGCAACTATGAAGTGTAATGTTTAGTGGCGTCGGCGCGAACTACTTTCGTTACGTTTTATTAACAGCAATAAAGTTGGGTTCATTAGATTTTTTTTTCTGCGTACTAAAGCGAGGCTCCGCACGTACTGAGTTCATACTTCATTCAGCTCGTAAAAGGCAGGTCGGGAATTGCTCGAATTTATTCACGAAGTTGCGCGCGGGGCGCCGCCGCCGTGCTCGGAGTGCGAGTGTGAACTGACCTTTATGAGATAACGCCATGTTGGAAGGCTTTCTTAGAGGAAAAAAGGAGGCGTATTCGAAAATTTAATTTGACAGAATGTTATGGAATTCGGCTGTGTCGACGTTGAATTGAAAGCAATTAAGTGACGGAAATAACATTGGGATGGCAGAGAGAAGACAGGATGCCATGAGTGCAACTTGAATAATGAGTATGAGTTTCTCGTGATACCAATGGACAATTCCCGTAATTTAAAACGTTCAAATTCTAGTCTGTCGCAGTCTTATCTCGGCGACAATAAAAAATGTCAAGAACTTGTCAAAAATTTCAAACTCAAACTCAAAGCATTTATTTCAATTAAACCATGTACAGGCACTTTCGAATTGTCAAAATTAAATAGTCGGTCAGTTAGTCAGACAGTTGAAGCTAGTTGCCCATTCCAAAGTGTAGATCTCTATGGAGAAGAACGGGCAAGAAACTCCATGGACACCCTTTTAAATCAAGAATATTACAAAATCCTGGGTACATTATCCTTGTTGCTTCTATATGTGAGAATAATGTAAAAAAACACAAATGAAGAAACAAGAAATTTAGAGAAATTAGCAGTATTTTTGACATATTGAGACGCAGACTGTGAACGTTCTTAAAATGGCGAGAATTGCCCCTCTGATCAATTTGTATTAAAATCTGCCAAGGACAAATGTTAAATTCATGCCCTCGTGGCTCCGGTAACAAATCGCAAAGAAATGTGAGTGGAACGTAAGAAAATGTAATAAATAAGCAATCTGTTACAATTTGATGGTCCACATTGGTACAAATATCGTTATGGATGGTACATTGCGTTGTGTGTTCGATATTTTCGCGCCCTCGTATCTTTATGAGCATATTTTTTTTTATTATTGATGTATAGCATATTGCTCATGAATTTTATTTTATATCGAAGGAATTTTGAATATTGCTTACGAGTACCTACAAGACGGTGAGCCATCTTATAAATTTTCACTAGCCATGGAAAAGTAAATAATAGAAAACAAACAGTTCATTTATCAAATTAAATTTCATTCGAAAACATCAATTGGTTTCTTATTTAACATCAACTATGTACGACAACCCTGGTTACTTATCTCCTTTGGTGACCGTACACCTCTGCCCAACCTTTCGGGAAAACAAGGCGTGGTGTTACGTTATAAATTGAAAACCTATCTAAAGCTTTCAAGCTCGAACAAAGAGAATCAACATTCAAAACCAAGGAAATACTTGCATGTAATAAATAAAAGCGTAGCGTTACAATTTGACAGCGCACGCCTGCAAATAACATCAGGCTCGCAAGGCACATTGCATCGCCCGGTATCGGAGCCATCGGGCCCGATACATCTAGGGATAGATCTAAGGATACTATTACTAAACGCTGCGATACCGTCTTTATCATCGCATTGTTTCTTTACCGTTATCGTTTTTGAGGTCCTGGTGATCGTGGGAAAGGGCAACTGGTTTTGTCGCCCAAAAAATCTTTCGTTACGTCATGACATTGTAACTGTGGCTGACAAATGGTGTTGGGATCGCCTCTGTCACATTTTTAACTTACATTGTTTCCATTGTAAGGTCAAAATGGACACTTGGACACTTCTGGTTTCAGGTATTGCAGGCTGTTTATATTCGTATTACATCATCGTAGAGAGTAATCGTCGAGATTATGATTAACGTGAAGTTAGTATTAAAACTTTTCTTATATTCCTTGCAGTCCGCCCACAATTTGCTTTTAGAGCTAATAATAAAAATAGAATGCAGAGTATAATGAATGCAGACTGGTAACATTTCTATCATATTCCGTTCGTTGACACTCTAAGACAGTTGGAAAAAAATCATTTGTAGCGATTATTCGTATTTTAAGTGTTTAACTGTTCATTGGACCCAATATTGGATAGCTTCACTATCTATATTGCTTATCAACATCATTGCCTAGTACAGTATTTTTATTCAATGCTTGAATATCAATTTGGCATCTATTCATCCCTCTTATTGGATAAAATTCTATCAGTTTCGATATTAGGTCCTTTTGTAGGCAGGGCACAGAATTCTAGCGCGCGCTCCATCTCACCAATTGAAGTAGTAACAGTATTTTATATTGGCTCTGTGACTACTTGGATTGTAGATTTTACTATGTTTAGATTCGTATTCGACACATAAGGTCGTAGTTCTTCTGTAAAAATCTATTACCAAATATTTGGGAGACTTTAGCTAATAAATAGCAGATAATCCTGTATCATATACGATACATAGTTTTTAAAGTAATCTTCCTCTTTATGTTCTATAACTCCTATTTTAGTAACATCAATCATAAAATTATTGGTCTCTTCCGAAAATATATCATATATCTTCCATTTTTTCACGACAATGCCCACAGACGGCTATAGAGAACATAAATAATATTGTATACTTCTGTCCCATCATAATCCAATCTTCAAATAATGAATGTATGTCTTTCAAGAAGCTTCATCCCTAAATACGGTTTTATTTGTGAGATTTTATTGAGGGTGACTCCAAAAGAGGGTTCCTACAATATTCAGACGCGGCTTTGCTTACGATTTGCGACTTTCCTCCAACAATAGGCATCTGATTTATCGTTCGTCGACGTAACATCGCTCCTTTTTAGGAAAACGACGCCTACACGGGACCGATTTGATATTGAACAGTGAACACCAACATATTGTCACGTTACAGAAGGAAAGTATTGTTGTCAATAAATTATACGAGTGCCTGATTGTGTTTTTGAATATAAAAGAAATAGAATCGTCATTTTTATAGCAGTGTTATTTTCATACTCGTAGCAGACTGCAGTACTGCGTTTACCGTAAAACGGAGCACAAAAGGTAACAGTGGGGGAGAAAATTGTGATGGAATTAATAACGCTAAAGTAGTTTTTTTTTTTTTTTTTTTTTTTTTCTAATCTAGTTTATTTATTTCTCCAAAAATTAAATATTTACATAATATAAGCTAAAATATAAACTATAATAATATGTACAATTATATGAAAAAATAAACAATCATTATAGGGCATCAAAGAATTCATCCGCATCGCTGTCAACAGGAACAGTGCCCAAAAGGCTGGCAGCATTGCCACGTTGTATGGCAATGCTAATTCTTTGACCAAGATATAGGCCAGCCCTCTGGTCACGTGAAGAGTCGACTAACCGCTTGGCGATATCCCGAAATACCAAGTGGGCACTCGGACCCCATGGCCCTAGTGTTTCAACCCCAAACGGCTCGAACATATAAGTCCCAATCAGGTTGCAATATTTTCGCCGTTTGAGGTTTTCTGCACCTGCAGCAGCCGCCCCAGCACAGCCCACCGTGCTAGGAAGATGGGATGGCGCAAGGGTGTCGACACATGTTGCATCCCACACCAAAGGTCTGCCTAACTTCCAGGGCATTATGGTCATTCCGTCTGGTCTCTTTCCATCGTCGCGTGCCAGGCCGTTGGGTTCTAAAACAGCTGGCACCCCGGCGGTGACAAGAGCACGACGGATGATGTCATTAATGCTAAAGTAGTTAATTCTACTTTAATGTTTTGCATTTACTTTACTGTTCATAAAATAATGGATTTGCTTTCAGAGCTGGCTGTAGGAACTCATATCACTACTCTATGCTACGGTAACAGTAAGGTTTTATCGTTGCTTTTACTATAACTACTCAATTAGTAGGGTATATTATTCCTCGATTTACACCACTTGATGTGTTTCTTGCCTATTCTTCTCTATACGAAACTACCTTTTGGAAGTGGCGACTAGAATCAATTGTATTTTTGACGTGATAACGTCTTATAAATCGATAAACGCCGGCTGCACGCACGAAAAACCTTGACTCATTGTCACGTTCCACCTGAGCCGAGTGTGCAAGCGAGAGCGCGGAACAAGCGATAGAGAGGCACGATCGGATGTTTTCTTATGACTTATCACGTAAAATTATCGTCCGTAAACCGAATTTACAGACAACCAATGTTTTTTGTATGGCGTTCTAAAGTGCCTTTTATGTGCCTATTTGAAATAAATGATTCGACTGTGACTCAGATTCTTTAAACCCTACCTCATCATCCACAACCAAAAAAATTTCAATTCTCAGAGTTGGTATCTTTCTACTCAAATTTTCAGTGCAAAAGTTTGTCAGCCACCACAAATTGGAAGTCTCCTAAAGTTCACAGAAATGCAGTCCCCACCCCTTCTGTAAAAATGTTGGTAAGAAACATTAAAACTCTTGCAAACAAGTGCACGCAGAGTGTCTAAGCATGAATAATTTAGTGAAGATGCCTCTTTATTCGTCGCGAGCAAATCTTTGAATTATAAAGTGGAGTGAGGTGGGACATTTGGGGACCCGATGCCATCTGGCGGCGCTGGTGTGAGTTAACAAGTTACATTCATACATATTAACTTAGCGCCGATGTTATTCCATATTCATGCGAGAATTGTGAGGTAGCGCTTCCGAATGGCGAATTTGCGTCGTGATTATTGTCAAATGTAAAATTAAAGGAATTTGTAATAGGTTTTTGGGGTGTTGATGTGTTACCGTCATCAACTTTGAAATCTATTTGTCTTTTATTTTATAATATTAATTTCAGCTCCACGAAAATGGCAATGTTAATCATAATATTATGGGCTTGTTTTATAAATTAATATTAATGAGAGTTTTAGATTATATTAAATCTCTATGGCAGCCATGGCAGGAGAATATTTACTTATTACATTAAAAACTTTCTAATAAAAACACAAGGCATGAATGATGTTATATATCAGATATAAATTATGTTCATAAATCATTATAAACTCTCTGACACCTTCGGGTAATACTTTTTCCTCGATGTGTACGCATGTGAGCTTCTTTATTAATATTTAATTCCTTTGTTCGACAAAGCTAAGTTCATCTAAAACTCATGTGAAATCTTCATTGTCCAAGTCTTGTTATTCATGGAATTCCTTAAGGGGCCAATCGTTAAGATTTCTGGAGACTATAAATGTATGATCAAGAATAAAATGTTGCGTTGCTTTTTATTTGTTTTTCGTAGGACCACTTTTGGGTATAGTTTTATGTTTCGTGGAACAAAAAGGTCGCTAAGTTCAGATTTATTACTTAATGTGCTTTCAATAAGGGGTATGTACAAGTTGTAATTTTGCCATTCTTATGGACCAGAGCGCTGCAATAACTTTCAATTCAAGGGTATCTACATACTCGGAAAGGATATCTTTGTATTACATCAAAAATGGATGCTAAAGTCAACGCGAATAAATATTAAAAGAAACAATGACGCTTAAAATAAAGACTTTTACTGTCTTTCACAGAACCCGGAGGTTGTTAATAAAATTGGCCACAGTCTGTTCGAAAACTTTATTCTCTGAAGACGCGGACGTTTACATTGATACGCAATCTATACAAGGAATCTGTGTGTGTCACCAAAATCCTTATTTCGAGCTCCGTTCAGGCGGGCTTTATGTCTCGTTTCCTCACAAATCCGAAGATAACGGCCGTGTTGGCAACCCCGCCGACACTAGACGACTATAAAAGTCTGGACCGAGGAACGGTTACAAAGAAATTTTAAAAGAAATTTGCGTTCACTCACTGTGAAATTGTATAGATCCCAATCATTGCGAATTACCTCCTCCGATCAAAAAGTTTGAGATTTCTTCAAATTATATTGGAGTTTAGAACGAGGTAATATTCTTAGGACTGACGGTGCAGTAAAAATGATATTCGGTAGGTATCAAATAGGACTTTTATTTGAAATCATATCTGAATTGTGAGTTAGAGCGTAAAAAATTTATGATCAAACCTGGGATGAATCAGTAAGATCACATAATATATAGAGATGACTAGCTTCTGCCCGCGGCTTCAATCACGTCGATGTTGGAAATTATCCCACATAAACGTCCTACCGGGACAAAAAGTAGTAGCCAATGTCCTTCCTCAGGATGCCATCTATCTCCTTACCGAATTTTATCGACATCCGTACAGTGGATTAGGTGTTAAATGGTAACATACAGACAGACTGCATCGTCTTCACATTAATTAACTAATATATTCAAAATATTGTAAAACATTTAAAAAGAGTAAAGGTGGAGCGTTTTGCCCATTCTTCTCCATATGAATCTACCTTTTGGAAGAGACGACTAGAATCAATTCTATTTTTTTGTAAATTTTGACATTTAAAAAGTGCCTTTTATGTGCCTATTTGAAATAAACTATTTGACTCTGACTTCAGAGTTACTTTCGAATTTATTATATTATATAGTATTGATTGACTAAATGGTATAGGACCTGTTGACATGCAAACGATGCAACAGACTAAATTGTAAAAGCCCCAAAACAGTTTAGCTAAGTCAGTCGCGTGGGCAGTGACATTCTGCATTTCCAATCATTGGCCGCTGTCTACCTCAAATCGATCGCGCACCTGAGCCCTATAGATTGTTGCTATCTTGAACAAGGAACAACTGAGAGGGAACTAGTTACTTAATGGTATAAATAACTCGCGTTTCCTTAATTTGTCTCTTGTGGAACCTGTAAGGAGAGATAAGACCTAACATTTCCTTGTCAATAAATAGGTTGAGATACATTTCGTTTATCTGTATCTTCAAGTTCAATTTACCAAGGGAATTTGCAAAACTATTGGTCGGCAATAAAGAGTATCTACCTATCTATTGTTGCTTTGAAGGTGAGTATAGAGTAGAGCATTTACTTGTGACAGAATATCGAGCATTCGCCTTTTTAAAATTTTATCGAATCGCACTTCGATCACGACGCTCGAGGTTTTGTTACAACCTGATTTTAAGAACTAGCGAGCGTGTTCGTGTAACATTTTTTCGAGCAAAGGCACGAGCTGTACCTGTTGGTGAGACATTTCAACAATGGACGTAAGGTAGAAAGAAATGTTACCGGTAAATGCTCACTCGCCCTGAGCATTACGTCGAACGCAGCGTCGAGCATTTGCAGAAACGTTACATTACACGGAAATGCTTTTGAAAACTGAGCCTATTTGCTATTGTACCATTCGCATGAACATTAAGGTGAGTATACACTAGAACATTTTCTCATGCATTTCCATGTAATATAACATTCTTACGAATGCTACAATACTGGCAAAAGCTCAGTTCCTAAAAGCATTTCCATGTAATGTAACGTTCTTATGAATGCTCGACGCTGCGTTCGACGTAGTGCTCACGGCGGCGTGTGAGCATTTACCTGTAACATTTCTTTCTACCTGGCGTTTATTGCTGAACATTGTGCGCTCTTGCCTTTGCTCGGTAAAATATTACGCCCAATATGTTCGTTGGTTTTAAAGTCAGGTTGTAATAAAACATCGGGGGTCGTGTTCGAAGTGCGGTTCGTTAAAATGTAAAAACGGCGAATGCACGATGTTCTGTTACAAGTAAATGCTCTAGTTTATACTCACCTTTACATATTACAACATGACATGGAAATGCTCGAGAAAATGCTCTAGTGTATACTCACCTTAGTCGTTTCACAGTTATGCAACCCAACATCAACCTTATTATTATCAACCTTATAACAAGCATAAAGATCACAGTGATTTTGACAGACTTGTCAGTGGCAGCAAACCCAACAGCACCCTTATTTGACTGTAATGCAAAAACAGAGGTAAAATAAGTGTGAAAGGACTGTAGCTCAGGCACGTGTACATAGCCACGTGTATCATAGGCAGTTCTGTTTCTTATAAATACACTTAATGAAGTACATAGGTTGAGTCCTGATTGTACTTGTTTGATTTTTATCAAGTAGGTACTTTGGTGAAGTACATACCATAACCACACCCCGGACACTCCATACAACGCTCGCAAAATAATTACCTACTACTACTACATTAAAAAATGACGTTTGTATATGTATGAATGTGTGCGTGAGGTACTTGTGTTTGCGAGAGAGAACTGCGACGGTAACCTCGAAGTGCGGGGTGAGGTGCAGTAACTGATGTTAGTGCGGGGAAGGGAGTGGCCTTTCTGTACGTAGTACTTTAAGTATTCTGTGCCATAACATAAGATCACGCCTATATTACCTGAAGTGTTAGACAGAAGTGAACCTTATAGACACCCACATTTCGCTAGTTATATTTAAGTCCTATGCGGTAAGGAGAGAGCCTTTTGCCATCAACCAGGCATAAATTCAGACTCCGTGTTATTGGGTTTTTCCAATGTCTCAGTAGGCTGCTACTAACACTTTGCCCGATCCGGGAATCGAACCCAGGACTTCCAGCTCAGCAGTAGCTCTTGGTTCCGATTTGTGTTGTACAAGAGTCTTCTATGCCAGAAAGTCTTCGGTAATCGTCATCATTTAATTGTATAGGTACGACTTTGCATACCCCTTAATTGATACATAATACTTATGCATGTTGCATGCTATAATTAAGTTAGTAGAGTTCCATCATTATGTAAATAAATCATTGCCTAGTTCGCGGAGTAACACAGACACTTAACATTACAGCGACCAGCGCTTTACTTGTGGTAATCAAGTGTACAAACACGCTGTGAATGAGTGAGTGAAGACGAGTAGCGACAGCACATAACACACACACGCAAACACACACTTTCGACTTCGCTACTGCTCGGACGATACCTATTCTGTAAAAATCTACCCGTGATAACTTAGGTGAAGTCAGCTGGAAGTGGGCTGTCAAAAGTGTCAACTATTGACAGCCAACTTCACCTAAGCTATGACGGTGAGATTTTTAGAGAATAGACCAGTAGCAATGTATTATCAAGTTATGTTTTACGTCAGTTCGGATTAGGCCGCAGTTAGTTGTCACCGAGACGCTACAAAGTTCTGTTGTTGCTGCACACTGCAATTTTAGTGGACGCGGGTTTGCCTGCTACTGCTGAGTGCTTTTATCCAGATGGAGAGGGGTAAGTTAGGAGCAGATAGCGATTTTATAGGCATGGAGGATTTATTTAGATTTATGTAACAGTATCATCTATAGTGATTAATTACGCAATGTGTATTGTCTTTGGTTTTTGGGCTGGCCCTGACATCAAGCAATTGACAAACTTTTATTGGTTGATTACGAGGCTTTTGGCTACTTTATATGTGTGTATTTTATTTGTCTTATTTCTTGTAATGTGCGTTTCGTTTGTGCAGAATAACCCATTTTTATTTCATTTCTATGCATTGTATCCCTAATCGCCATGAATGAGGAGGGTTAACAAAAAGGCGGGCATTCCCTAAAACGTAGAGAAAGTTTTCAAAGCTTATCTACACCTACAGAGATGTAAAATCCGATAGGTCATTTGGATCGTATAATGCTAGGCTTCAAAAGATACTGTTAGCTTTTAATTTTGGAAACAATGATCCAAGAAAAAAAGTTTGCAATATACTAAATACATTTATTTAGTACCCATCTCAAGATATAAGTGCAATTGTAGGTAATAATGAAACTAAAACACTGCAAATGTAACATCCTGAAATATTTTGCAGATAGCAGACAGCTTAATTCTTTAGCGCAACTTAAAACAAGCTGCAAGTGAGGTCGTTACTTTAAAACACACACTTAAAGTTAGGTCGTAACTTGCGCCACGCGTCAAGTTCAAGCTGTTAAGCCGATGTTACAACAGATTTGCCGCTTTCATCCAGCGCGCGGATGCGGGGGGACAGTGTACACGCGCCGTAGCGAAACGTCCCACCAAATTGAAGTGATAACAAATGTGTGAATCGAACCGGATTCTCTTTTAAATCTATGAATTTAAAACTGTGACCCAGTTTGCCGCACAAACCCCGTGTTGTAACACGTTGGAATCCGGAATATTTGACGTCACAAAACAGCAGATTCATTTTCATCATCGACTATTTGTTTTAAAAATTAGTTCCATATTTGTCATACAATAAATAAACGGTGCTCCTGAATTGTTTTCAGGAATAACAATAAAGTGCGTCAATTTGAAACGAGTGTTACAAAGCATATTGTTTTTAGAATAGGTTTTATTTTTTTACACCTTTGATGCTCATGGGTATTATGTGAAACTAACTTTTGCCCGCGACTTTGTTCGCGTGAAATTTCTTGTTTTGACATAAAATATTTCCACGGACTCATCGCGTCATATTGCATCGCCCGCCCGCGCTGTTACTTCGTTTTCGCTTAGCGTTCTTTCTGACATTTTTCTTTTTGCTCGGCCACGATCGGATCACGCTACGGACCTGTGGGTCGTAGCGTGAACCGATCGTGCCCTATAACCTTTCTCAAAAATTGGGCTATAATTTTTTTTAAATTAAGTTGGTAGCTCCAGAGATTTGCGCGTTCAGACAAACAAACAAATTCTTCAGTTTTATTATTAGTGTCATCATTTCAGCCGAAAGACGTCCACTGCTGGACATAGGCCTCCCCTAAGCACCTCCACTTCGACCGGTTTTGTGCTACTCGCATCAAACGAGTTCCTGTGGCCTTCACAAGGTCGTCGGTCCACCTTGTGGGAGGCCTTCCAACGCTACGCCTTCCGGTACGCGGTCGCCACTCCAGAACCTTTCGGCCCCGTCGGCCATCTGTTCTAAGAGCTATGCTATGCTTTTAGTTTCCCTGCGGGATCGAATCAGAAATGAAGAGATCCGCAGGAGAACCAAGGTAACCGAAATAGCCCGAAGAATTGCAAACTCAAACTTAGTGGCAGTGGGCAGGGCACATTATTAGTGTAGATAGATAATATTATGTCTCCGCAAGAGACAGAATGTGAAGTGAAAATAACAAATGCATCCGTAGCAACATAAAGTAAATAAGAAAGATAAAACCTGGACAAAATGCGACCCCGAGGTGTCGTTGGAGGATGCGGTGCAAGAATGACTAGCGAAACTTCCGTACTAAGTTCTGCTTTTATTTTCTTTGGTAATAAGAAAGGCAGTCGAAGTTACCACTAACTTGGAGACACGTTTGTAATAAAAGGGAAATAGTAATTTATGATTCCCAATGGATGCTTTCAGGACTTTCAGGTAGTGGCCAAGAAAGTTTGACGAGGGAAGTAGTAGAGAAGAGAGAGAGGTAGAGGATTGCTTGAATATTTACAAAACATGTTATATCTTGTTGTCAAATATTTAAGAGAATTACTTCGGACATAATTTTTCGTATAAAATTCTTTGCCTGTTCATAAAACATGCCCCCCCAAAAAAACCATAATTCAATTTGTTGAATAATCAAAATACGTCCAAACAAGGAAGTTGTAGCATGAAACAAAAAGAAATCCTCCTTCTAAAATACCCTCAATTCCCAGTAAGCACCTAATCCTATGGACAATGATTTCGCGAGGCGGGACCAACTAAGAGTTTTTTCTCATAACTCAAAATGAGATCGTAACGTCGCAAATCTCGGGAGGCCTTAAAGAATAACAAAAGGAAAAAGCTCAAAATTACGTTGGCCGAGTAATTTTCGGGGCGAGCCACACAGAATGGTTCCTTAGGGACCCTCATCGGGACCCTTCGCGATTATGTAGCGGTTTTATAAGCTTGTTATGTTTTACGACCAAAATATAATGTTTACGGATATACCTTGCTGGCTCGCAGTCGAAATGAGAGGACGCGTGTGTATTTATTAAAATTTTCTCCAATATAAATATTAACGACGGCGGCGACGTCCCTTCAACGGGTGGTCTTTATGGCTAACAACGTGTTTCTGTTCTGAACGAATCTACATATATACTATAAAGCTGAAGAGTTTGTTTGTTTGAACGCGCTAATCTCTGCAACTACCGGTCGGATTTGAAAATATCTTTTGCATTTGATAGCCCAATTCTTGAAGAAGGCTATAATGTAACATCATGCTAGGACCCTTTTTTTATGAATGGGAAATCATCAAATGACCCCTCCCGCTCTGGGTGGAGCGGAAGGGAGTGTTCTACTCTTACTGACTAAAACCCATCCGTGTTCCTTCCTTAGCCCTTTATGTTCCGGGGTAGCGGTAACCCTTTCAGACAATCCCGCACCCCCGGCGGGCTTCGGCCCTGGCAGGCCCCTTCCTTTATGCTGACATAATTTTTATAAATAGCCACTAAGACAGCGACAGCACCCCACGCTCCCCTCTTTCGAAGGGAATGAACGATCATCGAGGGTTGGTGGTAGGTCTACCATCAGCCCGCCTCACGCTCAGGGCACCGCGCTACGTCTCATCAACGTGACTTGTGAGGACTCACATAGTTTGAAAGTCTCGAGGAGAGCTTACTATAGAAATGAACCTATGAAGACCCTTAGAAGCCGATCAAAAACAAAAAAAAGTAAGAAAGAATGCTAGGAGAAAACGAAGTACGGGGGTGGGCGATGCGATGCGACGGGGTGGGTTGGGGGAACAAGTCACGCGGACGAAGTCACGGGCAGAAGCTAGTTGTAAATAATACGATATCTATATTATGTGTGAATACAAGTGACGCCGCCATTAATTTTGTTTTCGCTAAAAGCGTTGAAGATAAAAATTGCGTTCACTATATTGCTTTCATTCTGCGAAATTGAGTCTGTTATATGAATTATAATACATTGCCTATACTTAGTCAACTATTGTGAAGATGAAAGCAGATATAATATTTTCTTTCACGAAAAATCTGTTGTTGTTTTTGCAGTGTACTGGCCCGGCTGAAGCGAATGACCCAAAGATTTATCTCTCGAGATAAAACTCAAGTTTACTTTGCAAAGTAACAGTTGTTACGGACCAATCAGTTGGAGAGCTTTTTAAAATTAAAAAGTGTGGCATTTGTGTGTTCTATTCAGCGCACCACGTCCAGGCTGGGAAAGTGGGAACTGGGAACTAAGTTGTTATTTACGGGAGTGCTTTAGTATTTACCACTCTGAAGGTAATTTCTTTGAAAGTCTTTTAACTAAGCTGTTTCTAGTTAAGTGGTTGGGAGTTTCGACTTGAAATTTGTGTCGTGGACGTTTCTTTTAAGAGGAAATGCGGTCGGAGAGACTTTTGAAAAAGCCTACGTAAAATGTCATATTTCGAAGTTTGGCTCTAGCGTATTTCCTCCTCCAATATTGGACCAATTTAAAAGATATTTCATAAACTCAATAAGAAGGATATATGTATATACCGTGTCCCTATGTTTTTCTTTTTTCATGAATAGTTGTCTTTGTACACTAGGCTTCTGTTGACAGCGGTTTTAATCGGCATTTTTTGAGGGTTCTAGTGCTTCTAAAAGTAATGTATTATCAAAAAGGAAAACGTAGGGACATACAAGTAGTTAATATTTATTATTCTGTGAAAAATCATTGCATTATCGTTATTAACCAGAAAGAAAACAGGCGAGTGTTTCTATGGAGAAACGACCACCCGCATTTCCTCTTAAGCTTCTAGAAACTAATGGTGAGGGGAAGGTAATGGTGTGTAATTGTATACATTTAATCGTTTTTTCGTAAATAAACCTTTATCAGGAGATATAGTGCTCTTCTACATCTCTCCGAAATCAGACAAGTCTCATGTCTGGTTACAGAAAACATAGAGTTATGCATAACTAGCTGCGCCCCGCGATTTCACCCGCATATGTCTCGATCCCGTGGGAATATCGGGATAAAAAGTATCCTATGTCCTTTCCCGGGACTCAAACTATCTCTATACCAAAATTCATCTAAATCGGTTCAGCAGTTTAGGCGTGAAAAGGTTACATACAGACAGACAGAAGTTACTTTCGAATTTATAATATTATATAGTATGGATAAACTGCCTCGTTAGACTACTGGTCGCAAGCGCTACTGCTGAGCGTAAGGCCCTGGGTTTGATTCCCAGGTCGGGCAAACTGTTATTGGGTTTTTCCATCAGGAATTTCACAGTAACAGCCTGGTGTCTGGATGCATGCCCAGTTGATTGCAATGGGCTTGCCCCATGTTACATGGAACTTAAAACATAACTGGCGAAATTTTCAGATTGATAATTTCAAAAATCATATTTTCATAACAAGTGTTCTAAACATAAAATTAAAATTAAAAAATACCAACTTATAATTGTTAACTATAGTTAAAACATGTTCAGGATGTTAAATTCAATTACACTTGTGTTAAATTCAATACTTGTTGTAAAAAATTAAAAATATGATTTTTGGCATTTTCAATCTCAAATAGCAGCCGGGGGGTTAACTGTAGACTTTCGTTGTAATAGTAAAAAATGCTCAAGACGTCATTGCCCATAAGAAGCCAGTAATTTTTTTTTCTGGCACTTAGATTTTTGGGTACGAAATGAATGCATGTTCTTTGAATGAGAAAAACTATGTCGAATTATCTTCCGCTGCCGAATCAGCAGGAAATGTATCTAACAAGGTAATAAAAGAACTTTTTTAATATCATAAAATGATATCTGACTTATTGTTGACAACCACTGTCAGTTCCATTGGCGTTTCTCCAATATGACCATTCTTTCTTCGATTGTCTTATTTTACTGATAAATTGGCATTTTCATTTGTTGCTTTCATTATTTTTACGGTTGATATATAGGTAATTACATATTATTATTGAGGAAAAATATGATTTTCCTTTGAAGCCGTAAAGCGAACTCCTTGCATTGTAAAACGGGTTTAAAATTGTGTTTGGCTTGTATGAAATAATTTTGAACTACAATAAAAATATGATTATGCATCTGCCTTGGTTCTAGCTAGCTTTTGAGTACGTGGGCTTTACTATTGACTAACCACTAACTACACAGATGATCTACTTTCAAAGTTTTGAATATGAAGATATTGATTGATTTGCCCTGTATGTTGCGTTAGTTGTATTCGCACACACGACAAGAATAACACAGGTGACACAGTTAGAACATAGCATAACCAGCCCGTTGCATTTGCACCATTAATTGTGCAAACGAAACAAATTAGTCTCCTCTGCACCATTGATGGTGCAGTTCAAAGGTGCATACGGCAAAAGTATGGTCAAGTAGTTGTATTAATATTCATGGTGCAAACGAAACTATTTAGTCTCTTCTGCACCATTGATGGTGCAGGTCAATGGTTCGATGTCTTACTTAGGTAAGACACAAGCTTCCACCCGGCGGGAGGGAGTAGGCCGTAATCCACCACGCGGGCCCAGTGCGGGTTGGTAGATGTTACATGTCTTCGAATTTTTGGTTCTAGGACATGCCGGTTTCCTCACGATGTTTTCATTCGCCGTTTTGAGAGCAGTGGTGATGAAATAATTTACTCAAAGCAAAGCGCCTGTCTGGGTTCCAACCTACGAACTATAACTCGTAACTCGCGGCCGTCACTCATAACACAGAGAGTAGCACAATTCGCAACAATCCGGAATATCACACTCACACCATAACATTCACATCAAAATATTCCACAATTTCCATAACAATAAACTCATCTGGTCGTTACTCAATCATCTGAAAACACTAAATTTATCTGAAAGAATAGCTAGTCAGTCGTGGCCATTCATGAGTGCACCGTGTAAATTCAGTATGGCAACACAGGCAAATAAACAGCGCCTCTGTCGCATAAACTCGCCAGCTACGATGCGTTAGACGCTCCGCTGGTCACACCGGTGTTGCCATTCGCAATTGCTTAGAATTAGGGATTTGGAGTGGAAAGGATTTAAGATGCTGGGAAATGTTTAAGTAAATAGGAGGATATTTTATAGTATCATGAGAATATTGTTGATAATAAAGCCGTTGGAATATCGAAAAGATATATACCGAGTTGTAAAAGAGTACAACGTAGGTATTGATGAAAAGATAACAATGCTCTAAAAAGAAATAATTGGGAAATACTTGCTCTTAACATGTCGAGCAAGTAATTTTCACCAAGAACAAGGCTCTAAATACATCTATGATATTTAATAACTGAAAAACCATCAGTAAAATACAAAAAAGAGGCTTTTCTATGTAGGTATGTCACTATTTTTTCTATATAAAGTATTCCAACAAATACTGCAGTATGTTGCAACATATGGCAACACTGTTCACACAGTTCTGCATAGAGTTACACATTGATAGTGTTAGCCTAGTGTAGCTTGAAACAAGCGAGTACAATCATTTTACAGCCATTTCATACGTGTAGGCATGCATGTTGAAAAGCAATAACATATGGCACATTGCATTTTGGTATCTACTATTAATATATGGCGTAACTGTAAATGTTTGCATCAACCCCCCTAATGTATACCTACATATTATATACATACAGGGTTATTGGAAAAACACCAACAACCTCTTAAGACGTCATTGTACTCATAATTATGAACAACTTTTACTATGGGACCAAACTTGAAATCGCAAAAAAAAAGTCAGCTGTTCCCTACATTTATGTTCGTATATCTTGACAAAATGTAGGGAATAGCTGTTTTTTTTTTTCGCGATTGCGGGTTTGGTCCCATAGTAAAAGTTGTTCATAATGATGAGTACAATGACCTCTTAAGAGGTTGTTGGTGTTTTTCCAATAACCCTGTATAGTTAATATCGATACCTACTTGTAATTCCCTAAACGCATATTTTGCATTCTTTGTCAACGAACTCTTCGTTGAGAACATAATATACATAGTTTTAAGAACGGATGTCAATATTATTTTTAACCGACTTCAAAAAAAGGAGGAGGTTCTCAGTTCGTCAAAATCTTTTTTCTAATTTCTGTATGTTCCCCGATTACTCGAGGATGGCTGACCGATTTGAAAAAATATTTTTTTATTTGAAAGGGTATACTTTTCAGGTGGTCCCATTGTCATCAGGTCGGATTATTGATGAGATCCTGGAGAAATCGAAGGAACTCGTCAAATATTATAGGCACACCTATAGAGATTTGGGTATTTTTTATAGTAACTCGTGCATTTGCTCTTGGAAAGCTCCATTTGGTGAAGTGGGACTGATGATGAAGAACACAGATGGCCACCAGAACTACTCAATTTCACGGGTTGCGATTCGATTACTTTAATATGGTTGCTAAGCAATTTACGTTCGTCACAATGCGAATGATGAAATGGAGCTGATGGTGAAATACCAGGAGAACTCCTCAACAATTAACGTCCCTGCATCGGGAAAAGCAATATTTTGTAAAAGGCGATGAGCAAGTTGACATTAGGCTAATGTATCTTACGTAAGTTATAAACAGACCCGCTAAAAAGCGAGAAATAAAAACTTTGTAACAAAAAAAAAACGACTTCCAAAAAAAACCAGTACAATGTGAAAATTAACTTTAATTTCCGAAGTCGGTGGCAAAAACTAAATAAAATACAGATCCAAAGACACCGACTTCCGAAATTAAAATTATTTTTCACTTTGTAGTGTTTTTTTTGGAAGTCACTTTTTTTTGTTAAAATGTTTTTTTTTTCATCCTGTCCCTCTGCTGGGCAAAGGTGTCCCCCATAGCTTTTCATTGTTCTTTGTGCGTTGCCTTCTCTGACTCCCTTCCCGTAAACGCATCTCGGTCGTGACGCCAGCGTTTCCTAAGCCCGCGGCAATGACGCCGTCTTCTAACATCCACAGCGTGACGACTCCGCTCCAACTGTTCCAATGCAATTCGAGTATCTACAGTTTTACTATAGGTACCTTTGCATAACCTATCACCTTTTAATTTATTTTGTTTTTGTACGTGAATACAACCCTCTTAGCCCACATCTTCACGGACATAAAAATATCGCGGCGGGATTTTATCGCGCATTTGATTTTCAACTCTTGGTCAACACCAAGAGTTGAAAATCAAATGCGCGCACAACGCACTGCTCAACAGCAGTGCGTTGAAAATACAATGCGCGAAAAAAACCGTCGCGCGAAAAACGCGCCTGTACGAACCAGCACCCTAATTGCGTAACACACTATCAATCTCAATCTGAATCTTTTTGAAGACTATTGCTAATCCATTGCTACATATGTTCGGAAAATGTATCCGTTCAACAACGTAAATAACGCAATGAATGTTTTTGAACTGTCAAAATGAAACCCATTGCTACTGATAGTGTGTTACGCAATTACCCCGCTGGGCTTATACACATCTTAACAAAGTAAGTACTATTTTTCCTGAACAAAATTTTCCACTAACAACAAATTCCATAATATTCCACATAAACATACATATTATAGCATCAAGATTCTAAGAACACGGAGTTAAGTAAAAGTCTTGGAGTACAGTTTACATTAGACTAAGTAGCCACTATAATTTTTAACTTTTACTTACAAGTTACTTCCTGGTGGGGCGACGTAGAAGTTATGTTACTTCTTTGTTTCTGACTTAGGTGCTTTTAAGCATCGTAAGTTTTCATTTTATTCTGAACAAGTGTAACCATGCCTTGGCTTGCCTGACTACTTAGAAGCCGTAAACTCAAAATTTTACGAGTCTCAGTACAAACGCAAGTGTTGCCAATATTAATAAAGTAACATGTTTGGTTTTTTTCGGTTAAAAGTCGATAGTTTAGGAATATTTTTTCCTAGTAAATGGCGCTTTTTATCCTTTAAAGTTTATGCTCAGTTTCGCCTGTCTTTATTACATACATATACCATTTCTTCTATGTGAAAATAATATTATTTTATCATGTGCCTAGGTACTGTAGAGGCTATCTATGTAGCCCTACCTTTTATAGTACAGGCTGATCATAATTGACGGTGTGTTTGTTCCATTCGAATGTTCAAGCATGTGCCAAATATTTTTATTGGGCATTTTTCATGGTTTAGTAGAGTCAGTGCTACTCGTAGCTTTAATATGGTAATGTTTAGTCTTTTAACCGACTTAAAAAAAGGAGGAGGCTCTCAATTCGGATGTATTTTTTAATAAATATAATATATTCAAGTCAAAGCTTACCTATCGCTGTTTAATTACATAAAGCGGCTCTCATCTAGAGCTCCTAGAGTACTAACATTTCATCAGTCTATTCAAGCCTGTGTCATTGATCAATACAATATTTTTTTCCGTACCTTGTACCCTGGTACCTACTTTCATTATAATGGGACGATTATATCAGTAAACAGTGTGATCTCGGTTTGACCAATTATCTTCGTGTTTGATGTCAAATTAAGAGCATTGATAGTAGTGTCGTACTGCGGTTAGCAATCAGGCTGCTGTGCCAGCTAATTACTGCATGCAATATCCCTTCAGGATTGCTAGTTGTGGCAATTGCACGGGAGCCCGATTAGGTGACTTAGCTGCTACTAATTTCGCAAAATGTATGAGCATTATAATTCATGAAAGTGCTATGATTTCCTTTTTATCAATTACATAACATAACATCGCGGCTGTATTCCCCAAAGGGTTTGGCAAAGGTATAGGGTAGGATAAATAAATAATAATTTTATTTAGACACATTTTGATGACATGCACAACAAACAAAAGATAGTATAATAGAAAATAATTAAAGATATAGTGCAAAAAGTAGCGCTAGACCCCACACTAGGATACCCTGTGTCATGGGATCTAGAATCTACTTATAGTACACCCACATTTCGCTAGCTATGTTTAAGTCCCATGTAATAGGGAGCGAGCTTATTGCCATCAACCGGGCAAAATCCAGACTCCGGGCTACCACTGAGAAATTCAAAATGGAAAAACCTAATAACACTTTGCCTGAACCGGGAATCGAACCCAGAACCTCCTGCTCAGTAGCATCGCTTGCGCCCACTAGACCAACGAGGCAGTCAGCGTCACACAGAAAAGCCAAAACGTATGCCTATATGACATGTGCCTAATCTAGTTCATCATTTCAAAAATAAAACCTTCGAAGTAATAAAAGCATATTGAAACGTCACGTTCAAATCAGTTAAGTGGAATGTTTTAGGTATAAGGCCAGCTCGACAAGATAATCACTTTAAGCGCAAAATGTTTTTAAAATATTATCGTGTCACTGTCATTTTCAAACAATTGATAAGCATAGAATAAATCAACTCATTTTGCGATAAATGTAATAAAGTGATTTGTGGTGCAAACGGACCCAAATGTCAGTTAGGTGGATTGAATGAGTCGTCAGAGGTTCAGCGTCTTGTTGGATTGTCATCGGGTGCCTAAACTAGTTGTCTTGTTTGCGTAGTAGGTGAGCCGTGTCGACAGCTAACACGCTGTTGTGTCAACTGTCACGTCCTCGCCTTATTTGCGAGATAGAGCTTGAATGACGATCGAGATGCCTGATTGCAGATGTGGGAATTATAACGTGAATTGTGAATGAGTGCTGGTTATCCAGTGGAAATGGAATATGGAGCATGATTATATTCGGTTTTATGTATCAATTAGCAAAATGAAAGTACATGTATTTGAGTATTGTTTTGTGTATACCATTGTAATAATGTGTGTATGAGTCCTTACACTATGTTCGTCTCACCAAGTAACAGTCGCCTTACGCGATCTTAGGAATGCACTCGTAGCCCAGGAGTACTTAGTAGTACTTTCACTTGTAATAAACAATTGAAGGTATTTTTATGTTCCAAAGACCACAGCTGCAAAAATAACGTTTCGTCGCGTATGGTCAAATTCGCAATCGGTCAAATTCATGAAAATCGCAATCCGTCAAAATAGCAAAGCGTCAAAATAGCAAAGCGTCAAAATAGCAAAGCGTCAAAATAGCAAACCGTCAAAATAGCAAACCGTCAAAATAGCAAACCGTCCAAATAGCAAACCGTCAAAATAGTGGCCCAATGGTAACGGGCCCGACTTAAGAATCGTAGGTCGTGGGTTCGAACCCAGGCAGGCGCTTTTCTCTGTGTAATTAATTTCATCACCACTGCTCTCAAAACGGTGAAGGAAAAAATCGTGAGGAAACCGGCATATCCTAGAACTATAAAAAATCGAAGACATGTGACATTTACCAACCCGCACTGGGCCCGCGTTTTGGATTACGGGCCCTCTCATAGAGAGGAGGCCTGCATCCCAGCAGTGGGACCATTACATAGGCTGACTATGCTTACGCACAGCTGAAAAACGTCAAAAATAACCATACGTTTGTTAAACCTAGAAACAATCACTTTCTTTATTTTAACGAAATTCCTACAACCATATCTTATCTTCAACATAATCGAACACAAACAATCTTCGCATACCTTTGTTAGCAATTCAGCAAGCCGTATCGATGAGCTGACGTCACATAAATCTTTAAAGACTCACTCAGTCCGTATTATTAGAGTTCACAGACCATCTTCTGCGACAGTCCAACTAGTTTGCGGCTGTAATAGCGAGCCTGTATAAACTGGAGTCAGCTGACACATGTCACAGAAGTAACGAGCACAGAATGCAGAGCCACCGCTTTCCAACAAAACACTGTGTAAATATCTATAATAGGTAGCAGATTAGATGAAGCTTGTTCCGTGTTGGTTTGCATTAAGTTTTAGCGCTGAAAACATTAAATCTGAGATTAGTTTTCACATTATTCTGTATGATACATTATTTATGTGGGAAAATAATTTGTTATTACATACCTAGATTTTATCTTGTATCTGGTTTCTATCACATTTTATATACGGTACCCGTTTCTTGGATGCTGTATGATCGCATCTTCCATCAGATAATTAATCCTTCGTCACCGTCGGTTTTATGTCACTTAGGTACTTCTTGAAAAATCCAATCTTGAGAAAATTGAAATTAAACTTCTAGCTGAGGATTTCCGGTCAAGCAAAATAATGGTGATTGCTGATTCAGCGTTTTTCACATGTTTCATGCGTTAATGAGTTGGTAAACTGGATAATCCTATTTGTGAGACAATAAGAGAAAGTGTTTTCCTCTTTCCTTCATGATCAGCCTATAATGTTCCACAACGAGTGGGCCGCAATCCACTACGCGGGCCCAGTGCGGGTTGGTAGATGTCACATGTCTTCAAATTTTTTGGTTCTAGGACATGCCGGTTGCCGGTTTCTTTACGATGTTTTCCTTCACGGTTTTTGAGAACAGTCATGATGAACAAAGTAAAGCGCCTGCTTAGGTTCGAATCCACGACCTGCAACTCTTAAGTCGGGGGCCATTACCCACTGATCTCCGGGAACCACTGCTCTTTTTTTAATTTAAAGGTTTTCAATAAATCTAATCCTAAACCATTTTTATTTTCATCGTCTCTTTTAAAAGCCTCTCACAACCTGACAAAATAAAAACCAGGGAAACGTTTTACTATAGTACCTACTATTACGAATTCAATTCCGAGGTTACCAATGTTTGTACGAAATGTGCCCCACATTGTGCAATACAAATGAAATGAGCTAGCAGTGCCAGTTCGCGTCCGATATTAGAAATAACAAGTTGCAGTGCACGTATGCCCGGGCTACGATACCGCATATTATGTACGAGTGTACAACTATGTAATATTAGATTAACAAATTACAATTTGTACATGTAGGGCAGTAGAGGACCACACCGGAACAACTTGTATTTTGGTGGAAAATTACGAAACGCTCTGATTTTGAAAGCTTTTTTAAAGAATTTTGAACAGAAAAGGGGATAACATGAGTATTATGCATTGTACTTATGTACCTATGTTCCTAAGAGCATCGAGCAGTCTCCAACTTCGCGCAAGTAGTTTGTAAAGCTTGGCTTACTAAAGGTCCATAATGGATAGGGAATCCCTATGTAGGGGAAAAACTTTTAAAGTGATAGTATATCTACCTACATATTGACATATCTAAATTATAGAAAACCTTTCACATGTCCGTATATAAAGTTCACTAGAAGCGTTCCCATTAAAAAGATCAAAATACGACTTGAAAACACTGTACGTTTAATAGAGAAACGTTTTCTACGAAACAGTGTGACGTATACCAAACACATTCTACACAAAACCCGAGCTCTAACGAAACCGAATCCCGATTCATGAGAAATTAGCACCGAAAATTCTAAAGTTCGCTTTTCACTTGCATTTAGGTGGAAGTCAGTGCCGGTTGTTATGTATAGCGACTAGATGTGACACCGAAATGGGTCAAGAGCTCACATTCACTCACTGTTGCACGGGTGTAATTTGTACACCTCGCTATCCGACCTGCATGCTTCCTACTACAAACCGTGGCATACATTTTAATATGGCCGCGCTGCGTGACATTACAACCGACGTATATGCGCTTATCTTTGCTATATTTTTTTACTTTACTATAAATTCAAAGGGGTGAATCTGCGCTATCTAATACATTCAATTCAAAAACCTGGGGTTTTGTGAGTGGAAGTTTTTAGGGTATTTAAGTGGCAATTTGCCAGTGAAGTATCTTTCTGAAATATGGGCCTAAGACGAAATTTTATAGCAAAATTTTGAAACATCAGAATAGAAATTGCTTATATTAGAATAAAAAAATTGAACAACACGATATCGTAGAATAGATAAAATGATTTATGCGTTTCCATTCCCCTAACCAAAATATTATAACGCAAATGCTATTTTGTCGATTTCCATTGGAATTTCCATCTCCCTGTCAAAGATATGGCTTTATATTCGGCCGGGAGTTGGAGAATGCATTTTCTCGTAGGGTAAGAGGTCAATAAGCGTTAGGGGAGGAAAGTTTCCGCGAACCCCTTACAACTGTCAACGCGAGTTATTCACCCCACGTCAACTGGGGTTAAAAAGTTATCGCCAAGGCCTCAATAGGAGAAAGTAATAGACGTCCATGGAGTTATAGCTAAAGTTAAAAGTTTTACTGGATATACAAAAATGTTGGGTAGTTTGGTCATCCCCGTGATATCCCTGGGGTCGCAACTAAATCTCTGATGTCAACGGATAGTTCTGTCAACAGTCGGTGAAATGGGATTCAAAGTTTGAATTAGGTTTTCAAGTTACGAGTATCGTCACGCTCTTATTGGATAGCTGGATAAAAAAAAACTTTGCAGTTAGTGAGAAATACGTAACAATGTTTACGATAGAAAAGTAAAAGGGGCTCGTCTTGATGTCATATTATTGCTAGGTGGATAAATGGCCAGAATGAATTTGAATGGTCACCAGAACGTTAAAAAGTCAGGTTTCACAATAAATTATCTACTAGAGTTTATACTTCACGCTTTACATGAGGTCTTGTAATAAAATACGCAATCAAGAAGAGATATGAGCACCGGTAACCTTCCGCAAATACGACTTGGTCAACACAAAAGTTCCAGAAAAATATGGAAATAGTGCTCTTTTGAATCCAGCATACAGTATGCACAAACAATGCAGAGCCCAGAGCACATACAATTTCACGATATCGCTCACACATTGTCTGTAAAAGTTAATATGGGTATCCATTTCCCTTCCGTCGTAAACTGTTTGCGATAAAACGCTAAAAGGATTATTAAACAGTTGCTAATTACAGTTGCGAGTTATAAAAAAGTAATGTAATATCTCGGTTATTTCCATTGGGGGGATAGCAGGAGTATTTAATTATTGTTTGTACCGTAATGGACCTTACCTGTATTGATTTTTAGTCGTCACGGGTGGATCTCGCTTCACGAGTATTTTTTTGGATATTCTGAGAGGTATATCAGAATGTTGACGCATTGGAAACACTGAGTGAGTGTTCTGAGTGTAAGTAATTATTTTTTTGGAGTGTTCCAAATCTAATTGTGGAAGGCAAAATTGATGTGGTATAAACACGATTAGCATTATAATCAGCAAAGTTCATAAATAATGATTTTAGTGATTTTAATGGGGAATGAAAAGTCATCATAAGGGTATTTGACACCATTTAGGGCACTTCGAGCCATAATTGTTTAAAACGAAATGCGTTTTTTTAACAGTTTTATTTAGTTGTATTTTTTTTAATAAGCCAATTTCTGACTGTTAATTGCCAACAGTCCCTCCAGTTAAAGTTGGTATGTTATTATTTTTTCTTTTTGAGGTTTTTTCTGTTGTGTAGGTGTTATAATCAAATAAACCAAGTACCAAGCATGTATTATTGAAAAAAAGAAATGCTAGACACTTTTTAAGTCGTAAAACAGTTGTACTTTTAAAATTGGAACAAACTGCCAAGTTTATGCAGTTTTTTAAAATAAAATACCTTTTGTTCAGACCTGCTACAAAATGCTCCAACTTTCACCCCTTTCAGGCTTTGCACTCACCTTTCAAACATCCTGTATATCTTTGAATACATAACAATTTTGTGGAAAATAAATCATCTTTAGAATACTTTGAGTATTCAGAGAGAGGCGTAGTCTGGAAGTTAGTAAAGGCCAAACTGATGAACCACGCTTTAATATCGTCGATGGCATTACAGTCAGATTTCGAACGAGGAGACGACGCGGCGACGATAATAATGCATTGTCATCTAAACGTGCAGCCATGTCTGTTGCGGTTGATGGCAAGGCAGGCTACTCGCAGTAATCTACGACACCGCATTAGACGACTATTGTGACGTTCACCCTACATACTAATATGTATGAAAATCTAAATTTGCTCCGAACGTGACCACTACGTAGCTATAGTGATGTAGCTTTGAGGGGTTTATTTATAAACGATGATTAAAGTTAAGTGACCTTCAAACGTCAAAAATGTATGGTTTTAAACAGCTGCTAATCACTACTTAACTTTAAGCAACGTTTATGAATAAAGGGGTTAATGTTTAGATTTGTTATTTATGTGTGTACAGACTAAAAGCATTTGGCCTGTTTTAAATTAAAAGATCAGATTCTGATTAGATTTTCCTACAATACTAAGAATTCAATGGACTTTAATGCAACAAAGCGATTAGATTGTGTAAAGTCTGAAAAATACACGACCTAAAGCGCGATCTTTGTCGGACTGCATAGAAAAGAAAGAGAAGCGCGATGACACAATGCTGGCAATTTAATACAAAATATGAAACAATTACCTATTTACAAATAATCTATTGTTTGGACTAAAAAATTAAATATGTTGCTTGTGGAATTATTGGGATTTTGGTAATATTTCAGTAAGACACGTTAGATTTCTATATAAGCGATATTTATTACAGAGCACAAGGGGCATGACATTTGTCAACACTAAAAAGAAAAAATGCAACAGCGCCACCCGCATCATAAAGCGGAAACTAAATGCATATGTCTACGAAGACACTCTTTAACAAAATGTTCACAAAGACATCTACCTTATAAAGTTATATTTATTCAACACTCCCACTTAAATTTAGAAGGTAGACATAATAATTCACTACATATTTCCTTTACTTTTAACTTACATCCCTTGTTTCAACCATTTCAGAAATTAAAAATGGATTTAATCCACAAACATTAAACATTTACCACATTAAACATTTCTCATCATCTTAGCCCTAATTGAATTAAATTTAGTTACAAGCAAAGCTTTAATCAGGTCTAGATACAGATGACAAGAATAGCATTGCTCCCACTGCTTCTCTATATGGAAAATTAATAGGCTCATTACTTGTATTCTTAGATATATGTACATTTATATCCACAGGAGTACTACTACTTTTAGCATCTGACAAATTAAATTTACATACTTTTAAAGACTCAGTTTCCAATCCCTCTGGCACCTCCATGTATATTTCCTCGGAGAGCTCACCATACAAAACGGCCGTCTTCACATCAAATTGCTCAATCTGTAGTTCGTCTCTCGCAGCGATGCTAAGCAGCACCCTGATGGAATCATACCTGCTAGTGGGGGAAAAAGTCTCATTATAGTCCAAGCCCTTGACTTGTGTGAATCCTCGTGCACACAGTCGTGCTTTGTATCGTTCTATTTCTCCATCTTTATTCTTCTTCTTCTCAGTTCGATCAGTCAGAATCCAAGTTTGGTTTTCTTCGTGTGACTGAAGCTCTTCAGCCACAGCTTTCTTCCATAGATGAGAGTTTGGACTATTCATCGCTTCTTCATAAGTGTTAGGTACTTCCAACTCTGTGAAATTAGCTTCTAACTTATTATTTCGACGAGGCCGTAACGTAATGTTTCTCTGTTCCTCCTGTTCGAAATGTATACCTTTTAGAGGGATATAACTTTCATCTATATCGTCTAAACTCTTCATACTATCATCTGAAGAGATTTCTTCAGGTACATCGCGTTGATGTTGAAACTCACGCCGTAGGGAAGACACTGTAGAATGTTCTTTTTCTTCTTGTTCAACTCTCAGTTCTACAAAACTTTGTTTTTCTTCTGGTGTACTACATTCATCAAACTTCACATCCCGCGATACTGTAATCTTCCTGGTATTTTGATCATACATTCTGTAATTATCATGATCATATCCAACTAACAACATCTTCACACTTTTCTTGGCAAGCTTCCTTCGCTTTTCTTTTGGAACATGTACATAACCAATGGTTCCAAATATTCTGATATGTTGTAAGTCAGGTTTTACTCCATGCCACAGTTCAAATGGCGTAACATCTCCAGTCTGGCTTGATGTATTTCTATTCAACAAATATATTGCACAGTTGACAGCTTCTGCCCACAAGTTTAAGGGAATATCCTTTGCATATAACATTGTTCTTGCAGTTTCCATGATAGAACGCATCTCTCTCTCTGCTCTCCCATTCTGTTGTGGGGTATACGGGGCAGTACGTTCATGCGTTATTCCTTTATTCTCCAGAAACGATGTAAATTCTTGGTTCACATATTCACAACCATTATCTGTATGTAGTATGTGCAAATCACGTTGAAATCTATTCTTCACAATTGCATTGTACTTGAGAAAACATTGAAATACTTCACTCTTATGTTTCACGAAGTAAACATAGCGATAGCTTGTAGCTCCATCTTTGAACAAAACAAAGTACTTCATACCCGACACAGAAGGTTCTTCTATAGGACCGCACACATCGCTGTACACAATTTCACCAGGCTGTGTTGGACCTCGGGTAGATTTCAAGAAGGGGCGTCTTGCTTGCTACCCATATTGGCACGCTTCACAAACAAAATTCTGATTTCCACTCAATGTAACTGGAATCATACCATTCTTAGACATATTTTGAAGTTCCTTGACATTCAAATGTCCTAATCTTTCATGCCAAACTTTTATATCTGTTTGCACAATATTACAATTTTCTTGTTTGATTGTTTTGACATCCAATTCATATAAATTGTTCTCTGTTAATTGTGCACTCATAACAACAACATTATTCTTCATTATCATTGCTTTTTCATTATTCTTTACTATTATATATCCTCTTCTAGTGGCAACGCCTTCAGAAAACAGATTTTTCCTTAAATCAGGTACATATAACACATGCTCGAGTTTACATCTCTCCCATGTACCATTAACTTGTTTATCTATCAGTATGGTTCCTTCACCACATACTTTGATATTCTGTTTGTTACCCAATTTAACAGAATCGTTGTACTGAGACTCGTTCTACTCACAGAAGTAGTCACGCTTGAAGGTCATGTGCCGTGAGGCTCCGCTATCTTAGTATCCATGCCTCTTCGTCATGTTCAGATGAGTAACCTTCGGCGCTAAATGCCAACATACTGTTAGGTTTCTTATCATTGTACTTTTTCTTTGGCATTCTGCAATCTCTAGCAAAATGGCCTCTTTTGTTGCAATTGTAGCATACAAATCTATGACCTGAATTTCTTTGATCACTTGAAGTATTCTGTTCAATCCCATTCCTTGATTTGGAATTTCCTTTTGACGTTACTAATGCAATCTCACTACTACTTGTTTCATTGGCAAGGCTGGCTTCTTCATCTACTAAGCGAGAAGTGAGGTTTTGAATTGTTTGCCTATCTTCACTGAGTGACAACCATGCTTGTCTAAGCGAACGATATGTTGATGGTAACGTGCTTAGAATCTTTGTCATTACTGCTGTGTCACTGATCTTCTCACCAGTCTCCCGTAGCTGCTTTGCTAAGCCTTCCACCTTGGACACATGCTGTGCCATCGTATCACTGGCACTATATGAATATTGGTAGAACTTCTCATGAATTAACATTTTGTTATATTCTGATTTCTGTTCATAGATTGCTTCTAATTTTGTCATGACTTGTTTAGCAGTCTCGCAGTTTTCTATAAGAGATATTTGGTTCAAATCCATAGATGACGTTAAAATGAACATGGCCATACCATCATCTTTATCCCACTGCACTTGCGAACTGGTTTCCACGGGTCTTGCCTTTTCTATATTTAATCCCTTTGCTCTTAATGCACATTTTACTTGAAATTTCCATTGTTTGAAATTTCTGCCATCAAACTTCTCAATTTTCATCGCGTTCGTAACCTCCATTACGTAGACCAGTTTTACACCGGTAGTAATCCTGCTCTTAACTTGCCTTTTTATTGAAATATTTACTTATCGTGTACCTGGGCCCATAACCTATTGGGATTTTGGTAATATTTCAGTAAGACACGTTAGATTTCTATATAAGCGATATTTATTACAGAGCACAAGGGGCATGACATTTGTCAACACTAAAAAGAAAAAATGCAACAGCGCCACCCGCATCATAAAGCGGAAACTAAATGCATATGTCTACGAATACACTCTTTAACAAAATGTTCACAAAGACATCTACCTTATAAAGTTATATTTATTCAACAGGAATAATCTGACAAAAAATCATAATGATTGTATGTATATGTTACCGGCCAAACCCGATTTCAGGACAAACTAGTTTAGCCTAGGCTAAACTAGTTCCGTCGACATAGGATGCAAGGGCGAGCGAAAGGCACCCCGAGGTTCGGTTTGGTTAGGTTACTTTAAACCCTTTACACAGAAATAGGGGCCCCGCGAAGCGGGGCTCCGTCGACATAAGATCCAAGGGCGAGCGAAGGGCACCCCCTATCGCGTATAGGAAGAACTAGTTTAGCCTAGGCTAAACTAGTTTGTCCTGAAATCGGGTTTGGCCGGTAACATATAGATATTAGTATGGTTTTTATTGTAAAAAGAAAGTTTTTAGACGTATCTTTATATTTTTTTTCTATCCTATCAAATTAGTTGTATTATGTCTTCAACACACTATCTACCTAGCATATATCCTGAAGAATATCATATATTTTTCTGATTTTGTTTACTGCAGTCGATCATATACTTTTATTGTTTCTAAAACATACGTTTTTTGCGTTTAGGTCCTGTAAGCCTCTTAATTAAATAAATATCAAGTGAAATCACCATACATTGCTTTATGTACACCACTGACTACCTGCAGTATTGTCACTCGTTCTCCGTTTAATCATTCCAAATGCTGTCTGTAAATAATAACTTTTAGCGATAAGACCGCCCATTGTGTCACCCTATGTAAAATGTCTACATTTATATCTGTAATTTTTGAAGTGAAAACTTCTTTAGCGGCGTTGCACACTTTTTGTAATGGGTAAAAAATGTTAAACTCGCGTCAGGACACGTGACCGTCAGGAGAGATTCCCCCCCCCCTCTCTTTCTACGGCGGCGCCAACCGAAGTGAACCAAGCGACACACGACAATGGATGGATGGATCGATGGATGGATGGATGGATCGATGGATGGATGGATGGATGGATCGATGGATGGATGGATGGATCGATGGATGGATGGATGGATGGATCGATGGATCGATGGATGGATCGATGGATGATGGATCGATGGATGGACGTGGACGTGGACGTGGACTTGGACGTGGACGTGGACGTGGACGTGGATGGATGGATGGATGGATGGATGGACGTGGACGTGAACGTGGACGTGGACGTGGACTTGGACGTGGACGTGGACGTGGACGTGGATGGATGGATGGATGGATGGACAGCTGATGGCTCGACCGTCTGTGTAGTAGCCACACTGCTGTGTATTCGTTAAAATTCGTGTATATAAAATGTTTATAATATGGAAATTGAACAAAGTGCATATATTAATGAAAAAAGTGACGCAGAAATAGTGAAAAAAAATGAGTTATATTAATTCAATTAATAATTGATTTATTTCAACGTTAATATTCAAGTTTTCACTTCTGCCGGCACTTCCGGAGTGCAACCCGTCTTTTTTTTATGGTGTACATACTCGTGATAAAGAGTTTCCCCGGTCGGGCAGTGTTATTGAGTTTTTGCATTAGGAATTTCTTGAGTTTGGAAGTTGGCGGTGTGATACCCCCGTGCCTCGGAAAGCACGTTAAGCCGTTGGTCCTGCGCCTGATCTCTCTCCGGTCGTGTCGGGCGGGCCGTCCCATCGGACTACGAGAGTCGGTCTGGAGGACTTTAATAAAGAGTATTCTATTCTATTCTACAGTTAAATTTTATCACGATATTCCATTCTAGTTTCCGTGAAATTATTACACAATACATTTTCCTATTGTCACGATGTCATTTCTATTAGTACAGCAGCTACATAAATTGCAACATAGATGTGTCTGAATTTCGTTCGTCAGCTATATTTTAGACTGGATATTCAATTGAGTCGGCAGATTATGCGTTTCGTGTGAATTCATGTGATTTATCTCATGACATCAGTTTTGTTACAAGCGAATGTGTTATGAAAAAGCTTTTCGTATAGACGCATTTTTAGCTTTTTCAACTGAAAATAGTAGTTAAATATTAATTATTCATGGAATAAGTATTAATTATTTTTGATGGAATTGCGAACCATTTAGATCAAGTCTATTTTTAATTACGAAAATATAATGAGGAAACCGGCAAGACCTAGAAACAAAAATTCAAAGACATGGGCCACCTACCAACCCGCACTGGGCCCGCGTGGTAGATAATTAGTCCCAGCAGAGAGATGATTATGTATTTTAATTTGATAACTAAATATTACTTACATCCGGTTGAAAATTAACCCCCTATCTTTTTGTGTTCAAGAAATATTCATTTTCCGGGTACAGACGCCAGCACATCAACCTACTATAATACCCGGCACGTAAGTTGGCAAGATATTTTGTAGTGGGGGAAGTTCGCGCATGCACAATTTCATACATATTTACATGCGCGAACTTCCCCCACCACGAAATATCTTGCCAACTTACGTGCCGGTATCTATACAATCTGTCAAATTCCTTTAATAGATTTTCAACTTTATTACTAAAATGTAAGGTTCAAAGTTGATTGGGAACATTTTACAGTTTCGAGTAGGTTGATGTGCTGGCGTCTGTACATACAACTGTACGATTTAGATAGTAGCGATGGATACAACCTCAGTAATCAAAACGGAATGTAGAACAAATAATTCTAAATTCTGATATCATGCTCTATAGATATTCAAAACCAGCACTATCTATTGATTTCCCGTTTGCATTCGCAATAGTTGCTCTTAAATTGTTAACGGTTGAGCCCGTCCCTAATTATTGGTGCGCTTTGTAGCCAATAGGCCGATGCTGAACGGTTCCAGGTTTCGTGGCTAGTTAATTGTAGAACACAAGCTATTGCCGCTCCATAAATCTCCGTCGACTTAACGTCGGCACCGTGAAATATTAACCACACGCCCGTTTTGACGCCCTGCGCACACTACACTAAATAAATAATAAAATATCGCTGGAAGAGCCTGTAAATATTTTTATCCGCGCGCAAGTTGATTAAGAAACTCATTGTTTTTGTATCGCTGCACATTAATTTTATCTCTGTGTGTATTCGCCGCAGTTCATTGGCTATCTACGTATACGTATCCAAACAATTGGTTGGAGGGGAAATGGACAGGCTTAACATTAATTAGTTCCATATCTTCGATTTAATGGCGGGTAAGAGCGTTTATTGAAATTAAACCTCTTTAATTAATGATGCCGATACTTTTGTATTTGCGATTTTTGTACCCTTGACTTTTTGGATTGATTGATTGATCAGGACAGCACAAAAAGCACACCGTAAGAGTACGTTGTCTTTCATTCTTTCAATAAAAAACCCAAATCAGAAAACACAACATCATTATTTCGCTATCTTTTCGTTTTGTATCATATCATTTCCAGCATTATTAGCATAATGCTCCGTGAGCTCAAATTATGACTTTACTATGCATACGGCGCTACGTGGGAGGGGTGGTTTAGCATCAATCAAGGAATTAGGACGCTAATCTCATTTGTCCGTTTATACTGCTCGGTCCCTCACGACTATGCGTGAGCATTTGCAATGATAATCACGCGATACACATCGTGAATAATAAGCTATGCACATACATTAGTTTACACTAACTTTTTAACGAGTCCTTGATTATCTAATTTATATGGGACTGCTCTGACGTAGCCATATTGTTAATTGATTGAATTATGTGTTTTAGTTTCTTTTTTTTTATAAAATATATAATTTTATTTATTGCATGTTTGAAACGGGCGTACCTACCTATTAGTGATTATTTTAATACCGGGAGTCGGGCTTTTGATGTATCACCGATGTTACTTTAATATCTTTTAAAATTTGGCCCATGGCGAGAAAAACGCTAAAAGAAATTCAACGTTTTTCGCTAGGATTTAACGAGATTGGTATAAAAAAAGTCACCATGCAATGTGCTTTTTTTTTGTATGGGAAATCATCAAATGACCCCTCCCGCTCTGGGTGGAGCGGAAGGGAGTGTAAGACTCTTACTGATTAAAACCCATCCGTGTTCCTTCCTTAGCCCTTTATGTTCCGGGGTAGCGGTAACCCTTTCGGACAATCCCGCACCCCCACCATGCAGTGTGCTGGTTTGTAAATTATTGGCAGTGTCATCAAGGCAAGTACCTACATATTATTAAATATGCTTCCAGTTCCCATCGCTTTGCCAAAACATGTACAAAAACACATTCCACACGCACTACAAGTTACAACCTAGAACCTACTCATTGTTCCTCTAAAAATGTAGTTAGTTTTCCATTGAATATATTAAGATTTTTCATTTTGATTTCGTTACTGTTTCGCTTCAGGCCGCAAGTTACGCCAACCACATAAAAGAGGACGAGTACCTAATATTTGAGTGAAATAACTTTGCCTAAATATTTACAAAAATGCATACCCACACACTATGAGCTACAAACTAGAACCTACACGATCTTCCTCTACAATTGTCGCTGGTTTTCCACCGGATTTATTGAGCGGCCATTTTGATTGCGTCACACTTACGCTTCAGGCCGTAAGTTACGCCAATCACATAAAAGTGATGAGTAGACAAATGATATTAGTGAAGGAATTTAGATCGAATACTCTTTATCGAGGTAGGTATGGACATAAACTCTTATAATAACATAGAGTTTTACAAAGTTCCTATATTAACTTACTATTCTTCCTCTACAATTGTCGCTGGTTTTCAATGGAATTTATTAAGCGGACATTTTGATTGCGTCACAGTTCCGCTTCAGGCCGTAAGTTACGCCAATCACATAAAAGTGACGAGTGGACGAGTGATATATGAGTGAGGCTTCGGAGCGATCCGATCCATACGTTCAGTTTTTACGAAGCCCCCAGCCAATGATTGATGTTGCTGACATTGACCCGAATCGATTACCGGTCTCCACTGAATTTTGGTAGTAGGTACTTTCTTTATTTATTCCGCTAATCATTCATTATTGGTTTTGTTGATTCACCTGCTGATAAATATTTTTATTATTGTTTGATTGAATGTATGGGAAAGCTTTTCGTGTTTTCAATAGCAGTTGTATTACAAACACATCTTTTTAAAATAAACTCCTTTTTATTATTTTTTGTCAAAGATTCACTGTAGAAATTACCTAAACAATGTATTTAAATTTTTCTGTCACCACTCAAATATCGTGCAGGGTAAAATGTAAAAAATTGCAGGTTTTTACCCGCGTTTAATGTAAGTCTAAACTTCATTTTATTGCTTGTACAGACGCCAGCACATCAAGCTACCCGAAACTGTCAAATTTTCCCAATCAACTTTGAACCTTATACTTTAGCGGTAAAGTTGAAAATCTATTAAAGAAATTTGACTAGACAAGAAACTACGTGAGGATGAGGACCACGACCGCACTGACAAGAGTGCTACGAAGAAGAAGAAGAGTGCTTATCTAACCTCCACAACCCAGTGTCTGGGTAACACGATACCCCTTGGTAAGACTGCTTGTCTGGCCTAATATTGATGAAAAAAAAAAAAAGACGGGTTGCACTCCGGGAGTGCCGGCAGAAGTGAAAACTTGAATATTAACGTTGAAATAAATCAATTATTAATTGAATTAATATAACTAAGTTTTTTTCACTATTTCTGCGTCACTTTTTTCATTAATCGATGCACTTTGTTCAATTTCCATTTTTTGAAACACTTTATATATGTTACCGGCCAAACCCGATTTCAGGACAAACTAGTTTAGCCTAGGCTAAACTAGTTCCGTCGACATAGGATGCAAGGTCGAGCGAAGGGCACCCCGAGGTTCGGTTTGGTTAGGTTACTTTAAACCCTTTACACAGAAATAGGGGCCCCGCGAAGCGGGGCTCCGTCGACATAAGATCCAAGGGCGAGCGAAGGTAATCCTATCGCGTATAGGAAGAACTAGTTTAGCCTAGGCTAAACTAGTTTGTCCTGAAATCGGGTTTGGCCGGTAACATATACACGAATTTTACGAATACACAGCAGTGTGGCTACTACACAGACGGTCGAGCCATCAGCTGTCCATCCACATCCGCGTCCGCGTCCGCGTCCGCTTCCACCATCACCATCACATCACATCACATCACCATCACCATCGCCATCGCCATCACCATCGCAATCACCATCGCCATCACCATCACCATCGCCATCACATCGCATCACCATCGCCATCACCATCACCATCGCCATCGCCATCACCATCGCCATCGCCATCACCATCCATCCATCCATCTATTATCGTGTCTCACTTGGTTCACTTCGTTTGGCGCCGCCGTAGAAAGAGATAGGGGGGGGGGGGATCTCTCCTGATTATTTTCATATCATACGTAGGTGCTACCTTAAATGTAACATCGGTACTGTATGGAACATTATGTGCAACGTGCTTTAAATTATTAATTCTAAAATAATGCCCATTCACTAGAACTTATCTAGACCACGATTACGTCACGTGATTAGCTCTAGATAAACATTTACCAAGTCATTATAAATATTTATTAAAATAATCAGTTAAGATATCTTCACTATTTGAGTAATGTGTGTACTAATCATACCAGATATATATCTAACAGATTATAATATTATAGACCGATAATGTTGTGAGAGTCATGCTCGCGTGACTGAGGGTTTCGGTACCAGGCATTTTTCTTCTGTAGTCACTGAAAATGTTGACCTTGTTTGCCATCAATGAAATACCTATAATCTGTTCCAAAAGTATGTGATGAAAATGTAAACAAATGTATCAGATGCCAATTTGTAGTGCCACTTACAATATTGAGTGCTTCGATTTGATTATTTGAATATAAACCCGAAATTCTAATTTAAAATCAGCTGAAAGTTGTTTTTCGTTTCTTAATTGAGGTTAACTTTATAACCACAATTTTCGTCGATAATATTTTAATTACAATTTAACAATGATAATCACACTAATATTATAAAGGCGAAAGTTTGTGAGTGTGTGTGTGTGTGTGTTTATATGTTTGTTACTTCTTCACGCCTAAACCACTGAACCGATTTAGATGAAATTTGGTATAGAAATAGTTTGAGTCCCGGAAAAGGACATAGGATAGTTTTTATCCCGATATTCCCACGGGATCGACATATACGCGGGTGAAACCGCGGGGCGCAGCTAGTTAAAGAATAATTGTTAGCTAAAGTGGTAAGAAGAAAAGTTGAAACCTTCTGAAACAGTCGGATCTAGTACTGCGCTATACAGAAACAGTATTTTTGTAATAGCTCCGAAGGTCTATAATAAATTACCGAAATGTATAAGGAGTGAAGATAGTGTCCGCAAATTCAAAAGTAAATTGTATTTATTTCTAATATATAAGAACGTATTACTCTATAGAAGAATTTTTTAATGATAAAATATGACATTACCAGCCCTTTAATAATAATTAATTTACCATTGACATGCATGTAAAAATAAATTATAATTGATTAATTATTTATTAATAATACATTTAATTAACATTATTTGCGCGAACGTGACTTTGTATTGTATAGATTCAGACTTATTATTACTAAAAAAACTACACTCACACAACTACACCAATTTCATTGGTAGAACATAGAGCTCGACTAAAATGTATACAACACAGGTATTACAATATAAGACCTTTATTGTAATACCTGTGTTCACGAATGAAGATTGATTGATTGATAGATTGAATACAGATAGATAAATGTGTTACTAATTCCCCTTAGAGAGAATGCGTAAGAATTTAACCTAAACAGGGTTTGTTTACACTTTTATCAGATACTTTTGGAACAGACATTACAATAGGATGGATAGATTGCACATCGTTACCAAGTGTCCAGCAAGGTACCTAGGCATGCTTAGAATTACTATAATAGATCTCGTTGCGCGTTGGCACACATTATGCAAGGAACCCTAAAATAAGCCAGGCTTGTTATCAGTAAATCAATTTGTCATAGCGATAGTAAACGTAATAGATTTATTATTGATTTACTATAGATTTCTTATAAGCCTAATTATGAAAAAGAAAATAGATAAAATAATACATTATTGTAACACAAATTATATAACATTATATTATATAACTGACCAATTAACGTCACAATAGATTAAAGTACGACATCATCATCTGCCTAGCCTTTTCCCAACTATGTTGGGGTCGGCTTCCAGTCTAACCGGATGCAGCTGAATACCAGTATTTTAATAGATTAAAGTAGGACAAATAATTATATTAGCCTAATGACTGTTAAAACACGAATTTAGAGCCAAACACGAACCCAGCGGGGCAATTGTGTAACACATTATCAATCGGAATCGATTTCATTTTCACAACGACAGTTCAACAACATTCATTGCGTCATTTACGTGTTGAGCAGACAAATTGTTTAGTACTTATGAAGCAATGGATTAGCAATTTACTTCAAAATGATTCAGATTGCGATTGATAGTGTGTTACGCAATTAGGGTGCTGATTTTTTTCTTTCTACTCCGTTTCATTGAATGTCTGACAGTTTGTTGCCATATAATCATGAATAGCAAACTAATAATTATTAGTATAAAGCATAATTAATCAGCCCGTAATGTTTCCACTACTGGGACACAGGCCTCCTCTCCCTCCTCTGTGTGAGAGGGAGTGAGCCGTAATCCACCATGCGAGCACAGTGCGGGTTGGTAGATGTCACATGGCCGTTTTATACCGGTTTCCTCACGATGTTTTCCTTTATCGTTTTGAGAGCAGTGGTGATGAAATAATTTATACAAAGTAAAGCTTGTGTTAATGCTGCTCATGCTCACGTTATTACCTTCTCTATGATAGCCTCCACAAGTACTCATCCTCAGCAGGTAACCCAGCGTTGCTGTCTGGCAACTATTTTTACCACGGCATGAGTTGATTGTTCGAGACAGGCACGACGTGACAGTGGGACGTTATTCTGCTAACAATTTCTACGAAAACACAGTCGCAATGAGCACGTCGTGCGACAGTTCGCGTCTGTCTGCGGGAGACTGAGCTGTCGCTGTGTCTGGTCCAAAAGAGCATCCTCAAATACTTCGGACATAATTATTGTCTCGTGCGAGGCGTGAGGGCGACTCTACAGAGCACCTTGTCGTGCAGGGTAGAGTGGAGGGCACTAGGCCACGGAGCACACCCATGAGATGGACTGACCAAATTATAATAATAATAATAATAAAATATTTATTTCATAAAACAAGAAACACATTGCGCTGTATACATTGTAGCTTAAAAATACATTTATCAAACTATAAGCACAATTGATAGACTCTATCCCTTAAACTAGGTCTAGCCTGTATCTTAAGAGATAGTGTTCAGCCGTATGGGTACAGTAAATAATTCACGTTCCATAACAAGTGAAACAGCGTCGATATGCTAAAGTTATTCTATGAAATAAGTGTAATTAGGTTACTTAGCATGCTGTGTAGTGAGTGAGAATTTATGTATGTGCGTGGGGATAAATTAAATCCGCAATGGATGATCCCTTGTGTGAGTGCACTAAAAATATCAGGAATCGGAGTAGGTGGCGAGAAATCGTCAGGCGAATCACATCAGCCCCTAGACAAGAAACTACATTAGAACCACGACGGCTCTGACAAGAGTGCTACGAAGAAGAAGAAGACTGCTTATCAAACCTTCACAACCCAGTTACTGGGTAACACGATACCCCTTGGTAAGACTGGATGTCTGACCTAATACTGATGAAAAAAAAAAGGAAAAAAAAAAAAAAAGAAAAATCGGTATGGCCGTCAATAAACACATTTGCATTATTTTTCATACGCAAGTAGGTATGTAATTACCTTAAATGTAACATTGGTACTGTATGGAACATTGTGTGCAACGTGCTTTAAATTATTCTTTCTAAAATAATGCCCATTCATTAAGAACTTGTCTAGACCACAATTGCGTCACGTGAGTAGCTCTAGATAAACATTTACCTAGTCATTATAAATATTTAGTAAAGTAATCTGTTAAGAGATTATCTTCACTAGTTGAGTATGTGTGCACTAATCCTACCAGAATATAGACCGGTAAAGTTGTGAGAGTCATGCTCGCGTAACTGCGGGTTTCCGCACCAGGCATTTTTTTCTGTAGTCAGTGAAATTGAATGTTGAACTTGCTAGCCGTCAATGAAAAACCTATAGTGGTGTAGCGGTATCTACAACGCCACATGCGAACAACGCGTCATACTGACGTCACGCAAATCCTGCATCTCGCAAGCAGAGTTTACCGCGCAACTAGCATATGTACAAAGGCCCGACATGACTCATTGGGCAGTTGCCCGCCAGACACAACACCCGTCTGGCCGGAGGATCCTCCCTTTTCTATGGAGGTTGAGTGAACTTTACACCCTGTTCCTCATACCTCTATAGTGGTTAACTTTATAACCTCTTTCGTCGATGATTTTTCAATTACAATCTATACATATAAAATTCAAAGTCCTGACTGACTGACTGATATATCAACGCACAGCCTAAACCGCTGGTCCTAGAGACATGAAATTTGCAAGGTGTGTTCTTTGTGAAGAGTAGATATCCACTAATAAAGGGTTTTTCGAAATTCCACCCCTAAGGGGGTGAATGGGGGGAGGGTGAAATTTCACGCGAACGAAGTCGCGGGCGGAAGCTAGTTTAACAATAATATTCAAAGAATAATTGTTAGCAAAAAAGGTGAGAAAAAAAGTGGAAACCTTCTAAAAACAGATAGATAAATGTGTTACTAATTGCCCTTAGAGATTATTTAGATATTGCGTAAGAATTTAACCTAAACAGGGTTTGTTTACACTTTTCTTTTATCAGATACTTTTGGAACATATATTACAATAGGATGGATAGATTGCACATCGTTACAAAGTTTCCAGTAGGTACCTATAAGGCAAGCTTAGAATTACTATAACAGATCTCGTTGGCACCCTTTATGTAAGGAACTCTAAAAGAAGCCAGACATTGTTATCAGTAAATCAATTTGTAATAGCGATAGTAAACGTAATAGATTTATTATATTATTTATTTATTATAGATTTCTTATAAGTCTAATTATGAAAATGAGCAGAATGAGGGAGCAGTGGCGGCCAAGTGCTAACGGCCGCGACTTACGAGTTGTATGTAGGTCGTAGGTTCGAATCCAGACAGGGGCTTTACTTTGTGTAAATTATTTCATCACCACTGCTGTCAAAACGGCGTAGAAAAACATCGTGAGGAAAGCGGCATGTTCTAGAACCAAAAAAACATTCGAAGACTTGTGACATCTGCCAACCCGCACTGTGCCCGCGTGGTGGATTACGGCCCACTCCCTCTCACTGAGAGGAGGCCTGTGTTCCAGCAATGGGAACATTACAGGCTGATTACGTAAATGTTGTGTAATTATGAAAATAGATAAAATAATCAATATTACACGTAACTGACCAATACGTCACAATAGACTAAAGTACGACAAATAATTACATAAAATAATAAATTGCCGGCACATTAGAGCATTTTCGTTAGCTGATTATTTTTGTTGTAAACTTATCTAATGTGTAGTATATGATTAAATTATGTGTTTTTCTTAATTACGTGACTGTACTTGATCATCAGTTGGAGCATGGGACCCGATCACGGATCCGTAGTCCCCGTGCTTCACCCAGGTGGAGAAACTAGGTGAAGCACGGGTCCGACCCCTTTTTCGGGTTATACATTTTTTACCATCGTCCTTATTTTGGCGGTCTGAATGATTTCCAAAAGTTTGTCCATCTATTTTAATGGGACCTGTAGCACAATTTCTACGAAAACACATTCGCAATACGCACGTCGTGCGACAGTTCGCGTCTGTCTGCGGGAGACTGAGCTGTCGTATGAGAGAAGAAGCATAACCATAAAACAAAACCGTTCACGACACTGCATCTACAACCCGCAAGAGTTAACTTGAGACCCAAGCCGCCCCTCCCGACCCCCGCCCTGTTCCCGCTCTTGCCATCGACGCTTCAGTATCGCGCGCTTACGTCATCCAAGCGAAGTCTCAAGTAAACTCTTGCGGGTTGTGCGTGCTGAAAGCTCTAAGAGAAATATAATTTAAGTAAGTTGGTTTACAAATTATCTTGCACCAAGCAATCAATTCTACCTAGCCTTTTTCCAACTATGTTGGGTTCGGCTCCCAGTCTAACCGGATGTAGCTGAATAATAAACCAGTATTTTACATGGAGCGACTGCCTATCTGACCACAACCCAGTTATTGTGTAACACAATACCCCTTTTAAGTCTGGTTGTCAGACTATTGGGTTTCTCACTATCCGTAACAACTGCCAAAGATCTACGAATGACGGCCGGGACTAACGGCTAAATGTGCTTTCAAATACACGAAGAGGCCTTAACTTGTAATGGATGGTCAGTCATCTACGATTCGACCGCGGCAAGCGTAGCTTAACCTTCGATCGACCAGTGCGGCTGTTATTATGTAGCCACGATTTTGCACCAAACAAAATGTACCAATTCCTCTCAACAATTTACACTAGGGAACTGACAATTAGAACGTAGTGAATAGCTTTGAAGATTTGCGCGATTGTTATTTGAGTTTACTGTAACTGTTAACTTTATAGTTGGCATAAATTGTCAAGTTTATTCATGGTCTCTTCTCAAGCATGAAACCATAAACTTGAAGGCCTTTTCTCCTATGTCATAAATATCGCGTTACTATAAGTGAGAATAATAAAATTTAACGATATAACCACATAATGCCAGGATTTTACTAGGAGTGTTTGTATTGGGGCCATTATTTTTATGCGATTACGGCTAATGTAGGAGTTGTGTGATCGACATGGTGTGTATGTATGGTGTGTTCCAAAAGTATTAGACGAAAATGTAAACAAATGGATCAGTTATATACGGTTTTCGTATAACTAGAGTTACACGTAATCTGCACGATTAATGCTTTAACTACCTAAATGACATATTTAGTAGTAATTAACATTTTTTTGGGATTATTTTATGTAGGATAATAGATAACCAATATATTTTAAATTTATTTTTTCTTTAAGACTTTAGATACCAAAACACGAAATATTAGCCTTTAATATTTTTTTTCGGTAACAATACATCCACTATGTCGCCATGTTGATGTGATGTGATGAAATACGAGGCTTGCAACCATACCTTGTTTTTCAAAATTCGACGAGTAGTTTAGAGTTATGAGGGAACAGATAAACTGACTGTATGGAACGAAGTGAACGAATTTTGAAAGGGTGACCAGGAGAATAAATAAAATGAGCGTTTGAAGCAGCGCTTAATGATGCCAGAAAATAGCAAATTTTTGAAGTGAAAACTTCTTTATCGACTTTTTGTAACGGGTAAAAAATGTTAAACTCGCGTCAGGGCATCGCGTCAGGACACGTGACCGTCAGGAGAGATTCCCCCCCCCCCCCCATCTCATTCTACGGCGGCGCCAACCGAACTGAACCAAGTGAGACCCGATAATGGATGAATGGATGGATGGTGATGGTGATGGCGATGGCGATAGTGATGGTGATGGCGATGGCGACGGCGATAGTGATGGTGATGGCGATGGCGATGGTGATGGCGATGGCGATGGTGATGGCGATGGTGATGTGATGTGATGGTGATGGTGGACGCGGACGCGAACGCGGACGCGGACAGCTGATGGCTCGACCGTCTTTGTAGTAGCCACACTGCTGTGTATTCGTAAAATTCGTGTATACCTATAAAGTGTTTCAAAAAATGGAAATTGAACAAAGTGCATCGATTAATGAAAAAAGTGACGCAGAAATAGTGAAAAAAACTTAGTTATATTATGTAATTCAATTAATAATTGATTTATTTCAACGTTAATATTCAAGTTTTCACTTCTGCCGGCACTCCCGGAGTGCAACCCGTCTTTTTTGTTTACCGTATTTCGAGAAAACCGTGGAATATGAAAAATTGTCAACGGCTGATTTGATTATTTGACATGCGTTTCAAAACTGACCGCGGTTATCACACTCCACTGGACACCGCTCCGGTGTGCGGTGCTGCGGTTTTTAAATTTGACTGTACCTAGACCGCACGGAGATGCGGCGTCAGTGTGTTATGACCTGCGTTTTTGTATACAAATCAAGATTCTACAATCAATGTTAAAAATTGCAGCACCGCACACCGGAGCGGTGGCCGGTGCAGTGTGATAACCGCCTATAGATAAGTGCCTTCGGGCGTCTCGAAACGTAAATATAGATTTGATGACTGTATTTCAAAATCAAAATTAACAAAAATAAAGTCTTTTACGAATTATTTACAATACAAAACTTATTATTATAGAAAATTGAAATAGGTTGAAGAAATAAATGGTTCTTGAAAGTAGCTAACGAATTTCAGTTCCATTGTTTTGATAAGTACTTAAAACAGAATATCGAAACGATTCCTCGATATTGCTCTTTTAGTGTTTCAAGACGCCGAGTCCTTTAGCGTTATCTTTTAGAAAGCACTTATATAATGAAAGAGAACGGAGCACTTTGGACAAAATGCGGGTAGTTTTGAAGCTCCAGAGCTTACAGCGTAATACTGATTTTATTTTGGTAGGTACGCCATTTAATTGATTGGAAAAGAAAGGAGGAATAGCCTTTACTTCTTTTGAGTTTCATTGGAAGTTTAAGTAGGTAAAAAAAATAGCCGACATAAAAAAAAACACTACAAAGTGATAAATAACTTTAATTTCGAAAGTCGGCAACTGTCGTCGGATCCGCATTTTCGTTTTTTGACACCGACTTCCGAAATTAAAGTTATTTATCACTTTGTAGTGTTTTTTTTTAAGTCGGTTGTTTTTTTGTAAATAAGTTTTTATTTTTCACTTTTTAGTTGTACGTACTCCACACAAATTCAATTAACACTAGTGCATTGAAGAATTGAAGACACCGACTAGAAGAATCATTAAAATTCGGAGATGCAGCACAGTTATTCATATGACTTCGTACATAAGAATAATTACCGAATGTATCATATACTAAAACCTTCCTGAAAGTATGCAAAACACATTAGTGAAAGAATTATCAAAATTGGTCCAATAGTTTATGAGAAAATCGCGGACATACAAACATACATAAATACATACATACATATGGGTCGAATACAGAACCTCCTTTTTTGAAGTCGGTTAAAAAGTACCACTATTATTTGACCCACATTTTTAGATAATGATCTTCGATCAATAATGCACAAGGATTCGGTTAATGACTATCTCTTCAAGTTATGGAGCAGCGTTGGCCCAGTGGTAACAACCGCGACTTACGAATTGTTACGAAGACATGTGTCATCTACTAACCCGCATTGGGTCCACGTGTGAACGGTCCACTTCCTCTCATCGAGAGGAGCCCTGTGTCCCAGCAGTGGGAACATTATAGGCTGATTATTCTTATACTTCAAGTTAACCCCAGAGAATCAGACTAAATCTTTATAATTTAGAGAGTGACAAACGTGAAAAGTCCATAGAAAACTGTGGATTAACCAAAGGACTGTCTGTGGACTAATTAAATTTTCCTCTAATAACCATAACAAAATTAGAGAGCTACATTGATGGGCGGCTGAACATAATCCTCAACCTAAATTATTCTCAAATGTTCGTTGTATCCTTTATACACCAGTAGCGATTTATATCTCTATTTAATAAAAGCCGATGTTACCTCAACTACAACTCTGGACTGACCACGGAATTTACCATCACTCAGGAGTGGCTATAGCAATTACAAACTTATTATCTAAGGCGTAAGTTCCTTTATGTATCGCGGGGAATGTTGGGAAGAACTTCAAAGTTCATTAAGACGATACGGTTTCCCTGCACCGGTCAAAGTTGGGCTCTCAGACATGCTCGAGCACCTTTAGATGCCGTCTTAATGTTGCTAAGTTAAGATGTAGGTACCTACCCGCCACTTTCGTTATTTTATCTGTGACAAGATTAGTGAATTACGAGTACAACCGCGAGTTACACTTTTACGTTAGTTGCTAAGTATCGACACAGTTCGGTGTTAAAGTAACTTTTATGTTTGAATGTATTTGGTTTCTTTTGATTGTTAACTTTTCGATTTGTCGAAAAATGTATAGCTACTGAAAAAATGAGGATTGATTAAAATCTGCTTAATAAAACAAAAACAGCCCCCAGACAAACAAAGCCGAAGGAAAATTTTAAACAATGAAAAATTTCTCTTCTCCCTTATCTCGTTATAATGAATACCTTCGGAGGATTCTTTTCGCATAGTTCTGATAAAGAGGAGCGTCGAAACTTCAAATTAAGATTCTTTGAGTTCCGCGCAAGGGAATAAGATTAATGAAGGATGGCACCTGGGGGTCGCCGCCCCACTAACGATAGCAGCGGGTCAGAGGGGAAATAACTGTTAAAAATAATAAGCGGAAAAAACTCCTCATAGATACAGCAACTATAGAAAGAATAGACGTTTATAAATTGTGGAAAAGTATAGGTACTAAAAAGGACATCATAATTTGTGGATTTCGTATTTGTGTTTTTTCGTAAACAAACTCGTCGAGGAATTGATAATATGTAAACTAATTCAATATCTATTAAACTATAAACGTAATGAGAGTTCCGAATTCAGTTGCAGTGTATGTTTAAACTTAACATTTTAGCGGCACCACACCTGAATTGCAAAATAGTTCTAAAACAAACCCGCAATAGTTTTCTATTCAACGCCGCTATTCTGGCGCATTAGAGCGTGCGTTAATAAGACAATATGTATGTGTCTCAAACAATGAGAATAATAACAGCGCATAATGGCGAATGAGAAAATTGCTCGTTGACTGCCACTAGCCTGAATATCACAATGAGACGAGACAACAATGGCCTAGGACCTATATTCTCGAGCCTAGAGTAGCGAACTAAATAAAACAAAAACCGCTTTGGAACTTGAACAGAGGGTGTACGCAAATTGGAGGAGAACGACGCTGTTATAGACTTGGCAAAGTTAATGTAACGTTCTTTGTCAGACGTACGTTTTTATTCCGTCTTTAGTTTAGATTGGGTGTACCACGAAGTGCGGCTTAATCAAAGACCTCTATTGTTAAGAATAGTTTCCACATTGTGCGCGGTATTTCATCGGGCTGGCTCTATATTTCAGATATTCTCTTGAAACAATGCGTGGGTAACATTTGAAACGAGTTTCTCTTGAACGTCGAGTTGTTCACATCACTTTGTGCGGTGGCTTGCTATGCATATTATAGTGTATCGATTGGCTTACTGGTTTAACGTAAGGCTAACATAACTTTGTATACGTACTATAATACTCTTATACATAAATATACATTATCTATCAATCTGGGAATGGCTATTGGGTGTTGTGTGTTCATGAAAACCTATTTCTATTCTACTTTTTGTTGAACACAGCTTCTGATATAGATCGCAAGCTCACAACAAAAGCTAACAATGCACAAATCAGCTGACAATGTAACTATCGACGCGCAACCGTAGTTTATACGCAGTTCCATACAACTATAGTGCACTAAAGCTGTGCTCGGACGGATTTTTATTACTTTTTGCATGTCAACCGTGAAGTTTATGGATGCAATTATTGTTGAAACACGCGGTGAGATTTATAGCAACAATCGTGGTGACGCTTGGATAGTGTTGCGCAGATTGTTTGATCATCATTAAAATATCGCCAAACTTGCTGGGTTTATTTATATGTTTGTTATTCAGTAAGGGACTGGTTTTATTGTGTATACGATTAATTCCATTGATGTTATAAACGGTATATTCTTGAGAGCATTTTCCAAGTTAGGTTTTGTGATCAACAAAAAGTGTTACGTAGTAGGCACTTCACTTAAGTTTGGCATAAACATAGCTGTTAATCAAGCTCGGAAAAACGAAAATAGATACTTTATCAAACTCAGAAGCATGAGAATGTTGTTCAAAAGACGATACATCGTTTAAACGGAAAACACAAATGTGGAAGAACTTTCAGCAACTTCAAGGAATCTTGAAAGCCGCTAAGACCCCAACATCTCGTTGCGCGGGAAAACAAGACAATGCTTTTAACCGATTCTAATGTGGGAGGGTCCACAGCTCATATATTTACATTTTCTGTAAAGAGTTTTTCCGAAGTTTTCCGGAAATATTCATGAATATGTACCCTAAGTGAAATAACTGAGTATGCAACAAGTTCAGACAGGATTTATGTCGAATCTGACTTGCATATTTACATATATTCTAAGTCCTGAAAATAATAGTGATAATTATAATTATCGCGGACAGTAGGTACTTAACGATCAGTCTTGGGTTTTTTATGACAAAAACGATAATACCTAGATGGCATCATTGGGTGACCTAAAATCATATTTTATTTGTGAATTAAACGTCTACAGGGTGAAATTGAATCCATGGGCATCCTTTTAAGGGGTCATTGTAATCATCATTATGAACAACTTTTACTATGGGACCAAACCTGAAATCGCGAAAAAAAATCAGCCCTTCCCTACATTTTGTTTTGACGAGTTATCTGAACATAAATGCAAGGAACAGCTGATTTTGGCGATGTCTCGAAATACTAAGTGGGCACTAGTGAAACACTAGTGTTTCAACTCCAAACGGCTCAAACATATAAGTTCCAAAGAGATTGGATTTTTATTTATATGTACTTTATTGAAGGTACACCACAAAAATCAATCAATCAATCAACTCAGCCTATCGCAGTCCACTGCTGGACATAGGCCTCTCCTACACACACCCACACACTCCACAGCACCCTGTCCTCCGCCTTCCGCATCCAGTCTACCCCAGGTATCTTCTTTAGGTCGTCCGTCCATCTAGCTGGGGGGCGTCCCACACTACGCTTGCCGGTACGCGGTCTCCACTCCAAGACTCGTCTGCTCCACCGGCCATCGGTCCTTCGACAGACATGGCCAGCCCACTGCCACTTCAGTTTGCTTACTCTGCAATCTATGTCGGTAACACCACAAAAATACATAACATGAAAAAAATAAATATACATCAAACACTACAAAATATTCAATGGGCGGCCTTATTTACAGTAGTTACCGTAGTAAAGGTTTTTACCAAAGTTTGGCGGAAATATTCATAACTAATAGGTACTATCCTAAAATATCTGATTAAGCAACTAGTTTGGGCCGGTATTTTATCACTTGTGACATGCATAACTAAACGCAGATATAAACAGATTGTTAATTGCCTACGTGACACTGATATAGTGATAATTATCACGTATTAGGCAAAGAAACATGCGATTTGTTTTGGTCACGATGATTAAAATGATAATAAAATATTATATTGTCCATCTTTGGAAGAACTAAAAACTATTCTTTTAATTGGTAATGACACACATTTGAAATCGTGCGTCCTTAAATTTTTTTATCTCAAACGTCGCCGTAACACCATTGGATAATAAGATTTTATGACTCGAAACGTCGGCGTTACACCTTTGGATAATAACAACTGTCAACACGCATGGTTGTCATTGGACGGTAATATTTTATATTTATTGGCACTTGCAACACGATCTAGCTGTACCATTCGATTATTCGATTCATGCTTGACCTATTTTGGCAACATTTTAACAGGAGCGCCAACAAAACGGAAGAAAAAAAAAGAAAGAAATTAGTGCTTCTGTGACGGCCATTTTTCTTGTTTACGAGCGATTTGTGCGGGAGTTTTCGGAAATAAAAAAATGAATTCAAGAAGGAAACGGTGAGTAATCTTATGAGATTTTTATACAAAATTACTGAGAAATAAGTATAGATTTCGTGTGAAGTGATAGTTTCTCGAAAAGTTATAAATATGTCGAGAAAAAGTTACGAAACTTTTGTAATGTTCGTAATTTGATAGTTATGGCCGCCGTATTTCGTAATGTTTTATGATAAATATTTTTGTTTAGTGTTTGAAATACACTTATGTAGTTAGATTATTGTTCCACAAACATATTTTGGCTAATAGCTACTGACATTATTGCGTATATATCATCGTAATCGTATTTCCAAAAGTAAAATTCCCGCCCGCCATAACCGTAGGTAATAAAGTAATGTCAGCAAAAAAAATTTGTCCGATTATATTTATTAGGTGTATTTTAGTGTTCTTTGCGTTTTTTTAGTTTATGAGGTTTTGTCATGTCTAAGAATAATAAATATTGAAATTTTTTTATAGATTTCAAAATATGATAGCATCAATTAAATTAGGAGTAAAGTTTTTACAGGTAGGCTTTTACTGTAGTAAATATTCCTTTTATTATATTTTTAGCCTGGCTAGGCTGTCGGCCTCGAGGTCGCGGAGCGTGACCCCGTCTCAGTCAGAAATGGGGCGTAATTTAAATAGCGCCGCTCGTCGAGCCCTGATGATGGGGCTCATCAGCGAGCGCCCCGAACCGGTGCTTTCTCCATCCCCGCCGCTGTAAGTACTTATACTTATACTAAAGCATATCACTATTTTTGTTTTGATATCAGTGAAGTAATTTTATTCGTACTTCATATGTTTTTAGGCACCGCCCCGTTCATGCAGTTCCTGTCCACGCGACCCCGGGAGGGTCATTCTACGTGCAGGATGGGACTGTGCCCGTGGAGCAGACCCCCGGTGGCCACCTCCGACGTGTCCGATGTGAGCCCACCGTGCCACTCTGGTAAGTTATAACTCTCCTTCATAGAGTAACTTCTTGGTACGTTTTTTTTATTGTATTGTTGTTACATACATATCATCACGCCTGTATTCACCGAAGGGTTAGGCAGAGGTGTACCAATGTACACCCACAGTCCGCCAGTATGTTTAGGTCCCATGTAATAGGGGGCGAGCCTATTGCCACTAACCGGGCACAAATCCTAACTCCGAGCTGCTACTGAGAATTTCATAGAAAATCCCAATAACACTTTGCTCGACCTGGGAATCGAACCCAAGACCTCTAGCGTAACAGTCGCGCTTAGGACCACTAGGCTAACGAGGAAGTTATTATATTGTATATTGTATTGTTTGCAGTATGGATATCGTCGAGCGGGTGGAGGCAATGGACATGTCGGTGGAAGAGGCTGAAGACCTCATGAACGAGGACCCCTGGCATGTCAAACGGTGGTTCCCTTCACTACTTCAGCTAAATGGTGCTAATCCATGCGTCATGTTTGCGATCTCTTAGCTGTTATTTTAACTATTTCTGTATTGGTATTTTTTCTTGTTTCCATTTGTTGTACTCTAGAAGTACGTGTTCATCTTTTTCTCATTGTATTTTTTTTTACATAACACATTTTTATTGTAATTTATTTCTTGACAAAAAAAAACAGATAACCCCCGCGGTAGTTCTAATAGCATTCTGAAAGCCTTGGATAATATGATAAAATTGTTTTAACAGGCAACCTTCTCGTTCTTATTGTACTTGTTTTTAGTGTGTTGTTCTAGTAAAAGTTAGTAACTCTAACATTAAGTTTTTGTTTTATACTAAGAATGGGACATGTCTAGTCAAAATAAATGATCACCATAATTATAAAATGTATTTTATTTAAACTTTACCAAGCTCTCACTTCTATATGGAAATCGGATACCTAACTCTCCGTAAGTATACAAGGTCATTTACAGCAACCCAGGACGATTGAAAGCAATACTAGTTTTCACTAGAATGATATATAAAACAGACTTAGCCATGTGGATAAATATGAAAAATCTGGAAAATTTTATCATGAATAAACACAATAATTACTTCCACATACGTAGTTGTTATTGCTTAGGCACAATCGGACTATTATGTTTTCACTGCTAGGACACAGCCCTCCTGTCTGTGGTGAAGAATGGGTGGGTTTATGGAACGATAATAATAGCGATGTTGACTGAAAATTATTTTTTGTCCGTCAGGTACCTATACTCCATTTGAAATAAGATTAGACATTTAAATAAAGCTTTTTACAGTCTGTTCAACCGATTTTGACTTCTATACCGTAGACATAAGGATGGCATTAAAAGCAAAAAAGTGGTTACAATACCAACTGTTTACTGCTGCAGCTGTCATTTGTCATGCAACCTACGCAATAGAATTCAAAATCGGTAGAACTTACTGTAAAAAAGGTTTATTTAAATGTCCAATCTTATTGCAAATGGAGTATAGATTAATAAAAAAATATTGTACATGTATTTTTTCTTTTGACTCGTAAACTTAAAGTAACGACGATATAATGCATTAAAATATCGTGTGACGTCACTATTCGGTACACTTTATATTAAATAGTGACGTTAAAACCTTCCACTCCTGAACTTTGATGCGCTGTTTTATCTCTGTCAATTTTTATTGATTTGGTAAAGCAAAAAATACATGTCCAATATTATTTGATAATCTCACTGACGGACTAAACATAATTATATTTTTTCTACCCAAGTAACATCCCTATTTAGATAATGTTTTATTTATTCACCATATTATTTTTACTAACTTGACTTGCTTTTCAAATAAGTAAATTTTTTTACTTACTAATGTCATTAATTAATTTACAATAAATTCAGAAACACGTCTAAATTAGTCAAATAACCCGCCCCTAACTGTTCCCGGCGCAAAGGTGCCCAAAACACTTGCTGCATTGCCACGTTGAATGGCAATGGCTAACCTTTGCACCAAGAACGAGCCGGAGCGGGAGTCACCCGTTTTTTCCCGAAGCTTGTGCCCTATCTCACTCATGAGCTTCCTGGCCTCAGTGCCCCAAGCACCCATGGTCTCGACAGCAATGGGCACAAAATGGTAACGGCCCAATAAGTAAATCGAAATAAATATAATAAAATGCATATCGTAGAGTAACAAATTTTATCCCCGATATTTTATTGAACCCATCATAACTATTTTATAAGAAGAAAAACAGTAATATTATGTTGTCTAAAATAAACCAAGATAATAAACAGAGTTAAATAAAAATAATGATTTATAATAAAATAACAACAGAAATCGAAAGTAAAGAAATATAAAATTTAAATATTTCGTTCGTAGTGTTTTTGCGCTAACGGTACTTCGCGGTCAGTGACGTCAGTGTTACCGTCGGCACCGCGTGGAGTTCGCGCGGAAATTTTGTCGTTGCGTAAACAAATAGTTTTTATGGTTTAGTAATTGTTTATAAATGGATTGTTGTTATGTGTAGTGTTTTATCGTTGTCTACAGATATTGTGTTGTCGTAATAAAGTGTTTTTTTGGTGAATGTTTGTGTAGATTAGATGTAATGTGAGAAAGTTTGAAGGTTATGTGAGTGAAAATTATCAAAACAAAAACTTAACGCATCGTTGCTTGATAAGGTCAGTTGTATTTGCATAATTAATGGTACAAGTAGTTAGGTAATCTAATAACGAAGCCAGAAAGGTATAACATGTGCCGTTTAACTGGCTATGTACTAACGAAATCTGCGTTTTTTCGAAGGCTTGCCCAAAAATCAACAAGTACTTCCAAATGCGCCGACGTTTGTGGCACTTGCGCTTACAGAGGCCCCACGTCCGAAAGGTTAATTGGTAATGACACACATTTGAAATCGTGCGTCCTTAAATTTTTTTAGAGTTAATGATAATATACTAGTTTACCATTACTTGGTTTTACTAAACAAATAAATTGAACTGAAAGCTTTCAGTAGGTAACAAATTGTCAACGTGCATTAACTTTTAGCGAGTGAAAAAAAAAGACAAACTAAAAAAAAAAATGTTGTGTATACCTACTTATGTAATTGTAACCATAAAAAATGACATGACGTCAGTGGAGTAGACATAAGTCGTTATATAACCGGATCCTGGTCAATAATAGGCTTATCCCATTATCTAATCGGAATCAGAAACCTATATGATAAAATAATGAGTATCAGTCCATTTAGATCGCTATCGACAGGCTAAGAAGAAGAAGAAGATTACATAATCATGAATAAGCTCGATTTTCTGATAGTTTACTACTAGAAACAGAACACCAGAATGTTATTTGCCTAACCCTCAAAATATATCAAGTGATTACAAAGATATTAAACGTAGTAACTGCACGATCGTTCAACTTCTATAAACCGCCGTATCGATGGCGTATATGATACTAGCTTCTACCCGCGACTTTGTCCGCATGAAATTCCACCCTCCCTCCATTCACCCTCTTTGGGGTAGAGTTAACACTCCTTATACAATTTTTTAAAACATGTCATATTTTATATTGGAGCTGTTTATTATCCCTCAATAAATAAATAAAATTTCGAATAATTCTTTCTTAGTGAATACCTACTCTTCACAAAGAACACCCTCCCATGTCTCTAGGACCAGCGGTTTATGCTGTGCGTTGATATATCAGTCAGTCAGGACTTTGAATTTTATATATAAGGTCCCATAAAATAGATGGACATACTTTTAGAAATTATTCAGACCACCAAAACAAGGACGATGGTAAAAAAATATATAAGAAAAACGCATTAGATACTTACAAGAAAAATATTCAGCTAACGAAAATATACACTAATGTGCCGCCGGCAATTCATTATTTTAGGTCAAAATAAAATCACTTTAATCAGTGTTTCTTTTTGCTTGGATACCTTTGGTTAGACGTACTTGAGCGCTGTGTTAAAATTTGTCCACCTATTTTAATGGGACCGTGTATATAGATGATAAGTAAATAAAAACCGCGACGATGTCCAGTTGGCGATCGCAAATTTTTCATCTTATCAATTTGCATGTTTATAGAAATTCTTGTAGGCCCTATGTAAATTCACACGTCCACCATAAATGATTTACGTCGTAATGAAGATCATGAATCACTGGCCATCGTGACTGGCCGTAATTGCTTTGCCAATCGAATTAATTCCTTCGCTTAGTATTTTATGGTACAGTTTTTGTAATTGATTCCACTGGGTTATCAATAAGTTTAAAATGTGTTTATAGTGGTCATATTTTTGAATGTTTATTGTACAGCGTTATGTAATGTTGTCTGGAATTTATAAGGGTTTTACAATTGCTAGTGTTTGTGTATCATAGTGTTCGAGTTTATTGCAATTTGATAAACGTTTCAATGTTTATTGGTTTCTGGATCCGTATTTTCCGTAGTCTTATCGCTTTTACTCGACTTCCTCCAGTCAAGCGGGGTAATACAGGGAGGTAATGTCATATTATTACGGAGATTACACATATACTTAAGATTGCAGTTAGTGTTTGTTTTATCAGCGTATGTATAATTTAACGTGAACGCATGGCATGGCTGTTGATTAAGACAAATGGATTGTCATTGGATTAGTGATCGGCTTTGTAAATCGGTTTCAAATTTAATATTAAACTAGCTTTATAGGCTGAAATACATTTAGATCAATTTTGACAAATAAAGCTGGGCTTGCAAAGGCAAGGCTAGTGCCCTTATGGGACCTATCATATAAAGTTCCATGGGTACCTACCTACCTACGTTTTGGGAAACCATTGTGACAGACTATCATACAAGTAGATTTTAATAAAGATAATTTTAAATTAATGTCAATGGTAATGATTGCTGCTAAGTTTGTTGAGTTTTGTAATGATTTTTATAAAACAAGCTATACTTAGCTCCTGGGGAACGTAAGTAGGTTTCATTATTCTTCTAGAAAAAAAGCAAATTACACAGAGAACCCAAAGCTCAGTTGGATGTCAACGAAACATTAAATCTTTTGTGCCAACCAAAGCGCAAATACTACTTCTTTCCACAAACCAGATTGTTACCTCATCCCACAAACATAAAAATTTTACAAGCGCTGCTTGCTCCAAAATATTTTCTGGGACACTTTTTAGGTTCAAACAAATTATTCTTTGTATTAAGGCGACCCAAGATATTCACTTTTATTACGACAATTTCTTATATTTATACGTCAAAAAAGCAAACTCGTGTACCTTTGCAGTAATAAAAGGTAATGGTGGCAGGCGAGGCGCGTATCGTTTTGTCAAGAGAAGGTTGAATTTCTGAGATGGAGCCATTTTGTCGGGGATTATGGCTTCATCCCCGAAGGAGCATTAAAAACACAAAGCTGGTCATTTTCGGATTGTCTCGGTGTAATTACGTGTTTATTAAAATGAGGGTGAATACGGACTAAGTCTATTTGAAAGGTGGTAGACGGAGGACGCACGGAAAGTAGGTATGACAGAAGAAAATTAGGGATGCCTATACCCAGCAGTGGTTGATTCCGGGCTGTAATGATGATGACGATGACGAAGGGTAGGATAGTGTTTAGAACTTATTGGAGGGTCTTTGGTCTTTTAATCCTGTATCTGAATGTGACAGTTACATATACCTAATAGAAAATTGTTCTAAGAGAACCGTACACCAAATACTGGACCGTTGCAGGCTAAATGTTGTTTTTCTGAATATTCTGATGAATTTTATAGAAGAACTAGCTTCTGCCCGCGAATTCGTCCGCGTGAAATTTCACCCTCCCCCCATTCAACCTCTTAGGGGTGGAATTTCGAAAAACCCTTTCTTGGTGGGTACCTACTCTTCACAAAGAACGCAACCTCCAAATTTCATGTATCTGGGACCAGCGGTTTCGGCTGTGAGTTGATATATCACTCAGTCAGGACTTTGAATTTTATATATATAGATCTACATGGTGAATTGATATAAAAGCAATTTCATGCAGTTAAATAGAGACTATGTTAGAGACAGAAACCGACAGCAATGAATAGGAGTTAAATAATAAATCGTCGGCAACCATGAGTTTTGAACAGTTGGCGCGTCGATGTCAGTTACACCCTGTATTCCGAATATTGTATCAGAATATTTAGTATTATTTTAGTTTTACCAAAGAGTATGTGGAATAATGGTCCCATTTGATTATGTTATCCGTATCCGCTATCTATTACACCATTTGTAATACACACAGTATTTGACACTGATGGCGATTTTATCATAAAATAAAACAATTGATATGATGGTTAGAGTCATTACTTTTTATGATAACTACCGGATTCGCGCGAACCCCTGCTCTCAATAATAATGCCAAATAAAATATACTAGTTTATCGGAAGCATGTATAAGACGCTGCACCAACAGGAAAATAGTTTGATTTGTTACGATATAAGAACGTCATATTGGGCTAATAATAAGTAGGGCGTAGTATATTATTTCTAAACGAGTATGTTTTCAGTGTGGAAACAAACAAACTAACCATTGCTTAGTGTTGGGATCGTAACAGGCGACAAAATTAAATAGGGATCATTTTAAGGTTCTTTATTTCATTCCGTTGAATTTCGTGGAAACAGCTACAGAAGAGGCAGATTGATAGTCTCTTAGATTAGGTAACGTAAAATACCTTATTGAGTTCGCGTTCGTGCTCTAAAAACCATAATGTAGGGACTAGAGATTATGACTTACGATGCCCGAAACGTGGACACTCACAGTACGGCTGATTCATAATACCATGATCGCACGGTGGAACGGGCTATGCTTGGAATCTTTCTGAGAGATTGAATCCGGAACGAGGTGATATTGGACGTTCAGCTCGATTCTCGGCAACTCACATCTAGCTGCTATCAGCCACCCTGCGAAGATGCGAATGCGAATGGGCTAGCCATATTAGCCGTAGAACCGATCACCGTTGGGGTAGACGTGTTCTTGAGTTGAGACGCGATTCGGAAAACTTAAGACAGGACGCCCTCAGGCTAGGTGGCAACGATCGTCTCAGGGAGGCTGGTAGCAGCTGAAAGAGAGTTGTCGAGAACCGAGTTGAATGGCGGGCAATTAGAGAGGTCTATGTCCAGCAGTGGACTACTATAGGCTGACGATGAGGGGCGACGAGAGACGTTTAGTATTATGTAACTAACGGTAACGGTCAGTTTATGATAATATAATAATAGGTACACTGCTTGATGAACTCAGTGGAACACCCGAGAGAGTGGGTCTTAAAATGAAAATGGACAAAACGAAGGTCAAGTCAAATGCCCATGTTACGCTTACTCTCATGAAAATCGGAGACACTAACTCGAAGTTGTGGAGGAGTATGTTTACCTAGGACAAACTGTCCCGTTAGGTAGGTCCAACTTCGAGAAAGAGGTCAATATCTTCTCGTCCCACATGCCGCAGTGCCTCAAGATGAAAATTTTTGACCAGTGCGTGTTGCCAGTGATGACCTATGGCACTGAAACGTGGCCGCTCACAATGAGCCTTATTAAAAGGCTAAAAGTCGTCCAAAGGGCAATGAAGAGGGCTATGCTGGGAGTTTCCCTACGTGATCGAATCAGAAACGAAGAGATCCCCAGGAGTACCAAGGTATCCGACATAGCCCAAAGAATTGATAAACTTTAGTGGCAGTGGGCAGGGCACATTGCTCGCAGAACAGGTTGATGATTGGGCCAAAAGGTTCTGGAGTGGCGATCGGGTACCGGGGGACGTAGAGTTGGAAGGTCTCCCACAAGGTGGACTGATGACCTTGTGAAGGCCGCAGGGATCCGCTGGATGCGGGAAGTACAGACCCGGTCGAAGTGGCAGTGCTTGGGGGACTATATCCAGCAGTAGATGTCTTTCGGCTGAAATGAATCTATATCTATAAAAATAAAAATGAATCGCCGAAATGTATGTTCGCATAACTTCCGAACGACTGCACCAAATTGGATATTTTCTTTTTTGTTGTGTTTGTTATTGCCAGGTTTGTACGAAAGAAAATTTCGGAAATTCGAAAAAAAAAATTGCACCCGTTCGTACAGGTGCAATTTTTTTTCCGCCTCAGCTTCGTAGCTGAAGCGGGTCGCTGGTGAAATATAATTGGTAGTTATACGAGTATCATAGTAAAAATATTCAAAGAACTATCTCTCTCAAAGACGAGTGCTGATAAGCGTAGCAGTAAGGAACGGATCTTAGTACTTTACGATATTTATTATAATGCATTCCATGTTTGTCAACCAAATAAGATAACATAATAATATATCTGCATAATAAAACGTAATCCATTGTATTGATGAATGTGTATGTGACTTCATAAAAGTATTAGGTATTTTGATTGAGACCTATAACATAATGACAGTGCAGTAGGTACGGTCGAGTTCTTTAGTATCTGAGCATGTTCATGAATCAAAAATATATAGGCAATGGTAAGTTTCATAAAACTCTAAACAGCTTTGCCGTACAGTAAATTGTAAACAATCTGTGACGTCATAAATATGTGACTACATTATATCAATAATATTACTACAGACAAATACTCTAAAAATTTTGCGCAATCCCTTGTTCATATTATTTAGCGCAAAGTTAGGTTCACAAATATCTATGCCATTATTTTTCTATGAAAAATATCTTGAAACAAAATCAATTTGAAGTAGTCAGTTATGACATCCTTCAACGGCAATATTGCATTATTACTCGGACTTCTGCTCCAGCAAGCAACAATAAATTTAATGGTAAAGACCATTTAGTTGAATATTCAAAGCTGTATAGATATTTATGAATCCTAGGTTGCACCAAATATATTGAAATCTAGAGTATTTAGATATTTATGCTCCGAAGAGTAGTCAGCTATTTTTGACTGCACTACCGTAACATACTTATGAACAGTTTATATGAAAACATTTTATTGATGTCTAAGTTTGTATAGAACTATATGATCATTTTAACGCTTACAATATTTTGAAACATTGTCACTGCCAATATATTAATGAACTCGACTGTACCTATAATCATTTTATATTTTTATAAGTTTTCCCGCGACTTGGCTCGCATAGTGGTCGGAAAAAGCCATCACCATACAAAAATACATATGTGGGTACAGGTATGTGCCAATTATCATAGTGATCGATCAAGCGGTGTTGGAGTTGTTCAATCTCAGATTCTCAGGCATACCAACATTAATTATTTTTATTAACCGACGAAAAAACGGAGGAGGTTATCAATTCGACGCGTATATTTTTTTTTTTTTTTTTTTATGTATGATCACGCATAACTTTTTACAGAGCAGTCCGATTTTGATAATTCTTTTTTGATTAGAAAGGATATACCCCGAAGGTGGTCCCATATAAATTTGGAAAAAAAAATCCAACCCTAAGGGTAGGAAAACAGGGGATGACTAATAGTTCACTCAATGATTGTAATGTATGACCACGCATAACTTTTTACAGATTAATCCGATTTTGATAGTTCTTTTTTTAATGGATAGAACATACCTCGAAGTTGGTCCCATGTAAATTTGGAAAAAAAAATCCTACCCTAAGGGTGGGAATATAGGGGTGATTTGTTGTTCATTCACAGATTTTAATGCTGAGCTGTGTATTACAATTAAAATTAAAGGCCTATCTATGTTGGTATTTAAAGCCTGTTTTTTTAAGTATTTAACTAGTTAAAGTAGGATTATATAACAGTTAATATCTAAAGTAAGGTAGGTAGCCATTTTAATAGTAATCAAAAATTAAGCATGTAGTAATAAGTAAATTATAGCCTCAAAAAATTATAAAATAAAAACTTTTTAACAAAAAAATTAAACCTCCGAAAAAACTGAAAAGCAAAAAATAAAAACCTTTTTAATTTTACCTTAATAAATAAGTTCTTAAACTAATGCAAGTATACCTAAAAAATTTGGAGTCGGCGCCAAACAATCAATGAACCAAGATTACTAAATTACCTTAAATTTATAGAAATAGCCAAATCAAATTAAAAATGCAACGTGAAATCTCCAGCGCTAAATATTAACATTCCAAACAAAAAATGCGCTCTCCGCACGACCACTCGCAACGATATTAAGTTGCTTGTTTGGCGCCGACTCAAAATTTTTTAGGTATACTTGCATTAGTTTAAGAACTTATTTATTAAGGTAAAATTAAAAAGGTTTTTATTTTTTGCTTTTCAGTTTTTTCGGAGGTTTAATTTTTTTGTTAAAAAGTTTTTACAGGATGGCGAGGACATCGACGCGCAACCTGAAACCACGAATTCAGCACATGATTTACTATTATCAAAAAGGTTCCCTATCCATTTGCATAAAATTTTAAGACCTAATATAACTTAGCATAATTTTGCTTGGCATAATTATATTTTCGCATAATATAATTACGCATAACAACATTCTAAAGCATACATTTAGCATGGTCGTTTTATTTCTAACGACGCGACGTCAGGTCGACGGAGCCCCGCTATGCGGGGCTCATATTTTTGTCTGCATGGTTAGAAGGAACCTAACCAAACCGAGCCTCGGGGTGCCCCTAACGTCGTTTAGTATTATGCGAATTAAATTTATGCCAAAACAAATTAGTCTTTAAGATGATTATGCCAACATAAAATGTATGCCTAAAAAAATTATGCCGAAGTATTATTATGCCAAAAAAAATTGTGCCAAAATCGTTATGCCGAAGTATATTAGGACAAAGAACATTATGCGAAAAGAAGGGATCCCTATCAAAAAATCTGCTGTTTCATAGAAAAGTGCAACACCTACGCGGTACAGGAGGTATGGAACAGGGGTGTGTTAAGCGAATTAAAAAAAAAATGCCGACCAAAATTTAAACGAACGAATCATGTAAGTACCTACTGAATCCATGGTTTCAGTTTGCGTGTCGACGTCCTTGTCATCCTGTATATGTTTATAGGTTTATAGATACATATACTTAAGTAGTTAATTGTATATCACTGACCGTGACAGTGAAGGAAACCTGGTGATTAATGAAAACAAGAATAAATCCGAAGTGTTTCTGCTTTTAATAAAAACTTTTTAACAAAAAAATTAAACCTCCGAAAAAACTGAAAAGCAAAAAATAAAAACCTTTTTAATTTTACCTTAATAAATAAGTTCTTAAACTAATGCAAGTATACCTAAAAAATGTTGAGTCGGCGCCAAACAAGCAACTTAATATCGTTGCGAGTGGTCGTGCGGAGAGCGCATTTTTTGTTTGGAATGTTAATATTTAGCGCTGGAGATTTCACGTTGCATTTTTAATTTGATTTGGCTATTTCTATAAATTTAAGGTAATTTAGTAATCTTGGTTCATTGATTGTTTGGCGCCGACTCCAAATTTTTTAGGTATACTTGCATTAGTTTAAGAACTTATTTATTAAGGTAAAATTAAAAAGGTTTTTATTTTTTGCTTTTCAGTTTTTTCGGAGGTTTAATTTTTTTGTTAAAAAGTTTTTATTTTATAATTTTTTGAGGCTATAATTTACTTATTACTACATGCTTAATTTTTGATTACTATTAAAATGGCTACCTACCTTACTTTAGATATTAACTGTTATATAATCCTACTTTAACTAGTTAAATACTTAAAAAAACAGGCTTTAAATACCAACATAGATAGGCCTTTAATTTTAATTGTAATACACAGCTCAGCATTAAAATCTGTGAATGAACAACAAATCACCCCTATATTCCCACCCTTAGGGTAGGATTTTTTTTTCCAAATTTACATGGGACCAACTTCGAGGTATGTTCTATCCATTAAAAAAAGAATTATCAAAATCGGATTAATCTGTAAAAAGTTATGCGTGGTCATACATTACAATCAGTGAGTGAACTATTAGTCATCCCCTGTTTTCCTACCCTTAGGGTTGGATTTTTTTTTCCAAATTTATATGGGACCACCTTCGGGGTATATCCTTTCTAATCAAAAAAGAATTATCAAAATCGGACTGCTCTGTAAAAAGTTATGCGTGATCATACATAAAAAAAAAAAAAAAAAATATACGCGTCGAATTGATAACCTCCTCCGTTTTTTCGTCGGTTAAAAATAGGCACAATTTAGTAGGTACCCAATGTGTAGGTAATATCTTTATCTTAATGTTTTGTGGCTACACATTCATACAATATTATGAAACAAAGAATAGATTATAAACAATGAACTCTTGTCGATTTACACATCTTTTTGGGGCTGACTGTACCTATATGTTTTGATTTAACAAAGGCTTGGAAATTGAAAAGTTTTGTGATCGTATATATTTTTAGTTTGGGACGCTGAAATTTTTTCCATTTTCAAATGAAGTTTGCCTTTCCGCGCGACATCGTCGACAGGGGATAGCGCCATGTGTACGCTTGCGATCCGCTTTTTCACGCTCCCATAACTGAATTACTGATAAACAAACTTGTTAATGTGTATCTTTGAATCTTTAATCCTTCGGAATAAAGTCGACAATTGAGGTCAACAAGTTTGCATAAAAGTTTGTGACGCAACGGGAAACTCTCAAACGTCCCGTAGGCCCGTCCGGCCGGCAGTGCGCAAAACATTGGATCCTCTTCAAATATTAATTGTTCTGCGTGCATTCGCAAGATTTTAATTTAGAAGAAGCTTTATGTTACTTGCTTAATTGCTTAAGTACTTTTTATAGGAACTTTTCAATCTGGCTGAAAATCTATCTACCTCACTGACCTCTTTGCTATAATAAACATAGTGTACATAATATTTTGTATTATAAACATGGACTTATTATATTACCTATAATATAATAGGTCCATGCTTATTATATTACTATAATAAGTCCATGATTATAAGTCCATGTATATGAACCCCGTGTCTGTGGTATTGACTTGACATCAACAGTTGGCGGCTCGGTTGACGTTATTTTAAAATGTCATTTATTTTATTACAGCATTTTTTATGTTATTATTTTAATGTATTTACATAAATTTGTAGGTATTCAAAAAGTATGACCGATTATTATGACAGAGCCTGTGACCTCGAATGCCAAGGCAAGGGCAAGGGACGGCCACAGCCAGCCACTGGCCATGAATTTGTGGGTCCCGTAAAAATAGTATTAATTGAGTCAACACCTGTGGACTATCAGCGTAAAGTATGGGGTTCAGCTGTGTTTACATTTGTAATGTTGTTGTTGGGAGCTACAGTTTTCACAGTGTTTTTCTTCACCTTGACGTTTCAACTACCATTTAATATGAACGTACATGTCCTGCTGTGTACAATGGGAGTAAGTATCTTCTCATACTTTCAAAGGAGAAGGGGCAACGAAGTATGGGTTTCTGCCCTAAAGCCCAACAGCCATAAGATGTACATATAGAAATAACTTTTCAAGGAGAACTTCCCTACAAACACGATTTGTGCCAATTGTTAATCAGTTCGGAGTTAATGATGAATTTATATTTATAATACTTAATTACTCAAAATTAGAGCTCTGCAGCTCCTTACGTACTAACAGTAAAGAGAAGTCGTCATAATAAGAAATATTCTCCTTGATGAGATCTTTTCATTGGTATTTATTTATCTTAACGATATTGGGTTTCAGGGCAGATTCGCCCAACCTTTTTTGCCCGATAACTTTTCAATTTGCATTGTAAGTTTATTGCGGGACAGACATGGCTAACAACGCATATAAGAGAGTTATAGTTTTGCCTAGCAGTAAATATTTTAATTAATCTGATAATACAACTTTGTTACAGTTCCAGTTGTTTATGACGACAGGGATCATGATGTTCAGCTCGTTATTTGGCGGGTCAATGCATCTGAAACCCTCAGAGAGGAAGTTCCAGCATTTTTTCTTAGAAGCATCTGGAGTCTTTTTTGGTGTTCTTGGGACAATTTTCGCGTTAGGAAGCATGTCTTTTACTCTACATGCATTAACAGGTATTTATAAAAAACCGTTCAGCGCCTATTTTTCCCAAAGGGTTAGGCTGCGTACCATAAGTAAGGTATAGGTAAGGTTGACTGGTAGAAAATGCCTATGGTATTAATTCCGCCTCTGTACATTTATGTGCTTGAAGTATTAAATAAATAAATAAATAATAAATAAGTACCAGTAAATAGCACAGCCACATTTCATTAGTAAGTGCTATGTCATGGGCGAGCCTATTGCCCTCGACCGTTACGTTCCGGAATTTTACTAACAGGAACTACTTCCTGTTAGTAAAATTACAGACGTACTCGTACGTAAAAAATGAACGAGCGTACGTATTACTAAGTAGGTACGCAGGTACATATGTACCTTAAATACCTATACCTTAAAGAGTAACCTTAAACGGGCCTTTTAAGAGATCGCTGTTTTTGTCCCCACGTCTGTCACAGAAGTTTTTCTTAAATCCTGCGTAATGTAGAAATATTGGTCATAATAAACGAAGCCGAACGAATGAATGTTTTGAACCATAGACAATACATACTTTTCTTTGATTTGAACACTTGATGATGTGCACAAGCACACAGACAGCAAATCAAAGATTAGATATTTTTGTTTTAAGTTAAAAAAATAAAATCAAATTTTGGGACAAGTTGAAGTTCTTTGTGATGTCTAAGTATATGAGAGTAATTCTTTATAAATAACTAGCAGCGCCCCGCGGTTTCACCCGCATAAGTTTCGATCCCGTGGGAATATCGGGATAAAAACTATCCTATGTCCTTTCCCGGGACTCAAACTATATACCAAATTTCATCTAAATCGGTTCAGCGGTTTAAACGTGAAGACGTAACAGGCAAAGAGACACACTTTCGCATTTATAATATTAGTATGGATTATTAATATTTATACGCCATGTTTCTTGTATCGCAAGAAATTCTGTATTTTACGGGCTACAATGAAGTAATCATCTTATGGCCTGGTGCACATCGGCTCCACGGCACGGCAACCGATATTCGGGTGATGAATGATAATTTATGAAGTCATTACATACTAAAGACTCGGGTCGTAATTATTAAAACGAATGATTTCGAATATTTTCATTCGTTACCAGATTGACGTTATTTTTTCAACCTTAATTGTCCGGCTGCTGGGCAAAGGTCTCCCCCACAGATCTCCACTCATCCTTGTGTGTTGTCTTCCCTGGCCAATCTTCCATAAGCACCTGTAAGTCATCACGCCAGCGTTCACAAAAATTGGACCAATCGCGAATAAGGTGAATTGGACCAATCGCACCAAAGGGCCCGTGTTCTGGTTCCCACTGCGTGACTACTCTGACTCATCTGTTTTGATGCATCCTACATACATGGCCAACGACGATAATTATGGACTAAAACTCGAAGCTACTAATTATAACTTAAAACCATCGTATTTAAATCGATTATTATGTAATTACTTACCGTATAGGATAGGACGTAACATTTTATTTTGAATATTGTTAGGTATATATCCAGTTTGGGCTTTTTAATTATTTGCGACAGCTCTTATCATTTTGCCTTGACTCCCGGGAGTCTTACTTCGCGTTGCGTTGTACCGAAAAAATGAAAATTGAAATGAACTTCTGATTCCAGGCTTCTTCGCTGCGGTTTTTTCAATAGTATCCAGTGTCGTCGGACCCACTGTATATGCCAGAGATACAGAGAAGTTGTTCGGACTATATAACAAGGAATCACACAGAAATTTCGCAATACCCACTTTTATTTTGTGTACAATCTGTTTTGCTCTAGGACTGGTTAAAGACAGTTTTTTAAAATGGGCGCCGATCAAAAATTTGCATCGTATATTGCTTTTATTTACTTTCCTCTATTCTGGAACAGCTGTGATGTCCATGGTTTTGAGGATTAAATACGACTGTTAAAGCTTTAAAATAGAAAAAATACACGGTTTCATTCAAAAAAGATTTTTTAGTTTAGGACGACTAATTACCCTAGGTATGAACTTGGTTGCGTTTTAAACGTTGATAGCTTCGTAAAAGCAAGCGATTTTGAAGGCAAGTTCGCTTCATTAAATGTAATTTCTACGCTATTTATAATAGTCATGATAACGTGCTACGCCAAAATGTTTAAATTATTAGATTATATTTAGATGGATTGTGGAGGTCCGATAGGCTGTCGCTCCCTGGTACCTTGGAACCCTAGTATTCAGCTGTGTCTGGGTAGACTGGAAGCCAACCCTATAAATTGTTGGGAAAAGGCTAGGCAAGTGAATGAATGAATTACGAATATTGGGTCAGTTTAGCTATTTTTTAATTAATTTAGAAACCTGGATTAGATGGCCATGGTTTAGCAGTTTAGAACGCAAAAATTCAACAATAATGAATGAAAAGTTATTTTTTTTTAACTTCACTTAGTTTGTGCGAAAAATGTCTGTGACAGATGAATTGACGAACGCAAAAGAGATTTTTAAATGGTTTCGTTTTCCTTCTAAAGTATGAAACCATAAACATGGCAATATGTTTGTTATAGAATAGATTAATCCCCCATGTTCCTAGGAAACTAGGCTTTACTTTGCATTGTCCCTGATACCTCTTGGTTCTATAACCAGCGGGGTAATTGCGTAGCACACTATCAGTAGCAATGGCTTTCATTTTGATAGTTCAACAACATTCATTGCGTTATTTACGTTGTTGAGCAGACAAATTTTTCGAACATATGAAGCAATTGATTACCAATAATATCCTTCAAAATTATTCAGATTGTGATTGAAAATGTGTTACGCAATTAGGGTGCTGGTACCATTTGGCTGGATAACCTGTTTGGGCCTTTATCCCATCTATCAATTTAACGGAAGCTGATGACATGTTTCCTCAATTTAAATTTTATGTACCGAAGACATGAGCATTGAAATACATACTTTTGATTCCAGGCTTACTAGCTGCAGTACTAGCAGTAACCGCCTTGTGCATCGGGCCTTTTGTATATGTCCATAATTCATTGACTTCTTTCGCGAAATTCGTCAAGAATTTGCACAAATTCTTAGCAGTGCTCGCTTTCATATTCTGTAACTTGTGTTTTGCTCTGGGATTGACCACACCAAGTTTCATAAGTTGGTCGCCATTCAATGTATTACCATATTTTTTAAATTTTTTATGTTTGTTATATTCTTCTGGTGCTATGTACTCTGTGTATTTAAGATCAAATTATTATGTGTAAACATTGTTCAATTAAAAAAAGAAAAAATTCGCTGGCCTCTTCATTGGGTAGGAAACTGAACTGGGTTGGGGTTGCCTTTTTGTAGTAGTTGCATAACATATCATTGGGTTCCGACTTTTTGTACTAGATAAGTCTACGCGTCGATAGTAGATACTAAGTCGGAGTCAGTGTTCAGTAGGTAACTGTTACATATAGTTATCATCATCTGGACAAGTTTCATAATAATTCTGCCTCTGATAATAATAGATAATAATGTTTAAAATCAAGTATCTTGACTTGGCTTGCGAGGTTGTCGACATGTGGGATATTGACTCAGCAATCATTGTGCCGAAAGTCATTACAGCCAATGGATTGATAACCATGATAGCCTCGACCGACACCTGAGGAGGCTCTCGTTGGGCAGCTGGATCAAGGGCTTGATTCAGAAAGCAGTACTTCTGGACACTGCTCGCATTGTCAGGAGGTTCCTCTCTCTGAAGCCTTGACCGCCGGTAGCTTGGCCCCCGTTCCCGATACCGGTGGGCTACTATTTTTTATATTTTTAAATGTATTTATATATTATTATATTCTAATATTTAAAAATATAATTTACATGGTATTTATTTGAATAAAGCAGTAATGTTTTAAAGGTATAAAGCCTAGTTTACATGAGAGAGTTTCTTTGCCATCGGTAGGCGAGAAGAATCGTCAGGCGATTTGGATTTGAATCTCATTTGGCACTCAATAAAACTCACATCGTGTAAACGATGCTTGAACAAATGAGCACGAAAATCGCACGTTGGGCCTCACCTAGGAGTCTCGCAAGGACATTCTCGCCCGTCTCTTGTCTCCACGGATTATTATTTTATGATCTGTGTTCGTCACATAAATGAGCACTAAATATGTCATCGATCGAAAACGTCATGACAAACATGTCTGTGATCATGACTATAAAATTATAAATAGCGTAGAAACGTACTTAGACACATTGTATAACATAGCAAAGCTACCTTGTAGCAGTTTATCACAATGGCTGATGAATTTGAATACGATCAACTTAGAAGGATGCAGTTCCAGCTCCAAGGAGCGATGAGAAAGTCGAGTGACTCTGTTACCGTTCATTTGAACAGACTGGTAGAAGAAGATCTCAATGGAAACTCATACTACACAACAGTGTGGTTAGCTGCATCAGTTGGACTTGGCCATACACTCACTGGTGCAGTTATTGTATCTATTGTGTTATATTCTTCCCGCATGCAAGATGTTCATGCAGCTTTGTTTGCTACAGCGGTAAGTCTCGGCTTTCACATCTTTGTCTATGATTCTAAAGTTGTTACCGTAAAGGTCAGCGCGGTCAACACTGAGAAAATGATGCTAGCATAAAAAATCGATTAGAGAAGAGATTGTACTTGGAGTTTTCTGTTCGACAAAATTAGAAGCTTAAACCCCAGTAGTTTTACATTGAATATTAGACCTGAAAGTATTTATAAAGTTTATTTATTAGAATTGATCGTACGATCAGTGGACCCGTAAGTTTTATAAGGGGAAAAGGTTGCACATTTATTGTTTTTTCTGTAACTGATAGATTTAGGAGGTTTACTTAGCTGGTAAGGATAGCTATGGCCCTTATTGGCTATCGTAGCAGTTATTGAGAAGCTACTGATAGGCTCTAAATTAGTCAGTTTAGTACCTAGTTTTTCAAAACAAGACAATGTTCTTATACCGCCCGCATGAAATGGGCGTGCGTTTTTAAGGGAGCAAGGGCGTTATATCTTATCGCAGTGTCACCTGTACCTAGCTTTATGTTGGCTCAATAAAAAACAGTACCTATAAATAAAATAAGGGACCTTTTTACAAATATACTTTTTTGATATCTACCCTATGTCATGAAGTCTAAATGTCATTACGTTGACTTTTTGGCCATCATTAAATGTTAAAATGGCAATAACATCATTAGCAAGGATAGCAAAAATGAGTTATAAAATAATGCCGATTTTAGTAAAGATAACGTATGACCGCTTGTTGTAATGAAAAAGCCTGATGCTGATGCACCTGCTACTGATAGTATTGCTAGTCCAAATACAGTATCAATCAAAAGGGTAAGGTTTGCAGGCGCACTTAAAACTCGTGTGATTGCAGATATTGGGAGGAATTATTCTAAAACTGTTGGGTGGGCCATCGTGATAGGCATTTCCCACGTGCTCATAGGCGCCATTGTTATGACCACAAGTATTTATTCTTTACACACAGGAGAGTCTCACGGAGCTCTGTTTAATATGGCAGTAAGTTTACATTCATATACATGTGCAGGTTTACTTTAGGTAAATAAAATGATAAAAATGCATCGATTCAATTAATGTTGTCATGCGCATAATTGTCCATAGCTGCCATATTTATTCCTGTTTAAAAACTACATTCAAAAAATTATCACTGGGGTATGGAATATTGTCTGAATTCAGTATGGATTCGGTAAAACCTAATGTATACTGTTAAAATGTAACAAGTTTTTCTTACGACTTAGATTAGTTCTATCCGAGAAATCAAATGCAGCGCGTGGGGTTCTATACAATATGAACCGGGTTTCTTTTCTGTTTCAGACTTAGGTTTCAGAACTATAATAGAGATACTTATTTCCTACAGAACGATAGATATAAGACGAAATTGTTGAGTTCTTTAAGTTTGAGTTGAGCTGCACGGTTACTGACAAATGCATGCACTGACTGGAAAGGTTCACTCAATTTGTGTGGTTCTTTCCTCAAAAGACTATTTCAGACATCTACAATCTAGTGGTCTTCACACGATTATGTCTGGACTTTAGAAGAGACTGTGACCTCTCGAGTTTGTTCCAGCCTCTCTTCTCAGGGTAGTCAGATAGGAAACGCCGAACTGATCTAGTTTTTTTAAATATAATTTACGTGTAATAGTATTTGTGCAAACCTGACTAGGTTTTGTAACTACAAAAATAAAATCATTTATCATTTGAAATTATAAATTTTTTACTGAATAAAAACCTCACTTATTCAATAATTTCTTTCAGTTTAATTTCCTTGCTGCAGAAGCTATTCTAAGCTTGAGTTTCATTAACGGCTGGTCCACGCCCTTGCGGAGGATCCATCGGCTATATGCTCATGCGTTTCTTCAAATTTGTGCGATACCTTTCACTGTATTCGGAACACTGGCGTTATCACTGCCTACTATAGCACAGTCAAAGAGCATTCACGGGTTATCAGGTAAGTACTCACACGTACGATTGTGCAGTAACCGCTTTGAGATCACTATATATCATCGACGGTCTATTGTTCACGGTCATGTATCATTTAGACAGTATAGCTTCGTACTCAAATGGTAGGTATCCCTATGTAGTTTACTTAGCTTCAGATCAGTTTTTTCCCTGCTCTTTTGGATTTACGTTGGAATAAGAACACTAAAGCTAGATATGAAACGTTTCTTCTCTGTTAAGTTTATAAAAACTTTCATAAACCATAATACTTACTAATGATTAGGAGAGTAGGGAGGCCTTTTCCCAGCAGTGGGACATTATAAAAAATCGAATGATTGAAATACTGTCGTGAATTCATGCAAGCCTAGTACTTTTTGTTAGAATACTGCACAGAAATTCGGGTCATATTTCAATCATGATTCGAAAGACGCAGCAATTGTGACAGTCGAAAGTTATTGTTCTTTTCCTCGGAAATAGTATTTTTTTATGGATGAAAGGGACCCTATGTCCTTTTCTATACCCCTAACAACGTGCACGCAAAATTTAACGATGATCGGTTCAGTGGATTAGGCGTGGAAAGGTAACAAACAAACAAACCTAATTTCGCATTTATAATATTAGTTAGGATACCGATCATGTCAGCCGGATCTGTCTATAGCTATTAAGGACGAGTTGACGAACCACTCAGAATAATGCATCGATGATTCACTGATCTATCGATCTACGCAGTATTGGAAGTTTACAGTTAGGTACGGCCAAAATAAGTATTCACTGGGCCATCATATGCAGCGTTTACACAAATCTTGACTTTGTCTGTATTATTAAGATTTAATTAATTTACGTGACTACATATTTTTAATTTAAATTCATTCAAATCAATTTAGGTATCTGTAATATCGTTTTTAGTATTTTCCTTTAAACTGTAAAACTAAAGGTGCCTACAGATTTGCTTGAATTTTGACGCTCGATATACTGTGTGTTGACGATCTATGAGATCTGTCAGATTCTTATAGATTTGCTTGAGATAATTATACAATGTCGAATGTCTGTACACATTAAGGTACTTGATTTTGTTTGATCACACGTGTCGATCATCGAAATTCGGGCAAATCTGTAGGCACCTGAAGCAATTTTTGTTAAAATTAATATAACTTTGCAGGACTGGTTACATTGGTTTTTGCAGCGTCGAGTTGGATGCTTGGCTACTTCGCCCTAATGGGTGTCCCCTCGGCACGTTTTATGCACATGGTACTTGGTATAGTTTGTTTTGTAATGTCCACGTTGTGCTTGTGTTTGGGGTTGTTCAAGGATGAGTTCATTAATTGGGCTGGCCAACCAATTCCTTATATTCTGGTGGGGTTTGTAATATTTTATTCATTTTTTATTGTCTATACTACATGTATGAAATGTGTACAACGCTACAAAATTCTTTCGGCGAATTACAAACATAACATAAATCGGCAATAGTGCCGCCATTTTGTTTTATCAATTCCTTTTTTGTGACAATTTCACAGATAACAACAACGCCCTGTCAATGTCATTCAGGTGCCAAAAGGTCCTTATAGCACTTTAAAGATGATGTAAGCTTAGATTTTTATAAAGTTTATTATACTAATTCAATTTTTATTCTAGATATAAATATTTTTTCTTAAACCCTAAAAACCGTTCAACCTTTATCGCTCTTTTATTCTCTGGTGGAGACTAAATAACTCTAGGCAGGTTAGTATCTACCTTTTGAAGAAATATTGAATGGAATAATAGGTATGATTACGATAAAGTCATCAACACAACTCTCTAAGACCAAGTAATCCTACTGAATGACTATTTCATGAAATGTTGACATTTTAGGATTGTACTAACTTAACGAGTTGTATTACTGATTCTAATGATTATAATTCTGTAAATACATATTTGTTACGGTCGTGAATCATATTTTAATCAACGTATAACTTAACACTGACCAGCAAATTGCAAAATACGTAAGAAAATTTGAATTTCGCGGGCTACCTTAGCGCTTCCCCCGTATACAGGGTGGTTCAAAAGTCGTGGATCAAACGAAGTAGGGGGATAAAGGAGGTCATTTCCAACGCTTTTAAAGTGAGAAATAATTTTTGGTAACGGTACAAAATTTTTGGAAAAAAATAAATTGCTCTTGAAATTTGATACTCAGAGCCCTAATAGAACTTTGTAGTGCTGATACATTATCTAGTAGTAATACAACACCGTTTGTTTTATTGTTTTATATCACATTTTTTTTAATTTGTCTAATTGTAAAAGAACTCTGTACTTATACACAAATATTCATAACTTTTAGGGCAATTGAATTATGACCATACTGTAGAAAGATTTTTTGTTGGAAATGACCTCCTTCATCTCCCTATTTCGTTTGATCCACGACTTTTGGATCACCCTGTATAAGCTTGTATTTTATAGTCATTTCCTAGCTAGTTATCCTGTATGTTGCACCTGCCATGTTTTGTTTTGTCTCTGCATTACCCTAAGGTTGACTGGTAGAAAATGCCTCAGGCATTAAGTCCGTATTTTTTAATTGTGCATAAAGTTTTAATAAATAAATAAATAAGCCATTCCTTACATAATAAATATTAGGAAATAAAAATACCCCGACTGCAACTAAAAAGTTCAAAACAAGCTCACTTTTTAAGCAGTCTGATGCAGATTGTAGCAGTTATTTTAGTTCAATATCCGATTTGACGCCACGAACTGCATCAAACTGAAAAGTGAGCTTGTTTTGAACTTTAGTTTTGCAGTCGGGTGTTTCTTTTTTTATTAGAATGTTTTTTTAAAGACATAACTTGATACCTGAAATCTGTGACCATCATGAGTCGCCGTTAGGATGCTTCGAGGGTATACCTACAGAATCTAGTGATGAGCGTTGAATGAACGAACTAGTTAATTCGACCGTCGACGTACTGTGAACGAATCGACGGTTCACCAACAATCCATAGACTAGTCGAATCCGTAGACGTCTCAACGGCAGTCAACGGCTAAACTGAATGCGACTATCGACTCACTCACTCACGAACGTAGGCAAGTAAATTTCATTCGTCCTTAGAAATAAAATAATCGCTCAAACAAATTTTAACTCTAAATCTAGCATGAGAGAGTTGATATTTGTATATGACGAAATTATCATCACATCCGTCCCATACAAATATCAACTCTCTCTTGTTAGATTTAGAGTTAAAATTTGTTTGAGCGATTATTTTATTTCTTTATTGTTGGTGGACTTAAGTGGACTAGTCGATTCAGTCTTCAGTGTGTGAACTGTGTGACGAATTGCGCTCACTCAAGGTCGGAGCTTTTTTCGTGTTGTTTATGTTTGCGATTTTAACGATTAACTGATTTTGTTAAAAAAAAAAATGAGTAGATTTGTCTCGAGCTCCTCATGTACATATCTACAGCACAGAGGAAAGTCTAGTCTACTGCCTAGGTGCCTAGTGCCTACGTCGCCGTCACCGTAGTAACTTCGTTGCAAAGTTTATTTAAAACGTCTGCATAACCAAGTCGACGCATAAACTAGTCGACGAATTCAACTAGTTGATGGACTAGTCGATAAACAAAAATGGACGGTCTAGTTTCGTTAACGCCAAATGCGTCGACGACCCATCTCTAACAGAATCCCACATACATAGATACGTGTGAGAAACATACCCTTGTCTTTGCTGTAGCGCAGTCGGGTAAAATGAGGCAACATCTTTCTGTTTATCTGACCGTTAGTGCGCTGATAACTCAAACTCAAAGTATTTATTTCCATTAAACCATTACAGGCACTTTTGAATTGTCAAAATTAAGTAGTCTGTCAGTTAGTCAGAAAGTTGAAGCTAGTTGAACTCAAGAACTACTTATCATCTATGCGATTGTTCATTTCTGTCACTGACGTGTTCTTTGGCTGTAAGTTTTCAAATATTATTGTCAAAAATATAATATAACTACTGCATTATTTATCTCCAATAGCAGATATGGTTTTATCGCTTAGATGGCTGGTCATTAGCGTTCCTGATAAACACTTTGTGATGGTGATAAGGCGTATTTAAAATGATGAATTAATCATGATTAAAGGCAGTGACAGTGATTAAAGGTGACGTAAACTTTTTAATTTGCTACACAAAATGACAGTTGCGATCAATTTTTTTTTTGTCAACATGATTTTATTTGTATTAGGGCCAAAGCACACACGCTACTTTTTACATTGGCGATCAGCGATTTTGCGGCTGTAACGATGCTGTATCGCGTTTTGGCGACTCTCTGCGTTCGGACGCGGTATCGGAATCGCGCGTTTTAGCGACTGCTCCGATGCTGCATCGCGTTTTGGCGACTCTCTACGTTCGGACGTAGTATCGAAATCACGCGTTTTAGCGACTGCTCCGATGCTGGCGCAAATGCCAAATCGCTGCGACCGGCATCCGAATGTGTGCGGAGTGTAGCGTTCAGCCGCTGTATCGAGCTTCCGAAAAGCGATTAAATCGCCGCGTTTGGCGTGTTTAAGTCTGCGGTGTGGATTGCTTGGTCGCTGCATTTAGCTTCTAAAAAGCAGCTGAATCGCCGATCGCCGATGCAAAAAGTAGCGTGTGTGCTTTGGCCCTTAGCTGTCATTTTTGATTAGTAAATTAAAAATCAGACTTTATGTAGTTAAGTTGCATTGTAATATCAATAATGTGATATAATTATGATACAACAGAGATTTCATGAATTATTGTATCTTATTGAGTATTATTTGGCAAGTTTTGGAAAGTTTTCCAATTAATTAAACTTTTGTGATACTTAAACTATTAATTGACACCTACCTATGACCAGCATAGGTAGGTGTCAATTAATATTTTATGTCCCAAACATCACCAACAAACTTGCTTTTTACTTATTTTTTTTTATTCAATTACTTTGCAAGTTTGCATCTCTTCTATACCTATTCATAGAAATACAAGGCAGTGATTTCTTAACGATAATTTATAATCGCCTCTGCATCGCATACAGCGAATATTCACATACAATAGAAAACTCGAATCTTTTTTGCAAAATAGTTTCATTATTTTCTTTGAATACAGCTTCGAACTACACAGATCTATAAAAATAGGATATGACTTAGGTACTTAATACTAATTCAATTAATTCTTTATTACTTCATAATCTAAGTGATTGCGACTTTTTATGTGATCCTCAAATAATTCCTATTTTGGGGTCTTAAAATACGAATACTTGGATGTAGCGCTCGCCGGCCGCTGTAGCGGCACCACACCGCTCTTTTCAGAGTTCTAACATAACCTAACCCATTTGGTCGGGGTGCTCTAGCTTAGCAACCAATTCGGCTCGCGCGTGGTTATTCGTAGTTCCAACCTAACCTAACCCGTGTTGTCGGGATACCCTAGCTTAGTTAGTGCGACCAACTGTGAGAAAAGGCCAGATATTTTAAAAAGTGTGCTTGATTAGAAGCGCAAAGAAATTTTAGTTTCTTAATTAAAAAAAAATGTGTGTGTGTTTGTAAAAATGTCTTGATGGACATTTTTTTAAATTCCAAATCTACGGTATTTACTTAAACTATGTAAGTAAATATCGTAGATTTAGAATGTGAACTTCAGCTAATACGTTATCAATAACCTCGATCATTTTTGTTTAAAAAAATTGCCCAATGTAATATATTGCATAGTAAGCCCCGTTATCAAAGTCTGAAGATAAATTTTCTGCTTCAGCCGTTTATCAGGCAAATGTCATCTGAGGCATTTGATAATGTAATATCGGCACAGGTACGTCATGTCCTACCGTTTGTGGATCTCGAATCCGCCGATAGAATACGAATAATGTCGCAGTGGGCTCCCGGTCAAAGGTCTACACACTCCTGCTCGTAGTGTCGCATTTATCAAAAGATATGGTCGTACATCTCAAACATTAGCAATGGCAACAATACTCTATTCCAGAATGTGCGTATCGAGGGCCATTACTCTTCCCCGAGTTTCCTTTATATGTTTAGATGCCATAAAGATAGGTGGTAGCGCACCGACTAGTTATCCGTTGTGATCGCTTACCTACCTGTTCTCAATCGAATTTAACGATATCGCTTTTAGTTTTTATTGTGTGTCCTCTACTTCATAGTCATTTTCTTTAGAATATTTGCGGGTATTTCCTAAATTAGGGTTAACCTTTTGTTAACTTTTGAAATGATTAAGAGAAAAAAAAGGTATTTTTCTTTACGTATATTTATTTAAATTACCCTTAAACTAATAATATCTTTATTTAAACTAAAGATAAAAATAAGTTATTCTATTAGGAAAATACATTGAATTAGGCCAAATACTGCATTAGTGCATAATTTACACGAATAAACTCGTTGTCAATGTTAATGAGGTTTTGCAAAATATCTGGCAAAAAGCAAGCATAGATTATGTGTCGCTCAACTTTTAATTCAATTAGGCAGTCTTCTTATTGTGTCCACAGCTTTTTTACGAAACCAGTCATGTTTCTTCAAGTCCACAGTAATAATTTGATCAGAACTAGTTGGTTTTGAATTTCTGGAAAAACGAGATCAACGGGGCGACGATGATGATGCCAGTTAGGAGAGCGGTGAACGTAATCAGGGTGTTGACTACTGGGTCACTGTTCGCAGCAACCAGCCAGTTTCTGAACATGCCCTTCTCAAAGCCGTAGCAGAGGCTGATGTTAGCAGCCGCGAAGGCCACGATCCCGAAGCATATATGGGTGATTTTGGACAGCTTGGAAGACAGGCACTTTCTGAACTCGTAGGCATAGAGCGATGTTAGCCCGTTGATTAGACTGGCCACTGTGAATACTAGAGCCACTAACGCTGTAAACAAATAAAAATCGAGTTAAATTGATATACTGCCACTGAATACAAGTGAACATTCTAGAACGATGATAAGGCAAGCTATATAGGATTTCCACTTGGTCAATATTAAAAAGGTCAATATAATTATGCAATTTAGAGTAGGGTCGCCTTTTTAACCTTTTCTTTTAGACTTGGTAATCTCAAACCATGTCAGGGTTTGAAATATAATTTTATAAGTAGGTAGGTACATTAGAATAGACGTTCCCGTTACTCTACGTCTACTTGATTGCCTAAGGTTAACATTATACGGCATAATGAGAACCTTAGGCAATCGAGTAGATGGGCATTTACTTTAGACTGACAACCTCATACTTGGGAACCTCATTAATGTCTGCTGCAGTCAGGTGGTTCGTAACACCGACAAATCAAAAAACACATAACACATATATATATATATATACATATATATATATATATAGTCGTTTATATAGTTTCTGCAACAACGAAAATTTTTAAACTCGGCCACACTATATTCGGAGCCAAGGATGCTTTGAAAAATTTTGAATATTTTATAGCTTAGAACTCCAACTCAACACCAGGTTGCGGCGAACGTACATTTATATAATGTAATATAGATATCGTCACTCGAGGATAAGATTTTAGTTAATGCTCCCCTATTGACAACTTGTCTCGAAGATGTTTTACCTTTATGTAGTTTATCGTAGAAAAATAACTTACCAGATATGCCGTGGGCAGTATTCCAATTAGTAGCATTAGGATTATTAGCTTTGTCTATAATCTTAACGAAACTGCCAGCGATCGCCAACGCTGATCCAAGAATCTGAAGAATCCAGTGCGCTCGTTTTTTGTCCACCAGTTTCAGATGTGTCGACCAGGTGTTGTAGGGAGACATACTGAGGATGGCTTGTGCCATCAGAAGTTGGTACTGAAATATAAATGGTGCTTTTATTTTTAATCGATTCCTGGATTGGACAGTTTTTTGTAACCGATATATTTTTGTACCTAAGGCACGTTTATTTGTACATTATTTTTTGGTATAGGCTGAAGGTAGAATAGCAATTTTGATAAAAAAAAGGTCGCTTTTGATCAAAACCTTTTAGATTCTGTAAGTTAAGCCGAGAAGATTTAATGCCATTTATTTTATTATATGCCATTTATTTATTTAAGTTTTATCAAAATATATTAACGTTTACTTGCAAAATAAAGGCAATGAACTTGACACTTAGGATTTTTTTATAATTTTTTTTACAAAAAAAAAAACAACTGACTTCCAAAAAAAAAAACAATGAAATATAACTTTAATTTCGGAGGTCGGTGTCGTTGATTCCGCATTTTCGTTTTTTGACACCGACTTCCGAAATTAAAGTTATTTTTCACTTTTAAGTTATATTTACCCCGCACAAATTCAGATAACACTACTTGCTATGTAAATATGAGTGACAGGAAGCTATTAACACATCATCAATATAATATAAAACTAAGTGGAAAAAAATCGTATTATTGAAGTTACAAACTACCCAAGCAAATATATAATAAAATAAATGTTAATAAAATTTATATGGGACCAACCCTGAGGCATACCTTATCTATTAAAAAATTAGAGAATTTTGCAAATCCGTGTATATGTAAAAGACGGAGTTTTGCCCGAACATACATATAAAAATTAAACATCCGAATTGAGAACCTCCTCCTTTTTTGAAGTCGGTTAAAAATAAGATAGGCATAGAGGTAATATAATTAATGTTGTAAAGGAATTTAACTATATTAAGTATTTCAATCAGGTATAGTTGCATGAATACGAATTGTTTGTATTCGTACTAGTAAATTTTGCACCAATTTACCAGTAGATACGAGTACAAACAATTCGTAATTTACTTAACAACCAATTTTGTTAAGTTTTCTCACGTCTTAAGTTCTAAGTTAATCAAAACGATACTCGAAATTCCTTTTGGCGTAAGGGGGGATATTTTGGCATATAAATATGTAACACAGATCTTAACGTCTTTAAAATCCGATTACAAAGGAAAAAACAGTGAAGTCACGAAAAAAAAAAACAGTTTTATGTCCGGTTCGAAAATGCTTACGCCAATTGAAATTAAGAGTATCGAAAACTACTCACCCCGAGTACACATAATATTATATGTATAGGTGTGTCTCCTAGCGGCTTCGGAAGTCTGAACACGAAGACTAAGATCACACCAACTATTATGCCTATTAATGTATGACACAGCAGATTCAGTGAGACATGGAACGTCCTCAAATGATAGCTCGCACCTGTCAAAGGCCCTGGACGGGGTTTCGATTGAATTCCGTTTTCAGTATCCATAATTCACAGTGTAAAAACTAATAATTAGGTATCCAGCTTCCACCTTGGGTTTCAGACTGTGAATGAAGGCGTCCGGTGTAATATCGGCATGAAATAACTGTTGATAATTTTATCAGAGATTTGCTATATGTCTAGACACTGCATGCCTATTTTGTTTTGCACAATAGCATAAGTATAATCAACCTATAATGTTCCCGCTGCTGCGATTAGAGAGGGGGTGGGCTGTTATCTATTACCACGCGGGCCCATTGCGGGTTAGTAGATGTCACATGTCTTCGAATCTTTAGGTCTAAGAACATCGTTTACTCACGATGGGTATTTTCTCGTACAACCGAACTACTGCTGCTAGAGGTACTATTTTGTCCTACCAGTAGGTTCACGAGGGTATGTTCTTGCTTCACTGTTTTGAGAGCAATGGTGATAAAATTACACAGAGTAAAGTGCCTGCCTGGGTTCGAACCCACGAGCTACAAAACCCGTAAGTCAGGGACCGATACCACTGGGCTACCATCGCTCTTTTTTTTATCCTATTTTATTTATAGAGAGTTTAATCACAAATTGATTATGCCACCCTCATCAATACAAAGAGTTATTCCTTATGATCTAAATCCTATTTTTGCTAAGTAATAGGTATGTATAAGAGTCTTGCATCCTTTGGTAATGGGGACGCAAGAATGCTATTACACCTTCCAACATCCAGTGACGTGGGTAGCAAGGGTCATCATAATACTTACTCATAATTAAATATTATGTTTTATTCATATATACTTAAAAATAATACAGAAGACGGATCATTATCACCATGATTTCAGCCGAAAGATGTCCACTACTGGACATAAGCCTCCCCCAAGCACCTCCACTTCGACTGGTTCTGTGCTTCTCGCATCCAACGGGTTCCTGCAGCTTTCACAAGGTCGTCGGTCCACCTTGTGAGAGGCCTTCCAGCGCTACGTGTTCGAGTTCGCGGTCGCTACTCCAGAACCTTTCGGCCCCATCGACCATCTGTTCTGCGAGCAGAAGACAGATATAAAGAACATAATAATAAATATTCTTTTTTTTTAACTTACACATTCCAACAAACATCAAATCCATTGTCTGTAACTACTTTTCCAGTGCACGTCAAATGCTTCTTTATTTTTTTACTGCGCCCCGCGGTTTCACCCGTAAGTCTTGATTCAGTGAGAATATTCGGAATAAAAAAGTATGTTATGGCTTAATCCAGATCATGGTCTACCCATGTGCCAAATCCGTTCAGCCGTTTTAGCGTGAAAGCATAACAAACAAACATACGGAAAATAAAATCTTCTCTTCATATATTAGTTTATAGCTTATCGAAGCAGAAATCTGTGAACTGATTAACACATTTTTACACTTCATATTTTTTCACCCGACTGCGGTGGAGCATAAAAGGAGGGTAATGCTTTTTGTTTATTTATTCAACAGTTTATGCACACGTATAAACGGACGAGAATAAAGGAACAGAAAAATACATACAAAGGTGATGCTGGTGGAGAAACACACCAGTGTTTCTCCTTGTCGACTGTGGTGAAAATGCTAAAACACCTACTCAACTAGCTAGCAACGGAGTAATTGCGTAACACATTAATGGTAGCAATGGCTTTCATTGTGACAGTTCAACAACATTCATTGCGTTATTGACGTTGTTGAGCAGTCAAATTTTTCTAACATGTGAAGCAATGGATTAGCAATATACTTCAAAATGATTCATATTGCGATTGAGCGTGTGTTACGTAACTACGGTAGGTGTCTAAATTCAGTTTATAGCTGTTAAGTATCGTTTAGTTAAGCTCTCTATGAAGAATCAAATTGAATTTTATGTGTCACATAAAACTCAGAAGTGGAGTGGCTATCCCCAATCAAATAATATTAATTAACAACAAGAGCACTTGAGTGCGATTGTAAACTAAGTAATTGTAGGTGCTTGGCAATAGGTAGTTAGGTATACTCGTGTTTAGTACTAGATGAGTGCACTATCAATTATTATCAGGCATGGCTGCAGTCACGTCCGTGGAGCTACGTTTCTCAGATAATTCCTATCTACTCATCGGTTTCAAGGTAATAGCTTTAAGAGGCCTATTACATTTTGACCATGATTTTTGCGTTAAATCGCCAACTTTGGCGTTCTTATTCTGAGAGATTGAAAGATTTCGAGTACTTTGACTTATTGACTATTGACAGGCCTGATGGTCTAGTGGTTAGTGACCCTGACTGCTATGCCGGAGGTCGTGGGTTCGATTCCCACCCAGGACAAATGTTTGTGTGATGAGCACGATCATTAAGTTCTGTGTCTGGGTGTAATTTATCTATAATATGTATGTATTTAGAAATATATAAGTATGTTTATCAGTTGTCTAGTACCCATAACACAAGCTCTGCTTAGCTTGGGACTAGATGGCGTTGTGTGATAGTTGTGGAATATTATTATTATTATTATTATTATTGACTACTGGAGAATAGTTATTACTTCAGGTTCTGGTGACTTTGATGTTCGCAATTTTTTATTCCATCCATACTAACATTATAAGCTCGGAAGTAATTCTGTCTGTCTGTATGTTACCTTTTCACGCCTAAACCACTGAACCGATTTAGACGAAATTTGGTATAGAGATAGTTTCGAGTCCCGGGAAAGGATAGTTTTTATCCCGATATTCCCACGGGATCGAGACTTATGCGGGTGAAACCGCGGGACGCTGAGCTGTAGTATTTATATAAAGTCAAAATTCCGAAGCAAGTTTTTCATAAAATGCGCGACGGTACTTTTTGAGCTCGTGTATTAAACAATTGTAAATAAGCAAATGAAATTAATTAATTAATGAAATATCTACATATAAAAATAAACCTATTCAAAAGCATAAAATTACTGTAAATTTCTCCTTACTACATTAATATTATTACGTAAAATTTATATCAGAATAAACGTTAGTTCATAGGAAAATAAAATTACTACCTTTAAAAAAAACATCTATATCTATACTTATAATAAATCTGTAGAAGTGAAAATTCTGTACATTGAGAACATCAAAAAAATAAATGGCACGTGTTACTAGACCGACACCGAACCCAAAAATGTGATTAAAAAAATTTTTGTCTGTCTGTTTGTTCAGGCATCACGCAAAAACTACCGGTTCGATTACGATGAAACTTGGTATAATTATTCTTTATTATCCTGGGCACCACACTGGGTACTTTTTATCCCCGGAAAAGTATCTATCTATCTATATAAATAAAAACAAAAGGCCTGACTGACTGACTGACTCATCAACGCCCAGCCCAAACCCTTGGACCTAGAAAGCTGAAATTTTACACAATGGTTCCCTTTATAATGTAGATAAGGAATAAGGAAGGATTTTTTGAAATTCAACCCCTAAGGGAGTTAAATAGGTGATGAAAGTTTGTATGAAAGTCCGTCAGTTTAAAAGTTAGGATCTTCAAATTTTGTATTTAGGCTAACGATTGAAAATTAATTTATACATGTCTCAGTGTTTTTGATAATTTCTCCCCTAAAGGGGGATGAACGACCTCACTGAAATATCAACGCACAGTCTAAACCGCTGGTCCTAGGGACATGAATTTTAGAGGGTGTGTTGTTTGTGAAGAGTAGGTATCGAATAAGAAGGGGTTTTTGGAAATTCAATCTTTAAGGGGATGAAAAGGGGGGGGGGGGATTTTGTTTGTATGAAAAATCTTATTTCTTGAGATAATAACCTTGAAACTTGGCACGAATACTTATCTAAGTAAATTATGAAGTCTGGAATTTTTCGTTTTTCTAAAATACCCCCTAAAGAGGTATTGGGGGGTGTAAAAATTTATATGGAAGAATTTTAACGCCCTGTCGGATTAACTTGAAACTCAGTATTTATACTAAGGACTAAAAATAATTAATAATGTGTATCAGGGTTTTTCGAAAATTTACCCCTAACTGTGTGAAAAGAGGTAGTTAATTTTAAAGGGGAGGATTTTACTGCGTGGCTTGATTAGCTCGAAAATTGGTATAAATAAACTTTGAGTCAAGTTATGAACACATCTTAAACGATTTTTCAAAGTTCCACCCCTGTGGGGGTGAAAAGCGGGGATACAGTTTATTTGAAAATACTGATTCCTTTGTTCTAAACTTAAAAATTGGCCCGAATACTTATTTATCCAAAATAATTATAAAGGTCATACCAACATACATTTTCGAAACTTTTAGAGGAAAGTACGAATTTCACGCGGACGAAGTCGCGGGCAGAAGCTAGTGTGAAATAAAATAAACGTAATTACAACTGCCAATTTGCTATATAATGCGATGTTGGAAGGTTGCTCGAACTCAGTATCACGGGAGTGCTCGTTGAGGTCGGACAAACAATTGAGCTTGAACCGTATACTGCGATTACCTTGGTTTTAATCATGTACGTATTTTTTGTAACTTTTGTTATATTGAACAATTATTTTATATGAAAGCTCATATGATGACTCGCTTTTATTTTTTTTATTACGAATCTATACTTACTGTAATGTTGATTTCTAGCATGGGTCGAAAAGGTTCCGTGTACCGATTGTTAAAAGAAAAGATATACATCTACATCAAGAAAAATGCAAAGAAAGAGAAATACAAATGAAGCAAGGTACTTGCAGTTGTCCTCAATAAACCTATTATATCTTATTTCCATATCGTCGTTGTCAAACCAAAATCTGCTAAGTGCCGCTTTTCGAGACCTCAAGATTTTGATCACAGCTCACTCGTCACAGTGACAGCTGTGGTCAAAATCTTGAAATCTCAAAAAACGGCACATAGCAGATTTTGGTTTGACAACGACGATATGTTACTTCTTAGCAATTTATACATATAGTAATTTATAGAAATGTTTCCGAAAGAATAATTATTCCGCCAAGAAATCATTTTCATCTCCGGTAGATATAGAAAACATCGATCTAGAGGATGCGGTAACAAACCTTTTCCATTACATATTAGTAAAGAACATAATATTAATTATTGTAAATATTGTACCAGCAATAACGTATTTTTATTTTAGGTACCTACCGGGGAAGTTTCTTCGTCATCTACAAAATAAGAGAGTCATTTACTCTTCAAAAGGTTCATACCAAGCACGCTGCTACGCAGCAGTTGTTTCGATAGAGGTAAACCGCAATATACAAGACACCGTGGGCAGGAGCCCAGGAAAGTCTATAAAGGATCTAGAACGCGAACGACATGCCAAACATATATACAGAGTGTGGCTTAAATAGAGGTCTACCTTTAAGGATTCGATATACCAGATAATTTACATGTATGTATTATATAATAGAAAACCAATTGTTTTAAAAAGTGTTCTTCATTAGAAGCGAAAAGAAAATTTAGAGTTTCTTAATTTAAAAAAATGTCCATCATATGATCAGTTAAATTTATTACCCTTTTAAAACTATGTAGGAAAGTAAATACCGTAGATTTATAATGTGAACTTCAGATAAAACGTTATCAATAACCTCAATCATTTTTATTTAAAAAAATTGCCCAAGGTAATATATTGCATAGTAAGCCCCGTTATCAAAGTCTGAAGAAAAATTTTCTGGTTCGGCCGTTTATCAGGCATGTGTCATCTGAGGCATTTGATAATGTAATATCGGCATACGTCATGTCCTGCCGTTTGTAGATCTCGAATCCGACGATAGAATACAAATAATGTCGCAGTGGGCTTCCCAGTAAAAAGGTCTACACACTCCGGGGCTTACTCTTGAAACTAATTTTAATTCTAATTTAATGCTAATATAATTCAGATGTTAATTTTACAGTCACGTGATTCGGTACTCTTGAAAGCAATATTGTCAACATTGAAATGAAATTGACATTGATCCGCGATCATTTTGTTATACGTGAAGTTAGCTATGTTACGGGCTGCAATAGTGTGGTTCAACTCATTACGATAAACCGGTAATAGGGCTTTAAAATGCTTTATCCTTTAAATAACAAGGCTAAAAAATAAATATGATATAAATAGTTGTATAATTGATTATTTTGAACGTATTAAATTCATTTGAGCGTAAGAAAACGATTAAAATCATAAAATTAACCATGACTTTGGCTGCATGCGGTAGGATCGTTGCCTACACTACAAAAAAAACGGTAAGTCAAATGGTTTTTGAACTATGTTTGTTGTTGTTTTTTGTGATCGTTTTAAACTACGGATTTTATGTTTTAAATAAAGTTTTGTACGTGGTACGTAAATATACATCATAGGTACCTACTTACTTTATTGTTTAAAGCATTGTTTTACATACTTTATTAATTGCATTGTTGAGATTTTTGTATTGTCAATGTAGTTTCTTGGTCTATGTTTTATAAAATAAAATTATATTATGTTGTACTAATAAAAGATTTCCAATTTTAGTTACAATGACACATCGTCCAAGTTACGCCCAATTAGAAGGTTTAGTGGAATTCATGGAGCAAAACCCAAGCGTAGCCAAAGGTTTGCTTCGGACCGCTCAAGGCAAATTAGAAACGAAGAGGAAATGGGAAAATTTGGCAACTACTTTAAATTCTCTCGGAGGAGCAATAAAAATGGTCAAGTCTGGGCTAAGGTAAATCAAAATAATCAAGTAGGTGATAAGAATCGTTATATACTTACAGCAATTTCATTAATATTAATGCATGTTTTTAGTATTGTACTGAGAAGAAACATGGTCTAAAGAATCAGTGCGCACAATTCTCAGCTTCAATGAGGCGCACTGGTGGTGGGACGGCAGACAACTTGCCAGAATTGTCTGCCTTAGAAAATAGATTGGTGGCGGCGATGGGTGGACAAGAGTTTGCGACTGGAGGTACAAGATTGATAGTCAATCCATTTCCTCAAACAGTAATATATTTTAATATTTAAAATCTTATCATACCTATGATATTTATTTTACACAAAATATTTTATTTATCTAATAATAACAATCATTTCATTGTTTCAGACTAGACCTACTGAGTCACCAGTTGTAATAGAGGATTCACTAACGATTAGGAAGAAGAGTGGGGCGTGTCTTCGTGTATGGCACTATCTGTACATATTATTCAAAATGCATTAGCATTGAATGTCAAAGCTTTATTTATTGCTAATGTTTTTGAATAAGTATTGATGAAATGCTTGCGTTGTACTTCAAATATGTTTTGTTTTTATTATTTAATTTGATTTTATAATGTTAACTTTTGTCCTTAATAGTTTTATGAGTAAGTAAATAAAAGTACATTAAAATAAAATAAAACAATTTATTGAGTTCTCCATTAAGAAACATGTATGTAGTACAGGTCTTTAATCTCTGTTATATTGGTTCCTAAATATAACATTTAGGAATAAAGAAGTTATAAACAAGAATAACACAAAACACACACATAATGTCACAAATTGCATGAAATACATTATCAAAGAAAAAGTAAAATGTTTTAACTAATAACAAATCAATAATGTCATTTATTCAAACTAGGCTGAGAATCAGCACTTTTGATACATCAAAATACCAAAAGACAGTCTCCTACTAGCTAACCACATATTACAATCAACTCATTAGAAAACATTGAAATGAGTAGATTATGTCAATAATAAATTAAAATAAAATTACACTGACTTGACTTATATGTATAGTCAACTAAAAAATAAATAAAAAGCAATTAAATGAACACATATAACCTATCAGTAAGCTGATTCTGGAGTAAGAACATAAACATTGTTTTGAGTTAATGGAATAGTATGCCTTTGAACAAAGGTTGCATTTTACTTGAGCTTTAAACATATTACAAGGCAAATCTAGCAAAGAAGGTAGCTTGTGCTAAAACAGTACTTAAATATAAAAAAAAAACTTATCTGAATCTTATCATACCTTTTTATCTACCTTCTACTTGGAACTAAAGCATTTCGCTTTTCAATGCCTTGTCTTAGTTCAGCAGATGTGCTGCTAGTTGATTCTTGAGAAGTGACAGCTGGGTAATCGTTTCCCTCTGCTGTACTTTCCACAAGATCAATACCTACTCTATTGTCTCTATTAATACACATATTGTGTAAGACACAACATGCGTTAATTATTTTGGCTGCTGTATCAGGATGATAATGTAGCACCCTATGCCCGAGTAAGCACCGCCATCTGTTTTTAAGTACACCAATGGCACGTTCCACTGTATTTCGTGAAGAGCAGTGTAACTTGGTGTAGTATTGTTCTGGGGAGCCTTCAGGAGCGTCTACTATAGGTGTCATCATATACTCCCTCTGGGCATATCCAGAATAACCTGAAAAGTAAAACTAATTAAAATATATTCACAATCAGAAAAACTAAAATTTCTGATCCGACTACTTATTTACATCATTTACTTGCCTAGTAAAAACACATTTTCTCCATTATTATTCAAATTAAATAAATGTTGTTTCACAGGATCACAGTATAAATATGAACAGTATGGAAACTAGGCCTATTTGTTGAAATAAATACCTACGACTCATTGGAGCGTTAGGGTTGTCACTCTTAATGTCTGTAAAATTGATGTGTTTTATTGTAACTAAGTTTTTAACGTGGTGTGCGGTTAGAAGTTGACTGATTATCTTTCCCTCCTTCTGGTCAAAACGTAAATCCAAGATGATGACTGCGAAAAAATTCAAAATTTTCGTCGTGAATATCTTTTTCATAGTTTTTGAGGGTGCTAAAGCCGATAGTGAAGTCAAAATGCGCGTCGCTCGACCGATGCCTAGTTTAACCCTGCACCTTACCGTTTCTACTCGAGAATGGGTGTAATAGTAATTAAAGAAAACAATATTTTTAAAAAATATCTTTATTCTTCGTAATTATGTTAAATCACATTTTTCGATACTTTAAACCGACTACTTGGGAAGTAGTGCTACAGTAAAAAGAAAATAATATTATGTGGCGACTTCATAAATGTATTAAACAAAAACAAAGTGGAAGACAACAGGAATAAAAAAAATGCTGCATGCGTAAACAGCAATTATAATGGAAGTATCGTAAGAATCGAAATATCATAAAAAAAAACAATTTTAAAAATTTTGCGAGTAGATTACAACGTGTTATAAAACTGACAAAAAAGTCTCAGAATAATTACTTTATCCATACAGCTCAAAACAAATGTAGGGCTACTTGGAATGTTATTAGTAAAACAATGTGTAATGTGCCAAAAAGCGAAATCAATCAAATTAATATACTTAGATGGTAAACATGGTGGTGGTGATGATCCGCAGACCATTGCGGACTTTTTTAATAATTTTTTTATAGACCAAATAAAACGCAATAAAAGTTGTACTAATAAAACAGAGACCACGGACCGTCCAACTTTTTGAAAATGCGTCGAGCGTATTGGATGAAATTTTTCGTTCTTGTTAAAACAAGAACGAAAAATTTACAGTGTTCTCTTTTGTTCTCTTTTAAAAAAGAGAACAAAAGAGAACACTGTAAAATTTACATGTAGCAGGCGAAAGTATTTTTCAGTAAATAATTTATAATTACGAATAATAGAGATATATTTTTTTAAATATTGTTTTCTTTAATTACTATTACACCCATTCTCGAATTGAAACGGTAAGGTGCAGGGTTAAACTAGGCATCGGTCGAGCGACGCGCATTTTGACTTCACTATCGGCTTTAGCACAATTAGCACCCTCGAAAACTATGAAAACGACACCCATGACAAATAAATGGAAAAATTTCACAGCCGCCATTTTCAATTTAGATTTTGACCTCACTATAGGCTTTAGCACACTCGAAAACTATGAAAACGACAACCATGACAAATAAATGGAAAAATTTCACAGCCGCCATCTTGGATTTAGATTTTGACCTCACTATCGGCTTTAGCACCCTCGAAAACTATGAAAACGACACCCATAACAAATAAATGGAAAAATTTCACAGCCGCCATCTTGGATTTAGATTTTGACCTCACTATCGGCTTTAGCACCCTCGAAAACTATGAAAACGACACCCATGACAAATAAATGGAAAAATTTCACAGCCGCCATCTTGGATTTAGATTTTGACCTCACTATCGGCTTTAGCACCCTCGAAAACTATGAAAACGACACCCATGACAAATAAATGGAAAAATTTCACAGCCGCCATCTTGGATTTAGATTTTGACCTCACTATCGGCTTTAGCACCCTCGAAAACTATGAAAACGACACCCATGACAAATAAATGGAAAAATTTCACAGCCGCCATCTTGGATTTAGATTTTGACCTCACTATAGGCTTTAGCACCCTCGAAAACTATGGAAACGACACCCATGACAAATAAATGGAAAAATTTCACAGCCGCCATCTTGGATTTAGATTTTGACCTCACTATCGGCTTTAGCACCCTCGAAAACTATGAAAACGACACCCATGACAAATAAATAGAAAAATTTCACAGCCGCCATTTTGGATTTAGATTTTGACCTCACTAACGATTTTGGCAACCTCTTTTAACTACCTACGACACCCATGACGAAAAAAATGTTAGCAGCCGCCATCTTTGATTTACAAATAAATTCACGTCGGTGCATGATCGCACGAGCCATTATTCGATATCGATTATAACAATAAATCATTCTTACCTTTCAAGATCAGCAGGGAATTTAAAAAAGGAAAGCTCCGGTTTTGAAGAAGTCGAGATCAAACAGTTTTTATTAAAAAGATGGACGATCCGTGGCGCAAGGAATAAATTAAATACACGATTATTCGTTCCAACACGGCACCCGTGACTGAGAGTACCCCGACCATCGCTTAGGAGTACCGTAGATGCGCGCGTCTGTGTGAGTGTGCCGTTGCGACCGTTTGTACGTAGTTTCCGTACTGTTCGTATCTGTCTACTGTGACAGGATGCTGATTTCAGACAAAACTGTCATGTGAAGCCCTATCAAATGAAGCATCTACTGACAAAATACTTAAATCTGCATCACTTATCTGAAAATACATATATAAATCAAGGACATTTAACTAATTTGTTATGAAATGTATTACAATTAAATATTAATTAAAAGTATTGCCTTACAATCAAAACATTTCTTAAATGGAAATGTTTGCAATTAAAAAATCTCTCTTCATTTTCTGTTGGTCTAATTATAGCCACATGAGTGCCGTCAATACATCCTATAACAGATGGTATGTGAATTTTTTCATAAAACCTGGAACATAAAACATAGTATATGGTTACTATAGGTACTATAAAACAAGGAATTTTAGATAACTATAAATTATTTAAATGGATATTTAAAATTAGGTAAGTACTTAAGTATTTGTCATTAGCATTACCTCCTCTTTAAAGCATGTCTTTCCTGATGAGTTTGAGGAAACTTAATCCATTTATTTTGTACTATTGGATGGTTAAGAGCAGCCGTTACATTTCTAATAGTACGAGAAACAGATTGCTGCGACATTAGGGTCCCATAGGTGCCTCCAACTAGTTTTTGATAACTCCCAGTCGTATAAAAGGACAATGCCACTAAAACCTGCAAGAATTATAATAGTATTATGCTATTGATCTTCCAAAAAAAGTCGTGGATTATCATTGATATCACATCATAAGTCATATATCAAAGACAACATGGGTACTTACCTAATATTTTGGTGATATATCGGTCAGTGGGTCGTCATATTTTGGTGATATATCGGTCAGTGGGTCGTCTTATCACTTCTTCTTTTAGGAGTTGACATAAGGGGCTTAATGTTTTCGTAGATTTCCTCAAACAAATCCTTGCTTACTCTATAGTTTGCTTTGAACTCGTGTTCATTCATCGAAAACACTTTGTCCGTATACCGCATGATCCGGCGCTCATCTCGTCTCTGTTTTAATTGTTTTTTATGTGAATTATGTAAAACACTGTACACAGCTGCTAATCGTGCCATATTTTACTCGTATAACTCACTGAAAACCACTTAAAACGCAAAACAATTTCTAAAAAGTTACACTTTTGGTATTGGAAAAATCACTATCAACAAACTATTCCCACGCAATATTGACGCAATACACAGCTGTCAAAATACACTCAAGAGTACCGTTTACCCGACGCCAAGCCCGATCCTAAATTCCACTTAGTTCCTCAAAATGGACACTCAGTTTACAAACCGTTTGGCGCTAGTATCGAACTCAAGAGTACGAAACTTCACAATTCCAATGTCGATCTATCGGAATTAAATTCAAGAGTAAGCACCCTGCTCGTAGTGTCGCATTTATAAAAATATATTATGGTCGTACAAGCCCATGTACCTGCTCTCAAGACGATGAAGGAAAATATCGTGAGGAAACCGGCATGTCCTAGAACCAAAAATCGAAGACATGTGACATCTGCCAACCCGCACTGGGCCCGCTTGGTGGATTACGGCCCACTCCCTCTCACTGAGAGGAGGCCTGTGTCCCAGCAGTGGGAACATTATAGGCTGATTATGCATGGTCGTACATCTCAAACATTAGCAATAGCAACAATACTCTATTCCAGAATGTGCGTATCGAGGGCCATTACGGTTCCCCGAGTTTCCTTTATATGTTTGTTTAGAGCCATAAAGATAGGTGGTAGCGCACCGACTAGTTATCCGTTGTGATCGCTTATCTACCTGTTCTCAATCGAATTTAACAATATCACTTTTAGTTTTTATTATGTGTCCTTTTTTTTTTTCTTTTTTTTTACGGATGGGAAATCATCAAATGACCCCTCCCGCTCTGGGTGGAGCGGAAGGGAGTGTCAGACTCTTACTGACTAAAACCCATCCGTGTTCCTTCCTTAGCCCTTTATGTTCCGGGGTAGCGGTAACCTTTTCGGAAAATCCCGCACCCCCGGCAGGCTTCGGCCCTGGCAGGCCCCTTCCTTTATGCTGACATCTCTTTGAGGCGCGCGTGGAACACGTACGCGCCGGCCGGCACGGGCCTGGTCCTGATCGGACGGTGAGCTACCCATTACTCTCCGTCCGCAGGCCCGCGCCTACGGTGGCCGGGAGTCGTCACGCGGCTCCCGACGCCCGTTTTATTATGTGTCCTCTACTTCATGTATGTCCTTGTTTTATTTACTAAGGGGTTTGAAGATTTTTGTATGGAGGGTGGCCCTAAGGTCGGCCGCCATTTTGATTTTTTTTCAGAATCGCGGTGCACAACAAAAGTTATATATTTAGATAGAGGACACTTATACAAACAAAAATGTAGTATAACATAATATCCTAAAGCGTCAGGTTTCGGAGTTACTCACCAAAATATAAGTCGAAAACAACAAGGATTTTTTTGTTTTTTTTCCTACCAGGTAAGCATATTGAACTATTGAGGTAATAGAAACGTTATGAAACCTTTATGGAGAAGAAACAAATGAAGAATAGACATTTTTTAAATAAATAATTAAACACGGCAATTTTTAGTTGGTTTTTAAATCCCAGAGACTAATCTGACATTTAAATCTTTTGTGTTTTCGTTTTTTTTAGTACAGAAGTTTGACATTACACTTGTCAGATTAGTCTCTGGGATTAAAAAACGAACTATAAATTGCGGTGTTTAATTATTTATTAAAAAATTGTCTATTCTTATTTTGTTTCTTCTCCATAAATGTTTCATAACGTTTATACTACCTCAATAGTTCAATATGCTTACCTAGTGGGAAAAAAAACAAAAAAATCCTTTTTGTTTTCGATTTATTTTTTGGTGAATAACTCCGAAACCTGACGCTTTAGGATATTATGTTATATTACATTTTTGTTTGTATAAGTGTCCTCTATCTAAATATATAACTTTTGTTGTGCACCACGATTCTGAAAAAAAATCAAAATGGCGGCTGATTTTAGGGTGTATTCCCGTTCGTCCCATCGACTTCGTCCCCTTAGAAAACAAACACGAAATTCGGAAAGCATTTATTGTATTTAAAACAATACAACATTTCTACACACAGAGATATTATTATATATTATGTCTTGTAGCTTAATTGGTAATGGTATGTTATCATTTTAAATGCTTAATTTCGTGTTTGTTTTCTAAGGGGACGAAGTCGATGGGACGAACGGGAATACACCGATTTTAGGGCCAAAACCTTCAAACCCCTTTTTTTAAGATCTTTGTGGGTATTCCCTAAATTAGGGTTATCCTTTTGTTAACTTTTGAAATTATTAAGAGAAAATAATTTTTTTTTCTTTACGTATAATTATTTAAATTACCCTTAAAACTAAGAATATATTTATTTGTACAAACTTTAAAAATAAGTGATTCTATTAGGAAAATACATTGAATTAGGCCAAATACTGCATTAGTGCATAATTTACACGAATAAACTCGTTAATGTTAATGAGGTTTTGCAAAAGATCTGGCAAAAAAAGCAAGATAGATTATATGTCGCTCAACTTTTAATTCAATTAGGCAGTCTTCTTATTGTGTCCACAGCTTTTTTACAAAACCAGTGTTGTTTCTTCAAGTCCACAGTAATAATTTGATCAGAACTACTTAGTTGGTTTTAAATTTCTGGAAAAACGAGATCAACGGGGCGACGATGGTGATGCCAGTTAGGAGAGCGGTGAACGTAATCAGGGTGTTGACTACTGGGTCACTGTTCTCAGCAACCAGCCAGTTTCTGAATAGGCCCTTCTCAAAGCCGTAGCAGAGGGTTATGTTAGCAGCCGAGAAGGCCACGATCCCAAAGCATATATGGGTGATTTTGGACAGCTTGGAAGGCAGGCACTTTCTGAACTCGTAGGCATAGAGCGATGCTAGCCCGCTGATTAGACTGGCCACTGTGAATACTAGAGCCACTAACGCTGTAAACAAATAAAAATCGAGTTAAATTGAGATACTGCCACTGAATACAAGTGAACATTCTAGAAAGATGATAAGGTAAGCTATAAAGGATTTCCACTAAGTCAATATTAAAAAGGTCAATATAATTTTTATGCAATTTAGAGTTGGGTCGCCTTTTTTAACCTTTTGTTTTAGACTTGGTAATCTCAAACCATGTCAGGGTTTGAAATATAATTTTATAAGTAGGTAGGTACATTAGAATAGACGTTCCCGTTACTCTACGTCTACTTGATTGTCTAAGGTTATCATTATACGGCAGAATAAGAACCTTAGGCAATCGAGTAGATGGGCATTTACTTTAGACTGATAACCTCATACTTGGAAACCTCATTAATGCCTACTGCAGTCAGGTGGTTCGTAACACCGACACATCACAAAACTAGTGTATAGCTTCTGCAACAACGAAAATTTTTAAACTCGGCCACACTATATCGATGCCTTAGTTCACAATTGCACTAACTACAAAATTGACAATTTTGAGGAGAGTGTTTTAAAGTTTTTTAAAGTTTAGGACATGTACACTATGAAAACAAAGTAAAATAATAAAACAATTATGCATCTATTCACAAGACTAATCCTTTAACTCCATCATATCTCAATATTGTAATATTAGTATAACCATAACATTTAAAAAATAGCTATGTAATCTACAAACCCCCCTTTTAATACATTTGTACACTAAGATTGATTATGTTGACATCAACATAATCAATCTTAGTGTACAAATACTATTTGGTTAAAGCTGTTAAATATTTTTAGTTTTTTACTTAATGAACATTCATTAAGTGAAAAACTAAAAATATTTAACAGCTTTAACAAACTGGTTCTAGGTCCAACAACTAAGAATAAACCAGTGATTCATATTCATAATGTTTATTTTATTCTATAAAACACAAAGTTTTTCAAACTGCAATCATAAAATATTTTTTCGAACTCGCAATCAAAATTTGAAGAGGGCTAAACCAATTTTTTTTTTTGGTTTCTTAATAATTACAAATTAGAATTTATTAATCAGTCTTCAGTTTGGTAACAATAATCAATTACTAACTATTTAATGAGAAACATTTAAATTTCTTAAAAATTGGCTCTTTAAAGTAAAAGTAGGTAGGTACTTTTACTTTTTACTTTTACTGTACTGGAGGAGGTTCTCCAGAAAGTAAAAAAAAAAAAAAAAAACCCCTAAACCCCTTAAAGTAAAAGTACTTAACACACTTGTACATCAAACTTTCTTGATTCTTAACTGTGAACTAGGTTTTTTGGAAGAAAGAGACGGATTATTGGTATTTCGATACGCGCAAACGAAAGAGCACAACATTTAAAATATTTGGCACCAAAAAAGTAAAAATTGAAAATTTTGCAGTTAGTACATGGAGCACAAGTGCTCCATGAGTTAGTACAATTGTGAACTAAGGCATCGATATTTGGAGCCCAAGGATGCTTTGAAATTTTTTAAATATTTTATAGCTTAGAACTCCAACTCAACTCCAGGTTGCGGTGAACGTACATTTATATATGTCATATAGATCTCGTCACTCGAGGATAAGATTTTAGTTAATGCTGCCCTATTGACAACTTGTCTCGGAGATGTTTTACCTCTTTTTATCATAGAAAAATAACTTACCACATATGCCGTGGGGAGTACTCCAATGAGTAGCGTTTGGATTATTTTGTTTATCTATAATCTTAACGAAACTGCCAGCGATCGCCAACGATGATCCAAGAATCTGAAGGATCGTGTGCGCTCGTTTTTTGTCCACCAGTTTCAAATGTGTCGACCAGGTGTTGTAGGGAGACATACTGAGGATGGCTTGTGCCATCAGAAGTTGGTACTGAAACATAAATGGTGCTTTTATTTTTAATCGATTCCTGTCTTGGATAGGTTTTGATAATCGATATATTTTTGTAAACCACATTAATTGTACATTATTTTGAGTTATTATTAGGCTGAAGAGGAAAGTAGCAAAACTGATAAAAAAATATGGTTGCTATTGATCAAAACCTTTCAGATTCTGTAAGTTAAGTCGGGAGGATTTAGTGCCAGTTATAATTTAAGTCTTATCAAAATAGATTAACGTTTACTTGTAAAATACAGGAAAAGAACCTAAAACTTAGGAAATTTTGGTAATAGGTACCTAATACGGGCTGGTGTCCGCAACTCCACGTCAATGCGCGTATTTTGCGTACGGGCCTTTTGGCGTAAGGGATATTTTGGCGAAAATTTTTAACGCAGAGTATAGTCATCTTGACGTCTTTAAAATCCGATTACAAAGGAAAAACAGCGAGGTCAGGAAAAAAAAAAACAGTTTTTGTCCGGTTCGAAAAATTACCAAGTTTCGAAATGTTAGAGACAAAGAAAAAAAAAATACTCACCCCGAGTACACATAATATTATATGTATAGGTGTGTCTCCTAGCGGCTTCGGAAGTCTGAACACGAAGACTAAGATTACACCAACTATTATGCCTATTAATATATGACACAGCAGATTCAGTGAGACTTGGAACGTCCTCAATTTGTAGCTCGGGCCTGTCAAAGGCCGTGAACGGGGATCCGATTGAATTCCGTTTTCAGTATCCATGATTCACAGTTTAAAATCTAATAATTAGGTATCCAGCTTCCACCTTGGGTTTCAAACTGTGAATGAAGGCGTCCGGTGAAATATCGGCATGAAATAACTGTTGATAATTTTATCAGAGACTTACTATATAACTTGACTCTGCATGCTTATTTTTTTTTCGCACAATAGAATAAGTATAATCAACATATACTATTCCAACTGCTGGGATTCGTGCGGGACTGGGCTGTTATCTATTACCACGCGGGCCCATTGCGGGTTGGTAGATGTCACAGGTCTTCGAATTTTTGGTTCTAGAACATGCCGGTTTCCTCACGATGATTTCCTTCACCGTTTTGTGAGCAGTGGTAATGAAATAATTTACACTAGGTAAAGCGCCTCTCTGGATTCGAACCACCGACCTACAACTCGTAAGTCACCGTTACCACTGAGCCACAACTGCTCCATAATAGATATAGGCGGACATAATGCCATAGGCATTTTCTGCTAGTCAACTTTTGTGTGATGCAGACACATGCCTTCTAGAATACTGACTATTTTTATTGAAGTTAGAGTTTCAGGCAATAACAGAGTATGTTTACGAACATACGTAAAGGTTTAAAATTTTCAGTATTTTTATACGATATCTAAACCATTTTGCGTAAAGATAACGAGGCATGAAAACCAATCTGCTGATAAGATATTACATGAATTATGGGAATTCCAAAAATCATAGCCATCACCGGTTGAATTGTGAACTTCGTTAGGATAATTGTATTAAAATAATTATGTCATAAAATTATGTCATAAACATTTATTGACATTTTATTATTCGTTTAATACTTCAAGCATTATAAACGTACAACATACACATAATACCCATAATCCAATCAGTCTATAATGTTCCCACTGCTGGGACACAAGCCTTCTCTCTTCGAGAGGAAATGGGCTGTAATCTACCACTGGCAGAGCGGGTTGGTAGATGCCATAGATCTTCGAATTTTTGGTTCTAGGACATGCCGGTTTTCTCACGATGTTTTCCTTCACCGTTTTGTGAGCAGTAGTTATGAAATAATTTACACTAAGTAAAGCGCCTCTATGAATTCGAACCCCCAACCTACAACTCGTAAGTCACCGTTACCACTGAACCACCACTGCTACATAATAGATATAGGCGGACATACTCATAATGCCAAAGGCATTTTCTACTAGTACATTTTTGTGTGATGCAGAGGCATGCAATCTATTGTGTAAAAACCCACAATTGAACTTACTTTCGTATCTATGTTTATTCCTTTAGATTTACAGGGTGAAATTGAATTCATGAGCATCCTTTTAAGAGGTCATTGTAATCATCAATATGAACAAATTTCACTATGGGACCAAACCTGAAATCGCGAAAAAAAATCAGCCTACATTTTGACGAGTTATGTGAACATAAATGCAAGGAACAGCTGATTTTTTTTTGCGATTTTAGTTTTAGTCCCATAGTAAAAGTTGTTCATAATGATGAGTACAATGACCCCATAAAAGGATGCCCATGAATTTAATTTCACCCTGTATTCATTGAAATATTGTTAATAATGATGTCATTGAATAATCAGGATAGGGACTAAAACTAGTAGGTATTTAAAAAAATCTGTTATTTTGCAACATTTATTTGTTCAAAAATCATCGCCTCTTGAGCCCTCACTTCTTTCATTGCGTAGTCCCGACCAGTCCACACTGCGAATAAGCAGTTATTCCTATTCGCAATATGAAGTTGACCCTGGGCTTGGTAAAACCAATCATGCTTTTCATTCATAGCAAGTTCGATGGAATGGTTCCTTTTAAAACATTTATTTATTTATTTTATACTAGCTGCGCCCCGCGGTTTCACCCGCGTAAATGTCGATCCTGTGGGAATATCGGGATAAAAACTATCCTATGTCCTTTCCCGGGACTCAAACTATCTCTATACCAAATTTCATCGAAATCGGTCCAGCCGTTTTCATGTTATGTCGTGACAACGGAAAACGGGTTTCATTTTTAGGGTTCCGTAGCCAAATGGCAAAAAACGGAACCCTTATGGATTCGTCATGTCTGTCTGTCTGTCTGTCTGTCTGTCTGTCTGTCTGTCCGTCCGTCCGTATGTCACAGCCACTTTTTTCCGAAACTATAAGAACTATACTGTTGAAACTTGGTATGTAGATGTATTCTGTGAACCGCAGTAAGATTTTCACACAAAAATAGAAAAAAAACAATAAATTTTGGGGTTCCCCATACTTACAACTGAAACTCCAAAAATTTTTTTTCATCAAACCTGTACGTGTGGGGTATTATTTTTGAAGACCTATCCATAGGGATAGGTCTTCAAAAATGATATTGAGGTTTCTAATATCATTTTTTTCTGAACTGAATAGTTTGCGCGAGAGACACTTCCAAAGTGGTAAAATGTGTGTCCCCCCCCCTCTAACTTCTAAAATAAGAGAATGATAAAATTAAAAAAATATATATAATGTACATTACCATGTAAACTTCCACCGAAAATTGGTTTGAACGAGATCTAGTAAGTAGTTTTTTTTTAATACGTCATAAATCGAAAACCGCAATTTACCTTTCACAAAGTTACAACGAACTACAAGAACTTTTATATTATGTTACTTGCTGCTACGGAACCCTTCATGGGCGAGTCCGACTCGCACTTGGCCGGTTTTTTATATATTTAGATAAGGTAGCGTCACAGCTGACAGTAAGTATAACATAATGATTAATCCTAAAATTACACCAATTACGACGTTATACAGAGAAATAAGAAATACAGAGAGCGACATAATTATTAATATTTATAGTGTGTGCTTGCGTGTATATGTTTGGTGTAGGTGCTGCAATGATTAAACTGGCTCTACTTAGTAAGCTAAGTATCCGGCATTTGATGGAGCATTTGGATAATCTCCTTTTTGAGTCTGTTCGTGTGGTATTAAAGGGATCCAAAGATGGGAATTTATTCATCTTAGTTCCCCTTAATAACTACGGCTTTTGGTTTTTCGATAAGAATGCAAAAACGCTTTTCCGAAATTTGTTTATATACATCCACTTGAGCACCGTCGTTCATATCAGTAACAACAAAGTTGGTAAGGTCAGGAAGGTTAATTGGTATTGACTGAACGTGTTTAATTAATACTAGATGAGTGCACTATCAATTACTTTCAGGCATGGCTGCAGTCACGTCCGTGGAGCTACGTTTCTCAGATAATTACTATCCACTCATCGGTTTCAAGGTAACAGGGTTTCCCTGTTCTCTTTAAACATTGCCTATAGCTTAATCCTTTCTCAGTCAAAGTACTGAGCAAAACAAGAACAATGACGATTATTCTGAATCTACGATCTGTATCAAAATTGTCTGGTGAAAGTGTAAACAAACAATTATTCCCATTGCTGACACATTGTTCCCACTGCTGGGACACATGCCTCCTCTCTGTGAGAGTGAGTGGGCTGCAATCCACGACGCGGACCCAGACGGAAAAATATGCTATTTCTTAAATACTGGTATCTAGTCAGTATCAGTTACACTACCAGTAACCCCAAGGTATTCTTTGGTAAAAGCTAGGGCTCACGCTTGAAACTATAAGAAAATTAGCTTTAAACCAGTTGCTATATTGCCCATCATTCTACAATTCTATATTCACCTCCAAGGTGGGAGGGTGACCTAAATTAAACCGAGACCTCACAGGCTAAGTGTTTATTATATCACACCTACAGCATTAACACCGTGTATGCTAGGAGTAATTGAATACGTAATGGGACGATATTCTCTGCATGTACAAGATTTCATTTTACCATTATCTTGCAGGACGATATATGTATATTTGATAATTTTGATTGTAACGAATTCAATGAATTGCATTCTGTTTCGTGTCATTAATTGCATATATACCAGCCTACAAAAGGCAATTCATTCGCTTTAAGGCTCCCGTAGATAGGCGCGACGTGACAGCGCAATGCGATTCTAGTAGAACAATTTATTTATATGAAAACTACAATGACATGGAAATTGTTCTACTGTAGTCGCGTCGCGTTGTCGCGTCGTTCCTTTCTGCGGGAACCTTATTGTGGCTTCTGATGCTCATAAAAACAATAGAACACGACCCACTTTTATTATTAATACCTAGTCCTAATATTTTCAACAACTTTATAGACTATTTTACACATTGTGACCAAAGGATTAATAGTCAGAACAAAGGTGAAGATGCCAGTGAAGGCAATGACCCCATTGGTCACTTGGTCGCCCGTCCAGGTTCTGAAGGAGTTCTTATTGTAGCCATAGCAGAGGCAGCTGGAGGCAAGGGCGAAGGTGGTAATCCCCAAGACGATGTGGGGCAGTTTGGAAACTGAAGTTGGAATGATCCTTTTCAAAGAATAAGCGAAGAGTGACGGTATCCCGGTGCATAGGCTCAGTATCGTGAATATTACGGCGACCAAACCTGGAAATAGATAAAAAACTGTGTTAGATAACGTTCAGAAATAGATCTAGGTCGATATAATACATTATAACCGACTTCAAAAAAGGAGGTTCTGTTTTTAACTTCATATTGAACCGAATACAATAGAAGACGGTTTAATGAAATAATATCTTTAATAAGAAGCTATTAGTCTAACTGGTTCTAATTCTGTTCTTCGACAAAGTATTGCCAATATGTACAAAATAAAATTGTATTTGAAGTAAATAGGGCATGATTTCACGTGACACAGCGCGTAGGTACCCTACACCTCGCTGCCAGTGTCGATATCGGTATAACAAGGATTCAATCTGTCGTATCGGGTGATACGGGGTCTTAACACTATAAATATGGATCTCGTTAATCCAGTTGATAATAGATTACGCTTTAATCGGCTACCTACCGATTAATTTTTAAACAGGTGTGCTTATCTAAACTATTTAAATAATATAATTATGCAGTTTTTATTAAAAAGTCGTTGTTATCTTTAACAAAATAATGGTAATTGACAATTCGAATCACATTTAAAAGTGTCATAGCTCCTACTCGGGATCCTGCCGTTTTGCCGAAAAGATTTTGCCAAATTTTCATTACCCAAACAAATTTTAGCAACCTTTTTTTATACCAATGTAATATTTGGAATAATTTTAGTACGCACATTTTCATTTGGTCAAATGTTTACTCGGCAGAATATTACTTGGGATAATGTCATTAAGGCATTTGGTCTTTAATCAAATGATTTATTACGGCAAACAATCTTTACACAATGAACATTTAGTAAAATTTTCGCTGTGAAAAAAAAAATACAAAAATATTTTTTTTTGGGAATTATATAATTAAAAATGGGGAATTATAAAACGAGCGAATAAAAAAAAACTTAGCGACTGACTCCGTCGACATAGGATGCAAGAGCGAGCGAAGGGCACCCCGAGGTTAGGTTTGGTTAGGTTATTTTAAACCCTTTACACAGAAATAGGGGCCCCGCGAAGCGGGGCTCCGTCGACATAGGATGCAAGAGCGAGCGAAGGGCACCCCGAGGTTAGGTTTGGTTAGGTTACTTTAAACCCTTTACACAGAAATAGGGGCCCCGCGAAGCGGGGCTCCGTCGACATAGGATGCAAGAGCGAGCGAAGGGCACCCTGAAGTTAGGTTTGGTTAGGTTACTTTAAACCCTTTACACAGGAATAGGAGCCCCGCGAAGCGGGGCTCCGTCGACATAGGATGCAAGAGCGAGGGAAGGGCACCCCGAGGTTAGGTTTGAAAAATAAGTTATACCAACTGAAATATTTGACTATATAAAAAATGGTAAAAGTACTAGTTGGTGAACAAGTTATTGTTCAAACGTTCACTTGCCAAACATAGGTTTTCGTAACAATTATTTGTAAAGAGATTTTTTGGTAAGTAATAATTTGGCAAATGAAATTATGCGAAAATTTGTTTGGGAAGTGATAATTTGGCAATTTCTTTATGTCATGCTCCGCGGCAGAACCACTTTGACTATATTATGTAAAAATTACAGGATAAAATGTAGATAATGTCTATATTTTTGTAGCTTAATATCAAAAATTGTATATTGTTAGTTTCTTGGAAAATATCAATTCAAAGTGGTCATGCTAGAGAGCATACTCTCCAGCAGAACCACTTTAAAATAACGGTTATTTCACGCTGATTATGCACAGGGCATAATATAAACAAATGTATATTTATTGTATATCAAGATAACATCAAGAATTTTAGATGAATACTTACTGATTTTTAGCAACATGTAAATGTTTTATTGGAATGCGCCTGCCATGAATTTCTTAGCAAATAACAAGATTAATAGATACATACATATATTTACAATAAATAAATAATTTTCTTTACGATAAATAAGTTAGTAAATTGTATATCAAGATAACAACATCTACAATTAATTTATAATTATTAATAAATTTTTAATTTCGTTTATCTATACAGGGTTATTTGAAAAACACCAACAACCTCTTAAGAGGTCATTGTACTCATCATTATAAACAACTTTTACTATGGGACCAAACCTGAAATCGCGAAAAAAAAAACAGCTGTTCCCTACATTTATGTTCGTAGAACTCGTCAAAATGTATGGAACAGCTGACTTTTTTCGCGATTTCAGGTTTGGTCCCATAGTAAAAGTTGTTCATAATGATGAGTACAATGACCTCTTAAGAGGTTGTTGGTGTTTTTCCAATAACCCTGTATACTTGCAAACAGACTGCTACCCATCGAAAGACGCGGAATTTAATACACATATACACATTACATCTCATATTTTCCTTTCGAAAATTTATTAACTTATTTATCGTAAACAACATTATTTATTTATCTTATAAATAAAAACAAAAGGCCTGACTGACTGACTCATCAACGCCCAGCCCAAACCCTTGGACCTGGAACGCTGCAATTTTACACAATGGTTCCCTTTATAATTTAGACAAGGAATAAGGAAGAATTTTTTGAAATTCAGCCCCTAAGGAAGTTAAATAGGGGATGAAAGTTTGTATGAAAGTCCGTCAGTTTTAAAGTTGGGATCTTCAAATTTTGTGCTTAGGCTGACGATTAAAAATTGATTTATACGTGTCTCAGCATTTTTGATAATTCAACCCCCAAAGGGTTAAAAAGGGGGATGAAGTTGTGTATGAAAGTCCGTCAGTTTAAAAGTTAGGATCTTCAAATTTTGTAATTAGGGTGACGATTGAAAATTGATTTATACATGTCTCAGCGTTTTTGATAATTTCACCCCCAAAGGGGGATAAACGACCTGACTGAAATATCAACGCACAGCCTAAACCGCTGGTCCTAGTTACATGAATTTTGGAGAGTGTGTTCTTTGTGAAGAGTAGGTATCAAATAAGAAAGGGTTTTTGGAAATTCAACCTTTAAGGGGGTGAAAAGGGGAATTTTGTTTGTATGAAAAACCTTATTTCTTGAGCAAATAACCTTGAAACTTGGCACGAATACTTATCTCAGTAAATTATGAAGTCTGGCATTTTTAGTTTTTCTAAACTACCCCCTAAAGAGGTATTGGGGGGTGTCAACATTTGTATGGAAGAATTTTAACGCGCTGTCCGATTAACTCGAAACTCAGTATTTATACTAAGAACTAAAAATAAAGAATAACGTGTATCAAGGTTTTTCGAAAATCTACCCCTAATTGTGTAAAAAGGGGTAGTTAATTTTACAGGGGAGGATTTTACTGCGTGGCTTGATTAGCTCGAAAGTTGGTATAAATAATCTTAGAGACAAGTAATGAACACATCCCAAGCAATTTACCGAAATTCCACCCCTGTAGGGTGACAAGCAGGAATAGAGTGTATATGAAAAATGTTATTCATTTGGTTAATAAACATGAAACTTGGCAATGTTTGGGTTAGTAAATAATAAAGATTGTCACTTTTAGTTAAAATAAAACCCCTTACAGAGTATTTAGGGAGTGACAAAGTTGATAGGTTAGAAAAATATGTAACCCGCTGTCGGATTAACTCGAAACTCTGTACTACTAAAACAAAAAATAAAACAAGTATTTGTTTTAGGGTTTTTCAAAAATCGACTCTTACCAAGGTGGAATAGGGTAAGTAACAAAGTTTAAGGGGTGGATATTACTGCTTGCTTCCATTAACTCGAAAATGGTTACGGGTCTTTGAGTCAAGTTATGAACACATCACGAACGATTTTTCAAAATTCCACCCCTGTGGGGGTGAATAGCGGGGATACAGTTAATTTGAAAAATCTGATTCCTTTGTTCTATAAACTTAAAAATTGACCCGAATACTTATTTATCTAAATAAACGATAAAGATCAAACCTACATACATTTTCGAAATTTTTAGAAGAAAGGAAATTTTTAGAAGAAAGAAGAATTATCAAAAACGCTGAGACTAAATTAATTTTCAATCGTCAGCCTAATTACAAAATTTGAAGATCCTAACTTTTAAACTGACGGACTTCCATACACAACTTCATCCCCCTTTTTAACCCTTTGGGGGTGGAATTATCAAAAATGCTGAGACACGTATAAATCAATTTTTAATCGTCAGCCTAAGCACAAAATTTGAAGATCCTAACTTTAAAACTGACGGACTTTCATACAAACTTTCATCCCCTATTTAACACCCTTTGGGGTTGAATTTCAAAAAATTCTTCCTTATTCCTTGTCTACATTATAAAGGGAACCATTGTGTAAAATTGCAGCTTTCCAGGTCCAAGGGTTTGGGCTGGGCGTTGATGAGTCAGTCAGTCAGGCCTTTTGTTTTTATTTATAAGATAAATAAAAAATGTTCTTTACGATAAATAAGTTAATAAATTTTCGAAAGGAAAATATGAGATGTAATGTGTATATGTGTATTAAATTCCGCGTCTTTCGATGGGTAGCAGTCTGTTTGCAAGTATATAGATAAACGAAATTAAACATTAATTAATAATTATAAATTAATTGTAGATGTTGTTATCTTGATATACAATTTACTAACTTATTTATCGTAAAGAAAATTATTTATTTATCGTAAATATATGTATGTATCTATTAATCTTGTTATTTGCTAAGAAATTCATGGCAGGCGCATTCCAATAAAACATTTACATGTTGCTAAAAATCAGTAAGTATTCATCTAAAATTCTTGATGTTATCTTGATATACAATAAATATACATTTGTTTATATTATGCCCTGTGCATAATCAGCGTGAAATAACCGTTATTTTAAAGTGGTTCTGCTGGAGAGTATGCTCTCTAGCATGACCACTTTGAATTGATATTTTCCAAGAAACTAACAATATACAATTTTTGATATTAAGCTACAAAAATATAGACATTATCTACATTTTATCCTGTAATTTTTACATAATATAGTCAAAGTGGTTCTGCCGCGGAGCATGACATATTTCTTTTCGGTAAAACAAGGGAGACCCCTCCTACTCACTATTGCATAAATGAGTTCCAATTTTGAGAAAATGGTCAAGACTGATTTGAAATCTAAATTCATTTCAAAGGGTTAAGTCGAACTCACGTTAGGCTACGTACGCACTGATAGATTACTTAACATCCATATACTAATATTGTAATTTCAAAAATAGCTCTGTCTGTCTGTCTGTATGTTACTTTTCACGCCTAAACCACTGAACCGATTTAGATGAAATTTGGTATAGAGATAGTTTGAGTCCCAGGAAAGGACATAGGATAGTTTTTATCTCGATATTCCCACGGGATCGACACTTATGCGGGTGAAACCGCGGGGCGCAGCTAGTACTTACATACACGCTAGGCGACTAATGAAAATTCTAGAGCGTTTGTTTCGCTACTCGCAAGGTGACTCCCTAGGCTCTAAGCGCTAAGCAAGCCATCTATCAGTGCGGACGTAGCCTTACAGTTTGATTGAAAGATATGAAACGTACGATTAATGTATGAGTGTTGCAGAAAACAGAATATGCACACCTGTATAATATAAAGCAAGGGACTTCATCACCTACCAACTCTTCCATGTGTTGTATTAAAATTGACATCTTTATAGAGCATGATAATGATGCTGCCAGTGATGGCCATCGCTGAGCCCAACAGCTGTAGGATCAAATGCGCTCGTCTTTTGTTGTCCTTTTTTAGCGATGATGACCATGTGTTGTAGGGGCAGAGACTGAGGAATGCTTGCGGCATCAGCAGTTGGTACTGGAATGAGAAATAAGGATTTATTAATAAGAGTTTGTAATGAGTTACTTTTTCGGTAGATATTATGTCGGCAGCTGAGACTTGCAGGTAGGTCATTGCAATACAATAATCAGCCTTTAATGATCCCAATGATTTATTTCATCATTGTATCTAGTTACCACATATAGGAAGAGCGAGGCAGCTCCGACACAAGTACTTTTGTAACTTACTGGGGCTGCCTCAATTTATGTATGACACAATGTTTAAGTTGTAAATAAATATTTGTGTATTTAAAAAAAAATGATAATGGCGGATTATGGCCCACTCCCTCTCACCATGAGGGGCCTGTGTTCCAGCAGTGCGAATATTATAGGCCATTTATGCTGATATACTCTTAGTTTCAAAAATATACCGTATAAATTTGTAGTATTTTATCATATCATTCACTTAAGGTCGAAATACGCGATAGAAAATTTCGTGAGAAATCATGCTGATAGGTATGCAATGTGCACTTGATAACATATAAGTAGTGATTATAAAATAATTTGGGGATGTGTTCATCAATATATCTGTATGAAGATATCTAAGGTAGATAAGATTGTTGGCAATGTTGGCATTCTAAGATGTTACAGTTTCAAGTGTGCTTTTAATAACAAATCGATCGATGTTTCCTTACCTTTTAAGGCCATATATTAAAATCTGTGTCATTGATGTATTATTTTCAGCACAGATTAAAATCGTCAGCAGTAGAGGAATAACTTACCCCAAGTACACAAAGCAGAATATGAAGCATAATTATATTATCTGGAGCAGACGTAGCATTGAACTCCTTGACAACTGCGAAGAGTAGTGGTATCGCCACCAAAATTCCCAGCAAAATATGAATCAGTACATTGTATGACGACAGAATCGTTTTAACAAAACTATTTTCTTCATAACTGAACATTGAAGACGACATCTTGACTGTTCTATCACACAATTTTCACAAAAGTATACAAATAAGCATATATCACAGTTATTTTGAAAATATCTACAATTATCACATTTTTTAAAATCTTGTCTTTAGTTTGAAAGTTGACATTTTTTATTTAAAAACATTTTTCTGTTTGCGCGCGCGTTTCTATCGCCCACACTAAAGCGCCAATGAAATGAATCGTAGATAATTTTTTGATATCCAGCATATTTTATCAAGATATTCTGATTAAAATGTTATGACAGATATCAAAAATAGGTAAGAACCAAGTTTTTTTTTTGCTTGTGAATAGTTTTTCTGCTATTTAATATCTTGTTTTCTTTCTGTTAAATAACCAATTTTTATCTAAAAGCTATGAGATAATCTTTTGTTCATAGTTTCTGACCTGATTAGACTTTAAGTAAAACAAATGTTATATTGTTTTGCTTAGATTATTGCTAATTACTTAGTGCTTGTTGAGTAATAAACTGCTGTCGATTGATTCGAGATATAAAATCGCGAGAATTAATCTAACGAAATCATATAAATGTGTTGAATCTCAACCAATATAGGCACATTCTGAGTGGTCGGTAATGTGTACCGACTGTCATTTAAACTTATATTATAAAAATGGTAAAATTGTTTTGGAAGTTATGATGCGATTATATAAATTCTTCACTTATAAGCGACCCTACTGCCATGTGCCTTAGGATATGTTTTAAGTTAAAACACGTGGACGAAGTCGCGGGCAGAAACTAGTATGGCATAATTCCAATTGCTGGGGTGAATAATACAACTTTTGATGATTAAGTAAAAGACCAGTTAATTAAAGGAAACATATTGCTCACATATTGACTCACTTATTTTATTTAGTCATTGGTTCCTATAATTAATCGGTTGTTGTAGGAATTAGTTGGTATCGGAATACTGAAAGTTGATATTAATCACTTCACACGGATGCAATTCAGCCCAGGTGATCCGTACTTTCAAATTGATGAACCAAGCTCCAAGGACCCAAGTCCTTTAACACACATGATTATTTCAATATAAGACGATCGGTCAAATAGTACGTAACTCAATTAATAACTTTCACGTGGAGTAAGGTTTGAAAGCTCCATTGAAATGCAGGTCAAGTGTGGTTTGCATATTTAACGCTCAATGTTTTGGTTCTAATGGGGTGTAAGCCTCTTAAGTAATGGTGGAGTAAGTGATAGGAAACAGCGATGAAGTGCCTTAACCTTTTGAACGCCATTGTCACATATATGTGACAAACGAAATCTTACCCTGAACGCCAACGTCACAAATATATGACAAAATACACGTCGCACGGGTCGCAGCATATTATGAAATAAACAATTTAATCATTACTTTTGTGTGTTTTTATTTATATAATTTAAAAGTTTAAGCTTCCGTCTATATTGTATTGCATGAAACTAATATAAATAAACCACGAATATCGAGAAATTTGTTCTGGCGTCAGGGGTACGGCGATACGTTTATACTCTGGCGTTCAAAAGGTTAAAAGCAGTGGTGGCCCTGTGGTAACGGACACGACTTACGAGTTGTAGGTCGTAGGTTCGAACCCAGAAAGGCACTTTACTTTGTGTAAATTATTTCATCACCACTGCTCTCAAAACGGTGAAGGAAAACATCGTGAGGAAACCGGCATGTCCTAGAGCTAAAAATTCGAAGACATGTAACATCCACCAACCCACATTGGGCCCGCGTGGTGGATTACGGGCCACTCCCTCTCACTGAGAGGAGGCCTGTTTCCTTGCAGTGGGAACACTATAGGCTGATTATGATGATGTGGCTTGATGCGGAAGGCGGAGGACATGGTGTTATGGCGCAGCCTGGGAGAGATATAAGTTGTAAATAAATATTTTTGTATTTTTTTTTTTGTATATATTTTCTATACTTAGGTATGTAATAATAATAATGGATTAATAATTTAGAGTTGCTGTTGTGATTATGATCAGTGTTTGTGAGTTTCTTTTTACTGGCCTACGCTGTCCCACTCCTGGGCAAAGGCCTCCCTCCACTCCTTCAATCTTTCGCGAGCCCGCGCGTCCTCCTTCCAGGTTGGACGGAACCTATCCAAACTGTGGGCCCAAATAACACAGAACTGGTGCCCTGAGACAGTGAGGCGGGGTAGCGGCAGACCACGTAGAAGATGGCCGGACGAGCTGGATAGGTTCCGTCAAACCTGTAAGAAGTTTGTGTTAGAAGGTGTAAAAAGCATGAGTAGACAGTGTAGTATGTGTTTTTCTTTTTTAATATAATTATATATGTTGTAAAACATAAAGAGATGGGCTTGTGGCTAAGTAATAACAGCCGCGCGGGTCGATCGATCAGGTTAAGCTACGCTTGCCGCGGTAGGTCCTTGGATGGGTGACCATCTTTACAAACCAAGACCCCTCTGTGCCTCGGAAAGCACGTTAAGCCGTTGGTCCCGTCGGGTCGTCAGAGGCCGAAAATCTAACAAGCAGTCTTACCAATGGGTATCGTATTACCCAGTAACTGGGTTGTGGAGGTCAGATAGGCAGTCGCTCCATGTAAACTGGTATTGAGCTGCATCCGGTTAGAAGCCGACCCTAACATAGTTGGGGAACGGCTAGGCAGATGATGATGATATTGTAAAACATCGTGGATGAGTAAGTTAATCATTATTTTTACCACCATGATTCCGCGATCGCTTTCTATTATCATTTATATCTGCTTAGTATCCGAACTTGAGAGTCATTAGAAGGGTAGGGTCCTATTGGCAATGTAAATTAATGTTCTGGCTACTGCTGTGTATTTTAGACTAATAAAGTGAATTAGGTAACAATTTATTTGTCTCAACTGAAATAGAATACGTACATTAGGTAGGATACAAATTGGCAATTTTATTACAAGCCTAGTGTTTTTTTAAGGGGTATGCGCTAAGATGGCCCACGATATTCAAATTTACTTACGTTTTTTGCAATTTGCAAGTCAGTACATATCAGTAAGTTGATTAAAATATGATTCACGACCGTAACAAATATGACTTTACAAAATTATAGGTATAATCAAATAAAAATAATCAATATAACCTTCTTAGTTCAAATAATCCTATTGAATGACTATTTCATGAAATATCAAATACAACCATGTAAACAACCATCTGCAACCCATTTAGGTACCCACTCGAGGATATTGATAATTTAATACGATGTTAGAAAAATTGACAGATTTGCATGTCCTTAGCACATGCATATAAGACAATTTATACCTACTTAAAATTTTGTATGTCAACCTAAAATCCTCTTACTAAGTCCAAAAAATTAGGTTGACGTAATCCAAAATACAAGGATCTTATTAATTAATATGTTACACGTGCAAATATAAAGGTGTGCACACATTACAATTTTCAGCACGCGTAATACCGGCCAATATTCGTGTTTGCAAATGTTTTCCATAATGAAATGACGCACGTTCTCCGGCAAGGTCCAGCCAGGGCTATATAATAAACCGGCATCGGTCAGCACAATTAAGGGGTCCCATTTGGACCTTTGCTAATGGAATTAAATCCAATTAGATTTTAGGGTTACGAGGTGAAGTTTGCCGACGGTAAACAAATGGCTTTCTATTAGGGTCTACACCTGCTGTTTGGGCTATTTGTCCACAGACAAATGTTGCTGTTCGGTTTGACGTTTTTGCCATTAATTAGTTTTATCGTAATCGGTACTCGTCTGTTGCTTAGGTATTATGTTAGATATTTGCTTATATTAATTTGGTTCGATATTTCATTTTTCTTTAAACGATGGTTGCCAATTAGAGTTTAAGTTATGATGACTGTCAGACATAATGCTCAATTTCCTTCGAAATAATGAATAGCGTCAGTTTCGTGTTCAATAATGAACTACGGACTTTATAACGCAAGTTTTCGAACGTTAATAAAACGTATTTGGACTTATAGACTGAATCCAAACTTCAACTAAAGTTACAATCTAGTTTTCCAAGTTTCCCACTATTCCCTTGTTGGATTAAGACAGAGGTCCGAGCGAAGTAGTTAGATATACAAATGTAGAACACACGTGTTACACATACTAACTTTTCCCTCCATTTAATGAGTTGGTAGCCGTGGCGCTGACGACTGTAGACACATCGTTACGTAGTTTGCGAACATCGCCAACATATCGCAATGACGCTTGCAACTTTTTCTCAACACAAACATGACTGGATAAAATCAATCAGAATCCATCTCACGAGTATCTGAGATCAAACACGCCAAGTGTTCCGAACTTGTTTGGCTTAGAGCGTGCTGGTTGCAGCATATTCGATAAAATCCATGAAAGTTCCCCTAGCGAGAACATTTTCTCTTGCTACAAGGTTTCTTGCTACGTGCGGTTTTCGATCAAAGTTTTCCGTTTCATCGTCTACAGACAAGTGGGAGTTTACGAGCGTAGGCATCTCTCCGCAAAATGCCATGTCTGGGAATACGACAATTTGTGATTTACGGACATTTTTATGTTAAATTTTGCACAGATTTTTAGGTTGAAATAAAACAGTGGACCGTTCTGAAAGTTTAATTTAGAATTCTGATTTGTTGTTTTCTCTTTGGGACTATATTTCAAATGAGAACGAAGAGCATTTTTCATGTTATGAAATAAAGCTTTTTTGAATCATATTTTCTGATTTGTGAAAATAAAGGATTTGAGTTATAAGAAAATCTTTCAGCAAGTTCGTGAATTCTTTAATCTTGTGTGAGCACTTTTTCAAGTCACCTTTTTAAATAATTTATGAGCAATTTAATCTGAAATTTCATGCGGAATTTTAAGACATTTCGATCAACGCACTGTAAACACTGAGCATTTAAAATTGTGCAGTCAACAAAAGAGATAAGTATGCGGGATTGTCGGATATAGTTGAAGTTTAGTTAGAAACCGATGGATGTTGTCGTCTGAAATTGAATTTGATGAATGAGCTGTTTTAAATTAAATTTTATTCGAGAAAATCCATCGGTTTCTCACTAAATTTCAACTATATCCGACGATCCTGCATACTTATCTCTTTTTTTGACTGTACATCTTCAAATCTCATGGTCCCTCGATACACTATTGGCTAAAGTTGCAGCATCAACACTGTTTGCCTACTTCCGGCCATTACATGAGCAAACAGTTGTAAACGCACAAGTAATTTACGATCAGCATTCCCCTGATCCAAGGCGAAAAATTCAATAACATAGAGACATTTGTTAGCGCAACCGGGCTGGCTTTCATTTGGTGTCTCCCCTAGGCACTTAAGTTTACATTAAACTTGTCCAAGCGCGAAATTGATCTTTTAGTGAGGGGATCCCTCAACGAAAATATAAATTGCCACGCGATCCTATTGATATTAGGTACGCTCCAATGTTGAATTTTGGACGCGAAAGTATTTGTATTTCGCTTAACGATTGTCCTAAGTGTGGGGGACGACAATGGTCACTGCCGTCACTGGTAAAGGAAAATATTTTGTCAAGCGAGAGTTATTAGGGAACTGAGGGAAATTGGTTTTTCGTGGCCATTGGACTGATAATCCTGCAGAAGTAAATATTATTTACTGCCACGTTAACCTTAAATAAAGATTTGGCTTTGTTCCTATTCAGACTTATTTTATCATCCAAATTAAATCAGATTGGAAAATATGCAATTAGGGTTTACAGGTTAGCTATAGAATGGTTGATCTTCTGTTATTTGCTGGCGTTACAAATGCAACTGCAAATAAAAAAAAAATTATACGCCATCTCCAGTATTGTCTCTAATTTCTGCCTTAATCCACTCAAGGTTGTCTTTAAAAGTTCGCTTTTTGCAATAAGACTGCCCATTATCTCACTCCTTGTAAAATTTCCACATTTATATCTCAAATTTTTATTGCGTACATAATAACGAGTAGGTACTTAATTAATTAACGAGTAGGTCTATCTATGAAATATAAATGAGTTTTGGTCTGGCAATTCAATGTTCATAAACTACCCACTTGCATTACTCATTACTATACAATGGGCAATGTACATTATAACTCCCGACCTATAACCAAGAAGCATATACGTATGATACCTACTTAATTAATAACAAAGGTAGGCACACACGTATGTAGGTAAGCCGCAGAATAATGAGGTTTTTAATTAACAACCTACATCGATATAAATAGCAGGCATAAAGTATCCTTCGCAGGATTACGCTTGAAAATTTAAAAGTATATCTCCAGTAGGGTGAAGTAGGTAAGAGGTGAAATATTTCGATTTCCTTAAATATATGCAGGTAGAGCTTTAGGCGCGCCTCTGATGCTGAATTACAGGAAGCGCGAAAGTGCGGAATGGAGAAAACTTACGTATGTATGGGTGAATTATTACGGTGTTGTAAGGTGTGAGCAAATTTTTGATGTAGGATATACTTATATTTTATGAGAAAATTCTTATTTAATTTTCCAGCTATTAGAACAGCTTTTATTTTTACTTGCTGAAGAGGACTTTGCGTCATTATTGAATAACTTATTTAAATGGCATAAATTAGAAAAATAAATTCATTAGATATGCAAATAATAATTTAACAAAAAAATATTGTGAATAGTAATTAAATAAATAAATAAAAATCTTTACTGCAGACCACACGATCCATAAAAAAAAGTTAGGTACAAAAAAATACAATAATAATATACTCAAACAAACTCACACCTTTATTTCTTTCGCCTTTTTTCGTTATTGTATTTACGAGAATATAGTTTTGTTCAACAATAGACTCTTAAAACCAAAAATATAAAAAAATCAAGTAATTTTATAATAGAATCTCATCCATTCTTGTCTCACATCTTTGGCATCTTTGGCTCAAATCTGAGCAGGAGGAGTGGGACGTAATCAAGGATTAATTTTCTACTTGGATTATTTTCAATCCACCTTCGTATGTGAGCTTTAGACGTGTCTTCAATTTAAAGGGCTCCTCAGCTCCCTTTATAATTTGAAACGTCATGTATGAGTATCTAGGTCGTGAACTCCAAAAGTGACTCGAATTACAAAATGTCTGCGATTTTTTAAAGTCACTGAGGGACGTCGAAGGAACGTCTAAGTACCTACTCATTTTATTTTTGGTTTGCGATACGTCTACTGGGTTGTGGAGTGGAGGTCAGATAGGCTGTCACCCCATGGTATCCAGCTGTATCCGGTTAGACTGGAAGCCGACCCCAACATAGTTGGGAAAAGGCTAGGCAGATGATGATACGTCTACCATCTTTCATTACAAAGTCTTCGTATACATTCTAACATGAATTATTCACATAACATAATAACAAATGAAATACATATAGCACTCTTGTGTTGTAACAAGAGTGCTATATGTATTTCATTTGTTCCTCATGTAATATTGTCTATATTTTAATTACTCTATGTACTTTCCTGTATAATGGGAAATGGCTTTAAAATTACACTGTAATGATGCGTGTACCTACTGAAAATGCGGGCTTTATATTCTCTCTGCATATAGGAATGTTTAGATGATGAAGGTTCTTTCATTTCTAAGCGTGTATGAGGAGATTTATGATGGCGTTCAAATAAAATACAATTTCATCTCCAGTTTTGGCCTCGCGAGGAGGAGAATTATAAAAATCTACATAATAATATAATACCAGTTCTCATATTCAATGGGCATACATTACCGGCGTGATGACACTTATTACGTTTGTAAAGAGATCTAAATCGTGGCTAGACGTGTTATGAATATTTTTGGTAAAATGCCTACACCTTCGCTGTACTCCTAATAAGAACCGAATCCTGTTATTTACGACCTATTTTATAATTGAAGGCTCGTAACTCAGATTTTTTTATTAAATTTAGAGGTTTAAAAAATGATTTATCTTAAGAAAGTTGGTTACGTTCGTAAAACAAGTTAATCTGGGTCGAGAAAACTGACAATCAATTTGACCTAAATTAATTTAAGTGTCGGCCTCCGTACACGCACATTACGTCAATGTCAACGCTGTTACGAGTAAGGTAATAACATAGTAAAATTAATAGTGAATGAACCATTTTTTTCATATAAATACAGAACATATTGCTACTTGCAACACAACTACAGATATTTAGCCACCAATCCTGACTTAGCCCTTAAGTGTCACTGTCCGACTTAAGACACTTGGAGCATTTTTTCTTATGTACCACAGTGTAACTTAAGACATTCGAGAGGAACAAGACAAGGATGGGGTAACTCGAAACAACAGTGTTTATTATTACGAAATTCGGAATATTACTCGAGAATATATTATTTCTCGAATGGTACTCAATCGACTTGGTTCTTTAACGGCTATTAATTTATAGACTCGAGTTAAGTGAAGCTACCGGGACTACGCTAACCAGAAGCGGATATTATGAAATTTATTGCCAGTGGAAAATAAACGGTGTTTTATCGTGTCCCGACAATTTCCCATCGTCATTTAATTTAGTTTGGAATTTTGCATCAACTCGTTAAATTGTAATTGCTTTGAATTAGAGGTTCTGTTTAGCTTGTCGTTAACACCGTGGTAAAGTTAAGAGGTTGCTATTTAAAGTGTCTTAGTATAATTTTGGATATTTTGGAACATTTTGTTAATACATACAGTATTTTGTAAAAATACTTAAATGGAATAAACTGAGCACACAAGCCGTAACAATCCGAACAAAATCAGTGATATCGGTTACTACAATCTTTATATCCCGCTCAAAGCTAAGCAATAACTAATGCCGCTTATCAAACCGGCAATGTATAACGTGCATATCAGTAAAATGCGATCTATCACTAGAAAAGCGAGATGCATTGCCGGCGGACATCCGAAAAGTATTTCCGGGCCGTCTGTACTACATCGAGCCATGAATTTTAATGAACGGGCCACATTCGAATGTCGAATTATTACAAAAATGAATTCCGAATTCTAAGCTATTCGGCCATTGTTATTATCAAGACAAGGACGTCATTTTTGTTGTAATGGTTAACGGTGGCCATTTGAATTTAGAAAAGGTTTTTTCGGGTCCGTATTCTAGAACAATGCTCAAACATGAATCTCGATTTAAAACTAGATTTATATAGTAAAGACCAGACACTTATTTGTCGGATGTAGTAGGTACAAAGTTGGTTAGTATAGTTCATCCGCCGCTAAAACAAAATTTTTACGGTCTTATTCATAAAAAGTTATCGAACATCTAAATGCTTATAATGTCTGGTTGTCAAACATTGTTATTCATAAACGCATTTTAGCACTGAAACGTTTCTATAGACCTTCTATAAAGTTATGAAATCCAGAACCCTACTTTAACAGCGCCTTAAGAAAAAAATTGCCGACTCTATATACCTACTTCAGCTGTTTTTTTGTAGAAATGAAATGGTAGGTAGTTCTCTTATTATATGTATAGGTAATGCTTATGTGAAATCGTGCGTTTAAGTACCTACTAGAATAATAATAAATAACGCTTCATTATTGGCTAACACACGAGTGTTGGTTTAAACCATTAACGGTCAGAAAGTCATTAGGAATCGAGCATAATTGATCGAATGCAAGTTGTGATGGATAGTTACGGCTAGCCTCCACTCCTTCCTAGTTCAGCTCCAATTGGAAAGATGGCGCTTGTCGGTCTCTCTAGGAAACACTTAATACTGAGCTTGAATTAATGGCGATACCGTTGATTCCCTACCGTATTTGTACTTAGGATATTAATAAATCTATATCACATACTTAATTAAAATGAACTGGATAAAGTAACGGGAGTTTGTCTATTTAAGGTCTATGCTCTCTTGTTTCATTCCATAGATACTTATTTAGCAGTCCGCATTTTTTTTTCAGTTAGGTATATGGTTTAGGATTCACATTCTTTAGATTATGATTGCTGTATTTTTAGTTAGATTGTGCTTAGGTATGAACTATGAATGATTTTTCGTTGTAAAAATATTGTGTGCTTAAAATACAAATAAAAAACTATTATTAGTTTGTGTCTAGAATTGAATTTTGCGAAAATGATTCGAAAGCCTAAGATGATAAGAAATTCTTTTCCGTTTTTGATAAGATTTACAGAATCTTCTTTTTCTTTGTTCACCATAATCTGTAAAAGCAATCTGCTATCAGTCTAGAATTTTATATTTATTCAGTTCATTTGCCCAAAGAACATTTAAGGATAAGCTCGATGTTTATCTTTGAAGATTTATGCATAAAGCGGGTGAGTAATTACTCTGAAGTGGCAAGCTCTTTATGATACTTGTATTAATCTATTTTTTGCGTTGAATGATGCAGTCTCTTAATAGTGCTATGTCATCATCAGTGGGCGGTGGATGCCCGTGTTCGTTAAAGTTCGTGCGGAAAGGCTGGATTATAGTCTGTTCAAAAATATCTGGTGAAAATTTAAACATATGGAGCCAAAAACGTTGCCTAGCCTGCTGATCGGACCCAGCAACTTACGCTCTTGCTTGCAACCAATAGTCAGATTAGGTAGTATTTACTAGAGTTTGTTCCACAACTATCTGATGAAAATGTAAACGAATGGATCAGAGTCTGACCTCTGGATTCCAGTTTGTAGTGCCATTTACAAATTGATTGCTTTGATTTGGTTATTTGAATACCTACTTTAACTCGAAATTCTAATTTTAAATCAAGACGTTTTTCATTTGACAATTGAGGTTGATTGACCTCAGTTTTCGTCAATGATTTTTACGGTTTGTTGGAGAAAGAAGTGATTATTATATAAAGTTGAAATACAGATGAATGTGTTACTAATTCACTTTAATAATTGCATAAGACTTTAACCTAAATAGCGGGATAATTGCGTAACATACTATCAGTAGCAATGGCTTTCATTTTGATAGTTCAACAACATTCATAGCGTTATTCACGTTGTTGAGCAGACAAATTTTTCGAACATATGAAGCAATGGATTAGCACTATCTTTCAAAATCACATATGTTACAAACAATCAGTTTATGGCAAGAATGACGATAACAGTGCAAAACGACGCCGCGTTCCCAGCGAAGCGTAACATTTATTTTGGGGGAAGTCCATTGTTTAGACTTAGAAGAAAATATCCACTCTTCTCTTCAATTTTTGCCACGAGAATATCCTGTTTCCTGAAGGCCCGTAATTAAAAACTTTCAAAATCTAGTCGCAATGTCATCTCAGCGACATTCAATTTTAGGGCTAAAATGTACGGTAAATAGCGGTATTTTTGTCAGAGATTAGAATGCGAACGTACTTAAAAATACGGGAGCGTACTTAAAAACGCTCCTTAGATTTGAGCCTCCATATTTGAAATGGTATCTTTAGGTATATCGATACCGGAAATATGAAATAACGTAAGGGACAAAACTAAGGTTTACAGGAGAGCAAAAATAAGATATGTTTTTACAAAAACTGACTATAACTTTTTAACTATATGTTTTATGTAAAAAGTGTCTAGGACAAAGCTTCTTAGATTTCTTCATTCTTTTAAGCTAAAATAGCAAACATTGATTAAAACCTATAGTTTTAAAGATAGCATGTCCCTTACGTTAAATAATAATGAATACGGGTGACATACGTTAACAAAATTTGAGATGTAAATGAACAGCATTGATGTAAGGGACATTATAGGAAATAAACAAATATATTTTTTGATGTAAGGGACATTATACGAAATAAACATTTAGTGATTTCCAAAGTAAAGGTCTCTTCATGGTGTACTCTATATTGCTAATATGCTGTTACAAATAAATTAAAAAATTGTATTTATTACATTCAGGACCTACTGCGCCTATCAATATAGTTTAAACCTACTTGCTGACATAAAAGGATAAAAAATAAACGAATGAAATAGATTAAAACTTTTATTTGTACTCACTAATCCTCTTTTATAAACGCAAATAACTCGCATAAATTATGCTAAGTACAACATAATTGCTCGATAAGCAAGAGGACTTTTTCTGGCTGATTCCAAAAATGATGGCCACTGGAAAGGTCCCCAAACCATCAGTTTTTTAATCTCCCTTTGAACGATAACATGCATGCTGTCTATTCATCCTGCGTTAACTGCTTGATAAGTTGTAACTTTTACATGACCTACTTACTACTCACAATTAATATCATACATACCAATATTTTACCTAATGGAAGGTATGTTTTTATTAGGATTCGAATTATTCTATCTCAATCAATCAACTCAGCCTATTGCAGTCCACTGCTGAACATAGACCTCTCCCAGGCTGCGTCACAACACCCTGTCCTCCACCTTCGGCATCCAGTCCGTTCCAGCCACCTTTTTTAGGTCGTCCGTCCATCTAGCTGGGGGCGTCCCACACTACGCTTGCCGATACGCCGTCTCCACTCAGGACTCGTCTGCTCCACCAGCCATCGGTCCTTTGATAAACATGGCCAGCCCACTGCCACTTCAACTGAAGTGCCCCAACCCACTGTGTGTGTGGGGCTGGTGGGGTGGCAACTGTTTACTCTGCAAGCTATGTCGGTAACTCCGGTTCTTTTCCGGAAAATTTCAATCCTGATTTTATCTTTCAAAGAGACTCCGAGCATAGCTCGGTCCATAGTGCGCTGAGCGACCTTGAATTTGTGGACCAGCCCGACAGTCAGTGTCCACGTTTCGGCACTACTACTTCGACACTACACTACCATGACGGGCAGAACGCACTGGTTGAAGATCTTAGTCTTCAAACACTGCGGGATGGGCGACGAGAAGACTTGACGGCTTCTTCTGTCGGCTTCTTTCTCAAAGTTGTGTCTATCGAGCTGGATTATTTGCCCTAGGTAGACATAATCCTTCATAACTTCGAGAAGCGACCCTTCGATGTAGTTTGGACTCGACAAGACGTGCGAATTGTACATGACTTTCGTCTTGTCCAAATTCATGCCGAGGCCAACCCGCCGAGGAGCTACATTTAGGCTGTGTAGCATTTGGTTTAGCTGTTCGTCTCTGCCATTATGACGATGTCATCGGCAAATCGAAGATCTGTAATGTACTCGCCGTTCACGTTGATAGTCCAGTTCAATCCAGCGTCTTGAAGACGTCCTCCAACGCATTTGTAAACAATTTAGGGGATATAATATCCCCCTTTCTCACCACTCTGAGCAGTTGGATGGGGCTGGTTTTCTGATCCTGGATCTGGACAGTCATCGTGGCAGTCTCATACAAACATGTCAACACTGCGATGTAGCGCCAGTCAATTCGACATCGTTGCAGAGAGGCCAGAAGGCAGTTCTGGCCTCTCTGCAACGATGTCGTATTATCGTCATATTTCGATGAAGTCGAAGGCTTTCTCGTAGTCCACAAATGCCATACACAGTGTCTGATTGTACTCCTCGGTCTTCTGTTCAATTTGCAGAACAATATGGATGTGGTTTACGGTGCTGAAGCCTTTTCGAAAACCGGCTTGTTCTGGCGGCTGGAACTCGTCAAGTATCCTGGCAAGACGGTTTGTGACGACCTTCGAGAACAGCTTGTATACGTGGCTCAGAAGTGAGATGGGTCTATAGTTCTTCAGCAAGGATTTAAGGTTTTATTCCATCTAAATAGACCATTTTTTTAAATTACTGAACTCTATTTATAACTAAACAATAATTTACCAAAAGTAGTAAGAAATAATTACCTTTTTATGACGTGATCCCTATAATGTTCATAAATTTTTGCCTGCGGGCTAGAGAAGTGAATATAACTTTTCATCACTCATGTTTAGAATCCAGATCCAGAACTTTCACTAGGTACTTGTAGTTAGATCAATGGAAACGTAGATGTATTACTTTAATGAAGATGTGTAATGTCACAAACAGTGTTACGAAATACTAAGTAAGGGTCACGACCGCAGAGGTAAAATCAAACACAAAATCCGTATTGCTATCTAGCTCAGACATGTTCCACTGTTTTGCGTGTGACAGAGACGTATAATAATATTCGTTAGATGTAAAGGACAGGTCAATTATTTTCGATGCTGAAAAATTAACGTATGGGTCAATATGATTATGATAATTCAAGCCACAATTTAACGTAAGGGACATGGTATTTGCACCTACTCAGGGAACACTAACGTATAAGACCTGTTGTAAAATGTTCTCGTTTTTTTTTTAATGTAAATACCAAATACTGTGAGTAAAGAGACTTACATTAGTTTTTATAAAAATATTAATTTAACACGTCCTATACAGCCAGTTTTTATAAAAAAAATGGTCTAGACCTGTGGAAAATATGTAATGTAAGGGACATTTTTTTTGAGATATTGAGATTTTAAATATACCAATCGATAGAGCAAGAAATTCCGAATCCAATGATATATATAACTCATTTTCGACAAAATGTCCCTTACGTTATTTCATATTTCCGGTATCGATATGTTGTCCATGTTGTTGTTGGTAAAAGTTTTCTTTCTTTTTCTTTTCTTTCCTCCAGACCGTATTTCGACCGTGCCGGCCAATCTCAACGGAGACTAGCCTTTAGCTCGGGAGATATTGTCACAAGTGTGTGCGCAGACACAGTTGCACTCCCTCTTCCCTCACTCTCATAGGCCAATGGGACGACAATCCGTCACGACAGGAGAGAGATCAGGCGCAGGACCAACAGCAGGACTTAATGTGTGCTTTCCGAGGCACAGGGGCATCACATCGCCAACTTCCAAACTCCGGACTGTTACTAAGAACTTCCTAATAATCATCATCATCATCATTTCAGCCGAAAGACGTCCACTGCTGGACATAGGCCTCCCCCAAGCACCTCCACTTCGACCGGTTTTGTGCTTCTCGCATCCAACGAGTTCCTGCGGCCTTCACAAGGTCGTCGGTCCACCTTGTGGGAGGCCTTCCAACGCTACGCCTTCCGGTACGCGGTCGCCACTCCAGAACCTTTCTGCCCCATCGGCCATCTGTTCTGCGAGCAATGTGCCCTGCCCACTGCCACTTAAGTTTGGCAATTCTTCGGGCTATGTCGGTTACCTTGGTTCTCCTGCGGATCTCTTCATTTCTGATTCGATCCCGCAAGGAAACTCCAAGCATAGCCCTCTCCATTGCCCTTTGAGTGACTTTCAGCCTTCTAATAAGGCCCATTGTGAGCGACCACGTTTCAGTGCCATATGTCATCACTGGCAACACGCACTGGTCAACGACTTTCGTCTTGAGACACTGCGGTATGTGGGACGAGAAGATATTGCGTAGCTTCCCGAACGCTGCCCAGCCGAGTCGGATTCGATTGACCTCTTTCTCGAAGTTCCTAATGGAGAAACCTAATAACACTTTGCCCGAACCGAGAATCGAATCCAGGAGCCCACGCTCAGTAGTCACGCTTGCCACCACGAGATCAACTGGGCAGTCATATATATGTTGTATAGGTATATAGAAACCTATATTTGAAGCTGATATGAGGTTGCTATGCAATATAGATAGAAAGCAATATGGCTCCACTCTTGACTATTCAACTATACTAAAACTCAATTTACTAAGGGTTGCGCAGAACAGTTAGCAGTTTCGTCGCCTAAAAGCAGATATTGGCCATATTTAGGTAACCAGGTTAGTCTGCAGCCGTTGGCAAAATGGATTAATAAGGAAATGGCAATTTAAAAGGGATAGTAGAAGTTGGGTTAAGCCATAAACAAACGCTTTGTCTGGTTTCTTGCGAAGAGAAGAAATTAATGGGATAAAACCCTAGGAAATGGTAAAGGCCGCATGTTTTGGGGGACCGTCTTATGAAATTTTGGTGTTGAAATAGTACTGATACTCAGTCTTATTAAAAATAATGCTAAATGTGCCTGCTCTTAACCTCGATCCTGATGATGGAAAGCGATGTATGAGGTCTATGATGGAACGAGCGTGCCTAGAAGAGCGTGCCTGTTCACTTTTGCTCTGAAGGCAGACGGACGGGTTAAATGTGGAAGGGAACACAGACGCTGGCAGAGAGTTCCACACTTTGGCTGTGCGCATAATAAATGTGGAGGAGAAGCATTGAGTATGACTAATTTTAATAAATTACTTTTGATTTGATATGAAAGCCTATAGCCATACATTTATAGTTTTCGTTAAAGAAGATAGAGATGACTTTAAACTGTCGTGCATTTAGTATTGAACTAAATGTAGAACGCCACCTGTAGGCTATGGGATAAATACACCCAAATAGGCTCGGATGGAACAGTCGATATTAGTGCAGGATATCAACTCAGGGCGGCGGCTGATGAACATCTAGCACGTCAAAGGCGGCGCCCACGGACCCAGTCAGGCGGTCCACTGTACACCCACCAACACGCACTAGACAAGCGCGGTGGGTTAATTTGCCTAAACCCCTACTCTCTCATGAGAGAGAGGGAGGCCTTTGTCCTGCAGTGGGATGTCACAGACTAATAAGAAATAAGCAAGAAAGAAGATTATGGGAGTGTGTCAAGAAAATAGTTGCAGCACATCCTTCTTCAAATGACCAGAAACTGCGATCACCAACTAGTTGAACCAGTGTAATGATCATGACAAATTTCCCCATAAACGTACATTGTACCTAGCGGTCCTTTTATTTCAGCCAAGGATGCCTTTACGATAATGATGAAGCCATAAACTTAAGCTTCCATTGAATACCAAGTAGAAAGTTAGTATTCATTTATTCTCTCCACTACTTTCTTTTATTCACCCCTTACGATCCAATATCCACAGTTAGTTTTTAATAGTTTATTTAGCACATACGAAAAGTAAGTGAAATGTATTCATGGCTTCGAGTACGTCCTTCTAGCCGTTGAGTCAATATTGGAGACACGCGTCTCCCAAGCGAGGGAATTTAAATTGCAAATGGTCGCGCTGAAACATTGAATTGGGAATATTATAAAAATATATGGTGAATTTATTTCACGTACTGTGTCACGTTCAACATCGTTCAAGTATCATTACATTTGATTTATTAGGAATTTTCGTATCTTCGTGAAGACGAGAAGGTAATTCTGGATGACTCTGAAGGAGGATATCTCTTCTTTTTGTTAATAATAAGCCAGTTGGGCTTTTGAGATAAATAACATAATCACGTCTGTATTCTCCGAAGGGTTAGGCAGAAGTGACCTATAGCCTATATATAAGTGAGCTATAGTGAGATATATATACCATATTTCGCCAGTTATGTTCAAGTTCTATGTAATAGGGGGCGAGCCTTTTGCCAGCAATCGGGCACAAATCCAGACTCGTGCTGCTACGAAAATTTCTTACGGAAAAACCCATTAACACTGCCTGACTTGGGAATCGGTCCCATGACCTCATGCTAAGCAGAGCGCTCGCGAGTAATCAAATTAAAAACAATTCAAAATCAAAAGTCATTTATTCAAGTTGAGCTGAGAATCAGCACTTTTCGAACGTCAAAATTACATAAGACAGTCCCCCAAACCAGTCCCCAGTGAGCAGTGGTGGCCCAGTGGTAATGGACACGACTTACGAATCAGGTCGTAGGTTCGAACCCAGACAGGCACTTAACTTTGTGTAAATTATTTCATCACCACTGTTCTCAAAACGGTGAAGGAAAACATCGTGAGGAAACCGGAATGTCCTAGAAGCAAAAATTCGAAGACATGTGACATCCACCAACCCGCACTGGGTCCGCGTGGTGGATTATGGCCCTCTCACTCTCACTGAGAGGAGGCCTGTGTCCCAGCAGTGGGAACATCTTTGGCTGATTATGATGAGTCCCCCAAAAAGAAGGGGCGCAACAAACTTCCCAGCTGACCTGGAACAGAACAACGAGGCAATCTCAGTCACAGTTCTCTTGAAATACATGTACCTAAGTAAGTACGTACTATAAATACTATGGTTTGAAATCTGGCATTTCAGTATTTCACTGTCTAAACTTTGGAGGAGTAAAGCCAGGTTGTTTCTAACTGTAAATCAACCTGGTTTAGGTTCTCACATTGGTTTATCAGTTAGCTGCTTGCAATTCTGTAAAATAACCTAAAAGTGATAGGTAGGAAAGCTACAACTTCGTATCTCAAACTACCAACTGACAGAATGTAATTGGATTACTTAACATAAAAGATAAAATCATTACCCATACAAATAAGGCAAGTAAAATACAAGTTCATATCTGAAACAAGATCAAATTGTCTGTCACCACCCTACTGTACCTACTCCGCAACTACGCTATAAAATTGTATAAGCTTAGTCGCATTAAAAGTTAGTCTTTGTATTTTCGTAACATTCAACTTGGCTATAAAATTATAACTTGCAGACGGGTCGACAGTTGGGACTGGCTCTTGGATCTAGCTGAACGCTGGTCAGACGGAAACTTCAAAATTAATTTCGAAGTTTGATCGAAAAATGTTTTGCTCTGTCGTCAAAGTGAGTCGGCGATGTGGACCTATGCTACTGGGAAACGGGGGTGAGGAGATGTTAAAAACTTCCTCTGATGAGTTTTTGTTTTAAATTGTGTTAAACGAGTTCTAGATTTCCCTTTTGATAAATGATACTCTGATAGAGAAATTACGTAATCGAAAAAACTAAAATTATAAATGATTCTAAATTATTTCCAAGTCGCAATGTGACAATAAATAATGATTTCTTATCACCTTCAAATCTTTCCCAAATCCGAGACATTAAAAATTACCGCTGTCATATTCCGCAAAGTTCATAAGTTGCCTGTCGGAAATACCTCTAGATACACGTCATCGAAATATAATCAAACAATACCCACTCAGCTCGTCTGGAGTCGTGTCATTGATGGACGGTGTAGATTTAATAGATGATTTTTCTAACATTTCAAACAATGACGCTCGTATCATTAATCTCTGGACTACCGGTAACGGGCCGTACGGCGGACAATGATAGCTAACTACCTACCGATGCTATCGGATTAGATGGAACTAATCGATTTACTGGTCCCCGGTTGGCTTTCATTAAAACTATTGGGTCACGATGTGATGATGATGATGATAAGTGTTTTGCGCCAGTTAACCCATTACTGTTATGTCAGGGAGCCAAAACAAATAGTAACTAATACTCTATCAATTAACCCGACGAGATACCATCTCTTGTATTGTAAGATGCAGTTCAATTACAGCTTGTAAGTAAACTTGTTAGCGGCGGATTGGTGTTTGATTTTCACACGCTGTAAAACATAAGATCGAGATTACGATAGTGCATTAACAAAGGATATGTTTAATTCAATCATGATCTCTTCGCTTTTAACATTCAATAAAATATTAACGGAAGCTATAAGACTGTTCATGATCGCAATAAAAATGCGTTTTTATAGGATGAAGTGCCGGAAGCATATTTAATAGAACAGGTAATGTAAATTAATTGATCGCTCGACGACGTCCCGGCAAAGTTTCGTCCTGCCGGTAGCTTTAATAGTACTAGATTATTATCCCCTGTCTAAATAGAATAAACTGGCAGAAGTTATCGCGAGCGAAAAGCATATAAAAGCAAACACGGTTACTTAACACGGTGCACATAAATAAAACTAAGATATTTAATTGGTAGTACCGTCCGCTCAAAGCTTGTATTGTTGCTATCAAATTGTAAATACGAGCGTTTGCTAAATTGCCACAAAGCCGACGTTTGCGGATACACGTGTGTGATGGAAATCTCGTGTCAACATTGTATTTTGGTTTGCCTTTATTGTGGTATCATTTACATAGTAGGATGTCGAACCTAAAATTATAGGCGACCACTCCTGTTGGCATAGAGTCAATAGAGTTTTAACCTACTCATGGAAATTAAGAAATCAATAATAACAAAAAATTAGAAATTATTTGGATTAGTTTAGGACATTTACGAGCGTATTGTGGTAAGTCAGATCTGGCAGTACAACTGTGACATATAGATACAAGTTTACAACCGGTTTACTGTGGCTCTCGAGATGCTCGCACCATGATATCTTTGCAAGAGTCGGAATGGCTCCAAGGAATTCTTTCCGATATTTAGAGGTACCAACAGAGGAGATAGTGACACGCAAGCCAATGTAGGCATCGATGTGTACCGGATTGAATTTTAAACAAGAACATTTGCGTTTCGCGAAGGGCTTATAAATTAATAGTTGGGGATTTACAATGAAATCGATCCATGTTTGAAACTTAGGTGCATGGAATTTAGTTAAAGTTTTATTTGACGATAGATTTCTAAAACATTTCAGTTACGCTAATTTATAAAATAAACAGTGTCTATCTGTGTTGCCCTCATGAAAATTCTCTTTACAAGCTACCCTCACATTCGGAATTAGAACAGGCAAACAAACTGTTAAACACATTATACAAAGTTATACGTTAGGCGGCAGTTTCACGACCTGGTTGCATAGGAGATTATAAACTACATACAATACTGTACATAGGTACAGTACCTAGACGTTATACATGTACCTATATAATGCTGTACATCCCAGTGCCTACTCGTTAATCGTAGGAATACGATCAGCCGCCGTCATGCGGAAGCACATCTTTGATCTCGGCACTAATCAATTGGTATCGATATCTCGATGTTCGACAATCGAGTCAAATCGAAAGCGATTCAACCCACGCGCTGCCTGTCTTATTCTATTAACGAAGGATTGTGATTAAAGTTCTTTATGAAGCGCCCACGCCATGTCGTTTTTATTGTTTGTTTACAAAGTGAATGCGGTCCTATGGATGTCCGTTTATCAAATAGACGCATAAAACATGATCTGACTGAGCTGAATTTACTTCGCACATAACTTGTAAGTTTATTTAAGGATATTTTGTATTTACGGCATGATTATTCATTTTATATTGAGATAACTGCTGCGTTGTACAGCCAAAATATAAAAATATCGATACCTTGCAAGTACAGCCGCGATGCGCTATCTCAAACATGAAATATGTACATTGTATCATCCGCAAAGCGTCCTCAATTAACACAAAATATCCTACTGCCTCTCTCTGAATCACGAAACTCATAAATAAACCACGTATAGTGAATATCGATGCAAAGTCAATTCGTGACCATTAATGTGAATTTGAAAGTCGAACATAACTCGAACGGTTAACCGGGGACCATTAAACACTGATATAATAATGTCGAAATTATAAAATATTGCTTTCAGTGCGCCTTGGGACTATCGGGGCATCGGGCTTACAAATTAACAATAAATATTCATGCGGCCAACGATTACATACACTCAATCGATACCTACGTTGTATCGATGTTGGTACACACGGCGACACATCCAGCTATACATTTCCACTTTTAGCTGACCTCGCATTGTATAGGTTTTTCGTACAATCAGAAGTTAGCTTATGCTGGTTATAAATAGCTTGATGTGTAGCCGCGCGTACCACAATCGATTTTTATAAATGTACACGTCATTTTTGAGTAATGATTTCCAGTACCTATTCGGTACATGCTATTGTTGCTTTTATAAAACATCGTTCAGATTCAAGCTTTTAACTTATAATAGGATCTTACTATAAAAGTTGATAGCCCGGGATTTTTCTGAACCAATCTGCAAATGAAAGGAAAACGACGAAGGATTATCGCCCGTCATCCTTTTGTGGGACTTCTTTGAGATTGACTTGTTAATGGTCGTCTCGTCAGATTGGCTTTACAGGCTAAATAACTAGCACTTGGCCCTACTTGTACATAGTTTATTCTTATAATATTATAAGAGGTATAAAAAGAAAAAAAAATATATAATTTTAATAGATCACTTTCACGTCCTCGTAAAAGAGCTTGCGTAGGAAAGCACTATAATGCACTATTCCTATGATCAAATAATTCACATGTGATATCTGCGGTTGCCCCGCAGATATTATTATGGCATCGCGTCACACCTATAACAGCAAGCCTTTCATTTTGACAGTTATTGGTCGAGCAGATTAATTTTTCAAATAAAACATGTTATGAAGCGATGGATTACCAATTTCCCTTAAAATCCTTAGGAAAGTGTGACGCAATGGTGGTGCGGGTGTCTTGGAGTTGTGACATATGAAATTTTGCAGTTGACATACCTAATTTTTAGGTAGGACTTCATAATACCTCAATAACCCCTCAAGAATCCACTGTACACCAAGTGTACATAAGAGAAAGTGCTCGAAACGTCAACGGTACACCAAGTGTACACAACTGAAAACCACGGATGAAAACAACGACTTCAATGCGTCCATTCAACTACTTCGACATGTGGTTGACAGGTACGCGGGCAAACGTGTGAGAGGATATCAAACGAACAGAATATCAATCATAAATGATTTTATTTCTGTCACTTTTGCATGTCAATCATATTTTAAAAACTAGATGAGGTCGGCGTTTAATATCCGACTACTCTGAGAAGAAAAGCCGAAACAAACTCAAAGGTCACAGTGTCTTTTAAAATCCAGACATAACCTTGGTCAAATCATGTGATGATCATGTGGATTGGTGTCTGAAATGGTCTATTGAGGAAAGAACATACAGCAAGCCATCTGCCAATTCTGTCTCTAAAAAGCTAGTAAAAATACCTTCAGTATAAATTAAAGCAACAATTGCCTAACTCCTCCATGAGACTGTTACTAAATTCTCTTCACAAATACAAAGTCTAAGTGAAAGTATCTCACACTCGTCTTTGTGAACTTTAAGTCAATAAACACTGAATGTATGACTGATGAGAAACACTAATGATTAATGGTGCTGAGAGCTTTACCGTTGCTTCAACTGTTTGTTAAAGATGAGTGTTCACTGGCTATTAAAAATGTTGAATGAGAGATGAGTAACTTGTCCTGTAATGTCATCTGTCATCGTTGGATGTGAGATGGCCAAGAAATAGAATTAAACAGGGTGAAATTAAGTTCATGGGCATCCTTTTAAGGGTCCAGGGCGTCTTTTAAGGGTGTGGGATCCAACCATGTTCGCATAACTTGTCAAAATGGTGGAACAGCAGATTTTTTTTTCGCGATTTTATGTTTGGTCCCATAGTAATAGTTGTTTATAATGATGATTACAATGACCTCTTCAAAGGATGCCCATGAATTCAATTTCGCCCTGTATAATAAGACAACCGGTTAATTAGTGATTCATACATAACATAGGTACATAATCAGAATATAATGGTTCCACTGCTGGGGCACAGGCCTCCTGGAAGAGAGTGGGTCATAATCCACCAAGCGGCCCATTGCAGGTTGGTACATGTAACATGTCTTCGATTTTTAGGTTCTAGGACATGCCGGTCACGATGTTTTCCTTCACTGTTTCAAGGGCAGTGGTGATGAAATCATTTTCACAAAGTAAAGCGCCTGTCTGGGTTCGAACCTACGACCTACAACTTGTAAGTCGCGGCCGTTACCACTGGGCCACCACTGTTCTTACAGTGATAAGTCATGATACAAGCAGTTAGGGCAATTAATTTGGTATCACATTGACACCCTAGTTCAATTATCATCCGGCAACATATCATACAACTCTCAAAGACTGATTTGAATACACATGATGATCCATTGTATAATCAGTCACTTAGATCAAGCGCCGAGTAAAACTGTTTGCTTTTAGTTGCGTATCGCACTGAGATGCGATTGGTGAATAGATGAATGATTAAATAGCTGCATGTTTTTATAAATCAGTAAGAGACAGGTTAGAGAATGAACTGTTTATACAGAAACGGTTTCATAGACAGTATTTCAAGCATTATAATGTGTTTATTATGGTTATTCAGACTCTAGTTGATTGATAATCATCTCATCTCATAACCTTAAGCCTTGCTGCTCCTGCTTCGGAAGCACCCAGGATGCTGTACAGGCTCATAAACATTGGTGTTATACTCGTAATAATCGGTAGTGTAAGATTTTTTTGTTATATAGTAGTATGTAAAGCCGATTTGTAACGACGAGGGTGGCATAGTCTGTCTAGATTAAGACCCTCTTTAAATAAATAAAGAAAATAAAAGTCACGTGTTTGATAGTCATGCCAAACTGTGCCCTACACCTCTCGATTTCATTATGTTATCACAAACACAAATGCGATGACTGAAGAGATAATATCAGACCACAATAATATTATCAATATTATTTTTGGGTTTCAAATAGACACCAATGCTTTTAACAATCGAACTAATTATCTACAACCAAAATGAATATCGTGCACGCCAAAAACACATTTCCCAGGAAATATATATTTATTTACCTTTTACGTGCATCTTAAGTAACGTAGGTGTATAAAGAAAATTCACAAACACACTCCCACACTACGTACACAAACATAGTGAAAGGCAACCGAACAGTGACCATAGATAGATGTTGTGTGTTCCCTGAATGATTCGGTGTCATCGGCTCTTAGTTAGAGGATCATTGTAGTCCAAGATTGATGGTAGCCTAATAGCCAGTCGACAAACCCGCGGTGGCCATACTCTTGGCCTAATGAATGGACTCTGTATGAAGCCGCTTTGGCACTTCAAAAGATGTTTTTTGGTAGTATAATAGAACCTGGGAAGCAACAAGTGAGGTATTTAGGAAGTTAAATACTCGTTTGTGGGGTCTTGATATAGAACTTTTTGTGTGATTAAAAGTTTACCAAGTTAATTTGATATATTCAATGAATTGGGAAGTTTATGAAATGATATAGATTTTTTTGTTGCCAGCAAACCGATAAGAATTTGATGAGTCTATTAGGTACTGTTTTCTTTTATGAAAGCAACAGAGTGCCTTCTTAGAAGTAATTTTTTTCTTTTTTGTGTTTTAAGGATCTGTGGTCTGAAAATAAAGATTTATTATTATTATTATTTGTCAAATTTTTTGAGATTATAATGTATAAGCCTCCATATTTTGGTACATAAACAAAACCCCGATAAAGCTAAAACAGCCTCTAAAAATGAAGCATTTTTCTTACATCTTTTGTATTCCTTTGTGTGATACTAAGAAAGCTTAAAGAATTTAAATTGCAAACACACAGAGGTCGCTAGTGTGTCCACGGCTATTTCGGGGAGGGCTTAGCAAACATTTAAATTGGGCTTATGCAAACAATAAACAAATGATAACAAGCTCTCTGAGGGACAAAATAAACTTTATTAAGGTTGTTATGATTTATTTACTTTAGAATTCTGTCCTTTGATCCACTTTGATTGTGGTTTGTGGCTGGTTATCTGTAAAAAAGGGATGAATTAAACATCGCGGGGTCAAAGTTTGGACTCGCAATTTTATGTGCATGGTTAATGAACCCTTTGACTCAATTTTAAATCAAATCGACTAAAGTGATTACTTGTGTTTAGAATTGCAAAACGAGGCCCGGTGATTTTTCATGTTGTTTCTTTTCTACCTAGCTTACTCATGTTTAAATTATTACCTTTTCATATCAACTACAGAAAATGGAAATCTCAGTTTATAAACTGAAGTTACCACACTTGCCAAGCGAGTTAATGACCGAGATTTGCGTACATAAGTTCAACCAAATAAAAGCAACCCAACACAAGACCGAAAGTATCACTTGCGAGCAATTTAGTATTCAATTTGCTAAAGTTAATCGCTAGTGCGCCAAACACGACTACGGTACAAATAACCGCGTGTTACTCCGTTAACTGTTACAGTTTCAGTAATATTCCCACACTCGGGTGGTCCTCATAAACGCGGCAGTTAACGTACTCGATACGGAAATAACGAAATAACACCCTCCATTTAAATCCAACTCTAGGAAATTGAAGAAAAATCGATTTCCCACCTGCAGTGTATAGTGAAAATAAACGCACGAAAGTTAATTAACTCGCTCGTTAGCTCTGTTACGTGTTTTTCATTAAATATTTTATCGAAAATATGAGAAACATTCGAGTTTTGTTTTTTTTTCTCGTTTCACGCGTGTTTTGTTTCTGTAGCTTTGAGGAATATTTCAATGAAATATGCAGGTTGTTGAGCTGAAAAGGTAAAGTTGGCCGTGTCCTTTGTCCACCACCTGACGAGTATGAATTGCAATCACATTTACCACTGTGTATGAACGTGAACTCATTTAGTTGAACCACTACTCTGTGCCGTTTAGTAATTACCTCTTCTTCTTAGCCTCAGCATTATTTAAATATTTTACAGTGGTGCCGATTCCGTTGTTCACAAACTAAACTAAATTTAAGTTCAGTGCATATTTTTCTTTCTATTTTATTAAGAAAAGGACAGAAGATAAATTTTAGTTTAGTCCTGTCAAATTAATCAGCGCTTGACACTACATACAAGTTTAATATGTGATTAAAAACTTGCCTACTAAAATTACGTCAATTTACTGACGGCGCACATTCACGAATATGACATATGGATCAGCACCATTCAGCTCAACCATTTTGAAGAGAACTAAATTATCCAAAAGACACGCCACCATCAGGGAGACATTTGAGTGAGCATGACATATCTCAGAACCAAATCCATACTAATATTATAAATTCGAAAGTAACTCTGTCTGTTTGTATGTTACCTTTTCACGCCTAAACGGCTGCACCGATTTAGATGAAATTTGGTATAGAGATAGTTTGAGTCCCGGGAAAGGACATAGGATACCTACTTTTTAAAAGAATATTCCCACGGGATCGAGACTCATACGGGTGAAACCGCGGGGCGCAGCTAGTAACCCTATAATGCGACAGCAATTACTTCAAAACATCTTCATACACTTCCATCGACGTATGATCAGAGCTAATGCAAACACACGTGCATCAAGTAACATGCAACCGTTTTTAAGTGATTTTAGACAAATAGTGGAGTCGGTCCCACAGTCGGGTGGGCTGTAATCGCCGTCATTACACCGTACCGGAGGGTTCTCGTGCAGGTTAGGGGTGTCACACGTATGCAGGTAAGCGGTTTAAGGAAACTATGCAGTTTTTAACCGACTTTATTAACCGACTTTAAAAAAGGAGGTTCTGTATTCGACCCGTATGTATGTATGTATGTATGTATGTATGTATGTATGTATGTATGTTTGTATGTCCGCGATTATCTCAAAAACTTCTGAACCGATTTTGATAATTCTTTCATTAGTGTGATCTACATACTTTCAGGAAGGTTTTAGTATATAATACATTAGGTAATTATTCTTATGTACGAAGTTATATGCATAAATGTACTGCATCTCCGGCATTTCTATGCGAATTTTGATGATTCTTCGAGTTGTGTCTTCAATCCTTCAATGCACTAGAGTTAATTGAATTTATGTGGGGTAGGTACAACTAAAAAGTGAAAAATAAAAACTTTTTTACAAAAAAAACAACCGACTTCAAAAAAAAAAACACTACAAAGTGAAAAATAACTTTAATTTCGGAAGTCGGTGTCTTTGGTTCCGCATTTTCGTTTTTTGACACCTACTTCCGAAATTAAAGTTATTTTTCACTTTGTAGTGTTTTTTTTTTTGAAGTCGGTTGTTTTTTTTTATGAACCAAAATATAGATGCGGAAAATATTCCAGAAATAACAGATTAAAATAAAAATCGTCCTATAAACTACTTTTCGTCCCAGGCATGTTTTACAAAAAAATAACCTAATAAGCTATTATAAGAGATCGGATACTCATCCTGGCTGGGTTTATAGTTAGATATCATCGTAACGGCTATAGTTATGTCAGACTTTTGTTTTTTTTACCTAATTTGAATCTTGTCGGTACCTACGCATACAAAAGCAATACTGCTAAAATCCTGTAGTTGTTAACGATACCACAGTATAGATAAAGTATGTTCTGTATATTACCAACTAGAATTTTTAAAGTGAAACTTCTTTACGCACGCTTGACTTGGGGAGTAAGCTGGCGAACGCGTGACGTAAGCGTTACGAAAAGTGTGATCGGGCGAGGCGAACGGGAGTTGCGTGGGGGATATAAGCAAGAGAAAGCAGTGCGCGCGCACATTTTCTTTCTCTCTTCCTCTCATAGCCAAATACGTTTGAAGTTTCTTTTCAATCAGTCGTGTGGTCATAAGCACACTCGGTTTTTTTTTATCAAACTCCAATCATAATCAAATCTGCCGTGACAGTGACACCCCTATATCCAGCTACCCATGTGATTGTTGAGCCCTGTGAGCGAACTCTCGCCAATGTCATAATTCGCATATTGCATGTCTTAGTGATTTACGTTTTTGTACTTTTTAATTGTTACATAAATTGAAAGTGTAGCGGTCTAACGAGTGGTTATGCTAAATTGTAAGTTATTAAGTGCTAATGGACGGTGAAAATTTAGTTTTGCTCTTTTTATGATTTTGTATAATTGAGTGGAAGTTTTATACATAAAATTGCTACAGATTGTCTATATCTAAAATTTATATTCTAAATTAAAGTCGTGTCTGTCTGTGAGACCGCGTTGGTTTTTTAAACTATGGAATGGATTTTGATGCGGTTTTCACCATTATTTAGAGAATTTATTCCGGAAAGTTTATGTGTATGTTACATTAATATTTAACTTCATTAACTCAGCCTATCGCAGTCCACTGCTGGACATAGGCCTCTCCCAGACTGCGCCACAACACCCTGTCCTCCGTCTTCCGCATCCAGTCTACCCCAGCTAGATGGACGGAGGACCTAAAAAAGGTGTTTAGGTCCTCCGTCCATCTAGCTGGGGGCGCCCCACACTACGCTTGCCGATACACGGTCTCCACTCCGGGACTCATCTGCTCCACCGGCCATCGGTCCTTCGACAGACATGGCCAGCCCAATGCCACTTTAATTTACTTACTCTGCAAGCTATGTCGGTAACTCCGGTTCTTTTCCGGATAATTTCATTCCTGATTTTATCCTTCAAAGAGACTCCGAGCAAAGCTCGCTCCATAGCGCGCTGACCGACCTTGAATTTGTGGACCAGCACGACCGTCAGTATCCACGTTTCAGCACCGTACGTGGGACAGGGCGCATTGGTTGAAGACCATAGTCTTCAAACACTGCGGGATAGGCGACGAGAAGACTTGATGAAGTTTATATTTAACTTAGATATAATAAATAAAATCTTCATGTTTTTTCAAGTCATAATAAAAACTGTGCGAAACAGGAGCGGGTCGCTAGTATAATATATTATAATTAAAACAATGTCCTAGGTACGATGTCCTTTCTACATTAGACACTTCTATGTGTGACTTAAAACTATGTAGATTATTTAATTAACTGAGTGCTACACAACACTACTTTGTTATCTCAACGTTAGTAGTGTGGTAAATCATAAAACTAAATAAGTAAAGGTTTGTGCACATCACAGACAAGTCACTACGAGTATTAACCTTTTAAGCGCTTGGCTAAATATCAATTGCCGTGCCCCTAGTGCGCGGCTACATATCGATAAAACCAAGATAAAATAATACCTACAATAAATAAGGAGGAGAAAACGTTGTATCGATTAAAAACTATGTAGTCAAAAAGATTTTATCTCTATTTAATAATGATTTTAGTTGTACCACGCAGTTAATAGGACGAAAATATAACGAAAGAAAAATCATGCATGTTCTCTGTCCCAGAAATACAATACGAGCGGTAGGGGCACGGAAAATGCGACACAAGCGGTCAAAAGGCTAACTAGCCTTAAGAGAGGACAAAACCAAAATTGCTAATTTTGGTTTTGTCCTCTCTTAAGGCTAGTCAGATTCTAAGTAATGTTATTAATTTTATTTTAATTTCACTATCCACACGTGTTATTCAATTGAAATACTGCGTTAATAACACATTACTTACCATCACGCCTGTAATTCCCGTAGTCACCCACATTTCGCTAGTTAAGTATGTTTGAGTCTCATGTAATAAGGGGCGAGCCTATTGTCATCAACCGAGCATTACAGACGCCGAGCTGCTACTAAGAAATTCTCGATGGAAAACCCCAAAAAGGTTTTAAAAGCTGTATCATACTTTTCAGTATACATCTCTGAAGTGGACATCTATAAAATCACGTTAAAATAAGATTATAAAATCACGTCTATAAAATCACGTTAAAATAAGATTTCTAAAGAAGGAAAAGACAGACAAAGTATTTAACCTTTTAAACGCCATTGTCACATATATGTGACAAACGAAATCTTACCCTGAACGCCAAGTGTCACAAATATATTATGACAAAATACACGTCGCACCATATTATGAAATAAACAATTTATTCATTACTTTTGTGTGTTTTTATTTATATAATTTAAAAATTTAAGCTTCCGTCTATATTGTATTGCATGAAACTAATATAATTAAACCACCAATATCGAGAAATTTGTTGTTTTAAGTGTGTGTGTGTTGTTGTGTTGTTAAAGTGGCCTGGTGTCAGGGGTACGGCGATACGTTTATACTCTGGCGTTCAAAAGATTAATGTGACTCGTACAGGAAGATCACGGACTAAACTAAACACAATCTTAAATAAAAATAAAAAAAAAAACAAAATTATATAAAAGGAAAGTAACAAAAAAAAAAAACAGAAAGTCCTATACGAGGCCAAAAGGTTCCTAACCCAGCATGACGCGCTGGTATTCAATTTCTCGCTTGAGATTCGCCTGTCACCCTTGATGTGTGCACCCCTTTACATCAACAGTAGGTTCTGTTTACAATGAAAGCACTGAGGCACGTAATTTGAGTGGATATCTAGTATTCGCAACCGATCCGCTAGTTATGCTAACCTTCGAATTAGATTGATTAAACCATAGGCCGCTTGAATAAGAATGAAGGTGAGGTATATTCTAAGTTATTGTTATTGTATTCGTATCGATATTGATTCAAGCAAGTTGGAATATATTTGCATGTACAGGCAACAAAAGAAACCGATGTATGTTGTTGACTGAAATTTAATTTGATAAATGAGCGGTTGATTTTCTATGAATAAAATAAAAATTTATTCGAGAACATCCACCGGTTTCTTACTAAACTTTAACTGTATCCGACGATCCTGCATACTCATCTCTTCTGTTGACTGTACCTTTCTATCTAATTTATTCCATGGTACAATAAAAAGAGCTTTTTATGTGTACCTATTGTTTTAAAAACGCATAATTTACACGTATGACTGCCAGATGTGAATCAGGAATGAAATTATCCAGAAAAGAACCAGAGTTACCGACATAGCTTGCAGAATAAGCAAACTGAAGTGGCAGTGGGCTGGCCATGTTTGTCGAAGGACCGATGGCCGGTGGAGCAGACGAGTCCTGTAAACTTAGATCGGGCATTAACCTAACCTAACATTCTAATTCCGAACTATCATTACTTGCACCTGTAATCAAAATATTTTAGTTTTAGCTTATTTTTTAGCACTATAACTGTATGGTAAATTTACTAGTGTTGGCTAAATGTACCCTTTTTGTAAACGTTTTTATTAAATAAAAAAATATTATTATAAAAAAATATTTATATTTAAGATTTAATCGCTCCTACCACTGGTGGCACATTACAATAGAAAATCAATCGTGTCTCATTAGCCGACCTTAACTAGTTAATAAATGATTCTCTTCATGTGGTTAGATTAGTTGCTACCTAACCTAGAACTTACTAAAATCTAGGCTGATAATCTCATATGAAATTCTATTTAGGTAAAATACTGATGACAATGTCTTAACATCTTTGTCATGGCTGTGTTACCTTACAACATAGTCGCGACGTATTCAAGTACCTATCACATTTTTGCAACAGCACTTTCATGCTTACTTAGCTTGAAACATACATCCAGCCTCCATACATCTTTATTGCCTACCTTCCAACAGTTGACATTTATCCATTACACAATTTACGACGTTACAAACAGCTCGGGTGATATATTAGACGTCTATCATTAAGTGCGTAATTCAGCTGAGATTTCTCGTCATATTTTAGGCTGAACGCACACAGGCAGGCGTCGACCGCACGATAAAACGACGTAGATTGGCCTTAAAAACACTTTATGACGTCGTGAACACACTTCAATCCGACCTGTCTTATGTCTTTATACCCTTTATTAGTTCATTCAACGGCTCTTGGTTAATTTATAAAGAATCTAGGTTATACGTGCACAAGAAACCTGTTTTGCTGTTAAACGTGGGGAGTTGATTAGGTTTCCTAAGAACTTTGCTGCGTGCGACTTCGATTAGAAACATGTTGTGGACGCATTGAAGGGATATTTTTGTTTCGTTTTTGATGTTGCTTCTGTTGTGGCTTTAGCTACAATGCTACCAGTTATTAGCTAAATTTTAGCCTTTACTAACACATTCACAGCCCAATACGTCGCCGACCCAAAGTAGTAAATAGATTTTGTATTATGTATTAGCTGCGCCCCACGGTTTCACCCGTATGAGTGTCGATCCCGTGGGAATATCGGGATATAAAGTATTCTATGTGTTCTATGTATGAGCCAAATTTCATCCAAATCCGTTCAGCCGTTTGTGCGTGAAGAAGTAACAAACATACAAAAACACTCGCAAACTTTTGCCTTTATAATATTAGTGTGATTACTTTATTATTTTGTGTGTTTTGTCTATAGTTGCCTGAAAATGAAGCAATTATTATATGTATATATTTTTTTTTGCTTTTCGCATATATCGAGATCATAGGGTCCCGGGCCTTTGGTAGGTATACGAGGGGCTGAAGCCAACTAGCAGATCCCCGTTACACTCTATAAGTAAAGGAAATAACTATTATTAGTATTTTGAGTGTGGAGGAAAAATTACCTCTTGCTGCTATATTTTCTGATTGGCCTACTTTGTGATGATGAGCATATACAGAGTGAATTTTCCAAGTGGGCGTAGATGGCCAAATACTAAACTATGAGGAATAGCGAAAAGTACCCAAAGGAGTCGCGACCTCGATTTTGATAAAAACTAAAACTGCATCATTAGATTTTTGAAAAATCAATATTTCTAGCCAGGAATCGAACCTGTTGATTTTGAAAAAAAAAAACACACTGTATTATTACACCATTCAATAGTATCCCTAATAAGGATCAAATTCTGGGAAGTAATGACATACGGCAAACTTAAGGAAAATGTTGAATTTTAATTCCCAGAATTCTATCCTTATTAGCGACACTATCGAATAGTGTAATAATACAGTGTGTTTTTTTTTTTTCAAAATCAACAGGATCGATTCCTGGCTAGAAATATTGATGTTTCAAAAATCCAATGATGCAGTTTTAGTTTTCATCAAAATCGAGCCCGCGAGTCCTTTGAGTACCTACTTTTCGCTAGTCCCCATAGTTTCGGATTTGGCCATCCACGCCCACTTGAAAAATTCACCCTGTATAATTGTGATAATCTACCGCAAATTGTTTAATGTACCGATGTTATATGTTACTTTCAATAGAATTACATATAATGTTCATTCAGTTTTGTATTGGCTATTACAACCGATTTGTGGTTCGATCCAAAGCTATTTCGTGGTTGAATTACTTATATGCGAAACTTGAGTCTGTAGCCTAAACAAACTGAACCTAAACCTATAAAGGTTTTAGATTAAATTAATTCAGGTTTTGTTTTGGTTAAATAACTGTTTGTTTTACATTGATTAGCTATTTGAATACTGGGCTCTGTGGTAACGTTATGGTAAAGTTAAGGGAACATTTTGAAATATTCATCGGAATGTTTGTACTGGTTTCAGTTTGAAAATTTCAGCAGCGTTCGTTATCAAACCTCCAGAGTTTTTAATCATCCGAAATTTTATAAAATGACACGAATTTCGTTACACGTAAACTGTGGTGAAGTTAAGCGGCGCGGAGCGTTCCGTACGGACGGAATTTATAATAACATTCGCGGAATACTTCTCTGGTTGAAATTTTTAATGAGTTATGGCTGTACACTCCGAGCTCGAGACTTAAAATGAATAGAGTCTCCGAGAATTACAACCAAGAATTAATTAGAGGACGGCCCCCATTCAAAAGTTTGGAATTGTCGCCACCTGGAAATCGTGATACAACACAAGGCAAACACAAAAGCGCCGAAATAGTCTTCACTCTGAAATTATATTGTATTCTAAGCTTCTATCTACCATAAGCACATCGAATATTAATTCGTGTTCTCAGAATGATGCGTTATTGATTTAATATCTGTAATTTATTTTATTTTTTATTTTATTAATGAAGGCTATTTTAATATTCGTTTGTAATTCTGTAGGTGCTATAAAACAGGCAAGCTGATTCCGACGAGAATTGGTTATTTCGCGTTGTATTTCAGATTAATAAACTTGTCTACAAAATTAAATCCTTGACATAGTTCTCTGGTACCTATCTCTAAGTAATTAGTTTAAATCTAATTTTATTTGATTCATTGCCTAGCTTAGAAAATTACTCTGCTCAAATTTCGCTACCACTAAATTGGTACAGATAACAGGGTTTCAATAGAGCCGTGGCGAAACTAACAACTTGATAATATGATCTAAAGTAAACTATCGTTGAGGGATTTAGGACGTAATTACTGTTTGGTCACTTTATCGAGACCATTCATTTTATTGTGGAACCCGTTTGACTGAACATAATTCCTGAGATGGCGTCCAAATTGCGTGATCGGCAGATTTGAGCGGTTCGACGCGTTGAGCTAAGTAATAGCTTCACTAAACACATATGAATATTCATCGTCTTATAAGGATTTAGTGAAATTCGATCACTGCTTAAAACGATATCACAGGATAATGGTGTTACGGTCTGTAACAATACAGCTGGCGATGTAATTAGTCGTTTGATTGCCTTGTAATGTGTTTATTATGGCGGTGACAGTTTCGGTCCCACTTGGGAATGTAATTGATGGTTTCGTAGTACCTATATCAAAAGATATCTCGAATGTTTTCTCAGAGTTGTTATGAAACAACCCGATAAACCTAAAGAAAAGTTATGATAGAGTAATATCTATTCGGGCAATATGGATATGTCAGAATGTAGTCGTACACGGGCTCAACGATGAAAAGGTCTGGCAATAATGAGATACAGATATAGAAACAATTTTCTCTCATCTCATCTCTCATCTACTTGAAATAATATTTAGGCGAATAATATTAACGATATAAAATCAACCTCTTTCGTAAATATTGGATTTAGTGAAGAGAGCCGTTTGGGTATATCTAAGCCGAATTTCCGTCTATTTATCTCAAGCGAATTGTTAGGGAGGCTGGCGCCTCGAGCGGCGTTCATAATAATGGAGTAGGTACCTCGAGTACTGATCATCAAAGGGAGGTAACAATGAGTGTTTTTGACGGTCATTGCTCAATGCTCTTTGATCTAAACGCTCGTGGAGAAATGTGCCAAATATTTGAGGTGGAATCACGGATCCCTTAGGTCAAGCGAGCAAAGGATTTGTGTGGGTGCCGACATCTTTACATCTCAAGCGCCCTACACTGTGGTTTGATGAGGGGACTTAAACAATTTTACATTTTCTGCCCACGTAAGCTTAATTTGGCGTGACGCTACGAAGCTAATAGCCATGATAATTACACGCTTAGCAATGTTCCTATTATTATTTACCAAATTAAAATATGGGCGCTCTAATATGCCTTTAATTACATATTTATTAATTTGGAACATTCATCATAATGCGTCAATTTCCACTCGTATTAACCCTACGAACGCGTACGTGCAAATAAGCACAGAACAATACGCATTGCGTGCGTTAATGACCCCTAAACTGTTTAAATCCGTTTCATGCTCGGTTTGTTTCATTCACGATATTTTGATAATGGCGTAAATTTATGCAGCCGTACTTCGAAATCCGAGACTGCATAATGACTTGGTGTCGGGCTTGTTTTATGCTAAGTACGAGGATGAAAGAGCCTGCAAATGTATGCAGATCGCTTGCGTGGGAAGTGGCAACAAGTGGCCGAGACGTTGGTTCCGAAGCGAAAAAAAAATTGGCTTTTGGGTCTTTTTGGCAGTCAAGATTAACCACGGGTTAATTAAAACATTAAGCGGCGGTACAAGAATTCGAGGAATCATGACAACATCCGACCATCTGAATCTTAAAAAACATTACAAACCTTAGAGGTTGTATTAATGTTAAGTGTTCTATAGGTGAAACACCTCAACAGGACTTAATTGTTGAAAAATATATAAGAAAATGTATGGGAGATAGCACAGTAGGTAGATATCTATTATTTCATATTTGCGGATTCAAGGCCTATTATTATCTGTAGAAAGTATATTTAAATTTAACCAAGATATATGTATTTTTATGTTAAGCATTTATAATACTTACTGTTATTTACGACCATTGCTGTTAAAATGATTACGATCAGAATAATATTTTTACATTTTTGTGTCTCTAGGATAAATGTCTTCCACATTAAAGAGTATGTGAGTACTTATTGATTTTTTTTATATTTATCAGAAATACCTGCATTGTCCCAGTAAAAATAACTTAAAATATTAACATACAAACTGTTTTTCCATAAAAGTTTATAAATACTTTGAGACAGTTTCTACAAAAAATATCTCATTACAAGTTTCTTGCATTCTTCCAATAAAAAGAGTTCGATAATAAAATGTCCTTTCTGCACATAAGCTAGATTTCCATCAGACAGCCAAAGGATTGTAAGGTGTAATGAAACAGAAGCGACACGCGAGATTCTGCGACGTGCGGCGGCGATGTGGACACGGTGCTGGTGACTCATTCTTGTTTAACATAAGTTAGAAAATACTGATGTGAAATCTTGCTACGCTAAGCGATCTCGTTTTGTGCCATGTCGCCTGTCAGTGACAACTGTAAACATAGAAGCAGGTGGGATATCAGCTGATCTGTTCTGTAAAAATCTCACTGTGAAAATTTAGGTGAAGTGAGCTTCAAGTAAGCTGTCAAGAGTGAGAGCTGTCAACAGTTTACCCGGTGAGATTTTTACAGAATAAATTGGTTGTTGAGCGAGTTACTTTTCCATAGTCCATATTTATCTTATCTGTGACTGTCTTTTACGTTTGCCATTGTTTTTTTTTTATGATGAACTAATTAAGTAAGAAAAAAACGGAAAATTACTTTTTCTTTGTTGGTCTAGTGGTCGCAAGTGCTACTGCTGACTTTGAGGTCCTCGGTTTCATTCCCAGGTCGGGCAAAGTGTTACTGGGTTTTTCCATCAGGAATTTCTCAGCACTAAGCCTGGATTTCATAGCCCTGCTATCACCCGACTGTCTGTTTCGTTAGCCAATCCATATTATCCATACTGCATATTATAAATGCGAAAGTGTGTTTGTCTGTCTGTTACCTCATTACGCTTAAGCCGCTGAACCGATTTAGATGAAGGTATAGAGATAGTTTGACTCCCGGGAAGGAGACAGGATAGTTTTTATCCCGATATTCCCACGGAATCGACACTTATGTGGGTGAAACCGCGGGGCATAGCTATTTTATTATACAACATAACAATAACATAATCAGCCTATAACGTTCCCACTGCTGGGACACAGGCCTCCTCTCGGTGAGAGGGAGTGGGCCGTAATCCACCACGCGGGCCCAGTGCGGGTTGGTATTTTATTATAAAAGGGACTAAATAAGTAAGTAGAAAAGGGAACGTTCGTTCAAGACCCACTTTTTCTTTCTTGGTCTAGTGGTCGCAAGCGCTACTGCTGAGCATGATTCAAGGATTGTCAAGGATTCAATTCCCAGGTCGGGCATAGTGTTACTGGGTTTTTACATCAGGAATTCTAGGGGGAGTATATATATTATAGCCCTATTTCCGTAATCGTATCCTATTACCACACCCCAGACACTCCATACAACGCTCGCAAAATAATTACCTACTACTACTACATTAAAAAATGACGTTTGTATACGTATGAATGTGTGCGTGAGGTACTTGTGTTTGCGAGCGCTCTTGTTAAAGAACTGCGACGAACACGCCGAAGTGCGGGGTGAGGTGCGGTAACTGATGTCAGTGCGGGGAAGGGAGTGGCCTTTCTGTACGTAGTACTTTAAGTATTCTGTGCTATTACATGGGACTTAAACATAACTGGTGAAATGTGGATGTACTGTAGGTATAACTCTGCTAACCCTGCCCACAGGCGTGATGTAATTCAAGCTTCGTGAATTTATTTGAACTTGTACTAACCTAAAACCTCCCTGGTGCATCTGCATACGCACTGGCATGCATGTAAAGGCGCGCGGTGGGGCGTGTCGTCGCGATCGTATCGCCGAACCAGTAATTACCAGGCTTCCACTAAATTTCCACAAACGCCCTTTATCAGATATTCAGTCAGTATGTTAATAGCACATATTCTGAATGCCGGCAGCTCGTAATCTTTTTTCCGTAACGTTTATAAGCCCTCGAGGGTGAAACCACCAATTATAGGCAACAGTAATGCGTTTTTAAGTGTATTTTTTTAATAGAAAAGATATTTTAGTAAAACAAATAATAAGTGTTTTTCCTAGTAACAACACGACAGTACCGCGATTTCTTGGAAATTTTCAATGATTGTTTGTTTTAATTTGCATTTCTATCACTTTAAACTAGAGGGGTAAAACCATTTCTAGAAAGGAATAAAAGTAAGCAAATACTTACCATCCTGGCGTAATTCTGGGAAAAAATGTACAAACGTTTAACAAGCACTAGTTCCATCGCTATTCACTTCCGCCATTACTTTATATTCATAAACGCATTATTTTACGTCTTAAGGATCATAATAATTGGTGAGTATTTATTTTTATAGATAGACGGGCAGGTAGCAAAATCTGATGATTTTGTTACCTGTCTGCCTTGCCTTCTCCCAAGTACATTGTGGTCGACTTGGCTTCCAGTCTAACCAAATGCAGCTGAATACCAGTATTTTACATGGAGCGAATGCCTATCTGACCTCTACAACTGAGTTACTGGGTAACACGATACCCCTTGGTAAGACTGATTGTCAGACTTTCAGGCTTCTGACTATCCGTAACAACTGTTAAAGATGTACATATATGACAGCCGGGACCAACGGCTCAACGTGCTTTCAGAGGCACGGAGGGGTCTCGGTATGAAAGGGTCACCCATCCACGGACCGACCGAGGCAAGCGTAGCTTAACCTTGATCAATCGTGCCGTGCGCCGCCAAAAAAATTATTGCCAATAAAAATATGAATCATTAACGTTACTTAGTACGAAAACTGGGGCTTCAACCCCGCACTAGTAGGCGGATTTAATTGCATTGCGTGAATTCGTATTGTATGCTTACTTTATGCATTAAGCTAGAAATATTATAGTTTTATGTGAGTTGTAAAAGAGCATGACGTGCCAGCTATTTTACTTCCTCATAAAATTGAATTATTGAAGTTGTTTTCCATTTTCTACAACGTTCCGTACAGTTTGGATGAAAAATTATGTTTAAACAAAACTAGCGTACCTAGTTACGAGTATTTTAATATTTCACCTAGTTTCCAAACATACCAATTATCAACTTGGTACCTGAATCCACGTAGAAAGAAAAAAAAAACAGTTAATACGAATTCAGTCAGGAATATATCAGTGGAATAATAAAATATCCGTTATTTGAGAAAAAAAAAACAATATAAAGCGAAAGCTGTAATTTTATTACAATCACACAAATGATCACATTTTCTGAATATTTCTGTAGATTTTGAATATTTTTATTCACAAAACAAAAATCCATAAAATTATTTTACGACAAGACACCCGCATACAAACACACTCCTGAGCTTGCATCTACTTTACTTTTAAACACGAAAAATGTCAACTCTTCCTTACAAAATGGAAGTAGTAGAAAAGTTGGCATTTCGTCGGGTGATTCATGAGGGCAACCGACGACGAGGTAGATTTATAGTGGCTCAACCTGACGGCTGACGTTTATTGCACAGAATAGCCCTCGATCTGCACACACCAACAATTTTGTTCCGTTACGTACCGAATGTGTCGTTTGTCACAATGTGTTATGCACTTTTCGTGTCACCGTTTGAGGGTTAGACGATACGTGCCTTTCTACTAGAAAAATTTGTGGTTTCAGGTTATTTAAAAGTTAATTGGTGCATCGACTACTTAGAATATTTACCTACTTACCAGCTGGTTCATTGCGTAACACACTAATGGTAGGAATGGCTTTCATTTTGACAGCTCAACAACATCCATTGCGTTATTTACGTTATTGAGCGGCTAAATTTTTCAAACATATGAAGCAATGAATTAGCAACATCCCTCAAAATTATTCAGAACTAGCTTCTGCCCGCGACTTCGTCCGCGTGGAATGTTTGGTTCCCCCGACACATCGCATTGCATCGCCTGCCCGCACTGTTACTTCGTTTTCGCTTGGCGTTCTTTCTGACTTTTTTTTTCTTTCTACTCGGCTCCGAAGAGTCGCAGCGTGATGTTAAATAGCCTATATATAATAATAACTCCACTGCGGGTGACATAACCTACGACAAACTTATTATTTGCGGTTGGTACAGTAATCGGGTCTAGGGATCGAACCGCAAAATTAAGTTTGTTTTTTATTGTATAGGTATACTTTTCCGGGATAAAAAGTACCCAGTGTGGTGCCCAGGGTATTAAAGAATAATAATACCAAGTTTCATCGTAATCGAACCGGCAGTTTTTGCGTGATGCCTGAACAAACAGACAGACAGACAAATTTTTTTTTAATCACATTTTTGGATTCGGTGTCGGTCTAGTAACACTCCCTGCCATTTATTTTTTTAATATTTTCAATGTACAGAATTTTCACTTCTACAGATTTATTATAAGTATAGATGTGATTGCTAGTCTGTAACGCAATTAGGGTGCATTAGTTACCTACCGTACATCTTCGTAAAAAAACCGTACTCTTAGCACAGTTAACAAAAATATAAAACAATTCGTTATCTATTTTAAACGAGCTAATAAATTGCTCATCTTAATTAACAAGATCCTTTTGCAAATGAACTCGCATATCAATAAATTATTGCTATATTTGTAACGCTATCTATATCGCTGTATCACTTTATATTCAAAACAAGAGAGTGCAGAAATATTTATTTTAAATGTAGCACGAATGTCTTTAAAGCATCTGCTCCAACAAAAAATCTTTAGCATTCAACACGCATGACTATGACCACTTTATTTTGCAGTGAGAGACAAAAAAATGACACCAGTATCAGCTATCAGGTGCACTTATCACGTAATGTCATTACGTGCCTTTAATGGCAAGGTGTAAAACCAGTTAAAATGTCTCGCGCAGGATTTGCTTAGTAAATTGCATCGCATCCATTGCACCCAGAGAGAGGCGTAAGTCAGCGAGCGCCCGGGGCAATGCAGTTATGACGTCATTAGCACGTTATGTGACGTCATAACTCTCCAGCTATCTTCCGCCTGTCAGCAATTACCGCGATGGATGGAGCTACACGTGGTCCAAAATGTGCGTTATTATTTTATTCTATAGTTTATTTGGCAGGCAGTTGCTGCGGCTGTCATTTAGTTGAAAGCTCCATGAAATACAGGAGGTTTTAGTGCATTTTTCGCTCTGCAACTTATCTCAAAATTACCTTTCAACGCATAAAGTTTTACGCTGCGATAACCATCTAAATTGCATTCAATTACGCAGAACTTTACGAAGCTGTAAACAAAGAAATACAAACAGTTTACAATAGAAAGCAAAAGAACGAATATAAATAAAAATCATCCATATATTCAGGTGCATCGCCCAACTTGTAGACGTAAATGAGAATAGTTGGTTCAGACAATGGATTCATAAATCGCGTGATCCTATCTACTTGTAAAACTGCTAAAATAGAACGCTAGGCAACGTTCATTATGCGTATTTAGTTCCATTGTAATGAATGTTCTACCAAAAGAGGAGGGCATGAATATTACAATAAAGAATATCTAGTTAAGCTTTTGAAGTTGTTAAGTGGTGCTGTAGATAAGCTGACAAAAGTTCAGTTCTTTGTTTAGGTTTCTGAATAGGTTCTAATCGTACAGGATTTAAAGTTTTGGGACAAAGGGTTTATTTTGACTTATAACCTTACATCAATGTCTGTGGACTTATCTGAGCAAATTAATCAGGGAACGGAGTTTGTTATATTATATTTTATAACACATGCATCCATACAAATATTATAAATTCGAAAGTAACTCTGTCTGTCTGTCTGTATGTTACCTTTTCACGTCTAAACCCAGTGGTTCATTTCAAATTTCATCTAAATCGGTTCAGCAACCGATTTAGATGAAATTTGGTATAGAGATAGTTTGAGTCCCGGGAAAGGACATAGGATAGTTTTATGCCGATATTCCCACGGGATCGAAACTTATGCGGGTGAAAGCGCGGGGCGCAGCTAGTATAACATAATGTTTGTAATTTTCAAAGGGTTAGACAGAAATATGCCTTTAGTACCTACGCCCACTCTTCGCCAGTTATGCTTAAGTACCATGTAAAAGGTGGCGAGCCTATTGCCATCAACCGGTCACAAATCCAGACTCCAGAATGCTACTGAGAAATTGTAGATGGAAAACCCAATAACACTTTGCGTGACCTGGTGATCGAACCCGGGACCTCATGGTCAGGTCAGCAGTAGCGCTTGCGACCATTAGAACAACGAGGCAGTCAAGTCCAGGTGTTTGTTGTAGTATGCACTGTATTCGTGAGCACGAATGGTAATAATATTATTCTGTAAGAATAAAACCCGTTGGTTGCAGAGGTTGCTAGACATTTCTTACAGATGCTAGAAAATTTTCTCTTTTGACTACCCATTTTCTACCTACTACCACTTTCACTAAAACGAAAGCTCATGGATATGTGCATTCTTCCCACCCTCACCTACAGAGCGCAAACATGGTCTCTTACAAAGCGTCAAAAGTCCGCACTTGGGGTCTGCCAACGGGCTATGGAACGAAGTATACTAGGTGTCAAACTGACTGACCGCATTAAGAACTCTATACTTCGATCCAAAACACAAATAGCGGACGCCGGCCGCACAGCTGCTGGATTAAAGTGGAACTAGGCTGGCCATATCTGTCGTATGTCGGAGCAGCAATATGCAAAAGCCACCACTCATTGGATCCCCAATGGCAGGAAACGACTGTGCGGCAGGCCCAAAAAGAGATGGTGGGATGAGCTGGACTCCTTCTTAAAGGATTGGCCCACAATCGCGGTAGACCGGGAAAAGTGGAAAGAGGGAAGGGAGGCCTTTGCCCTGCAGTGGGACAATACAGGCTTATAATAATAATAAAAAATCTGTATCATTTTGGTTAGAGCATTGCGCTCGATATATATACCTATGTATTTAACTATACCTTCGATAGCGATAGCTATCAACGGGTCACTGCAGCAAATATATGGTACAAATAAGTAGCCTTCCTTGTATCATAATTAGCCTCAGAGGATTTCGTATTTATTCTCTTTATTTCGTCTATATATTTAGAGAGAACCCCTGTAGCCATATATTCAGGCACGTGTTAGCCCCCGTAGAATTCTTTGCTACCATCTGTTTTACGTTGTCTCCCCTGCGGCGATGACCTTTCCATTTGCTGTGTATTTATCCTAAACATCCCTGATAGACTTGGAACGTTTTTCTCTTCATTTGGGAATTGGAGAAACGGGTCTTGTTGTACTATTGACAATTTTATGCCTTTTTAGGCCTGATGCTTTGAAGAGAATGAACTATTCAATCAATTTCGAAACGACATTGAATGTATTGTTTACTAATTGGTTTTTTCAATCAATTTAGTCCTAATTCGTCTGATAATCGTCAAAAATATTAAAACATTTCGAATCTAATCAGATTTTGGTGTAGCTTTAAAGACCAAAAGGTCAGTGGGTATTGCATGCATGGGCGTCTTAAATGTGCATTTATCTATACATCTATACAAATAAATAAAATTAGAGTGTCTGTTTGTAATATTAAAATAACCGCTTTTTACTAAATGCATATGGATGTATATGTCGCAGGTTTATGACAAAATCAGGTTTTTGATCAAAAACCTAGGCTATTGATCAAGAACCGAAAAGACAAAATTATTACTTTATTTTATCATAAACCTAACAAAATCCAGTTTTTTTTTAATCAAAAACCTAGACTAGATTAGTTTTATGATGAAAACAATGTCGGTTGCTATTTCTTTAGATAAGCAAAACAATTACGAGACAAAAAACAATTATTTATTTTTTATAATTTTAATACAATAAAAAAAATGTGTAATGTGTGTGTGCTAAGTGAAAAAAAAATGGTTAAAAAGATTTTCCAATTTAATAATTTAGTAATAAGTATTTGTTGTTATTCAGCATGGTATTTTGGTTGTAATTTATGTGTTGCATGCCCAAGTGACGGCAGAGGATGGAGAACATTATCAAAACATGTTACATAACATCTATACTCCTACCCATTTTGGGAAAAATATAAGTGATTTGATTTGCTATGATTTGACATTTAGCACATAATCATATTGGTTCTCCACTAATTGAGGTTGCATCAAGAAATGTTAAAAATCGTTTGAAATAAAAGAAAACTGTTATCTAGTAATTTTACATACATTTCTCAAGTTGCCCCTTTGCGTAGTGATTTGAGACTGAGGAACTGAGGTGCACGGAAGTGCAGGTGAAGCGCAGCGGGGCCCGCGTCGAAATCTTCCATTCGATCGTGTCAAGAGCTTTTTTATCATAAACCTTAACAAGTTCAGGTTTTTGATAAAAAAAACTGGATGTTCTTAGGTTTATGATAATATAAAGTAATAATTTTGTATTCTTCCGGTTCTTGATCAAAAGCCTAGGTTTTTAATGAAAAACCTGATTTCGTCATTAACCTGCGACATATACACGGTACATATACCAAAATAACATTTTTTTACAATTTTTGTATGTCTGTCTGTCTGTTTGTTCCGGCTAATCTCTGAAACGGCTGGACCGATTTTGACGGGACTTTCACTGGCAGATAGCTGATGTAATAAGGAATAACTCAGGCTACTTTTATTTTAGAAAAAGAAATAGGGTTCCACGCAAAAAACCAATTTGAAAATCCAATTTGTTTTCCGAGATGCACGCGAACGTAGTCGCGGGCACAGCTAGTTTTTCCATAAAACTCGAACAGTACCATATTGAACTAAGAAACACTCATACAAGTACGCACATAAATACACACAGATGACTAGGAATGCGTAATCATTCCATTAAAAGACGCGTTCCTAAGGATTTGTTGGTACCCTTTATCCTACGGGAATCCAAAGGAAAAAAAGGTCGAGTCATTTGTCTTTACTTGGAGGATTTATGTTGGGATCACTAGTATAGAGCAGTCGCCTGAGACTGGATGCTCTCAGAATGAATTGTTGATTATAATCGCCCTGTAAGGACATATCACGTAACTGATATCTTACGGCTAAGTACCTTCGTGGGTAGTTTAAGGATTGGATCACGTTGCGGGACTGTATTGTTTGCTATCAAATATTGTTGGTAGATCTAAACAGAAATTTATTTTAGACTGAATTTTGACATTACCGCCTGTGCCAACAAACTCATTATCAAAATCCGATTGACGCGCATCATTGCGCTCATCAGCAATATTATGAGAGAGTGCTAATTATTTCTTGTTTTACTGATGATGATTCCATCCCACTGCTGGGGAAAAACCTATGCTAAATTATACAATGGCAGTAGTACGATACCAGGACCTTGGTCTACAGCGGACATCTCATCATCTAAGACAAATCTTCATCTAATATGCTGAGAGAGAAACCCATCCATTCGTGTGAAATATAAGAATATTGCTATGAAATAGAAATATTGTACGAAATGTATATTTCCAACTCTATTTATCTAGTGAGTTGTCTAAGTAAATGTGAATTAAAACATGTTCTACGTAATTCTGTACAAACTAGTTGTCGCTGAGACCAAAATCTAAGAAAACTGTGTCCTGTTTTCTATCAATCGGTCACTAAAGCGTGGCGCTTCAGACACTGCATCAGTATGCCCAGTTACTGAAAGGCCATGTTCAACCTTTTGTTGGGGTTATCCCAGTCCATTTGCGACCATGGCTAAGCTACTTTCGGTCTTCATTTGTTATTTTCTGTATTATTTTGTTGCTGGTTCCAAAACAGTTGAATCATTTTCTTGGGTGCCTTTTTCTTTTATCAACACTGTACTTACTTTCTGACTGAGATTTTGTGCCGTTTAACGGTATGGTATGATGAAGACAGACATGAAGTCTGGATTGAAAACTCGAATATTTTATCCGGTTCCAAGTTCCAATCACATACTGCTTTCTTATACATGGCAAGTTTATCCCAAGATTAGCATTGAAACATATAATTGTATAAATAAAACGTATGATTGCGGGACACAGACGCACTTAGTCGGGTGTCAGTCACCATGATGAATGTCTGACACTTGAAGTATGTACCGGCTGTACTAGTTTCTGAATGGACAGGTATATCCATTGCCGTTTTAGATATCAACCACGTGGCTAGAATTTATGGATGAGGTAGTCTTCTCCAGTAGTTGAAGAATAAAGAAAATGTTGGCACAATCTATGGTGCTGACATTTTAATCGTCAAGACTTGGATTGCTGCAAAAAATACGATGATAAATCGAATACTCGACGTATGTGGTGTAACTATGTAGTTTTGTATGTAAGTGCCTAGTTTTTTGTATTTTTTACACCCATCGTGTTGGCTGACTGTACTTGGTGGCTTGCCGAGGTAAGGTGTCAGGGAACTATCGTCTGAAACATTAAGGGGTTTATTTAAAAATGATGATTAAAGTTAAGCGTCATTTAAACGTTAAAATGTATGTCTGTCCGTCTGTCTGTACTGTCGCTAATCATTACTTAACTTAAAGCAACGTTACGAATAAAGGAGTAAAAGATAAATAAATGACAGACTTATAATGTCTCTAATTTAAATGAATAAAAGCTGAAAATGCTAGCTCTCACGCCCAATTGCAATAGGTACCTATACAATTCACATTCAAACATTCCAAATTATTTACAACTATACAAGCATCCAACTTCTGCATGCTGAGCATAGTAACGTCATACCATGTACAAGACATTTAGTTTAAGCTATGTACATCAAGCGTTAGATAATCGTACTTGCTACCATGTAATAGCGTTGCAAGGCATCGGTCCGGCCGTGTGCACACTGGCTAGTGGCAACTGATGCATTCGATACATCGCCTCATTACGACGCACGTGTGCACCAAGCCGCAGGCGCATAATCAAATGGATTTCAATAAAGTATTGTTAATTATTCACCGAAGGGCATCGTGATTATGATTTGAGTAGACCTGTCTCCTCGTTATTTCTTGTCTTTATGAGGTGCTGGTGTTCCGATAGATTCAAATTACAGTTGCATATTTTTTGTATGTTGTGGAATATAAATCCAAAGTCACTTTTCGGTGGATTTTAAAAACAAAATCCTCTCTTTATTTATGTATTATCATCTCACACAAAAGGATCACATAATCGTAACTAGGAATCTACTTCTATTCTGCAGCATATTTATGGTCAGTAAAAAAAAAAACATGTTCAGAAAAAAAGCTAAACGCAACCAAAGTTATTTCAGCTAAGGTCAGTCGGGGCAAGTGCCTCTACGGGGCAAGTGCCTCTATCATCAAAATTTCGCAAACTATATAAATATTTAGACACAGAGTCATCTAACGTTAAAGTCGGAACTAATCTCAGTATAAAAAAACATTTTTCTTATGGCAATACTAATCGGGGCGTGGCTTAAGACGCCATTTTAATATTAGTGTCATTTGTACTTGATTATCGAGTTGACCGCTGTCAAGTAAATTAGCTCTAAATATTGATTATTTGTTGTGTTACGTGGTAAAAACAAGGTAAGATTACTCTACGAATGTTATGTTCTGAATATCAATACTTTTTTTGCTGTTATTTAGCGAAATACTGTGTGATTCAGTGAATACAAATTTTCTGCTTAGAGATTTCATAAAGGGTGAAGTGCGTCTGTTGTTGATGGGGCAAGTGCGCTACTATGACGCGCTTACCCCAACTCACAGATTGTCAACCTTTTTTGTTCAGTTGTAATTTAAATTAAAGGTCACCCCTAATAATAATACTATATTCATTATGGGTGTATAGGTATGAGATTATGTAATAAAATAGTTGTATCTTCATTTCAGATACGCTTTTTAATATGGTCCGTAACTATAAAAGGAAAAAAGAAGGCCCATCTTGGACGCACGAAATCTTATTTAGAGCAGTTGAAGCTGTCAAAAATAATAAAATATCGGGCTATGAAGCCGCTAAAACATACAACATCCCCCGGACAACTATCATGGACCATGTAACTGGCCGCAGAGGGCAGAAATCATTAACACTTGGAAGACCAACAATCCTGTCAGAAGAAACTGAAAAACAAATCGCAGAAGATTTTTAAAATTTAAAAGTTAAAACTATGCAAATGTTGTAAACATTTATAATTTTCAAGTGCCATTTTAACTAAAAGGGTCGGTACATATCTGACGGAAAATGCGTCGCGTAACGCCAGAACAGAAAATTATAAGTAATATGATAAAACATTCAACCTTTCACACTCAACTGATGATGCGTTAGTGCGTTGAGCGAATAAATAGACGCTATCGATGTTACGCCCGACGCATTTTCCGTCAGATATGTACTTACCGACCCTTAGTCATATTATATTAAGCATTCACCAAAAACTTTATGGCTGTAAGTAGTCTGATTTTATGCAGGTAATACTATGTTGATAAATATTATTTGATAAGTTTGTTTTGTTTACGAAAACATTTATTTTTATTTTTATTCTTTAAACTAAGCATATTCTCATAGATTAAGCAAAAATTTTAAATATTGTGTGGGCATTAGCTACTATAAGTGCTATAAGTGATTTCAATTGTACCAAAACTACATGCTTGCAACCAGACTGATTGTATTTAAGTGAGTTATAAGACAAAAAAAAGGTAAAACCAAATAAAATCCTCAATTACTACATAAAATATAAGTTTTTCATTGCTGGTAAAATAAGGTAAAATACAAAACAAACAAAATTTAAGGTAAAATAATTGACACTTGACTTTAGTGCACTGTCATCTATTGTCAACGTATTGAAGCTTGATGGAGGTCAGTCATAAAAGGTTGACTGCCACTGACCAGTAAAAGTATGGCGCACTTTCCCCATTTATTTTTGCCACTTGATATTAGACTTAATATTGATGGCAGTATAGTTTTGAATGTATTGTCTTGTTTAGCTCACATACGGCTATTGTCAAAATTGTATCAAACTTGAAAACTATCATAATAACAACGGTTTAAGAACGTATGCCGCGCTTGCCCCATTTCGCGGGGAAGTGCGTCTACAGGTTATAGTTTACTTAAAGAAAGAATTTATTCAACAAAAGCTATCCAATTTTGAAAATGTACGGCTATATATGTTGTCAGTGAAATTTACCACCATAAACCACATAATTTGATTGCCGAAAGTAAATAAAAATAGAAATATTTACTACACAACTCAACTTCATGAAAAGTATGACGCGCTTGCCCCGACTGACCTTATTTGATCATCAATAGCAAATTACACCACATAAAAATAACTAAGGGCGTGAACGCACAACACTACTCACCGGGCAATGCGTCTTTGCGTCACCTCATTACATTACACGTCGCGATTTACGTTGTCGCTGCACGCACGTTCTTGCTGTTCTCGCGTGTCTGGGACATGTAGCCGCGGCCTTATTCCCTTTCATATTTCTTTTAGCGAGTACTTGATACTAAGATATGAATCTAATATGGTATGGAAGGCTCCCGATAGTGTGGGCAGCTGTTGATTGATACTTCATCAGTATTCAATTCGGTTCAACTAGTCATATTTATATTCTGACAGTGTTGAAATGGTGATTGAGATTCTGTTATCCGTTTATCTTTACGGTAGGATGTATTGGTACAGGAAATCTTTATATTTATGAGAGGCTAGCTTTCAATCATAAAACTTAACTTAGAATTGATGATATTGCTCTGTATTTATCATTTTCGTTTTAATAAAACGAGTGAATAATACTAAAGCGTGGCTTAAGCTTTGGTTTTGAGCTAGAATTTCAGCTGAACAAGAATACTTACATATTCTTGTGAAACGTTTGTAAAATAAGCAGAACCGTCTTTCAAAGAATGGAAGTGTAGGTACAGTTCAGTTTGCATGACATTATCGCTTTTTATTATTTAAGTAAGTACCTATGTATTTAAAGAAATTGTTGGAAACCTACCTAGAAGTTAAGTACTCATCAACTAATAAGCTTGTACTTAAAACTCTAGAAAAAACATTCACATTCCACACACACACCCGAGAAATTCCTTCCCATTTACGTTAACTCCCATTGTCTTCGTAATATCCAAAAAGCCTCAGGTTTTACGAGTAATAGGGAGACAGAATAGTCGAAAGAACATTAATTCCACCCAAGCGACTTTCGCTCGGCAAATATTATGAGTGGCCTCCAACAACACTCACACATGAATTGTTCAGTGTAACGAAAACGATGCTATCCCTAAGGATACCGCATAAATTGTTGAGCAACTTTCTGAACCTTTTTTTTTACTCGAAATTGGATTTTAGAGAATGATTCTTTATTAGCAAGAAATTACGAGTTTGATAACCTAGATTTAAGTACTTATTGTAGTTGTAAAAAGCGACTTTCAAGCGCACTTTAACACCCTATCGACACATCATATTGCTTGCTGATCCATACGGTACTAATAATATTATAATTAATGCGAAAGTGTGTCTGTCTGGCTGTCACCTTTTCACGCCTAAACCACTGAACGGATTTCGATAACATTTGGCAGAGGGATAGATTGCATCCCGCGGAAGGACATAGGATACTTTTTATCCTGATATTCCTACAGGATCGAGACTTATGCGGGTGAAACCGCAGGACGCAGCTAGTATTATAAAAGCGAAAGTGTGTCTGTCTGTTACCTCTTCACGCTTCAACCGCTGAACCGATTTGGATTAAATTTTATATAGGAATACTTTGAGTCCCGGGAAAGGACGTAGGATACTTTTTATTCCAATATTCCTACGGGATCGAGACTTATGCGGGTGAAACTGAGGGTCGCTGGTAGTAACTCATAAATTAACGGTCGGACTGGTGGCATCTCTGATAATCCGTAGCAGAGTTCATGTGGGTTTCTTTACATGTAAAATTATTGAGAATTGTCTTAAAGTATGCGCCACCAACGCCAACGAGTGAATGCACGTGAGCCAACTAAGTGAACAGGTGATTCTGTAAATGACGCTGTCAAGAAGATAGGCAGCAGTTTTTTCCTGTTCACTAACTACAACGAACTTCAATCACTCCTTTTTTTTCACATTTATTTTACCTCAGGCCAAGAGCAACCGTATCGTAACGACAATAAAGATCATTGTGATTTTGTCAGACTTGTCTGTGGCAGCAACCCAACAGCAGCCATATTACAACGACTATAAAGATTACTATGATTTTGACAGTGATGAAAAATCATAGGCAAAATAACTGAAAGGACTGAATCCAGTCAAGCCTGGTGATTGTGTCATAATTAGGTACTTTCACAGTGTTTCTTTCACTTACATAATGGTTCAGAAGGAAATAAAAGTTCAAGACTCCTTTTTAGACTAAACACCTACGTTCCCAAGTTAAGTATTCGTGATTTGTTACAAAACCATGTGAGGGGCAGGGTTTAGTGTATTTGCACATTACGGCATTAAGTCTTCCACTGCACAATGGTTGGGAAAAGAAAATACATTCTCCAAACATTTAAGGTCCTAAGTAAAGTATTCGTGATTTCTTACAAAACTATGGCAGTAGGTATGTATATACATGGTGGTGGACCATTTTAACTATACTAAAGCAGCGGGCACACGGTATATATTAGCGATGTGTGTGAACAGTGTTTACCTCATAGACTACACCAGAACACGAAGTTGAACCCTGCCCTATGCTTTATTTGTTATCAAGTTCAAATGTTAGGAAAACATCGTGAGAAAATAGCTAACAATTAGTTACAAGTTTTCAAGAGTAGACGAGGTTGGACTGGGGTTCATTATAAATTAATTACGTCTTCAAAACTATAAAACAATGGCCTCTTCATGACTGCCACAATTAACGTTCAGAGTAAAATTTCATAATTCAGCTGGCTTTGCAAGGAAATTAGTTAGTATGTATTAGGAGTATTAGTTGGGTAGTTAGTTGGGGTATTCACAGGATTTTCCAAAATTATAGCCCCTTGTACTCGTAGGTAAACGGTTAGAAGGCCAATTCCTGTAATTAAAAACGTTTTAAATCTGGTCGTAATCTTATCTCAGCGACAATCAATGTCAAAAACTTGTCAAAAATGTATGGAAATTAAAGGTATTTTTACACAATGAGACTGTGAACGTTCTTAAAATTACGAGAAGTGAGCCATTTTTATGTAATTCCTCAAAATTAAGGTAAAAACTATACTTAATCAGTTACATTATGCAAGTTGCTTATGCCATAGCTTTTGTAATAGACATCATTATTTTGTGAAGCTTTCCGCTGTACCTACACTGAAATGATCCACCAGATTTCCAAGAGCTCAAAAATTGTAAACATGACTCGTGCTTCATACAAATAGATAGCTACATACTGTCGTAAACATCAACCCCTTTATTCATAAATTTTGCTTAAAGTTAAGTAGTGATTACCCACTGTTTAACCACATATTTTTGACGTTTAAACTTCACTTAATTTTAATCATCGTTTATAAATAAACCCCTAAATACTTAGGTTCTATGATACTGAATCCTAACTAATATTATAAATGCGAAAGTAAGTTTGTTTGTTACCTTTTCACGCCTAAACCACTGAACCGATCATCCTGAAATTTTGCATATACGTTGTCAGGTGTAAACGGACATAGAGTACCTTTCATCCCGAAAAAAAGTGCTGTTCCCGAGGAAAACCACAATAACGTTATTATGATAATAGATGGCGCCAAGTGTCTTTCGAATCATGACCATAAGAAATAGAAATTTTACGCGGACGAAGTCGTGGGCAGAAGCTAGTATTCAATAAAGTTCTTACTAAAAGTTTATATACATAAATTGGTATAGTCGTATGAGTACTTAAATCGTAGTTTCTGTAAGCTAGGCTGAGCAATTGAAAGGATTACTATGTAAATGGCTGGGTTCCACTGCTAATAACTTGATTGTAAATAAATTATGCCTACTGCGGTGTAACTACTGTACTCTTATCGTCGGTAAGTTTTACATGCTTCGGGCTGGGTTGTAAAACTGAACGAAGATTGCTTTGACAACACATTTTAATGGTTTACTATTTAGCTTCGTAGATCTATTTGCTTTCATGAGTTTAAATGTTTGTAAGCAATTCTGCGATACGATATGTCCCAATGTTTTTCTTTGTTTCTAACCCCCTTACTAATATACGTTGTATAGCATCTGTATAGTTACACAACGCTTTGACTTCCTCTTTCGAAAGTCACGACTGAAAGAGAGAAATCGGTGTGTAACTATTCATCTGATATAATACGTTAATTTTGTAAAACATGAAACGTTTATTTTCTCTTGACTGTACTTACCTGTCAAAAAGTGTAACCTAGCATAAAGTGGATAAGCCAGAGATTAAAACAGAAGAAGAACTTGCAGGTGATCGAGGAAGGGGGGGGGGGGGGTCTGACCGGAACAAATCGTTTATTAGCAAGGGGTAAGTCATTAGGTAATGTTGTTCAGAAATTAACTTCAAGCAAACATTGGCAAGCGTAGTGTGGGATGCCCCCGAGCTAGATGGACCGACGACCTAAAAAGCTGGCTGGGACTGACTGGATGCGGAAGGCGGAAGACACGGTTTTGTGGCGCAGCTTGGCCTATGTCCAGCAGCAGACTGCGATAGGCTGATAACTTTAACCCAACAGCAGTAGGCACTTTTAGGAACTCATTGCTAAGGTCCTACAAAGTTAGGTCATAAAATCTGGGAATACCGATTTCTTTTTGTATGTGATTCAGTCACATATCCTTACCAAAAAAAAAAACAATGATCAAATAAAAACTTCCCCTTTTTATCATTAGGTACATAAGTATAAATACGAGACGCGCATACTATAAGGGTAAATTGGATTTCTGATCTCCGAACATCTTAGATTTAAGCTCATCGGATTCCTGTCAACAACATAACTTTCGATGTACTATATAGCAAGTACATTACGTTATGTGATACGTTTGACTTATTTATTTCTTAAAGTGGGATTTGTAATATTGATCGCTAACATGTCTGCTAGTAACGAAGAAATTTAACGGCCATTGTAAGGTCCAGCATTTAAATCATGGTCTACTGGTCAAAACAAAACATACCAACATTTAAAAAAAGCCTAAGGAATTATAATATTAGATACATAAGTTTACTTTTTTTTTCTTATTAGACACATAAGGTTAGCTTGAACTGTTGTGTGTGTTTTTATTTTATTTAGACGTATATTACCTTCTTGCTATATTTTATGCTATAAATGTAACTATGGTGTTCAGTTTCTTAGATGGCTTGAATGTCGAAATGTAAACTACAACTTATTGTTAATGTAGTTAAGTTTCTCTTTAAGTGAACTTTATTTGTTCTTTGAGAAATAAATGTCTTTAGACCGAAAACCGCTACTGCTGATCATGAGGTCTTAGGTTCGATTACCAGGTCGGGTAAAATGTTATTGGGTTTTTCATTTGGAATTTCTCAGTATGGATTTGTGCCCGGTTGATGGCAATAGGCTCAGCCCCTATTACATCGGACTTAGACATAGCAGGTGAAATGTCAGTTTACTAAAAGTAGACTTCTGCTTTACCCTTAGGGGTATGCAGGCGTGATGCTATATGTAATTCGTAGAACACCTAAACAGTTCGAATCACAGTTGATTTTTTCCAAATTTTTATGAATACTAATACTTTTAAAGGCCTAGTTTGCAAGTAGGTACAGTAAACAAAAGCGATAAGTATGCAGGATCGTCGGATAGTAAGAAACTGATGGTTGTTGTCGACTGAAATTTAATTAGATAAATGAGCTGTTTGTTTTCTATTAATAAAATTAAATTTTATTCGAGAACATCCATCGGTTTCTTACTAAACTTCAACTATATCCGACGATCCTGCATACTTATCTCTTTTGTTGACTATATACCTACATACATACATACGTAAAGTCCATTGTGATGCTAACGCCATTCAATTTTCCAAACATGCACAGGACAACAAGCTGACCCACTTTTCACCAGGTTCTACGTTCTAAGAATTTTGTTTGAACAAAACATAGTCACTTACTATGTTTGTACTTACGTAGATAGTTAAACCGATCTGATCCCCTGAGGCCCCTCTCCACCCCCTTCCTCGATCCCCTGCTAGTTCGTCTTCTGTTTTAAACTCTGGCTTATCCACTTTATGCTAGGTTACTCCAACAGTAATAATCTTGTAATCCCTGCACATAAAGCATGTTGTTAAAAACATAAAATAAGAACGTTTTAAAACAAAATGAATGATAATTTATTCGCAGATCAGGAGTCTAGTCGCTCTTAGCCTGGCGACAAATTAACATCTGACAAGATTAAAATTAATGCAAATGCACTTAAGTTAATTAAATCAAAGTCGAATGAAGCTCTAGCACTTAGTCACAATTGTAGGATTATTTAAGCATTTGATTGTGAGTTACACTGACTAATGACGTCTGAACCCTTGAAGATAGGGGTGAGGAATTTGAGTAAGTACCTACTTTCATTTTGATCAACAGTATTTACGACAAAAAAAAAAACAGTGGCGCTCCGGGAGTGCCGACAGAAGTGAAAACAGAACACAAACAGAATACTTTGCCATCACTCACTGACATATCGGATACCTATACATTAAAATCGAGTACATGCCGAGGACAGCTGAACACATCCGAAGCAGTGTCGGTTACGGTAGCAGTGGCGCTAATTCAATGGTTTATTCCCGTCTCAAAAAATGCCCAACGTGCCTAAAAAAAATATGGTAACACTATACCAAGCTAGTGCTCATATTCACGAGCGGCACGTTGTACAGACGCCAGTACATCAACCTACGAAACTGTCAGATTTTCCCAATCAACTTTGAACCTTATTTTATAGTAATAAAGTTGAAAATCTATTAAAGAAATTTGACAGATTGTAGTAGGTTGATGTGCTGGCGTCTGTACATCAACGACAGACGACATAGACGCGTCGACGGCTGCCGGCGACAGAGGCAAACGGCAGCCGTCGACAATTTGCTGCTCCTGTATTTGAGCACCGTACTCAAACACACGAGCGGAATTTTGTCGACGGCTGCTGCCGACGCGTATCGACAGCTGCGGTTGCTTCTGCAGTAGACACGTGCCGCTCGTGTGTGTGTGTGTGAACACTTACAGGCAAAGTTGATCCGTAAAATATTATGATAAATCAGTTACCTACTATGAATCCTATGCACAATTTGCAGTTGATACAAAGGCATAGCTTATTGTTATGTTAGTGAAACATAAGCAAATCTATTGTTAAATACATACACGTAACAACATAACATTATGCACTGAGCTGTATTGTTTGATTAATGTTAATATTGTGTATTGTAAGGTTTCGCCTTGTCGCACAAATAGCTAGCAGGTAAATAATCAAAACATTCAATTCGCTGAACTTAGCTGATCCCGAAATCCCTGAGTGCAAAACTAGGTCATCGTTGTTATTAGCCAATATCGCTCATGGAATAAATCCTCTAATCATAGTAGACTTAGCAGTTACTTTCTACTAAATCATACATAGTGTAGAAATCACACGAGTGACGCGACGCGACACAAGAGTGACGTGGTTGTGGCATAGACAAAAATGACGTGCCGTAGAAGTGTCATGAAGTCCCAAAGACAAGTGCTTGACAAGAACTGTCGCAAGACTAACCACTCTGTCTAAGGCTTTTCACTGTCGTCAAGTCACCTGCATATATTGCACAGAAGATACCTAACCGTTTCTTTCGTTGAGTTGCTGACCACGGCTGAATGCGTAGCATGATCGCCATGGAAACAGAAGGAACGAAAGATAGATTGTAGACACATTTTTACGGCGTTTTTTTAAATGTCGAAAATGAAGAAAAGAAACCTTAATTTTGCGTAGAAAGCGAGAAGTCTATTCTTCTGGGGTAGAAATAGAAGTGGTCACGCTTCGTGTCCTGAACATAGTCCTGAACTGTCTCGTCTCCGCACTTTTTGAGTCTTTTATTATAATAAATGCATTAACTCTATATACCCTGAAATTAATCGAATGTACGATTGCTCTAGAGCTCAAATTATTGCCAACAGACCGAGGAGCAAACTTATTATTCCATGTATGATATTGTAACAATACGATCCATATCCCTTTGTGAGAGAAGATTGATAATGTATATCCCATAGCTGAAGTTAATTGCAATCAACCGGGCTACGTAATACGATATAAATATTTAACAATCACAATGTTGATGCAAACACGTCAGCTCAGACGAATCTTTTCGGTCACAATTTAAATATTAAATTATTCGACTTTTTCAGTATTGATGACGTCGACTGAAACGAGTAAAAATTTAAAATATATTTTGAAAGCGGTACAAAGATAAATAATTTCGTTACGTTATGAAGGTAGGTAGTTGATACAGAATTCTTAATTCGGTTTATAAAGTTGACCAAATTAAATGAATATTCACGTGACCACAGGGCTGGCCTATTTTTAACCGACTTCAAAAAGGAGGTTCTGTATTCGACCCGTATGTATGTATGTTTGTATGTCCGCGATTTTCTCAAAAACTAATAAACCAATTTTAATCATTATTAATGTGATCTACTTACTTTCAGGAAGAATTTAGTATATAATACATTAGGTAATTATTCTTATGCATAAAGTTATATGCATAAATGTACTGCATCTCCGGCATTTCTATGCGAATTTTGATGATTCTTCTAGTCGTTGTTTTAAATTCTTCAATGCACTAGTGTCAATTGAATTTGTGTGGGGTAGGTACAACAAAAAATTGAAAAATAAAAACATTTTTTACAAAAAAAAAACAACTGACTTCAAAAAAAAACACTACAAAGTGATAAATAACTTTAATTTCGGAAGTCGGTGTCAAAAAACAAAAATGCGGAACTAACGACACCGACTTCCGAAATTAAAGTTATTTATCACTTTGTAGTGTTTTTTTTGTAAAAGCGTTTTTTTTTGGCCAAAGAATCAGCATCACCATGTAACGTGGCCATTTGGGCACTTTTCCTGTTGACATCGTGGCAGCGGTGCAGACAAAATTGATGCTCTGTAATTCTTTTCCCTCTTTTCTATATACATGTAAATATTATTTGTAGTATTTTAAACCCTTGTTTCCAATTAATAAAATGAATATTTTAAAATCAAAAATAATAAAATAAAATAAACTAAAATACTATATAGGTATATGCTTCTAAAATATTAGGGATTTATTTTAAGGTAAATTCGTATTCCACTTACATTCATCTCGTTTTTGGAAGCAACCCAGCTGACCAGCAAAATCGCAGGGATCTACCTACTTGTTTCTGCAAAGCAAAAACAAACGCTGAATTAGCTGACTGATACGGACCATTCTAGAAATGTAGGTCAGGGAATAAAGAAATCGGTCAGGCGTTTTCTGATCTCCACAAACAGTTCAAAGGAGACTTTATTTAACGAGTATTACGGTCAGCACAAACGTTTAGCATGAATATAAGCTGCTAAGAGAGGACAAACAAAATCTAGTTAACATAGTAAACGTGTTATGACAAACTAAGTTTTCTATGCATTCACAATACAAACACCTAGCTAGAAGTACCAAGGAGGTTCTAGACGAGTTGAAAGGAATTTCTGCAAGGAACATGCAAGTATGCAGATGTTAATGAAATTATTTCTGGGAAAGTAAGATCTGAGACGGGTGCAATGCCCTGAGTGCTGCCAGCAATTTGCATTTTGAATACTAATGACGGGGAGCACTCACTACGGCGACATCGCCGTATTCGCCGTGAACACTATAGAATAATAATAAAATTGCACGAAATGTAATTATTGATTACAATGTTGCAGGCTTTACAATGAAGCGAGGGGGAAATTGTTTGCCTGCTTTGTTAATAGCATTAAAAGCAATTTTATAGAAATGTTTCGCCAGCGGGAACAGACTGAAACGCTTTTTATGTAAACACAACAATAATACGCCAAGAAGATTCGACAAAACCGAGAGGGAGAGAATCCGCCCAAACACTTAACCGCTTTAAAGCAATTCTATTCGACTTCAAAAACCGGGACTAATGTCAGAAGAATAAAAAGTACATCAGTGGCTGTTAGCTGTTCAACAAATTGTCCATTTTGAAATTTTCGAGCGACTCACAGCCTGCAAAAACTGTTCTCAGTAGCGGACAGGGCGACTGGGCGATAAGGAATGCTTTTATTAAATTTTCTCGCATCGCCTGACTAATGCTGCCCAGCTGACGCGTATCCGACACACTTACTTTCTCTTTTTCGCTCGCTTGGAAATTTATACGGATTGCTAAACACTGTCGTCATATTTTCCACGAATTTACTGGCTGGGGACCATTTTGATACGACATTATTACGAAATAATAACGTTTCAGTTAACGTTAAATTTCTAACAATAAATAAGCTGTAAAATAACAATTGAGTCGCTCTAAAATACTCTAAATTAATACGGTAGCTGTCTAGAACAACAGATCTTCGTAAACTTGTATTTAATCACACCGTTTCTAACTTAATCAATCTAAATGAACAACGGATTAAATGGGGCGATTTAAAATTGGCTAACATTATTGAACATCTACAATAGCGAAACGTTTGTTCGGTTCACATTAATTAAGAATGTTCGTTTTGCGAACACTACAGTCGATGGGAGGGAGCGCTCAGCCCATTCGATTCCACGAAATTCATTAATTAATTTAAACATTCAGCCTTAATTATCGAACTCTTCAATTAAAAATGCCTTTTAATTTGTTGCTTTATTTATTTACTCTATTACACTCGTTAAGTTAAATGCAAATATCGGACTTTTCGCATGTAAATCTATGTTTATCGTCGGACCATCGGCGGTTGTAATAAACGAGTAATGAATGGTGTAATTATGTTTAACGGTGCTAATTACTTATGGGGTGATTTAATGGCGATCAAACACGTCCCCGAGGTTTAATTCAATTTGACCTTCAAGTGAATCATTGAGTGGTGTTCATGGTCGGTAATTTCTGATTCAATTTGGAGACGTCAGAAAGCCTTTCTAAAATCACGATTTCTCTTAGAGTCACCTGAAATTCTATTTCCGCAATATTGTTCTAAAATACCGCTTTACCCGTAAACTCCAACAATGGGTTTACGCTCGAGAACCAGAATTTTGAGATCGTCTTCAAAGAGAACGAATTCCTTATCCTTACGTAGGCAGCTACGTATCACTGAATCAGAAACTTTTAATGGTGCGACTCGTCAGCAATCTGTCTGCGGGACTCTAAAGAAGGCATTCTATCAGAACGTAGCGTAATACGATCGAAGAAAATGTCCTCCCGTCGTAAAACATCTCCGCATTTGGTTTTTGGACAACAAGCCGAAAACGAATGACACAGCTTAAATAGATTTGATTTTTGCGGTAAAATCCTGTCTGAAATCTAGACACGAAAAAGAAATCCAGACTAAAGAATTGTCAGCAAGAAAATATCACCTTTAAAGTCTTTTCTTGTTTTATTTTTATTTTTTACTTGATATCGTTGACATGCACAGTATTTACCGACTGTTTACATTTAAGAGTAACAAGGAAATCTTTCGTTCCAAGGCAGTGACACAGTAACATCTAAAGGTTACTGATACATTTGTTATATATATCATAATAAAAATAAATAGATGAATCGATTTTACCTGTGGCGTAATGTAATTATTTACGGCTTTTAATCGGTGTTTTCACTTTTGTAATTAGGGGTCATTAGAGCAGGAGTATCAGAGGAATCACGAAGCAATTACCGACATTGCTGTCATAAATTAATCCAATGTCAAGATCAGCGTGTCATATTGTCAGTAGTTGTGTACTGTAGTAACATACCTACAGCTCGAGTAAACCCCCATTTACACGATATAAGTGTGTTACCTGTGAAATACTTTTTTTTTTGTTAGCCTATGTCCCACTGCTGGGCAAAGGCCTCCCCTTTTTCTTCCAAACCTCCCTGTCTTGTGCGATCTCTGCCCATGTTGGCCCTGCAAATGATATTAGATCGTCACACCACCATCGCCTTGGTCTACCTCGACGGCGATGTCCTGCCTCAGGCGTCCAGTGAGCGACGATCTTTGCCCATCTCTCCGGGTGCATTCGTGAGACGTGTCCGGCCCACTCCCACTTCAGCCTGGCCGTTTTTTCTCCAACATTCGCTACTTGAGTTATGGAGCGCAGCGTGGTGTTTCTTACTCGATCTGTGATTTACAATAAAATTAATCTACTGATTAGACGGCGCAATTTTTATTGTTGCTTCAGGTTACAGTATGCCACGGGAAATTAAATCACACCGTATACATTAGGCTTAAGATAAACTGTGGATGTATACGAACGATGGGTGGTCAATAATAATGTCCTTAAAGTCGCGACGGTGTGACAGACGGACATCTCACGTGCACATCGTCTAGAGCTTGTTATTGGACAAACTTTCCATGTGACCACTTCCAATACTGCTTAGTCATATTTTCTCGAAGAAATATCTACTTGCAGTGTACAGAATTTTCTTTAGTTGTTATTTATTTTTAACAATCTACGTGAAGGATATATCGGAAGAAGGAATTAGATGTTTTATTGGGTTCCCTATCCATTTGCATAAAATTTTGAGACCTAATATATCTTGGCATACTTTTGTTTCTCCTAATTATATTTTCGCATAACATTATTTACGCATAACAGCATACGCATAATTTTTTAAGCATAATTTCTTTACTCATAATAATGATTAAGCATAACATTCTAAAGCATAAATTTAGCATGCTCGTTTTATTTCTAACGACGTCAGGTCGACGGAGCCCCGCTGCACGGGGCTCCTATTTTTGTCTGCAGGGTTTAAAGGAACCTAACCAAACCGAACCTCGGGGTGCCCCTGACGTCGTTTAGTATTATGCGAATTAAATTTATGCCAAAACAAATAAGCCTTAAAGATAATTATGCCAACATAAACTGTATGCCAAAAAAAATATGGCAAAGTATTATTATGACAAAACAAATTATGCCAAAATAGTTATGCCAAAGTATATTAGGAAAAAGAACGTTATGCGAAAAGAAGGGATCCCGTTTTATTGGCATACACTTTATTGATATTTCCGCCATGTTGGTGGTTTATGGGATTCAAACTTTGTGCTTGCCGTGTTATAAAAAGCAACGAAACGATTATAATTACCTACTTAAGAGAAAGTCTGCCTGATTCTTGAGGGTCAATAAGAACGTCATCCGATGACTAATCCGTTTGTCAATAGCGTAGGTAATAGTCATTAAGCTCTATACTGCACCTCTACTGGCTGACACTACTTACTGACAGTGGATTTGCTTACTGGCTGAAAAAGAAACATATTAAAAAATACATGCGAACACTGCCATGAAATATTGGCATGCATTTCCGCTCTCCGAATACGATACCAACACAACATAACTTACCTTTTTTATCTTCAACAATGTAGTATATTCGATCCTATACTTCTTTTGAAGCCTTATCATCGTATTATTCACATACTCCGGGATCCTTTTACCATTTTGTAGGACCTTCGAAGAAATGACACCGTTTGTACCGATACTGCAGCATCTGTGAGGTTGGTTTGATCTGATTTTTATTCAAACACAGTTTTATGCCAAGGACGGACCCGAGATATTGTTTACAAAGCATAAAGAAGAGAAATGAAGACTAGTGGAGCCCTGGCGTACGTTGGCTTGCCTGCGGTTGTTGTGTGGTGCATATGATAGGAGGTAGAGTGAAGCCGCAAACGATGTGGATAATGGTAAAGCCTTAACTTTTATAGGTAGCCTATTGCCATTATTTCCAAGCAGCATTCAGTTTCTATTTAGAGCTTTATGTCATCACTGTATCTTTACCGTGCGCGTTATTGGATTTTTCCATTAGGAATTTCCCAATTTCCCAGTAACAGCCCGGATACCCTCGTACCTCGGAAAGCACGTTAAGCCATTGGTCCTACGCCTGATCTCTCTACGGTCGTGTCGGATTGCCGTCCCATCTAGGTATGCGAGTAAAGGAAGAGTGCACATACCAGTGCCCACACTTATGCACTACAATATCTCCCGCGTAGATGGCTATTTTCTGCTGAGATTGGCGGCCGAGGCCGAAATTCGGCCTGGAGGCCTATTTTTATCATTACCGTGTTGATAAGCAGTCTTAGCAGGTGTGTGATTTGGATATCCTTTTTGGTTGAAGCATTTAAATGGACCAGGTTAATATCATTGGTCAGCATTGTCTCGGTTGATCAATATTGCGTTAAAATCCTTTTACCATTCTAGCGTTTACTTGCTTATTAACGGCGTGGTCAATCTCAATGCTTCAAAATGTCATGTCTCCATCGCATCCGCTTATAATTTAAACACTTCATCAGCATTTGCATTCTGGGCGGCGCTGCCGGGACCATCCCGGGAAACTCTCCCGCCGGGACACTATCTGAATAGGTATGTATTTCCAAGTAGCCTAACTGCCACGTAAAGATATATGTAGACGTGTAATTGTTTCTGCTTCACTCAAATCACTTCAGGTATTTCGAAACTGTTATAATTGTTTCTAGTTATATCGAAACTATTTATCCTGGCTGCCAACTGTATTAATTTTAGTTCCTATGTTCTCTAAAGGTTAGAGTGAGGTCCAAGGTAAGCCTACTCATTCTGGGAATTACGTCTCGTTTATTTAAGTTATGAACTGCGATGGTAACTAGATTGAAATCCATTTCTATGTAATAGATGGCAGCACGTGTACCGTTTTCAATACCGTAGTCAGAAACAATGTGATTTCGGTTGATGGACGATTTCTTAGTCGTTTCAATAATTTAGTGTTGAATACATCAATGCATTTAATGAATAGATACGACATCGTCATTCCAAAATGAGATAAATATAGAACTGCTATCTGCATTAATTCTATTCAACGACATACAAGCACTATTGAAAACCCATTGAAACCTACAATGAAACTAACAAATTCTATTGTATCAAGTATTACTATTAGTCTTTTCAACGTATTTTCTGTATTGTTCAGCGGATATATTTCGTTGTTTTGCTACGGGATGTGTTCCACTTACAATATGGTGAAAAATCGTCTGTTTACCGGGGTTCTAGCCAAGAAACTAACAAAAGCCACTGTTCTGTATCTACAAAAATTTACTTAATAGTATTTGGCAGAGGGAACTCTTCCAAGCGAGCGGCTGGATTATAAAAATTACTGGAATAACGAGCGGCTTTCTGGGGAAATTGTTGAGTGTTTACGTACTTGGTAAACTGTGGCGTTTAAAGGTTGGGATAGTGATATTTTTAGTCACGTTTAGCTATAGCTACATACCTTATAAAAGCATGATATTTTTTCGTCGAAAGGTTTCCTTTGTACAGACGCCAACACATCAAGCTTCTACAATCTGTCAAATCTCTTTAATAGATTTTGAACTTTATTACTTAATTATAAGGTTCAAAGTTGATTAGGAAAATTTGATAGTTTCAGGTAGCTTGATGTGCCATCAATCGTATTGTTAAGATTGTATACTCTTCTTTTCTTATGATTCTGGCTCTCCTTAACCCAAAGGGTGCCAATGGATTACTAAGCCTCCGCTGTCCGTCCGTCCGTCTGTCTGTCAACGGGCTGTATCCCATGAACCGTAATAGATAGACAGTTGAAATTTTCATAGAATGTGTATTTCTATTGCCGCTATAATAACAAATAATAAAAATAAAATAAAGGGGTTCACGTATAAGGAAAGTGATTCTATAGAAATATGTAGTCTAAAGACGAATAGGTACAATTTTATTTACGCACTTTTATTACCAGTAATTTCCTCCAAGATTTACTTACGTGGCATACAGTATTGGATGTTTACTACTTAATAGTATTTTGTAGATACTGCATGTTTTTTTCCGGGCTCAGAATATGATTGGTAGGATAATAAAATACAAGGAAATAAAATAAAAGATGTCATGTCAATCATAAAATAGAGGTAGAGTAATGCATAACTAGGTAATTTTAAATGACAACCGTATTGGTTTTGTGTTTTATTATGAGCCCTACCTATACAAAATTACGCAAACTGAGTAAATCAGGTGCGCAAAAGCGGTAAATAGAATACCTTATTCACAAACGATACACTCACTATACGAATGCATTTAATCCATTCACTAGAAGTTAATATACAGTCGTCGCATCTCATTTGTCTTCGATTCATCTACCACCCATCACGGCACAACCACATCGTTCCGAATTTGGTAGTGTAGAGATTTGCATTTAAAGCGAGTTCCTACCACGACGTTATCGCGACTCCGCGGCCCCGGCTCAATGTCTCCCCACTCTCCTCTACAAAAAGGTCCCATAGAAAAATGGGCGAAAGGATTTTTTTGGAAAAGCTTGGCAACCCTTTTAGACGCTGTATTAAAAAGAAAGACGTATCTACGCTGTCTTTGTGAAACATCGTCTCTTCCGAGACTGCTGAAATAAGTGAACCTACCTGTTATGTTCAAGATGTAGGTCAATGCATGCAGTTGCTGAAGTCTGGAGATTTCATAATAAAAGAGAGAATTTACTTTAAAATTCGTTTGAGTTTACAACTGCGCAGTTTATTTAAAAGGGTAGTCTATAAATTAAATTTTAAAGTAACGTAATGATGATTCCTGCTCGTCGAAAATAAAACTGACAACTGAATAATAAAAATAATATATTGCGAGATAATTTTTTCTTTCAACAAAAAATTTTAGTCACACGATATTATTTCGCTCTTTGTGCCTTCCGACCTCTGTATATTTCATTAAGTGTACCTAGAAATAGACCCATAACATCACAAAGCCACATAAAATTGTGTCTAAATTCAATTTTGTAAAATCTCATAAAACTACGCAAATTATCTTTTGATGTTACATCAAACGCCGTGTAATAAGCATGTTCATGGCAAAATTAGCGTGTTACATTTTTCTCACACGTTTGCGTTCGCGGGCCCTTACGGAGTGGTATCAAAATAAAACGCCTTACGCTTTGGCACATTTCAACGAAGTTCCCTGGTTCCCTGCAGGTAGTCCTAACTTCAAAGCGGCTTACAAACGGACGCCCCTAGACAACATTCGCTAATTCACTTTGATGTCAACCCTCGCGCCCCTTCCTTCACCCCATCCAGTAACGAGAAAACGCGCCTTAAAACTTTAAACCAAGCGCGATGTAAAATATTATTAAACGCGCAACAAAGAACGATGACCATATTTGTATGAGACCCGTCCCCCCCTTCAACAGAACTTTTGTATGTATTAGTAGGTTCACAAAGGTCTATAAAAGGACTAGCAACCAGTTTTAATTTCAAAATCCATGGGGTTTAAAAATAAAATTAAAATTAAAAAATCGTTTTATTAATTTTTCCTAATTCGCTAGGCCCGTCTCCCGCCCTGCAACAGATCTTTTGTATGTGCTATCAGGTTCATAAAGATCTATAAAAAGACTAGCAACCACTTTTAACTTCATAATCCATGGGGCTTAGAAATAAAATGAAAATTAAAAAATCGTTTTATTCATTTTTCTAATTCGCTAGGCTCGTCCCCCGCCCTGCAACAGATCTTTTGTATGTGTTATCAGGTTCATAAAGATCTATAAAAATACTAGCAACCAGTTTTAACTCCAAAATCCATGGGGTTTAGAAATAAAATAAAAAATCGTTTTATTTATTTTGGGATAAAGTAGTGTCTTGTTGTCGCGGGCGCTATTTTGAATCCTGAACGCAACGAAGGATTCTAGGTTTGACTTGACTCCTGAGCGAAGCGAGGGAGTTAAGACTTGAATCCTGAGTGCAGTGAGGGATTCAAGCTCGCCCAAGACGAAGACACCCGCGTCTCCGTCGTGGACGAGCATATGGCAGTTGTCCCACCGCCGGCGAGGAAGCGACTAACTGTCGGCTGTTTTCTCGCTCAAGAAACGTACAATAGATATATATTCCGTGTAAACAAAAGAGATGCATATATTAACAGTTGATCGCTGACTGTTCACACTGCCGGCGAGGAGTCGCTTCACTGGTTTGTCGATGAGCGACAAGAGCTATCAAAGATAATACTCGCCTAGCGATACTCGCTCAGCGATGGTCGCTTGGTGGTCAGAGCTCACGCCGAGAGAAACCCCTGTGAGACTAACCGCCCCGAGCGAGTGGTGCGAGTAATCGCCCGTCGCAGTCGAAAACTCGCTGATAGCCCAGCGACAAAACTATCGGAACTACACACACGCTGCTCGCTGCTCGCCAACTCGTTTTCAGTTGCTAGTTCTACTCGCTAATCGTTCATCGCCGCGCACCGGTGGGACAACTGCCTGCCTATAGGAATAGAAAAAAATGGACGAGTAACGAATGACGTTTTCTGTTTTTTAAGGGTCAAATCACACCGAGATGGCAGCAAAGCGGCGAGCAGTTTCAGTGTCATATAATTTTAAACTTTATCTTCATTAGTATAATACATAGTATCGCTTGAGAAACTTGAAAGGTCGCGCGGCCGCCCGTGGCGCCGCGAGCACTCCGACGACTCAAGTTTCTCAAGCGATACTATGTATTATTCTGATGAAGATAAAGTTTAAAATTATATGACACTGAAACTGCTCGCCGCTTCGCTCCCATCTCGGTGTGATTTGACCCTAAATGGCATCTCCTAATTGATCTTGAGAGGTTTGAAAATCAAAGAATATGGTTTACTTACAAACTCTTATTTTGTGCCAAAAATATTAACATTAAAACATGATTTTTCTCGGAATATCCTGCACTTTTGAGAGATGTCGTCGTAGTAAAAATTGATCACCTTGCTAAGACGGTTTGAATGAGATACATTTTAAGTTTGTTGGTCGATGTAAGGCTTGGGGGGACGTCCTAGCAATAAACATTAAAACATTATTTTTCTCGGAATATCCCGCACTTTTGAGAGATGTCGTCATAGTAAAAATTGATCAGCTTGCTAAGGCGGTTCGAATGAGATACATTTTAAGTCTTGTGGTCAATGTAAGGGTTGGGGGGCGTTGTGACGAAATTAACACTAAAACATGATTTTCTCGGAATATCCCGCACTTTTGAGAGATGTCGTCATAGTAAAAATTTATCAGCTTGCTAAGGCGGTTCGAATGAGATACATTTTAAGTCTGTTGGTCAATGTAAGGGTTGGGGGGACGTTGTGACGAAATTAACACTAAAACATGATTTTCTCGGAATATCCCGCACTTTTGAGAGATGTCGTCATAGTAAAAATTAATCAGCTTGCTAAGGCGGTTCGAATGAGATACATTTTAAGTCTGTTGGTCAATGTAAGGTTGGGGGGACGTTCTGACTCATCGTCCTTTCTAATATTTTTACAAACGAGAAATTGTTTTCAAACTTCTTTGAATGGAAATTTTCCCGACTCCTCGTGGAAACAACAAAAAAATATTCAAGCGATTTTTTTTTATTAATTTAAAAAAGCAGAATTAGAAACATCACTTTGAAGTTTGCATTCTTTGTATTTGAAATTCGTAAAATAACCAAATTGGTTTTTTGCTGTTATTTTACGACACTTGTATTATTTTAATAAAATTCAGTTAGATTACTTTAACATAAACAATACCACATTCTGTAGGTACACACACTATAGGCATACTTCTCCAGTCTCCATAGTCTCCTACTCCCATTGTTAGCCGATAAAGGTATTAGGTGCACAACAGTGTTATTCGTGACTACTGAACCTAACCTCTACTACAAGGCCTTCCCAATAGGTAGTACTAGCTAAACTAATTTAGAATATAAAACATGGGATAGTCTGCCTACGTCATGTACCTTCAGATCTATCTTTAATTAAAAACACAGGTACACTATTCTGCTCTAAAGCGACGCAAAATATTTGCGGCACTGTAATAGCAATTGTAACGCAATTGTTGGCCCAGGTTTGCACGGGCGCGTTTTCCCCGCGGTGATTTTTTTTCGCGCCCTGTTTTTTCAACGTACCGTACTGCCTAACGCCGAGAGTTGAAATTCAAACTCAAAGCATTTATTTCAATTAAACCGTTTACAGGCACTTTTGAACTGTCAAGAAGTCGGTCAGTCAGAAAATATGAAGCTAGATGCCCATTTCAAAGCGTAGGTACCTATGGAGAAGAACGGGCAACAAACTCCATGGACATTCTTTTAATAAATTAATTTTTTTCAAAATTATTAGTTACGTCATAAATGTTGAATTTATAATTATATACGAACTATGTTAAATAAAAGATGTACGCGTTAATAGCGTCCAGAGTACAGCAAATAGTAACAAAACAACAATCCAAAAATAAAATAATTAAAAATAAGCCGGGGCAGCTAAGTGATGTTGAAAATCCAACAGAATGTTTTTTTGACGAGTGGGATGCGCTCTGTTGGGAATCTCTGTGCTCGGCTCAATATCGAGAGTTGAAAATCCAGTGCGCGATGAAATCCCGCCGCGATATTTGTACGTCCGTGCGAACGTGGGCTTACCGCACGATGCGGCGTCAAAACGCATGCATTTGCGTCGTAGCTCTTGCGTAGCAGCAATAAAACGCACCGACATATTTTTCACTCATACTCAATACATTATCCTCAAAATATTCAAGCAATCATCTACATTAAAGATAAACCTGTCCAGATACACTCCCAAAAACACATAAAACAATATTGATATTAGCATATGAAGCCCTGGTCGCAGTTAATACATATTAAGCTTTCAGCCATATTGCTTTGTGAAAGGCCAGCGGTTACAACGAGCTTTCATAACGTAGATTGAAAACGATACAAAGCAACCACAAGAACGCTTTGTGGTAAATTTCGCGTCTCTTTTGTTTAGAACTAAACTGGCCAACAAACTCGAGGTTGGTTGTTCATCTAACAACGGACATATCTGTGGGATGAGCTTAGCTACTTGAGGTAAATACTTTATAGTCTTAGGTATGCTTAGTTTTAATGAGGCATGTTTGGAAGCGGTTTGTTAAAAGTATGTGCGGTTATGTTGATGAAAAGTTGTTTTGAGAATGTGTTGTTTTTTTTGTTAACTAAGTTGACGGTAAAATGTACGTTAAGGGTTGGTAATCCTTGTTTTTCTGCTCACACCACTTTAGATCGTACCTATGGGTAAGCAAAAACTAATCTATTTCACAATTTTGCAATCTTTGATGTAGAAGTAAAACGTTGAATACAGTAGCGATCACAAATAGCCGGTTTTAGTCGCCCGAATAATTTTAGTGATCGGGCTAAAACTGTATTTGTAAAGGCTGGTTTAATCGGTAAATGTTCGTACTGCCATGCATCCTTTTATCTATTGGCAATCAAACTAAACTATCGAAGTAAAAAAACCTAAATGCTGCAATCTGCAATGTTAGACGAACACACACACCCATTATTTGGATTCGCAGTTTACACCATTTGTTTTTTATACCTATCTGTTAACATGCGTTTTGTTAGGATATATTTCTTTGAATCTAAAAAATAACTATCCAGAGAAAATGATCGATTGCCACTTTTTTTCAGTAGGGCACTAATGCCGAGTTCCAGCAGTACCTAGTTCATTACTCATCATCTGCCTAGCCTTGTCCCAACTATGTTGGGGTCGGCTTCCAGTCTAACCAGATGCAGCTGAATACCAGTATTTTCCTACCCAGTTACTGGGTAATACGATACCCCTTGGTAAGACTGGTCTGGTTGTCAGATTTTTCGGGCTTCTGACGACCCGTAAGGACTGTCAAAGATCCACGAATAGCAGCCGGGACCAACGGCTTAACGTGCTTTCCGAGGCACGGACGGGTCTTGGTATGTAAAGATGGTCACCCATCCACGGACCAACCGCGGCAAGCGTAGCCTAACCTGATCGATCGACCCGTGCGGTACCTCGCCACAAGCCCCTATTCCATTACTACTTACCTAAATTTTTGCCTGTAGCCTGAAGCGCCGTGCTTGACCGATGCGGTGAATGCCTAGAAAATGGCTTGCTGCCCAGATACTGATCGATCCTATGAACCCATCTTCCCGGAGACAGTGCTTTTTTGAGGCCATATGGTTCTCTGCCCTCCTTTTTTAATATACAAAACAAAATAATATAAATAAAATAATTAGTCAATGTTTAATGTTTAAGTCGATGATACCCTCATCGATTCTCTCTACTACCGAGATTTTAGCTTAGAGAGCTTTAGAGTTTTTGTTCTTTTGCTGTTTTTGTTTTCATTTATTAGTTTATAATTTTTTTTATTTGTAGCGTGAATGCTGTGTTTTTTTCTTCTCTTTTATTGTGAATGCTGTGCACGTCTGTAATTGACGTAAACACTAGTCCATGTCTCTGTTCTCTGTTATTTGTAAATGTTTGTGTTTGTGTTGTTGATGTGCCTTAATAATAAATTAATTAACTAATATACATGTGCTGATTATTATTAATATTTTAAGACCGATGGGTTTTAAGTTATGTAAATATTATACATCGTAATATAATGCATCAGAACTTTAAAAAAAAAATCCAACAATGTGAGAACAATTTAAAGAAATAAAACCTAATGCCTACAGTTACAATACAATTACACAATAAATGTATCTAATACCTACATTCAGTAATCATGACATAGATACAAAATGTCCCACACTGAATTGGAACTAAAAGATAAAAGCACAATTAACATTCCCGATTGTCTGGCAAAGGTAACAGACATTCGCGCCTGATCACAACTAGATAAATCAAAGTAGGCTAATCAAATCAAAGATTTAATAGCTACCATTACGCAACCAACATTACTAATAACATTCACAATCGACTCGTGAACATGTGTTTAGCTTGTCCCTATTTTAATGGATCTGTAGAACACGTAATTACCAAGGAATCTACCCGCCGTTTGTGAGTTAAAAGGGCTCTGTATGCAAATGTTAGGTGCGCAATGTGCGACTATGTTGCCAGCTATTTGCATTGTCTAGCATCCTAGTTACGACTCAATTATCTTCAGAAAGTAAGGAACACCAATTAACATCCTTTTATGCTGTCCCTACTTCAGTCGGTAAAAAACGAGTTTCGCAATACTCGACAACTTTCATTTACTGCTCGCGAATTCTTCTCTCAGCGAGAGTCCACCTTTTATTTTGGTACACAAAGACCAACTTTTAGTTATTCGATCGCAAAATTATTGTTGTAAGTGGGTAAGGAGTGATGCACACTCATTTGCAAGTGTCTGCGGCTAGATTACGTTTTGACATGTCTTAACAAACGTAACCAGTTGAACGGGAGTCGGATCGATTTGTTTTATTAATTTAAAGATTACTTTGTGAATAACGACTGTGCTCTCTAGCTTAGTTAGAAACAGAAATAACTTGAAATTGAATCATGATAAATGGTTATTTTAAAAGGAGTATGTGTCATTCTACAAGTTTGTGTTTACGAAATGTTGCGTGGTGTTTCTGTATTGTGAAATACTTGGGAGGTAGTATGGAATAGTTGCAACTAAAATATATTTATGTAAGCATTAAAAGCAAATAAGTCAGTGACAGCATAAACGCACAAACATTTCTACGCGGACCATAGAATGGGAACCGCAGCACAAGCGTACAGACGCGACTAAAATTGTTATCAGAATTCTTCTTCGAGCTTCTTTATAAGTAGGTACGTTAGCTTCTTTATAAAAGGTATGCTCGTATAAATATGTTGTGGAATTATCTAAATATTGAGACTTTAAAATTCCTCTGACTTTGAAGAATATTTCGTAAGAAATTCATACAAATATGCATGTAGTCAGCGAAGAAAATCTACATCAAACTACTGATTTTGGACATCGGAAAATTGAGATGCGATACTTGACAATTTCAATCAAACTTAATGACCAAACAGGCAAGTAGCATAACCATAAACATTTTCAGAATCACCACTATGTTTGTGATAGAAATCTCTCTATAACATTACAAAAATCTTGTAAAAAAACGCCTAAATTCTCTTAAACAAACCTATTGTTAGCGGAGGTACGAAAGCTTGGCGGTGTTAGCGGCAAAGCAGGTGCCAACCCGAGTTCCATTCAATATGGCCCTATTGTACCATTATGGGTAATCGAGATACATTTAGAACGAGATGAGGTGTCGAATTTATTACAAATATTGCCTTGTACGTGGGCTATTTGCTATTATTATTGTGCAAGCAAGCAGTTTTGGTATTGGAAAAAGTATGATAAGCTCAGGTGCGAAGTGGGTGGGTATTCTGGATGTGGTTTGATATCGAGTTAGCGAGTTAATGCGGAAATATCGTGGATAAATGCCATAACAGTCAATCAGTCTTACTAAAGGGTATCGTATTACCCAGTAACTGGGTTGATAATTGGGTAAAGGCTAGGCAGATGATGATGATGCAATGCCATAGTACAGATAACAAATTGTTAGAAAGGAAGAGAGTTTTATCCACCTACTTCAGGTTTAGGATCATTGACGCTATTTGTGTTATCCAAACCCGTGACTATTTATCTCTTTTCACAATAACTTTCGTGAGGTTCTTGTTGGTGGCCTTAACACATTTCTTTTCCCACAGCATTTAAATTTTTCTGGCAAACTCTAGCTTCTAACGTTATCCTAAAGTCTCATTATATAATAAGTACCCTTTTATATGTATATTTATGTACTAAGTTTATGATCCCAAATTCCGTTGGTCATGTCTATAAAACTGAAAGCATTTTAGGTCATAAAGTGTCCCTTAGCCGTTCATAGGGGATGTTTAGTAGGGTGAGCTCGCTGAGCTCATATCTACATGTTTCGTTAAGACCTAGCATTTTTGTGGACGGCCACCAATGTTTTATTACATGCTCGTTTAAGGCATTGTTTGGTTTTTAGCGTAGCATTACATTTTTGTGAACTACATAGCTACTTTTATTTCACGTCTTTCATAATACAAATTATTTGTGAATTTATATTTTCAGTTTTTTACAGTGCAGTTTTGCAGCTTTTAGCGTTAGTTGACGTCCGGTTGACGCCGCGTTAACGCTACACTAACGTGGCGTGTACGTGTCAGTCTCGACACTAAGGTCATATTGACGCTACATTAGCGTCGCTTTATCGAAGCGTATACGTCCGATGAATGCCGAAGTTAGGTGCGTAAGTTCCTTACTTACCCCTATGGCATTCACAAATACATATTTTGTATTCATTTTTGTTTCAAATTGTTGTTTATTACGTTTTACACACATTCATTTACTTAATTGCATTTTTGCATTTGTTGTCAAGGAAGACTGATTGGCTCGCGACCGCAGTCGTTGAAATGTTCAGTTTTATTGCAATGTCAGAGCGTTAACATTTTTGTTTATTTATAGAACCTTTATTTTGTGTGGTGTGCCTATCTTTGTACGTAGATAGGTAGGTATACGCATGGAGTCATAAGCTACCCACGCCAGTCGTAAAAGTTGATTGGCTTAAGGATTAGGTTCCCTTCTATATAGTAGGTAAGTCTGGTTACCTACAAGGCCATATAATATATGTACTTACTTATTATGTTGTTACCAGCTGCCTAATACTTAAGTTTGTGTTTTTCTCTCCAATACAGAAGTTTTCATACCTACTATTATTTTTTTCTCGCCAATCATTAGTTTCTATAAGGGCTGATTTTTCCATCGCTAGATAATTTTTATTCGAGGAATAAAATTGACGTTTGACAGTTTTTGTAAGAAATAACTGTTAAATTTTCAAAATAACATAATTATCATCGTACCTACCTCGAATAAAAGTTATCTGGCGACGGAAAAATCAGCTCTAAGGCAACTAAAATGTATTGAAGCTCTCGAAGTTTCAGGCGACATAGCGTAATCAGCCTATAATATTCCAACTACTGAGACACAGGTCTCCTCTCAGTGAGAGGTAATCCACCACACGGGCCCGGTACGGGTTGGTAGTTGTCACAATCATGTCTTTGAATTTTTGATTCTAGTACATGCCGGTTTCCTCACGATGTTTTCAATGTAAAGTGTTATCCCCGGCCTTCACTGCTCTTAAACTTCTTTTCAGGCTACACTTTGGCCCAAATACCCCAAATAAATCACCCACTAATTGTAAGTTTACTACCAGAGATCATACGTGTACAATACATAGTTCTGTACACAAGGCGTCTAAGTTTCGCAGCATTAGCAGACAACTTAGCATAGACAGTTACGTAGGAATATGTGTGGTGCGGTGTACCACTGATGTATTTACGACGCACCCGAACCGACGTGTTGTCTCATCCGCGTAATTTAATCGGCATTATGATGCTGGCTTTGTAATTAATTAACTCTCTATCCACTTTATATTTCGGAATGGACGAAACTACTGCAATATTGAAATACACAAACTGACTGTAGGAGTTTTCGCTTGCTTTATTTTGAACTGAAATGACTTCAACATTTGTATGGAGTTAATTTAAATTTCAAACTGCTCTGAAAATGGTCTGACTGCATTTTGTCTTAAATACCTGTTGCTTTTCTCGTTGCTAAGATTAAACACCTAAAATTGTAAGACGCCTTTACATACCTCATCATCTGCCTAGCCTTTTCCCAAGTATGTTGGGTTAGGCTTTCATTCTCATTGGATGCAGCTGAATACCAATATTTTACATGAAGCGACTGCGTTTCTGACCTCAAAACCCAGTTACTGGGTAATACGATACCCCTTGGTAAGACTGGTTGTCAGACGACCTGCAACGACTGCCAAAGATCCACGAATGACAGCCGTGACCAATGGCTTCACGTGCTTTTTGAGGCACGGAGGGGTCTTTACATGTAAGATGGTCACCGATCGACGAACCAACCGCGGCAAGCGCAGCTTAACCGGAACCCGTGCGGCTGTTATTACTTAACCCCAAGCCCCTTCACATACTACTCTATATAAATAAAAATGAATCGCTGAAATGTATGTACGCGCATAACTTCCGAACGACTGCACCAAATTGGATAATTCTTTTTTAAAAGCAGTGCACACACGACAAAGCTACCATACGTTGTTGCTAAAAGTTTTATGTCTGCGCACAGCCTAAACTGTAAAAGCGTTTATGACCGGATCATTGTGGGGTATTCATTCGCATAGGAAGCTATTTAGTTGATACTACAGCCGCTAAATGTTTATGCGTTTAGGCAGAGTTGATATCGTTATCTCCCAACGTTGATGTTTTGTTTTTAACGACTTTTGAGGTGGGAGCGAAAATTCACACTGAATATTTGAATTTCATGTTTGGATGCGGTTTTAAAACTGTTACGTGAATGTTACAGGGTAAAAATTCCACTTGGTATTTGAATAGAACGGTTGCATTTACATAATATGGCGTTATGTAACGCCTTTTTCCCATGGCAGTAGGTGGAAACTATTTTTCGTGCTATGGTTCTTATATACTGCAATGGCGCCTTTCACATCCATTCTTGGTATCCTAAACGTGAAAGTGAAGGGTGTTTGGTTGGCATATTTTCATGGCTTAACTACCCACACATTTTGATGAGAGAAATATCTTTACCAGAAAATTAAAACATTTCTCTGAAAATTATCTCTGGTGAATCTACTGGTGAAACTGTTTGTGTATTGTGGATATTACCATACAACTTTTTTTTACTATATTGCTGGGCAGGCTGGTCTTGACGTCGACCACGACTGATGGAAAGCGATGGATGAGGTCTATGATGGAACGGGCGTGCCCAGAAAATGCCTGTTCATATCTCATTTGTTCGTAAAACCCTCGTCGTTAAAATAAATTATCTCATCCTTTAATGCTACGTTTGAAAGATAAATAAATACCCACGCATCTAAGTATGTTAATATAAAGTTAATTATGCAAACATTCATAGCTAAACAGTTTGCACCCTTAAAACTTCGAGATCGTACTGAAACGCCAGCAGGTGTAGCCCAGAGCTTCGCGTCGTTGTGGTCTGAGACATGTAGACAAGGGATGAGCTGACAGCGGGTTGGATAACTGTACCTATAGAGTATGAGTGAACTTTACACCCCCTGTTCCTCATATCTCTATACTGGTGACCGCGAACATGAACGTCAGCGCAGCCTTCGTGCACCTACTTCAGCGTGACGTCATCATCACTCCCGCAAGCTTTAGAGCAGCGAGTCAGTTTAGTAGATTTTTGTGGAACAGGTGTTTAATTTGAACATGGCGAAAGCATGACGATCAAGTGAACTGGAGGGTCAGAAAAAGAGAGACTTCATGAGAGAGTTCATTCATGACGTTTTGTCGTGCTATAGCAATCATAATTATAGTGAATGTATTTGTATATAAAAGTGTTATTTGTTAGGTGCAATCACTTATTTTGAGGAGATATAAAAATGTGTCGAAAAGGGAGAGGAAGGCCTTCGCCCTGCAATGGGAGATTACAGGCTAGTTGCTAGATTACATAGATTTAAAGGGGTCCCTCTATCTGGCAGAATCTTGATGCTCCGAATTTTTTTTGGCATAACACACTTGGCATAATCTTCTTTAAACGAATATTTTTAAGGCATAAAAATTATTAAACATAATTATTGTTTGGCCGAATGTTTATATGTCCGAATTCACGATGGCATACTTTTAAGATGGCAGAATTTTATCTGGTATAATTACCTTTGGCAGAGTTAAAATTCCGCATAATTTCGTTTAGCATAACGTTTATTTAGAGCGGCGATTATTTGGTATAATTTCACTTGGCATACTATGAAGATGGCAGAATTTCCAATTCTGGATGAACCGTCGACCTGCTGACAGAAAACCTAACCCTAGACGGTCGACGGCCGACGGTCGACGTCAGGGGCACCCCGAGGTTCGGTTGGTTAGGTTCCTTTAAACCCTGCAGGCAGTAATAGGAGCCCCGCGCAGCGGGGCTCCGTCGATCTGCTGACAGAAGCCCGTTTCATCCGGTTCATCCATAAATATGAAAAAAGGAACCCTTATGATGCGACTTCGTCCGTCTGTCCGTCCGTTACTTTCTGAGATATGATAGTTGTGCCTTTTGATGATTATCGATATGAAATGTATGCCAAAAGACGATTCTGACTGTGAACTTTCTGCGATATGATGGTTCTACTTTTTAATTATTAGGGATATGAAATTTATGCCTAAAGATGATTCTGACTTACAAAATTATGAGTTTTGAATGCATGATAAATGAGTGTATGTCAAACGATTTTCTGCGAAATGAAGTTTATGCTATCCGCTGTTATGCAAAATAATATTATGACATAAAAAGTTCTGCTATAAAGGGTGTACCCGATTTAAAAAATAAGCAACAACAATTTGAAGTCACTGTTCTGCAAACAATGAAAACCTCTTTGATCTTAGAGCATAAGTTTTTTCATGTGTAATCAATAATAATTTATTTTCGTAATTCGTATTTACTTTAGATTTCTTAACAAAGTACAAAAGTTGACTTACACAGAGCTGTCAAATGAAACTCCCATTTCTCTTTACTTAAACCACACACATGTTCCCTTGTGGTCCGGTTTACAGCAGTCCTTTGTTTTGAGGCGTCGCCCGCGGCCTGTCATCAACCGTTAAACGCCGTCGACCATTCCCGTGTTGCTTTGTTAATTTCATGCCAGTCTGAATTCGTCCTTGGGCGTAGCGGTCTAACAAATTTATTTTACAGCTCTGGGGTAAATTACGTTGTAATGTGTCTATGTGTCTAATTGCTGGAGAATTTGTTTGAGTTCTATTAAAGGTGTTGTTGAGTTGGAGGTTAAATGAGGAGGCTATTGTTTCTAAAGCTGTCTGCATAATGTAAAAAGTTGTAAAATGTATTCCATTTTCACACATTTGTGGTAAATAGGTACATAACACTATGGAAGCAGTGGTGGCCCAGCGGTAACGGCTGCGACTTACGAGTTCTAGGTCGTAGGTTCGAATCCAGATAGGCGCTTTACTTCGTGTAATTTATTTCATCACCACTGCTCTCAAAATGGTGAAGGAAAACATCGTGAGGAAACAGGCATGTCCTAGAATAAAAAATTCGACGACATGGGACATCTACCAATCTGCACTGCGCCCGCGTGGTGGATTACGGCCCATTCAGTCTCACAGAGAGGAAGTCTGTGTTAAAAGTTATTCATAATGATGAGTACAATGACCCCCTAGAGTTATGGGATATAAAAAAAAAAAAAACACGTTGTATATACAATGTGTTTTTTGATATCCCATAACTCTAGAGGGTCGTTGTACCTACTTATCATTATGAACAACTTTTACTATGAGACCAAACCTAAAATCGCGAAAACAAAAATCAGTTGTTCCCTACATTTTGACGAGTTATGCGAACATAAATGTAGGGAACAGCTGATTTTTTTTCGTGATTTCTGGTTTGGTCTCATAATAAAAGTTGTTCATAATAATGAGTACAATGACCCCCTAGAGTTATGGGATTTAAAAAAAAAACACGTTGTATAAAATTAATTATGACAAGTTGTAATTATAATTCATACACTGAATTTTTACTATTATTTATTTATAAAGCATTGTTTATTTATTGAATTATTCATACTGGTTTTAGGAGAAAATTGTGGTCATATTAAAACCTTCGCACGGACACATTCGCACACGTCCATGGGTCTAGCGTACCTAGTACCGTAGCTACTTCGTCCATTTTGGGAAAAAAATGTCCTAAATCGATTCGGTAAAGGATTCTGAACTCACTACTTTCATAGTGTGCATTAATTCAGTTAAACATTGTATATCTTAAAAGCCGTTAGTACCTACCTAATACGTAGGTACTGTAGCAACCAAAAGTACAAAAGAAATTGATCCTGAAGTAGTAACCAACTCATATAAAACGTAAATAAGTGTAATAAAAACTCCTTTTAAAACCCAATTACAAACAAAATAAGTCCATTTGGCACCCGAAGTCGGCAATAATACTCGTACATAGTTAGCCACATTAATTTCAGCGGAGAAGTCAGCTATTGGAAAATTAAACAATTTATCCGAATTTTTCATTTAAAATGGCGGCAACTGTATGGAAACTCGCAAGAGCCGGACTCATCTTGAGATTGCAATTCTCTTTTAGGGTAGGGCTGTCTCCAATTTCTTATGAAATAGTTTGTTTTCTGAAAAAGTAGGGGGATAAAAATCTCCTGAAAGTTGTCATACTTATGTTATAATATTTATTTAGGACAGTTTGCTTTTAATAAAACACTTAGGTAATTAATATAATTATGTATAATATAATCTTTACGTTGCATTAACAAAACTATGAGTATGAACGTAATTGTTATACCCTTTTCAAACATTACGCCTACTTTAGCTTTTTTGAAAGCAGGCATAATAACAAGTACCTATAAGAATAAATTTATTTTGTTAAGTTTACATTCAAGTGGATTGAATTCCTAGATCTCACACTAGAATTCCTTATGTTGTGAGATCCAGGCTCCTTCGCTCTGTTAGCAATTTTATATAAAACAGGTACATTTATAAAACTTAAAATAGGCATAAAAGTAATATGGTGGTGTGATTTGTGTCAGTTGTGACTTGTGTGGGTGTTGTATGAGTTTCAGTATTTTTTATGCTATAGGTTCGTATTAAAAGTGAGTGCACATGTATTTGTGTGTGTACTGTGAGTTTTTACTTAAACTAAGAAACTTTTCACGCGATTCAAAACAATTTAATACCACGATTTAAAGCAGCGTTATTCGAAGGGCTTATAGAAAAATCATTCTATTCTGTGAATGAGTTGACTTTAAATATTCACACTGACATGTTACTATTATAATTTGACAAATACTTGACATTTATTGACATTAAAAACTATGATTTATGTACCAATTTTATTAGCATCATTAATTTAAATCATGTAATCAATAATTTCGCATGCTAGTTTTAGCGAATTATTTTAGAAACTCTTAAAAAAAACCTGACCATCTGTAATGTACTACAATTCTTGCAAATTTATTTCATTTCATTTCTGTCACATCGTAGCGTCACTGCATTTTTTTGTGGTGTATTTTGTATAAACAATTGAGATTCGTGAATAAACTGTTAAGAAATCTCCTAGAGATCGGTAACAATAGACATAGTAATTGTGTCTCATTCATTACAGTTGAGGTACTACGTGTGGTCCCATAAAACCGTAAGACCTTTTGCCGATTATTTTACCGCATCGGATTTTACCCTATTAAATGTAATTGTAATGTTATTTTTATCATTTTATAAGTAGTGAAGCAGTTTGCAGCAGTGAAGTTGGTTTCGTTTACAATGTCCGTAGAAATTTCTCTTCCTCCTAAACAGCTGCATCAGTTATGCTACAGTTTTTTGCGTGGAATACTAAGACCGACAATTGGTATGGCAGCTGCCACCTACTGGTATTTATAACTTCTGGGCCAGGAACGTTTTTGATACCAGCCAAAACAATATTTGAATCGTGATAAAATGACAAAATGCGCATTTGTTTGTCTGTAAATTGTACTAAAATTTAGATATTTGCATTTTTCAAAAGTAAATTCTAATGTTAAATGAGTGGCAACCCTAGCCTTCTTGCAGTACTTTATTGCTCGCTTCATTAAGCAAAAAGTATGCTGATGTTACGATCCAGGAAAACAACCAATTAATTAGTTTAAGTAATTGCTAGTATCTGGGCACCGTAACTTTGCCCGTTCCAAATAAATCCTAAACTACTTGAATAATGTATGAAGGATTTTCTTTCGTGATTTTTCGATGGAAAACTCGTGATTTTTCGCGTTTGTTTTATTGATTCGTGATATATTTAGGTACATTCATTGAAACTGAATTAAGGCAATAAATTATTGGTGTTTGCTTGAAGTAGAAGTTGGGGAAAGTTAAAATAAGTTGGCTTTGGTATTTACTTACTAAATGAGATAATATTTTCATGTAACGTAAAAGCGAGGATAATTTTTATTCACACAAATTTTATATATTATTCCAGCTTAACTTAGGAAAAACTTTACCTAGTTTCTAAAATACAAGTAAATTCTCGTATAAACAAAGTCAAATAGAAGTACGAAAAAAGTTAATAGAGTATTTCTGAGAAACAGGTCGTGTACAAACTGACATGATAACTTTACTATGAAGTTTTTCTTGTAAGAAAAAAACGAGTAATCGTGTTATCCGTCCGAAAAGTTTTAACGACGTCTCTGATCCTCCGTGGTAGAACGAAAACTAGTCAAACCCTGCTGAAAAACGGTTTAGTGTAGTAGTTTCTAGGAACACAGTTTTAGATGCTGTTTATTTTATTTTGGTTTTTATTGGATAATGGTACATGGTGGTTTATGGTGCTTTCCTTTTCTTAATAATTTAATTTTTAGATTGTTTTTTTTTTTTTGTTTCTAATAAAATTATTATTATATTATTATTAATAGCTGTACTCTGGACGCTTTTAATGTGTACGTTTTTGTACATCGTTTTCACATAATTATTATAAATTCCACATTATTAATTAAAGTAATATTTTTGTAACAATATAATGTAAAAGAGTATCCGTGGAATTTATTGTCCGCTCTTCTCCATAGGTACCTACTACGCTTGAAATGGGCAACTAGCTTCATATTTCTGACTTACCGACTCCTTGACATTTCAAAACTGTAAATGGTTTAATTGAAATAAATAGTTTGATTTTGAGTATGTTTGAAAGCAATAATCTGATTTGAATATTAGTGTTTCCTATCGTAATGGAAGTTCTATTTTGTAGTTAATGTTATTCCTTTCTCCAAGACACATTAAGCACAATGTCGCCATTGTTTTGTTCACTTTTATGATAAAGTTAGCAGCGCCCCGGGGTTTCACCCGCATAAGTCTCGATCCCGTGGACACATCGGGATAAAAAGTATTTTATGACCTAACCTAAGTCATGGACTACCTGTGTGCCAAATTTTATCCAAATCCGTTCAGCCGTTTTAGCGTGAAAGCGTAACAAACAAACATACAAAAGATTTAATCTTTTTTCTTTATAATATTATATATTTGATACTAGTAGCATATTTCGGCCATAAGATGGCGTAGTGGCCATAAAGTGGAAATATTACGTGTATGAAGTGGTGGGTCTCTAATTACACTTGTAAGTAACTCAACCTTCGGGCCATACCAACTGGGTATGTTTTGCAGGCAGGTGAACGAAATTTTCAGAAACAAAGTTAAAAAACTTTTTAACAAAAAATTAAACCTCCGAAAAAACTGAAAAGCAAAAAATAATAAACTTTTTTTATTTAACCTTAATAAATAAGTTCTTAAACTAATGCAAGTATACCTAAGTAATTTTGAGTCGGCGCCAAACAAGCAAATTAATTCGTTGCGAGTGGTCGTGCGGAGAGCGCATTTTTTGTTTGAAATGTTAATGTTTATCGCTATAGATTTCACGTTGCTTATTTCTTTAAATTTAAGGTAATTTAGTAATCTTTGTTCATTGATTGTTTGGCGCCGACTCAAAATTATTTAGGTATACTTGCATTAGTTTAAGAACTTATTTATTAAGGTTAAATAAAAAAAGTTTATTATTTTTTGCTTTTCAGTTTTTTCGGAGGTTTAATTTTTTGTTAAAAAGTTTTTATTTTATAATTTTTTGAGGCCACAATTTACTAATTACTACATGCTTAATGTTTGATTACTTTTAAAATACCTACCTTACTTTAGACATTAACTGTTATATACTCCTACTTTAACTATTATTTTTTGTGTAATATAATACTAAATAATATAATGTAATACTTAAAAAAAACAGGCTTTATATACCAACATAGATAGGCCTTTTATTTTAATTGTAATACACAGCTCAGCATTAAAATCTGTGAATGAACAATAAGTCACCCCTATTTTCCCACCCTTAGGGTAGGTATTTTTTTTCCAAATTTACATGGGACCAACTTCGAAGTATGTCCTATCCAACAAAAGAAGAATGATCAAAATCGGACTACTCTGTAAAAAGTTAAGCGTGGTCATACATTACAATCAGTGAGTGAACAATCAATCATCCCCTGTTTTCTAACCCTTAGGGTTGGATTTTTTTTTCCAAATTTATATGGGACCACCTTCAGGGTATACCCTTTCTAATAAAAAAAGAATTATCAAAATCGGACTGCTCTGTAAAAAGTTATGCGTGATCATACATAAAAAAAAAAAAAAAAAAAAAAAAAAAAAAAAAAATATACGCGTCGAATTGAGAACCTCCTCCGTTTTTTTTCGTCGGTTAAAAAGAAACTTTCTTTCAGTCGTCGCGACGCTGACGTCGCGGAATATGACTAAAATTTATTATGAATTAAGAAATTAAGACTGTCGAAACTTAAATTAAAAGCAAAAACAGCCAAATTAAATTACAGCCACATTGAAATTCGCGAGCGAATTCAAACTGCACACGCGTCTCGAAGCACGACCTCCGCCCGCCGACGATTTCACGCTACAACTATTTCCACTCCTACGTCGACTTTTAACGCACGTTTGTTGCTAAGATATTTCTCTTTAAATTCTCATTCCGTTAACAAAATGTAAACAGAAACTTCGGGCTGAAGGCGCCAGGGGGCGGAGGAAGCGCGGCCCGTTTACAATCCTCCACTGATATAATTGAAATTTTGCTCAACGCTGTTCCTCCGCTATCTGTCCCCTCATTTAAGTCGTAATGGGAGTATGCTAATAAATTTTCCTACTTGGCTATTTTGTTTATTATGACGGCTATTTTTGTGGCGTTCATTTGTCCCGGTTTATGAATTGGATTGTCGATTTGGAAAAATGTTGTTTTAATGAAATTTTTGTGGTTTTTGTCGGGTTTACGTTTATCTTATTCAGGGGAAATATATCATGTTTTGCTTCAATATGCTTAATTTTTCCAAAGGGTATTCTTACCTATCGTCAAATATCTATCTACCTCTGTACTATCTCTGTATTGTTAATGTTAAACAATATTTTGTTTAACAATAACAACACAGAGTTAGTTAAGGAAGTCCAATCAATCAATTGCCTTGACCTTCAACAATTAGGTACTTACCCACATAAACCCCTTAATTTCCCATCAACAGAAAGTTAAAGTAAACAAATAAAATATGAACTTCAATATTGAACAATGGTGTTAGATTGTTGATTATATTAATTTAAACTTAGAATTAGGGTTGTTTCACAAAAACCGTTTGATTTGGGGTTTTAGAACTTTGGTGATAAGGGTTCGAATGATGCAGAGTGCTTTTAATTCCTGACGAAGCGTTTATTTGCTTTATTCCGTCTATTCACTCTGTTTTTTGTTACGGTTGCATCATACTGGATAGGTCGTTTTAATAAAAATCTATATCTGTCTATCTACTAATAATAAAAAAAGCTAAAGAGTTTATTTGTTTGTTTGAACGCGCTAATCTCTAGAACTACCAGTCGGATTTGAAAAAATATTTTTGCATTTGATAACCCAATTCTTGAGGAAGGCTTTAGGCTATTATTTAACACCACGCTTCGACCCTTAAGACCGTGCAAAAAGAAAAAAGAAAAACAGAAATCACGCTAACCGAAAACAAAGTACTTAATATAAAGTATGCGTGCAGGCGATGCGATGCGACGGGGTGGGTCGGGGGAGTAAGAAATTTCACGCGGACGAAGTGGCGGGCTAGTATCCAATAAAGCTTTTTGTTTTTTTACTTTGGTAGATTAGTTTACATGTCAAATACTTAGGTACCATCGCGACCTTTTCCTCTCGATCACTTAAAATTTTTTTCGTCAAAATCCTGCGTCGGCGCCAAGCCACGCCTCCTTAAAGCTTTCGCCTATTAGGAAAGCGATAACTCAATTAGTTGCAACCTGCACTGCACAGCTTAGTGACGCATCACGTGTACTCCTTTTGTGAATTTTACGGATGAACTGTTTGACCTTGGCGCAAAAATCAAAAAGCACACTAAGTTCATTTTTGCTTGGAAGCAAAAATGAACTTAGTGGTGGTCAGGCTGGGAGTTTCCGCGATACGAGTAGTACCTACCGGAATACGGTCAGCTAGAAGCAATAAAAATATAATTTAAGTACCTGCCCATGAAGTCAAATAATTAATTTTATTTCAGATTATTAAAAGCCATCCGTAAAAATTTTGCTATATTAAAACACTAGCTGCGCCCCGCGGTTTCACCCGCATATGTGTCGATCCCGTGGGAATATCGGGATAAAAAGTAGCCTATATGTTAATCCAGGGTCAGCTACCTCCATACAAAATTTTATCAAAATTGGTCCAGCCGTTTGAGCGTGAAGAAGTAACAAAAATATAAACACACACACTCACAATCTTTCGCCTTTATTAGCGTGATTATCTGTTTCTTGAACATTTAGTTCAATCAACGCGCGCACGCTACATAATGCCAAAATTGCTCAATTTCCTGCCCAAGACTCAACTCCGTTTAACGTCTTTATGAAAACTAACTTTACAAAACTTTATTTGCGTTTTGCCTTCAAAGAAAGTAATTAGTTTTTAAATTATCCTTCGTCGTGTACAAGGATAGTATGAGATAACGATGTCTAAGGCCAGGGTTTGTTTAAACTTACATTTTTATTGTCTTATGAAAAAAGTAATTTAAAACTTTCTGCAGATGAGCGACTCCAATATAATTGGACAGCAGACTAACATAATTTTTAACCGACTTCATAAAATGAGGTTCTGTATTCGACGCGTATGTATGTATGCATGTATGTTGTTATGTAAGTTTGTAATATAAGCAATTTTGATCATTCTTTCATTAATGTGATCTACATACTTTCAGGAAGGTTTTACTATATAATACATTAGGTAATTATTCTTATATACGAAGTTATAATTATGCATAAATGTACTGCTTCTCCGGCATTTCTATGCGAGTTTTGATGATTCTTCTAGTCGGTGTCTACAATTTTTCAATGCACTAGTGTTAATTTTTTTTATTGTTTGACATCATGTGATATTTATTTAAATTAAACCATTAAAACCTAACTCAACTAAAATTATTAACAAACTAAAATATGGTGTGGAAAAATTCCTCCGCATCCCTGTCGACTGGTAATGTACCCAAGAGACTGGCGGCGTTGCCACGTTTTATGACAATGCTTAGCGTCTGGCCAAGGTAAAAGCCGTACCTTCAACTAATTCTCGCTAAATGAAATTGTTTATTCCGTATAATATAGGATGGCGGAATCACTTTTACACATCATCCAAACTAATATTATAAATGCGAAAGTAACTCTGTCTGTCTGTCTGTCTGTCTTTTCTTCACGCCTAAACTAGTGAACCGATTTGTGTGAAATTTGGTATAGAGATAGTTTGAGCCCCGGGGAAGGACATAGGATAGTTTTTATCCCGATATTCCCACGGGATCGACACTTATGCGGGTGAAACCGCGGGGCGCAGTTAGTATTATATAAAAATAAGTCAGATGGAGTCGACATTTCCTATCCAGCTACCTCTGAGAAGAAATGCTGAAATAAACTCAAGGGTCAAAAAGTCTCTTTTACGGTCCAGACAAAATTTTGGTCAGATCTTGTGAAGCTCTTACCAAAACTCAAAAATTCCGACAATATTTCAAAAATTAACACCGTCACTTAAATACTAGATAGAAACGTCCCAACCGTTACTTTAAATAAGGGTCCATTATAAGTGGAAATGAAAAATAAAGTTGATCCAGGTTGATCTCGAGTCTAGATTAAAGTTAGCCTATTGAGAGTTAACTAGGCTAAGCCAGTACCAGGGATTAATTCCATCGTGCTTTTTTTAGTCCCAGTTGGCCCCTCTCTGTCCCAGTTAGTTGAATTACTAAGCCTATTAACAGTTGTTAACGAAGGTAGTAGTTGTTACTTGACTTTCCGATCTTAGTACATAGATTTACTGTGCTGTTTCCTTTGATTCTTTGTATTTAATGTTAGATGTTTAACTTTCATTAGAAGTTGGGTTTTGTTTGAACTTTATTTAGTCTTTGTTTTACTGTTATCTGCTTTGATATTTTCACTACCGTTTGTTGATTGTAACCATTAATTAAAGGAAAATAAGGATTTTCTTTTGTCATCAGTATTTTCGTTATCATCATCATTCAGTCGAAATATGTCCATTGCTGGACAGGCTAACATAGCCACAAAGAGCGGTCCTATAGGTACTTCCCGCATCTAGTGTCAATAATGGATCTATGCAGTATGTATGCACATAGCTAAATATCATGTAGAAAACGATAGATTTATTGCAACGTAGCGTTCCCTAAAAACTTCATCCACAACGACCACAACCCACCCTCTAACCTAAATCCTGACACGATCCAATTAACCAGGACACAGCTGACCTAAACATTTCCCTCCTTCACTCTAAAACGGGTAATTTAATTTTTCACCCAACGCAAGATATAGGAAGTCTATTCTACGTGTTTTGGCATGTGCATTGCTCGGGACCTCGTTAGCGCGCCACTCTCCATCGCCCAATTATGGACCAAGTTCAGATGACGTAGGCCATCAATTAAATCTGTACGGGAATTTGTCACGAATGAAATGATGTAAGCCTTTTGTTAGTTATTGTTCAACTGCTTGTTGTTTGCGCTGTGGCCTGTGACGTTTTTGTTTAGTTTTGCTCCGTGGCTCGCTGTTGTTCGTTATGTCTGCTTAGTTCGGGTGACGGATTTTGTAGAGATTGGATTAGTGGTTATGACAATGTTGGTGTTGGGATTTATGTTTTTATTTACGGGAAAGGGAATAAGTTTAGCTTTTTGCTCCTTAGATAGCGAAGATTTGTGAGAAAAAATATACGACCAAAAAGCTTATTTGAGATGTCAAGGTGAGTCAAACAAGGCTTTGGCGAATCACACAAGCGTAAGAAGGCCTAAGTAAACAAAAATAAATCCTCTATCCTCTGTGATTATCCGAAAAACAAATACAAACACTACCGTGGATATTTAGGTCTGTGAAATGTGACCGCTATTGTAGTGTGCAGGTACCTCTGCTTACGAGTGTTGCCAGTCTAAAAAATGCAAAACAAGCACATGTTTGGCCTCGTTTGTCTAACAAGCTTGCGGTGAACTAGGACTGGCTCGTTACAGCCTAACTACGAGTACCTACCTGCTAAGGTCGCGACCGGACCCGACCGCATCGCTTTTTGTTGTACTCCTATTTATATATTGTAATGTAAGCCAACATGGCGGGTTGTGTTTGTTTTTGTTATGTCGTTTGTCAAAACATAGTCTTGAGTATCTAGGCTAGACTTGAAGGATAGTAGGTGAACTTATCATACAATATTTTGGTCTAAAAAATGGCTAAGTTTTCTGCAGTAGAAGACTTATGTGGAACTAATTTAGTTTTAAAGTTCTAACTCAACAGCAAATCTATATTGTGTTCTCAGTGCCCTCCTGTCAGGGTTCATGTACAAATCGGCTCTTTTTCTTCCTGCTTAACTTCCCTATCATCCTCCTTCTCTTCAGCAGGAACTTCTACGTCCATCTTGTCATCTTCTTTTTTGTTCTTTTTACGACTTCCTACATATCCTTTGTTCCTTTGCACCAAAGCTTTGCACGCTTAAAAGTGAAGTCAAATGTCACGTATGTGTTCGCTGTGAAAAATGTCTAATGTATACGTCAGCAAAGAATGAGAAGACTGCTGAAACATTTCCAATAACCTACATTGTAGGACAACCCGACCTGAATTCCTATTGACAATCCTGTAGACTGTCAATTTCTCGCCAGTCCGGCTTGACAGTACTATTTCAACGCTAGGCTTAGTTCCTGGACAACTGACTGTGAGGACGGGACGCAACGTTGATTGACTGATGGATGTATGAAGTTTCGGTAAAAGAAGGCCTTTGCATGTTTCGTGGAATCGTATCAATCTGAAAATTGGTGCAGTGTTCCATTTACAGAATGGCCACAATATGACCTAGATTCCTTTTTATTTATAAAAAAAAATTACTCACTTTGATAATATTTTTGGGGCATTTCCAATTTTAAACTAAGTTTCATATAGGTATTTTATACTTCATTACTATTGGTGACTAAATATTTGGTTGATAAAACATGAAACCATAGGTATTAACGTTGTGGTAAAGCTATTTATTTGTAAATAAACATGGCTTTGTGTTAATTTAATATTCTATTTAGTCAGAATTCGCTGCGTTTATGATTTCTATTAGCTGTGATGAGTTCAGTACAATGAACGTTGGTTAAGCTTGTTTTAAGCTGGATATTCTTTAGCGTTTGGTACAAGGGACAAGCTGTAGAAGTTGATTTCTTCGTTAAATAGTGGACTTCTCATTAGAACCTGCATCTGATTTAAATTATTATAATATGTTTTGTGTAACATAATCAGCCTATGGATGGATCAGGATGGCTGGTAGCAGCTGGATGAGAGTTGCCGGAAATCGAGTTGAAGGGCGTGCAATAGGAGAAGCCTATGTCCAGCAGTGGACTGCTATAGGCTGATGATGATGATGAATCAGCCTATAACGTTCCCACTGCTGGGATATAGGCCTCCTCTCTGTGAAAAAGAATCAATGGCGTGTCCTGTCCTTCCGAGTTGTCATTCTCTCATAAGTAAACGGAATACGTAAATATGTACATGGTCAATAAAAAATCAATAAATCTGCCTAGCCTTACCCCTACTATGTTGGGGTCGGCTTCCAGTCTAACCGGATGCAGCTGAATACCAGTATTCTCCACAACCCAGTTACTGGGTAATACAATAACCCCTTTTTAGGACTGGTTGTCATACATTTGGGCTTCTGACAACCCGTCAATTTACAATCATTTTTATCATAAAACACAAAACAAAAACAAACAACATTGATTTCACGAAATTAATTTAATTACAAAATATTAAAATTCGAAGACATGTTACATTTACCAACCCGCACTAGGCCCGCGTGGTGGATTGCGGTCCATTCCTTCACACAATGAGGAGGTGTCCCAGTACTCGTACTGGTTCCTTTTAGTTAAGAGAAGACCTTTGGATATGAAGTCTCGTCTATGATTTCGACCTACAAACTCCCGCTTCTCTCATAGCAACGCACCAAGCAGTATAGAATGCGATCCTCTTCGCAAGAGATACGTGTCGCAAACAAGCACGTGTCGAGGATTAAGTTGTTGTGCATAATAACCACCCACTTTATGTACACACCCTATTTTGATTACAAGGCTTAAATACAATAGTGATATTATGTAGGTATAACTGAGGGCTTAAATCTGTTTTGGGTAGCTTTGGTTGGACTTTTCAGTGGAGAATGTGTTCTTAAAGTGCGAAATGAGTATTTGAGATTGCCATTTTTTGCCATAATAGTTGTTTTTTATGGACATTAATTATACCTAAAGCTGACATTCAGCTGCATTTAGTTAGACTGGGAGCCGACCCCAACATAGTTGGGAAAAGGCTAGGATTATGACCATCCCTTGTAGGTACGGTAGGCTGCAAAAGTGCATGGGTAGTACAGAAACAAAATCGTATGAAGCGAGAAATGACGCCATCTAGCGTAAAACCAGTTAACGACTAACAAAATTGAATTATGCTGTTATTAGATGGCGTCGCTTTACTTTATATGATAAAATATTTTTGCAGTTTCTTTTTGTCTCTTCAAACATTCAAACAATTTATAATTAATAGTTTCTTTTACAGAAAATTGATCCTAATTATTAACCTACTATGTTAAAATTGAATATCAATTTATAAGTAGGTAGGTATCTGATTTTCTAAGTTTTAGTTTTCAAACTTGAGAGGGTAGGTTAAATATGGATTTATAAATAATTGCTTTGAAAAGCCAAAAACTTGTCAGAAATAGCCAGAGACCGGTGTAAACGTAAGTAGTTTTCTTTTACACTTTTATATTAAAAACTACATTATTTTTTTGTTACTATACTACATAATAATCATTATTGGGTATTATATATTTCTGTTTTATTGTTGCAGAGAAAAACAGTTGTTCTTTGAGTACGACGATTTGAAGAGGAGGGTTCTTTGAAACACCATCAAAGAACTGGTAGACCACGACTTATAAAACACATTGCAGCATCAAACCATGATAAGGCAGTATGAAGAAAATGGATTTCTGCCGCCGAACCACTATGCTGGTTTATTTGACACAAGTTTTGACACGGAGCCGCGTCAAAACTTGTGCCGCGGAGGCATGCTGTGAAACCCTTGCTCACGGAAAACCATAAAAGGGCAAGATTACAGTTCGCTTTGGATCACATAAACTTCGATTGGATTAATGTCATCTTTACAGATGAAAAAACTTTCAAGTCCAGTGAACACGGACGCTTATGTTTGTGGCGTCGAAATAATACGCGATACACAAGTGGTTACGTAGCTACGAGCTAAATATTTATACTTAGATAATATCTATTATTTATATTGACTGGAGACCTGGTTATGTGTGTATAAACTATAACTTACGTATTTTTAATAATTTAAAAAGTTATGAACACTTTAAGTTTGAACAACATAGTTTTTAGTTTTTTATGTTGCCTACTAACCATTTGATATGTTTTTGTGCAATTTTGTAGTTTTTAGCCTACTTATTTAGTATCCATTTAATCCGTTTGACCTTTGTAATAAAATAACCTGGTCTCCTGTTTGTTTTTATTGAGGTTACATAAGCTTCAATCCTCTTTCCGATTTTGGAAACGAATACTTAAGCTATCGCCTCAATAACTTCATAATATTATAATGTTATACCTATAATATTTAATAAACTGACTATTAAATTTGAATAATAAACTGTAAGAAATAAACCTCTATAATTTTTTATAGTGCCTTTTTTTGCGAGCCCACAAGGCGAGCCTGTTTACCTGCGATGAATCTGCTCTTTTTTCCTGTTGCTAAGTAACTACCTACAAATTCGAATATTAAATTAATTATTAAAATACCCACTCGTTAGCTTAATAAATATATTCCTATCGGTTTCTGTTATTATTTTTATCATTTAAGCTACGTATGCTGGTAATTGTAATGTAATAATTAGATAAATGTATTAGCCTTGTAATTCCTTCGTTTCTTCCTAACTCCTTAGTCATAGTTGTGAAGAAACCAACGCCATCTAGTTTATTTTCGAAAACTTGAATTCAAATGTTCACGGGAAAATAGACACTAAGGTACCCATGCAATTTTGATGGCGACTGTACATACGCCAGCACATCAAGCTACTACAATCTGTCAAATTTCTTTAATAGATTTTCAACTTTATCACTAAAACATAACGTTCAAAGTTGATTGGGAAAATTTAACAGTTTCGGGAAGCTTGATGTGCTGCATCTGTACAAATAGCGCAGGTATAATATTGTAAGGTTTATATGATAAATGATTTTTATAATATACATGTAGGTATTAAGTTGCTTGACTATCATTTACCAAGTCGATTGTCGATTAATCAGTCGTACAAAAGTATTGTTGTATGTATGCCTTGTAAGTATTATAATAGCCTTTAATTCGTAGCCACTGCTGGGAAAAGACCGTCTCTACTCGCGTTCCACCTCTCTCTGTCCAGAGCTGCCAACTGCCAAGGACCAATCTTTATTAATTTGTCGAGCTCCGCTAATGAGACACAATTGATTTTCTATTGTTTCGTCGCCAATAGGCGACGCGCGGTGCTTGACCGGTTAAAGGAGTTCAGCTTTATTAAGACCGATTACAAAAATTAAAAATTTATGAACAATGGCTGATTGTCATAATTGTTTAATCTTCGGGTCGATATTTTAACTTCGAATATAGTAACTAAAATATTATTTTAATACTTTGTCCTCCAAAGTACACTTAATCCTATGTCAATCAACGTGATGAATGCTTCGGGATCGTTGTAAGGGTTCGAACTAATGACGCGTCTCTGTCCAGTACCCCTAATCACTGGAACATTGCGGCGCCCTGATTGGCGGGAAATGGTTTATCATCATCTTGTTACGTCTTTGTCATCTTTGTCATTTGCTGAAAGTAATTTTGTCATTGTTTGGAATTCGCAGTTTGAGCACGGGCTGCAGAATATCGTCATGATTTTCTGAAAATTGGGTGACTATGGCAGACTGGTATCTTTGTTACGATCAGAGGGGCAAATCCAGTATTTTAATAAACGTTCGCATTCAGCGGGGTAATTGCGTAACACACTATCAGTAGCAATGGGTTTCAATTTGACAGTTCAACAACATTCATTGCGTTATTTAAGTTGTTGAGCATACACATTTATCGAACATATGAAACAATGGATTAGCAATATCTTTCAAAATGAATCAGATTGATAGTGTGTTACGCAATTACGGTGCAAATCTCAGTCTCAGTCTGTCAAAAATACAATCAATTTCCCTACATTATTAACAAGTTTTTGACATTGATTGTCGCTGAGATGAGATTGCGACTAGAATTTGAATTTTTTTAAGTACGAAAATAAAATTGACCTTCAGCTTCTAGGCTAACTAAAAGCGACTTAATAATATATTGAGCGGCTGTCCTCTACCCAGTAATTAATAACAAATAGCCAATTCAGATTATTAAATAAATCCATTATTTGTCAAATTCTACACCAATTTGAATATTCTAATCTCGTATCCCAACACAAATAACTCTCACCGAATTTAAATATAAATTAATACCATTAATTCGTTAACAGAATCCGAATCTGCCATCGAATATATTATTACCCAATAGAATGTCCTCCAAAGGGCCGTGCGGGGTCCCTGGCCGATCAGAGGGACTGGGCCCCGCCAGGCCCCGGTCGATTATTTGCCGATACAGACGACAATCAACACAAATTTGCATGTGAGCCGTATTGAATTGAGACAAGCGAGCGTCACGAGCCACCCCTGATGGGTCACGACTAACTGCGGTACTTTGCTGGATGCGTCAGTATTTCGATTGGTTCAATTGTATTATGTAAAATTATTTATTTAAGCAGATCAGTCTGTTCATCACGTACTTTGTATTACCAATGCTGTAGTCTTTCTAGTTGCTTTAATTCTAGATCTCGAAACAAATGCTTCTGTAGGTTATGCAAACACTTGTTGAAACAGATGAATACGTTGTGTTTAAAAATTCAGAATTGAATATCTGATGCTAAAGGCCTTGGAAGATTGATTTTTTAATGAGGAACAGTATAATTGAGCGTTTTATTCAACCTTTACGACTCTCTGTTATATAATATTTTCTTCACCAGAATAAAATATAAATTAAAACTCATTTTTCGTTCAATAAAAGAGTCCTTGACCATTCCAGCACTATACATCTACCTACAAATTTGCAATTCAGTAATCTACCGCCGAAGGGAAAGATAGCCGTCGAGTTTAATTTAACCGTCTGTATCACGGGTCAACCGTTCCATCCATTTCATTAACGTTACGTATATTTTTATAGTATTAAGTATTGTATGAAATCATTATGTTCATAGCGGTCTCGTAATGGAAGAAAAACAGTGCATCAGCTGTGGCCCTTCCCACGCAAAGTTAGATGGAAGGCTCTGTGATCTACCGAAATAATTATATTGTGCTGTGATGAAAGGTACTGAAGTAACCATGTTGTGTCGACGTCACTTCATAAGCTCGCTGTTACGGGGAAGAGTCAAGTCAATTCACACTTCACATTTACAAGCAGCGAACATTTATAAGCTGGTGAACATTTGGAAGTGTTGACTTTGATACTAATGAAATTTTTACATATAGCGTATATAAATAGCGTATTGAGGCTCAGAAGTCCAAACTCAAGGTTTGCCAATGAGCGATGGAGCGTAGCATCTTAAAAATTAAACTATCTAAGACAACACAGGTTAATTGAAGAAAAAAGGCGTTTTTATTTATTTTGACAGCTTTTCTTGGAGTTCTGGTTTTACACGAACCTTATACAGTCGGAAAATCTCTCTGAACTTATAATTTAATATTTACATGTTCCGATATTTGTGGCTTAGGTATTATTTATGCAGGTAGTAGCTTATATTATAAATTCCGTTTAGTTTGGATTCAGAGAGAAACCCCGGCTACATATTTGGTCAGCCTTTCTAGTATAGTAAATTGTATAGGTTTAACGTGTTGATACAATGTTGTAATAACATTTCACATCACCAATGATTTCTAACTAGCTGCGCCCAGCTGTTTCAATCGCTGTGTAATTTTAAATAATTGGCCCCCGACACACCGCGTCGCCCCCCCACGCTTTTAGATATTTTTTGACTTTTTTCTTTCTGGTCATAGCATACCTAATGTTAATCTTCCTCAAGAATTGGGCTATCCAATGCAAAAAGAAATTTCAAATCCAATGGGTAGTTCTAGAGATTAGCGCGTTCAAACAAATGAATGAAGAAACTCTTCAGCTTTATTATATGAGTATAGAAGTATAGATCTTTGACAAGCATACGTAAACAGTATACTTACATAATTTTTACCCTTGTGAAGAACATCCATCAGAAAAACTCTGCTATAGTTCGGTTAACATGTCAAAAGTATCCCCTTATGATATAGTGTTAACTTTCTATGTGGCAACCGCTTTATTGTTGTTGTGAACTAGGATTTTTCGCAGAGCTCTCCCCATTTCTCTAGTTTATTTCACTTTAAAGTTTCCTACGAGAAAGCACGTGGGTTTAAGATAGTTGAAGTATAAGTATCCTAAAATGTTTTTTTTTTAATTAATTTACTTTATTTATAATGATTTACTTAAAATTAGTAGCTCTGTCAGTAATATTTTACTGCTAATCGTTTGTTGAACGATTTTCTACTAAGTCAATGCAGAATACTTAATAAAATACAGGGTTTACAGAACATAAATGTACGTAGTTTTGACCTAAATTATGGCTGTGCCATTTTTCAAATAAGTGAAAGAAATGTGCATTATGAGCCGGGGTACTTATCCCATGAAATATGGCAGTCTTTTGTGTGCCGCTGCACCACGCTCCGGACTTTTAACAAAACATTAAAAAAACTATTTCTCAATGGAAACTCGAGTTAATGGAGAAAATGTTTTTGTGTGTTAAGAAAATTATGATGAAGGTGTCGGGAATTTGTTGTTGTGCGAATTTTTGGTGCATGTTTTTCTGTTATTTATTTAACATCAAAATAATGTCATCATCATCATCATTTCAGCCCAAAGACGTCCAGCGCTGGACATAGGCCTCCCCCAAGCTTTAACCAGTTTTGTGCTTCTCACATCCAGTGGATTCCTGTGGCCTTCACAAGGTCTTCTGGTACGCGATCGGCACTCCAGAACCTTTCGGCCCCATCGGCCATCTATTCTGCGAGTAATGTGCCCTGCCCACTGTCACTTCAGTTTAGAAATTCTTCGGGCTACGTTGAACACCTTGGTTCTCCTGCGGATCTGTTGATTTCTGATTAAAATAATGTATTTCAATCATTTTATGATACTTTTTTACTTTTACTTCCTGGCATAGGTACCTACTACCCTAAAATAAAGTTGCACCGAAATTTTCTTACGTTTTCAGTGATGGAAACAACGACATCTTTTTACATAGCGTCTAAATGGACATAATGTTTGGAAATCTGCGGGGCAATTGTGTAACACCTTATCAATCGGAATCAGTTTCATTTTGACAGTTCAACAACATTCATTGCGTTATTTACGTGTTGATCAGACAAATTTTTCGAACTTATGAAGCAATGAATTAGCAATTTGCTTCAAAATGATTCAGATTCCGATTGATAGTGTGTTACGCAATTAGGGTACTGGATCTAATTACCCGTGTAATTTTCAAAATTGTCCTTTAACAACCTAAAATGTAGTAGGAAGTCAAATTCTGATGGGACTTTTCGGAGAAGTTCCCTTCTCTTAAAGGGAGCAGGGTAATAAAAAAGTTTTAATTACTGATGCCATATTTCACTGAATTATCAAAACTGTTCAGGCGAATCCGAGGGTAGAGGTAGTTCATCATCATTAGGTATAATTTTAAGGACTGACAGCGAAATTCATAATTTCACAAATTTCTACTCAGGCAGACATAAATTGTGAAATATGTATGTGGGGTAACTAGAACAAGAAATGTTTAAAAGGAGCACGTAGTATATTTATCAGCCTTACAATAAAATAGTAACTTACATTCGCACATGCATAGAGGGGCTAAGTAATAACAGTCGCACGGGTCGATCGATCAGGTTAAGCTACGCTTACCGCGGTTGGTTCGTGGATAGGTGACCGTCTTTAGAACCTCAAAAGTCTGACAACCAGTCATACCAACGGGTATCGTGTTACCGTGTAACTGGGTTGTGGAGGTCAGATGGTTTTTTTTTGTTTTTTTTATTGGCATCTCGCAGTTCAACCTATGAGGTTGTCGTCTGCTTAACCGAGCTTGTCTGTGGCTTGAAAACTAAGCGACTACACGCTAACAGCACCCCCTGTGGGGTACGGACCTCGGGTTAGGGCGTCGCTGGAAGAAGGCAGCAAGGGACAGGCTGGATCAGAATTATTTAGGGACGAATTTAAAACTACAGGCTCAGCGGCGCGGGCATCGCGACGGGTCTCGACGGCGAGGACGGAAGGACGGCTGTCGGGACTTGGGAGGTCAGATAGGTAGTCGCTCCATGTAAAATACTGATACTCAGCTGCATCTGATTAGACGGGAAGCCAACAACAACATATTTGGGAAAAGGCGAGGCAGGTGATGATTCGCACATGCACAAACTCACGCCTTTTTCCAATAGGGGTGGACAGAAACTACAGAATTCATACCTACGTCATAGATAGATACTCGTTTTGTTTCGTCCTCGTTCATAATCCAGGGAGCCATTTCAAATTTTCTCAAAAGGCAGGCAAAGGCACTATGTTAATAAAATAATAACCATATCCTAAAATTTCTGTCTAACCCAATCCTAACCCAAAATAAATTTTCCTACTTTATTAGAACCCAACAGCATTCAGCAGTCTGTGGTGTTCAAAATGTAAATTAGGTATAGAGGTTCAGTGCCGGGCCGTGACCCCGCCATATAAAATGCTCTTTTATATTGTTATGCCTTCAGGTGAAACGGTGCTCTTCGGGCTCTGAGCCACTCTGACGTCAACGTACGGTCTTTTAGTTAACATCGTAGCTACTTAGAAACGATGTAATAAATAAAGAATTTTGTAACTAGAACCTTAAAGAAGTTGGAACCAATTCTGAATTTGAATTTTGATTAAAGATAAAGTTGTAAAGCTAACCTAAATGTTGAGTCGCTCATAGCATAATCAGCCTATAATGTTTCCACAGATCGGACACTGGCCTTTCTGTGACAAGGAGAGAGCCGTAGTCCACCAAGTGGGCCCAGTGCGGGTTGGTAGATGTCACATGTCTTCGAATTTTTGGTTCTAGGACACGCCGGTTTCATTACTCATAGTAACTGGTATAATTGTAATGATGACGTTAATCATTAACCATTTATTTTAGATATTGTTCAGTTACGTAAGTATGCCCATTTTTTTACTAAGCGGATAAGTATATCCGCTGAAATTATTGCAATATCTCACAGCTATTCATTGCAGCGAAGCCAATAATAATACTATAAACTACAACATCTGCAGGTTAAACTCAAAACGTCACATATATGTTGCCCTTTATGACAAATAACCTAGAACCTTAAAACTACACCTTCCCGACTTTTACAACTAATATTTCAAAGCAACACAATTCAGTAACATTTATTTATCTGGTTTTAATCGCAACGTTCTGCCGAATGCGAGATTTGTTTCAAAACTAAACTGAAATCATATTAGAGTTGAGCGGAGTTTGCTTTGGCATATTTCCAAGCATGTTAGTCACGGCCAACCGAACTAAGGCTTCGTCCATAATGGAAGTTTTGCGACCGATGCTGGTGACGTAATTTGATTAAAAGAAAGAAGTGGGTTTGTAAAGTAAGACGTTTTTTTTTAAAGATATTAGGTAGTATTTGTCTGAATGGTGACAGTCGTTACGGATAGTCGGACGCCTAAAATCTAACAACCGGTCGTTCTTACCAAGGGTGTATCGTGGCACCCAGTACAGTTACTAGGTAAAAACCCAGTGGTTGTGGAGGTCAAATAGGCAGTCGCTCTATGTAAAATACCGGTAATCAGCAGTATTCGGTAAGATTGGAAGCAGACCCTAGCATAGTTGGGAAAAGGCGAGAAAGATTGATTTGTCTGCATATCAAATTAAACCATTAGGCTCAATTTACACCGCCGCGGAACGGAGTGTAATTGAGTTTTCGTAATAGCAAAATGAACTTTATGTCAATTGTCTAACGTACAAACTAGATACGAGCTTGTTACTGCGGGAATTCCCGAGAATGCGCGATAATCCTCCAGGAGATGCGCGATCTGTGTGTATGGGTGTATCTAATTTGTACGTTACAATACTGACATAAAGTTCATAATGCTTTGTACAAAAAAATAGTCGCTTCCATTCCGTTCCGCGTTTCAAAAATAAGATACGTTTACATACACGTACCTAGAGAAATTCAAAAGTTATTTATGAAAATTGTATATATTTCATACTTACCTACATCTCTAAGTTTGAATGCTTAAAAATACTTTTAAGAGTGCCTTTCGCTCCTCTAAAATTTTATCAGTATATCAGTGAGGGGACTGTTTTAAGGTTACCGAAAATGATTCATGCTGTAAGGCCCACTTTGACCACAAATGGCTACATACGTTTAGCGTTAAACTGACTTTAAACTTTCTTGTATTTCTGTTAATTGTTTGGTTCACACTTCCCGTGACCAAAGGCTGGCTGGGTTGACAGCGGTGTGGAGAAACGACGCCATATTTTAGTTATTTAATAGTTTTAGGTAGTTAGGTTAGGAATGCTAGGTTATTAGATTTTCATTTTAATAGTTTGTTAGTTTATTTAGTACTAGCAGCGCTTCACGGTTTCACCCGCATAAGTGTCCCGTGGGAATTTTGGGATAAAAACTTTCCTATGTCCTTTCTCGGGACTCGAACTGTATCTGTACACCAAATTTCATCTAAATCGGTTTATTGTAAAAAATGTGGTTTTTCTATTTCGTGTATCTTGCCAAGTATGGGGAATAGGGATTTAACATTTTGGTATATGTTTTTTTACTCTTTGTTCTAGTATCATGTAAAGGGAATAGGTACACGATTCGATGAATTTTTCTCGGTACAAAAAAATTACAAAATTATATCAATTTTTTTACTTTTTTCGACATCACGGCGTACTTTAAAACATAGAGAATGATCATTTCGAAGTTTACTCAAAGTAGTTTTAAATTTAATTCATTAAAGTAATAATTGCATCACTTTCGCTTGCTTAATAGGTTTTCGAGGATTTTAGATTTTCGAGGTAGCGTCTTAAGAGTGAAGAGGTAACAGACAGACACACTTACGCATTTATAATATTATGGATATGGATTAGAGGTATTTCCATTGTTTGGAGTTTGGTCAGATTGATGTTTAGCGTTAAATGTATGGTGATTTATGGTGCCTTTGTTAAACCAGCATAGCTAGCTATTCACAAGCACTCGATACGCTTCCGTACCGAATCGAACATGAATCAATGTCATCGTAGGAGTCCTCTAAACGATGTTCACAAGGCCAAAACCCGAAAATGTTGTCAGTTTAAATCAAATAGAGACCGTTCTTCTTCCGACAGCTGTTTGTTGTTTGGGGCAAGGCAAATTAGGTTATCGAAATTGTGTCATTTTCGATACGATAGCCTGATGGATGATTGTGAAGCTATACAATATGTAACATAATTAACGCAAGACCTCGTACACCCCAATTAGAGCATTTAGTTAAAAGCATAATACAAGTATGAAACCTATTTTTTTAAATCTAACTATTATTATTAAGTAAATTGTGTTGACCCTATCATTACTTTATGCATTTAAAACTGAGTCTTATTGCCTTGAAATAAGATTTAATTTTCTTTGACTCAATCGGCGGTCAGTATGGCAAAATACATAATTAAAAAAAATACCTATCTTAAAAGTTACCGAAATTGATTCAGTAGTGAATTATGAACAAACTACTTTCAGGACTTGCGTATATTCTGTAACACCTTGTATAATTATGCAGATTAAGAATGCTCTGCGATTTTGTTTCACCTGCAGCAGTTGTGCCATTTTCGTAATGATCGTTTTGGCATTTAATGCAAATGAAACTAAAGTTGTTTAAAGGCATTTGTTGCATAATTTCGTTTCTTGCTTTGCCTTATACTGATCGTCACCTAATACCATTCGTTTCTAGTGTTAGTAATCACAATGTGCTATTTCATCAGCTCGTTAATTTCCCTAGCTCAACATGGACTTGTGTAGGCTACAATAATGGATATAGTTTTAGTTAAGTTAGGTTTTAATTTTGTTAATCACACTAATCACACTATCACACTAATATTATAAAGGCGAAAGCTTGTGAGTGTGTGTGTGTGTTTATATGTTTGTTACCTCTTCACGCTTAAACCACTGAACCGATTTATATGAAATTTGGTATAGAGATAGTTTGAGTCCCGGAAAAGGACATAGAATAGTTTTTATCCCGATATTCCCACGGGATCGAAACTTATGCGGGTGAAACCGCGGGGCGCAGCTAGTTAAGGATATATGTATTATATTCAGTAAACACTAATATTATAAAGGCGAAAGTTTGTGAGTGTGTGTGTGTGTGTGTTTATATGTTTGTTACCTCTTCACGCCTAAACCACTGAACCGATTTAGATGAAATTTGGTATAGAGATAGTTTGAGTCCCGGAAAAGGACATAGAATAGTTTTATCCCGATATTCCCACGGGATCGAAACTTATGCGGGTGAAACCGCGGGGCGCAGCTAGTTAAGGATATATGTATTATTCAGTAAATGAGGTGGTATACTAATAATGGATATTAAAAGGGTATTGCAATCACCTCGTTTGGCAGGCGGATTACTTACAGTACCTACTTGCATATGACGGTAGGTAGTATTAAAAAACAAGGTGAAAGTAATCCATACTAATATTATAAATTCGAAAGTAACTCTGTCTGTCTGTATGGTACCTTTTCACGCCTAAACCACTGAAACGATTTAGATGAAATTTGGTATAGAGATAGTTTGAGTCTCGGGGAAGGACATAGATAGTTTTTATTCCGATATTCCCACGGGATCGAAACTTATGCGGGTGAAACCGCGGGGCGCAGCTAGTTAAGGATATATATATTATTCAGTAAATGAGGTGGTATACTAATAATGGATATTAAAAGGGTATTGCAATCACCTCGTATGGCAGGCGGATTACTTACAGTACCTTCTTGCATATGACGGTAGGTAGTATTAAAAAACAAGGTGAAAGTAATCCATACTAATATTATAAATTCGAAAGTAACTCTGTCTGTCTGTATGGTACCTTTTCACGCCTAAACCACTAAACCGATTTAGATGAAATTTGCTATAGAGATAGTTTGAGTCTCGGGGAAGGACATAGATAGTTTTTATTCCGATATTCCCACGGGATCGAAACTTATGCGGGTGAAACCGCGGGGCGCAGCTAGTTAAGGATATATATATATTATTCAGTAAATGAGGTGGTATACTAATAATGGATATTAAAAGGGTATTGCAATCACCTCGTATGGCAGGCGGATTACTTACAGTACCTTCTTGCATATGACGGTAGGTAGTATTAAAAAACAAGGTGAAAGTAATCCATACTAATATTATAAATTCGAAAGTAACTCTGTCTGTCTGTATGGTACCTTTTCACGCCTAAACCACTAAACCGATTTAGATGAAATTTGCTATAGAGATAGTTTGAGTCTCGGGGAAGGACATAGATAGTTTTTATTCCGATATTCCCACGGGATCGAAACTTATGCGGGTGAAACCGCGGGGCGCAGCTAGTATGATATAAATATCAGACTTGTTTCCCCGAAAGGTTGAGCAGAGAGAGGTATACCTATACTACACCCACATTCCGCCTGTTATATTTAAGGCGCTACCTCGAAAATGTAAAATCCTCGAAAACCTAAAAAGCGAGCGAAAGAGATGCAATTACTTTTGAAACCCAAAAGAAGAGTGATGGCTATAATGTGCTTGCGCTCGGAATAAAACGACGTAAGCGCCAAAACGAATTTACTCCTTTTTTAACAAAATAAATTGGTTAAATTTTAAAATACTTTGAGTAAACTTTGATATAATAATTCTCTATGTATTAAAGGAAATTCCATTGAATAACTCTTAAGTGTTACGCCGTGATGTCGAAAAAAGTAAAAAAAAAAATAGATATAACTTTGCAATTATTTTATATCAAGAGAAATTCATTGAATCGTGTATTCATTTTACACGATACTAGACTAGAGTAAAAAAACATATACCAAATTTTAAATTCCTATTCCACATACTTAACAAGTTACACGAAATAGAAAAACCACATTTTTTTCAATATATCACCTTAAGGCCCATGTAATAGGGGCGAGCCTATTACTATCAACCGGCCACAGATCCAGACTCCGGGCTGCTACTGAGAATTTCCAATTAGAAAACCCCAATAACACTTTGCCCGAGCTTGGAATTGAACCCAAGACCTCATGAAAGGTTGAAAAGTTGAGGCCCGTGCAGGTAAGTGTTGATCCTTTTAATGTAATCTCCCGGTTGATGCTTTTAAGCTCACGTGAAACAGCCCAAGCCCAAGTGAGCAGTTCAATCGAATATGATATTATTGTAGAGTAAAATAAGCGCAAAGCTTACAATATCCAAGTTTATAATAAGCCGTAATATTTCAATACGTTTTGTAAATAGTTTTAACAGTCCGTGACTAGTTGATTTTATACAAGCCGGCTATCCGGTATTTAAAATACCTATGAAATAAATATGAAAAGTGGCAATATAAAATACGCCATAAAATCGATATGTTCGAATATCGATATAAAACGAAGCATTTAAAGCAGAAACAATGCTGAGTATAAAATATAACATTCTAATGTTATGGTACTTAGGTACCTACAGCTTCTCCTTTCTATGGTAAGAAGGAGGTCGTAAATTTTTTACGAGCGCCTTCAAGAAACTTTCATAGTGAAATTATGCCGTGGTTTAAAAGTATGGCATCCGTTTTAGTGTCGACAGAAATTAAAAGGACGAAGATTGATGTGAATGAACTTTTCATGGCACGAACTTCAACTTAAGTCATACAAAGTGTAGGTAACTTGGGGTAAGAAAGAACAATGAATGTTTTATTACTAGAAACCTTGTATTTATCATAAAACGGTCATAGAGTTTAAATATTTTACATTGAGATATACTTAATTAGGTACTTACATCCTATATAGAGAATTTGTAACAACTCCGTGTGATTATGTTGAACTATAGTAGTGCTAATTAATTACTGTAATTTAATTAGTAACAACTAGATCTCTCCAATTGGTAAATGACGATGACAAAAAATATAATACTAGCTGAGCCCCGCGGGTTCACCTGTATAAGTCTCGATACCGTAGGAATACAAGGTTCAAAGTATGCTTATGTAGTAATCCAGGTCATGGTCTAACCAGGTGCTAAATTACATCTAAATCCGTTCAGCCCTTTAAGCGTGAAAGCGTAACAAACAAACAAACATACAAAATATCAAATCATTTCTCTTTATAATATTTATAAGTTTAGATAACTTAATAATTTCTACTTCTCTGGCAATATCCTGAAATAGTTTGGTCGAGACTTATTCCAAAAATTGAACCATATTAAAAGCATAAAAAAATGGACGAAAACTACCAAAAAATATTCCCTAACATGACCGCACAACAAACTTCAACCCAAATTAAAGCGGGCCATACACGGCATTTACAGGTCACGAGCAAAGCAAAAGGGTGCAACTAGCTCAAGGGCACCGCTATGGAGATAAGAGCCTCGGTTTGGAAGCTCTCGCACAAAACGTCTCGGTACCCCCTTGTGCCTGTAACCAAAAGACTTTGTATGATGTGAAGTACTCGTAGGTAGGCATGTGTATTCAAGAAAAATTTTACAGATGGGACGTTTTCTTTATGGTGTAAATAGGTTATGTGGTTAGTTGCTCAGTAAGGTTTTTGTTAAGTAATGAATGTAACATTGTCCTTAATTGTTTTTATTGGCAACATCTATATGCATGTAATATGTCAGAGTAATAATAATATGTTTAATGATTACGACTGAAGGACATGTATCCATGGTCATGAATAAAGATAAAAAAAAATGTAATATGTCAATGTCAAATGACGTGTATGTCAAATCTCTTCTCTCTGTTTTTGCCGCGTAAAATTATAATCGTTACAATTTTTCACTCTTTTGTTTTAGTAAGTACCTAATCAGACGTAACCCAAACCATAATAAATCTTCAGTTTTGATGGACAATGAGAACACCATGTCCATAATTATAATAATGAGACCGTTTGTGTATATCTAACATCTACAATACATAATGTGTCGTTGACTAGTATAGTGTACATGGGTAATTAGTCTAATGAGAATCATGCCTATTTTGACCGTTTATGTATTTAGTATCTACATTTATTTGTTATGCGGTATAAATAAATATTCGTTACTAGCTGTGCCCGCGACTTAGTTTGCGTGGATGTCGGAAAACAATAATGTGTCTTTTACCCGACTGCGGCGAAGCCAAAACGGAGGGTAGTAGCCCAAGTTACTCCTTATAACATCAGCTATTTGCCAGTGAAACTCCCGTCAAAATCGACCCAGCCGTTTCGGAGTTTAGCCGGGACAAACAGACAGACACACAGACAAACATGTTAAACATTGGTTTTTTGTACCGTATACGCTTTCATATGTATTTAATGAAAAGCTGTTATTTTGACATTACAAATAGACTCCAATTTTTGTATAGTTTGTATAGATTTGGGCCCTGACGGCATTGAGCTTTACAGTACGAAAATAATTTTTCACAAGAAGTTTATAAAATGCGGGAGAAAAAAAAACCGTTAGAATGACATTACTTCCACTACGTTAAACATTATTTAGCAGCAAAAGATTTTAAAAACTCTGATGTATAATTTTACACCAGCTCTCTCTATTTCAAGCCATCTCGCCGCACAGGTAAAATAGACTAAGTAGTTTCAATTTAAATGTCAGGATATTTTAAACCATAACCAACGACGGCGACGCCTGTTAATAGAGACGTAACTAAGCTCTAAGAGCAATAACATGTTTATTAGCGCTAACCTACATACTAAAGGACATTTATAAGATAGTAAAAAATATTACGCTGTCCTTCCAATGACAATTTTATTTTTAATTTGGACAGTAGGTATTCCGATTGCAAATGTATGCAAATTATTTGCGTGGGACTCGGTCGACAGCAATCAAATTACGCGACAGCATAAAGAACAGCAAATGGCGTGTCAAAAACGTATTTTGTTTGTCTATTTTTTTTAAGTATTTTTATATAAAATGTAAAACCTCTAAACTTAAGTGGGACTGGGCCGGACATGTCTGCCGCATGTCAGTGCGCATGACAATTGGGCTAAGAGAACCACCGATTGGGTCCCACTAAACGCTTAACGCCATCGGGGCAGGCCAAGACGAAGATGGCGGGCCGACCTTGACTCCTACCGCAGGGACTCGCAAAAGACAGAATTGTATGGAAAAGGGAAAGGGAGGCCTTTACCCTGCAGTGGGACAATACAGACTCGTTAGATTAGATTATAGAAAATGTTTGTCTTTTATTATACCTTACCCTTTGTGATCGTGCATTATGTCCTATCTGTTAACGTTTATTTAGGATGATTTTCTCATAGCATGTACTGTACCTATGTCTATTTCCTGTTTAGTATTATTATTCTATCACTTTTAAATTCAATTACTTTTCTTTAAGTACACTGTACCAGTACAGTGTTTTAATAATTGTTTGCTGCACCGGACGATGTCATTACCAACCATGTCATTGAAAGCCAGCGCTGGGGCTCTGTCTTGCATAGGGTCGCAGCATAATGCTGAGCGATAGCCATTTTGCATGGATGTGACGCATGTTTCCCCCTACCTTTTTATGTTATTTTTTTTTGTTTATGTTCTTTTTTGCGTCATTTTCACCGCAAATAAACGTATTTTCTTTCTTTTCTTTCTTTCTGTTTGTTGCTATGGAATTTCCAATAACCATATTTTGTGTTTTGCGAACTGTGTTGTTTACTGTGTGTTGCAAAACTATGTATGTGTATAATAATATTTATATAGGCTATAGGAGTCCCTCCAGGCTATTTTCATAACACTTGGCTGCCATCACTGATCCTGAATAGGCACATAGTGTGCATTCTGTTTATTTACTTCATTCATGTTTACCTTACGATTGAAATACTGGATAGAAGCAGATAGGTATTCAATTATTCAGCCTAAACTTCACTCTACTGAAACATTTCTGCACACTCAAATTGAAAACAATAACAAATCGCAAAACAATTTTTGTCACAAAACTGCTGGAAAGCTGCTTCACAGCTTAGCAATTGTTGTTCGTGCAATAATTTAAATTGGATTATTTTACTTTCACAGCACATTTCGCGAACAACCTAATTCCGGTTATCCCCGACGACACTCAAAACAAACGAAAGTCTGATAAATGTTGCTATTAATCTTCCTGCAGCTTCAACGTTCACCCTTGCGAGAAAGGGACGGAAACAATTATAATAAAAATCTAGATTTGGATTAAGTGCGCTTGGGCAGACAGTTTATGCCACTTTACGTCACGGTTTAATGCAGGAGAAGCAGGAATTTATTTATTTATAAATCCTTTTTTCGGCGTTTGCTGGACCGAGGCCTGCTTTTTATCATGGAAAACCGACAATAAAATGGGGAACAAACGGGGTGCTTTTGCTGTTAAGAATGAAAATTGGATGTTTTGAGTGGTTGTTGTAATGCAATAGCGTAGAAGTTTATTCTTTTAGGCCTGTTTTTGCCAACGCCGGATAATTTTATCCGAGGAATAATTTTGAATTTTTGACAGTTCTTCCATACAGAATCTGTCAGGCGTCAATTTTATTCCACGAATAAGAATCATCTGTTGACTGAAAAATCAACGCTTAGTAGAGCGGGGACTAGGAAAAGCAGCCTCCTAGCTTTCAAAGTTAGGGGTTTCTTTGGCGAAATTATAAAGACCAAGCATTCGTCAATGCTCATTAGAAAGCTTCGGAAAGAAAAAGAAAGGTCTCGACAAATCTTTTTCTTCCGAGTCATCATGGTCAGCACTAACCAACACCCACGTGAATATAGGGTGTTTTATTTTTAGCTTCGTAACACGGCGTGTAATAGTAACTCCTTCATACACTTACTAGTTTGTCTTAAAGTTTCTTACGCGTAATTGGGGGTATTAAGTAATGCAACACCACCAATTATGTCGCAGCAATAAAAACTGAGTTGCAAGCAATGAAAAAGGTTTCAGTTTAAATAAAGGAGAATGGGGTCAACGGAGAGTAGTGGACGTCCGTACAAAGGTAACAATACGGAGGAATATAACTGGGACAAATTGCATGGGAACATTTTGAATGGCAACAAGTGGACTGAAACTCCCTGAAATATGATTATCATATTCCGGAGCCGTATCCCCCCCCCCCTCACCTGTTTCATAATGTTTTTGTTTTTTGTTCTCTACGTAACGAGCATCCTGTTTCGTGGTTAATTTGAATGCGTGTTTTGTTGCTAGGCATTTGCCGTTGGATTTTTGTCACTTTTATTTTTTATGTCGCTTCGTAATTTCAGCGGACGGATTTGTTATTTTTATAGGTTCCGCCGCCGAGTGGTTGGAATGGATTTTTTTCAAGAGTTATAGAATGTGCGGTGGCCTAACATAACAACTGGGTGCGAACCGCTTCGCTCGCGGAATGGAATCCTACTGAATAATGGACGAGCACTGCTAAACACTACCTGACCCATATTAGACTAACATGCCGCTTTAAACGGTATAAACACTTGTTCAAATGAGGAAAAATGACGTTGGATTAAATCAGAAGCTGGCAGCTTATCATTAAAGGTTCTAATGAACGAAAAACATGAAACAAAAGCCGATCGAGGCGAATAGTCTATTAGTTCAACCAGTAAACAATAGAGGTAATGTTTATTCAAACTTATGTTTTAAATTAATATCATTTCAAGTTAAACAAATATTAACTTTATTTTAATGGTTATTAAGTTGATTTCAGAGTGACTAGCACTGTTGAAAAAGTTATAAAGATGTTTGAACTTGTAGCGTAAACTGAATTTTGTTGTGTAGGATTTAAAATTATTTTTCCATAAACTCATATTTGTTTATTCCATTTTTGGCAAATAAATCGCGAATGCAGTTTAGGTAATGTAAATAAACGGCCTTTATCCTAATTTTTATTCTTGCTTTAACATTTTTGTATCACTGTGTAATATTTTTACGCCACTTACTGTGGCAGGACAGAGATATACCCTTACGCCCTTTATACACGTCACGGTTTCTTTAAGGTAGCGTTTTAACCGCGCCGTAGAAAAAAAACGTCTGTCAACATGCTTCTATAATCCATACAACACTGACGATCGTGCCTACACACGGCGAATAAATCGCAGTTTTTCACGGCAGTAAAAAAGTCTGTGTACAAAGGGCCTTATAGTTTGTAACACTTGTGTACACAATAAAAACAAAAGTTAAATAACGATGTAAAAACATCAAAAAGCGAACATAACATACCAGTCTTAGGCTGCGTTTCCACCAGAGATGAGCGGTGGATGCGTAACGAGGAATGTGTGTAAAATTAACTAATAACAACGCTACCTTAGTTCAAGCTACGATGTTATTGGTTTGTTTCACACACATCCCTCGCTACGTATCCTCGCCCATCTCTGGTGGAAACGCTAACCTCCAATCCACTCAATCGATAACAACATGGCCCTTTCAGCGAGAGCACCAAGAGCTTGCAAATTAAATTACAGAAATAAGAATACAGTAAAGTAAACAAACTTCCCGAGCTAAGCCACCTTTGAACAAAACGAGAGGGGGATGGGGGATGGTAGCTTCAAACGTTTTATCGTGAAAACACCTAAATTAGAATTAGATCCTACCAACGAGCTTACTAATTAATTTTGTGATAATAGGTTTACCGTTTTTTGTCGTGCAAATTAGTTTTTTTTCTCTCTCTCTTATTCGAGCTGAGGTTCAATGTTCGGTTAATTATTTTGTTAGTTTATTATGCAAACAGGAAGTCAGCTGACTCGTATTTTTGGTAAACAACGACTTCATTTTTAACCGACATAAAAAATATAATATTATGTATCTATATTAGACTACTTTCTCGCTTTGTGTTGGTAATATATTACATTAATATCAATAATGGTGCATGTGCAAATCCTCGTTTCTCAGGAACTCCATGAATTCATAATTATGAGCTGGCAGTACTCGTAGTGTACAGCAGAATCCGATAACTTAGCATTGTGTCGAGTTGCTCTCTAGTGGAATGCTAGAGTTACTCGGTATTTGCCCCGCGATCATATTTGAAGTTGATTTAGTGCGCTTTCTTAGTCGTAAACTATCACAATGTATTGCTATAGTTCTAGCTATACACCGACAAAATGTTCGGGATGAAGAAGATGAAATTAGCATACATCTTAATTAGAGTTTCCAACAAATACTTACTCATCTAGCCTGCCAGTAGCATCATAAATCAAATGAAGCATAAATTACTCAGGAACTTTGTAATTTTAAAATTATTCTGAACCATGAAGATCTTTTTGAATATATTTTTATCACGTAAGCCGGGAAACCTCTCTTGCAGGCGATCTAAGTGATTCGCGCCACTTGCGTCATCAGAATTCGTCCCTCAAACACAATCTCCCTCTGATAAGGTCAGAATATCAGTCGTTCGCTCTAAATGCAAATATTACCGCACCCGGGAGAGGTGTTACAGCCTCGGTTTTGAGGTAAAAAAGGACGAAAACAGCGCTAAATGGCAAGAAAGCGCTTTTTATGCTGACGGAATTGGGTAGTTAAAGATAAAGAATGGATAGACCGGCTCCTTAGATAGTTGTTTTAGTACACTATAGGTAGATAGCCACGTTACTTACTGTTTTATTTATGTAGGTAATGGGACGAATAAGTTTTTTTTTTAAATTCTGCCTTTGGTGGGGACTGGGCTGCATTAGTTTTGATGGGCTAAGGATCTTGGGGATCATTACGTTGTAAAATGTTGGACTTAAAGGAATAGATAAATGGAATTTCTGTCTTGAGGTTTTCACAAACTCGATTTCTTTTTGTTGAAACTTAATTCTTATATACTGCCTGGCTTCTGCCGCATCATCCGCATGAAATTTCGCCCTCCACTCTCACCCTCACCCATTCACCCTCTTAGGGGTGGAATTTCGAAAAACCTTTCTTAGTGGATACCTACTCTGCACAAAGAACACACCTCCAAATTTCATGTCTCTAGGACTAGGGGTTTAGGCTGTGCGTTGATATATCAGTCAGTCAGAACTTTGAATTTTATATATAAGGTCCCATTAAAATAGACGGACAAAGTTTTAGAAATCATTCAGACCACCAAAATAAGGACGATGGTAAATAAATATATAAGAAAAACGCATTATATACTTACAAGAAAAATAATCAGCTAACGAAAATACACTAAATTGCCGGCGCAATTTATTATTTTACGTCAAAATAAAATCATTTTTTTGAAGTGAAAACTTCTTTAGCGGCGTTGAGCACTTTTTGTAATGGGTAAAAAATGTTAAACTCGCGTCAGGACACGTGACCGTCAGGAGAGATCCCCCCCCCCCCCGCCTCTCTTTCTACGGCGGCGCCAACCGAAGTGAACCAAGTTTAGTGACACACGACAATGGATGGATGGATGGATTGGATGGAGTGGAAGTGGAAGCGGAAGTGGAAGCGGAAGTGGAAGTGGAAGTCGAAGTCGAAGTCAAAGTCGAAGTCGAAGTCAAAGTCAAAGTCAAAGTCAAAGTCAAAGTCGGAGTCGGAGTCGAAGTCGAAGTCGAAGCCGAAGTGGAAGTGGACGTGGACACACTGCTGTGTATTCGTAACATTCGTGTATATGTTACCGGCCAAACCCGATTTCAGGACAAACTAGTTTAGCCTAGGCTAAACTAGTTCCGTCGACATAGGATGCAAGGGCGAGCGAAGGGCACCCCGAGGTTAGGTTTGGTTAGGTTACTTTAAACCCTTTACACAGAAATAGGGGCCCCGCCAAGCGGGGCTCCGTCGACATAAGATCCAAGGGCGAGCGAAGGGCACCCCCTATCGCGTATAGGAAGAACTAGTTTAGCCTAGGCTAAACTAGTTTGTCCTGAAATCGGGTTTGGCCGGTAACATATATAAAGTGTTTAAAATATGGAAATTGAACAAAGTGCATCTATTAATGAAAAAAGGGACGCAGAAATAGTGAAAAAAAATGAGTTATATTAATTCAATTAATAATTGATTTATTTCAACGTTAATATTCAAGTTTTCACTTCTGCCGGCACTCCCGGAGTGCAACCCGTCTTTTTTGGTTGGATATCTTTGGTTAGACGTACTGAGCGCTGTGTTAATTTTAATGGGACCCTGTTTTGTATACTGCACCGGTTGAAGTTAACGCAACGTCAACGCAACCAGCGCTGGGGCTCTGTCTCGCATAAGGTCGTAGCATTATGCCGAGCGATGGCCGTTTTGCATTGATGTGACGCATATTTTCCCTCAACTTATTATTTTTTGCGTTTAGTTCTTTCTCTGCGTCATGTTTACCGTAAATAAACTTATTGTCCTTTTTTGTTTCTTACATGTTTTGAAACTGAAAACCAAATCAGTCACTATAAGATGAGTCTCCATTACTTCTGCTTTTCTGCAGATGATTAAAACACTTAAAAATTCATACTTACATTCTACCTTTGTACAGCTTTATACTGCAATATTCATCTATGATTAAAAGCCGAAGGAGGTCGATCGTTTCCGTACTGGTAGGAAACGAACCCTCCAGGGAAATGAAACTACGAAGCGCAGTTCATTCTCTTCACTCTTAGTTAGACTATAGCCAATTGATTTACGTACATTTTTCAAAGGAAATCTAGGTACCTACTAAGAGCTTAGAGGATAGAATCCCTTGTCCAAGAATTGTGTTGTTACCGAGAAAATTGTCAACACGTATTAATGTTGTGACTGGTTCTGTTGATTCTGATTACTGAGAACCGACTTTAGTATTCCTGGGTTGTCGCTGCCGTTTCTTGTTTTCAGGGTTTCAGTTTTTTTTTGACTGTGTTACGGGAATCTGAAAGACAAATAATGCCCAATGAATAGATCACTCATAATCATAATATGGCAATGAAGGCATGAGCCAAACGTCTTGTCTTGAATAGGCAGGTACTAAATTTAACAATCTTTTTTTGAACTTGGCAGTTGTTATACCAATAAAAACTGCCAAATTTTGTCAAAAACCAAGGCAGGATATTATTTTTTTCCATGAATTTCTTTGTCCAACTTTCAGCGCTCCAAGATATCTCAACACAAAAACCCGACAAACCAGTTTCAGCATATCAGAGACACTCGATAAAGGCAGTAGTAGCTAAATTAAATCATCAACGGTCGTGTGCACTTGCAAACAATATACTGCACACGACCACAATAAGATCTTGTTTGCAGTTTCTGAGAAAGTTTAGTAAGTTAGTCGCCACATCTATCTTTCCTAGTTATGTGCAAGTACGTCACTATATGGCTAACTTTAATGTCTTCGTATATAGTCGTATGTTCTATATATTAGTTAGGTGTTTCTTAATGAAACTCCGCCGTAATTATAAGACAAAGAACAACGGGATGTGAGTATTAATGAAGAAGAAAACACAGGTGAAGTTTGTGTAGGGCACGCCACGATAGTGGCGGTAAGACCCCTCTTTGAGGAGTGGCTAGAGAGGCGTCACGGCGTCCTCACCTATCGCCTGACGCAGGTCCTCACCGGACACGGATGTTTTGGGAGGTTCCTGCACATCATCAGGCGGGAGGAGACGCCCGGGTGTCACCACTGCGAGGATCGCCCAGAGGACACGGTGGAGCATACGGTGGAGGTCTGCCCCGCATGGGCGGAGCACCGCCGTGCCCTCGTAGAGGCGATCGACAGCGGCGGCGACCTCTCGCGTCCGGCCCTGGTTCAAGCCATGGTCCGGGGCGAGAGGGAGTGGGAGGCGGTCACCTCCTTCTGCGAAGCAGTCATGCTAGCGAAGGAGGTGGCGGAACGGCTGAGGGAAAGAGCCTCACACCCCAGCCGCCGCGGGAGACGCTCCGGGCGTCGGGAGCCGCGTGACGACTCCCGGCCACCGTAGGCGCGGGCCTGCGGACGGAGAGTAATGGGTAGCTCACCGTCCGATCAGGACCAGGCCCGTGCCGGACGGCGCGTACGTGTTCCACGCGCGCCTCAAAGAGATGTCAGCATAAAGAAAGGGGCCTGCCAGGGCCGAAGCCTGCCGGGGGTGCGGGATTGTCCGAAAGGGTTACCGCTACCCCGGAACATAAAGGGCTAAGGAAGGAACACGGATGGGTTTTAGTCAGTAAGAGTCTGACACTCCCTTCGCTCCACCCAGAGCGGGAGGGGTCATTTGATGATTTCCCATCCATAAAAAAAAAAAAAAAAAAAAAAAAAAAAAAAAAAAAAAAAAAAAAAAAAAAAAAAAAGGTGGAGTTTGTGTGGACAATCATGACACTTTTGATACTGAACCAGAGGTGTAGAATGCATGAAGAACAATGGAAAATAATGAACTAGTACCTAAATATCTTAATGTTAAATAGTTAAAAGGTTAGGGATCGATTAAGTACTAGCCTAAGAGAGGGAAATAGATTAAAACAGGCAAATACTAAATGAAAAACATGAAACAGCAAAACGCTAATTTACTGAATCACCAATTACAGTCAAAGTATCGTTTAAAACGTTCGTTAAACAGCTTTATAAATCAGATCTGTCTGCAAACACAGCGATGATAAATTCAACTAATTCTCTTCAGTAGATACTAATACTAAATTGAATACGCCTTTAATAGCTTTGTAGATAAAAGCTTATAATTGCCAACAGTCAGTCGAGACATTATGGTTAGGGAAATAAATTATTATTATGTTCTGTAAGATTGCTGGTACCGTTACACACAAAATCGCTTAAATTAACCTGGAAGTATAACTAGGAGTAATTGCCAATCATTATAGAGCCTACATACGACCGAATTTCCCACACGATTTGCAAAGCCGCTAGCCGATAAGTTAGGGCCTTGGGAACTCAACAAATTAATTGTTAAGCGAATTCACAACCTACATCAATTTTAGTAATTGTAACGACTTTCAAAGAACAACAGTTGTGATTCAAATATACGGACAATTAAAGTTCATAAACAATTTGTTTGGCAATTAATTTCCCTGAGACAACGTTAGTAACACAGTTGTTTTAGTTAAAAGCCCAACGCAAACCAAGTCAGGGCTTCACCTTATTTGTTTTATATGCCAGTAAAAGAATTTATAAGTATTTGTTTATTATTTTATGAATTAGGACTATGATTTAGTTTTTCAAATCATTGGGCAAGAACATATACTATTATGTCACCAAATTCATCGTCAGTCTATTCTTTATTAGTAAGGATTCTACGTGTCATTAAATATTTTCGTAGTAACCGTTGCTTAAATTTGAGAGCAGTACGCTATTTTCCGAGCCATTGTCTATAAGTATCAATATTATGAATTCTGTTTCCTCAATTGATTTTCATGGTAATAGGTTGGATCAAGTATGATTTAATGTAGTACTAGATGCTATCTGAATTGCGTAGGCTATAGGTATATATATTTTTTATGGGTCTATAAACTATATTAATAATTTCATAGTAAGAGACTCGCACAGACCAGGGAAACATGGCACAAAAGGAAGGAAGCCCTTTCAACAGTTAGTGGAACCTGCCAATGATAAAGAAAAAACGTAAAAAATAACGGCCATTTTTTTCACTTCAGCATAATACTCAATATTGAGTTTCTATCAAAGCAGATTTTCACAAAATGTCATATGTGTATTATCAGATGGTTCATATGTAAATATTCTCAGAAAACTATAACAAAACAGCAACGAAAATACACATATCATTTTTATCCTAGAAATATCCGTTTAGTCCACTCTCGTCCCCTCGACCCCTAAAAAAATATTGAAACATAGGACAATTGATTCCAATCCCCAACGTTTCCCTGATAGAATATTCAGGTTTTACGTGAATATATTTATCAGAAATATAAGCGTACGGACGATATCTGTTGAAAATGGAAGGCAACGTCTTTCCCCTGGGAGCTCATTAGATTGTCGCGCGCTGGTCGCCAGGGAATCGACTGCTGGATAACCGATTCACCGCTTCGATTTCAAAACGAACCGTGTAAAAATACAGGGTATTGACAAATGATGTCGGAAATGATATTGATATTAATGTAGGTTTTTACTGTATAGTTTTTTTGGATTGGCAAGGATAGTGTGGTGTTAAATGGAGTTTCTGATTTTTTTTCAGCGTTATAAAATAATATTTGTGGTAACGCTTGTTCTACTACTTTAAAATAACTATTTCCATAATTATTATTAAAGACATATAAGAACCACACATGACACACATGCCAGACATGTGATGTATGTGTAACGTTAGAAAAAATATTATCTGATTCTTCAGTTTTCTTTGTTTACATTTCGTATTAATTATCGGTGTCAGATTGTCGCCTTCTTAGACAGTCAAAGAAAATCTTTCACATTGCCATCAATTCCCTTTAGGGTTATTACTTCTTTATTGACTGAATTGCCTGACATTCGAAGCACATTATTACAAAAGCATTGGAACAGTGGTTCCATCTCCATCAAAACTTTGTTTGCCCCAACTATGTTTTGTATAGTTACACTACACTAAAATTGCTGCCAAATCAAACTTTTTCCGAGCATCTGTAACACTTAAAACTTTGGAGAGCACATAATAGCAAGCAATAGATCGCAAAACACACTGAAGTATGTCTACTGTTCTCAACCATTGTGTTCATGACAGATAGAACTTGGAAACTACAGGGGACAAGTTAAATATTGAAGTTGACAAACTAGAGCCCAAGTCTGTTCGGCGCGGATCCAATTTGAGGTTAGCTTCGACTCACACCATATATGTTTTAATAGAATTAACAGAATAACCAGCTTTATGAATAAGCATGTCTAATGGTTTTTGATTTAGACAAAGATTTATTGTTACATGATGTGACTTGGGACATAATTTACAATATTACAAGGGCATCGGGTAATAAGCGTATTAGAGTTATTAGTTCAGGCCTGTGACACATGGACTGTTGAATTAGTGAGCATAGAGTTCCTAATACATATTCATCAACATGTTGGGCCGTTGGGTGATGCTTTTGATGAGGTTTTAATCACATTCTTGCCTACAGCTTCAGTAAAAGTTTCAGGACACTTTAATTTTCCATGTTTTATTATATCTTTCAATGAAATCAAAAGTCATTTATTGAAACTAGGGCTGAGAATCAGCAATTTTAGAACGTAAAAATTACATAAGGGAGTACCCCAAAATGCCCGCCCTTCGCCACTTCCTAGTGCCTATAGCTGGAAAAAAGGAGCCGCACAACAAACTCCCCAGCAGTTTATTTATAAAAAACGCTTTAATGGCGAAGCTATTGTATTTTCCATGATAAAATACTTTTATCAAGTAACCAAACATTCCGTTCGATAAACTCACAATTGTTGTGTTACATAAATAAACAAAATATCGTATCGTGTTTTAAAAATATTTTGTTTCCAATTGCACCTATCAATGTTCATTCAATTTGACTTCATAAATCCCAAATATGAAATTTGTTTGGTCTTTCACGTTTTTTTTTTTCATAAAACGTATGCAACAAAAATTTTCATTGATATTATCGCTCAAGCATTACTTGACTTGTTAAAATGCCCGCCATACACAACTGACATGAGTAACATAGAAATATAACTATTCGTTCGGCACATGTGACGGTAAATTACAATTTGTGACCGGGCGTTAACTTTACTGACAGATTTATTCTTCGTATGCACGTCCTACTTTGTGTCACAGCTCATAAAGATGTCGTTACGTTGAATTAATATGGTCGCACATTGAATTAATTTATACAAATAATGTGTTTCGAAAATAAAAAGGGCCGTGATCAAAAATTGGTTTGTTTATTTCTCTGGTTGAAAGACGCGTGGGGCTAATTTAAAACTGGAATGTTAAACCGACACGTTTGACCTGAAATCTTTGACAAAATGGACTAATTAATCACTGGAGGAAAGTTATTTGGGTATGTGAGATTCACACGAATACCGGTTATCTAGATTTATAAAACTTTCACGTCTACAGCATTCAATAGCTTACCTAAGTTTTGATAGAGGTAGCGAATGTGGATTCGTTTACCTGCGATGCGAAGATAGGCAGAAGCAACGTTGCCAAAAAGAAAGGTTTCGCAGTGGGAGTCTGTACTGATAAGCTATAGTCTGTTAAAATAATGATGTTTAAGTACCTATAAAAAAAAAAAAACTATTTGTGTCATGGAACATTTTACATCACAATAGCGCTCAATCTTGGATACCAAATAAGATTATGTGCGCTATTAACTTATTTTAGAGTATCTACCAATAATTTGTTATCTGTGTGAGAAGTGGTGGCCCAGTGAGAACGGCCGTGACTTACGAGTTATAGGTTGTGGGTCTGAACCTAGACAGGCACTTTACTTTGAGCTAATAATTTCATCACCACGGTCTCAAAACGGTTTAATCGTGAGACAGTTAGAACCAAAAAAATCGAATACACTGTGACATCTACCAACCCGTACTGGGCCCGCGTGGTAGGATATAGCCCACTCCTTTTCGAAAAGAGGAGGCCTGTTTTCCAGCAATGGAAACACTATATTATGCTGATTATGCTTTGTTATTCTATCTATTCTGGTATTTTATTTAAGTATATTATTAAGTGGTGCTCAAATGGGAATACCTTTGGTGCTCCATGCATAGGTGTTCTAAAAGTAGGTGCTCAAACGGGAATACTCCGTTTGCTTGAAAATATATTGATATTTTGCAACACAAAAAGTAATTTCAATTCGAATGCACAGCAGTTCAAATTCATAAGTATAAATAATAATATAAGAATCTTCTCTCATCTGGATTAAATTTGTCCGGAGAAATGTGAATAAGAAAATGGATCCCGGGTTCCTGAGGAAATTAACTTGAGTGAGGATTTAAATTTTTCATCAAACCAACCTAATTAACTTCATAATTAAACTTGGCAATCTTGTGGAGTTTTATTCATCTATTGAGAGTTCGCCCGTTCGCGCTTTGATCAAGTCTTTATTATTTCGAGTCAGTACTAAATCGAATTAGGTACTTCACTTTAATCTCGCAGTTTCTTCATTAACAATAAAATTTTTATCAGTAATTAATTAATACGTAAAATTTATAATTAAGCAACGAAATGGCTTTCGTTCAATAAACGTTTCTGTAACAAAGCCTCGTTCAGATAAATAGGAAACGTGGAGGGCGAGCTCCCTTCAAAATAAGCATTGTTAAATCTTTGTGAAGTCCCCAACTTTTCGCCATTAAGTACAATTTAAGTATAGAACTTAAATGAAGTGGAAAAGTTGACCGGAAAGAATCACCGTAGAGCAAGTTCATCCTATCTACAGGGTGTAAGATATAAAAATAAATATATGTATATGGTTCACATTTTCGTTCAAACTTTTTTAGTTAAGCGATGAATATGTTCAAGTTAAATTAAACAATTTAAGTTGTTCCTAAGTTGGTGTATGGTATACCGAAAGTTAGCTGCACTTAGAAACAAAGGTACAGTGAAGGTTTATCAGCTGAATCTAATTATAATTACTAGCTTCTGCCCGCGACTTCATCCGCTTGAAAATTTCTTGTTCTCCCGATCCACTCCGTTGCGTCGAATAGCCTGCCCGCACTATTACTTCCTTTTCACTTAGCGTTCTTCCTAACATTTTTTATTTTTGCTCGACTCCTAAGGGTCATAGGGTCATGGTGTGATGTTAAATAGCCTATAGCTTCGCTCAAGAATTGGGCTATCAAATGCAACAAGAATTTTTCAAATCCGCTGGGTAGTTCTGGAGATTAGCGTGTTCAAATATAAATACAAACAAACAAACTCTTCAGCTTTATCATTAGAGATAGTACTCTGTCAAAAAAGTACCGCGAAAAGATCAATTATAATAATACCCAAAAGTTATTATCCAAATTATTCATCCTTTATTTTATCGCCTTCAAAGTATGCTCCTTCAAAAACGATGCACTTGAATAAGGTGATAAGGCTTGGATAAGGTTGAGTTTTTGGTCAAAAATTCGTTCACAATGATGGCCTTGTGCGAAGGCGCATGTTGTGGTGCAAAATCCAATAATTTTCTTTCCACCAATCTGGCCTTTTTCTTAGAAATTGCTCTCTTAAACGCCGCATAACGCTCAAATAATATACTTTGCTTACCGTTTGACCTTCCGGTAAGAATTCCGAGTGCACAACACCGCGATAGTCAAAGAAAACAGTCAACATGACTTTGACTATTGATCGACTTTGGCGTGGTTTTTTCGGTTTCGATTCAGTTGGAGGGCGCCACTCCGAAGCTTCTTGACTAGTTTGCATGTCAAACTCGTAAACCCACGTCTCGTCACCAGTAACAATGTGTTTCATCAATGTTGGGTCGGAATTGACTCGTTCTAGCATGTCTTCAGCGACTCTTATGCGGTTGAGTTTTTGGAGAAAATTCAGGTCTTTTGGGACTAGCCGAGCGGCAACATGTTTCATACCCAAGTGATTATTTAAAATGATACGGATAGACTCGTGAGACACAAAAAGCTCATCAGCTTTCTCTCTCAAACTTGAATGAGGATTTTCAGTCACTATTTCCTTCACTTTTGCGATGTTAACTTCAGTTGAAGACATTGATGGCCTACCAGGCTGCGGTAAATCTTCCAGGATATCTCGACGGCTTTTGGACGCTTTGTACCACTCATAAGAAAGCACAAGCACGTGTTATTGATAAAGTCGATTCACCGTAAGCCTTCTGTAACATTTTCAGTGACTTCGAAAACGAAATTCCATTAGCGATGCAAAATTTAAGACGAACTCTTTGTTCGATGTTTTGGTCCATTTTGAAATTCGCAATACACACTAGATATGATCAAACTAAAAAGAGCATTGTATTTAATTTAAATGACAGATGCAACTAAAACTCCGCGCCAAAATGGAAAACAGTTGTGCCAATCTAACAACAAAAAAAAAAAAAAAATGATTTTGGAACCATAAACAAATCATCCATTCCCGATACGTTTTTGACTGCGTATATAGATTCTCGGAAGCAGCAACGCCTCAAGATGCAATACGATTAAAAAAACTAAATTCCTTTTCAATGAATAAAACAGTATAATGACTTTATTCGCTTCCCTATTACACCTTAAAAATAGAACGAAAAAAAAAACGGATGATAGCGTGCCAACCATCCCATCCAATTATACAGCGATTATGTAAGTACATACCATTCAATGTAATAGTTATGTCAAAGGCCGTTAAACCCAGCTAATTGTTAGTTGAAAGTAGGTCATATAGCCTGCACTATTACTTGGTTAATACACAAACTTTTGTTGACAAGGGTCCAATCTGCAGGGCTCCGAAAACCGCTTCATTAACATAGGAGTTTTAGTTTGAGATTGTACTTATATTTCGTGTCGTCTACAGAACAGACTTGCTTCTGTAGGCTTGTGTTAATTACTGCTCTAATACACTCGGAATACAACAATGTTCATCGTTAGCAGAAAGTTATTTGGCTTACGAGGTTTGTGGGAAAGGGATAAGTAAATTAGGTTGATAAAGTTAGAATTAAAAAAAAAATACTAAATACACGGTGGCGGGACATCGACACAACCTGTTACCATGGATTCAGTACATGATTCTGAACCCCTCTGAGAAGAAATAAAAAAAAAATTGGTTGTCTGTAATGTCGGTTTACGGACGATAATTTTACGTGATAACGTCATAAGAAAACATGGATGAAAAAATGGAGTGAAAGAGAGATAGATGCGTCACAAGCCGAACGCTTAGGCCGATCGTGCCTCTCTATCGCTTGTTCCGCGCTCTCGCTTGCACGCTCGTTTCAGACAGAACGTGACAACGATTCATGCTTTTTCATGCGTGCAGCCGGCGTTCATCGATTTGCAAGACGTTATCTCGTCAAAAAAATCTGCTGTTTCATATAAAAGTGCAATACCTATGGGGTCAAAATTTACTGAACAGAATTTTTTTTTCAATAACCAACGGAAAATTTATACGCTTCTAGAATCATCTGCTGAATTCATGGTTACAGTTTGCGCGTCGATGTGCCACCCTGTACAGGCATAAAAAGACGAAGATTTAGTTCACTTCTTTTATTTAATTACACCCATTTAAATATTAAAAAGAAAGTGCTGTTTACTAAACTTTTATCTGCCAACTTCCTGGCTGAAAAAGATGCCTTTAAAATCTTCAGGATTACGTAAGACTCAATAAAAAACGACTGTGTGTTGTTTTTATTCAGTGCTACGCTTGTATTTTCCCATTTTACGGTTGTCTATACAAATTGGAATCAAACTTTACGTTCAATTTATAGTGGTGGCGACACACCCCCACGTGTGTGGTCTGAACGTACGCAAAAACTATTCCAACATTTATGGTGCCTTTTGGAAGAATTTAGTACCGAATCGTGACTAAAAGTTTTTTTTTTAAATAGAATTGGATTGAATCAATTTTTTGTAGTGTTTTTTTTTTTTTTTAAATTAGTCGTTTTAATCTACGCTGTCTACTCCTGGGCAAAGGCCATACTGCTACCATCTTTCACGAGCCCGCGCGTCCTCCTTCCGGTTTTGATAGAACCTATCCAGCTTGTCCCGCCATCTCCTTCGTGGTCTACCGCTATCCCGCCTCACTGTCTCAGGGCACCAGTTCTGTGCTATTTTGGCCCACATTTGGTCATACGGTAGACATGGCCTGCCTAGGCCCATTTAAGTTGAGCAGCCTTTTGAGCCACGTCAGCTTTCTTTGTTTTGGAGCGCAGAATTCTGTTTCGAACACGATCCGTTAATTTAACGCCTTGTATAAGTACCTACTGCGCTCCATTGCTTGGTGGCAGACCTTGAGTTTGGATTTCTGTAAATGCTTATTTCTGCCTCAGTTCATGGGAGTAACTCAAAACTGTCCGATGGTTTTATAAAAAGATAAACAAACGAATGCGGCAAACTCTTGGAGGTATGTTTTAAATGGGCCATAAATTACATTTATGTGTTAGGAAGTAATAATATATTTCCTATTTTTCCGATGTTAAAACCAGCAAAATAAACTGGAATCAAACGTACAATTTATTGCGGAGGCAACACTCCCCACACCGCGTGTAGCTTGAACGTATGCAAAAACTATTTCAGCGTTTCAGATCGCACCTACCTTTGTTATGGAAGAATTTAGTGCCAAACCGCAGTTAGAATGCTTCCATAAAAAGTTTTATTCATTCGGGTTAGTTTTTGAATTGTATAGGAAATTCAGTATTTTATTTATTTTAAAAAATACGTAACTACGTCCTTACTCCGTAGATTTATGGAATAATTTTTAGGGTTAGTCATTACTTTATTAAAAGTCTTCATTTTTGCATTGTAGTTTCCACTGCATTTTGGTTTCTACTGCTGAACGTATTTTTTTCTTGCTTTCAAAAACATTATTTATTATTAAGCTGGGACAGTTGGGTCAGAAGAGCAGTGGTTTACTTCGTCAAGAAATAAAATCCTATCTCCTCCAAAACCACGACAGGACATTGCATCACCGAAGGGGCTACCACAGTCTATTGTAAGTGACTTCAAGAAAGCGGTCGACACAAACGTTTTCTTAGCAGACATTGCAAGGAAGATTGTGTGGGACATAGGTAAGTCACTTTATGTCTCAAGCTGGCTTATGCGAGCTCAGGTCAGGACATACAGACTTGCGGGTTTAGATTTTAAATACAATCGGTTGTTTGGAACTGAGAAACAATTGCAATTTGTATGGCGTACATAATATAGAGTACCGTATTCTATTCTATTGTTGTCATTATCCGTCCGCGTCGGTGAAAATGTAAAAGGTACCAAAAGTGGTTAGACGTATCAGAAGATCAATTCCCGTAATTAAAAACGTTTAAAATCTAGATTTTAAACGTTTGGCTACAAATTGGTCGGAGATTGCGACTAGTCGCAATCTCATCTCCGCGACAGTAAATTTCAAAAAATTGACAAAAATATTCATAAGATTTCTATATTTATATTATTATTATTTTTATTTTTTTTATTTAGAGAAGTCTTCTATATTTATGTCTGTAATTTATATGGTGTACATAATAAAGAGTATTCTATTCTATTCTATTGAGACTCGAGATCAGACATCGTCGAACAGACGTTCTTAAAATGACGAGAATTGCCTCTCAGGTGCATGTATTGTGTGAATTACACAGGCTCCTTTGTTTGATCAAACAACACAATAACAGGCTTCATCTTGGAAAGAAAATTTTAAATTCAGTGCGGAAGAATCATCATTTATTTACTATTAGTGCATTATAATATTAAGGATTTTATGAATTCAGAATACTGTACCAAACGCAATGATAGTATTCCCGCTACCATAAAATTATATGGCTAACAAACGAAACGAATTGCAGAGAACAGCTCTGCTCGCTTATAACGAATGCAGTTAGAAATTTGAAAACCTCATAAATAGTTACCTAATCACGAGTAAAAAACTTGGACTTTACATATCACGAACGCCAGCGAAACTGTTCGGGAACTATAATAAAGCTCCGGACTTTTATGACCCGAAATGTTCCCCAATTTAAAGTTCTATCGTAAGCCAATGTGACATTTAAAATCCTAAATCCTTGTAAGTAGCCACTTCAATTTGTAACTGACTGCGGCAGACTAAGTTGTGATGCCCGGGGGCAACGTCTCCTCCCTCTAGTTTCATACAAATTGATATTTACGGTAATAGCATGAGTTTTTCAACGAGAAGGCAAAGTTAGAGGATAACAGGCTCAGTTGGATACGCTCCGGAATCTAAATGGGCAAAAACGTTGAGCTAAAGAAGTGAAAAACGGATCTACAATTTTCCACGGACGGAATTATTCAAGATCAATTTAATGTTTTACGAGTTAGCTTTTCAGTGGGGATTTTGTAAAGAATAAAAGCGGACGGCCCTCAGTGTGGATATTACATTAACAATAGCACCAACAGTCTGCCGGAAGTGAGGTTTGGAGTGGTCACCTACTTAACATTTATTACGGATCGTAGCTTTTAATGATTACGTAACGTGGAAAGAATGAAAATAAAATTCAGATTTGTAGTCCTCATTGCGATTATTTTCGTTATGTAACATTTCACGCCGGTGTATTATAGGCCGTAAATTGGTTTTTCATTTTAAAGAGCAGTCATTATTTTGTTTGTAGCTGAATTGAGAGCCCACTTATTTGGTATTCACAATAATGCTTAAAGAGAACAGTATTAAAGAGAATAACCATTATTGAAAAGTCCTTTATTTGAACTGAAGGTATTAACACCGACCTGATTGACCAAGGTTCTAAGTTATATCCGAAATTCCGAGAAAGATTATTTAATACTGCGTCACTGAGGAAATATATAACAGCTGACTTCGTTCATTGACGTAACAAGGTCTGCAAACACACACATACAACACAAAGGGCAGATCCTCCGCACACAAACAGGCCCACATTAAACACCCTGCGTATCCATTTCTTATTCAGCGACCTCAAGTACCCATCCCGATATTAATAACAGCCGCAGAATATGTAACTATTAGATCCAGGTGCATGATTCTGAATAGAGCTTCGTAAATACGCGTCCCGTCCGCGCCACAGCGGGTACAGTCAGCCCAATAAATTATGCGGCGGACCACAGTACCGGGATCCGGACGCCTGTCGAATCCAACGGGAACCAATTAGTCGTACTCGAGAATATTTATTTGCGGTTTTCTCAAACAAGTGAGCATCCGACACTTTAACCTCGCACACACTTCGTGACTCGACTTCTTTATGTGATAGATGTAGTGGCCGTTCAGCTAAGTGATTACGATTAATGCCCTTCTTAGAGGTGTTCTCTTTATTTGGCGCCGCACTTATCGTAGATTCGCTGCCATGTATCAAGCTATGTTGATCTCAATAAACTTCTATGGGAATCAGTTTGTGGTGATCGTTTCGATTTTATATTCGCACAAAGTTTATTGACGACAAGCGGAGTTAGTGACACAGCAATATAATACAGCAAGGATATTCAGGCCATTAAAACAATTCACGAAAGGCTTTCGGTGTCACTGAAGTAAGTAATACTTTCCGATATCACGAGGCACGATTAATGACTACAGGTTTACTTAAAATACGTTTTTTTTACTGAGAAAATAAGTCTATGTAGTAACTAAATACTACAGAGACACAATTACATTCTTCTAGAAAGAAAAACAAAATAAAAGAAAAACCCACAAACAGTAGACTGTAACCTCATAAGGAAAATTGCTACCAAAATACCCATCGTTATCCACATAATCCATATTTCAATACCCCAATAAATGAACGGGTAACATAATTCGATAAACGCAGTCGTTTATCTATCTGTCTAGTTTAGGTGGGTCGACTCGGCTAATATGAACCGATGTCGGCAAGTACTACCATGTCACGCACGGCAAACACGCAACCGAATATCGTTGATCCCCACATAATGCCATGATTGATCGATGTTGGCACTTACTACATTAGCCGTTGTGAAAAATATTAAAGAGGTGGCGAAAAAATGTCGCCTACTGTACCATAAGCCACGGAGTAGGAAATAAATAGAATGGTTCCTGGAGTGTATTCAAATGCATGGAACGCCAGGGGCAAGAATCGTCTGTCATTGGACAACCGAGGCCGAGACTTGAGTCATTTGATGCATGATGCATGTGCGTTTGCTGACTGGTGTTGTCGACTGGTAACTCCATTTTACTTCTTACTCTGTGTTAAAAGGTGTGCGTCAGGGTATTAAGTGACCTTTGCGGATTGTTAATTTTGTGCTAGTTGTGACAAATGGTTTCTGAATTTGAAAATAACTAGCTTTTATGTAGTTATTTAACAATTTGTCGCTGTTGTAACTACATAAGTACTTGGAAACCAGAAAATGGAGATCATGATTGATGTTGATTTTAGCTGTGGTTTAGACCAATTTTACTCTAGAATTTCAGTCATGGTTATGTAACGATGTGTATCAGTCACCTAACATGAAGAGGTTTTATTTATAAACGATGAATAAAGTTTAATATACATGTACATTTTAGTATTTTAAGTCTGTTGGTTTATATAAATTATTATAAAGGCAGTTATTATAATGCACGACCGGCGTACTCTTATCGACGTAGACGCGTACTCTTATCCAATAGTACTTGTAAGAGTACGAAATTCCCATTTCTGATTATTTTTGTTATTTTGAGAGATAAAACCTAATTTTTTTTTTTATATTAATTTATAAATTATGTTTAAATTGTAGACGTAATAAATACCTAGTTGATTTCCTAGACTTAATTTTTTTTTTTTAATATTTTGAACCTTAACCCTCCGTATGCTTAAACGTGGATCCACGCGAGACACAATGGCTTTTTAATTTTGTCTGTAATTATGACATTCAACCGGTTAAGTGCGTACTCCTAGACCAGGTTACCCAATATTGTCTTATAAAAAAATTAAAATATATGACTGAAGTTACGTTTAACCGTCAAAAATATGTGGTTAAACAGTCGTTATGTTTATGAATAAAAAGTATAGTTTAGGATCCAATTTATGTAAAATGCATAATTATAAAATTAATCATGTTTGTCTTTCGGATGTCGCGTGTAATTTTGACGTGCGTGGTAGCGACGATTTTTCAAAAACAAATTAGGTTGTTTTCATATAAAGCACTATATTAACGTAATGAGCCATCCAAGGGAAACTCAAGGGAGCGCTTTCACGATATCATAATAATATTAAAATGTTTGCATTGTTGTAATATCGTTCAAATCGACGAAGAAATATTGGAATTTTATACCATTAAAAACATGCTATTTTAACGGATAAAAAAGAAATACTTTGATAGGTACTCATTTTGTGCAGTACAATAAGATTATTTTTGTTTTAACCAGGTAGATAAGAACATGATTAAATTTCGCTTAGGCTTGCTGTTCTTAAATTTTCTATAAGCTGTGGCCAAGCTGTGCTTCAAACATTTTGTTGGCACTTGCCACGAGGAGCGCCATATCGCTTGGCAAATGTTCGGATCGTGAGTAGCCACCATAAGGCTAACAGGCACGACGTGACTGCGCGATGCGACTCTGGTAGATCAATTTCTATGAAAAACTTCATGGAAATTTTTCTACCAGAGCCGCGTCACAACTGTCTGCGGGATCCTTTAAGGTGGAACTAGTCGCGAGCTCGAACTCACTGGTGGTCATGGCCAAAAAGCACGCTGTCTCACCTGGCTTCGTGTCCGACAGAAATAGTATCAGTGATGAGCAGCTAGACGCTAGTCTACACGCAAGACGTCTAGTTCTGAAGCAACAGAAACAACGTTCCGAACTGAAAGGCGCGTAAAAAAAATCAAGTTTTATAAAAAAAACCACAGCATAAATCAATTACAAATAAAGTTTATTGAACTCTTCGATAACTTAGCTTTGTTGGTACCGACTTGGTTTTGAAGATTTTAAAGTTCTTTTATTAATTGTTTACACCCGACGTTACGTTAAAATTAGCAAGAAAAAAGAATCTTGGTATTTTTGGCTCATTAATTTTTAATGGCTTTTTATTTTACTATTCTGTCTCCGTACAGACAAAATTAATAATAAGACAAAATTATATCATAATAATATCCTCCCGAAATTTGTATGGAAAAAATATTGACTAGTGGAACCTTAAGCTTTGAATATCTTACAGAATCTGTTACAAATAATTATAATGTTTGAAAATTATTTTCCATACCAACATTATACTTTGCCATATGAACGCTCAAAAGCACAATACTGTATACAATTGGGACACATTTAAAGCAGAAAAACTTCAACAATGTCGTCGCGAACTTCCTTCCTTCCTTGTAATCACGCAGACCTTGATTACGTATTAACCTCATTTGTTTATACAAAGTAAGTCGAAAAGTAAACAGCTATTTTCTTACCCCTGCTATTTTGTTTTAACTTAATTTAACTTTAGCTATTGGAGGCTCATTTTGCGTTAACGAAGTTATCGCGTAGGGTGGTATCATGTTCGTTGTTTTGTAACTGGCGATGCCATAACGTATAATGTTCCCGGGAACGGCAAATATTAATAAATGTTTGATTAAAATTATGTGAGCGCGTGCAGGCAAAATATTCACTGTTTTGAGAGCTTAATGGAGCGCCCTGTTAACCTAAACGAGTGAGTAATTGATGGCAAATACGTAACAGTTAGGTTTTTTCACAATCACCCGTTTTCCGATTTTCTTTTGTATTTTTAACGGGAAGGTCCTAAACAGATGTTTTGATTAAAACATTCTAGAAAATAAACTCAATGCAGTATGATTTTGTTATTAATTAATTTTAAATATCTGAAAAGAGCGAAAAATATTATTTTAGTATGTGCCGAAATAAAATGGAGTTGAAACAAAGTTATTATTAGCAACTAGCTGGGCCCCGCGGTTTCACCGGCATAGGTCTCGCTCCCGTGGGAATATCGGGATAAAAAGTATCCTATGTCCTAATCCAGGTCTTGGTCTAGCATATTTAGCCTTTAATCTTCTCACTGCTAGGACACAGGCCTCCTCTCTGAGAGAAAGTGGACCGTAATCTACCACGCGGGCTCATTGTGTGTTGCTAGATGTCATGTCATGTCTTAAAATGTTTGGTTTTAAGACATGCCTGTTTCCTCACGTTGTTTTCCTTCATCTTGGGAGCAGTTGTCATGGTCTACCCATGTGCAAATTTCATCCAAATCCGTTCAGCCGTTTAAGCGTGAAAGCGTAACAAACAGACATACAAAAAATCAAACCTGTTCTCTTTATAACATTAGTTTAGATAACAGTAGCAAGTTACAAAAGTAGCATGAATTTTCACGGCCTACGTATTTTCATAGACTTTCTATCCCATTTTCCGGATTAATATAAGGCAACTAGATTGTGCGGTCGTGTTCAGGGCAGGTTTTGAAAAACCATGGTTATGGGCAGACTCGACTTTTACCGCTGGATAAATTGGTATTTATTATTATAAGTACCTTTTTTTACTACGGTAAACGTCGGATGGTAGCCCCAAACGAGGCCCGTACTTAACCCAGCTTATACATTTTGTGTAGATAGGATTTGTAAAAACTGCTATTAAGGAAAATATTTTGGAGAGAATTGTAAGTTATATGTTAGCCACTTCTTTTCATCATTATGTCTGTGTTGGCTTTCTTTTGCTCCAGGTATTCTAGCCGTTGGTTCTGTACCTAAATGGAAGTACCAACATTCAAGACTCAAGATCACAAACGACAAGCGGAGCTCGTCACCGGTCTCACCACTGAGGCCTCCATGACCGCTCTAAAGCGTTTCGTGGAGCTGAACTAATTCGTAGGCGCTTCAAATTAGATGGGTTTCTTGGTGTTGTGGTTCTTTGCTATCATCTGGTCAAGCTCCACGCGTACCCTATGTAGTACGATACAAAAGAAAACCAATTGTGTCTCATTAGCGGAGCTTGAGAGGTCATATGTTGCATCTGAAATGACGCAGCAAGGTATCGAATTTATTTTCACAACTGCATTATCTACATACAGACTTCATGCCAATTCATTTGCTGAAGCTGCTGTAAAATCATGTAAGTATAATTTACAACGATTACTGCAACTTACCCATTATACCTTCGAAGAGATGGCTACCTGTCTCACTCACACAGAGGCGCTTCTTAATTCACGCCCTCTTAAACCTCTCTCTTTAAACCCTACTGGTTTTTCGGCGCTCACTCCCTTTCACTTCCTAATTTGACGGCCATTCTTATCAATACCACATCTTCAGACGACTGACTAGATTGCTAGAAGAGAATCTAGCACACCAGGCAGCATTGGCAACGGTTCCATATTGAGTACACTTATCTGCTGCAGGAAAAATCCAAGTGGTTTCATTCCAGAGGTGAAGTGAAGCCAGGGTTGTTAGTCCTGATAAAAACGGAACAATAGCAGCACTTCTGCTTTGGAGCCTGGGCCGGGTCATTAAACTTGTTCCGGCGTAGGCGGCGGCACGAGAGTTGCCGAACTGAAGACGAAGCAGGGCACCAATTGTTGTGACTTCAACTGCATCTGCCACATTCCAGTTGAAGATTAAAGACTTTACTTCAACCTAGGGAGATATCTCGGTTCATCACATATGCGCATGTCTGACCGCGGGGAAGGTGTAGTGTCTAGGGGTACCGAACCCGGTATGCGAGTACACTTACTCAGCTCACAGACACGCTCTACTACGGGCATTTCTTTGTAGCATTTTCTATAAATGTTGATCATTGCTACATAATGTATAACACTTATTTTAATACAGTCCACTTCTTTAGCCACCAGAAAAAGCATATAGAAATAAATAGTCTTCAAAATCTTCAAGTCAGTAAAAGAATCCTTACGTTACACCTTCATACACACATATACATACGTACCTATTGTTAAGTCCTCTATTGTGTTGCTGTTTTCTGATGAAATCCCATGAAGCAATATAAACATTTTTTTTTTTAATATTGCCTTCAAAAAATAAATAAATAAATAAAAACTATAACGTACTTAATTAATGTTAAATACATTATGAATTAAATTATTTTCTGAATAAAAATAAAAAACTTACTTCAAAACAACCACAAAGGTTTTAAAATGATTGTTAATTTACTTTGATCATTATTCTTTATCTCTACGTTCTCGTTAAATTAGCGAAGTTTAAAATTTCAAAGCTTAAAGGTATGTAATTATAAAGTTTAAACCCTGACCCAACTTTTAAGTACGCGTTGTAATTTCAAAAATAACTTCGCTTAGTTTGAAAAATGTTAGTGCTCACTTAAAATTCTTATTAGGTACGAGACGCGAATTCAAATCATTGTTACAACTTCTAAAAGGATTTTGGAATATTTATGAATGAAAACATGAGTGCTGGAATGATTATAAACGAAACTAACGATGCTTGCCTTAGTCACGATACTAATTATACCTACGGTATGCCTAGGGAACGGTTTACAGAGAGGCTAGTGACGGAAAATTCATCGATATCGATACAAATAATCCCGTCTTCAGAGCATACAAATTGGAGCAACTTAGAGCAGCAACTGGCAGAAGCGGTACAGCATCACCTTTTACGCGCAGGAGTGCACCCTGTTTTCTTGAATGAAACTTAGTCTAGTTGTAATAGATGTGGATTTCACATCAAAGCACAGTATCCAAGCGACAGCGAAATTATATACATTTGCACATACACAGGATAAGAATCGTGTTAGTTATTATGATTCACATTTAGATTAAAAAACATCAAGTCCGACTTATTTCTTCTCGTTCCATAGACTATTTGCGCTAGACTAAATACTGTTGTCATTTTATAACTAACAGTGGGAATCATAGATAATTAACTTAGTTCGTCACAAGTCATTTTATAACTAACAGTGGGAATCATACATATTTAGTTTGGTTCGTCACAACTTTTAACCTTTATTTATAACCCAAACAATTCAGTGAATTCCTAAATTCTGAAATAAATCACCTTAACCCTTCTTCATAAAAATCCAGGGATGCAAAACATACATGTGACAGAAACAGAAGCTAACAAAAGTCCACAAAACGTTCAAGATAAGCTTACATTTAGTCGCATAGGTGCAGCCATATATCGGATATGTCACAGGAATCCATGTCAGTGCTGAGTTATGGGCCGGCCCGCCCGTATTTTGGGGTGAATTGTTAATTAAACCGCACCAATATGCCACTCACAACAGCTTAATAAAATTATAGACCCAATTTCCGATCAGATTTAAATTTCTGGTGCACGTTACGTAATTAGGTATTGCTTGTGTGCTGTGTGAGCGATTCAGTTGAAGTTGTTATGAAATTATTGAGATTAGGGTTGTTATTTTGCTTTTTTAATACCTCAAGTTTTAGCTAGGTAAATGACTGTTATAATCAACAGAGATTAAACTAAACAGCAGCCAAGATATATATATTTTAGGAGCATGTTCTCGGAGTTGGTACCCTGGTATAAAGGAAAATATTGTGAGGAAAATGGCATGTCCTAGAACCAAAAATTCAAAGACATGTGATATCTACCAACCCGCACTGGGCCCGCATGGTAGATTACAGCCCACTTCCTCTCGAAGAGTGGAGGCCTGTATCCCAGTAGTGGGGACATTATAAGCATAAGCTAGTATTCATTGTTATAACAATTTGAGTTCAGCATTCGACATTGGATTTAATTTTAGAATTAATTGAGTGTATATGGATCTAACCATAGCAATTATGGGGGCTTGATTGAGTCTAATATAAATTGTTTATCCTATAATCGCCAATATCTATACAATTTATAATATCTTTAGGTGGATTTTCAAGTGCTTTTAATTTTAAACATACACACAAATGCACATGTAAAAAAATCTGTGCAAAGGCGGTCAACCTTATGGTGATGCATAGACAAAAAATTGCAGGTATAACATAAGGGATAGGTAGCCGGATAATAACAAAAAAATACATACCATGTAAACAACATTTTGATTAGGTAGCAATCCTCACATCAATCAATCAACTCAGCCTATCGCAGTCCACTGCTGGACATAGGCCTCTCCCAGACTGCGCCACAGCACCCTATCCTCCGCCTTCCGCATCCAGTCTACCCCAGCCACCTTCTTTAGGTCGTCCGTCCATCTAGATGGGGGGGGGCGTCCCACACTACGCTTGCCGGTACGCGGTCTCCACTCCAGGACTCGTCTGCTCCACCGGCCATCAGTCCTTCGACAGACATGGCCAGCCCACTGCCACTTCAGTTTGCTTACTCTGCAAGCTATGTCGGTAACTCGGGTTCTTTCCTCACATACAATATTATAAATGCGAAAGTAAGTTTGTTTGTTTGTTTCCTTTTCACGCCTAAACCACCGAACCGATTATCCTGAAATTTTGCATATACGTTGTCAGGTGTACAGAAACGGACATAGGGTACCTTTTATCCTAAAAAAAGAGTTCTGTTCCCGAGGAAAACCACAATAACGTTATTATGATAATAGATGGCGCCACGTGTACGAAGTCGCGGGAAACAGCTAGTTTCTAATACAAATAATGTTGCTTTTTGGAAAAAAAAACTACACTGAATCGAGTTGTTCTAGATGGAGTTTCCATCCGAATCAGAAAAGGGTAGGTACTTACATTAAAGGACCGTATTATTTCATATTTTAGTCGTTTTGCAACGCTGCAGCTGTTGCAAGTTGATTTATGTTGGAAAATGAGAGCCGAGGGATAACAATAAGTTGAGGACCGAAGAATTATGTAAGGAAGGGAGAAAAAATAACAGTAGCTCGCAATGTGGCGATATTTTATTTTTGTGGATGAAGATGTTGGACGGAAACACGTTTTTATTATTACAAAATATTAGTAGCTTTTATACAAATGTTTATTTATGTATTCCTGCTGCGCAAAGTCTACTGATTGTAGTACATACTAAATTGTAAGATTTGGATTTGTAAAATAATTTGGTAGAGCAACCTGTTGGAGGGGCTCGTGGCTAGGTAATAATACCCACACGGGTTGATCGATCAGGTTTTAAGCTACGCTTGCCGCGGTTGTTCCATGGATGGGTGACAATTTTTACATACCGTGAACCTTCCGTGCCTCGGAAAGCACGTTAAGCCGTTGGTCCTGGCTGTCATTCGTGGATCTTTGACAGTTGTTACGGGTAATTCTGACAACCAGTCTTACCAAAGGGAATCGTATAATTAATTATCCAGTATCCACAACCCAGTTACTGGGTCAGATACGCAGTCGCTCCATGTAATATACTGGTATCAGCTGAATCCGGTTGGACTGGAAGCCGAACCCCACATAGTTAGGTGAAGGCTAGGCAGATGGTAGGAGCAAACTGTTGAAAATGTCAACAGTATTTTTGCGGACAATGACGTATGCAACCATTTCTTTAATAAAATCGAGAAATAAATTAATATGAGTAGGTACCAACCTACTCGTCGATCAAGAATACTCAATCGAACTGGTAACCATGAGGTTTTCGAAACAATACATTTGCTCTTCTAAAATATTTAAGTTACAAATATTCAATGAATCCTAAAATCAATTGATACCAAATGAGTAGCAAATAATACCTAAATTACAGCCGTTGCAGCTACCCAATTAGTGCTGGTACCAGACGCCTAATTTCTTACAAAACCAGTATCTATTGATTTAGTACGACATTCCACCAAAGTTAAATTCCGGTACAAAATTATCCATTCATAAAATCAACAAAACCATATTTGAACATTAAGCTATAGTTGTAAAGATAATTTTGCGCAGTTTCCTAAAGATTGGCACATAGCCCTCGGCTCATAGCCATTCTAAACAGCAATTATGTGTCCCAGTTATCTTATACTATCATTATGTAATATTTTGAGAGGTCTGCCAATGAGTTTAGTTTGCAAGCGTGAACCGATCGCCGCCATTACAGGCGCTGATAACGGCTGAAAGTTTCAGTTCGATATGAGACGGTTCATGGTTCAGAGTTTCTTGTTCAGCGATAGTTTGAATTTTATGGGGATTTTATAATCTGATGGGATTTCTAGTTAAATGTACATGGATCTTCATATTTGGTTATTTGCATTTTATGAAAAATCCCGTGTATTCTTATGAAAAGTTATCATTGACGGAGGAATGGTATACTTGTCTTAAGGATAATGGATTTTTAATCAAATCCAACGTTCGGGAAAATCCGACTGACATTGTAATAAATAAACGTCCAACTTTTATCTACCAGCTTGTCTTACCAGACAGCTTTTTTAAAGCATATTTTTTCGTAGTAGGAATTCAAGCAACATTTCCATTTAAAGTGAAGGAGAGCTGGCAACCGGTCAACGCAAGCAAAATTGAAAACTTTTTTAATACATCACGGTTGCACGAGGATTTGAAAAAAAAGGCTATGTTTGTAATAGGTATCTACAGATACTTCTGCGGGATTCCGTCTAACGTTTCGACCAAACTGGGACTGCAGAACCGACCGGCTGACAACGTGCCGATCGTGTATTTGTGAAATACACGAGCGGCACGTTGTCGAAGGCGGCCGTGGACTGGTGTCGACGGCTACAGTTGCCTCTGCTGTTAACGCGTGCCCCTCGTGTGTATGAGTACTTATAAATTTTTACTAACTATTCAAAACTGAATAAAAACTTGTAATTTCGAACATCCTGCTCCTTTCGAAATAGACATAAATACTTAATTTCATTATAGCTTTCCTTAATATATTTTTAACATTTAATTAATTTCCTATTTGAAGGGTAAGGGGAAAGACGGATCAGAGTCAGTGGAATCACTTCTGAGATAATAAAGAAAAACTTCTCTACTTTGTCCTTTATTTTGTTATTTATATATAAATAAAAACAAAAGGCCTGACTGACTGACTGACTGACTGACTCATCAACGCCCAGCCCAAACCCTTAGACCTAGAAAGCTGAAATTTTACACAGTGGTTCCCTTTATAATGTAGACAAAGAATAAGAAAGGATTTTTCGAAATTCAACCCCTAAGGCAGTCAAATAGGGGATGAAAGTTTGTATGAAAGTCCCTCAGTTTTAAAGTTAGGATCTTCAAATTTTGTTTTTAGGCTGACTATTGAAAATAAATTTATACGTGTCTCAGCGTTTTTGATAATTCCACCCCCAAAGGGCTAAAAAGGGGGATGAAGTTGTGTATGAAAGTCCGTCAGATTAAAAGTTAGGATCTTAAAATTTTGTGTTTAGGCTGACGGTTGAAAGTTAATTTATACGTGTCTCAGCGTTTTTGATAATTTCACCCCCAAAGGGGTATGAACGACCTGACTGAGGTATCAACGGACAGCCTAAACCGCTGGTCCTAGGGACATGAATTTTGGAGGGTGTGTTCTTTGTGAAGAGTAGGTATCCAGTAAGAAGGGGTTTTTGGAAATTCAACCTTTAAGGGGGTGAAAAGGGGGGATTTTGTTTGTATGAAAAATCTTATTCCTTGAGTTAATAACCTTGAAACTTTGCACGAATACCTATCCAAGTAAAAAACGAAGTTTGGCATTTTTCGTTTTTCTAAAGTACCCCCCTAAACAGGTAATGGGGGTGTCAAAATTGGTATGGAAGAATTTTAACGCGCTATCCGAGTAACTCGAAACTTAGTATTTATACTAAAGACTAAAAATAAAGAATAACGTGTGTCAGGGTTTTTCGAAAATCTACCCCTAACTGTGTGAAAAGGGGTAGTTAATTTTGCAGGGGAGGATTTTACTGCGTGACTTGATTAGCTAGAAAATTGGCATAAATAATCTTTGAGACAAGTTATGAACACATCCCAAACAATTTTTTGAAATTCCACCCCTATGGGGGTGAAAAGCGGGAATACTGTTTATATGAAAAATCTTATTCACTTGGTTAATAAACTTGAAACTTGGCACGAATATTAATCTAAGTAAATTATAGAGTTTGGCATTTTTTGTTTTTATAAACTACCCCCTAGAGGGGGGGTTGGGGGCGTAAAAATTTGTATGGAAGAATTTTAACGCGTGGTAAAATTTACTCGAAACTCGGTATTTATACTTAAGACCATAAGTAAAGAATAACGTGTATCAGGGTTTTACGAAAATCTACCCTTAACGGGGTGAAAAGGGGTAGTTAATTTTACATGGGAGGATTTTACTGCGTGGTTTGATTAACTCGAAAATTGGTACAAATAATCTTTGAGTCAAGTAATGAACACATCCCAAACGATTTTACAAAATTCCACCCCTGTCGGGGTGAAAAGCGGTGATACAGTTTATATGAAAAATCTTATTTATTAGGTCCTTACATATGAAATTGGCGTTTTTCGTACTGGCCACTTTAATCACGAATTTCTCCTCTTTGGTAAGGAATTCCAAATTCAAATTTGTACAGCTATTTACTCATGTATTTGTGCTTCGATGACCGTCATTCATTTGTTTTTTTTCTTCTGTTTTTTCTGTTTGCGTCACTCATTTTACAAAATGGAAAATTTAAAATATCGCATTATTTACGAGTACGAGTTCCGCCGTGGCACTAGTGCTGCGGAAACGACTCGAAGGGTGAATGATGTGTATGGCGGTCATGTTGCAAAAGAAAACACAGTTCGTTTTTGGTTCCAACGTTTTCGTTCTGGAAATTTCGACCTGCAGAACAAGCCCCGTGGACGGCCTGAGACCCAAGTTGATAATGGAGAATTGAAGGCTATTGTGGAAGCGGACCCATCGCAAACCACGTCCGAGTTAGCTGCAGGCTTCGATGTTAGTGATAAAACTGTTTTAATTCACTTGAAGCAAATTGGGAAGATTAAAAAGCTTGAAAGGTGGGTACCTCACGAATTGACTGAAGCAAACCGGCAAACGCGCGTCGACTGCTGCGTTACATTACTGAACCGGCACAACAATGAAGGTATTTTAAACCGAATCATTACCTGTGATGAAAAATGGATTCTTTACGATAATCGGAAGCGCTCAGCGCAATGGTTGGATCCTGGCCAGCCAGCCAAATCCTGCCCCAAGCGAAAATTAACCCCAAAAAAGTTACTTGTAAGCGTTTGGTGGACTAGTGCCGGTATTGTTCATTACAGTTTTCTCAAATCTGGCCAGACTATTACAGCTGATGTCTATTGTCAGCAATTACAAACCATGATGGAAAAGCTAGCGGCTAAACAACCAAGGCTGGTCAATCGCTCCACGCCACTGCTGCTTCACGACAACGCCAGACCACACACTGCGCAACAGACGGCTACCAAATTAGAAGAGCTTGAATTGGAATGTCTTAGACATCCTCCGTACTCCCCGGACCTTGCTCCAACAGATTACCATTTTTTTCGCAATTTGGATAACTTTTTGCAAGGGAAAAAATTCAACTCCGATGGGGCAGTCCAAATCGCCTTCAAAGATTTTATTGATTCCCGTCCGACTGGTTTTTTTAGTAAAGGGATCAATGAACTACCTATAAGATGGCAAAAGTGCATTGAAAACAATGGTTCATACTTTGATTAATTAAATATATTATATTAAAAAATATTCGACTTTTTGTTCCTTCCATACAAAACGCCAATTTCATATGTAAGGACCTAATATTTATTTGATAAACATGAAACTTGGCAATATTTGGGTCAGTAAATAATAAAGATTGTCACTTTTAGTTTGAAAAAAACCCTTACAGAGGATTTAGGGGGTGACAAAGTTGATAGGTTAGAAAAATATGTAACCCGCTGTCGGATTAACTCGAAACTCGGTACTACTAAAACAAAAAATAAAACAAGTATGTGTTTTAGGGTTTTTCAAAAATCGACTCCTACCAAGGTGGGAAATGGTAAGTAATAAAGTTTAAGGGGTGGATATTACTGCTTCCATCCATTAACTCGAAAATGGGTATAGGTCTTTAAGTCAAGTTATGAACACATCACGAACATTTCTCAAAATTCCACCCCTGTGGGGGTGAAAAGCGGGGATACAGTTTATTTGAAAAATCTGATTCCTTTGATCTATAAACTAAACAATTGGCCCGAATACTTATTTATCTAAATAAATGATAAAGATTATACCTACATACATTTTCGAAATTTTTAGAGGAAAGTATGAATTTCACGCGGACGAAGTCCCGGGCAGAAGCTAGTGAAATGATAATTACAATTGCATCAAAGAAAACATTTTGAAATATTTATGAATAAGTAAACTTGAACTGCTTGTATTATCATATTACGAAAAAAAAATATAAAAAATCTTTAATAGTTTAATTACAAGAAACAAATATTATACTTATTATCTTATCAATTAGTATGTTTTAGATTTAAGTAGAAATTTAAAGCTACTAGATTCACACAATTTTTTAAAATCTGGTATAACCTTATATTTCAATTATCCTTCTTTATAGGGATTTTGCCTGTGTATAAATTTAATTGTAACTTATTCTTAAGTTCATTGATATAGCTGTAAAAAAAAAAGCGGCAAATAAAGGCCATAGCCAACTAACTTTTGCTCCTTTTTACATTATGGCTTTGACAATGATCTTTCAACCTAATTTTGGTACAAAATTAATTTTACTTTAGTGATGACTATGGATCTTTTAGCCTTTTTCTGAATATGTCAAGTCATAGTAAGTTAATTTTTCTAACAGATGGCGTTATTAACTCAATTTGGACCTAAACTTGATTATGATCCTTCTTTCCCCTTACCCTTCTTTAATAAATATGCAAAAGTGTGAAAACAGCGCTTTCTTTTCAAAAAGTATTGTCAGCAAAAACAGTCGATTAACACCAGTTTTTTTGATCTTAGTTATTGAGCAAAATATTTGTTCAAAATTGCAGCAGAAGTACAATTTTTAGAATATAAACTCTTTGCTATTATTAGAAAAGCTACAAAGCATTTATTGAAAAAAAAATTGTTGTCAATTAATAACTTGTAACAATGACAATGTTAATCGACTTTTGTTGCTCACAGTACAACGTAGTACTAGTTACACTATATTACATAACCAATCTTCAATATTATCGCAAGCCTTCCAGTAGCACTTCGCTGTTTAATCTTAGGGCTTATATAAAATTTATTAAAGGTAAGGTTTGGCAAAAAACGCGAAAGAAAAGTAGAATTCAGATTCAGAAATGAAATGAATACGGGCTTGAGGCGTTTCGTCGCCGATGAATAATTTATTTCAGAACTGAGTTTTCACGAAATTACTTGCCATCTCATTTGAAAGAGTGTGCCGACGTTTGCTGAAGCGACTGTTAATGTTGTACGTAGCTCTTTTTATATTTATATTGTTTTTTTGAAGAATGTTATGACAAGGAATGGAGTATGTTGAGAAGATTGTATTTCATGTTTTATGATTGAATATATGAAAATCTACTTGCCATGATGGTAATCAAATTATTATCACACTAATATTATAAAGGCGAAAGAGTGTGTGTGTTTATATGTTTGTTACTTCGCGCAGCTAGTTATTTCTAGAAGCCGTTTGTGTCAAATTGCAGGCAAAGCCCTCACTTCCCTCGTTCCACTTATTCCTATGTATTGCTGTATGTGGCCAATCTTTGACAGACGAGTCAAGTTCGTCCCGACATCTCCTGTGCCAGTGGCGTTGCTGTTTACTGCTATGGTAAAGAAATAAAAGAGAAAATAAAAATGACAATCACGGAGATGTTACCTAGCAAAATATTTTGACAGTTATATCTTCTACAATTCAGTTCAATAGTAAAAAAAACCACTCATTCTGGTATTTGAAAAAATTTTGATCTCTTTTGCATTCGGACTCCTAACTTTTTAAAATATGTTAATTAATAATAATAAAAGTGTATTTTTATTTTAGAACAAAACAACATGGACAATTAAAACCGATGATAGCTACAAAAGTGTGTCGCAGCTATCAACACATAACACATAATCACCCTATAATGTTCCTACTGCTGGGACACAGGCCTCCTCTCGGTGAGAGGGAGTGGGCCGTAATCCACCACGCGGGCCCAATGCGGGTTGGCAGATGTCACATGTCTTCGAATTTTTGGCTCTAGGACATGCCGCAGGCATGCAGCTATCAACGCCCCCACATAACACACACATAATCAGCCTATAAAGTTCCCACTGCTGGGACACAGGCCTCCTCTCTGTGAGAGGGAGTGGGCCGTAATCCACCACGCGGGCCCAGTGCGGGTTGGCAACGCCCCCGTCTAAACATAAAATAATCTCATTGTTCCAGACTTAACTATGATGATGATGAACGTGAAATGTCTTCTCGTCACTGCTGCCCTACAGGGCACAATTTTTCAGAATAGAATCGAATAGAATAGAATACTCTTTATTATGTACCTACACCATATAAATTACAGACATAAATATAGAAACTTTACAATGGGTGACACAATGGGCGGTCTTATCGCTAAGAGCGATCCTGTAAAGACAACCTTTGGATGGATTAAAAACGGGAAGGACAGATAAATACTGCAGGTAGTCTGTGGTGTACCGTTTACACAATACAATATATATATACATAAAGTACTACTAATCTAAATAATTATATACATAAATATATAATAATAAACACGAAACAGGAGCAAAGAAAATATAATGACGATGTCAGAATCTATCGGAGAGTCGTTTCGTAGTACTATAGGTTAGGTTGAAGGGTACGAGCTTGCGTTTTTTGAGTACAGTCTGTAGTTGTGCGGTTATAGGTACAAACATTAGAATTTATATGGAAAACATGGTGATATGTGTATAGGGATTTCGGTTTCGTTGTGTAATACAAGGAACTGTTATTATGTAGCAACACCTGTCAGTTTCCCTTTACAAATAATCCTATTAGTAAATTTAACATTGTGTTATGATTTGGGCCAGACTTTGATTGTTGTAATTATCTTGATGGGTTAATTTGTTGGCGAAATAACGACGGTTATTAATGTTGGTAGTACTTAGGTAGAAACCTATTACTTAATAGGTTTAATATTTTAAAGGAAAAGAAAAGAAGAGATATAATTATCTTAGGATGAAATTAAATTTTTTGAAAAAAAAAATGGAGAAAAATAATCTCAAAAATTGGCGATTTCTCAAAGTTGCCATCAGGGTACAGTGCTTATATCATGTTGTAATAACCAAACAAAAAATATATTTCTTAAAAAAAAGTAAACGTAAAACTATGTTAACCTAACCTTTATAATAACATACTATTTTGATCGAAATAGTAACTCAACTCCGCACTAACTAGCCGCAACTGTTGAAGTTCACACATAAACAAGGAAAATTAACCATAACATGAAAACGAGTCGCTCCTCCAAACTTTATGCTACCTAAAGGAAATGACAGTAGAACACTTGTTAGGAGCTAAGTTATCAATTAGTCAAGTATATAGATTTCATTTACTTATAAGGTGTTAAGGATAGATCTATTATTGCTATAGGTATACAAAAATAGTTGCTGGGAAAATTATTATATTACCTATACCTACTCGCATGAAGCAGCGGGTTTTCCGGCACAGCACTCTAATTGCGTAACACACTATTAATCACAATCTGAATCATTTTGAAGGATATTGCTAATCCATTGCTGCATATGTTCGAAAAATTTGTCTGCTCAACAAAGTAAATAACGCTATGAATGTTGCTGAACTGTCAAAATGAAATCCATTGCTACTGTGTTACGCAACTATACCGCGGATCACTGCAGAAATAAATTATTACAATCATTATATTATTTATTATTATTAACCTGTGACGTCCCACTGCAGGGCCTTGCCTTCCTACCCTCTTTCCACCTCGCTCTGTTCAAAGCTGCTAAGGACCAGTTCTTGTTGAAGGAGTCCAGCTCATCCCGCCATCTCCGTCGATGTCGTTTGCCATTAAGAGGGATCCATTGGGTCGTAAGTTTGGCCCACTGTTCGTCTGACATGCGGCAGATGTATCCAGCCCAGTTCCATTTTTGCGTGGCAGCTTTCCAAGTGACATCAGTTATCTTTGTGATGGAACGGATAATTATATGTGTAATAATTTCTGTTTCTTTATTTGCAAGCGCATATTAAGTTAATACGGGGCTATTTTACTGACTTGTCTTTACCGGGAACCTGTGTGTTCATGCAAGCGTCCGAAAACATGAAAAGGTCAGGAAACTTTCTTAAGTTTCCTGACTACTTAGTCAGGACCGTCAGATATTCCTGATTAAAACACAAACACAACAGATGCTATAAAAACACGAAATATTTTAGTACAACTTATCTTAGTTAAAAATAAAACGTAAATCAAACAAACCACCTGAAAGCAGACAGATATTCATCGAGGTGCTCATAACGAATTGCGTGATTGACATCCACCATTCGTCATTCTTAATTAAAATGAGAACCAGGTTTCAATATTGCCCAATACCCGATGAATGACAGCCACTCAAACCATTCCCCCGTGAAAACGATTTTCTTACAATTTGAAGAACAATAATTCAACACGCGAAATATAGGCGCGGTTACCGCAAAGTATTCTTTATCTAAACAAAATGTTCTAAATTGATTAGGAAAATTGTGGAGTTCCTTTAGCTTCATGAAAGTAAAGACTGTTAAACGTAGTGATCGTGAATCTAGCCACGTTTTCGAACTAAGTTTCAAATTAGGGTTTCATGGCGTAGCCGAACGATGTTCGCAATGAATGTAAATAAAATGAAACTTTGTTTTTATTTGCAGTTTTAGGAATATAGTTTACCACGCCATGCTGTGCATACAGAAATGTCCCGGTTTTACAATATAGCCTTAAAGTCTAGGTAATACAGTTAGGCCCTTTGTACAGTCAGCAACAAAAATCGATTAACACTGTCATTTTTACATGTTATTAAATTGACAACAATTTTATCAATAAACTGCTTTTAAGCTTTTCACATAATAGCAAAGACTTTATATTCAAAAAAAAATCTTCTGCTGCAATTTCGAACAAATATTTTGCTCAATAGCTAAGATTAAAAAAACTGAAGTGTTAATCGACTTTTGTTGCTGACCGTACATACACGTTTTTCATGCTGTGAAAAACTACGGTTTATTCACACTGTGTAGGCATGGTCGTCAGTGTTGTATGGATCACTATGGTAGCTTTTTGACTGACACGTTTTTTTCTACTCCGTGGTTTACATGCCGTGTTTAGACAATGCGGCTGTGCAATTTCAAAACCTAGCAACTGCCATTTTTTTTAAATCGGTGTTTTTGCATATTTGACTTCCTAGATTATCTACCAAGTCAAATATGCAACAACACCGATTTAAAAAAAAATGGCAGTTGCTAGGTTTTGAATTTGCACAGCCGAATGTTCGTCAATGTTGTATGGATCACTATGGAAACTTGGTGACGGACACGTTTTGTCTACGGAGCGGTTTATTCGCCTTACCGTAAAAAAACCGTGCCGTTTATGAAGGGCCTTAGTATTTACCAACACTTTAATGCAGCCTGCAGGCAGTATTAAGTAGGTAGTAAGCGTGCCAAAAACACTGATGCAATATTTTCTTTGTTCATAAAACATGAAACAATACGGTGTGTCTGCACTAACTTTATAATATCAGAAGTACAAACTTTCTTCCGTCTAAAATTGTCGAAGAAACTTTAGCCTTAACGCAAGTAGTTTGTATTTCGATGTCCCAATTACGGCAAGCAATAAAAGTTTTCTACGGGGCGCGACGTGACGACGATACGTAGACGTTACGTGTGACGAATGGACAATACTGAGCCCGTGGTGATACCAGGATTAAGTTTTGGGGAGTTTTAGAAATGTAATAAAAGTACCTACCCACTTATTTTAAGTTACTAGGCAGGTAAAAAGTGAAAAACAAATTGAAGTCTCCACTACAATCTGTTTTTTCGTGTCTTTTCTCTCTAGATATGACATAGGGCTAATAGTAGATTGTACAACTAAGGCATAAAAGAAGCTATTTTACCCAGAGACGTTTATATCCACGCGAGCCGCAGGCGAGGGTGGATAGTTAAGTCGAGGGGTAAAATGGCTCGTTTATGCCTGAGTTATACACTCTGCTTTTCACTTCGATTGCGAGAAAATGAAACAGGCATAAAGTATACAGTACATAATTAATCAAAAATGTTGCAAAGCATAGCTAATTCCCGCCACCACAGATAATACCGCCACGAAACTTTTTCAAAGTTTTTTTTTTTTAATTTTCAACAATTGTCATTCGACTTGGGTACTTCATACTGCCAAGTCATAAAAACGTTTCTTTGCGTTTTTAAATAATAAATGACAACTATTTTACCTGATTTTATTAAATTAACGATAGAAAAAACACGGAAGTGGTATAAATTAAAGAAAATGAAATAAAGCACGACTTTAATCTGCGAAGTTTTATTGTGCGTGTGGCTGTTGGGCCCGGTTACCTTAGTCTTAGAAAAAAAATTACTTTATGCACTAGAACATAAAAAGCGATTTTATGTCGCCTAAGCACAACATAAAGACGAACTTTTAGAGTATGAGAAGTGAAAAAGGCCATTTTTCAGCTTCAGCTTACATTTTCTTGATTTTATACTTGTGCGAAGGTTTTTTCCAAATCTATTATTATACACTAGCTTCTGCCCGCGACTTCGTCCGCGTGGAATGTTTGGTTCCCCCGACACATCGCATTGCATCGCCTGCCCGCGCTATTACTTCGTTTTCGCTTGGCGTTCTTTCTGACTTTTTTCTTACTGCTCGGCTCCGAAGAGTCGCACCGTGATGTTAAATAGCCTATATTCTTGCTTATATCCTACATACTGCAGCATTAGCAGTTACTGCATGTTGATTATTTTCGCCATTCGTCCTTCTTCAACATTATAATCAACCTTTTTTTGTACTGGCCCTATCAAAAACCGTTATTTTTGTAATAATTTTGAAATAATTTCTTTTACGTCAGATGAGATTTTTTCCTGGAGACATAAGTGACTTGTCTCAATAGTCTCTCATACGACGTCCGGAATTTTTATTGATTGTGAAAGAAACACCAAAATTTATTGAATAAAACAACAAATCATAATTTATTGGATCGTGCATGTTCATCGTGCTATTAATTATTCGGGGTTTCCCAACATCTTCGACGGAAGACTACCTATATTTCACGTTTTGATTGAATCCTATTGACTGATAGAAGTCCGAATTTTCTGCGAGCCGATTTATTCGGCTCCATCCACCCACTCAGACATCTTATATTTGGACTCCTGACCAGCTGGCTGTTTTTTTGACCACGCGAGCCACCGGCCGCGCTCCGCAAGTATTCCAGGACCAAGATCGATTCCCCAATTACCTTTTTTTTTACCCTGTAGTTATAGACCTTATATTTTTTTTTTCCTTCGCTATAGCAGGTTGGTATCTTTTTGAGGACTTATTTTCAACCACGTTGGCGTGGATCAATATTGATTGCAATCGATATTAGACTCGTCGCGTCGTATTGAAAACCTAAATTTTATTTTTGATACTAAAACCTAGATGTAAAATGTAATGCAATAGTTTTTTATTATTTAAAACCCATGTGACAAGTTTTCATATTATTTAGTTCTTCTTTTTTGTATTTTTATATTTTTTCCTATTTGTGATTTCGATTTTTTTATTCAAAAATTAAACGTGTTTGTCGGTGAAGTGTCTTTCCATTACATTTCGCTACAATACATACAAACAAACAAATTTCACCTCTTTATAATATTATTATAGATTATTATCTTCGTCGTGTGTGATAGTCCATTGAATTGTATGGCGAGCGATATTGTATCTTAAGGGGCTGTCTCCACGAGCGAGAGAATCGCGGCGATAATATCGTCGTGCCACGTATTTCTATACACTCTCTATGAACGCGTCTCCACACGGCGATGTTATCGCGGCGATGCGACGAGTGGCAATGTGCGCGCGTAACGTCGTCGTATCGCCGCGGTATCGTCGCTACTGGTGGCGCGCACGCCGCGCGCTCGCCGCGGAACGTGGCGCTCTCGCAGCGAGCGCGCGGCGGGCGCGCTGTCAAAGTTTCTTGAAAGTAAACTTAACAGTTCATCGAAAACAGGAATTGATATTAAATATTCATCTTCAAGCCAATCTGCATGATTTCGATATTCTTCATAATTCACATAGAAATGTCCATGACTTTGTCGACGTAGTAACATAGGATGTGTCCACCAACGGCGCTTTTTTTTCCTTTCTTTCTTAATAAAAATAACTGCATATTCACTAGCGTACTGGCACAAGCACCCCAGGACACTACATCCATAATAAATAATTAATTTATTGACTGAGACACTACTTATTTCGCTCTCGTCTGGCACCTAACTGAATTCTTTCAACAAAACTATTGCACAACGCCTCGTCGCGGAAACACGGCGATTCCGTTACGAGTCGTCGCGGGCACGCGGCGATTCCGTTACCAGTCGCGACGATACGCTGGCGGAATAATCGCTCGTTCGTGGAGACGACCCGACGATAGAAGCGCGGATCCGTTGCGATTCTCTCGCTCGTGGAGATGGCCCCTTAAGATAAAATATTATAGTATCTTAGCCGTGTGCAGCGCCCCTTAGTGAACTCCACTGCGGGTGATGTAACCTACGACAAACTTATTATTTGCGGTTGGTACAGTAATCGGGTCTAGGGATCGAACCGCAAAATTAAGTTGTTTTGTTTTTTATTGTATAACTTTTCCGGGATAAAAAGTACCCAGTGTAGTGCCCAGGATATCAAAGAATAATTATACCAAGTTTCACCGTAATCGAACCGGTAGTTTTTGCGTGATGCCTGAACAAACAGACAGACAGACAAAATTTTTTTTAATCACATTTTTAGGTTCGGTGTCGGTCTAGTAACACTGCCATTTATTTTTTTGATATTTTCAATGTACAGAATTTTCACTTCTACAGATTTATTATAAGTATAGATGTCTAAGGGTAATAGGTATGTTTGTTTGCAAGGTGATCCAAAGTGTATCCACGTGTCTATGGTTACAGAAAGTGAATAGTACAGTGCCAGGCAATAAGCTGATAGCTTACAGTTCTAATACCAACCCTCATTACAGCACACTATTGTGTGTGATCAAGCAATGTCAACTGACATAGTTATACCAGCAGCGACTGAGCCACAATAGCCTGGCTGTCTGTTTGGACGCAGTACACATTGTAATCCATGCCTAAATACGCCCCTTTGGTACGTAACTGTACCTTTAAGATGTACCTAGGTATCTAAGCTTAATGAAGTTCATTTATGAGATTAATGTTCTTCAAACGGATCGTCTTCGTGGTTGATGATATGGATTATGTTAGATGTGAGCAGCATAAACCCCTTGGGCGATATAAACCCAAATAGAGTTTAAAAAATTATTAATCATTACCTTAATTGCTTAACACACTTTCAATCACAATCTAAATTATTTTGAAGAATATTGCTAATCCATTGCTTCATATGTTCGAAAAATTTGTCTGCTCAGCAACATAATTAACGCAATGAATATTGTTGAACTGTCAAAATGAAATCCATTGCTATTGTTAATTTGTTACGCAATTACCCCGCCGCGTCGTTTGCAAATGGTTCTGTCAGTTTTTATCACCGATCACAACAGTGAAGGTTGAGAGGACTTGCTAAACAAGTCCATTTTAGTATGTAGCAGCAAATAGTGGCGATATTATTATGGCTGTGCTAATAAATCGGCAATAGATACTCTATTCACGTAAATATCAATTCCTGTGACGCCTTTTCCTGAAAATGGCTTATTTTAAAAAGATTTGAAATTTTTTGTATAGGCACCTGGTAGCAACGAAATTGTTCCAATAAAGGCACCTACGTGTTTCGTCCTCACATAAAAGTGGATTGAACAGAATGTTATATCACTTTGGGAAATGAAGCCACTTGAGCGTTTATCGATGTTTTTTATTTTGATACGTCTCGGATATTCGCTAAGACGTGATATGATATCTTCACAGAGTTTTCGGGCTATAGAGGTATGAGAGGAATATATAGGGTGTAAAGTTCATTCATCTTCCATAGAAAAAGGAGGATCCTCCGACCAGACGGGTGTTGTGTCTGGTGGGCTACTTCCCAACGATTGAGGTCAGGACGTTGTATATATGCTAGCCACGCGGTAAACTCTGCTTGCGCGATGCAGGACTTTGCGTGCAGTCAGTGTGATGCGTAGTTCCCATGCAGTGGCGTGCATTGCATATAGGCGTATAAGCAATGCCTACCTCGATATATCAACATAGTGTGTGTGCCTCACAATTAAGAAACTCACTCATACTTAACAAAAAACAAAATCTTCATACAAACACGCGCGACAGTAGGCAGTCGCCGGACGGCCTACTCGGCTCCCGTACTATTCGCACATTTTCATTGGTCTTTACTCGTTCAAGTTAATACGACAAAATTAAAAATACGTACGTCTCACACGTAATACCATGACGTTCGACTTTCGCAATTTATCACGCAGGCATGCCTACTCAAATAACCTTACTTTTAACCTCAATTTTTTTTCTGATTAGTGACCGCGTTTGCCTAGACTAGACCCGGCCTAGTGCCTACCTATTCTGAAAACCAATGCACGCCACTGTTCCCATGTGACAATATAGATGCCGCCACAATGCGTAAGTACTATTGTTACATAATACCAAACATTATTAAGTAGATCGAGGCTATTAAAATGGCGAGAAACATGGCACGTACTTGCGTTATCCCCTTGTAGACAGATAATAGTTGATCGTTTTTTTTTTCTCCTTCTGACCTTTCGTGAGATTAGTATGTCTTTGAGTTTAAAAGAAGGTTTTAGAAGCTTCGGATTAAAATACTAGAGTAATAGGGGTACATTACTCTAGGCCATAGATCTACAATTTAAAAGGTTTATTGAAAAAATTGCTGAATGAACCTGCTTTTGACCTCGATCACGCCTGATGGAAAGCGATGGATTAGGTCTATGATAGAACGAGCGTTTTTGAAATAATCTAGAAGAAAATAAAAAGTATTTATGACTTGGCTATGATACGTGTTGTTTACTTGATACGAATTTCGATAAGCAAAATAGAGAAAACAAGTTTTCTCAAGCACCTATAAACCTTATTGAATTAATGTAAGCCTCTGAAATAAACTCTCGAAGTAGTTGAACAAAGAAAGGCTTTCTTATTTAGTTTTTAGGGTTCAGTAGCCAAAGGGTGCGAACAGAACCCTGTTACTCAGCCTCCGCTGTCCTTCCGTCCGTCCGTCTGTCCGTCAGCGGGCTGGTTCTCATATGAATCGTAATAGGTAGACAGTTGAAATTTTCACAGAGTGTGTATTTATATTACCTCTATAACGAGAAATAAGAAAAATAAAGTAAAATAAACTAAAATTTAAGGGAGACCCCCTTTAATTTTATACCATACCAGAAACGTCTTTTTTCAACGTTTTTTGCCTTGTAGTACGTAACCCATCGCGTGCGAGTCCGACTCGCACTTAGCCTGTTGTTCTGAGATGACGAGCTTTTTCACAGAGGATATCAAATAATAAAAAACAACAAGGATTTTCTCCTATTATTTCAGAAATGTAATGAAAATGTACGCGCCTTACTGAAATTTTATTATTTTTGTTAATGTAAAAAGAAAATTAAACAAGTCTGTAAAATGAGTTAAATGACTATTTATTTATATGGCATTTCAACGACTTACTCACTAAGACATACACAAACAAAAATCACATATAGTTTTAGGAATTGTGAATTCGCCACTTACAGAAGTGCACAGCACTAGCAAAGAAAGTAATAGTACGTACAGTATATCGTTAGTTGAATTACAAAAAGGTTATACTTAAAATAAAGTAAAATTAAATATCATAATCATTCAGCCTATAACATTCCCACTGCTGGGACACAGGCCTCCTCACTGTAAAAGGAAGAGCCGTGATTCACCACGCGGGCCCAGTGTGGGTTGGTGGATGTCACATGTCTCTGAATTTTTGGTTATAGGACGTGCCGGTTTCCTCACGATGTTTTCCTTCACCTTTTTTGAGAGCAGTGGTGATGAAATAAATTACACAATGTAATGTGCCTGGGTTCAAACCCTTGACCTACGACACGTAAGTCGAAGCCGTTACCACTGGGCCACCACTGCTCCTCGGAGAGTTGACCTAAAAAATTGCAATACGAGGATTGAAAAATAGTTACTCCAAAATTTTTCAAAGAACATAATAGGTTGGTATTACTTCGAAAAAGGTTGAAAAATCTGAGATTGCAGTCGACATGTCTATAATAACATTAAGCCTGTACACGCGGACATAACAATCGATTGGCGAGCGTCGATGGACAAATATTAGCATGGACATAATGACAAAACCACAGAGTCAATGGGATTGTCGGGCGTGCGGTCCGATTTCAGTCTATTGCGTGCCTCTATACATTTATGGTAGTACAGGATTAGTAAACATATCGTTATTATCGATTGATTGATTATAGCAATCGATTAAGCTTATACCAGTGGAGATTATATGGAATAGGATGGATATGCTCCTCTTAGTAAATGGGACTTATACTTAACCTTTTGAACGCCAGAGTATAAACGTATCGCCGCCACCGTACCCCTGACGCCAGGCCACTTTAACAACACAACAACACACAAACAACAAATTTCTCGATATTGGTGGTTTATGTATATTAGTTTCATGCAATACAACATAGACGTAAGCTTAAACTTTTAAATTATATAAATAAAAACACACAAAAGTAATGATTAAGTTGTTTATTTCATAATATCCGACGACGACGACCGACGTGTATTTTGTCATATATTTGTGACGTTGGCGTTCAGGGTAAGATTTCGTTTGTCACATATATGTGACAATGGCGTTCAAAAGGTTAACTGGCGAAATGTGGGTTTTGAATAGGTACACCTCTGCCTAACCCTACGGGTATTACAGGCGTGATGTTGTGTGAGTGGGGTGTAGTGCAAACTGCGGGGTAATTGCGTAACACATTATCAGTAGCAATGGGTATCATTTTGACAGTTCAACAAAATTCATTGCGTTATTTACGTTGTTGAGCAGGCAAATTTTTCGAACATAATTATGAAGCAATGGATTAGCAATATCCTTCAAAATGATTCAGATTGAGATTAATAGTTTGTTACGCAATTAGGGTAACTGTTCTTGGAAGTTTGGCTACGTTACCATCACGGTCTTAGCTGGCTGCCCACTAAGTATCCAGTGCAACTACCCTGTATACTGATTAGGATGCCAGGGACAAACATTAGTAAAATATTGTCCTGTCAGGAATACTCGCCTAGGTGTAGTACTAGTGCAGTTATGTACGTATAGATTTTCTTCGGTTTGCTTCATCTGAATTCGAGATTGAGAAAGATTTTGAGAAAGGATGACGCTGATAATAATAACAGTCTATTGCTGTCAAAAAAATTGCCTCTGCCCATACATAGAAGCATTGATCACCACGCTTTCTCGAGGTGGGTTGGCGATTTCAGACTTAGGTAATTATCTTATTAATTACAAGCAGCGCTCCGCAGTTTCACCCACATAAGTGTCGATCCCGTGGGAATATCGGGATAAAAAGTATCCTATGCGATATTCCTTCTTTTCTAGCCGTTCAGTAGTTTTTTTTTGTGAAAAAGTAACAATTAAACATCCATCCATTCATCCATCCATCCTCACAAACTTTCGCGTTTATAATGTTAGTAGGATAGAATAATAGGAAGTAGGAAGTAGGACTAGCTGCGCCCCGCGGTTTCGCGGGGCTTACTTAACTTCCGAAATTAAAGTTATTTCATTATTTTGAGTTATTTTTGAAGTCGATTTAATTTTTTAAAATACTTTTTTATTAAATTACACGACATATTATGAGTTTACTATGTAATTTATTTGACCGCTAAACCACGACAGATATGGATTTTCATACAACTTTTGCCGGCCTCTGCTCGCACGTATTTGGCCAGTACAGCAATTTCGATTTATCTCGAAGAAGGTGGTCAAAATAATGCTCTTTCCAAGCATGTTTGAGAAAAGTATCTAACTGAAGTTGTCGAATTTCAGGTAAATTATTGGGTAACCGCAAAGCCATACACTGCGGCCACATACTATGAAACTAGTTCATGTTTCTAGCTTCATATATTTCACCATTTTATACTTGGTATTTTAGCCTCCGGTGACTTTTATGGGTTTTGCACGAGATTTCCTTGGAGGTCAGCAAACAATAAAATTGAAAGAACATTTATTTTATCCTTGTCAAATTAATAGATACTAATGGCAAAAGTTCGATTTATATTTCTTTTTTATTTATGTAACGTGTTATAGGTACCTACCTACTTCGTAGAAAGGGGTTTGAAGATTTTTGTATGATTGAAAAACGAATTATAAATTGCGGTGTTTAATTATTTATTTAAAAAATGTCTATTCTTCTTTTGTTTCTCCTCCATAAAGGTTTCATAACGATTCTATTACCTCAATAGTTCAATATGCTTACCTAGAGGAAAAAAAAACAAAAAAATCCATGTTGTTTTCGACTTATATTTTGGTGAATAACTCCAAAACCTGACGCTTTAGGATGTTATGTTATATTACATTTTTTGTTTGTATAAGTGTCCTCTATCTAAATATATAACTTTTGTAGTGCACCGCGATTCTGAAAAAAAATCAAAATGGCGGCTGATTTTAGGGCCAAAACCTTCAAACCCCTTTAAACTGAGAACTCGTAGACCGTATCTAAAATAACCTACGCTTAAACAATTTTAAATAAGTACATTCATTGATTCTATTAAGAGCTATGATTCCAGGATAAGGCCGTCCGCATACGTCCGGTTCGCTGATCAGGAATTCAGATTCAGAGACCCTTTTTTTTTTTTTTATGGATGGGAAATCATCAAATGACCCCTCCCGCTCTGGGTGGAGCGAAGGGAGTGTCAGACTCTTACTGACTAAAACCCATCCGTGTTCCTTCCTTAGCCCTTTATGTTCCGGGGTAGCGGTAACCCTTTCGGACAATCCCGCACCCCCGGCAGGCTTCGGCCCTGGCAGGCCCCTTCCTTTATGCTGACATCTCTTTGAGGCGCGCGTGGAACACGTACGCGCCGTCCGGCACGGGCCTGGTCCTGATCGGACGGTGAGCTACCCATTACTCTCCGTCCGCAGGCCCGCGCCTACGGTGGCCGGGAGTCGTCACGCGGCTCCCGACGCCCGGAGCGTCTCCCGCGGCGGCTGGGGTGTGAGGCTCTCTCCCTCAGCCGTTCAGCCACCTCCTTCGCTAGCATGACTGCTTCGCAGAAGGAGGTGACCGCCTCCCACTCCCTCTCGCCCGGGACCATGGCTTGAACCAGGGCCGGACGCGAGAGGTCGCCGCCGCTGTCGATCGCCTCAACGAGGGCACGGCGGTGCTCCGCCCATGCGGGGCAGACCTCCACCGTATGCTCCACCGTGTCCTCTGGGCGATCCTCACAGTGGTGACACCCGGGCGTCTCCTCCCGCCTGATGATGTGCAGGAACCTCCCAAAACATCCGTGTCCGGTGAGGACCTGCGTGAGGCGATAGGTGAGGACGCCGTGATGCCTCTCTAGCCACTCCTCAAAGAGGGGTCTTATCGCCACTATCGTGGCGTGCCCTGCGCTGGGTTGCGAAAGTCGCTCCTTCCATGCCACCATGAGATCGCGCCGGAGGTCTGTCCGCTCCGCCGCGATTTGCCGCGGAAGCGGAGTTTCCCCCCGGCTCAGTGCCTCCGCGCGCCACTCATACAGGCGCGCTAGGACTATCGCCTCCAGATCCCATGGCGGCAGTCCGGCAAGGAGGCTTGCCGCCTCGCCCGAGATCGTGCGGTACCCCCGGATCAGCCTTACCTTTTGGGGCGCGTTCAGATAGTGGGCGGCTCGCCGCCGCAGAGAACACGCCCACACCGGGGCCCCGTATAGGGCCATGGACCGCACGACCCCCGCGTAAAGCCTCCGGCAGGAGGTGTTTGGCCCCCCCAGGTTGGGCAGGAGCCGCTTGAAGGCGGCCCCGGTCCTTTCCAGTTTGGGGGCCAAACGTCGGAAGTGTTCGACGAAGTTCCACCGGCTGTCGAGGACGAGACCCAGGTATCTCATCGTTGCCTCGACGCCGATGTGAACCCCTCCCACCGTTAGTTGGGATCCCGATGGTGGCCCGTTCCGAGGCCCATGGAAAGACATGGCCTCGGACTTGTGCAATGCTACCTCGAGACCCAACCGCCGGATTCTTTCCACGACTATCGCAACCCCGCGTGTCATCGCGTCGGCCGCCGCCTGATGCGACCTCCCTTGCGCCAGGACCAGCGTGTCGTCAGCGTAGCAAACCACGCTGACGCCATCAGGGAGGTCGGCCCGCAGCACCCAGTCGTAACCGATGTCCCACAGGAGCGGCCCCAGAACCGATCCCTGTGGGACACCGCACGACATCTCTCGCCGGTTCCACTCCCCGTTGCGACCGGGGTAGATGACGGCTCTGTCCGTCAGATACGCCCCAACTACTCGACGGAGGTAGGTCGGCACCCGGTGATACCGGAGTGCCTCCCCAATACAGCTCCAGGGCAGGGTGTTAAACGCGTTGGCGATGTCGAGTGACACCGCCACGACTACCCCACCCCGGGTCACCGCGTCCCCCGTCGTGAGGGCTCTCACGCGCATGATGGCGTCCACCGTCGAGCGCCCCTTGCGGAAGCCAAACTGGCTATCCGCAAGATCCGGCCCCGTCCTCACTAGGTGCCCGACGAGGCGGCCTGCAATCACTCTCTCCAAGAGCTTGCCGACCTCGTCGAGCAGCACTATGGGCCGGTATGCGGACGGAGAGTCCGCAGGGCGCCCTGGCTTCTGAATGAGGAGATTCAGAGACCCTGAATGCACGCATTTCATACAAAATTGTCTATAAGCGCATACGTTCTTATATTTTCCGGACGGAAATATTCCTGATCAGGAAGCCGAATCAGGAAACCGGACGTATGCAGCCGGCCTCAGGTCTCCGAATCTGAATCCCTGATCAGGAAACCGGACGTATGCGGCCAGCCTAACAGTAAAAACATTCTTCTTGGTAAAACTGGTTTTCAGACTTCCGGGCTTCTGACTACCCGTAACGATTGTCAATAAACCTACAAACGACAGCCGGGACCAACGGCTCAACTTGCTTTCCGAGCCACGATATGTAATGGATGGTCACCCATCTACGGACCGAACTCGGCAAGCGTTGCTAACCTTGAAGATCGACCCGTGCGGCTCTTATTATTTAGCCAAGAGCAGCTCCAAATTAAACATGGACAAAACATTATAGTACATTGTACAACAAGTGCATAAAAGAAGCCATTTAACCCCGAGATGTTTTAAGTCGTTTAGTTAAGTTTAGTTATGTCGAGGGGTAAAATGGCTAGTTTATGCCTGAGTTATACACTCTGCTTTTCACTTCGATTGCGAGAAATTTGAAACAGACATAAGTATATAACAGTATTATCACTGTTCAAAAATATTGCAAAATTTAAGAAGTGAATAGCTAATTCCCACCACGAAATTTTTTAAAAGCTTTTTATTTTTAACATGTGTCATGCGTGTTGGGTACCTACTTCATACTGCCAAGTCATAGAAACGTTTCTACGTAATGACAACTATTTTATTTATTTATTTAATACTTCAAGCACATAAATGTACAGAGGCGGACTTAATGCCATAGGCATTTTCTACCAGTCAACCTTTGGGTGATGCAGAGACAAACAGTGGTAGGTGCAATCATGAAAATTAAGGAATAAATATTTTAAATATAATGATACGCATAAAACTATAAAAACTATGAATATAATATATAACTAATTATATATAAATATAAGCACAAATATATATACATAAATACATGAATATACTTACTAACTAACTAAAAAGAAATAAGACAAACAATGAGAAAATATTACCGTTGTGATGATACTGCCAGCTTCTTGCGAATGTTTGAATGTATTTTATCTGGTTTTATTAAATTAACGGTAGAAACACGGAAGTGATATAAATTAAATAAAATAACGACTTTAATCTGAGACGTTTTATTGTACCTACGTGTGGCTGTTGGGCCTGATTATCTTAGTCTTAAAAAAAAAACACACTAACTGAAAACGCACTGGGCCCGCGTGGTGGATTACGGCCCACTCCCTCTCACTGAGAGGAGGCCTGTATCCCAGCAGTGGGAACATTATAGGCTGATTATGTTAGAAAAAAAAATGACTTTATGCACTAGAGCATAAAAAGCGACTTTATGTCGCCTACGCACAACATAAAGACGAACTTTTAGAGCATGTGAAGTGAACAATTAATTTTTATGTATTTCAATCATGTGCTTGATAAAAACACCTTTTACAAGTATCTATTACACAACGATTCACTATCATTTCGGGCTACTCAAAAAGTAACCCAGTGGCCCTAGCACGAACGCATAAATTCGAACGATTTTAAAATTAAAAATATTCGTTATAGACATCATTATTTGTATGGTTCTTTTAAGACCTTATTCATATCCATGGGTGATACGAATTGTGCTAGCTGCGTGAACCTAAATGCCATAAAATTACCATAAAAAAACAAAAATCGCCCGAATTCACGAAGGTCTGTTCCAATATCAAACGGGAATAGTTACTGTGGCAGGTCACAACAAAAAAAAAAGAAATAAAAAAGAGTGCCAAGTACAGATAAATAAAACACCAAAGAGTACAATTACGTATTTCTATTGTCCCGTTTGATTTTATACTCTTGAACGTGCAGTAACAAGCACAATACAATAGATAGCTACAATGAACGAGGGTTGAAGAGGGTTGGCCACTGGATCCTTAACGAATTGTTATTTTGATGCATTCATTCGGAAAAACAATTGAGGCTCGTGAATCGAAGGGACAGAATTAAACATTTGGTACGGTTAACTGTGATTCGGGGAAAAATATTCTCCTTTTTCTTGAACAAACAATCTCGAGTTTTGACTCGAGTTTTTTGTGAACTATGAAAATATTTTCTTGGTAGCGGAAAAATAAAAAATTGTTGCTAGAATCTTATTTAATTTCAATACAAAATCAACAAATACCGTGGGAATATTACCAGCTTTGAAAATAACTGGTTAAATGGTTTGCAAAAACTTGTGCTAGTTTTCAGTGTATCATAACAAATCAGTATCTATTAAAAATCTCAAGCATAATAATATTCGAATAGGCAGGTAGGTAGTCATAGACCTGATTTATTGCGCAGGTTTAAGTTGTCCCACACGTCATAAAACTCAACAACAAAAGTATGAAAGTAGCTAGTAGCATCGTCCTGTATCACTGATTCATGTACTATTCCTGGTAACTGCGGCAGTACTATTTCGTGCGTGCACATCGAATTGATATAAGGTCCATGCAAAGCTTCTCTCATCCATGGAGCTTAGAATTAACCCAACCATCCCTAAGACTACAGAAACATAAAATAATATTTTCAAGCTAGAGAAAAATTGTTCCAATCTGTATAATAAAGTAATCGTGGGCGAGAGCTCTCCGCTGAGGTGCCAGTTAACGCCTTCAGGAGGGTTAAGTGAGGATAATTTCCCTTTGCGTGCCCACTCCTAATGACGAGCGGGAGCTATGGCCTGTGAAAAGATGTTTAGAAGTTCCACTAGTGACAAAAAAGTCGTTAGAGGCGTTAGATAATTTGTCAATACAAAAAAAATATTTGGTAAAGTCAAAGCATTTATTTCAAATAGGCACATAAGAGGCACTTTTGAACGTCAACAATTAAATTATATTCTAAACAGATGAACGGTTTTGTGATTAATTCAAGAGAAAAGGGTCAGAGGATACGAAACAGGGCACTATGACAAAAAAGACTTAGAGAGAACTGATTTTTTTATTTGGAGAAGAACAGATCTTTGTACAGACGCCAGCACATTAACCTACCGGAAACTGTCAAATTTTCCCAATCAACTTTGAACCTTATACTTTAGTGATAAAGTTGAAAATCTATTAAAGAAATTTGACAGATTGTAGTAGGTTGATGTGCTGGCGTCTGTACATTATATCTAAGTCTGTAACATTCCCTTCAAGGAATACTGGTTTTATAATTTCCAACGTGACGATATTATCGTGGACGTCCAGGTCTTAGTTTAAATATTCGCCAATGTATGTATTCCGATGATGACAAAATAATACGGTAACATAGAGCTCATCAGATGATAGACCTAGACGCTAGATAACGGAACTCTTAAATAACTTTTATTAAACCCATCGAGTCTGGGTTGATTAGATCTGTCTCAACGAGTCTTGTTAATTTTACCTGATGACTGACCTGGACGTTAGATAACAGAACTCTTTGAATAGCTACTAGTAAACTCCTCGAGTGTGGGGACATTAGATGTGTCACATAAAAAAACTATAAAAACTATTGATGAATGCGTCAATAGCTTTTTTTTCGTGGAAATAGGTATACTTAGTGCGAAAACAATATACAGAGTATTATGAATCTTCTGACTTATCTCTTTTGTGAAACGAGGGAGCCAGGGAGCAACGCACCCTCCCTTGGAGGGGCAATTTCGATTTTCTTCGTCTTGAATATAATATATTTTTTTGTTTAATTATTCTTTTTTTTTGGTTCGGTTACTAATCGTAATGCGAAAAGGGTAATAACTTTAAAATAGCGGGTAATTGTAAAATGTTTAAGGAAGATCGGTTTGCGGATAGGTTGTTTTTAAAATACGGTTTTCTGTCCATGATGTATTATTATTTGATTTTATTAGCAGATTCAGTTGTATTTTATTTAGTCATTTTAATTGTCACACAAAAATCAGTGTTAAGACTGTAATATTCTGTCAAAAGTAATTTCGTTACAAAAAAAAAACAAATTGGAAGTGGAAATGGTTGTCATTTCCCACGTTCTGATTGAGAAAAATGGGTTCTTCCTGTAACGCGAAGGGTTTGTGAATTTATTACGATCTTTAAGCTGCCATAGTAACCATACATCTTCTGGCTGGTGCTTACGTCACTAAGATCTAGTATAAGAGCGTCACGATTTATGTGACACAGTGCCAATGTCAGAGTACGAGTATAACTGAGTTTTCACAAATCCCAGTTCCGCTGGCTGACCTGAAACAAATAGAAGAAGAACCATATGGAAGTTAGTTTTCCAAGTTAAGCTTAGTAGCCACCACACTTAGCACTCTCCCTTTTACAGGGAGGAAGTCCCAGTAGTGGGATAATGTTGTACCTAGTAATGTGTACTGCTGGGACAAATGCCTCCTCTCTGTGAGAACAATTATTATATACACACTTAGGCTGATTTTATGTGAACCAAGACAAAGTGATGATCACAGTAATGTTGAAAACACATGCTCATTCTCTTGATCATCGGCTACAAAGTCGACGATAAGAACAAAGGAATAAAAAAACAATTAGCATAATCAGCCTATAACGTACCCACTGCTGGGACACAGTCTTCAGTCAGGTCACAGTTCAGTCTGGGAGAGTGAGTTATAATCTAAGTACCACGTGGGCCCAGTGCGGGATGGTAGAAGTCATATGTCTTCGAATTTTTCTTTCTAGGACATGCCGGTTTCCTCACGATGTTTTCCTTCACCGTTTTGAGAGTAGTGGTGATGAAATAATTTGCACAAAGGAAACCGTCTGCCTGGGTCCGAACCTACTACCTACAACTCGTAATTCGCGGCCGTTACCACTGGGTCACCGTTTTGACTGCTCTAATAAAATACAGAACCTCCTTTTTTGAAGTCAGTTAAAAAACACTTAGTAGCGTACAATATTGTACATTATGTCAAGCCAAATTCGCAAGACTAATGTGATACATAAATCAAACGACAGTGAACTTGAAAACTGTGAATCCGATAAGTCACACATGATTTTCATTATCTCTAGCTAAACGTTGTAATGGAATGTCCACATCGCAGCCCCGTGCGAGATATTTGCCTTAATTAAAACTTGTCCCAGTCCAGTAAAACATGGCTAGACAACTGCTGGATACGATAGAGATTCTTTCTTGTTGGGAATTTATTAATTCTTGGCTGGCTGAAGACAAAAGTTAGTCGTCACAGGAAAGTCTGTAAAATAAAAACGTGACATCAGCAACAGTGTTTACATTAAGTATTGAACATGATGAACATTATCAAATTATCTACTTCTTATCGTTTTGACGGTACATCTATGTTGTATACTGTTTGGGCCCAGTGTGGCCATGTTTATTGCTCCGTCAGAGACGTTGTTCAAGTCGTCAAGGTGCAGGTGAATGGACTTTTGGGACACTCTACCAGATGGGACATAGTCTGTTCAGGAGCATCGTACTCATTTTGGATGTTGGATCATGCCCCATTTCGACAGATTAACTGTTTGCAGCAGCCTACTTGGGTAAACAATCGATTCAGTGTTTTCCCTCACAGTCACACAGAACATCCCTAAAATTCTATGACGCACCGTTTTACAAAAATATTTAACTTTTATTTGCTGGCTGAACCTGAACCATTTTACCTTGTGTGTTTTCTGTCCGTATTTTGCTACCCTAACATTTCACCCAAATTGGCACGCGTTTCACCTCTTTCAAATGCAGTCTTCAAATGCTTCTAGAGCAGTGGTGGCCAAGGGGAAACGGCCGCGACTTACGATTTGCTGGTCGTAGGTTCGAACATAGACAAGCGCTTTACTGTATGTAAATTATTTCATCACCACTGTCCTCAAAACCGCGATGGAAAACATGTGAGGAAACTTGCATATTTAGAAATTAAAACTTTTTAGAACCAAAAATTCGGAGACATGTAACATTTACCAACCCGCACTGAGCCCACGTGGTGGACGACCCACTCCCTCTCACTGAAAGGCCTGTGTCTTAGCAATGGGAACAATATAGCCTGATTATGCTTATGCTCACCTACTTCATTACCGTTTTCGTCGTCAACGTCGTCTATCAAGCTTCCAGTGAAAGAAAATTGAACAAACAATATATGTAAATTCATCTAGTGGCCTTCTACATCTTGGTTAGCGCGCTCGTGTCCAGTAGCCGAACAGTTTGTCTTACAACGGAACTCATTAAGTTACGAGCAATATCGAATCGGTGCTCCTCAGCCCGTTAATTGGCGCAATGTTCATTGCGTAATAGCTCCTCATCTTGGTAGGATTTCAGCTTGAATTGTTTTAAAATAATGGTGTATTTTGTGGGGTTATGTAACGAGTTTTGAGTGGTAGTGAGTTTGTGGGTTTCGGTTTGAAATATTGACCTTTATGCACCATTGGATTATTGCTCATTGATGTTAAGATACCTAAGTGTGATGAATGGAGTTATACATTGTGATGTATTGAAACAACAGCTGTCACAATTTGTTTATATACTCAAGATGATTAGATCAGATTCGAAGAAACTTACTTTTTCCCTAACATTGGTCACTCAAAGAAAAGCTAATCAATTTGTACGATCATTGATTGGTCCCATCCGTACTTATGTTTACCCTGTTAACCCCAGTATCATCACCGATAAATAACAAATGCACCATTAAATGGCCTTCTTGTCCAAATAAAACGTACATTTGTCCGATTAATTCCGGAGCGGACAGAATTCATTGATGTATTCGATGGAAAGGCGACGTGGACACGGCTGCGGAACGGGCCCGGAACGTGAGGATGACGTGCGCTTTCCGGATTAGGAAAAATACAGCCTTTTTTGCTGACAGAATGTTGAACGGGCCTGAAATATAAATTGGCCGAATTTGATGTTGTTTTCCTTAAAATTACTTGGAGATTTTTCTATATTTAATTGACATGAAAATAACTCGTTTGGTTAGGACCATTAATCGGAAAATAATATTTTTTTTTCACAAAAAATGCCTTAACAATACATACTTTTTCCTCTTGCAAACCGCATTTACAAAAGCAGATAAAAAATGCGCCCTAAGGTTGAGTATATCTGGACTGCACAGCACTGCAACCGTTTGTTTCGGTCATATTTCACCGGTTCGACGGGTGTGTAAGCATTGGCTTCTCCATGAGGCCAGCCTCGATTAATGACCCCCGCCCTTTTTCTGCTGAACGCCAAATGTTGCGGAATTAGACTGCAATTGTTTTTAAAAGTGGCCAGTGTTAAGATCTACGTACGCATAGGTTTTGATTTCATTATTCAAAATCATTTATTTATATTTTACTAACGTGGAGTCTTCTTGAGTCTGGGCTACATGTTCTATTAATAAAATATATAGTTTAAAATCATTAGGGAGAGTATTAATTTGATAAGAGTGAAGATTCATTTTCGAGTCATGAATAAATCAAACGTGATAAGTAATTATAAATTTGTTTGGGTTATATTGGATTAAATAATATGAGTGGGTTAAAAGTAATGTTTTGTTACACCATTTTTAGGGTTCCATACCCAAAGGGTGCCAACGGAACCCTATTAGGTACTAAGCCTCCGCTGTCCGTCCGTCTATAATACAAATTACAGTTGCTCAAAATACAAGAAACGTGTTTTTTTTCGGTGCTTTCTGCCTGGTATGTAACCCTAAGTGAGCAAGTCCGATTCGTTTTGGCCGGCTTTTTTAGTTATACCAAGTATTTATTACTAGCAGTGCCCCGCGGTTTCACCCGCATAAGTGTCGATCCCGTGGGAATATCGGAATAAAAACTATCCTATGTCCTTTCCCGGGACTCAAACAATCTATATACCAAATTTCATTTTAATCGGTTCAGCGGTTTAAGCGTAAAGAGGCAACAGACAGACAGACGTATACTTTCGCATTTATAATATTAGTATGGATACGAAAAATCGATTTCAGAATGATTTAAAAGGCTTTTAAAAACCTTTTAATTTCAAACGTAGGTACCTATAAAAGCTTTGTTTCAGCAAACAACATCTGAAATAACAAAAGTTACATTCTCTTTCATTAGCATAAATGTTTTGACAGATGTGTAGGTTTAAAACGTAGTCAACGTCCTCTCTGCAGAAAATTATGCAGGCGAGAACATTTCATTTTAATTAAGTTTAATTACCTTTGACTCCGGTCGTAATAGTAGCATTTTGTAAATTACAAATACTGTGTAAAGCCCTAATACAATAAAAGCTTGGTGTTAACAAATCACACGGAGGTAAGGGCGACAATAAGCGAGTGCGAAATATTAATTTTAATATATTCGGAGTGTACGCCCGTTTCGGTCGTGGCAGTAAATTAAGTAAGCGGAAGAAAGCTCATTTATTTTTGGGCGGATGCTGCGAAATTCACATCCGCGTTAAATACACAACTCGACGAAACGCGCACTTTCACGTTTCGAGTGTTTTCTATTAAAATTTAATTTCTCGCCGAAATTACTGTCTTTTTGTTCATTCACTTTCTGAATTTCTGATGACGAAATTAGCTCCTCCCTTGATCATTAATTCAGACGCTGAAACACGTTTAATTGAGAATTGTTATTAAATATTAATCAAAGATTTTAGCTCAGCGATGCGTATATAAAACATACATATTTATGGATATTACTTTGGTAAATTAATAATTTGTGTTGGGATGGTGAAAGTAGGTATACTAATCCCTGCGTCGGAAAAGTGGATTCTGCGAAGTCTTAGTGAGTGGCGTCGGGAATAACATAGTTGAGCTCCCTCGGTGGGGTTCCGTACATTAACGAACAGTATCATGCCCTATCCGAAACTAAGTGAAACCGATAGTAATCTTGGCTTTCCAAGGTTAATTCTATTAACAAAATTCAGTTAGCGATGTTGTACCTTAATTAAATTTTTATGTTATCGGTACCCGTATTCTGCTTTGTTTACCTACTGGTACTATAAACCCGTAACTGTTTCTGTATTTTACTGAGGAGTAGCGCCCAAAGGTTAATAATATAGAAATAACTACCACAGTACCTATAAAGTTACTATATATACTCGAAAACAAAGCAACAACCCTTCCTTTTATCTCCAGTCCAACAAAGTGAGACCTTTCCTGAACCACCCAAAACCTCATTAAGGCAAGCTAATTACGCCAAAACTTTGGTCGCAACTAATACAGCCCGAACAATCCTGAAACAACCTCTAACACGCAATTACAAAACAAAACGACATATCGCCCAACAACAACAACTGTCCACATGTTGTTCTATTCATTAACCCCCGACTGCTGTATCGTACATCTAAAATACAACAGCGAGCCAATTAAACTTGACCCTAAAGCGTTCCGGTACTGCACTCTTAATCAGCCGGCAGATACACGGTTAATTAATGTGATCCGCTTTTATTATTCTCCTCGTAAAATGGGATATTCGTCAGGATTTTAAACGGTAGTGCTTGGTAAAGATTTTGGTATTATAAGGACGATTTACTGGCTATTACGATGGTTTATTTCTGGTTGGGATAGTTTTTGGTAAGGAAAGCTTTTTATTTTCAATCTATACTTATAATAAATCTGTAGAGAGGTCAATTCTGTACATGAAATATATTTTCAAAATAACTATCAGGGGGTGATTAGTGATCGATACTGATGCCAAAAATGCAATCAGTAAAATTTTTGTCTGTCTGTCTGTCTGTATGTTCCTTATAGAAACAAAAACTACTGGACAGATTTTAACGAAACTTGGTACAATTATTCTTCATACTCCTGGGCAGGTTATAGTATACTTTTTATCACGCTACAATCAATAGGAGCAGAGTAGTGAAGGGAAATGTTGGGAAAACGGGAGAAGTTACTCCATGTTTTAAGCTTCCGTCGCGTGTGCAGCCTTAATGGTTAAAGTTACATAGAAATCATGTATGACGGAAATATTCTACATAAAATTGTCTAAAAAATATCCCGCAACAGCATATGTCTATCTTTTATGGTTGACTCACAATAACACGTGTAACTCCTGATAGCTTAGCAGTTCGGAGCATTCTGATTATATTTGTTTACTCTTACGTTTATAATACTCTCACTCATCCCTAATTTAAAAAAGTTAACATTATTACCTATTCAATAAAAAAAGAATCATAGAGATCGGTATAGAAACACCAAACTTATACATGAAATAAGCCATCGCGCCGTCGCACGCACGTGAAGACTGAATCATGCTATAAGGATTATTTTTGTGTAACGAAAAGGCGGGAGGTCCGAGAGCGAGCTTCAAAGACTACAATAGTATACTGGCTAGCGAGCTTCATTCAATATTTGGCTGTTGATGCGTTCAGAGCGTTCGACCTTATTGACAGACAATAATTGATATTGAGAAACCGTGCTTATCAGCGCGACTTTTAGTCTTTAAATTAAATTTGAATTTCTTTTGTTGTTATTTTGTAAAATAGGTATGAGTTGTTTTGGTAGTGTTTAAATATTCGTTCAAATTACAAATTATTAAGCGTAGGTACTTTTATTAATTAAAGTAGTTATAGGTATTTATTTTGAAATTTTACACAATGGTTCCCTTTATAATGTAGACAAGGAATTAGGAAGGATTTTTTTAAATTCAACCCCTAAGGGAGTTAAATAGGGGATGAAAGTTTGTATGAAAGTCCGTCAGTTTTAAAGTTAGGACCATCAAATTTTGTGTTTAGGCTGACGACTAAAAATTAATTTATACGTGTCTCAGCGTTTTTGATAATTCCAACCCCAAAGGGTTAAAAAGGGGGATGAAGTTGTGTATGAAAGTCCGTCAGTTTAAAAGTTAGGGTCTTCAAATTTTGTATTTAGGCTAACGATTGAAAATTAATTTATACGTGTCTCAGCGTTTTTGATAATTTCTCCCCCAAAGGGGGATGAACGAACTGACTGAAATATCAACGCACAGTCTAAACCGCTGGTCCTAGGTACATGAGTTTTGGAGGTTGTGTTCTTTGTGCAGAGTAGGTATCGAATAAGAAGGGGTTTTTGGAAATTAAACCTTTAAGGGGGTGAAAAGGGGGGATTTTGTTTGTATGAAAAATCTTATTTATTGAGTTAATAACCTTGAAACTTGGCACGAATACTTATCTAAGTAAATTATGAAGTTTGGAATTTTTCGTTTTTCTAAAATATCCCCTAAAGAGGTAATGGGGGGGTGTTAAAATTTGTATGGAAGAATTTTAACGCCCTGTCCGATTAACTTGAAACTCAGTATTTATACTGCCGTGTCTGCCGTGGCGATGCAGCGCGTCTGGGATGTTTGCTGAAGCGCGCACTGATGGTTTCCAGGCCATCATGCGCAAAAAAGCAGCTTCCCTGCTGGCCCGTATACGGGGTAGCAACAACGGCATTCTGAACGCAATAGCTGTACGTTTTGACTGTCCCTTTCAAAAGCAGTGGGTCATGTCGTGTGCAGGTGTGGCGAGTCATGCCAAATTATAAATTCTTTAATTATGTAATAGGTTAAGGTTTCTATGGGTCTATGCCACCCGAAATAAAGTTATTATTATTATTATTATACTAAGGACTAAAAATAATTAATAACGTGTATCAGGGTTTTTCGAAAATCTACACCTAACTGTATGAAAAGAGGTAGTTAATTTTAAAGGGGAGGATTTTAGTGCGTGGCTTGATTAGCTCGAAAATTGGTATAAAGAAACTTTGAGTCAAGTTATGAACACATCTTAAACGATTTTTCAAAATTCTACCCCTGTGGGGGTAAAAAGTGGGGATAGTTTCTTTGAAAAATCTGATTCTTTTGTTCTATAAACTTAAAAATTGGCCCGAATACTTATTTATTTAAGTTAATTAAGATCATACCAACATACATTTTCGAAACTTTTAGAGGAAAGTACGAATTTCACGCGGACGAAGTCGCGGGCAGAAGCTAGTTAAGCATAATTGTTTTTTTTTGTTCGAGGTGCGTTGCGGAGCATAATATAATTGTAACATAATAATCCTAATCAAACAAAATATATCCTAAGTCCTAACTACCTTAATTAGTTCTTGTTCTAAGTGCCTAAAGTCGATAATTAAATACACCCCTAACGATTAATTAATCACTTACAAGATCTATACGACTATTTCTGTCTACCTTTAGTTTCTATATAATATACTAAATAGATAGAATTTTTTTATAGACCACGTCTACGTCATAGCACCGTCAACTTCTAAGCCAAAGTAAAATATCCTGTATTTCATTTTAATTTTCCGTCATAATGCTAGAAGTGAGACGCTCAAGTGTTGAAAGCGACCATTTTCAGTCGAGAAACAGAGAAATAAAACGAAAAACTACGTCTGAATTCAGTACATAGCTCTTTAAAAGTGTTCAACGTCGTCTGAAAAGAATAATTGTTCAAAATAAACCACACGACTACTTACGTTGCGTGTTCAAGACGCAATACATTAACTGTTTTGTTGTGCTAGACACGAAAGCTAATAATACGTATTCGGTAATGTAAATGCAATATTCGAGGCTTGTCGGCTGTCACTCAACCGGGTTGCGTGATCGTCATTACAATCTACATACTGTGTGGCAGGGGTTGTGCGCCCATATTATTTTTATTTTAGGTAATATTTCCTGAGGTAACTTGGAAAAGTTTTTACTATCCAGAGTCGAATAGGCTCTTGCATTCATGAGAATAATAGAAATGTACATAGGATACTTTTTTTATCCCGGTAGAACATTCCCATGGGACCGTACTCCACGCGGATTAAACCGGGGCCAAAAGTTAGTAAGCAATAAATAAAATAAGAAATTGATCAAACAATAATTTTCTGAACCATCACAGTTCTTTGCGAGACTAAGAAAAAAACACAAATATGAGAACGTGCATAAGAATTTTGAAACGAACCCTGATTCAGTAGGTACTGTAATAATTATTGTCATGACGAAATGCATTGTAGTGAACGAGACAATCATTGAAAATAAAGAAAATTTTTATATCCTTGTATATTTCCACATTGGTTTACATAAGTAAGAATAATGTATGAAAAATTCAAGAATTTTTATTAATTCAATAAATAAGATACACCACCTCAATATACATATAACATTCATTCTAGATTATGTACGCTAAACTGAATATAGAAGTATTTTCAACAGTATCAACTTAAATAAAACATCAATTTCCAAGAATCGGTTCTAAGATATTTTTATAATAATTTTCCGCCACGTGCTTCCCTGAAGCGGAGGAAGATAGATCTGAGTAGGTACCTACTACTAATGGTTATGTTTTCTACTTACTGATCCGAATGAATTTATTGACGATGATATCGGGAAACTATCGAAGATTATTCTTGGAAAATTTATTATTAAAGACATGTATTTAAACGAACCTCAAATTATTTCCAATTTGCTTTCTTAAAAATATTATTTAACACTCTAATATGTATAAAGAATGCGCTCAGTTTTCTTCTTTTTAAGTCATATTTTAGGGTCCTTAAAATAGTAAATATCCAAGTAACTGCGACAAACATGAATGCAGCGTTCGCCGGCCGCAGCCGGTGGCACCGCTCGCTTCGCTCGCTCAGCTCGCGCGCGGTTGGTCACAGTTGTAATGATTTATTCCGGTCTGACCTAACCATCCTAGCTTAATTACTGCAACCAAGTGTCAGTAAAAGCAGAACTACATGGTGATAATTTACTAAAGGATAAATTCTTAATATCGCGTACAGTCAACAGCAAAAGTAGATTATGAAAATCAGAAATTCAATACTAATGAACGGAGTTCGCGTCAGGACTGTGTGCCGTCCAAGTGATTCAAAAGTATGTGATTGTAAATTATACCAAACATTTACTACTAGTACAGCTGCCATATACTCGTGATCAGTTTTGACTCCAAAATTTATAAACTCAATTCATCATCTACTTTTGCTGTTGACCGTACCTGCTGTTAAAATATCTACCACCATTTATACAGATTTCTGCAATAATAATTTCATCCCCTAGCACCTAAAAACATTTACCTTTCATGTGAGCGGACATTGGACACTAACCCGACACCCCGATCACAACATCAGAAAACTGCAATCAACGTAAATATTCCAATATGTCCCCCACTCGGGTTGTTTAACCAACTTACCAACGTTTACCTGGGGCGACATATTATTCGTCTGCTGGGGTACGTCACTCAATCGCTACGTCATGGCTACGTGCTCGCAATCAGAATACGGACAACGCAATCGTGCAACGCAAACTTTGTTATCAAAGTATTGATTTTTAGATCAACTGCGCTTAGCCGTCAACGACTTTATTGAAGTCTGAAACTTTCATATTGTTTAATGGAAACGAGACGTCCACTTATAGTGTTTCAAGGTACGGTTAGCTACAGAATTGGAAATATAAATTAGACTTAATTGGGTTTTCGTTCAGAGTTCTAAAATATTGGGCAGTTAGCTTTCGGATTTCAGGAACGTAATTTAGAAGCTTTTGTCAATGGGTATTAAAGTTTTGGGGTCTAAAATGTTTTGTAAAACGGTCAGCTGTCTTTCGGAGATAAATCATCAATTTAGTTGATTAGACAAAGTTAGAACGAAATTAGATTTGCTTGTTCGTTTTGTCATAATATTAAAGGGTTATGTAATCGATTTAAATTAATAAAAAATACGGCCACATAATAAGGAGATGTTTTTAATGAAAAAAAATGTAAAGTCTTACATAACTGCAAAAAACTACAACAGTTAAAACAGAAAACTGTTGCTTAACACTGTAAGAATGCACAAAGTAAACTAATTTATAACTTTTAATCATGCAAGACGCATACAAGCATATATCTTAGTTGGGTAGAGTTTCCCTGCATTCTTGAACAAGGAACTACAATCAATAACAAAGTTTGTGCCTTTTTCATTGGCGTGCTCACTTTGAATTAGACTTGCTATGAAGATATAAAGTATTGCCATAACTTCTACGTTTCCAATTGCAGAACTTGTACTTGTGAAATATTTTTCTTCTGCAGTTTAGGTGAGCTGGTATTAAAAGTTTTAAATTACAGCTTTTGCAGAATATTAGCTTTTTAGGGTGTGTTTCTGTTTCTGTTTATTGTAAAGATTGCTTTTGAATGTAATTTTTTGGTATTTGGTGTCAGGTTTTTTTGTGACTTTATTGCTTTTCAGGAGGAGATGGCGGGACCAACTCGACTCTTTTGATGGATTGCCCACATATAGTTGTGAATAGGCATTATAAAGTGGAAGGACGGCCTTTACCCTGCAGTAGGATACGAACGGCTTTTAACAAAATATTATTTATTTATTTTTCAAAGAGCCTGATATTCACGCTAAAATTTGAATGACATTAAAACATACCACCGCGCTAATGTGACCAATGAATTCACATCCACAAACATATATATCATATCATCATAATCAGCCTATATTGTTCCCACTGCTGGGACACAGGCCTCCTCTCTTCGAGAGGGAGTGGGCTATAATCTACCACGCGTGCCCTGTGCGGGTTGGTAGATGTCACAAATGTCTTCGAATTTTTGGTTCTAGGATATGCCGGTTTCCTCACGACGTTTTCCTTCACCGTTTTGAGAGCAGTGGTGATGAAATAACTTATACAAAGTATAGCGCCTGACTGAGTTCGAACCTACGACCTACAACTCGTAAGTCGCGGCCGTTACTACTGGTCCACCACTGCTCTCTTTAACAAAAATTTATAGGTATCTCGAATTTAAGTATCAAATGATGACCAGCTACGAATATCTTCATAATACATCTCCACCAATCACTTAAAGAGCCACAAGCTTGGGGATTAAGTTTACTTAAAATTATATTGTTTCTATAGAAAAATAATTGCGTGTTCTAATCTTTAAACGTGTTTGTTCTATTTGGCTCGAAGCGATACTCGCCAATGCAATCAGTAGCCAGAGTAACAAGTTTCTGCGCCATTATTAATTTGCGATAAGCTCCTAACACACTTTACTGTTTTCTTTTTTGATCGCGATTGTTGCGAGATATTTGTTTACGCTGTTCAAGTGTTTATTAAGTTAGACTACTTTGTAACAAAAGTAAAGTTTATATTTTAGTACTATTTCTACATTTTGGGTCTCCTCTAAAACTTAAGCTTCAATGGAACCACCTTTTTAATATTCGGTCGTAGTAAAAACTTTATACAAAAAACAAAAACAACAGACTTCCAAAATAACACTACATAGTGAAAAATAACTTTAATTTCGAAAGTCAGTGTCTTTAGTTTTGTATTTTCGGGTTTTTGCTACCGATTTCTGAATTTTTTTTTGTTGTTACCACATTAACAACAATACTCAAATCGCTAAGGTATGCCTATAATATTTCTCATCCTCCCGTTTTTGAAGTCGGTTAAAAATAACGATTACTAGGTATGTATAGTAAAAGTGCGCAGTGCTGCACACCCCTACCCAAGTTAAACAAATATCAACTTTATTTCAATGAAAATTAAGTTGATTTCAGAGTGACTAGCACTTCTGAAAAAGTTATAGAAATGTTTGAAGTTGTAGCGTAAACTGAACTTTATTGTGTACGAATTAAAGTTATTTTTCCATTAATTCATATTTGTTTACATTTTTGGCAAATAAATCGCGAACGCAGACCACATATACCACACCATAGGTACCACACTAATAACGCTTGACATACAATTAAACAGAACACTACTGCTCATATTCTCATGGACACTAGTCACATATGCAAGATATTCTTTTCAACAAACGAATCGAGCTTTGTTGAGAGTAAAGTTACTGTAAGATTTTGTTAGTTTGTCAAGTAAGTTCATACACTAAATGAAGGCTTGTTCGGCGCTCACATATACCGACTTTACGTTTAAGTGCCTAAATAACAATGCAGCTCCCGGTGCAAGTAAACCTTTAGAAGCATAAGCTCCGAAATTGGGCTAAATCTCAGTTTACTTAAGTGCGATTCCAACTCCAAACACAGGGAGCACTGTGTTAAACTCGGCTCAAAACTGAGTCTCCTGCATAGGAAGTGACAAGAGTCATAGTGCTGCGTAGTTCTCCGTGTACGTAATGGAAAACGTCCCCTGTATAGCTACTAGCATGCGTTATTTGAATGTGTAATCCCTAGCTCTCGCGTGCCAAGGATTTTGTGGATTAGAAATATCAGCGGTATTACGTTCAGAAATATTTCGCAATAACCTTTATTATACGTACACTACGTGCTTTTTCACTTGAGCAATCTTGCCTTGCAGCGGAGTTTGGGCCGAATTTGCAACACAGTGTTGTTTGATTATTCTGTTTAATAGCAGTGCGAGTTTGCCTGTATTTCGAGCTACTCTTCCCAGTTTGTGGCTCTAGAATGTCGAACTGGTTTGTGAATCCACAAAAGTTCTCGGTGAATATAAAATTTGAAATTGTTGTTGCTTCTTAACTGGGCTCTACGTGGTTTGTTAATTAGGAACATTATACCGGTGTTTCAAACAAAATTGTTGTTTTTCACTCGTTAGATTATTATCCCCTTCATTCATTGACGTTGCTTAAAGTTAAGTATTGATTAGGGACTGTTTAATCATACATTTTTGACGTTTAAGGCGGTACCCTGACCAAAACCGCGTTTTTCTTCGTTATCCAGAGGCTATTAACTCAATAATTATGAGAAATAAACTACATCTGAAAGCACATTATTAATGTTCGATATTCTATCATCACATTGCACGTTATTATTTTTTTTATATTTTACTAATACATTTAAAATCTCCTTTTAAAAAAGCGACTAAAATTATTGATTGCATGCATCTTTTGCTAAATTTGACGTTCTATTAATTTGAGGATTTCACCAATGGGTAGATAATTTAAAAATCTAAATAATCCACGTTTTAATTTATTAAAAAAGATCGCTATTCTTTTTTTATTAAAATAATTCCAAAAATTGTGCGAGTTTTATGACAAAGGGGCGTGCGCATGGTGCGCTGCATCCCTTTCGTACGAGGAAGTCGTGTTGTTCTCTGTTTCTGTCGCAATGCTCAAGGTTATTTGGTCGAGGTACCGCCTTAAACGTCACTTACTCGTAACTTTAAACATCGTTTATAAATAAATCCCTAAGTGGAACCTAGAAGAGATTTCAGAAAGCGATATGATCGCCCATTGTGTCTTGTAGTGTTATTTCTTTAATGTATTTATCTGGTGTGCAATAAAGTAAGTATCAATCAATAAGCCTAGATTTTTCTCTATAAAATTTGTTCGGCTTCCAGTCTAACCGGATGCAGCTGAATACCAGTATTTTGCATGGAGCGACTGACTACCTGATTTCCACAAACCAGTTACTGGATAACACGATACCCCTTGGTAATACTGGTTTTTAGACTTTTGGGCTTTTGACTACCCGTATCGACTGTCAAAGATCTACAAATGACAGCTGGCACCAACGGCTTAGCGTGCTTTCCGAGGCATGGAGTGGTTTCCATATGTGTGTGGTCACCTATCCATGAACTGACCGCGGGAAGCGTAGGTTAACCTACCATCAACCCTTGCGGTACAACAAGTGCCTGATCAATAAAAATAAATAGACCTTTTAAAATTATTACTTGTCATTAGATGGTATTGATTTGGTCGTAACTACAACCTTTCGTCGTGCTTTAAAATTACAACAAAACTTTTTAAATGACCACACTGTTTTAGAGAACTACAGCGAATCCATTTCAGTAAATTGAGATCGTAATTTCGCTGCAAAGCGCTACATTTGCGTAGTCAAGCTCTATAATTTACAAACGTGACAGATAGCTAGAAATTTAGCTGCAGTTCAATTGCAAAATCATCACAAATACACTACAGCATTTTACTGTAGCGCTGCAGCGGCTTCATAACAAATACAACAGGTTATACCAACTTGAGCCACAAAGCTGCAGACTCCTACCTATCCGTTATTCTATACCGTCTTATTCTCTGAAAGGTTCTTCACAATGTGTTCAGTCGTGTTATAAGCTCTCTTAAGGCCACTTTACGGTGAGCGTATAACTTACATTCTACGCTTTACTTTGTGCTTTGTGAACTATGAAATTATTGCTGCATAATTTCAGCGGCAGCTTGAAACGACGTCAGGTATTATTTACTGTCTTGAGAGTTTCGATTACAGACTAGTTAAGAGCACCATTTCAGGTCACAGTTTGAATTGATGACAACTTAGCAAAGACAGTCAAAAATGCTTTCAGGGAAAATGTTGTTTTCCACAGAATTTAAAGCAAACCAGAGATTATTTTTATCTTACGCAAGTATTTTTAGAAATAGGCCTTTTTACCGTCGTGGTAAGCTACTTAAGATAAGACTGCACTTCATTTCGTGGGTGAAACTCTCTGTGGTCTCGAACGAATTTTGCGGAACCTGCTTATCAAGGGAATGCGTATTCACGTTAACAAATACGCAATCTACAAGAGCCAAGGGAACAATCCGGTTCATAGTACCTATGGCTTTGACGGCGGGACGCGTAATATTTGCCGGTTGTGGTTAAATTGCATCTCTCGCGTTCCTGGCTGACAACTTTAATCAAATCGATGGGAATTTGTCTTACTTGCGAGTTCAGCTCACGTCTCCGCGGATCCACTGAACAATGAGATTTGCTTTAGATAAATTCTTGCGTTGGGAGCGCGAGAGCTGAATGGATGCCCTGTTCTGTTATTCTGTGTACCCACATCTGTTACATGCTGCAAGCGAGAAACTACTTTATTTTCTTAACTAGTTTAAAGAATAGCTTTTGTTATATAGTGTTTGATACTGCATCTTTTTCATTTTAAAATGTCTCAACTATACGTGACTATGACTGCGCTACGTTAAGAAGCTTTGTTTCTCGGTTCCAAAAGACCAATTACACTTTTCTTATTACCAAAAGAATATTAAAATGTCATACAATTACCCTCGGCGTTGCGGATGAAGTTAAAACAATATAATGAAATACCAGCCCATTTTTTACGACTCCATTAAGTTGTTGGAGAAAAAATAAAGGGAGAGAGGAAATGGCAACCACTCAGCACCGTCCAGCCCTCGTCAAGATTGGATGGAGCCGCGAAAATTCTTTTCTCGATCGACTGACTTCCATGAATACTAATGTTCGGGGGAATGGGTGAAACATCACCAATACAAATGGCGTCGCAGATAATACCGTGGAGGTGATAAGTAAGTGCCAGGAAATTCTCTTTATCCAGTTTGAACTCAACTTGAATCGTACGAAACGTAGCACTTTTAGAGATTTGTTCGAAATTCTCCAAAATACAGTATGCAAAGTAACTGAATATAAACTAGAAGCTATGTGGACATATGTGCAGTAATCTACCTCCAAAGTAATAATTTACACAAACGGCTGCCTGTGCAAAAGCGAAATATTCCCCAGTAAGGTGGCGCGGCGTTCAGACGTGGCGAAATTTACCTCAATTTCCATGCAGAAAATTCTATGAAAATGCACATAGGGGAAAATGTTGTTCTTATAATTGGACAGGTGCAACACCTAAGTCGTGCGTGGCATTTCTACAGCGCTGCATTAGCATATAAATAAGCGACACCCCCCTGAAAGCCGACGCCAAAGGGCGGTTCAGATACCGAGCAGTTTTTTACATTTTTATGACCGGAAATCCAATTATCACAAGCAATTATCGAGTCAGCTAGATAGAAAGCGAATTGCTTTTTCAAAATGCGAAATGCAATTTAGAATTCAATGGTCGCAGTTATTTCGGTATTTGAATTTTGGCGAAAGAATTTTTACGGTTGGGTTAGTTGAATTTCGTAGATTTTCGAGTGGTACTGGTCAATGCGTATAGGAAAAGGCGAATAGTGCGGATTTAGGTACACATCGAGTCTCACACATCACTGGCGCACACATTAATCTGGTGATACATTGTATTGTACGCTTACGCCCTCACATTTAGGCAGCGTTTGGGGCAAGAGTCGAGCACAAGCGTTGTGAGATAAATAAAAAATATTAAATACCTACAATCATTATCTCAGTCAAAATCTAATAACATCTAAGACAGTTGTGAGTTCTGCGACTAGACTTCATAAAAATCTTGAAAGTGTAATTGGATTTTCCATTATTAGATGTGTCATCTGCTGCTTAATATATTTTTTTGTGGTAACGAAACCATAGCGCGATCTAATTCGATGCCAACGCCATCAAGTTAATATGAAAGAAGTACAAAATATTTTATATTTGTTATTTTGAAGGGAGAAATCATTTGATTTCAAAAACTGTAAAACGTTTAGTTTATTCTTCGATTTGAACGACGATCTGACGATAGAAACGACGATCTGACGATGGAAAAATGAGCCCTGAAAAGAAAAGCTTCAGTGCAAACCTTCAGTTAGGTAATATTGTGAAAATCCTAACGCGAGTATTATTTCTTGACGTCCTTCTCTATTATTCTAGTTCAAATTTATTATTATTATTATTTAATACATAACCTCAACAAACTTGGTAAACCGACCATCTGTCAGAAATTATACTCGTAATAATTAATACCAAAGTCTAGTTTAACTTTGAGGCCAAACTCATATTTAAGTTCACTTTAGACCGACCTAAGGTCAAGTATAATTATTAATATGACGTGACGTCACAGCCCGCTGGAGGTCATCAATCAGACTGTAGGGTGACGTCGACGTCGCGCGCCGGTTAACCGCAACGCTGATATAGCATGCTACCCTTCGTGACCGATGCTGGGGATGGCAGTGTTATATGCAATTGTGTGTATTAATATGACCAATATTATTGCTAGACATATATATCTTGGTCATAGGTTTATAGTCGTCATCTGTCATCAACAGTATTGATCCAGTGACGTGGACATTACGTACTGTAATTACCCTTTCTAACCAAGCTAACTGTATAGCAGTGTTTAATTAAACTTTACTCAATAGAATAGAGTACTTACTCGTTATTATGTACACCATATAAATGAACAGATATAAATGTAGACATTTTACACAGGGTGACACAATCAAATGAGAGGTCTTATCTTTAAAAGCAATCTTTTAAAGACCTTTGGATGGATTATTAGGAAGACCAACTACCTACTATTCGGTCTGTACCTACCTATGTATAACGCCAACATAATATACAAATAAATTAATGTAAATTCCCCTATGTTAGTTGAATTGGCAGTTGTTTTTCATTACCTTAATTATCATTATTGAAATAAAATTTTATTGAATTTTAATTAACAAAAATAACAAAATTAAAACTTAACTCAACTAAAACTATACACAAACTAAAATATAGCGTCGAAAAATTAATCCGCATCACTGTCGACTGGTAATGTACCCAAGAGACTGACGGCATTACCACGTTATATGGAAATAAAATAATGTATCATTAAGATGTTGATGGTCCTATTAAATTCTTTTTAACCTAAAATTTTATTTTCAAAATCAACTTTCTTAACAATTTTTTTTTACAAAACAGGTGAAGACAAAAATTACGTAAACATGTAATGCCAAAAGTTCCGTATCTTCAAACGTTCTGAAAATGAAAAGAAGGTTAATAAAATATCAAAATCAGTTTTATGCTGTAAGATGGTCGAAAGGATTTCCGTTTAGTGTTGATCTATAATATAGATAGTCTGCTACGACTATTTTACAACGTGTTGATAGATTTATAGACGTTCAAATAATTTATACTTCCTCACCAATAAATAGTTGTGGCACTAAAATGAAAGATGCAACACGCTATTTACTAAAGGGAACTAAACTAAAATATTTCCAAACAACTCATAATATTTACCCTTTTATTCATAAACATTCCTTGACGTAAAATATGTAGTAATTAGCGCCTGTTTAACCATAAATTTTTGGCGTTTGGTTTATTTATAAACGATGATTAAAGTTAATTGACGGTTAACTTTAATCATCGTTTATAAATAAACCCCTTTATTTGTAGCTTTATTATTCTCAAAATACAGACACCGTCATGCGTCAGTGCAACAACGCCAACAAATCACTGACTGACTTAAAATAAAACACTTATGTGTATGAATATTAATAATGATAAATGAACTAAGAAGAAACGAATAAAACTTTAAGCGTTATTCATTAGCCGGTAACTGAGATAAATGCGATTTATTACAGCCAAGTAGCCACATATGGGAACAATGACTAGTTCGCCCGAAGTTCGATAGATGGCGCGACTAGTAGCTTCATATTAAACTCTCAGCTATGAAGGATGAGGCGTTTTATCAACTTTATAGCATCATGTGATTTGACATAATCTTAGATAAGAGTATTTGCTTGAATGCACCAAGATTTAAGAACATCTGTGACAAGATTTAAAGGCTAAAATTTTACTTTTGTTTGATTAAAACAATCTGTAGATAAAGTCTTACAGTTTTTTATCAATTAGAAAATCAGCTTGCTTTTATTTTTCAAGTAGATTATAGACATGTAATGTTATGAATATTCTTCTTGTGTTGATAAATCAGCACGGTTCGCACTTAATACGATAACTTAACAAAAGAAAATAGAACCTTTTTGTCTCAATCGTCGCCATCTGAAACAGTCTATCGAAAATTTCTTGATGCGCCATTTTCAAGACAAGCATGTTATGAACTTATGACAAACCACGCACAAAATGACACTTCAATAACAACTGCTGTAACTTATTTTTGCTGTCATTCATCCTAACTGTCATAAGTCATAAGATAAGACTCAGATAGAAAATATCTCGGCAAGGGATTAATCATAAATCTCGGAGTCATGGCATTACATATTATCAACTTTTTACAAGTCGCCTAAATCATCCTTATACGTTTACAACAGTAACAGAACTTCTTCCGGCCTTATTCGTTCGTGATGGCAAACTTTTTTACTCTGGCCGCCGATCAGGGTCCCCAGACTACAGCCTGTTTTCAGGACACAGTATATATTTTAATTTAAGTATTTTAGCCTTAATTTCGTGAGCATATGTATGCTCACGAAATTAAGGCTAAAATACGATAATAAATAAGGATAAAATACGAAAATATGATTATGTAATCAAAAATCCGTTTGTTCTGTTTTGAGTTGTTTGTGAATATTTTCCACCTTCAGCTTTTTTGTGTCAATTTTCCAGAGAAAATGATCGCTGGTTTAGGATTTGAGTTTACTGTCACTCGACACGGATTTTTTTTCATATCACACACAAGACACAATACAATAGAAATGTGTTATTAGATTAATATAATATACAAATAGCGACGTTATTGCATAACACACTAACAGTAGGAATGACTTTCATTTTGACAGTTGAACAACATTAATTGCGTTATGTACGTTGTTGAGCAGACAGTTTTTTTAAACATAAATCAATGCATTAGCAATATCCTTCAAAGCGCAATTAGGGTGCTATTTACCCGACTGCGCCAGAAGGAGGGTTATGTTTTTTAGGTTACTACTGCAGTCATAACAGTCATGTCAAACCCGAAAACAACAACAAACGACCTGAATGATTGACTTAAGCCTACCGTGTGTACAGCCGATGATTTTTCTTGTACATCGCCATGTCATCCAAAAATATGATTTTTAGGAAGTTTTGTTTGTGGCATTTGCCCGCTTTTGTTATTCAGTCGTGGAAATTTCCCAAAAATCCCGATAACTTGGATGCTCTACCGCCAATAACTCAAGATACGTTGTCAACTTTTTTATGGCTCAAATGTTGGCGTACAAACATTATTAGTTTATGCGGTTATCGTGCCTGCTATGAATTATTGTTGTATTTTGATCAACATTGTCAAAAAGTGATGTTTCTTGCAAAAAACTTGCGAAAGAACCTATGTAGTTTTTGAACTTATGTTTTTTTTCATTTCAGCATAAAAATAAATACTGATTTTTGACCTGAGAAGTAACAAGATATTTTTAAGAGCTTTTTCAAGGAAAGTGGCAACTCATCGTTTCAGATGAATTAATTAAGTTGGGTTTAATTAACTGTGGATAGAATAGAGACCTTTAGACCTGTAATTTGTAAGAAGATATTTTTCCATAATTACAGTAATTATTAAACCGAAATTAACATTTCTATGAAATACGAGCTTTGGTTCACCAATTCACAAATTGTGTAAATGGTTTTATTGAAAGTCGAATTAAAAAAAAAAATGAATAAAATTAAATAATTATGACATGACTATTGTAATTTCAGATTAGTCAGAGATTTTGTATGGAATTGTCGACAGCTGTTATAAAATTACTTTTGTGTAAAATTCACAGTACCTACTAGAGTATAAATAGAATTCATTCACGATTATATTTTTCGTGGAATATAAAAAACTTCGAGCATATTCGGTGTTTCGAAGTACCTGAGTAATAAAACAGTAATTTCAAACTTAATTTCTTGTACAGCAATCAAAGTCTTCATCAGCTATTTTTGGAATTATTCTAACTCGTTGAATGAAAAGTTTAGAAGCTACTTTTGATTTCGCGTTATATTTTAGCTGTAATTAAATTTTAATGGATTCACTGCCCAAAGCCAATTTATGATCGACAATATAATACCACAAAAGTTATTCATCAGTAAAGTTTTTCGAATAAGATTTTTGGGGTGCATTAGAAGTACCGCAAAACTGCCACGCAACGAGCAATAGAAGGCAATAGAAAATATTGTGTCATGGTTTTGGAGAAAAAACCTATATTGTTCCACTGCTGGGCAAAGGTCTCCTCCATATAGTTCCAGTTCTCTTGATTATGTTTGGTCTTCTCCGGCCAATTTGGAAATCTATACTTATATTAAAGCTAAATAGTTTGTTTGAAGAGCGCGATTATCTCTAGGACTAGGTACCGGTCGGATTTTTTATTTTGGCATTTGGTGGCCCAATTCTTGAGGAAGGCTATAGGCTATTTAACATCACGCTATGAGCCTTAAGAGCCGAGTAAAAAGAAAAAAAAAACAGAAGGACCCTAAGCAAAAATGAAGTGATAGCGCGAATTGGTGACGAGATGCGACGGACGGGGAACGACGAAATTTCACGCAGACGAGGTCGCGGGCAGATGCTAGTATTATAGGTACTTACGTAGATATGGATTGTACGTTGTAATTAATTAATTTGGTAGATTCCTGATATGATGACATTCGATTGAAGGAAACTACTTGAAAGGAATAATTAGATCCAGCAATCACTTATCTATAAAGCAGTTTATAGTTTCAATGGACGGTTTGTCGCATATAAATCAAATACTATGTATAGGATTCGGCGTTAGACAGCTGCGAATATTGACATAAATCATCCCAATGCTTAGCTCGAGTGTTAGTGGGCTGGTTATGTGAGCGGATTAGACATAATATCGCGTAAACTCTCGTAACCATTCCGACCTTTACACCCGATGCGTCAATGCTGCATATTGCTTGGAGCGCTCGATACGTTTAGCGATACCCTTTAGATTCCCATTACGCCCATACCAGAAGAGAAATTGAGCTTCAGTTAACTAGCTAAGTTGCCGTGCATTTTCTGGTATGGAATAGACCACCCGCTATTTTCATGTTGGTGTAGTAAAATAGGTTGCTCACTCTCTGTAACATAGGTTGGTCACCCCTGATTCTTTGAGGGGATGAGTAGTAATATCCACATTGTGTGCTTCATTGCGTCTGCGATTGCGACCCGTCAGTAGTGATATTCTGTTAAAATGTCACCCTCAAAATCTCAACGTAAAAACTTAGGTGAATTGAGTTTGAAGTGAGCTGTCATTTCACCTGATGCTAGGGAGTGACACTAATGACAGTTCACTTCAAACTCACTTCACCTTAGTTTTCACAGAGAGATTTTTACAGAATAGACTGACAGTATGCTGATTATTATGGCATTTTTTCATTAAAAATTATAGTGCACTATGCAGAGGATCACGATCAACACAGGACGTCCTCATTTTGTGTTGAAAACTAAATTATTCAGACTTCTACCGTTTTATTTCAACATTCAAATATAATAAAACGGGTGTCATAAAACCCTGTCTTACGGAACCATGAAACTGGAACGTAAAATTTGAAAGGCGTGTATGATAAAGATCGTAAATTAAGTGGATTAATAAAAATTAAACACGCTATCGACAATAAACAAAGCTGCAGCAGAGTTTAACAACGCTGAGTAGCGAAATTTGAAATTTTATAACTGTCGTTAAAGTGAAGGTTACGTTTGGAGTTGACGTATCCCCTTAACTTGCTTTATACACGAATGCGAAGCTAATGAAAGCAACCTAGCATGTTTTATTATCCTCTCAAATGTGGATGATATAGTTTAGAGTTGAGGTTCTCATAACCTTCAGTGGACTTGACAAATGTGTCTGTAAGAATAAATACGTTTGACCACACGACAAAGTTGGGGCGTGCGGAAGGATGTTTGCATGGCTCGTTTTATGGGCTTTAATTAAAGTTGATGTTACATTGTCGTATTAGTGGCTATGTACCCTTTGACGAAACGACTGTTAGGATTACTCTTTGTGGAATTAAAATAATTTATGCGTGTAAATTGTCTGGCTCGCATAAATGTCAGTTGTTGTGAGGGGCGTGCGTATCATCACATTGTTCTGAGTAATAAGTTGTAAAATTGTTTAAAGATTATTGTTCAGTGTTTCAAAACTTAGATGGTAGAAACAGTTGTAAGGCGCTACTTCATGGAAATGAAAAACTTTAACATTAGGTGAGAGTGAACTGGCATGATCTGGGTACACTCGTTCCATTCTAGACTATCGTTTTCCATCAGGCCAGATTGAAACCCAGGCCCATTCATCAATAAAAAAGGTAGAATCCAGTCGGTATACCTACTCTTTTTTTTTTGATATTCAAGATGAGTAAGCCTTTAGATAGATGCACTAGTGACAACCCCATTTTTATATCCACACAATCACTGTCCATTCCAAGGTTGCCTGGAAAAGATCGCAGAAAGCGGTAAGGCCGCCCATTGCATGTTTTGTATTAATAATCGTATTTCTTTTGCTATGTCATTTCTTGTGTACAATAAAGTATATATAAATATAAATAAATAACATAGATGATTGTTAGGAGATTACCCCTGTTTTATTGTGATAAATGTAGATACTCCTACCATGAAATGTAATGATACATAAACAGGTAATATTTTTGTTCTGTTTCTTTCAAAACAAAACCTTTTTCCCCAGTTAAACCTTACGTTTACGGATCATAAACTGATATTCTCTCCATTTTTCTTTTACTCCAAGTTAAGCATAGCAGAGCAATATAAATAGCGCGGGGTACTATATTTTTCGCGCGGCTCCGCTCGCATGGTCCTTTGGGCTTATTCGGGATTTGCTTTATTGCTCATTCACTTTAGACAAACTGTACTCCGCTGTTACCGGGGCCAAAATTGGGGTTTTTAGTACCGAGGCCAAAAATCCCAAAATTCTCTTGTAATTGTGCGCTGTATCATGTGTTCTGTGGTAGGTTTTCCAGGGTTTCCCGTACAAATAAAAAGATGTAACTTTCTTATTCTTTAAAAGAATTAGTAGGTGTACCTAGTGATTCTTTTTAGTGAGGTGTACACCTTTACCCTTTGGGGATCACAGCCGTGATCTTATGAAATGAAATGTAATGTAAATAGATCATTTAGGACATTTTTACTTGTTAATATTTTGTATGTAATTACTGATTATTGCCAAAAAAAAACTAAACATAATATTGTACCCATTTACTTTCCAATTATTTCCTAAACCGAATGCATTTTGATAATAAAAGTCGACAAGCGTCACAAATTATTAAAATTCCCAGTTGTTCGAGATGGTCGCGCATTGCGGATCCCTGATGTACAACTTTAATGCCAAACTTCCGTCGAACTATGCAAATTTTAGTTAACACTTCCAACAAACGCGCATTCCTCCACTACGCCCGCGCTACACCAGTACTACGCCAACGCTACGCTGCGTTTTTATTAACTACCCTCGTTTCAATTTAATGAAAACATTATTTCGTTACTTTACAACACTTCCCGAAGAGCGTTGAAGTTAGAATTTTAATTAGTTTTGTTTTTAAGTTCTAAGACGGAGAGGGATAAAGGAAAACAGGAATACGAAATGAATTAGCTTCGGAAACATATTCTAGAGTAGTATCTTAACTTAGTTACTGGAGTTGCTGATAGAAAGTCTTAGTAATTTGATTATTTGCATCACTCTGTAAGAGGGAGAAAATGCCTGGAAGGATGCCAGTATTAGATTTTTACAATGAGATTAAGTACTTTATTTGAGATGTTGTCTTTCTTGTCCCAAACAACACTAAATGCGATTTGCTATAATTACTGTTTGGTGGGAAGCTAGACCCTTACTAAGATTTATCATTTTAATTGGGGCCTAGAAGCAATTTGCCTTCATTTGCGCTAAACCATGCCGGCCCGTCATGCCAACCACAGTTTGGTTGTCGGATTGGTGACCGCAATTTGTTGTTGCTTGCAGCATAGACGACGGAGGACGGATAGGTACGGCGGATTTACGGATGATATTTCGTTATCGGCCTACTACAAAACCAACAATGTGGAAAGAGGTATAGCTAGAGTCTATTCTTTTACTGATGGAACGTGGTAGTGACAATCAGGGAAATTAATTGTCTACAAAAAAGGCACACTACGTCAATTTAGCGTGTTATAGACATTTCTGGCAATCGTCAAAGAGTGACAGTTGTATCATCTCAGCTTATCGCAGTCCCCTGCTGGACATTGGTCTCTCGCAGGCTGCGCCACAATACCCTGTCCTGCGCCTTCCGCATCTAGTCTGTCCCAGCTAACTTTTTAAGGTCATGGATTTATCTAGCTGGGAGGCGTCCTACTACGCTTGCCGATACGCGGTATCCACTCCAGGACTCGTCTGCTCCACCGGTCATCGGTCCATTGACAAACATGGCCAGCCCACTACCACTTCAGTTTGCTTACTCTGCAAGCTATGTCGGTAACTCCGGTTATTTTCAGTCTAACTTCATTTCTGATTTAATTCTTCAAGGAAACTCCGAGTATAGCTCACTCCTTGACCTTGACCTTGCATTTGTGAACCAGCCCGACTGTCAGTTTTCACGTTTCGGCCTGTTTTGAAGACCTTAGTCTTCTCCTTACTCCTTCACAACTTCGAGAAGCAACGCTTGGATGTAGATCGGAGTCGGCAAGACGTGTGATTTGTACCTACATGATTTTTGTCTTGTCCAAATTCGTAAGACGGTTGTATATACTGGCAATTTAAGTTGGTAACCAACTTCATAAACAGTTCGACTCCCTGACTACCAATGGGTACTTTGCCCTAATAAATCACTCCATGTTATACACTTATCGTGAAGAACCCACAATTGTATCAAGTCAAAGCAAACAAATCCTTACAAATTGAATTCAAAAAGTAAATAAAATTTGAACTGGCAGTGAAATAATTAATTAACATCGGTCCCGTCTCTACCAAGAAACTAAGTTAATGTTTGTCTTCCACTACCGAGTTCGAAGTTACATAAAGACGAACAATTATTACCTGTTTATACCTATCCGAAGAAAGTTGTGCTTGTTCTAATAATATTGATTTAAGTTAGCTCACTATTAATGCATAACTTAAGGGTATACCCTTCTGGACAAGTTTCTGTTAGTTTTGTACAAATATTATTGTATTCGAGTCTATTTGGTCAGCTTGGATGTGAAAGTGATATGGTCGGGCTAGGTGTCTTTGAGGTTTTCATGTTGAGTGGCTTGTACCAATTTTTGTGTAGTCTGAAATAGTTTTGTTGGTTGATGACTGCTTAATTTTTTATATTTTTTTTTTAGGTCGTGCCACTTTTTCGTGAAAATTCAAAGACTCCTCTGCCGAGGACTCAAAGCTCTTTCACGTAATCTTTCGCATAGTACCTAGTACCTAGGTTTAACTAAAGTTTCTCCTTTATAAAATAATGTAGATATCTATCTGAATACCTACTAAAGTGATATTGCTGGATTACGTTTTTGAGGTCTTCATGTTGAGCGGCCTGTACCAATTTTTGTGTAGTAGATATAAAATATAATGGTTCTTTTGGTTAATGAATGTTTTAATGTCTGTTTTTTATATTATAAACATTTGTGCATTTGCCAGACAAAGATATTTTAAGTAAATGTATTTTTTTTTTAATCAAATGAAAATTGTAACTCTTGTCCTTCCACCTTTTCAGATGAATCAAGGATATTTTACGCAATCTCCTTCTTATCTTTCTTCTTCACAAATTATTGTCTGAATATTATTACCTACGTTTTTGTTAAGCTGCTTTATTTATTTTATAACTTGATTAAATAAATTCCTACGAGCGTTTGTTTGTCCGAACTAAATTTAACGTTTATATTGTATAATATTAGCCTGATACGATCAAACGAAATGGATTTGAAGTATTAAACTACAAGCACCTTGTGTTTTCAGTGCTTTTGTTTGAATGTTCATAATTTGTTTAGCTTTTCTTTCGAATCGGATCCACTTTGTGAAGTTTGTCTCCATTAAAATCCAATTAATGTGTTCCAACCTGATATTGAGTCGTTAATCTATTTCATATTGATTTTAATCTTTGAATGCTGTATTGTCACAACATAATCATATTATTTCTATCCACGGTGCCATTGATCTGTTTATATCACGATATCAAAGCATTAAAGCCATTAATGGGTTGCAGCGCATTACTAAACTTCCATTTACTCGTATGGTTGTAGCTATCCATCAATGTAAACAGAAGAGCACCCAACAGCGGCCATTGTATGCACAGCAATAAAACTTTTTATACAAAAACATTCGCAACAGCGAGCCATAACATAAAATCATAACCCGTCCACTGCAACGGGCATAAACCGCTCCGTATTATAATGACGGATGACAAACAAGTCACATCATATAGCCCACGTACCCACGAGCGATACCGCGCTTAGACACAGTATTTTATACAGTAGGAGGTATACGAGCATATGGTACACTATAACCGTAAAATTTTATCGCTTTCGATGCTGAAATGATACACGAAACAATCTAAATTATAGCGGGCGGCGTGTCCCTGGCATCGGGCCAGTGTATTGGTAATGACAGGGCTTATCCAATTTGTAACGCTATCTGTACGAAAGGTTTGACAGCTGCCGCGTCTGGACCTTAACTGTTGATGTCAAAATATCAAATATTGTTGGGGCTTGGGACCGTCGTGTCGTATGTTTGGCTATACTTAACCTGGAGTAAAAGAAAAATGGAGAGAATAAATAGATTTTGTTGTACAGACGCCAGCACATCAAGCTACCCGAAACTGTCAAATTTTCCAGATCTACCTTGAACCTTATGCTTTACTTGGCGATAAAGTTGAAAATCGATTAAAGAAATTTGACAGATTGTAGTAGCCTGATGTGCTGGCGTCTGTACTACTATTGTTGACGTAGGTGTGTCTATTTTTTATCTTTTGCCAATGCAAGCCTTTAATTTACCTCAAAGATTGATAAAATTTATCATTGAATTATCATTTTTCCTATTTATAATGCTTTTCATAGTAAATAAGAGTTCAACTGATACCATAATTATATGAAAAATAAGTTTAGGTAGTTACTTACTTTTCATAATGATTATAGCATCCGTTGAAGTCAGTTATTAATAAAAATAAAGGGAGAGTAATTTCCTGAATTAAGTGGCTGCTTTATAATAATGCTATTATAAAGACGATCTCCTTACTACGGTAACATAAAATTTGAAATAACCTTGAAGGTAACATAAATTCTCAGAAGCATATTGATTAAAACATTAATGTGTTTGAGTTGCGGTGTTAATTAATTATTACCTACGAAGGGCGACCTTATAAAAAATAAGACGTCTAGTTCAATGACTTTTCTTTCATTATAAAAGTATAAATAAGCCGGCAGCGAACTTTTCTTGGTATGGAACGTGCTTCGATCAAATTACGATAAAATACAATTTTAAAAATTTCCAACTTTATCTAGAACGCCAGCTTAAAAAGTTTGTAGTGATTTCGCGGCGGCTCTCTATATTTCTTATACCAAGTAGCTACTTTTATTGGCAAGTGAGGCGGGCTAAGTACACTACTTTACGCCTATATTGCTCGGCCGACGACGTTGTAAGAAAACTTGCTCCCGGCCAGTGATCTCTCCTTATCAAAACACTGGAACATAGCCCTGGATGTTCTAAGTAAATAATAAACTTTACATTTTTATGTCGACTTGTCAATTTTTTGTCGGAACGATGTTATTTCAATGTATGAGATACCTTTATTGATTTCGGTTTGCTATTTTTTGTATGTTAGCCCTTTGTTTGACCGGTCCACATACTGTTTCGTAGGCGGTCAGACCGGAGGAAATTCTCTTTTTATTCTTATCGAACATTATGATATTTGATATGTGTTTCGTAAGTCTAAACAATGAGAAGCGAAATATGAACTTCGAATAAGTTTTGGGCAATGAATAAAAGAAAATAATCAATAATAACGCAACGCTTTATAAATATTCGTTCTTTAAAGTTTATAAAAAACATTCAGAATAGCCCACCGGCGTTGCCTTGAGCAATCTACATTGTTATTTTGATCTAATAAAATATAATTACAAAAAACATTAGCACCATCCTAATGGTAAAAAATCACTGTTGAACTCTCATAAAAAGGGCCCTAATCGCTTTAGTAGAAGTGCATCATAAAACCACGCCCTACAGTTTTCGATAGCGAAAATGAACCGCAGGCCATCAAATCTGCACTGATGATTAACCCTCAAGTCGCCATTAAAAATAGATAAAACAAAATATTGTCGGAGCTGGGTCCCTAATGCCCCGAGCACGTGACGTCGACGCGCGCTTGCTAGCAATTCAATTACCTATCTACTATTCTGGTCTACACATATCAGCAATAAAATCAAATAAGTATGAGACACCGAGCAGGAGAGGGTTGCATTTTCTGTAAGATTAAAATTTTATTTTCAATGTACGTACGAATAAATCTGTATTTGGAGAAAATCGATTTGAACTATTGAAATTCGATTTGTATTGTTATAGGTGTATCGCTGAATTCTGAGAACACGTTTTGATAAACGTATTTTTTATTAGTTTTTTTTTTGTAAGGTTCATTTTTAATTTCCATTAAACGCACAATTCCAAGAACGTTGAAAACCGTTTTAGCTAAGCACAAAACTTCTATTTCCCCATTAAACAATTTCGCCGAAATTCCCCTCCGTAGGTATTAACGAGGTAAATAATGCAACGGAATTTAATCACTACAATGTACATGACGTGCCAAACAACACCGAATTAATTTTGCATCCGGCAATCTAGGGATGCAACGCGGCAGCAGCTGCCGTGACACATACTGACCGATTTGATATGCACCCTTCCGCTGGGCCTAGCCTGTCATGATTATTCTCTGCTTATATTTCGATCTGTATCCCTTGAGTGTGGGTATCAATATGTGCAGATACAGACATCTACAGATCAATAACCCTGAAGATTATACAGATGCATCTGGTTTGACTGAAAGCTCTCTGTGATATTAGGTAGGTATAGATTTTCGTTTCGAAATTTTATAACTTACTATTTGTTAAGCTCGCCTTTGACATTTTTTGTCAGAACAATCATTATTATTGTATTTGAATTTCATTGTGTAACTACCTCCGTATAAATAACAGAAAATATAATACTTTTCTGTGAAACCCCTTTTTGGTACAGTTGACGGCAAGTCGGTGAAAACACCTGAAAACCTGGCCTGGCCTGAGTTTCAATAGAATCGGAGGGCGGCTGATGTTACATTTGTTACAACTGATATAACATTGTAAGGCCTTCCACAAGGTGGACCGATGATCGGATAAAGGCCACAGGAATCCGATGGATGCGAGAAGCACAGAACCGGTCGAAGTGGCGGTGCTTGGGCGAGGCCTATGCCCAGCAGAGGACGTGTTTCGAATGAAATGATGATATGCGGTCTGCTGTAGGTATCTAGTATCCACTAAAAATACATTTGATGCCAAAACTTTAGGTGAGTTTCCACCTGACGATAATCCAATAAAAATAGTCATATATCGCTTCAAACACTTGAGACAAGGATAAAATGATGATTGAGTAAAGATGAGTGCCTACATAATAGTATGCAGTGATAAGATGGATGTACTTACATAAATCTAAGGCGGTAATCACACGATGTGGCATGCTGGTGTGACAAGCGACACTAATACGTTAGCGGTGTGCGGTACACCAAGTGACTTTATACTACATAATGCGACGCGAAACTCGCAGTGTTGCATGGAGCTGCAAGATGAGGTATTGTGTGAAGAACGCTTTAAGTTCACGAGCAAAGCTTTACGACTGGTATGGTATACTAGGCAAGATGAAGATGGAAGTCGCCCATTGACACAATAATCAATGAAGAAAGAGAGAAAATAGATTTATTTAGGATTTTGAAGACACGAGGTGGTAATCACATGATTTGGCACGCTGGTATGACAAGCGTCACTATTACGATAGCAGTGTGCGTAGTGTCTTTATACAATACTAGTTTTTGCCCGCGGTTTCATCCCACGGGAACATACTACCGAGATTAAAAGTACCATATATGTTTTAATCCAGGTTAAAAACTACCTGGGTGCTCCATTCAAATCCTTTCAGCCGTTTTGCGCCAATCCGGAACATACATCCAACAAACAGACAAGTTACTATTTTATTATACATATGCTTAGATAATGCAATGCGACGCTAAAATCGCAGTGTTGCATGGAACTGCAAGATGAGGTACATAAGTATTCTGTGAAAAGCGCCATATGTCTACGAGCACAGCGAAGCTTATAACTAGCTATACCGGGCAAGATGAAGACGCAAGTTAAAGAAATAGTTCTTACATTGATACAATATTCTACTATCCTACTATCCGTCCTACTAATATCCTACTATCCGTCCTACTATAATATAATATATATATATTACGAGTATATATCACACTAATATTCTAAAGGCGAAAGTTTGTGAGGATGTTTGTTACTCT